>CM060904.1:404900025-407400025 GCA_030737815.1 Allium fistulosum | reverse complement strand
TTACTTTTCCAATCTGGTCTTTGAACATCATGTTAACTAAGTGCTGTTAAGTTGCTCCAGAATTCTTCAATCCAAACGGCATTACCATGTAATGGTACAATCCAACATTGGTAATGAAACTGGTGTGCTTCTGATTCGGGATATGCATCGAGATATGATTATATCTCGAGTATGCATCCATGAAAGATAGCAATTCGTGTCCGGCGGTTGAATCCACCAACTGGTCAATCTCGGAAGGGGAAAACTGTCTTTTGGACACGCCTTGTTCAAATCTGAATAATCAGTTCTCCAGTTCCCATTCGCCTTCTTTATAAGTATAGGATTTGATACCCATTCAGGGTAGAGGGCGTTGTGGAAAAACCTGTTGACTTACAGTTTATCCACCTCCTCTTTGAGAGCGACAAATCTCTCCGGAACCATACCGCGTCTTTTTTGCTTCACCAGAACATGCTACGGGTTAATGTTCAGCACATGGCTTGCAATGGCAGGCGAGATTATACACATTTCAGAGTGAGTCTAAGCGAATACGTCTACATTTGTTCGAAGAAAACCAGCAAGTTCCTTCATCATCAGAGGGCTGAGCTATGACCCAATCTTTAGAACTCGCGATGGATCATCATGGCTACCGTAATATCAATCGTCAGCTTAGCTAGTGCAGCCATGGTCTCTTTGGGCTCCTCTTCATCATCCCTCGAATATATATCTCTTTAGAACCGAATATGGCGCCCGAACCAAGGCTCAGGCACCAATTGTCAATCGTCGGCAGCATGGATGCAGATAGTCTTATCCACACCCTTAACCTTCTCATTGCGCTGGATTCCCTCAAATAAGCTACATAACAGGCACGTCCAGTCGCCCGATCGCCATGAACAACTCCTACACCATTATCTGTCGGAAACTTCAAAGTCAAACACCATGGGGCAAGAGCTTCCCGGAATTCAGCCAGGGCCGGTCGGCCCAGGAAAATATTGTACGAAGAGTCAACATCCAAAATAATAAATGGCGGGATTTGTACCCTTCTTCAATCACCTTCTCCCTATTCAACAAGTAATTCCACATAACCAACAGCTTCGGTTGCAACACCATTAAAACCAAATATACGAGCTTTAGACAGTTTTAATTCTTTGGCTTCCATTCTCATCTGATCATATGCATTTTTGAAGATTATATTCACTGAAATTCCACAATCAATCAAAATACTTTTTACCAATGCAGGACCAATCATAGCTGAAATAACCATCTGGTCGATTGTCGCAGCCTCTACTTTGTCTGCATACCTATTCCTGAACACAATTTCGTCTACCTTTATGCATTACTATCTTGCCTGAGTCCCATCTTCCGTATTCGAATAGCATTCAAAATCTACATACCTAATCGCGCTAGCATAGCGCTCCATCTCCTACCAACTTCTATCCACCAGGTGCGGTCCTCCGACTACCGTATTTATCGCCAGTCTTCCTCTAGTCCGTGCAGGCTCCTCAGCCCTATGCAGAGCTTGTCCTCGATTGGGGTCAGAATTCCCATGCCCTCCATCCTACGGGGCTTTCACAAACTGTTGTAACTTCTTTTCTCGAATCAGATTTTCTATAACATCCTGGATATGCTTGCATTCATTTCCATTATGCCCGTAACACTCATGAAACTGACAATATTTCCCAATCTGCTTTTGTCTCTCTGCTGACCCTTTTGGAGGCGGCTTCCTATACTGCATGGTATTGCAAGTAGACAAATAGATATTTTCTAAGGATGTATTCAACGGCGTGTAATTATCATACATTGGAATCCTAGGTTTCAACCTTCCAAAATCCCTTTTTCGCTCTCAATTCCTATCTCCGCCTCTCTTTTGTTGATTTGGCTTATTTTGAACGTTCACCTGGACTTTTCCAAAACTGTCATCAGACTGCTTTATTGCAATGTTACTCTGTACTGCTTCTCCACTCGGTCGTGCAACGTTCTTTTTTACTGGAGCATCTGCCTTCCTCCTTTCTCGGAAACTGAGCTGCCTTTGAATAAAAGCGCTCCAACGTGGAAGACAGTTTACCAGCCAGCCAATCACCAAACTCAGACTCCAGATCAATCCCTCCCGTCGCTGCCAAGATTATCTCATGATCATTCGGATTACTAACCTCCGTGACAGCTATATGAAATATCTCAAAATAATTTTTCAACGACTCCCTCGGAGCCTGGATCACGCTGGAAAGGGACATCACGTATTTGGGATGAGTCATGTGCATTTGGAATTGCTCCACAAACTTGTTTGCCAACTCATTGAATCTAGAAATTAATCGCGGGGGTAGTCTCGTGTACCACATCGTCGCTATTCCAAAAAGGGTTATGGAAAATAATTTGCACTTGGTCGCATCATTAGCTCACGCAGAATCCATCAGCTATTCCTACCTTATAATATGTTGCCTGGGGTCAGTTTTTCCCTCATAGGAAGGCATTGATGGCATGTTGAATCTCCTCGGGTATTTTGTGTGCAGAACTTTATCGGTGAAAGGAGTATGGCTTCTCAAGATTCCCCAGTCATCGTTAGTTAAGCCTTGGTTCTCTCTCACCAACTATCTGACCATTGCCGATAAGTCCGGTGTTTGACTGGGTGGCGCTAAGCAGTGGTCGTGCTCCACCTCACGTGTACGGTCCGGTCGATGTTTGGGAGCTGTTTCACGCCTTCTTGGGCCACCATATTGGCGATGTGCATCTTGTACATTGATTTCACCATCATCTTGGGAAAGAACCCGGTCGGCATTCAATTGGACACCATCATCCAAATTAATCGTAGCAGCTTCAGTTTGCATCCCAGCGAGCACAAGCAAGTTTCCTTCTCTATCGGAGGGACCAGCACTGACCATACCTGGCAAACCACGATGGTCCACCTGTTGATGCCCTGAATTTTCTACATGATATCCGTCGGTTCTGCGATGCCTATGTTTGTGATATCCATCCGATAAGCTAGCGCTTATCGATGTCGAGTAAGGAGTGGGATCCCTACTTGCTTTGCCCCGCTGCTGCTGATTGATTTGTTTCATCAAGTCGATATTGGTCTGAATCTGCTGATTTAGCTGTCGACGGCAGTCCATCAGCTCTCTCATTAAATTAAGAAATTCAACTCTGTTAATAGAATCAATGGGATTCTGAATTTCAACCGGATTAGCATTCACATTTGCTGGTCGATTGCTTGGGTCTCCCTGTTGAATCCTAGCAGTCTCATTTCCATCCACGTTCTAAGTAGTAGATCTAGTATGTCTCACCATTATCAATCTCCTTGCTTAGATTTCAGCAAATTTGAGTAGTATAAGAAACTTTATGAAGATAACAATGGATCTCCTTCAGAGGATTTATCCAATCCAGTGGCAACAAAGAGGATCATAGCAGGCTGATAATAAGGTTTCTCAGTGAAAGCACAAAAATGTTTGCGCCAAAATTTGATCACAAACACCCAAGAATACATTTACATAGAGAATTAAATGAAGAATTAAAAATTAAAACTGAGTAATAGATTAGACTAACAGCAAATAGATAGCAATAATAAAAAACACAAAGATTTATAGTGGTTCGGCGTTTTAGGCCTACGTCCACTTTGAAGATTCACTTTATTGATCACTTAGGAATCTGATTACAACAGCAAGGAAAAGAGAAAACTTGATTACAATAAAGACTAAAGTAACCAGCAGCATAAAGATCCCCAAAATGAACCATGGGGCCTATATTTATAGGGAGAGATGATGAGATATTTCGCTAAAATTTCAGCAGAAGGCTCTATAGGTCCATAGGGGACCACCATAACGATCGGTGTACTTAACTTGACCATCAGGATTGATCGGCTAAAGGTTCACCGATCCTTTTTCTTGTCTCCAATTTTAGTGTGATCGTTTTTAGGGGGTCCCACAAGCCTCTTGATATTGCTTCTGAAATAAGGAATCATTCTAACTTGTAACTTAGGAGATATGGATTGATCTTTGTTAAACTTGAATCATGCACTGGAATATGCCGATCGTTTTTAAGACTTGGCAAAAACGATCGACCAATAACGATCGACTAAACTTTAAATGCAACTTTATGACTCTTGATCATTTTTGTAAGCCTCAATCTTCATTTTGTTGATGCTTTGGAAGTTTCAAATGAATTTCCCTTGTGGATCTCAAGATATTAATTTTTCTCCGATGATTTGAACTTTTTTATGGTTCATTCTCGATCGATCCATACAAATCCTTGTTTCGTCTGTAACTCGAGCATACAAACTCCGATCAACTCCAAATTTGAAATATAACTTCAGGGGTTATGCCAATCACTTTATGTTGATTGCACCTTAATTGGGATCCGGTCCGAATCGTCCTGACCATCGTCTATAGTATTGTATGTAATCGATTCCCAAAGCTGACAACCATTCATTCCTAGCCAAGTCGATGATATCACGGCCTTGCCAAAAGGCGGGATAACACTTGGTATCCCTAAAATCCAAGTAGGTGTGATTGTAGCCTATAAAATCAATTGGGTGTGCTTAGTAGGCTGTAAATCTAGTGGGTGTACTTGTAGCCTGGAAATCAAGTGAGTTTACCCAAAGGACGGGATTCTAGAGGGTATGTCTCTTAGTCTTGAAATCGAGATTGTATATACATTTACTAGTTGAAAAAAATATGTACAAGGAATTATGCAGGACTGGATGTAGGGTAACTTCGAACCGGTATAAAATCCTAGTGTGTTCTTTCCTTTTTTACTTTTACTGCATTTACTTTTATCTATACTTTGATTATGTGATTGTTAATTACATCACTCCAAGTAGAATATTTAAGAATTTGGGAAATATTCATATAATCTATTAAACACTATTCCCCTCCTCTAGTGTTAATTTAGTCTTCAGATCCCTATTCTGCTGACTCACATTTGGTATAAGAGCATTGGTTTTCAAAGTATTCATAATATGGTTTTTGAAAAAGTTTCAATGGCAAATTTTGATAATATTTTTAACATTATTTTCAAAAAGATAATTTGCAAAATAATCATAATGTGGTTTCATAAATTTGTATCTATTCATTATAAAAGGTCACATGATCTTTCTAAAAGGTATAAATTGCAGGAACAGATGTGTTAAGTAGATTTTGATCAACAGACACATGATGATCAAACTCTATAGATCAAAAAGGACAAATGAATATTGGATAGTGGATGTTCAAGACACATGACTGGGAACTCGATGATTTTGAAAGATATAGTTTACAAAAATGATGGATCGGTAAATTTTGAAGATAACTCTAAGGGATATGTGATTGCCATCGGCACTATCGGTAATTCTAAAACTCCTACTATTTCTAATGTTTTGTTAGTTATGAATTTAAAGCATAGTTTGTTAAGCGTTAGTCAATTGTGTGATAAGGGTTTCAAAATTAAATTCGTAAAAGATAAATGTCATACTGAAGATAATGAGTCAAACATTATCTTGAAGGTATTAGGATACGAAACATCTATATATTAAGTATGAAATTCTCAAACGATAATTTATGTCTTTTGGCTAAATTAAGTAATCCTTGGATTTGGCATAAAAGATTCGGTCATTTGAATTTCAAACTAATATCTAAAATTGCTAAAAATGATCTAGTTAGAGGTCTTCCCAAATTGAATTTTAAAGTTAATAATTTATGCGATGCATGTCAATTAGGAAAACTTAGAAAAACTTTTTTTAAATCACAAGATATGATTTCTACCTCTCAATCCCTTGAACTTCTTAACTTAGATCTTTTTGGTCCCTCACAGATACAATCTATAAATCGCAGTAGATATGTTTTTGTAATCGTAGATGATTATTCTAGGTTTACCTGGACGATTTTCTTGTAACTTAAAAGTGATGCTTTTGAAATGTTTAAAATCTTTGTTAAATGAATTCAAAATCAAATGACTACTAAAATTAAAACTATTCAGAGTGATCACAGTAGAGAATTCGAAAATGAAAACTTTGAAAATTTCTATAATAAGAAATGTATAACTCATAATTTTTCATTTTCGAGAACAACACAACAAAATGGAGTGGTAGAATGAATAGGACGATTCAAGAGTGCGCTAGAACTATGCTAAATGATAGTAATTTACCTGAATTTTTTTGGCTTGAAGCAGTTGGTACTGCATGTTATATATTAAATAGAATTTTAATAAGACCATTAACTAGGAAAATGCCATATGAATTATTTTATAATAAAAAGCTCAAAGTATCATATTTTAGAATTTTTGGTAGTAAATGTTTTATTTTAAATACTAAAGATAATTTGGATAAATTTGATGCTAAATCAGATAAAGGAATCTTTAATGGATATTCAAATAGAAGTAAAGATTATACAATTTTCAATACTAGAATTAATACTATTGAAGAGACAATACATGTCTCATTTGATGAAAAATTTAAAGTTCATAATCCAAATATGGATGAAGAAGAAAATATTGATAATCCAAATGAAACTAGTAATAATGAGATTACCAAAAACGAAAATAATAATAATTCAGAAAATTCACATCCAAATAAAAGAAAAGGATATTTGAAAGATCATCCTATAGAAAATATACTTGGAAATACTGAATCTTTTGTTAAAACTAGAAATCAATTAAATAAAACGAGTAATGTTGCTTTATTTCAACTATTGAACCTAAAAATCCAAAGAAAGCATCAACTGATGATTCATGGATTCTTGTTATGCAAGAGGAATTGAATCAATTTACAAGAAATGATGTACCAGAATTAGTCGCAAGACCTGAGGATAAATCCATAATACGAATTAAATGGGTATATAGAAACAAAATGAATGACCAAGGAGAGGTTGTGAGAAATAAAGCTTGATTAGTTGCATGCGGTTATTGTCAAGAAGAAGGAGTAGATTTGATGAAACCTTTGCACCCGTAGTAAGATTAGAAACTATATGAATTTTACTTGCTTTCACTGATCACAATAATTTTAAGTTATATCAAATGGATGTTAAAAGTGCATTTTTAAATGGTTTTATTAAAGAAGATGTATATGTAGAACAACCCCAACTTTTTGAAGAAGCGAAACTACCTAATCATGTTTGCAAATTAAAGAAGGCTTTGTATGGTTTGAAACAGGCTCCAAGAGCTTGGTATGACAGACTTAAACCTATCTATTACAATCAAATTTTAAAATAGGCACCTTTTTATCAAAAGATATTCAGATAATATAAATATATGTAGATGATATCATTTTTGGATCTACCAACGATAAACTAAATAAAGAATTCTCAAAAATAATGACTAAGGAATTTGAAACGAGTCATATGGGAGAACTAATTTATTTTCTTGGATTATAAATAAAACAACTAAGTAATGGAATTTTTATCAGTCAAGAAAAATATTGTGAAGATCTAGTTACGAAATTTGGTATGTCAAATACCAGTGGTAAACCAACTCCCATGACAACTAATGAAAAATTAAATAAAGAAGAAAATTCAAAAGATGTAGATCAAAAATTATATAAAGAAACAATTGGATCACTACTCTATATAACTGCTAGTAGAGCTGATATAATGTATAGTGTTTGCCTCTGTGTAAGATATCAATCTTAACCTAAAGAAACTCATTTAAAATCCTTAAAACGAATTTTGAGATATGTAAACAACACATTAGACTATGGACTTGTTTACCCAAAAGAAGACTCCTTTGAATTAATTTCATATAGTGATGCTGACTATGCTGGTTGCAAATCAGACCGATAAAATACAAGTGGAACTTGTCACTTTTTGGAACACTCTCTGGTTTCCTGGTTTAGTAAGAAGCAAAACTCGGTATCTCTGTCTATGACAGAAGCAAAATGTATTTCAACAGCATTAGCCTATTCACATTTTATCTATATGCAACAAACATTAAAAGATTTTGGTTTAAATTTTACTGACCGAAATACTGTGATAATACAAGTGCGATCAATCTATCTAAAAATCCAACTCATCAAGCTAGAACTAAACATACTGATATAAGACACCATTTTCTAAGAGGTAATGTAAAAAAAAAATATCACTTGAATTTATAAACACTAAAAGTCAAATAGCTGATATGTAACGATCCGCAATTTGATCACTTCAATTAAAGATATTTTATATTCAAATATGGATTATTTTCAACAAATAATCAAGTTTTGAGACATAAATGGTAATAATGAACCTATTTGGGAGAAATATTTGCAAAAATATTTCCTTTGGAAATATATCAATAAAATGGTCGAAAACCGTTTTATCAATAAATGACTCTATAAGCATAAAACGTTGCGCATAGAGTTGGACACATACACATATTTTTATAATTGAACAGGAATATGAAATAAAATCAATTAATTTATTTTTGAAATTAAAATGTGTTTATGACCTCATCAGTAATGTTCTTATATTTAAATATAGATTTATAAATTTAAATTGAGATTTAATGATTTAATAATTATAATTATTCAAATAATTGTTTTTAAATGATGATAATTCATTTTAATAATTATAAAGAAATGATAAATCATTTATAATAGTTTTATAAAGATATACATTTGATTTGAAAATATAAGGAAAAAATTTGTATCGCATTATTGATATAATAGCGATATTTGTAAGTAATAGTTAATATTAATTTATGTGGTTTATAAATAAAATGTGATTGTTTTAATTAATTAAAAATGATAAGAGATCGGTTTTCAAATTTTGTTTACTAATATATGTAGGTTAATTAATAAATGAAAATATGACCGGAAATCGGAATTAAAATTCGTAACGATCTGACATATATAAGTTATACAACGTTGTTTATGTAAATTGTACATCTTTGTGACATGCATGCACGTATATTAACATATACATATACATGTCACAATGGTAGAAAAGTATAAATATATTTACATATCGTAAATATAGAAAATATCTAAGTTTGAAAAAGTAACCATCTTCTCACATCAACTCACCTTACACCACCATCACCTCCACATCATCCATCACATAGGGGGCTGCCTTGCGTGTAGGGGGGGTAAGGAGGGGATGGCAAGGTTAATTCCGTCCATTCATATTATGATATTTTGGTTTTCTAAAAATCCTATAAATACCCCACCCTTTCTTCACATTTTCACATAATTTTCTACTTCTTCTTCCTCCTTTTTCAAGATATTCTAATGGATTCTCAAGTTAACAAAGTTATGGAGAAAATTTATTCAAAAAGAAATTAAATTAGTATAATATACATATATTATCAAATCCATTTCAAATCAAGGCAAAACTCATCCTCTGCCTCTTCCCTACCCACGACCATCACTTCCCAAAGCAAGGCCGAGCCCTGCCTCCTTCCCTAGCAAGGCCGCGAGCTCCTCCTTGCATTCAAAGTCTAGGCCGAGCCATTTAAAGGCGATAGTGCTAGTGATTGTGAGCTTAGACTTCGTGATAGCGAAGCTATAGCCAATTTTATATTAGGTCGAAAGGAAAATGAAGGTGAGAAACTCTTACTTATATTATATTTTTGGATGATGATATGATGTTTGCAATGGATGTTTAATATGCTTTGATCATCAGGTTTGGTTGTTTAATATTGTTGGTAAATATACATACAAGTCACATTTAAATACACATTGATAAGCACAAAGGAAATCATTTTCCTTTATTGAATGAAATGGTGTATATGGAATGTTTAAACCTCTTAAAAATTGTTTAATATGATTTAGAAATGTTTTATAAACATTTAAAAGTAATTTGGCAAAGTTTAAATGAATATTGAAAATTGAGTCAAAAATAGGCGCGGCGTGTAATGGCAGTTCGCGATTTCGCGCCGTAAAAGTCAAACGAATATGTAGAATGGAATATATATCGGAATTCTTCGAGATAAGAGTTTTAAGAACTATCATATCCATAGTTTTCAAATAAATAAAGAAAATCGAGATTTCAATAAGTAGATTTTGAAATATGAGTAAAACATTTTTTTAGAAAAATCGTGGTTTTGCAGTTCGGAATTCATAAAGGGATATCTTTAAAATGATATTTTAAAATTATTTAAAAGTAAAAATAAATTCTAAAAATATTTTACAATGTTTTAAAAGTGATTTGAGTTATAAAAAATGGTTTTTCGAATGATAGTAAAGTCGTTTTGATCAATATAGCTTAAAAACACTTTTCGCAGCACTTTTTCGCAGCACTTTTCTGTAACCTTTGAAATATAGTTTTAAACGCAACCATTCTTTTCCATATCTTTTGTAAATGTTTTTTTAATGATAAATAAAGTATTTTAAAGGATTTTTGAAGGATTTATGGAATGGTTAAGTAAATGTTAAATGATTTAGAGTCGATTAAATAACTTGACCTCCTTATGGGTGACAAAGAGATAATGTCTAGACTTGAGTTTGGAAAACCAGTTTCCTGCTCTCCCTAGTTACCCGGACTGGATCGACGGAGGGGATATTAAATTTGATTTACTCGGATCAAAATCTTCCAAAGTATAAAGGATATAATTTTCCAAATATAAATAACTTGGATTTTATGGAGATGATCTTCTTATACATGGTATTAAAGCCCGAAGAGGGAACTCGTACTATTCATGGAATTTAAAAGTTGATTTTTCTTTTATTCCGCCTCTAGTACTTGTTGAATACGGGTATTTAATATTGGGTAGAATAAGACGATTTCTATAGATTATGCTCACTTGAGATTTACTGGTTTTGGATTAACATCCTAGATAACATGATTTTAGCTCAATCAAAGTTTTGAGTTTTGAATTAAGAAATCTTGTTAAGATTTAAATAAAATGATTTGGAAATATTTTCGTAAATTAAAAATGAAATGATTTTGAATTATCCTAAGAATTAAAATGGTTTTAAGTAACCAAAGGATTGGACAAATGAGGTTTAATAACCCCATATATACCGAAAAGAAAAGTTTTAAAGATATATATCTCCTGAAGATATTTTGATAAAAATAAATTAATCAATCAAAGAATAATTCCCTATTCACCTAACATCTTTTTATCTATGATTGGTTAAAGGAACCAGGGTCGGATTTGAAGTGATTCTTATCCGGAAACCACTTTGAACCAATTTACGTATTCGAAGTGAAGACATGGAAATGATTTGGAAGATAAATTGTAGGGCTGCTTGTTGCTGACCCTTAGGGGAAAGTTCCCATATCATATTATGTGGTCGTAGTTCTTTATTTGAGATCTTCGATGCAAGGACTCCTCGCTACTAATCCCAGGGGTAATCCCGGCAGGATGTGGTAGGAGAGAGCCTTCGGTTTGTTGTGGCTTGCACAACTTCTATGGACGAATGTCTGACATTGCATTTCTAATCATACCAATTGATCTATATGAATGTATCATCTGTTTGGTGGCGGAGAAGGCAACTTCTCCTAGCTTAACACCCTTTTCTAAGATGCACAAGCTCAAGAGTTATATGTTTGTAGAAATCAGTTTTGTGATCATGGAATGGCAGTGTGGCATTCAAAGTGGAATATGCTATGTGAAAGGTAATCGCTAGCTCCGGCCTCATCAATCGGAAATGTCTTAAATAGGGCATGCCGTGAGGCTAAGTGGGTCGAGTGCATTAGTGTACGGTTATCACCTTATTAGATAACCTCTATATATCGGTTATTTTGTGTATGCTAAGAGAGCTCTCAGAAAGGTCGGTAACGATCGGGGTGATGTCATATATGGTTCTATCCACCACCCAACCGGTTTGTAGGTAGGCCGGTCTTAATTACCAAGTGCAAAGGTTTCGAAGACGTTGATCCTCGATACATCCCTTTGGAGGTTTACTGTAGAGAAGGTAGTCCCTTACTTGCCATTGTATGGAATCCATTGTCCAAACGAGCCTTGTAAATGTTTTGTTTATAGAGCCTAAAATATCCGGTATTTAATAATGAAAACAATTTCGGCTAAGATTAATAAGTTTACTTGCAAATCTTTTCAAAAGAATGTCATGAAAAATAATATCAAATGATTTTGTGTAGCAAACGTTTTGGTTATCATAAAGTGAAATACCATTCTGTGTTTATGTGCGGCGTGGTCTTATGAGATATTCTTTGTTTTCAAAACACGTATTTTGAGTTTCTCACACCAGTCCCATGACCAACCCGGAGTTTATTTTCCTTTTCCCTTAAACTCTAGGTGCCCTAATTTTTCTGGGAAGCCTAGTAGTCAGGTTTAGTTAGAAGAAATCTAGAGCTTGAAGTATGGAGTTAGAAGATTCTTTTGAGGATTGTTATCTGTCTCCACCACACTAGTGAATTATTATATTCTGCATTTGTAAAGACGGATATTTGTTACTGTCCATGTTTAACTTTGAAAAAGATATTTTCAATTTTACGCTGTAAAGATAATATATTGAAATAATATATATTGTTCCATCCGTGTGAGATTATTTTCTGTCTTTATATTTATTTCTTACCCATGATAATTTGCCTCTCTAGCACTTGGATTTGTGGCACGTGAATACTGAGGATATATTAGTGTTGATTTCTAGGGTCGAGAAGGTGGATCGTCTCATTTGGTATCAGAGCTTAGGTTGAAAGAACACCTAGGCTTTGGTAAGGGTAAAAGACTCATCAGAGATAGGGTTAGTAATATCCTAGGATGAATAACTCATTAGAGATAGGGCTAGTAACACCCTAGAATGATTTTGAGAGTATTATATACGAATGCGTACTTATTATTGACATATATAAAAATGATGTTGGACTAAAATATATATCTTTTTGAGAAATGTGTGTATATATATATGAGAAATTTTAGTTGGGTACGATGATTTTATGCAAAGGATTCCTGAAAATAATAACAATAAAATTGGGTGAAATTTTCAAAGAATTTATAGAAGGATAAACCATTCTATCATACAAAGAATTTTAAGTGGGAAAAGCTAACTTTAAAAGTGAATTGAATAAAGACTCGAATTATTTTCTAGGTATTGGTAGAACATTGGTTTGAGGGAAGTAATACCAAGCGATTAGCAAACCTCCCTACCTGAAATAGGATATACCTAAGTAATGAAATATAAATAACTCAACATGAGAATAAGTTAAATTAAGAAAATTTCCTACTTCCAATATCTAAGGGAATGTTGTTCACATTGTAGAAACCATATGGAGGAAAGCACTCTAAAGGGGAGACCTCAAGGGAAAATTGGGGCGAGAAGGACAACGTCATTATCCTCTCCAGCGATGAAGAGGAACAACCAAAATATCCACCTAGCAAAGATTTGCCTCCGATTGAGGAAGAGTATGCTACATACACTCGAAGAGGTGAAGACGGGTATCCAATAACAGGAATGCTCATACTACCCACGACCCCCGAGATGATTATAATTACTAGTGATGACGAAACCATGCAGGTCTTAGAAAGAATATGAATTTCAGATTCTACTAGTTCCACACTAGAACCCATAGCAGAATCTGAACCCATGGAAGAAGAATCAGAACCCATGGAAGAAGATCCAGAACCTATTGAGGAAGAATCGGAAGCTAAGGAAGACCCAAATGCCATAATATTTAACGAATGCAGCAATGTGATATGGGACTTGGATGTGGAGCATATTATTTGGCAAGAAGAATCATCCAATTCCTGCATTAACTGGGATGAGATGGAGTGTAACTATGAAGAAGAAGATGAAGTTGAAATATTCGAAAACCCGTGGGAAGTTGGTGTGCAAGGCTTGGAAGAGATAGAAGAGGGAGAAGTAGTCCCAGGAGAACCACTTGGTATAGGACATGTCTCATTTAACTAAACATGGCTACCCTATGTGGAGGGTGAAATACAACCGAATGAAGATGGCAAAAAGGCCGATGAAGAACTAGAAAACAATGAATAAGGAGTTAGTGAAGTTTAAATAGATATTGGACACTAGAGCGCACCATCGGATTCAGATTCGGAGGAATGATGGAAATAATGAGGATGGTAACTAAGGATAGCTTTATTTATCTAATCTATATATAGTAGGGTGGTTGGAGGTGAAATGTTGTGATGATCAGTATTTTGTACCGTATTAGTATTGGGTGGTTTTGACCCAAGTTTAAATTTGAATGATGAATGTAAAAGTATGGAAATATATAATATGATATTTTGTTTCAACTTCAAATTTAAATAAATCTTTTAATGGGAATCCTTAAGCAAAGAAGTACGAAAATTTAAATGAAGGATTTCCTTTTAGAAGAAGAAATGGTATTATGAAATGATTAAAAGGCTGGAAAGCAGAACCTTTAAATAAATAATCTAGAAAAAATCAAAGATAAGGAAAATTACAAGAAATATTAAGTTTTGACTAACAAAGGAAGTTTATGGTAATTTATCAATTTAATGAATTATTTTGAAAATGAGTTATTCAGAAACCATTAAGATATGTTTAGAGATGTGTTATAATAAAAAGATATTTATCCTCTGAAAAGAAATGTGTTTTAAGTAGAAATATTTGGAAAGAAAATTGTAAAATAGTTATAAAGAAAGTATCTGTATAAAAGTTTGAATAAAGAATGAAAGTTTTATGAAATGTTTTCCTTAAAGTTTTTGAAGGATTATTAAATTCATACGAAGTATGTGGATTATTTCGTAGCAAGATTTAATCTAAGATTTGAGTGTAGGATTTTGAGATGTTTAAACTGGTCTTAAAAAGAATTCATCGCTCGACTTTTGATGATGAACATTGATGAGAGTTTGTGGTTATATACCTGAGTTTTCTATCGTATTTGAGAGCTATGCAAGGAAAACTAAAATTCTGATTGGAAAGCCTGGTCAGAGTCCGCACTAAAGGATCGGGGGATCAATACTATTCGGAAGTAAAGATTGTGAATTCGAAAAAAAGATCGAATAAGATATTGTGTACAGATGATCAATGTACATCATATGGGTGTAAGTTTAATAATAATTATTTTTGAGCAAAACCTTTGGGTTTTTGTTTTGAGTAATTTCGAGGACGAAATTCTTTTAAGGGGGGAAGTATATAACGACCCGTAATTTGATCACTTCAATTAAAGATATTTAATATTCAAATATGGATTATTTTCAACAGAAAATCAAGTTTTGAGAAATGAATACAATGAACCTATTTGGGAGAAATATTTGCAAAAATATTTCCTTTGGAAATATATCGATCAAATGGTCGCAAACCGTTTTATCGATAAACGGCTCTATAAGCATAAAACGTTGCGCATAGAGATGGATACATATACTTAATTTTATATTTAAACAGGAATATGAAATAAAATCAATTATTTTATTTTTGAAAATAAAATGTGTTTATGACCTCAATAGTAATGCTCTTATATTTAAATATAGATTTATAAATTTAAATTGAGATTTAATGATTTAATAATTATAATCATTCAAATAATTGTTTTTAAATGATGATAGTTAGTTTTAAATAATTATAAAGTAATAATAAATCATTTATAATAGTTTTATAAAGATATACATTTGATTTGAAAATATAAGAAAAAAATTTATATCGCTTTATCGATATAATAGCGATTTTTGTAAATAATTGTTAATATTAATTTGTGTGCTTTTATAAATAAAATGTGATCATTTTAATTAATTAAAAATGATAAGAGATCGGTTTTCAAATTTTGTTTATCAATATATGTACGTTAATTAATAAGTGAAAATATGACCGGAAATCAAAATTAAAATTCATAACGATCTAACATATATAGGTTATACAACATTGTTTATGTAACTTGTACATCTTTGTGACACAGACAATCATATATTAACATATACATACACATGTAACAATGGTAGAAAAGCATAAATATATTTACATATGGTAAATATAGAAAATATCTAAGTTTGAAAAAGAAAACATCTTCTCACATCAACTCACCTTACACCACCATCATCACCACCATCACCTCCACATCATCCATCATATGGGAGGGCTGCTGTGTGTGTAGGTGGGGCTAGGAGGGGATGGCAAGGGTAATTCCACCCATTCATATTATGATATTTTGGTTTTCTAAAAATCCTATAAATACCCCACCCTTTCTTCACATTTTTCACATAATTTTCTACATCTCCTTCTTCCTTTTTCAAGTAGTTCTAATGGCTTCTAATGTTAACAAAGTTATGGAGAAAATTTACTCAAAAAGAAAATTAAATTAGGATAATATACATATATTATCAAATCCACTTCAAACCAAGGCAAAACTCCTCCTCTACCTCTTCATTACCCACGGCCATCGCTTCCTAAAGCAAGGCCGAGCCCTTCCTCCTTCCCTAGCAAGGCCGTGAGCTCTCCTTGCATCCAAAGCCAAATCCGAGCCATTTAAAGGCGATAGTGCTAGTGATTGTGAGCTCAGATTTCATGATTGCGAAGCTATATCCACTTTTATATTACCTCGAAGAAAAAATAAAGGTGCGAAATTCTTACTTATATTATATTTTTGGATGATCATATTATGTTTGCAATGGATGTTTAATATGCTTTGATCATCAAGTTTGTTTGTTTAATATTGTTGTTGAATATATATACAAGTCACGTTTAAATACAGGTCGATAAGCACAAAGGAAATCACTTTCATTAAATGAATGAAATGGTGTATATGGAATGTTTAAACCTATTAAACATGGTTTAACATGATTTATAAATGTTTTATAAACATTTGAAAGTGTTTTGGCAAAGGTTAAATGAATATTGCAAATTGAGTCAAACATAGACGCGTCGCATAACGACAGTTTGTGATTTCGTGCCGTAAAAGTCAAACGAATGTATAGAATGGAATATAGCTCAGAATTCTTCGAGATAAGAATTTTCCAAACTACTATATCCATAGTTT
Source organism: Allium fistulosum (assembly GCA_030737815.1). Taxonomy (NCBI): domain Eukaryota; kingdom Viridiplantae; phylum Streptophyta; class Magnoliopsida; order Asparagales; family Amaryllidaceae; genus Allium; species Allium fistulosum. The sequence goes on along the minus strand of CM060904.1, from coordinate 407,383,262 downwards.
TCAAGTGAAGAAAGAAAATCGAGATTTCGATAAGTCGATTTTGAAATATGAGTAAAACATGTTTTTGGAAAAATCGTGGTTTTGCAGTTCGGAATCCATAAAGGGATTTCTTTAAAAATGATATTTTAAAATTATTTAAACATATGAAATAAATTCTAAAAATCTTTTAAAACGTTTTAAAAGTGATTTGAGTTATAAAAAAATGAATTTCCAAATGATAGAAAAGTTGTTTTGATTAATATAGCTTAAAAAGCACTGTTCACAGCACTTCTTTATGACTTATGAAATATAGTTTTAAACGCAACCATTATTTTCCAAATCTTTTGAAAATATTTTTGTAATGATCAATAAAGTATTTTAAAGGTGAGTTGATGGATTTATGGAATGGTTAAGTAAATGTTAAATGATTTAGAGTCGATCAAATAACTTGACCGCCTTATGGGTGACAGAGAGATAATGTCTAGGCTTGAATTTGGAAAACCAGTTTCTTCCTCTCCCTTGCTATCTAGACTGGCCCGAAAGAGGGGATAGTAATTTGATTTACTCAGATCAAAATTTTCCAAAGTATAAAGGATATAATTTTCCAAATACAAATAACTTGGATTTTATAGAGATAATCTTCTTATACTTGGTATTAAAGCCCGAAGAGGGAAATCATACTATTCCTAGAATTTAAAAGGTGATTTAGCCATTGTTCCGCCCCTAATACTAGTTGAATATGGGAATTGATATTGGGTAGAATTAGATGATTTCTATAGATTCTTCTCACTTAATATTTACTAGTTTTGGATTAACATCCTAGATAACATGGTTTTAAATCAATCAAAGTTTTGAGTTTTGAATTAAGTAAGATTTAAATAAAATGATTTGGAATTATTTTCGTAAATGAAAAATGAAATGATTTAGAATTATCCCAAGATTTAAAAAGTTTAAGTAACCAAAGGATTGGACAAATTAGGTTTAATGATCCCATATATACCGAAAAGAAAATTTTTAAAGATATATATCTCCTGAAGATATTTTGATAAAAAGAAACTAATCAATCAAAGAATAATTCCCTATTCACTTAACATCTTTTTTTCGATGATAGATTCAAAGGAACCAGGGTTGAATTTGAAGTGATTGTTATCCGAAAACCACTTTGAACCAATTTACGTATTCGAAGTGAAGACATGGAAATGATTTGGAAAATAGAATGTAGGCTGCTTGTTACGAACTCTCAGGGGAAATTTCCCATATCATATTATGTGGTAGTAGTTCTTCATTTGAGTTCTTCGATATAAGAAGTTCTTGCTACTAATCCTAGGGGTAATCCCGAAAAGATGTCATAGGAGAGTGCCTTCGGTTTGTCCTGTTCCTGGACATCTTCTATGGACGATGTTTGATATTGCATTTCTAATCACGTTGATTGATCTCTATGAACGTATCATCTGTTTGGTGGCGGAGAAGGCAACTTCTCTTAGCTTAACACCCTTTTTTGAGACGTACGAGCTCAGGAGTTATACGTTTGTAGGAAGCAGTTGTGTGATCATGGAATGGCATTGTGGAATTCAAAGTGGAATGTGCTATGTGAAAGGTAATCGCTACCTCCGGCCTCATCAACCAGAATGGGTTAAACAGGGCATGCCGTGAGGCTAAGTGGGTCGTGGCCATTAGGGTATGATCATCACCTTTCTAGATAACCCTCTATATGTTGGGTATGTTGTTTATGCTAAGAGAGCTCTCAGATAAGTCATTAACGAACAGGGTGATGTCATATTCGGTTCTATCCACCACCAGGAAGGTATGTGGGCAGGCCTGTCTTGCCAGGTGTGGAGGTTTCGAAGACGTCGATCCTTGGTACATCCCTCTAGAGGTGTACCGCACGAAATTTAGTCACTTACCTGCCATCGTATGGAATCCATTCTCTGAACGAGCCTTGTAAGAGTTTTGTTTGTAGAGCCTAACATATTCGGAATTTAATAATGGTAACAATTTTGGCTAAGATTAATAAGTTTACTTGCAAATGTTTTCAAAAGAATGTCATTAAAAATAATATCAAATGATTCTTGGTAGCAAATGTTTTGGTTATCATAAGGTAAAAACCCATTCCGTTTTTATGTGCGGCGTGGCCTTATGAGATACCTTTTGTTTTCAAGACACATATTTTGAGTTTCTTACACCAGTCCCATGAATGGCCCGGAGTTTATTTTCCTTTTCCCTTAAACTCTAGGTGTCCTAATTTTCCCGGGCGGCCTAGTAGTTAGGTTTAGTTAGAATAAATATGGAGCTCGAAGCATGGAGTTAGAAGATTCTTCTGAAGATTGTTATTTGTTTCCACCACACCAGTGAATTATTGTATTCCGCATTTAAGGACAGATATTTATAACTGTCCATGTTTAACTTTGATAAAGATATTTTAAAATTTTCGCTGTAATGATTATATATTGAAATAATATATGTTATTCCATCCATGTGGGATTTTTTTCTCTCTTTATTTTTCTTTCTTACCCATGATAATCTGCCTCTCCGACACTTGGATTTGCAGCACGTGAATACCGAGGATGTATTAGTGTCGATTTCCATGGATCGAGGAGGTGGGTCATCTCATGATATATTAACGAAACCATTAAATCAAACATCTTTTGCTAATTTAAGAAGAGGGTTAGGAATTTTTTTCTATCAGAAATATAAAAATAATAAAGTAAAAATTACAATATATAAAGACAAACAAAATAATCAAAATAATACTATGTATGTGGACATACCCCAACCCTCTATGTCGACATATAAAGGTAATTTCTATTTATTTTTTTAATTTCCCTCTAAAATTCAAATGGTTGGTTATATAATGACCAAGTTTCGACTTTCCACTTCACTTTTCTGTATTCTCTCTGTTTTAAACATTTGAGACACATAAACCATGGCCTGCTCTAATCCCAAACATTCTAGAGAAGAGAATTCATCATTTTCCTTCCATTCTCCTACCCAAGGCCCCTTCCAAAACATACTATGGCCAAGATCACTAAAATGGAGGGTGAAATGAAGAATATTTTGAAATGCTCACAGAAAGTGGTGCAACTTCGTATAACCAAAGAACTAGAGAAGCAAAGCAGAATTCTGTGCAATTTGCAAAAATATCTATTGGATAATCCTACGAATCCAATAGTTATTGAAGATGATTCTGAAAATTTGGCTATTCATAATCCCATTCAAGGCAGCGTTGATGAGGAAGAAGAGGGGGAGGAAGAAGAAAAAGAGGAAGAACACATGGAAGAAGATAAGGAAGTCCGATGTGTCTGAGAAGTATTTTTCGATCGAGATGGAAATATCGTCAAGCAAAAAGGGAACTTTTCCCTTTATTATCCTCATTGTCGCATTCACAAATCCCCATTCATTAGAAATTCATGTTAGATAATATTTGATTTGCTTTGATTGCATTGAATATGTGGTATGTATATTTGATTTGATTTGTCAAATTTACTTCGAACCTATATGTATAGTTTAAGAATTGATTGGATTGTGGGTACTTTGTATTATGATATTAAATGAATATACAGTTTTGTATGGTTACTATTAATGATTTATGTTATCACTCATCATTTCTTATATATCATTCTTATCGTTATTATTATAAGTATCTTAGTTAAGGGGAGTTATAGTTAGTTCATTTTTATTGATGACAAAAGGGGAGAAATATATAAAATTTAGGCATAGATTAAGGGGGAGTTATATTATATATAGAGTTGTCATCATAAAAAAGGGAGATTGTTAGTACCTTAGTTTTTGGTTTTGATGATAATAACTATAGGACATTATATAAAATATAAATACTAATGTTTTATCAAGATACATATATATATATATATATATATATATAGTGTAGAATATTAGGCATGTATTGATTAAGAAGGCTGTATTGTCTCAAGAGTAGATTCAAGATGTTGATATCAAGAGTAGATTCAAGAGTATTGAAGAGTTCAAGATTTCAAGATATTTCAGAAAAGTTATAGAGTAATAGAATTTATGTTAAAACCTTGATAGCACTTTATGATCTGTCTCTCTCTCCTTCTCTAATTTTGTTTTAATTTTTTTTTCAAATATTCTGGTTTTAAAATAACTTTTCAAAATATTTCCTAAAATGATTTTCAATCTCTTATACTTATAAAAAAATTATTTTTGTGTTTTAAGTTTATAAATATATTTATTGAATTTTTGTTTATACTTTAATAAGTTATAATTATATTTATTTTTATATATATTATCGAATACTCTTATTAAATCTTTCAAAATTATTTTATAAAGTTTTATTAAGTTATATTTCGATTAAAATGTGTATAAACTATATTTAAATGATTTACAAAGTATCAAATTATTTTAGAAAGCAATGGAGTTTCAAAATAATATTTTTAAAGTGTTTTTCAAAACTTCAAAGGGATATGTCGACATATCCTATCCATGTATATCGACATAGAGGCCGTAAAATTCAAAATTCAAAATTGAATGGAATTGACTTTTCGCCTATCTCTCTGCGAATTGACATGACCGTTGTTTCCCTATATATATCAAACTGCCAAACAAATTTTTAATAACCACTTTCTTATTCTTCTCTCCTATTTTCCCTCTCTTGATTTCTAAATCAATTTTTACCCAAACTCTGCCAAAATTCAACCAAAATCAAATTCAATCATTACTAGTTTGATTCTTCATCTACTCTCTGATTTCTCTCATCTCTCTCACTCAAACCAAGATCACTGCTATTCAAGAGGTATAGGATCAATTGTAATCAATATCAAACATCTGAGTCTGTAAACTCTATCAAATCATTCTCTTAGACTTTGTAGTGTACTTGGTATCCTTGAAATCCAAGTAAGTGTGATTGTAGCCTATAAAATCAATTGGGTGTGCTTCGTAGCCCATAAATCTAGTAGGTGTGCTTGTAGCCCGGAAATCAAGTGACTCTACCCAGAGGTTGGGATTTTGGAAGGTGTGTCTCGTAGCCTTAAAATCGAGATTGTATTGCATTTATTAGCTGAAAAGAAATATGTACAAGGAATTGTGCGGGACTGGATGTAGGGTAACCCCGAACCAGTTTAAAATCTAAGTGTGTTCTTTCCCTTTCACTTTTACAGCATTTAATTTTATTTATACTTTGATTCTATCATTGTTTCTGTGATTGTTAATTTGATCATTCCAAGTAGAATCTTAAAGAATTTGAGAAATATTCATATAATCCATTAAACAATATTCACCTCCCATTTAGTGTTAATTTAGCCTTAAGGTCCCTATTCTGCTGACTCATAGTCATACCATGTGATAAATCTGTGAGTAAATGCAAACCAACTTGAGCACGTCGAATGGTGAATCTGTTACGTTAATTTCAACAATTGAAATTCAAGGTATTATTCTTATCAATGTAGCACACTATAATCCAACTACATTTTCCATTCTCTTAAAGACACACTTGCGGCCAATGGATCACATCCTTTCTATACAACTATCAAAATCATATGTTGGTAATGTAATTGGAATTTATTTTGGATTTGCACATTATACAATATCATAGCATCAATACTCTTAAATGGTTTAATAAAGCAACCAAGGATTATTTATTCTTGATATTGACAAGAACCTCACAGTTTCACTTTAATGTATAAGAACATTCATTAGATGTTCCAATGTATATTTGTTCATTTAGGTTCGGTCAATTTTATTTCATCCTTTGTAATCAGTTTTATCATCGAATTGTATCCAAATTCATTTTATGCCACTAATTTCTTAAAGAAATTTCTTTGCTACAAAGTTGGTATTTCTTAAAACAACAGTTGTTTCTCAGTTCAACGAAATGGGCATTCATAAGCATTTTATGAATTACCTTATATAAAACCGACTTTGCATTATTTCACAATTTATTTATGTTCACAACATAAATTGGTCATTTAATGACCGTCGTTTCCAAAATTCTCTTGGGACAATTCATACAAGATCCGTTACATACAATTATTACGTGCAGTCTTTTGACTCACACAACCTGCTAACTCTTTGGTCTAAGATATGTACGTGTTTCTTATAAACCCTTATCATGTATGGTTTTGTAAATATTTTTTGGATGATATTAAATTTAACCTTGTGTACGACTCTTAAGTACATACCTTATAGAAAGAGTTTAACTCAATTTCACTCATCATTAATCATTCTTTATCCAACAAAGTTCGATTGCTCCTTATCAATACATCATTATGTATTATAGAGAGAAGTGACCTTTAAGACCGAATCTTTATTCATATTAGGTACATACGGAACTCTTTCCAATATACTCACTAATTCGATCAAATCGAGTCATTTATGTCGCTGTTATATTATTTACTTCCATTTTTTATTCTATGAGCTTATCATACACTTATATATGTATATCAAATACACATATCTATGTCTATGATTACACATCGACAAATATAACGAAGTATATGGAACCATTTTAGTACTAGTAGACTTACGATTGCATACATCTATATGTATCAATCCAAAGAGTTCATCAACTCTTATGTAATGACCTAATTTTGACTAACATTATTTAGAACATTTAACTGGATAAATTAAATGAAATAGTATAGATAGTTAAGGGATTGAGATTTGTTAATTAAGAAGGAGTTGTGCCTTAATGAATGTATTAGAAAAAAAGAATTAAAAATAAGTAAGTAGGAGGAATATGGTAAGGGTATAATGGGAATAGTCTTTATTCCTATACCCTAAACCCTTCTATTCTTCATTCCACATTCATTTTAACTTTCATAAACAAAAATAAAACCCTAAAAGAACTTGGCCGGCCACCATTAAGAGGATTCAAGGAGAAGAAAAGGTAGGATTCAAGTAGAAAGCTTAAGCAAATCAAACTAAAGGCAAATCTCAACCTTCTTGACACAAAGCGAAAATGAATAATTAGTTTACATCTCTATTTTTGAAGAATGATTGCAGTTTAAAGGTAAACCTGTTTTCTTTTGCAAGTATATGTTGTTATAGATATTAACGATTATATGCTTTAAGTTGATGATTATAGAGATTTAATAAGAATTTTATGATATGTTTAGATTAGAAAACTTATTATATAACATCCAATTGAATTGAGATTTAGCTATGATATGAGAATCATTATCTTAATAGTGGGTTTCAAGTTTTATAATTTTTAATATAGATTTATGGTGAATTTTTAAGTTTAGAAAATGATTAATTCGGTTTAAATATTTTAAATGGTTAAAACATGTTTTCGGCCTAAAGGTTTAGATTTGGGAAAGAGGATGGTTAATTTAATTTTATTTTTGGGGATTTTTCCTACGTGCTTAATTATGGTTAATAGATTATTTAAGTTGAAGGGCTTAAATATTCGAATTGTTTTAAGAAGAATAATGGGTTATTTGCTAAAATGTTTTCAATTGTTCAATGCTGAATTCAGTAGCTTTTTAGAAAAGAATTTTGGTAAAGTGTTGGCAACCAATCATATTTTGGCAAATTATGTAAGTTAGGTGAAATGGAATTACTTTAAAAGGTATCAAATAAGTTTTAAATTATATTACAGCTTTCCTACTTACCATTCTTTCTTCAATCACCATACTCCCGCTTGTAAACCTTTCACACCCATTTGAAATCAATGCACATGGTATTAAGCATTTGGTACGTAGTGTATTAGAGAAAGGAGGAAGGAAAGGATGGTGTAGAAAGTATGCTTGCGAAAGGGTTGAAGCCTTTTTAATTTGCTTTTGAACCCATCGACCCATCCTTGTTCTAAAAGTATGCTTTCGATAGGCTTGCCGCTTTTTAACTCCTTCGATACCCTAGCTACCGCATTTATACCCTTCGCCTTAGCCAGAGGCCACTTTTATAACTCTTTAAATCAATGAGTTGAGGGTAGGGTTTCGAATAGAAACCCTTTGGCAACTATTGAAGCTGCTTTTCTTTTATCTTATACTTACGAAAGGGTGGGTGCCGTTCCCATACATTTCGACATGGTTGAAGCCACTTGTTTAAACCCAAGTATACATAGGGAAGTATGTCATCGTCACCCTAAGTGTTTCGAAAGAATAGCTTTTGCATAAATCCCCTTAAGGGCTATGTATTTTGTTTTGTTTTCAAACTATGGTTTCAAAGGGAATACCTTTAAATGGTTTTGAAGCTGTGCACCCACATAACCTTACTTGAATCTAATGCTTTCGAACGGAATATTTTAGTGGTTTCAAAAGAGGATGTCTATGGTTTTAAGTCATGATTTTCGAAAGGTAGATTTTGGCCTTTCGGCCTAATGCTTTCATGGCTAAAGTATTTAACTTATTACGAAAGGGATGCTTACGATGATTGCAAAAGGGATTGTTTAAGGTTTTAAACAATGGCCTCGAAGGAATTTCTTTCGGCTTTATAGCCTAATATTTTGTAGGTAAAAAAGGGATTTAACTTATGTTATAGGGATAGATAACCCTATTGATTTTAGGTTTTCATCAAAATTGTTTTGTAAAGCATATATCATGGCATGAATATTTTGAGTAAAGCAAAAGATATATTTTCCTTGTTTAATCATGATCGAAAAGAGTTAAATCAAATTGAAATAAATGTTTTCAAGGAAAATTGAATAGGGTAGTTAACTCTAAGTATATGACTCAGATAACCAAATAGGATTGGTGTGGGGTCGCACCCTATACTTTAGCTAGTAGTCTCTAGCTAGTATAAGTCCAAAATTCCAATGTCTCGAGCTTTGTCATAGGTAAGACTAAAATGATGTTACACATAGAAAGGAATACACTGAGTAGAGGTAGGTTATTGATGAGTGCACAAAATCATTAGGATTAGTTGACCCTAGGAGAAGTAATTTAAGGATGGATCTGTTATCCCGCCTTTTGGCAAGGCCGAGATACCAAAGGACTGACTAAAAACAAAGTATCGCTTGTTAGAGGTATCGATGAATTTTTTCCGAGTCCGGATTGAGCCACGATTGATAAGACATGACAAGCAAAGCCAGGAGAGCCAACGTTCCAAATTTCAAGTCGATCCAAGTTCGTATGCTTGGATTATGATCGATTCAAATTGGAAGGAACCGGCTCGTTTTTGAATCCATGGACTTCGCACCAACACCTTCGTATCCATCAGCATGAGCTATGTTCGAATCCATCGCCTCCGCATCGATCAGAATGGCAGAGACCTCACACCCATCTGGTTCATATCCATCAAATTAGGTTCCTTCGAATCGATGATATTACTCCACTTCGAATCCATCCGGAATAGTCATTTCGTATCGATCAACTGAAGCGAGACATGATCGATACGAACGAAGTCTTGCTCGAATCCAGGAACGATCAGTGTCTTCGAGTCCATCAAGTCAAAGCAGCGAGATACTTGGAACGACTCGATCAAACCGGAGTGAAAAGCGGATCGACCCGAAGATTGCACGCCACATCACCATGAGAGCCCGTGCAGGCGATCGATTCGAAGGAATCGATTCGAATAGATCGATTCGAACAGGATGAACAGATGAAGAACGCAATTTCGAATCGACCATATCTCAAGATCTGCAAGTCCAAATACCATGAAATTTTCATAGAAGCTTGCACACATGTTGAAGAATGTCCACACCAAATTTCAGCTCGATTGGACAATTTCTTGATCGATTCGAATGGACTTCGAATCGATCCTAAAGTGGGCCCAGATTTCCTGAAGGCGGGTGTGTGGGCCCCCTCACGTGCCAGAAGTAGTCTCCTGAAATTTAGGCGAAATATCAGCCTCCTACACCTATAAATAGAGCCCCTGGTCATTCAGAAAAGGGGTCGGAGAATTTTAAGAGCAAAAGAGCGCCCAGACTCTGCCAGATTTACTCAGAATCACCACCGCTTCCTTAGATTCAGACTTAGCTCATAAAATCAGTTGTACTACATTATAAGAAATTGTAATCTTCAAGTATCGAGCAATAAAATCATCAAACTTCATAGTGGACGTAGGCGAAATGCCGAACCACTCTAAATTGTTGTCTTCTGTGCAATTTACTTTCTGTTATTTGGAGTTTTTGTTAGATAATCCTCAGTTTTAATTTTCTTTCTTCACTTTTATCTCTTCAAAAACTTCTGAAGAATGTTGTGCCCATTTTTGGTACAAACACTTTGGTGCTTTCACTGAGAAAACTAGCTTTTTCTCCTGCTCCTTGGATCTACCATCGATACCGGATTGCATAAATCCAAGAGGAAGATCCAGATCTCTAATCCAGAATCCTTCCATTCTATTCAGATTTGCGTAAAGTCTAGGAAAGGAATCCACCACTCAAGATGGTTAGCACAAGAACCGCTTCTACAGTTGCTAATCAAGAAGGTCGGTATAGACAGAATGCTCCACAGCTGCCTCCATCCAACCAAGACAACACCGCTCACTCAGATCCGTATGGACCAGTCACCAGGCAAGAGTTCCAAGTGTTGCTCCAAGAACTGACTCAAAGTCGGCAACAATTAACTGAACAGCTTCGTGCTAACACTGAATTGACCAACCAATTAAACCACCGAAGGCGCAGGAGGACTAGGAGAGATGATGTTTCCCACTCTTCCACTGAAAGTTCTGCTTCATCTGACTATCACGGTAGATCTACAGGTCCCCGATTAGACGTAAGTCGCACACAAGCTACCAGATATCAGCCTGCCTTGACCGTAGGACAATTGAGGGTTGGACCGTCAACTATCCTCCAGACTGGACCCTCATCATGAAGGGGTACTGTTCCGCAGTATACCACGGACAATCGTACTGCAACCGCCGCAGTAGAAACAAGGGTTGATACCCGAAATCTGTCAGATCCGAATAATCAGCAACGTGGGCATACTCCTGAACCATACGTCCCGGAAGATGCCGAGCCAAGGAGGCGAGATTTGGACCGTCGACAGCGTCCGGTTCAAACTCGCAATGTGGAACCCGACCACACCTTATCTCAGCATGCACAGAATGTGACGATGCCCGATATTTCCGCCATGATACGTTAGATGATTCGCGAAAGTCAAGGGCTTACCAATGACGACTGGGGAATCTCCCGTAGTCATACTCCTTTCACAAACGAGATATTATACGCTGATCCTCCTCGGCGATTCAGAATGCCAACTCTCCCAATGTACGAAGGAAGTAGTGACCCCAATCAACATATTTTGAAATATGAATGGTCGATGAGCGCTGCGAGGGCTGATGATGCAGTGAAATGCCGAAGCTTCCCCATCTCTCTGGGAGGAATCGCAATAATGTGGTTTACAAGGTTGCCACCTAGATCTATCTCTTCGTTCGATCAACTGGCTAAGAAATTTGTCGAACTGTTTCGTATGCATGTCGCTAGACCTAAAGACGTTAACACCCTATCTAGTGTCACTCAAGCTCATGGAGAAACACTCAGACGTCATTTGGAGAGATTCCATGTGGCATGTGTAGAGATTAGTAATCCTAACGATAACTCAATCTTGATGGCATTAACCAAAGGAATCGATCCCGATTCTGAGTTTGGAAATTGGTTAACTGGGAAACCACCCGCATCGTTGGACCGTTTCTACTCCAAAGCCGCTTAATTCTTACGGCAAGAGGACGCGAAGCAGTTTAGGAAGCAGGACGATGCGATGCCCAGAACTGAAGGAATCCACAGTAATGTAGCAGTTAAGCAGTCCGGTGAGAGCTTCGGAAAAGTTCAATTAAATATACAGAACAAACAAACTCGGCCAAGAGGCAACATGTGTCAGGATAAGAAAAGAGATCAGAATCGAGGCCCACGGTGTAGGGCTCCAATGTTTGATAATTACACGCCATTGAATACATCGTTTGAAAACGTGTATCTACAAACTTGCAACACTGTGCAATATAAGAAACCTGCTCCGAAGAAATCGTCGGAGAGGCAGATTCAAACAGGGAAGTTTTGTAGATTTCACGAGAGTTATGGCCAAAATACCAATGAGTGTCGACATTTGCAGGACCTCATCGAGAAGTTGATTAGGGAAAGAAAGTTAGATCAGTTTGTGCGAACGCCGCAGCCTGGTGGTGCGGGCCCTTCAAACCAAAATCGTGTGCAAAATCACGAAAGACAAGAGGAACCCGCTCGTACGAGCGGAAGGCTAGTTATAAATACAATAAGTGGTGGTCCCCATCTAGCAGACAGAAGATGGAGGGAAATGGAATCGTATGCCAGCTCTATCAAGCATGCGAACTTTGAATGCTGCAGTAATTGTGAAGATGGAACTCCGGCTAAACAACAGAAAACAATGTCTGATGATATCATATTTAGAAGTAGAGACGCTGATAAGATCGAAGCCCCAACAATCGACCCACTGGTCATATCTGCCCAGGTAGGTCCTGCTTGGATGAAAAGGATCCTGGTTGACAGTGGGAGCTCTGTAAACATCTTGCTTAAACGGGCCTATGATTTAATTAAAATGGAAGCAAAGGACTTAAAACCTTGCCAATCTCGAGTTCACGGCTTCAATGGAAGTGCTACAATACCCACTGGAGTGGTGGAACTGCTAGTGGAGTTGGGAGTTGGAGAACGCCGGAGAGTCCGGATGTTGCAGTTTGTCGTTTTAGATATTGATTCACCTTACAATGCATTTTTGGGCCGACCGGCCCTTGCTGAGTTCAGGGCAGCCATTGCCCCATGGTGTTTAACTCTGAAATTCCCCACTGATCACGGAATTGGAGTCATTCAAGGAGATCAGGCAGCAGGAAGAGCCAGTTATGTTACTGAACTGCGCGAGGCACAGAGAAAGGAGAAAGGAAAGGGCGTAGAGGAATCTCTCTGTGTCCGTTTTGCTGATGATTGACAATTAGTGCTTGGGCCCCGGCCCGGGCACCACGACCAATTCCTTAAAGATCTTGACCCTAGAGACAACGAAGATAAAGACGAATCTAAAGAGAATCAAGCTTCCCCAGCCGAACTGACTGTGGACGTCCCAATCAGTGAGGATGATGATTCGAAAGTACTAAAAGTTGGATCTCAACTGGGAAAACAGACACAACAGGAATTGGTTGAATTTCTCTGGGCGAATCTCGACGTTTTTGCCTGGACACACTCTGATATGTGCGGGATCTCGCCGGACATCGCAAGTCACTCCCTGAATATTGATCCGTGGTATGTCCCGGTCAAACAGAAAAGGCGTGGTATGGATCCAGAGAGATCTGCCGCCCTTAAAGAGGAGGTTGATAAGTTACAATCAAATGGGTTCATCCGAGATGCTTTGTATCCAGAATGGGTGTCAAATCCAGTATTGGTTCGAAAACCGAACGAGAAATGGAGAACTTGCATCGACTATTCTAACTTAAACAAGGCTTGTCCAAAGGATAGTTTTCCACTTCCTCGAATTGACCAGCTCGTAGATTCAACGGCTGGACATGAGTTATTATCTTTCATGGATGCTTATTCTGGCTACAATCAAATACCTATGCATTTTCCTGATCAAGAACATACCAGTTTCGTGACCGATTTGGGACTCTACTGCTACAGAGTCATGCCTTTTGGTCTAAAAAATGCCGGAGCAACATACCAATGCTTGGTCAACCGGATGTTCGCCGACCAGATCGGGAAGACCATGGAGGTTTATGTGGATGACATGCTAGTAAAGTCTCGATTCTCCACAGATCACGTCAGAGATTTAGATTCTATGTTCTGCATCCTTCGAGAATATGGAATGAAGCTCAATCCATTAAAGTGTCATTTCGGTGTCGCATCTGGAAAGTTCCTCGGGTTCATCGTTAACGCTCGAGGGATAGAAGCAAATCCTAAAACGATCTGGGCGATAAGGAACTTACAAACTCCAAGAACCATAAAACAAGTCCAGAGTCTCAACGGGAAGGTAGCAGCATTGAGCAGGTTCGTTTCAAAATCCACCGATAAATGCATTCCTTTCTTCGATCTGATCCGGAAAGGAAAGCGAAACTTTGAATGGACCATGGAGTGTGAAGACGCATTCTGATCGCTGGTTCAACATCTTTCCACACCACTGATCTTATCAAAACCAGTTGACCACGAGCAATTGTACCTTTATCTGGCAGTATCAGAGCATGCAATCAGCGCTGCTTTAGTTAGGGAAGAAGACCGAGTGTAGAAACCAGTCTACTACGTCAGCAAACGATTGACTGGAGCTGAGAGAAATTATCCGAAACTAGAGAAGTTAGCTTACTGCCTTGTCATCGCATCAAGAAAACTCATACCCTATTTCCAGGCACATCCTATTATTATTTACACCAACCAGCCGTTACGACAGGTCCTTACGCAGCCTGAGACGTTTGGTAGGTTACTCAAGTGGAACATCGAACTGAGCCAGTTTGATATTACTTACTCTCCAAGACGAGCCATTCAAGGACAAGTCCTAGCCGATTTCATAGCTGAATTTACCGTTCCACAAGACTTGCCCGAAACCAGTGAATCCCCCGAATAAATCTGGAAGCTGTATACTGATGGTGCATCAAACGACCGGTGTTCGGGCGCTGGTGTTGTACATGAAACTCCCGAAGGCCGATCTGTATGTTATGCTTTGAAGTTTGGTTTTCGTGCAACCAATAATGAAGCTGAATATGAAGCCCTCTTAGCTGGACTATAATTCGCCAGAGATTTGAGAATTATCGCTGTGGAAATTTATTGTGATTTGCAATTAGTCGTGTGTCATGTACGAGGAGAGTATCAAGCGAGAGATCGAAGGGTGACTGCTTACTTAGCTCGAGTTCAGGAAGTACTGAATCAGTTTGATTATTATGCCATTTATTATATACCTCAAGAACACAATCAAAAAGCCGATTCATTGGCGAAGTTAGCCAGCACAGGTGAAGCACAGCAAATGAGACTTGTCCCCGTCGAAACTTTGTCCTCCCCAAGCATCGATCAAATAGAGACGAATTTTGTGTTTGAAACCGCTCCCAGTAGAGAATCGTGGATGACTCCGTACCGAAATTACATTGAGAATGGGACATTGCCTGAGCACAGAAACGAGAAGAGACAAATTCTACGAAAAGCTTCACGGTTCGTCATTCAGAACGGAGTCATGTATAGAAGGGGTTATTCTGTTCCTCTCCTCCGGTGTATCACGCACGATGAAATCAAACGAGTGTTACATGACATACACGAAGGAGAGTGTGGCGATCACACCGGTGGGCAAGCCCTCGCCAAGAAAATACTCCGATATGGATACTACTGGCCGACAGTAAATCGAGATGTAGCAAACTATGCCAGAAAGTGCGATAGGTGCCAGAAACACGCCCGAATTCCAAGAGCCCCACCTACCGAGATAACTCAAATGGTCAGTCCCTGGCCATTCGCAATGTGGGGCATCGATATCATCGGCGCTCTACCTCTGGCAAAAGGTGGTGCGAAGTACGCCATCGTCGCCATTGACTACTTTACAAAGTGGGCTGAAGCCAAAGCTCTCGCAACGATTACGACAAAGAAAGTAATAAATTTCGTAGTTTGCAACATCATATGTCGGTTTGGACTCCCGCATACCATCATCACCGATAATGGAGCCCAATTCGAGAGTGCAGAATTCAAGAATTTCTGTCAACGGTTTCATATCCATAAAAAATTCTCGGCGGTTGCACATCCTTAGGCAAACGTTCAGGTCGAAGCTGTCAATATAGTTATAAAATCCATCCTAAAGAAACGACTGGAAAAGGCCGAGGGCAAATGGGTTGATGAACTCCCTATGGCATTATGGGCTTATAGAACGACTCACAAGACCGCAACCGGACACACCTCGTTTTCCTTATCTTATGGCACATAAGCCGTTATTCCAGTCGAGACAGAAGTGTTTTCCCATCGCGTGACTTATTATGATCCGAAAATAAATGCTATATTGCTTGCCGAATCTTTGGATCTACTGGATGAGAAGCGGGAAGAGGCTGATTTGAGAGCTGCTGCATATCGGAGTCAAGTCGCCCGATTGTACAATGCCAAAGTTCGACCTCGAACTTTTGAACTCGGTGATCTCGTTCTAAAGAGAATCTATCTAGTTCCTTCACACATGAAACCAAATTGGGAAGGACCCTACGTGATTACACAAAGACTCAGAGATGGCACATTCAAACTATCGACCGTTGACGGT
Organism: Allium fistulosum; assembly: GCA_030737815.1. Lineage (NCBI taxonomy): Eukaryota > Viridiplantae > Streptophyta > Magnoliopsida > Asparagales > Amaryllidaceae > Allium > Allium fistulosum. The sequence continues at coordinate 407,367,210 of CM060904.1, read as the reverse complement.
CTTGATTTTCCAAGGGCCCTGAACAGCAAGAGTCTCCGTCGCTACTACACATGATAGGGTTTATTTATTTCATTATATTTTTCCATTTAGCAATTTACTTTTGCATTTCGAAATTAGAATTTGTAATAAGGCAACTGACTGTGCCATATTTTCTTATTTCAGCAATAAAGTGTCATTTCTTCGAGCCCGAGCTGTGATTCATTGAATACAATGCACAACATCACGATGCACGAAGAGCTAAATTCCATCACGCTGTGGAATTTATTCAAGTAGGGAGTGGCTGTGAGAAGACCGGCCACTCACTAAGTGAAACCCGAGCTCGGGGGCAAGCCATCACATCAAGGCAAAAAATGGGCTGATACACTACAATCCCTCACTTAACTCCATATTCCAGAGTGCGAGACGGAGTATAAACATACGTTAACTCTGTACTCCCAGAGTGCGAGACGGAGTATAAACATTAAATAACTCCGTACTCCCAGAGTGCGAGACGGAGTATAAACATTAATCAACTCCGTACTCCTAGAGTGCGAGACGGAGTATAAACATTAATCAACTCCGTACTCCCAGAGTGCGAGACGGAGTATTTTTATTAATCAACTCCGTACTCCCAGAGTGCGAGACGGAGTATAAACATTAATCAACTCTGTACTCCCAGAGTGCGAGACGGAGTATAAACATTAATTAACTCCGTACACCCAGAATGCAAGACGGAGTATAAACATTAATCAACTTCGTACTCCCAGAGTGCGAGACGGAGTATAAACATTAATCAACTCCATACTCCCAGAGTGTGAGGCGGAGCATAAACATGCGTCAACTCCGCATTCCCAGAGTGCGAGGCGGAGCACAAACATAAAACAAACCCCAGAGTACTCCGAGAGCGCGAGCTGGGTATAAGCGTTAGCGACTATTACGGCATTATCCCTAAGGCTGGGGGTAGAATCAAAGCAAATATTGAATTGAAGACAAAAGAGAATATTTTTTCATTTCAATTATCAACAAAAGGAATCCAATTACAAGCTAATTCAAAAAATTCCTACTAGCGGGGGCCGAGCCCGCATCTATACACGGCTACAGAAAACCGAAAAGACAAAACGAAATGCTACCCTCGAATATGACAAAGAAAACTGAAGAAGCGCTCAATCTTTCTTCTTCCTCGGTTTCTTTTTCGGGGTAGTCCCACTGGATCCGCTACCCGACTTCCTTCTCAATCTTTTGCTCTTCTCCGTTTTGTCCTCCGATTGCGGCATAATGTCAACATCCTCCTCGGAGCTTGAAGCGACAGAAATTCTCTTGGAGGACGGAAGTGGAGGCATAGGAGCTGTAACAGGAAGTGGGGCAGGAGCGCTTGCAATGACCACAGTGCCGCCCGGCGATATCATCATTAGTGGGGCAGGGCCAGACGGATTCATGCCTGCTGTCACTACTGCCATCTCAGCATTGATCTCGGCCAAAATTTCATCCTCACATAGTGCTTGGGCCGCACTTGAAGTACTAGTGGCTGGCATGGAGGAGCTAGTAGCTAGAGAAACTCCACTCATGGCGAAAGATGGATCTGCGAAGGGATCGTTGGGTTGACTAAGGAGTTCCTCAATCATCTGAGCATCAAAATATAACATGCTCGTTTCTCCCCCTTCGCCGACCATAGTAGACGTCATGATAGCCTCGGTGACAATGGCTCCTTATGCTTGGTAAGGAACTTGAGATGCTGGAGGCGTAGAGGTAACAGCTTCGGTCACTGAATGAGAAAAAGCAAAGATTGTTAGCTAAATGTATTACTTCAGACTCACCACACTGGGTATACACGGGAGGCATTCAAATACCTTCCTTAGCCTGACCCAAAGTCTGGGCAGAGGCAGAGGCAGGGGCATCGACAGGAGACAATTGCGGTCGATCGGGGTTATAAGTAGGGACAAACTGGGGATCGACCGCGCCAGTGGCTTCGGGCAATGTTGGAATTACAGCTCCAACACTTGCTTCATGATGCTCGATCCCCGAGCCCTCTCCGGTCTCTATCTGCCGAGCACCAAGCCTCTCTTTCTCCACGAAAATCATCGCCTCGTGGAGAACCTTCCTCTCTTCCTCAGAAAGCAAGTGCGTCTCAAGCTCGAAATCATCCAATACTTCATCCGGATGCGCTGCTTTCTTCTCCTCCACCAGCCTACTCTAGGCGTTGTACAGAATCATAGAGTCATCTCCAAGACAAGATAAATTCCTGTGCTCCAGCACATTAGCGTTATATGTGACCAGGAGATCATCAAAATCAGCTTCCATCCTGGACTGCTCCGCCATAATCTTTTCCTCAACTTCTGCCTCCACAAACTTAGTCTTTGCCACTGCCGTAGTAAGTTCGGCTCGAAGTAATACAGCTTGATCGCATGCATCCTGAGCGGCGGTGTTTGCGTCATCTTTCTCTTTCACCATTTCAGCAAATTTGGCCTTAAGCTCGTTCAGCTCTTTAACGGCGGTGTCCCGTTCAGCTACAACGGTGGTATAACGATGGCACATCCCTTCTACTAAGGCATAATGTGCCTGCTGCATCCTTGCCATTTTTGCCACGGCCTCGTCATGCTTTTTAAGCGCTTGAAGTTCTGCACTTCGAGACGACTCGATCTCTGATTGGAGAACCTGGATGATGCGGTCTTTCTTGACAATGTCAGCATCACGCTGCTCAATAATCTTTGCCTGGTCGAAAGCCACTTTTGAAGCTTTTACAGTTGCTTTGTACCACTCCTTATATTGAGCATAAAAGTCACGGATATAGTAATGAGCGATATTCTCGACATCCGGAGGAATCCTCTTGAGATGAGGAGGGAAGACATATGCATCCAGACAAATTTTTGGAAAGTCCTTTTTCATTTGAGCAAGCTTGATGGTTCCTTCACCTGTCAATTCAGCCGGAGCCTATTCAACAATGGCAGCTGTCTGCGGTTCAACCCTTTGCCGCTGAGTTTCGAGCCTGGAAGATTGAGAAGGTTGTTGTTGCTGTAAAGACTCAGGAGGATCTATAGGGGCCCTAGGAGGCGGAGGAGAACGAGATCGCGACCGGTATTGATGGCTTCTATCTCTATTAGTGCGCTCATGGCCAGAATGGCCGCTCCAATAATCTCGATCCCTGTCGTAACGCTCCTGGCTGGTATAGCCTCGCCCGTGATCCTTATCTGATTCCCTCCAACGGGACTCATAATAAGAAGAAGATCGGCGTACATTGTGGAGCCTATCCAGAGTGGATCCGTGACCTGACATCTCACCTGCGATAAGAAGGAACCGCAGTTTAGAATCCTACAAAAATGATGTTCAATATGCAGAAATCGTGTAGCGCTGTGGAAGTGTGTGCAAATGTGTAAACCCCCTGACCAACCAGAAGTGTTGACTGCACTCAAAGGAAAGGGCTCGCTCATATTTAAAACATCTTGAAATTCTTCCAACCCGGGATTGTGATAAATAGATATATAATCCGGGATGGGAATATCACCAAGCCCTTCGAAGGTATCTCTCGATTGAGAAGGAGCGGCGTCGGAAATTACGATTCTGGAAGTGGGAGGAGACACATCTACAGACTTCCATCTATTAGGTTTAAGTTTTTTTGAAACGACAGCCTTGCTTTTCCGTCTCTCTCCCAATTCTTCAAAATTTCCCGAAAGATCGGCCATCGGCTCTACGTCCGTGTGAGTCCTTTCTTCGTCGCTCACTTCAGTTATCACAACTCCGAGCGTTTTCTTCGATCTCTTCTTCTTCTTTTTATTCTTTTTCTTCTTCTTTGGAACGGGCCTTAGCATCCCTTCGGTGACTATGCTCTGATTCATTTCAATCAAGCCAAGAGCTCTTAAGTTATAATCAGTCAACACCAAGTCGATGTGTCTCAAATCGCTCGGGATCTCTTGAAGGCTCTGAACCATGCCCTTGTAATACCCGCCGTCGGGTCTGGAGATAATGGCTGTAAGAAAAACAAGATGTCAATACCAATGCCAACAAGCTATTAGTCAAGGAAATCATCGACAGGTTACGACACTAACGTCTAGACAACCATCGCCTAGCAAAACCTGGAGGACACCGGACATAGAACCATTCATTCTTGTAGTAACTAAGTCTGTTCCAGGCTCCGATAATGACTTGACAGTTTCTCACTGCCTCCAAAAATGTAAAAGATGGGATATCGCCTCTGCTCTTTAAGTTAAATAGATATCTGATTTCCGTCGGCCTTGGAGGGCAGAAGAGGTGTTCCATAAATACAATAAACGCATTGTTCAGTAGCGCGTGCCCGTTGGGGTGTAATTGAGAAGGAGCGATTCCAAGAAATGATAACATCTCCCTAATGTATTGATTGAATGGAGGGAGTGTTCCGGCCGCACAAGCATGTCGATAGAAGGCGGTATACCCTTCGGGCGGACAGTGAGGTCTGTCACTAGGTCCCGGCAGTAGTGCATCATCCAAAGAGATGTTATGTCTCGTGCATATCTTGCCCAACAAGTTTTCAAAAATATTGGACTGAACAGAATCTATAGGGTCCTCAATAAATATAGCCTCTTGTAGCTCGTCAGGAGCTGGATCTACTACCTCCGCTGGGATATCTGGAATTACAAGGACCGGAGGGGGAGAACTCTGAATCTCCTGCTGTTGAGAGCTCGAAGATTCCATAACTGACTACTTATCAGAAATCAGTGTTAAGCATGTGATAAACCCGTTCATTTCCAAGTGTGAAGTGTGTGAAAGTGTTGTGCAGTAAAGTGCAGCTAATACTTGGGAAATTCAATAGAATTGAAGAAAATATGCAAACAGCAAGAATATCAAAATCTGTTCGGAGTGACCGTCGTCGCTGACCGTCATAACCATATTATTCAACCCCATGGAGGTTAATTCATGTTACAGTTTTATTTGTCAAGGTACAGTTCCATCGACGAGCTTTGAAGGGCAGTCAAGTATGCAGTAAAAAAGTTCAGTCCAAATATGCAAAGATGAAGCTCATCGGAATCACGCTGCTAAATGTGTGGAAGTTTCGTATCCATAGAAGTTAGTTCGAATCGATCCAAGCCAGATTATAAGTGTTCGAATCGATCGAAGAGACAATGCGTCGAATCGATCTCGCTCGAATCAACACGGTTCGTATCGATGATAACCGGAGTCCTTCGTATCGATCAGTGACTCAAGCTTCACATCCATCGTCAATAGGGATTTCGAATCGATCTACAGCAAAAAAAGTTCACAAACGGATGAAAAGCCCAAGGCTCGTATCGATCGCGTAGGCAGGGCCTTCGAATCGATCGTAAGGGGTAATCCCATCGTATCGATCATAATCGATCGATACGATGACCCCATACGCGCGACTGACGCAGCGGATTAATCAAAACAACTTTAATCGATGAATGTAGTAATCGGTGGATTGATGAATATTGAATTGCCCAAATTCGTTGATCCGAAGATACCGAATTCTAGCTATCTCTGACACGTTGATTGCGCACGATACCGTGAGGAGAGATCTTCAATTCTTCGAGCGTTGATCAAGCGCACTTGATTCCGCGAATCGGCTTCTGCAATCGTTGAATCGAGCGCACTCGATTATCCAAGAGAGGAGATAGGAGATTACACTCAACTACCAATTTGAATGAAAGCACAAAGCTAACAAAAGAGAATTTTATTCAAAAATCAACAACCTTTACAAATGACTCACACGGCCTATTTATAGGCGTTACAACTCATTCACAATTCTGTCCAAACTCATAAGTCGGCTCCGACTTAGACCCCTTTCCGACTCACAACTTAAGAGTAACGACCTAACACACCCAGTCACATTACAACACCATTTCAACGGCTTACGACTTATAAATGCAGGACCTAAAATCATACGACTCAAGACTTATGTACAGAACGACTCAACTTAGGTCGGCGACGACTTATTTACAATTTACAATGATTTACAGTCATGGTCGACCTAACCTGGTACGACCTAAAAATTACAACACATTAGAAGTATACGACTTAGGAAACAGACATCATACGACTCAACTTAAGTCGGTAACGACTTATCAGCAACTCGTTCTTCGACTTAAAGCATCAACGGTTCAGATTAATGCGGCATAAGGATCTTCGGTCTTTAGGCTTCAGCGACATAAGATGGTACGACTTAACTGAGTCGTAAATCGATGCCAACTTATCATTTTCCTTAAGTCGTATCCGGCTTATCCCCTGTGCATTCTCAACTACTCCTCCCATATCATTCTTGTTAAGTCGCGCGAGCGCCTTTCCCTGTAGCTGGTTAACTCGCGTTTCTCCATAAGGTCGGTCACGAGTTAGTCCCTTTAGCTTGTTAACTCGCCGCTCTCTACTAGGTTGGTCACGACTTATGATTGCCTTAAGTCGGTCACGACTTAGGACTTCCTCGCGAACTTCCTTGATAGCTTCCTCGGTGAACGGTCTCTCCCAACATGCCCTTCTTCATGTAGCTCTTTTACAATATTCATTCTCAAACTACAATCAGGTATGCACAATCGATTTCCTTTGAATAGAAAACCATCTACCATCATAAACTCATCCGTCTTTCCCTCCTTGACTTTATCAATACACTTCGCAAAGTAAGGATCATCGACAAATAATTCTGGCAACACATCAAACCCTGTCACCTCAACTTTCAGTGTAGTCAACAAATGACTCCTCCTACTCAAAGCATCAGCCACTCGATTCGTCACCCCTGACTTGTGTTTAACAACAAAAGTAAACTGTTGCAGATATGCAATCCACGATGCATGTCTCGCTGAAATCTTGTCTTGCCCTTGTAAATTCTTTAATAACTCATGATTAGTGTAAAGAACAAACTCTTTCTGAAATAAATAGTGTCTCCAGTGTTTAATAGATTGCACAACAGCATAGAATTCCACATCATATGTACTGTATCTCATCTTTGCTCCTGATAATTTCTCACTAAAATATGCAATCGGACGTCCCCTCTGACTCAATACTCCTCCAATCCCAACCTTGGATGCATCAGTATGTAGTTCAAACACTAGCTGAAAATCTGGTAATATTAGAATTGGTGCAGACGTCAAGAGTCCTTTGATTCGATCAAAAGCAATCCTGGCTTCCTCCGTCCATGCAAACTGTTTACCCTTCATACAATCAGTAACAGGTGCCATCACAGTACTAAAGTGTGGAATAAACCTTCGATAAAATGAAGCCAACCCGTGAAAACTACGATCTTCCGTTATCGTCTTGGGTTGCGGCCAATCTCTGATATCTTCGATTTTACTTTGGTCAACCTGTATCCCTTCTTCCGACACAGCATACCCCAGAAATAGAACACTCCTCGCCATAAAAACATACTTCTTTGTAGCAGCATAGAATTGTTCTTCACGAAGTATAATTAACACTTTCTTCAAATGCCGAACATGCTCTTCTGTACTAGCACTGTAGATCAGAATATCATTAAAGTAAACCACCACAAATTTCCCAATGTACGGCCTGAAAATTTGATTCATCACCCTCATGAATGTACTTGGTGCATTCGATAGACCAAACGGCATTACCAGCCATTCATACAATCCTTCCCTCGTCTTGAATGTTGTCTTCCATTCGTCCCCTGGTCTAATGCGAATCTGATGATAACCGCTCTTCAAGTCAATCTTAGAAAAGATTACGGACCCACTGATTTGATCCAATAAATCATTGAGCCTCGGCATCGGAAATCTGTATCTGACTGTGATCTTATTCAACGCTCTACTATCTGTGCACATCCTCCACGTTCCATCCCTTTTGGGTACCAATAAAGCTGGTACAGCACAAGGACTTAAACTCTCCTACACACGCCCCTATTCAAGCAATTCTTCCACTTGCCTCCTCAATTCTTCATGTTCCTTTGGACTCATTCGATAATGTGGTCTGTGTGGCAACACAACACCTGGAACAAGATCTATCTGATGTTGTATATCCCTCAACGGTGGCAACTCCGTTGGTAACTCCTCTGGAAATACATCGTCAAACTCTTTCAATACCGGTTTTACTTCTTCTGGTATTTCAACCTCTTCACTGCTTTCACGCCCAATTAACAAGAATACTTTCGGCTCTTCCTCAACCTCCTTAACAAACTCCTTCAGAGATAATAAAGTTTTCAGCTCTTCAATCTCTTCTGACTTACTTTCTCCCTGTTGTCTCTTCTTTGGAACTAAGATAATCTTCGTGCCTTCAAACATAAAACTGTAGCTGTTGGTCCGACCGTCATGTTGTACTGCTCGATCATACTGCCATGGTCTTCCCAAAAGTAAGTGGCAAACATCCATCTCTACTACATCACACCAGATCTCATCTTTGTATTTCTTCCCAATAGAGAATGGAACACGAACTCGTCTATCCACTTTCACCTCTCCTCCTTTTCTCAACCATGCTAACTTGTATGTATTCGGATGTTTCTCTGTCTTCAACATCAACTTTGTTACAGCCTCGGTTGAAATGATATTGTCACAGCTTCCCACGTCAATCACAAATTTACACACCTTCCCCAGTATAGTACATGTTGACTGAAAGATATTACTTCTCAACCAACTAGCTTCTTCCTGCTTCGGTGTCAAACACGATCTCCTCAGCATTAGATTACAACCTTCATCTCCTGACGCAATATCCTGTTCATCCTCAACTGGACTAGAATATTCTCCATCACCATCCTCATCTTCAAGTTCAGCAATCATAGTTCGTTTCTTCGGCTTTGGACACTCATTGCTTTTATGACCCAATTCCTGACAATTGTAACATTTGAAACCATTGTTAACCTTCGCCTTCTCAGCCTCCTTCACCACCGGTTTACTAATAGGTTTAGAAACATTAGAACTTCCACTAACACCCTTTATTTGATTGTTGGAACTAGTAAACACACCACCTCCCCGTCTACCCTGCTTTTCCCAAGCCAACGCTTTTTGATGTGCTCCCACTACAGATCTTGGATCGAATATATTAACCATATCCTGAATCTGCATTCTCAATCCCCCAATGAATCTAGATGTCAGCTGCTCTTCTGTTTCCATAATATCATTCCTTGCAATAAGCTGATAAAACTCATCTGCGTAATCATTAACAGATTTCGTCCCTTGTCTCATGTTCTGCAAACGTTGATACATCAATGATTGATAATTGTAAGGTAAGAACGTTGCTTTCATCAATTTCTTCATCTTCTCCCAAGATTCAACTTTTGACTTTCCCATCCGTTCACGTGTAAGTTTGGTATGTTGCCACCACGCCAAAGCTCTACCCCTCAACCTTGTAGCAACCAGCTTCACTCTACGATGTTCCGGAACTTCTTTGAAGTCAAAAATCTCTTCAACATTAGCTACCCAATCTAGAAACTCCTCAGCTTGCATACCACCTTTGAATTTAGGAATTTCAGTCTTCATCCCCGACTCCCACTTGTGATCATACTCAGAGTGATTTCTACCTTGTCCTCGTCCTTGTCCTCGAACACTACCACCATCATACTCCTCTTCAAAATCAGATGTATATCGTTGTCTATCTCATCCACCCACATCTCTACTACCATCACGTCTACCACCATCATCCCTTCTATCTACATTCCTCCGTTCACGATCATCCACGTTCCTCCCATGCCTTTGATCATCATCAACACTTCTTTCTCGATTGGATTGTGGTGAGACTCTACTTCCCCCATGGTTAGATTCAGGTGAAACCCTTCTCCGATTTTGATTCATCTCTAACATCATCTTCTCTAATCGTCTAATTCCTTCGTTAAGCTTTTCACTAAAGTTTTCATTGATTCTTTGCTCCATCTCATCAGCTTCTTCTCTTCGATACAAAGCTTCAACGTTTTGATGTCGATTAGCTCTCCTTGGTGGCATACTTGAAACTTTACAAACTCTTCAAATTCAAACACAATTCGAACTTTGATCCAAAATGAAATGGATCGAAAACTCCCACTTTGTTGCTACTTCGCGATGAACACGATGAACACAACTTCTCCAAATGAGGCAAATTTGATCTCCCACTCTTCTACTTAGCTCGGCTTCTCACTTCAAGCTCGGCTATCACTTGATCTCTTCAAAACTCCAAAATGATTAGGCTCCAAGTCTCGATCTAGCTATGATTGACTAGAACAAGCTCTGATACCAAAACTGACGCAGCAGATTAATCAAAACAAGTGTAAATCGATGAATGTAGTAATCGGTGGATTGATGAATACTGAATTGCCCAAATTCGTTGATCCGAAGATACCGAATTCTAGTTATCTCTGACACGTTGATCGCGCACGATACCGTGAGGAGAGATCTTCAATTCTTCGAGCGTTGATCAAGCGCACTTGATTCCGCGAATCGGCTTCTGCAATCGTTGAATCGAGCACACTCGATTATCCGAGAGAGGAGATAGGAGATTACACTCAACTACCAATTTGAATGAAAGCACAAAGCTAACAATAGAGAATTTTATTCAAAAATCAACAACCTTTACAAATGACTCACACGGCCTATTTATAGGCGTTACAACTCATTCACAATTCTGTCCAAACTCATAAGTCGGCTTCGACTTAGACCCCTTTCTGACTCACGACTTAAGAGTAACGACCTAACACACCCAGTCACATTACAACACCATTTCAACGACTTACGACTTATAAATGCACGACCTAAAATCATACGACTCAAGACTTATGTACAGAACGACTCAACTTAGGTCGGCGACGACGTATTTACAATTTACAATGATTTACAGTCATGGTCGACCTAACCTGGTACGACCTAAAAATTACAACACATTAGAAGTATACGACTTAGGAAACAGACGTCATACGACTCAACTTAAGTCGGTAACGACTTATCAGCAACTCGTTCTTCGACTTAAAGCATCAACGGTTCAGATTAATGCGGCATAAGGATCTTCGGTCTTCAGGCTTCAGCGACATAAGATGGTACGACTTAACTGAGTCATAAATCGATGCCTACTTATCATTTTCCTTAAGTCGTATCCGGCTTATCCCCTGTGCATTCTCAACTGCTCCTCCCATATCATTCTTGTTAAGTCGCGCGAGCGCCTTTCCCTGTAGCTGGTTAACTCGCGTTTCTCCATAAGGTCGCTCACGACTTAGTCCCTTTAGCTTGTTAACTCGCCGCTCTCTACTAGGTTGGTCACGACTTATGATTGCCTTAAGTCGGTCACGACTTAGGACTTCCTCGCGAACTTCCTTGATAGCTTCCTCGGTGATAGGTCGCAAACGACCTATCGTTCCCAAATGACTTAAGCTTTTACTAGGTCGTTGGAACGACTTAAAATCTTCGTTAGGTCGGCTGCGACCTAAAACGTTAACTTTCCACAATTTCTCACAAAATCCTAACTCGTTAGCTTCCTCTTTAGGTCGGACTCGACCTATCAACAAGTTAGGTTGTACACGACCTATGACTTCTTCCTTCTGTGCTGCATCATCCTCCCCAGGTTGAGAAAAATTCGTCCTCGAATTTGTACTTTCTGCATCCACAACAAACTCATCCCCGTGATATGGTACGAGATGCTTAACATTGAATACGTCAGATGTATACACATCATCTGGCAGCTTCAATTTATAAGCATTTTCATTAATTCTTTTCACGACTTCTACAGGACCAATTTTTCTGGCTTTCAATTTGTTATACGCGTCCACTGGAAAACGATCCTTTGTTAACACGGCATAAACCCAATCACCTTCATTAAATTCAACACTCCAATCATTCTTGAACGGTTCTATAACACTCCGTCAACCCTTCAACAAAATCAGCAACTTTCTTAACTGTTCCCTTCGAGTGTGGTATTACCGTTAAATCCAACGGTCCTTTTGGCATACTAGAATATACAATCTGGAATGGACTGAACCCAGTACTTCGATTTACAGCATGATTATGAGCAAACTCTGCTTGGCATAACTTCACATCCCAACTCTTCAGATTGTCTTGCACAAGACACCTCAACAAATTTCCCAATGATCTGTTCACGACCTCGGTCTGTCCATCCGTTTGCGGATGATAAGCGCTACTAAACTTCAGCTTCGTTCCCACCATCTTCCACAAACTTAGCCAAAAATGACTTAGAAAACGAGTATCCCTATCCGACACAATCGATTCTGGCAATCCATGAAGTCGGTATATCTCTTTGAAAAACAACTGAGCAACATGAACAGCATCCGCCGTCTTCTTACAAGCAATAAAATGTACCATTTTCGAAAACCGGTCAACCACCACATAAATGGAATCATTACCACGCTGTGTTCGCGGCAACCCCAACACAAAGTCCATACTCACATCAACCCATGGTTTAGTTGGTATAGGTAACGGCATATATAACCCAGCATTAGTTGCAGTTCCTTTCGAAACCTGACAGATATGACATCGCTCCACAAACCTCTCCACTTCTTTCCTCATCGATGGCCAAAAGTAAGATTGCGAAATCACCTGTAATGTACGGTCTCTCCCAACATGCCCTTCTTCATGTAGCTCTTTTACAATATTCATTCTCAAATTACAATCAGGTATGCACAATCGATTTCCTTTGAATAGAAAACCATCTACCATCATAAACTCATCCGTCTTTCCCTCCTTGACTTTATCAATACACTTCGCAAAGTAAGGATCATCGATAAATAATTCTGGCAACACATCAAACCCTGTCACCTCAACTTTCAGTGTAGTCAACAAATGACTCCTCCTACTCAAAGCATCAGCCACTCGATTCGTCACCCCTGACTTGTGTTTAACAACAAAAGTAAACTGTTGCAGATATGCAATCCACGATGCATGTCTCGCTGAAATCTTGTCTTGCCCTTGTAAATTCTTTAATGCCTCATGATTAGTGTAAAGAACAAACTCTTTCTGAAATAGATAGTGTCTCCAGTGTTTAATAGATTGCACAACAGCATAGAATTCCACATCATATGTACTGTATCTCATCTTTGCTCCTGATAATTTCTCACTAAAATATGCAATCGGACGTCCCCTCTGACTCAATACTCCTCCAATCCCAACCTTGGATGCATCAGTATGTAGTTCAAACACTAGCTGAAAATCTGGTAATATTAGAATTGGTGCAGACGTGAAGAGTCCTTTGATTCGATCAAAAGCAATCCTGGCTTCCTCCGTCCATGCAAACTGTTTACCCTTCATACAATTAGTAACAGGTGCTATCACACTACTAAAGTGTGGAATAAACCTTCGATAAAATGAAGCCAACCCGTGAAAACTACGAACTTCCGTTATCGTCTTGGGTTGCGGCCAATCTCTGATAGCTTCGATTTTACTTTGGTCAACCTGTATCCCTTCTTCCGACACAGCATACCCCAGAAATAGAACACTCCTCGCCATAAAAACACACTTCTTTGTAGCAGCATAGAATTGTTCTTCACGAAGTATAATTAACACTTTCTTCAAATGCCGAACATGCTCTTCTGTACTAGCACTGTAGATCAGAATATCATTAAAGTAAACCACCACAAATTTCCCAATGTACGGCCTGAAAATTTGATTCATCACCCTCATGAATGTACTTGGTGCATTCGATAGACTAAACGGCATTACCAGCCATTCATACAATCCTTCCCTCGTCTTGAATGCTGTCTTCCATTCGTCCCCTGGTCTAATGCGAATCTGATGATAACCGCTCTTCAAGTCAATCTTAGAAAAGATTACGGACCCACTGATTTGATCCAATAAATCATTGAGCCTCGGCATCGGAAATCTGTATCTGACTGTGATCTTATTCAACGCTCTACCATCTGTGCACATCCTCTACGTTCCATCCCTTTTGGGTACTAATAAAGCTGGTACAGCACAAGGACTTAAACTCTCCTGCACACGCCCCTGTTCAAGCAATTCTTCCACTTGCCTCCTCAATTCTTCATGTTCCTTTGGACTCATTCGATAATGTGGTCTGTGTGGCAACACAACACCTGGAACAAGATCTATCTGATGTTGTATATCCCTCAACGGTGGCAACTCCGTTGGTAACTCCTCTGGAAATACATCGTCAAACTCTTTCAATACCGGTTTTACTTCTTCTGGTATTTCAACCTCTTCACTGCTTTCATGCCCAATTAACAAGAATAATTCCGGCTCTTCCTCAACCTCCTTAACAAACTCCTTCAGAGATAATAAAGTTTTCAGCTCTTCAATCTCTTCTGACTTACTTTCTCCCTGTTGTCTCTTCTTTGGAACTAAGATAATCTTCGTGCCTTCAAACATAAAACTGTAGCTGTTGGTCCGACCGTCATGTTGTACTGCTCGATCATACTGCCATGGTCTTCCCAAAAGTAAGTGGCAAACATCCATCTCTACTACATCACACCAGATCTCATCTTTGTATTTCTTCCCAATAGAGAATGGAACACGAACTCGTCTATCCACTTTCACCTCTCCTCCTTTTCTCAACCATGCTAACTTGTATGGATTCGGATGTTTCTCTGTCTTCAACATCAACTTTGTTACAGCCTCGGTTGAAATGATATTGTCACAGCTTCCCACGTCAATCACAAATTTACACACCTTCCCCAGTATAGTACATGTTGACTGAAAGATATTACTTCTCAACCAACTAGCTTCTTCCTGCTTCGGTGTCAAACACGATCTCCTCAGCATTAGATTACAACCTTCATCTCCTGACGCAATATCCTGTTCATCCTCAACTGGACTAGAATATTCTCCATCACCATCCTCATCTTCAAGTTCAGTAATCATAGTTCGTTTCTTCGGCTTTGGACACTCATTGCTTTTATGACCCAATTCCTGACAATTGTAACATTTGAAACCATTGTTAACCTTCGCCTTCTCAGCCTCCTTCACCACCGGTTTACTAATAGGTTTAGAAACATTAGAACTTCCACTAACACCCTTTATTTGATTGTTGGAACTAGTAAACACACCACCTCCCCGTCTACCCTGCTTTTCCCAAGCCAACGCTTTCTGATGTGCTCCCGCTACAGATCTTGGATCGAACATATTAACCATATCCTGAATCTGCATTCTCAATCCCCCAATGAATCTAGATGTCAGCTGCTCTTCTGTTTCCATAATATCATTCCTTGCAATAAGTTGATAAAACTCATCTGCGTAATCATTAACAGATTTCGTCCCTTGTCTCATGTTCTGCAAACGTTGATACATCAATGATTGATAATTGTAAGGTAAGAACGTTGCTTTCATCAATTTCTTCATCTTCTCCCAAGATTCAACTTTTGACTTTCCCATCCGTTCACGTGTAAGTTTGGTCTGTTGCCACTACGCCAAAGCTCTACCCCTCAACCTTGTAGCAACCAGCTTCACTCTACGATGTTCCGGAACTTCTTTGAAGTCAAAAATCTCTTCAACATTAGCTACCCAATCTAGAAACTCCTCAGCTTGCATACCACCTTTGAATTTAGGAATTTCAGTCTTCATCCCCGACTCCCACTTGTGATCATACTCAGAGTGATTTCTTCCTTGTCCTCGTCCTTGTCCTCGAACACTACCACCATCATACTCCTCTTCAAAATCAGATGTATATCGTTGTCTATCTCGTCCACCCACATCTCTACTACCATCACGTCTACCACCATCATCCCTTCTATCTACATTCCTCCGTTCACGATCATCCACGTTCCTCCCATGCCTTTGATCATCATCAACACTTTTTTCTCGATTGGATTGTGGTGAGACTCTACTTCCCCCATGGTTAGATTCAGGTGAAACCCTTCTCCGATTTTGATTCATCTCTAACATCATCTTCTCTAATCGTCCAATTCCTTCGTTAAGCTTTTCACTAAAGTTTTCATTGATTCTTTGCTCCATCTCATCAGCTTCTTCTCTTCGATACAAAGCTTCAACGTTTTGATGTCGATTAGCTCTCCTTGGTGGCATACTTGAAACTTTACAAACTCTTCAAATTCAAACACAATTCGAACTTTGATCCAAAATGAAATGGATCGAAAACTCCCACTTTGTTGCTACTTCGCGATGAACACGATGAACACAACTTCTCCAAATGAGGTAAATTTGATCTCCCACTCTTCTACTTAGCTCGGCTTCTCACTTCAAGCTCGGCTATCACTTGATCTCTTCAAAACTCCAAAATGATTAGGCTCCAAGTCTCGATCTAGCTATGATTGGCTAGAACAAGCTATGATACCAAAACTGACGCAGCGGATTAATCAAAACAACTGTAAATCGATGAATGTAGTAATCAGTGGATTGATGAATACTGAATTGCCCAAATTCGTTGATCCGAAGATACCGAATTCTAGTTATCTCTGACACGTTGATCGCGCACGATACCGTGAGGAGAGATCTTCAATTCTTCGAGCGTTGATCAAGCGCACTTGATTCCGCGAATCGGCTTCTGCAATCGTTGAATCGAGCACACTCGATTATCCGAGAGAGGAGATAGGAGATTACACTCAACTACCAATTTGAATGAAAGCACAAAGCTAATAAAAGAGAATTTTATTCAAAAATCAACAACCTTTACAAATGACTCACACGGCCTATTTATAGGCGTTACAACTCATTCACAATTCTGTCCAAACTCATAAGTCGGCTCCGACTTAGACCCCTTTCCGACTCACGACTTAAGAGTAACGACCTAACACACCCAGTCACATTACAACACCATTTCAACGACTTACGACTTATAAATGCACGACCTAAAATCATACGACTCAAGACTTATGTACAGAACGACTCAACTTAGGTCGGCGACGACGTATTTACAATTTACAATGATTTACAGTCATGGTCGACCTAACCTGGTACGACCTAAAAATTACAACACATTAGAAGTATACGACTTAGGAAACAGACGTCATACGACTCAACTTAAGTCGGTAACGACTTATCAGCAACTCGTTCTTCGACTTAAAGCATCAACGATTCAGATTAATGCGACATAAGGATCTTTGGTCTTCAGGCTTCAGCGATATAAGATGGTACGACTTAACTGAGTCGTAAATCGATGCCAACTTATCATTTTCCTTAAGTCGTATCCGGCTTATCCCCTGTGCATTCTCAACTGCTCCTCCCATATCATTCTTGTTAAGTTGCGCGAGCGCCTTTCCCTGTAGCTGGTTAACTCGCGTTTCTCCATAAGGTCGGTCACGAGTTAGTCCCTTTAGCTTGTTAACTCGCCGCTCTCTACTAGGTTGGTCACGACTTATGATTGCCTTAAGTCGGTCACGACTTAGGACTTCCTCGCGAACTTCCTTGATAGCTTCCTCGGTGATAGGTCGCAAACGACCTATCATTCCCAAATGACTTAAGCTTTTACTAGGTCGTTGGAACGACTTAAAATCTTCGTTAGGTCGGCTGCGACCTAAAACGTTAACTTTCCACAATTTCTCACAAAATCCTAACTCGTTAGCTTCCTCTTTAGGTCGGACTCGACCTATCAACATGTTAGGTTGTACACGACCTATGACTTCTTCCTTCTGGGCTGCATCAGCGACCAATTCAACTTGAAATCCTCACAAGCAAGATATTGATCGATATGAATATGAAGGGCAAATTATCGTTTCCCATATCGAATCCATCGCTACAACTCCAGATCGATACGAAAGACTCATCCGTGTTTCTTCTCCGACCAGCCAATTCGACTTCGACTTCAACTCATTTAAGATCGAAATGGACAAAACACGATAGAAAGATTTGTTCTTGAATCATCAAATCCATAAACTGTCGTCTACCTGAATGTAGAAATCGGTTCGAAAGAGTTGGATATTGCCTCGACTTGAAGGAAGGAGAGTAGTTTAGCCTTGTTCTTGAAGGATGGAAATGGATTCGATCGCGCAAGAAAGCTACAGTGAAAAGTAGAAAGTAAAAAATGCCGAGGTACCCGGTATTTATATGAAACTTAGAAGGAAACTGGGTCGATTCACCTCCCAGTCTACGTGACCGCTCGCAACCAGTCAAAACCAGAGACCGATTCGAAGTGTCCTACTCGAATCCATCGACCTTTTGCCTCCATCGAATCGAAGAAAGCATCGGCAACCACCAGTTCGAGACCACCTTTCGTATCCATCGATTCGAACCCATCCAATATGCACTGAGTTCATTGATACGAAGTACAAAATAAAGATGGCCCTAAAAACACTCGACTCCATCGATTCGAAACCGTCGGCTCGAATCCATCAATACTGGACCCACAGCAGCAAAGACTCATCGATACGAATCGGGATTTCGTATCCATCAAAGGTTTTCGTGTCTATCGAATCAAAGCACGCTGGTTGAACATTTGTCTAAAAGAAGATTACAACAAAACGACTAAAAGACGACTGTCAAGCAACCAATTGAACAAAAATATTCAGCATGAAAGACTGCAGCTTTTCAAAGCACGTCATGTTTACACAAGATGTACTTTGGGGGGCAAATGTTATCCCGCCTTTTGGCAAGGCCGAGATACCAAGGGATTGACTAAAAACAAAGTATCGCTTGTCAGAGGTATCGATGAATTTTGTCCGAGTCCGGATTGAGCCACGATTGATAAGACATGACAAGCAAAGCCAGGAGAGCCAACGTTCCAAATTTCAAGTCGATCCAAGTTCGTATGCTTGGATTATGATCGATTCAAATTGGAAGGAACCGGCTCGTTTTCGAATCCATGGACTTCGCACCAACACCTTCATATCCATCACCAGGAGCTATGTTTGAATCCATCACCTCCGCATCGATCAGAATGGCAGAGAACTCACACCCATCTGGTTCATATCCATCAAATTGGGTTCCTTCGAATCGATGACATTACTCCACTTCGAATCCATCCGGAACAGTCATTTCGTATCGATCAACTGAAGCAAGACACGATCGATACGAACGAAGTCTTGCTCGAATCCGGGAAAGATCAGTGTGTTCGAGTCCATCAAGTCAAAGCGGCGAGAAACTTGGAAAGACTCGATCAAACCGGAGTGAAAAGCGGATCGACCCGAAGATTGCGCGCCACATCACCATTAGAGCCCGTGCAGGCGATCGATCCGAAGGAATCAATTCGAGTAGATTGATTCGAACAGGATGAACAGATAAAGAACGCAATTTCGAATCGACCATATCTCGAGATCTACAAGTCCAAATGCCATGAAATTTTCACAGAAGCTTGCACACAGGTCGAAGAATGTCCACACCAAATTTCAGCTCGATTGGACAATTTCTTGATCGATTCGAATGGACTTCGAATCGATCCTAAAGTGGGCCCATATTTTCTGAAGGCGGGTGTGTGGGCCCCCTCACATGCCAGAAGTATTCTCCCAAAATTTAGGCGAAATATCAGCCTCCTACACCTATAAATAGAGCCCCTGGTCATTCAGAAAAGGGGTCGGAGAATTTTAAGAGCAAAAGAGCGCCCAGACTCTGCCAGATTTACTCAGAATCACAACTGCTTCCTTAGATTCAGACTTAGCTCATAAAATCAGTTGTACTACATTATAAGAAATTGTAATCTTCAAGTATCGAGCAATAAAATCATCAAACTTCATAGTGGACGTAGGCGAAACGCCGAACCACTCTAAATTGTTGTCTTCTGTGCAATTTACTTTCTGTTATTTGGAGTTTTGTTAGATAATCCTCAGTTTTAATTTTCTTTCTTCACTTTTATCTCTTCAAAAACTTCCGAAGAGTGTTGTGCCCATTTTTGGTACAAACAGGATCGTCCCGTATTGTGTCTAATAGAAGTTAGAATATTTATTATGTCCGGTAGTCCCGAGTCAGCCAGAGGTTAATAGTCAGCCTAATAAACTATATTGTTCGGACAGATAATCCATTGATTACCTGATTTATATGCATATATGTTATTTCTATTATTGTTATGATCAGTATGATTGCAGGATTTTGATTTGCAAAATATATGATTTTAAAAGGATATTAGTGAGGGGAAACCCTTTACGTTAAGCGGCCTGGTCTCACTTAATATCAGTAGCCGAGATGTGATAGAATTATTCACACCAGGCTTTATGTTTGACTTGAAGTTTATGTTTTCCCCTTAAACTCTTGGGTGCTCAAAATTAAATTTGAGTAGATTGTGAGTTAAGGACTTTTCAGGTTAGTAAGCTAGCTATGTAGGAGTTATTTAGTATTATTTCCGCTATGATATATTTATTACTGATATGTCTCTCTATTTAGTACTCAGACAATCCAAGGGGGCTCTTCATATGTCCTTTTGGCATATTTTGTAATAATTATATTTATCTAAACCTGGGAATCGTTTTAGGATTATGTAATTAAATATGTATTGATTTGAAATGTAATCAGAAAGCTATTTTGAAATCCGTGTTGATTTTATTTCATATTCATATGCTTCTTATATTGTGGATATCATTAACACTACCGTATTTTGTCACGAAAAGTTAAATACTATAGATGACTCAAGCATCTGTAGAACTTAACTTTGGGCCTCGAGATAGAGGATGTTACAACTTGGTATTAGAGCATAGGTTTATGAAAAATTAAACTTAGAATGATTTTTGAAAACAAAATCCTAAGGATTAAGGGAAAAGATTAGGACATAGGACAATGTCATAGTAATGTACTTGTATTCGGTATATATAAGTATATGCTTTATCTCTATTCTCCATCTTTCTTGGCTATTCTTTTGTATCTTATAATGATTCGAATGCAGATTTTAAGAAAGTAAGATATGGATGCTAGGAATGGAAGACTTAACCTTGGTGGAGGAAGTACCACAACCAATGGAAATGCTAGACCAAACACTAGAAGGAATCCAGGTCAGGCATAAGCTGCTAATATGGATGCTAGTGCACCACAAGTTAATATGGAAGCTATGTATCAGTACTTCGTCAACATGATGCAAGCTGGAGCGGATGCCTAATTAGTTGGAGGAAATGCTGGAGAAGGAAATCAAGAAGCTCTAGTGGTCAATAATTATGCAGTATTGAGTAGAGATTATGCTAGGTTTGGAGGGAAGCTGTTTATAAGAACTAAGGATCCAATTGAAGTGGAGAATTGGTTGCTTCATTGCGAAAGGATTTTTGCTGATTTAGGACTTAACAATGAGCAGAAACAGAGATTGGCATCCAGACAGTTGCAAGGAGTAGCACTGTACTAGTGGAACATTGTTATTATAGAAGTAGCTGAAGAGGCTATGACTTAGGTAGAATTTAGGAGGAAGTTTGAGGAAAGATTCATGTCGAAGATCGCCATGTCAACTTTGCTCGGGAAGTTTGCTGAATTGGTGCAGGGAGACATGACAGTGCTTGAGTATGCCACCAGATTTGAGGAATTATCAAGATACGAATATGCTATAGTTGATACTGTTATTAAAAGGAATAAGAAGTTCATCCGTGGATTGAGACCCGAACTTGCTAAGCAACCTTACCACATATTAGGGATCCGTGCGGTGTAGCTGTTGAGATGGCTTTGAGGAATGAGGAGATGCTCGCTTTCTTTAACGGTAACAAAGTAGTGGAAACTCAAGGTGGGAAAAACCATAAGAGAAAGTTTTTCCATAAGAAGGGAGCTTAGAAGAGTGGAGCTGCAAAGAAAGGAAAGACAGAAGTTATCTACTACAAGTGTGATAAGAAAGGGAATTTCGCTAATGAATGTCATTCAGGAGATGGAAAGAAAGTGATTGGGAAGAAGAATATCAAATGCTTCAACTATGATTAGATTGGACATTATAAGAACCAGTGCAAGGAACTAGCCAAGGAAGGAAAGGGAAAAGTGTTTGTATTGGAACCAGCTACCTCAGGACCAATAGCAAGGGAGAAAGGAAAAGCTATGTTAGGAGGTACGCTTTTGATTCATGGTGTGTCAGTTAGAGTTCTATTTAATACTGGTGCATCGCATTCTTTTATATCTCATTATTTAGTAAATAAGCTTAACATAGAACCTGCATACCTAATTACATTCTTAAGGGTTGTGAATCTGATAGGAGGGTATGCAACTCTTGGGATGAGATGTGACCACTTAGAGCTTGAATTGTTATGTCATATATCTGCTTGCAGTTTGCATGTGTTTGATTTCTTAGGTTTTGGAATTATTTTGGGTATGTATTGGTTAAGTAAGTACGATGTTAGGATATTTTGTCATGATAGGAAAATATCACTTAGACACCCTGGTTGTAGTGATCGGATTATATACATTGTAGAAAACCCAAATTTAGATTCTTGCACTTTGTTGGGCATTATGGACAAAGAAGACGAGTTGAATCGAGTTTTTTTGTTAGAGAATTCATAGATGTCTTCGTAATGACCCATTAAGTTTTGGATAGATTTAGTACCAGGATCTGAACCTGTGAGTAGGCCACTAAGTAGAATGACACCTACCGAGATGAAGGAGCTAAAGATGCAGTTGGTGGATTTAGAAGGTAAGAATTTTATCAGACCAAGCAGTTTGCCTTAGGGAGCAGCCACAATATTTGTTAAGAAACTAGACGGATCGTTAAGGTTGTGTATCGATTATCGTAAGCTGGATGAGAAGACGATAAAGAACCGATATCCATTACCTAAGATTGACGATTTGTTCGACCAGTTGAGTAGAGCCAAAGTATTTTCTTAGTTTAATTTGGCAACTACGTTCCATCAACTTAGAGTAGTAGAGGATAGTATTCCTTTGATGGCATTTAGGACCAGATATGGATCGTATGAATGGTTAGTGATGCCGTTTGGACTAACTAATGGGCCAGCATTCTTTGTGGACTTAATGAGCAGTATCTTCCAAGAGCATATTTGGACAGATTTGTAATAGTATTCATGGACGATATATTGATATATTCCAAGGATGAAAGAGATCATGAAGTTTAAAACGTATATTTTATAAATTAAATCTTTTATAAATTAATTAACTTTTCAGCTCAATTTCTTACTATATTTTATAATATTATAAGTGTAGAAAACATCTCATTCAAAAATGTTCATAAGATAGTTTAACAGGTAAGATGGAAGAGAGAGGATTCAAAGTGCATCTATAGCGACTATCGCAATATGAACAATTTCATATTCAATTCAAATTCAAACTTCATTCATTCACATATGCATAAATGATTCTCAATTTCAAATAACATCTCAAAGAAGTATGGAATAACACATATACAACATATATAAGCAAGAAACAAAAGTGGAAAGCAAGATAAATACAACAATATCAAAGTGCTTTTATAGCGACTAACGCTATAAAGGCAATACCAATATCTATTCTATTATATATGTTAATTCAAAAGTCAAGCCTAATCCCATTTCTTATGCCATTACATGTATACAAATATACAAGTCCAAGTCATATTTCATCGAATTTACATATGCATAAATAAACAAGTCCAAAGTTTAATAGTACATGTGCCATAACATATGCCAAATCAAATTGCCTTCCAAGGCACAACAATATACACAATCAAAATGCTTTTCAAAGCACAACAAATCAAGTTTATAACTTTATGTAATTAGTGTGTATTATTATAGTTTATAGCAAGCAAATTATCAAGTTTTTATTTTCATTCAAGGAGTGAGATAAATCACTTTTAAACCAAACTTCAAGCCAGCACTTCCTACCACAACCTTGCAATAACACCACAAATTCCTACCTTAAACCCAAAAGCTCACATGCAAGGCTAGATCAAGCCCCGGTTGCACATGCACAAGGCTAGAATAAGCCTTAGTACTGCATGACCTAGGAAATTTCTTGCCTAATTACTCATAGCCAAAGAGTAGGGGAAGAGATGTGCTCGACTTCTTCAAGTTCTAAGATTATAAAATCACATTTTTAACGCTTAACAATTTTTTTTCAAAAGTTCAGATATTCAAAGGTGAAGTGTTCGAAATTATGGGTTACTACATTCTCCTCCCTTGAGACATTTCTTCCTCGAAATTCAAACAAGAACAACACAAAGAAGAATAAAAGAAACAGTGCATATATAAAGCACTGCTCAAACTACATACAAACCAAGATACAAGCTAAGTAACTCAACCATAGGCGGTGAGTGTCCTACAAAAGATACAATATAACAAAAACTGCTAACCAAGCAACAACTTAGGATCATACTCTCTAATACTATCCTTTGTCTCCTGAGTTCAATCTCTAACACCCTCGCTCCACTGTACTTTGACCAGTTCTACAACTCAGTCCTCAATCTCTTCATATCATAGCCAAAAATACGAATAGGCTGTCTCACAATGGTCAAGTCATGCTTAATATCTAAATCATCCTACTACATTGGCTCAATAATCAAAGTAGGACTATGTACATACTTATATAGATGGGATACATGAAAAACATCATACACACCCGACAATATAGTTGGTAACTCGACTATATAAGCAAGAGTGCCTATCCTCTCGAGTATCCTTATAAAATGAGAAGCAAACGTCCCTTCCTTCCCAAACCGAACTACACATCTCATCGAAAAAACTATGATGAACACAAAGTCCCCAACTGAGAACTTCAAATCTCAACACCTCATATTCACATAGCTCTTCTTCCTACTTTGAGCTACCTAAAATGCCTCTTAATCTCTGCCACCTTATCCGTGGCCTCACGAATCATATCTGGTCCAAGTACTAAGCAATATCCCAGTTCCACCCAACATGATGGAGACCTACAAGGTCATCCATACAATGCCTCAAAAGGTGCCACCCAATGCATGCCTGAAAAATGTTGTTGTAAGAAAACTCAACAAGTGGCAAATGATCCTCCTGTGAACCTTCAAAGTCCAAATACAAGCATGAAGTAAATCCTCCAAAACACGATTTACTCCCTTGGTTTGCTTATCACTCTGAGGGTGATAAGCTATAATTAAACTCAGCTCTGTCCCAAGTGCATCATGCTAACCCTTCCAGAACTGACACGTGAAGATCAGATCTTGATCACTCACAATATCACATGGAACACCGTGAAGCCTAACGATCTCTCTAATATACAACCAAGCAAAACTAGGAGTTGTCTTTGTTGCCTTCACTGGTAAGAAGTGTGCACTCATGGTTAACCTATCTACAGTAACTCAAATGCCTTCACTACCATTCCTCGATCTATTCAATCCATTGATAAAATCCATAAAAATCTACTCACACTCCCACTTCGGAACCTCAAGTGGTTGAAGCAATGTTGTTGTCTTCTGGTGACTACCCTTTTACTTATTGTTAGTTAGCACATCCGCTCACAAATATAGAAACATCTTTCTTCATGCCTTTCCACTAGAAAGTACATCCCATGTTCTAATACATCTAAGTGACCCTTGGATGTATCATCAGTCTAGAATGATGACACTCTATCTAATACCATCAACAAATGGAACACACAACCTATCGTTCATCCTCAAAATGCCACGGTCATCGAGCTCAAATCCTGGCTACTTCTCTAGAGTAACATTCTCACTAATGGCTTTAGCTATATAAGCAAGGCGAACATCCCTCCTCTAGTTACTCTCAATATGACTAATAAAATTCGTATGAATCTCCACATTAACCATAACTACAAATGTCCTACTTGGTGCATCCGCCGCAACATTAGCTTTCTTTAGCATATATAAAACATCAAGATCATATGCTGCGAGAAACTCTAGCTAATGCTGCTACCACAAGTTCAAGTCCTTCTAGGTGAAAAGATATTTCAAAAATTTATTGTTTAAGTATAGCTCAAACTTCTCATCTAGTAAATGATGCCTCCATATCTTCAGTGCAAAGATCACTACTAATAGCTCTAAGTCATGTGTTGCATACATTACCTCATGCGGCTTCAGCTACCTACTGGAATAAGCAACAACTTTCTGATGTTGCATCAACACAGCAACTGACCTTGTTCCACAAGCATCAATGTAAATAGTAAGACTCTCACCTCCATCTGAAATAGTCAGAATGGGGGTGCAATTCAATTTCTTCTTTAACTCCCTAAATACTAGCTCACACCAAATAAATTTGACATCTTTCTTTGTTAAATTCATAAGTAGTGAAGCAATCTTGGAGAAACCCCAAATAAATCTCCTATAATAACCTGATAAACCCAAAAAGCTTCGAATCTCTATTGCGCTTTCGGGCCTCTTCCAATCCTGAACAGCTGTAACCTTCGCCGGATCCATTGAAATACCATCTCCAGAAACAACATGACCAAAGAACCTGACCTATGACCACCATAAATGACATTTTGAGAACTTAGCTTTTAATACATGTTCTCTTAATGTCTCCAATACAATTCTCAAATGACGAGAATGCTCCACTCTAGTCTTGGAGTAAACCAGAATATCATCAATGAAAATAAGCATGAATTTGTTTTAACACATCCCGGAAGACACGGTTCATTAAGTCTACAAAATAAGCAGGAGCATTAGTTAGGTCGAATGACATAACCAACAACTTATAAAATCTGTCAGAATGGAAAGCTGTCAAGGGCACACTCTCCTCCGCTACCCTCAACTAATGGAAATAGGTGGCAAGATCAAGCTAAGAAAATACCCAAGCTCCATGAAACAGATTAAACAAGTCATCAGTCCTAGGCAGGGGATACTTGTTTCTAATAGTGCGCTTGTTGAGCATGTGGTTATCGACACAAAGCCTTAAGGAATTGTTCGACTTCGTAGCTAGTGCAACGGGTGCTCCCTAACTCGAATGGCTGGGTCGAATCAAACCCTTCCGTAATAAGTTGCTAGTCTGGTTAGCTAGCTCCAACTACTCCTTCGGAGATAGTCTATGTATAGGCAATACAATAGGCCTAGCATTAGGAGCCAATCAATATGAAACTTGATTTCACGATGAGGAGGTAAACTAGAAATCTCCTCGAACACATCGGAAAATTCTTGAACCATAGAAATCGGTTCCAAGTCTCCATCTTCCACATCAAGAGAATAAAGGAAACTACTCATAAGCGAAATAGGTTCAACACAAAATAACATAAGAACCCTTCCTTCATACACCAACAAATAGTTCTCTTATCATAATCTAAGATAGAACGACACCGAAACAACTAATCCATGCCAAGTAGAATATCCCTGAGAAAACCAAAAACAAACATATCGCACAGAAGGAGTTTGTCATTATATGTAACATAAACTCCTCGTCATAACATCCTAAGATTGGCTGAACCCCCCATAGGGTTTGATGCATAAATAAAGTAATGAACCATAATCGGTTCATGTCTCAACCTATTAAGGCCACTAGAGATAAGGCAATGAGAAGAACTAGTATCTAACAAAGCACAAACATAGATGCCATAAATAGATAGAATAACTTCTAGAACCTTCTTCCCCTTAATTGCCGCTGAAGTGGAAGGTGTTGCAGAAATAGCAAAGACACTAGGTTGTTCCTGTTTCTTGAGCATAAGACAATTCCTGATAATATAACCAGGCTGATGGCAGTTATAACAACCTATCGACGCAAACTGTTGTGCTCCACCTACAGGTGCCTTAACCATCTGCCCTCCTCTAACTGTCTTACAATTCTTAGTAAAATGACCCTTCTTCCCACACTTATGGTAATCAATGTGGGAAAACTTCTTTGGTAGCTGAAATTTATGCTTATTCTTCGCAACTGGCGGAGATATAAGAGGCTTTGGCGCCAAATTCTCAAACCTCAAAGCCATATTCACCAAACTCACAAAAGACCCCATAAGGTGATTAGTCATGTTCCGCTGAAACTCGAGGGACATACCTACCATAAATATCTTATTCTTTTTCAACAGCGTGTCTATCAAACCAAGCCTGAATTGAGATAATGCATTAAACTTATTTTCATACTTCGCAAAAGTCATAACACCTTGCTTTAGATCTGAGAAGCTCCTAAATAACAAGGTCTTACCAGCATTCGGTGCAAACTTACTCTTAAATTCCTCCTTAGATTGGGCCCAAGTGAATTCATTCTCTTATATGTCAGTTGTAATAGTACTCCACTAATATGCGGTCGCACCAAAACGATGACGGGATGTCAAGCAATGCTTCATAACATCACCCAACTCTAAATTCCCAAAGATCCTCTCACTCAAACTAGCCATGTCTGCACCTCAATAATCATCTCGGTCCCACTGAACCTCTGACCACCCAACCTCTCAAAATCCTGATAAAGCGAAGCAAATTTCATTGGGGGCTGAACTTGCACCACTTCTTCTATAACATTTACCCTAGGTTTGGCTACAGAAGCAGCATTACGTTGAGCTTGAGTCATACTACTGGTGATAGTACTACCTCCATCACCCCTTCCTCTACTTTTCTAACATTGGTAGCATGAGTACTCATAATTTAATATTTGAATTTATAGTAAAACATCTTTAGAATACTTCAAGATAGAGTTATTTTAAAGAAAAGTACCAAGAAAGGATTACTTCAAAGAAAGAGTTATTTCAAAGAAAGAGGTTACTATGAAGGAGATATTTTTAAGAAAATAATTTTAAAAGTCTAGTTTTGAAATTAAAAATACGCTCCCATATATATAATACTCTCAACTCATTCTAGGGCATCACTTACCCTATCTCTAATATGTCATACCCAACCAAAGCCAAGGTATTCACTAACCTTAACCTCTGATACCGTAATGTAATGCTCGGCCTTTTCAACCCTCGAATGTCGATACTAAATACATCCATGGTTTTCGTATGCCGAACAAGGAAGGGTCAAAAAGATAGATAGTTAGGGTAAAATAAAAGAAAATAAATAGAACAAGAAAGAAGAACACAATATCAGAGTCTCACATGCGGAACTATAATATATAATATCTCAAAAGTGTTGTAAAACCTAAGTACTACATTAGCCTAGACAGTTATAACTACTTATCCTTACAATGTTGATAACATACATATACGTAGCAATGGAAATGAAAATAGGTAGACAGATAGGTAGGAGGAAGCATCCAACTCATCTCCATAAGCTTGAAGAATCGAATTCAAACCTTCTTTCTTCAATCTACTCGAAAGAGCACATGAGGAATTTTGAAAAAACGAATACCACAGGTCAGACATAAGTCTGGTATGAGAAATTCAGAAATGCATATAAGCACATAATAGTACTTTTAGGACCAACCAAATCATAGGAATGGTTATCCCTTCGAAAGAACCAAGAATATTTGATATTTACAATAGGTGATATAATAGATAATGTTTAAGGTGTGTAATATAAATCAGAAATAGCTGTGATGCTTACATTAATCAGACCATACGAATAATAGAGTACATTTAAAATCGCTAAGGAACGTTTGTATATGGATTTTCAATTTCAAGTGCCCTCAGTATATCGAGGTGGACCTCCTAACAAGGGTCAGAATTCACCATTATAGTGTCGTATATCTCTAGGTAAAATATACCAATAAGGTAAACATAGATGGGCCACGCCTAAAAAAGTGATCCCAGATACCGTCAACTCCCGCTAGCGAACATTAATAAGTGCCTCTAGATTTGGAGTTGATATACTCTGGAGTTAGCCAAACCCCCTTGGCTATGCTTCTATTCTGTTTTTAGTCATTTTACAATGTCGAGGTTACGTTCGTCATCTTTCACAAGAGCCTTCATCACTCGAATAGAGCCCACATCACTTACGAATTCATACCCCGTTTTACAAATGCTAACGCTAACCTCTCCCTCGGAATTAACCTTAGGATAGACCAAGGTTTTAAATCTCCCCGAGATCAGCCGAGATGAAAATCCGAGATATTAGCCAAAATCCGAGATTTGGCAGCTTGGTTAGTTATAAGTCTTTTAAATATCGCCCGAGACAGCCGAGATATTTGCCCGAGATATTGGCCAAAATCCGAGATTTGAAACCTTGGGATAGACAGTTCAACTCTATAGCATAAATCTGAAATGTTAATGTTGACCTCTCCCTCAGACTTAGCTTTAGGATAGACAGTTCAACTCTATAACATTCGACTTCGATGACCTCTTCCAAAACTGACTCGCGTACTAGTTTAGAAGTGGTATTAGATAAGTAAAACACTTACCGATCCCAGACTCATCAAAACCAACTGATGAATTTCTAGTTAACTCAATTTTAATTCTCTTAGAATTAAGCGAACTATATAAAGAGGAGTCCTCCCTAAGGAATCTCATATATTTAAGTTCTTAAAACTAGAGATGTTCCATACCGATGCTCCTCCATGGGGTTCTCAATTGTTATGAAGCAACGAAGCTTTTAGATACCTCTTAAGTAATATTTAGTCAAGTTCGATTGTCGACTAATCAACTATCGAGTTTCAAAGCGATTGCTTATGAAAATGAAGGTTCGTATACTTAACATGTTTTCGACATTCCAACTTAATTATTCCTCGGTCAAAAGGGAAGTCAGTAGGTTGGGTCACTATTGCTTTTATCCCTACTCGAACCTTAATCTTGACTCTCACAAACAGAGAAGTCTACCCCGCTCGACTTTTAGCGTTAATTATAGTATTACTAACATTCCATATGCAAGCAAACAAACACGTTCATTATTACACAAAGTAACTTCTTAACCCTTCTTCTAAAATAATTGTTTGTCAAAATTACTTATATGTAACTTGGAAATGTTTCTAAAATGATATATGTGTGTGTGTGTGTGTTAATAATAGTTTATTTATATAGATACTATACTTAATAGAATCTAATAATAAACTTAAAGAAGAAAAGTGTTACTAAAACTCTTTGTACTACAATAAAATATTAAACTAGTTTTATAAAGTTATATATGAATAAAATACCTTTTAAAATAATTATAAATAAGTTATAAATAGTTGTGTAACATATTATTTTAAAAATAATTACTTAATATTGATTTAAAACCTTTTTCTATTTAAACAAAATAAACAAGTTTTATATATATAATAAGAAAACCTTTACTTTAAAATTTTCATAATAAATCTTTAAAAATATATTTAAATTCAAACCACTTTTAAAATACGTACATGTCTTTTATAAAACTCCTTTGAAAATATTTTATAAAATATCTAAAGTAAATAACATTGTATACTTTACTAAAAACATTCTTTTTCAAAGTGCATCCATAGCGACTATTGCTATACGTACCAAAACTTTTAAAACTTTTTTTTATAAATTAAATAAATTTTCAACATAATTTCTTACTATATTTTATACTAATATAAGTGTAGAGATAATCTCATTCGAAAATATTCATAAGATAGAGTTTAAAAGGTAAGGTAGAAGAGAGGGGATTGAAAGTTGTATCTATATCGACTATCGCTATACAAACAATTCCATATTCAGTTCAAATTCAAACTTCATTCATTCACATATGCATAAATGATTCTCAAGTTCAAATAACATCTCAAAGAAGCATGGAATAACATATATAAAACATATATAAGCCAGAAACACAAGCGGAATGCGAGATAAATACAACAATATCAAAGTGCTTCTATAACGACTATGCTATAAAGGCAGTACCAATATCTATTTTATTACATATGCACTTTCAATAATCAAGTCTAATCCACTCCATATGCTACTACATATGCACAAATATACAAGTCCAAAGTCCAAGTCATATTCCATCGAATTTATATATGCACAAATAAACAAGTCCAAAGTTCAATATTACATATGCCAAATCAAATTGCCTTCCAAGGCACAACAATATACACAATCAAAATGCTTTCGAAAGAATAACAAATCAAGTTTATAACTTTATGTAGTTAGTGTTTATCATTATAATTTATAGCAAGCAAATTATCAAATTATTATTTTTCATTCATGGAGTGAGATAACTCACTTTTAAACCAAACTCCAAGCTAGCATTTCCTACCACAAGCTAGCAACAACACCACAACTTCCTACCTTCA
This sequence comes from Allium fistulosum, assembly GCA_030737815.1. Taxonomy (NCBI): domain Eukaryota; kingdom Viridiplantae; phylum Streptophyta; class Magnoliopsida; order Asparagales; family Amaryllidaceae; genus Allium; species Allium fistulosum. The sequence continues at coordinate 407,335,559 of CM060904.1, read as the reverse complement.
ACCCAAAAGCTCACGTCCAAGGCTAGATTAAGCCTTACTTACACACGCAAAATGCTAGAACAAGCCTTAATACTGCATAACCTAGGCAATACCTTACCTAATTTGCTTACGGCTAAAGAGTGGGGGGAGAGATGTGCTCCACTTCTTCAAGTTACAAGATGATGGAATAATGTTATATGCTATTTAGTGATTATAGCAAGAGTTGAAGAAGTATAGAATTATTTGGGTTGCTTTGATTCAAGAACTTTGTGAAGAGATAAAAGTGCAAGGGTTGTGACTTTGAGTTGTGTATTTGCAAACCATTCAAGAGACCTTTGGGTATATATTTATAGACATAGAAAATGATGGCAAATGACCTTCCTTGCCCCCCATATGGCCAGCCACCCACTCATTAAGCCTTTCCCTTCACTTTCTCCACTCCATACTTGGGAATGTCTTCCTTGATTTGCTCCCTAAAACCCTCCTTAAAATACTCTTCCATGTTTCCTTCTAGAAGTGCTTATGTTAATTAATTTTTCTTAGGAGTTTAAGTGATTTACATTGATGTAAATGTCTCTATATGTTATCATACAAGTGTAAAAGAATCCAAGCAACTTTAATTTAATAAAAAGTCAATTTTTGATAAAACGATTTTCGGTCACATTATTGATTTTTTTTCGAAGTATTATTTTTGTAAACACATTTCAAAAACAAGCTTACTAGCATTAGTTATTAATTAAAAAGTGTTTAATAAGGTTATAAAATCACAATTTTAACACTTAACCATTTTCAAAAGTTTAGATATTCAAAGAGGAAGTGGTAGAAATTATAGATCGTTACTTCTTACAATATTAGAAGGTTAAATGTTATTATTTCCTTTTTTTCTAATAAGTCTCCGACAAGTATTTTATGTTTCTCCAAAGCCTAAGTTGAAACATAGATGTCTTTCGGCTTCATTTAATATATCATGTATATGTGTATATTATTTAATTAATTAACCTTTTAATTAATTTATTTAATCAGATAATTTTAATTAAAATATGATAATTTCGAAAAAACATTTTATATACATACATGTATATATATGATATCTTAAAAAATTTCAAATATCATAACATACATAAAAATATATAATGCATGCATATATTTTTCATTAATTAACTTATTTGATTAATTTATATATTTTATTAATCTTATTAATAAATTTAAATTTTAAAAATTGATTTATATTATTTTTCAAACATTTTGAAATTGTTTATTATATTATAACTTTGATAATATATGTATATTTTATTTTAAATTTAACTTTTAAATTTAAGATATATTTTTTATTTTCAAACAATTTGGAAAAAGTAGCCTAAGGCCCAATTCATATTGGATCTTTGCTATTAGGTACCACCATTTTTTATTATATTATAACATGACTAATTTATACCGCATAGGCTATTGGGCTCTAATACCATTGTTGAAACTGGGCTAGCCTATAGTGGAAGTAATGGATGAATTTCAATTTTTTACCATTTTGGACCTTTTTTGGACTTATGAAGTCTAATTTATTTAGAACATTTCTAAATTTCTTTTAAATAAAATCTTTATTTTATTTAAATTTGTGAAATGATTTATATTATTTAATTAATGTTATATAATATATGTACGTGTATCATATACACATATATGTGTGTGCATGTGTAACATATCAAACCGTTTAAGGTGTAACATGCCATGTATAAGTACTAGGATTTACATCGCAACGGATACGTTCGCTCATCTAATATATAAATATATTTTTCAAATGTATGTTTATATACTTATATATATATATGAAATTTTACAAATATAAATGTATATAAGCTATATTTTTATTTATTTAATTATATATACAGACATAAGAATGAAATATTAACATTATATATATATATATAACTATATGAATAAATTTGAATCATTTATAAATTATATTAAATAATTTTTTTTGTAAAAATCAAAACACTCTCTATACAAATATAATTATTTATATTAATATTTATGTAATAGTATAAATAATATAATAATAAATATATATATATATATTTAGGTATAATTAATGTTTTATAATATAATTTTTTTTAAAATATTCATGCATACCATGTCATGCGCATGGCATATTTTTTATTTATTTTAAATTTTAAAATAAATATTAAAACAAATATTCGTATGGATATTATATAAAATTAATAAAATAATTATTTTCAAAACCAAGTTTTAAATTTTAAATTTTAGTAATATTCTAAATGGTATTTTGTATTTTTTAAATATTTAATATGTAATTTTATAATTTTATAATAATTTTAAAAGCTATTTTTACTTCCAGCTATTAGTTAAATATTTTATATTATAAAAAAATATTTTGTTTTCCTATCGAGAGCTTATTAAGTTTTAATTTAAGTTTCTAAAATATGAAACATAATTTATATGATAAATATATATTATATACATAATTAATTAATTTAAATAATATTTAAATAATATATATATATATGAAAAATAATTTTTTATTTCTGCCAAAATTATTATATCAATGAAACTTTATATATAATTTTATAACCATATATTATGTAAATATGATGTAGTATTAAAATTTATAAATTATGCATATATTCAAATGTCAAATATTAAATTAATTAAACATAAAAAATTGTTTTTTTAAGTCGTGCTAACAATAGGTATACATGATAAAAAATATATTTTTGTATAAAAGAATATGTAAACATACAAGCAATCTGATTGTGATAATATACTTATATATTGGAATCATCCTCAAACTAACAATAGTATATGAATGATATGAACATTATATGATAATATTAATATTTAAAATTAGATTAGAAATGTACCTTATGTTCAATGCCTGTAAGTACACCTTGAAACTATAAGATTTGCTCCTCGAACTGATTTCCAATCTACTAGAGTGCTAATCCCTTAATTGATGATCATCAACTATCGAATAGAACTATATTTTTATTTGATTTGAACTTGAATTGATGGAGGAGGAAAGGGTTATGGTTTGGCCATAAATAGAGCAAGATGGAAGCTTCAAAAGTCTTTAAAAAAATAAGGGTGGAGATGCTTATATAGAGAGGAATTTAGAGACAAATTAGGATCTAGATCCTCCTTTATCTCTTACCCATCCTTTTCCATCCTAACCATAAAACTAAAAGCCTTCTAACAAGCCATCATATGGCCGCATATAACCCCATTATAGCAAAATATAACCAGCCCTTGTATGGCTTCAAACCTATTTAAAGCCCGAACAAAATATTTTAAATTTAAATCCAATTTAAATGCTTATGGATATCATATATTGATTAATATATTTATAACTTTTATAAATGCATTTAATAATATTTTTTATCAAATCAAAATAAAATTTTATAATTAAAATTTCATAATATTGATTAATTTTGATTAATTTATAATGACTACAAATTAATTAAATCGTTTGGTTAAAGGAGTACTCATTGTTTCGATTATGTGACCCGTTAGGTGTAAATTTGGTAAGCGATTATTATCGAACTATTCGAATATTAATGTTCACACGTCACTTAGTAGGCGGTGTGACATTTTGGCCAAATTTATCACTTACATGGTTTTGGTAAAATCCAATTTCACTTTATTAAGCGTTGCCCGTGTAACGACCCACCTTTTTGAAAGGTTTAAATCCATAATAACCCACACATGTCAGACTCAAACCATTCAAAAGGGAGGACTGTTATTGGGTAAATAAGAAAAAGAAGAGAAAAAAATGAAATAAACACAAAATCTCACAGAGGAATGACAAAAAATAATAATCAAATAATAGTTCATGAAGCTGTTTTACAAATACATTTAGTTACACCTTTACAATACAGATCAGAGTTACATACAACAGAAATATATAAATAATGTAGTAGAACAACATGATGTAGTGGAATATATATAATAAATAATAACAGTATTAAAACTTTGTCTTCGTCCTCCAGAAAGCGGTCTTTGATAAACTGAAAAGCTCAGACTGACCCGAGTGAATTGAACAGACAAAACATTCGAGTCAGAACTAAAAGATCTTAGGCAAGTTAAATCAACAGTAAATAAATATGAGTGTAACGGCCTCGGAGATGTTTACGGGATTTAACATCCCTTGTCCAGTGTCAAACGTGAGTGCAATAACTTAAGAGATGTTCGGGATTCCATCTCCTAAGGATCCATTAAACTATCTACATACATAGTACAATACGCTATTATAATAGTGTCTATAGTAAAGTAAAGTATTGAAATAGCGTTAAGGCGTTACCCATATCCCCCTTAACACATTTTATATAATGTCGTAGTCTATAAAGTACTGTAAACTCCACCGTAAACTAGTGGCTATCAGGGAGCATTCCATAGGTACGACACAAACCAAACTCGTAGAAGGCGCGATAAGGCATGTGACAAGGCATGCGAGGCAATGCCCAGGGTAGGATACTACCGTTTGCTGATCTAGACTTGTGGTAACGCATAGCAGCTACTACCGCCCACCTCAAAACACACTCCCATAATCAAAATCAAGGGTTGGCCACCAAATCAATCACAAAGTCATAATATGGTATTGAAGAAATGTGCCCGATCGGAAGTGCAACCTCACTTGGCCCGACGTGGCTCCTGTTTTAGTCACATCAAGCTGACTCGAGGGAGTCAGGGCTGCGCTAATACCTTATATAGAATCGTTCGTTAGACCATCCTACTTCATTCTGGAAATCTCCACCACGTACACAGCTGTTAAAGTGGTTTTCGGTATTGGCAGAGAGTATGACAATATCCGATCCCATTCTCTTTAACAACCAAACGCTTATTTTACACTCGATGGTTCTTTTAAATTTCCAAAACTTGTTCATAATTGATATCAAAATATCATATTTAATTCAAACATATCACTTTCAAAAATCATATTCACTTTCGAAATCATATCGACAAAATAGGTTAAATCTCATTTCAAAATCTTCATATTTAATCAAATATGTCATTTCACCAAAAAATATCATTTAAATCCCAACTTAGGTTATAACATCATTTAACCATATTCGCTTTTAAATCAAGGATTTAAATATAAACACTTCCACTTTACACAAATCTGACATTCAGAAAATAATTTAGACAGTTATAAATAGTTTAATTAGTTTGGCATAGTTAAAAATAAACCTTTAAATAGTTAGAATACTCTAAAATAGAAAAAATATATTAAAATAATTTAAATGGATTTAAGATAGTTTTAATAAGTTTAAAATAGTTAAAATAGATTTAATATATATTAAATAGATTTAAATTATATTAAATAGATTTAAAATAGATTAAATAAATTTAAAATAGATTAAATGGATTTGAATTATATTAAATAGATTTAAAATAGATTAAATAAATTTAAAATAGATTAAAATGGATTAATTAGTTTAAAATAGGCAAAATAGATTAAATTGGATTAAATAGATTATAATAGATTGAAATAAATTAAAATAGTTTAAATTGATTAAAATAGTTTAAAATAGGTTAAATTAGTTTAATAGTTGAAAATCTTAATAGTCGGGATTTTTCAAAACCAATATATTTTAAACAGTTTATATTAAAATAATAGATCTGAAATTAACATCAAATTTAACTATTTCTTCCATTTCAACAAATCTGGACCATATCCAAATTTCAAATCAAAACCCAATTTCAAATCTTGAAATATCAATTTAGGCTATTCCAATTCCAATAGATTTCAAAGTTTAAATTTCAAATGTTTCAATAACTCAATTTCTATAAATTTCGTTTATACTTCAAATTCAACTTTAAATTTTTAATTTAAACCAATTTCCAATTCCAACATTTAAACTTGGATTCTCAAAATGGTTCAGTTTATATAAATTAATTTCCTTCAAAATATCATTTAACCAAATTCAAGATTTAAGGGTTTAAAATCGTTTAATTTAACCAATCCAGTGTCCTTATATAGTTTTCTACCCTATGGTCAAGTGATACAGATATTTATCATTTCAATTCGCAAATATTTTAAATTTTACGGGTATATATTATTTCAACCCGTAATTCCAAATTTTACTTCAAATTCATGAAATCGCTCGAGTCTATCATTTCAACCCATAACGATTTCTCCCTAATCTAACAGATCATTCGGGTATGTATCATTTCAACCCATAGGGAACTTGCAGTGTTATAATAATATGAAATATAACATCTAATCATCCAATATCAACAATCAACATCCATCACAATCACCATTCAATAAAAGTCATATTTAACTAGAATGACAATTTAAATATACCAAACATCAACCAATCAATTTCTAATCGCATCATAAATTCAATTTAACTAACATAAGATAACCTAGTAGTTGTGAGTGGGTCAAAACACTCACCTTCGATATGTCGTCGATTTAAAATCCAAAATTAGCCCAAAAATTTAACAGTCTTACAATGCAGCCATACTAGTTCTAAATTGTCCGGAATTTTGATACGATCGCAACGGAGAAAACCGCGCGTGAATCCGAGCTTGTATGCAAAAATTATTAACATTAGAAGATTGGAAAATTTCGAATTCGGGTCTTACTTCAGGTCGCCGCCTCAATTACCCGGTGCTTACTCTGAGTTTTTGCCAAAATGACCCGAGACCCGAGTCATTTGGCTCCTAACTCGAAGTTTCTGCAGGGTTTTCGCCTTTGGGACTCGAAGCGCGACCAGATCCGCCTTGTTTGGCATTGAAACTCTCTGTGACCCGAAGTCGCTGCAGGGTTTTCGCCTCTGCAACCCGAAGCGAACCTCTTCCTGACTCGAAGTAAACCCGGAGCAACCAATTTTTTTTTTTTAAATTAGGTTTTGGAATTTTGGGAATTAGGTTTGATGTTCTGACTGTTTGTACCAAAAATGGGCACAACACTCTTCGGAAGTTTTTGAAGAGATAATACTGAAGAAAACAAATTGAAAATGAAGATTATCTAACAAAAACTCCAATAAACAGAATTGTAAATGAGCGGACAAGCAATTTAGAGTGGTTCGGCGTGTTGCCTATGTCCACTATGAAGTTTTGATGATTTTATTGATTCTCTTTCAATGATTACAAGTGATTACAGCGAACAACAGCGAATTGCAGTTTGGAATTCTAATTCAACAATAAGAAAAAGATGCAAATCTCGATCCGGTAGGGTCTGGGCGCTTGAGAATCAAAAGATCCTTCTTCTGTAGGCTCTTGGGTGCTATTTATAGGCGTAGGAGGCGGAGATTTCATTCAAACTTCGGGAGACTCGGTCTGGCACGTGAGGGGGCCCACGCGACCAATCTCAGAAAGTTTCGCCTCGATCTGTGATCGATACGAATCCATTTCTTATCGATCAAGATGATGTCCAATCGAGCTGAAATTTGGCATAGACATTCCTTATTGTGTACGCAAGCTCCTGTGAAAATTTCATTGCATTTGGATCAGTGGATCTTGAGATATGATCGATACGAGTTGAGATTTCTCGGATGGCTGTTTGGTTCGACTCCCTGGTTTCGTATCGATTCCTTCGACTCGATCATCTGCACGTGCTTTTGTAATGATGTGGCGCGCGTATATCGAGTGGATCCACCTTTTTCTCCGCTTTGGCCACATCGCATCCATATATCTCGCCTCATTCGATGCGAAGGTCGTTGTGTTAGACCAGGTCCTCTTGACTCGAACGAACCGTTGGCCATGGATTCGAACAAGAGTTTTTGATGGATTCGAAGTGCAGAAGCTCGATGGATACGAACTAAGGTTATCTGATGGATACGAATAGTAGTTATATCGATGGATACAAGCTAACGAAGGTTGATGGTTACGAACAAGCCTTTCCTTGATGGATACGAGCCACATAGCTCCTTAATGAGCATGAAGTCAATCGATGTGAACCGGGGTCTTTTGATGGATACGAAGTCCATCGATACGAACTCGATGGCTTCGAACATGGCCAACTTCATCGGTACGAACCAATGTTCCTCGATGGGTACGAAATCGATCGAGTCTAAGCGGATGGATACGAAATGGGGATCACTGATGGATACGAAAACATGGCCTTTCCCTTCAACTTGTATCCATCATAACTTGAGCATATGAACCTGGATTGACTTGAAACTTGGAACGTTGGCTCTCTTTGGCTGTGCTCGTCACGTCATATCAATTGTAGCTCGATCCGGACTCGGACAAAATTCATCGATATCCATGATGAGCGATACTTGGTTTTCAATCAGTCCGTTGGTATCCTGGCCTTGCCAAAAGGTGGGATAACATTTGCCCCCAAAGTACGTCTTGTGGAAACATGATGTGCTTTGACAAGCTTGGGTTTCTCTCTGAAAAATTATCGTATTTCTTGTTGAAAGTTGTACTCTGTATTGCTGTAATTGGCTGATGTGTGGTAATGATTAGCTGATTCTCGTTAACGTTGCGTGTTCACGAGTCGTTGCCAGTTTAGTTTGTTATCGAATTTCATATTGATTCTCTCCTGAACCGATTTGAAATTCGTGTTGATACAACGCTTGATGGTTGTTTTTTGACTATCCTCTTGTATCGATCCTCTCCTGAATCGATGTAAAAAGTTGAAAAATAGTTTTTCATATCGATGCGAGTCGAATTGATGGATACGAAAACAATGTTCATATCGATAGACCTGCACTGCTGTGAGTCGATGGTTGTAAAATAGACACTTCGAATCGATGGAGTTCAATGCCTTTAGTGCAGCCTTCATTATGAACTTCGAATCGATGAAGTCTGGTGGTAACTTCACTTCGATGAAGGCAAAGTCCGATGGATTCGACATGAGCATTCGCATCGATCCGTTGTTTGACTGGTTGTGACCGGTCAAGTTGACTGGGAGGCGAATCGACCCAGTTTCTCCCTAGGCTCCATATAAATACCTGGGACTTAGCCTATTTTCACTTTTTACTTTTTTACTGCCGCCTTCTGCTCTCGCATCGATCCAATTATTTGGTAAAAAGGAGAGCTGTTCCGTGCCTTCGAATCGATCAAGCTCAATCTTTAATTCTTCGAATCCCAGTTTTAAATTAGGTAATTAATCATGAATCCAAACGACGAAGTTTGAATCTCAGATCCATCCCATCCTGGTTTATTATCAATTTTGGCATTCTTTGAGGTTAGATCTAGGTTAGGGCCTGGTCGAGAATGGCCATGGCGATGCTCCTGACAATCGGAGAAGAAGGGTGTAGAAATGAAGATGGCTCGACCTGTGATTCGTGTCGATCTAGGGGGCCTGTGTTTGAACCGATAAAAGGCGATAATGCCTTTGCTTGGGGTTCACATCGATTCCAGGAACTTCTAGATAAATGACGTGGGTCGTATCGATCGAGATGATGGTAAATCATGCCAATCTATAGTGATCGATGCGAAAAATAAACGAGTGATTGGTGTGAAATCCTCGGCTTCAGGTCGATTCGAAATATACACTCACAATTGATACAAAAAGTATCAACGCGAACATGATCGATGCGAAGCCGAGATTTCGTTGATCGATGCAAACCTGAACACCAAGGTTCGATGCGAAACTACTGACATTGATCGATACGACCCCAAGTGTTGACAATCGATTCGATGTATGCCCCCGGTGATCGATACGAACCTGGATCCTGATGGATTCGAATAAGCTCCCCACGATCGATTCGAACTCTCCCTTTGATGGATGCGAAATTTTGAGCACTTGATAACATGATTCCGATGAGCTTCATCCTTGCATACCTGGACTTAACTGCTAAACGGCATATTTGACTATCCTTTTGAAGCTCGTCGATGGAACTATAACCTAACAACGTGACAATGAACTTTAACTCGAATCGATCGCCAATACTTGGATGGTACGGTTGTGACGGTCAGCGATGATAGTCATTCCTACTGGACCTTGAAGTTTCGTCGTTTGCATATTTTCTTTAACTCTGCAGAATCTTTTCAAGTAATGCACAGCACTGCACTGCACAACACACACTTTACACGAGGGGAACACACGGGCTTTTTAGCATCTAACGATGATTTCTCGTGAGTTAGTTAGCTATGGAAACTCCGAGCTCGCAGCCATAGGAAACCCAAAGTATAATTCCTCCCAGACTTCAAATACCAGAGATTGAGGCCGAAGTCATCGGTCCGGCCCCGGACGAATTGCCTGATGCGTCCTTCATTAATAGTCCACATGACTCGGTTCCTTCCAATATTTCTGAAGATATGCTAGGGAGAATATGCTTAAGGCATGGTCTGTCGATGGACGATGTATTATTGCCGGGACCAAATGACAGACCGCATAATCCCCCGGAGGGATATACTGCATTTAATCGCCACGCGTGCGCAGCCGGGACACTTCCTCCGTTTAATCAGTATATAAGAGAAGTGTTGTCGTTTCTGGGGATCGCCCCATCTCAGCTACACCCGAATGGATATGCTTCGCTCAATAGCTTGTTCATTACATTTATGGAGTATCTCTATCGTCCACCCCGCCCGACCGAGATAAGATATCTGTTAAACTTCAAGAGTCGAACAGACAGCCCATCTTTTACATTCCTGGAGGCAGTAAGGAATTGTCAAGTGGTCACCGGATCTTGGACCAGGCTAAGCTACTTCAAGACGAATTGGTTCAGACGTGAGTATCATCACTTTCCCAAGTAGCTGGTAAGGCAATCATGAACAAAATCGAACTCACATTGCGTTTTCTTTTTTTTTCAGCAATAATCCAGCGACCCGAAGGTGGTTATTATAAAGAGATAGCCCGGGTTCTCCAAGAAGTCCCGAGCGAAGAAAGAAACATTGACCTGATCTTGACAGATAAAAACCTTAGGATTCTTGGACTGATCGAGCGAGGATAGAGTATAAGGCTCGACAGTGTACTAAAGACTATCTCAGAGGAGCGAGTTAGGCGCAAGAAGCCTAAAGTTATCATACTTGAGGAGGCTGACTCCGAGAGAACCCATACCGACGATGAACCTTTGGTCGGGCCTACTGATGTGACTCCGGATTCTGAGGAAAAGAGAAAAGGCAAGGCAGTTGCTTTTAAACAATCTAAATCTGGGAGGCGGAAGTCTGTGGTCATAAACCGACCCCTTTCTGGAGTTAGAATTTCGGAGGCATCCCCCCTGCAGGCGGAAAACTCCTTCGAAGGGCTCGCAGACCTCCCAATTCCGGACCTTACGTCCACACAGCATGATGTCGGATTGGATGAACTGCAACATACTTTTGATAGGGGACACATCCATACACCCTTCACGGCACTAAACAATCTTTGACCGCAAACCGCATGTCATAAACGGTTACTAATCTCCCTTATTTTACTTTGCAGGTACGATGTCTGGTCGAGGCTCAAGGCTTGGTAATTTTCGCAGCAAACGTCGATCTTCATCACACTATGAACCACGCAGGAGAGAGGGAGATAGAGATTATGATACGGAGTATTCCAGTCAGGAACGGTCTGACAGAGATAGGGGACATGTACGTCGTTCTCGATCTCGCTCTCCTCTTAGGATCTCTGTACCACCCCCAGTTCTGGTTACACGTCCTCCTGAAACTTCACGGCATAAGCCGCCCTCTCATGTTCCTAGATTCGACCCTCCACGTGGAACTAAAATAGCCGCCTCCTTGACTACTACATCAGTCGTGACTGATCCGATCGGGGAAGGAGCTGCCAAACTCGCACAAATGAGGAAGGAATTCCCCGACATTTGCTTTGACGGTTACGTCTTTCCCCCACCTGAAGAGAATTCCGCCAACGGCCGAAAATACCATTCACGATTATGTTGCGGACATATTCTTTCAGTATAAGGAGTGGGCGAGGGCCGCGAGAAAAGCATCAAAAATGGCATTTGATCGGGCCTCCACTATTGAAAAGCTGGAAAAAGAGTTGGGTCAGAAGGACCGAATTATTCAAGTGCTCAACGCCGAGGCCGAGTCTTCCAGTAAATCCGAAACAGAAGCTCTCAAAAAGGCCGATGATGCAAACTCGGCCATGAATAGAATGAAACAAGAGCTCTACACTTTGATGGAAGACATGGGTCATAGGAACACCACCATCACTACTGAGAGAGACGCAGCCCTCAAAGAGCTCAATGAGCTTAAATCTAAGTTCTCCGAACTTGCAAGGGAGAAGGATGCGGCCAATGTCTCCGCGCAAGAAGCCTGTGACTAGGCGGTGGTGCTTCAGAAGGAGAGGGATGCGGCTATGGAAAAATTCCGCGAGGTCGAAGCCGGGGTTGATGAGAAGGTCCGACTAGCGGAAGGCAGGGTCGAGGCTGAGGTAGAGGAGCTTCTTGTTACTTACAATGCCCACGTGTTAAGGCATAGAGATCTGACTTGGCTCGATGATTACCCAACACATCTCTATAATGCTTGGAATCTACTAATTGAGGAGGAGAAGTCGGGACATTCTGATGAAGCCTTTGACGAATTTGAGCTGGAGAACCGTATACTTAACGATGACGAAAAGAAGGTTCTTCATGACTCCATGATTTCTCATGAAAGGAATAGGCTCGGTACTCAGCCCCAGGAAGTTGGAGAAGGCTCTGGTGTTGAGCATCATATTACGAGTTCTGAGATTGTTATGCCACCTCAGTCTGAGCCGACTTCGATGATCGACTCTCAGCCTATACCAACTTATGACCCGGAACGGCCACATCTATCTCCTATAAGGGAGCACCCTTCTGAAGTCGTTCAACCGACCTTGAGCCAAACTGAGGAAGGTACTCTGCACTAATCTCTTGTACATTCAGACTGAAGAACTTGTATAGAAGTGTATACTAACAAATGCTTCTTTTCTCTGATCAGTTACCGAAGTTGTACTAACAACGCGTCCTGCAATCCAGGAATCATGCCAAGCGTGGGAGGCCATTATCTCTGAGGCGACCTCTGTTGTGACGGTTGCGCCTGCCGAAGTAACGCAGGGGAGCTCAATCTCTTTTGACGAACATATGGTGAACGAGCTTCTTGGTCGACATAGTGACCCCTTTGCAGACTTACCATTCGTCCTGGGTGGATTTTCATCTACTTCTGATACTTCGACACAGACCACCATGGCGCACAGTGAAGCCCAAGCCCTTCGAGAAGCAAACATACCGGCTGATATTGATGCTGAGATGGAGGCAGCGACACATGGTGGCAGCTCAGAGGGCGGAGTAGTGGCGCATGGCCATACACCACTTAAGATGATATCTCCTGGGGGCACGCTTGTTGATACCAGTGCGTCCGTCCTGCTTTCGGCTATAGATCCCGTTCCTCCGACTCCTCCCACAGGAAGCATTCCCTTAGACTCTAGTTCGGAGGAGGATGTCGATATCATGCTCCCGTCTGAGGATAGCCCGCTTAAAGAAAAAGGCTCAAAACGGAAGATCACTAGTGGCTCCAGTAGTTCCTCGTTGAAGAAGAAGCTAAGGAGAAAGAAAGAGTAGATAGACTTTTTAGGCATATGTTTCCTTTTGCAGTTAGGAATTTTGTCATCTTTTTTCTTTCATAGGCTGTGTATAGATGCGGGTTCGGCTCCCGCTAGTAGGAATTTTTTGGAAGGGCTGGTATATATAGCCATTGCTCTTGATTAGTTGAAATAAAGTTTTGTCTTCTTGTTTCAACTTTCATTCCTTTTATGCTTAAATGTTGCAGCGTTTGAACCTCAGTTCTGTGTACTTTCATTATTTTAACTCATTTCGGGTAGTGATTAACACTTGCACCTGCCCCTAGTTCCGGGGTTAAGTTGTAAAGATCAGCTTGCGATCGCAATAAGTGAGGATCGAGCGGTCGAACTACACTTGTTTCTTTATAAATCGTTACATCCACACTCTGGGGGTTTTCACTTGCATTCTTGCAGTCAGTCACAACTATCGAAAGCTTTCAAGTATTAGTCCACACTCTAGGGACACAAGTCATCTTGTGAGCGGTCGTTCACACTCTGGGAACTTAGGGTTGACGTTAATACTCCAACCCATATTTTGGGAAATTGGAGTTAGCGTTCACATTCCAACTCGCACTCCGGGAGTTTGGAATGCGTATCAGGATCATGGGTGGTTAGATCATATCCATCCTGAGTTAACAAGTGAGATTGTTAGACGGACGGGTCCATCCCTCTCGAGCTTGGTTAAGTTATGGTCGAAGTCGTTAGGCGAACGGGTTCACTCTCTTCGACACTGTATTGTAAAGTTTATACTCCACCTCGAACTCTAGGAACATGGAGTTGGCCGACAAACGGTCAGTCACATTTGTTTGGGCACTTGGATTACGTTCGCACTCTGGGAACGGTGGATTAATCAGGATCGTGGACGGTTCATTCGCATCCACCCTGAGTAAACAAGCGAGGTCGTTAGATAGATGGGTCCATCCTCCTCGAGCTTGTTTAAGGTACAGCCGAAGTCGTTAGGTGGACGGGTCCACCCTCTTTGGAACTGCACTTAGTCGTAATACGGTCGAGGTCGTTAGGTGGACGGATCCTCCCTCCTCGAGACCGCATTCGTTTGATATCTATATTTCAGCTCACACTCTGGGAGTTTAGAATTGGTTATAGGATTGTCGTGTATCAATCCTATTTAACATTGGTGTAATGACTTGCCACCGAGCTCGGGTTTCACGTAGCGAGTGGCTGGTCGTATCACAGCCACTCTCTATTTGAATAAATTCCACTTCATGGTGGAATTTAGCTCTCCGTGCGTCGTGATGTCGTACATCGTATTCAATGAATCACAGCTTTGGCTCAAAGAGATGGCATTTTATTGCTGAAGTAAGAAAATGCGGCAAAGTTAGTTGCCTTATTACAGAATTCAAATTTAAAAATGCGGAAACAAACTGTAAATGGAAAAATAGAATGAAACAAACAAAGCCTGCCGGGTGTAATAGCGACGGAGATTCTCGCTGTTCTAGGCCCTTGGCAAAGCAAGACCATCAACGGTCGATAATTTGAATATGCTATCTCCAAGTCTTTGTGTAATCACATATGGTCCTTCCTAATTTGGTTTCATGTGTGAAGGGACCGGATAGATTCTCTTGAGAACGAGATCGCCGAGTTCAAAGGTTCGAGGTCGAACTTTGGCATTGTACAATCGGGCGACTCGACTTCGATATGCGGCTGCTCTCAAATCAGCCTCTTCCCGCTTCTCATCTAGTAGATCCAAAGATTCAGCAAGCAATATAGCATTTGTTTTCGGATCATAGTAAGTCACGCGATGGGAAAACACATCCATCTCGACTGGAGTAACGGCTTTTGAGCCATAAGATAGGGAAAACGGGGTGTGTCCGGTCGCAGTCTTGTGGGTCGTTCGATAAGCCCATAAAGCCATAGGAAGTTCATCAACCCATTTGCCCCCGGAATTTTCCAGTCGTTTCTTTAGAATGGATTTTATGACTTTATTGACAGCTTCGACCTGACCGTTTGCCTAAGGATGTGCAACTGCCGAGAATTTTTTATGGATATGAAACCGTTGACAGAAATTCTTGAATTCCGCACTACTGAATTTGGCTCCGTTATCTGTGATGACGGTATGCGGGAGTCCAAATTGGCAGATAATATTTCGAACTACGAAATTGATTACTTTCTTTGTCGTAATGGTTGCGAGGGGTTCAGCTTCAGCCCACTTGGTGAAGTAATCAACTACAATGATGGCATATCTCGCCCCTCCCTTGGCCAGAGGTAGCGTGCCGATGATATCGATGCCCTACATTGCAAATGACCAGGGACTGACCGTTTGGGTTATCTCGGTAGGTGGGGCTCTTGGAATTCGGGCGTGTTTCTGGCACCTATCGCATTTTCTGGCATAGTTCACTGCATCTCAGTTCACAGTCGGCCAGTAGTATCCGTATCGGAGTATCTTCTTAGCGAGAGCTTGCCCACCAATGTGATCGCCACATTCTCCTTCGTGTACGTCATGTAACACTCGTTTGATTTCATCATGCGCGATACATCGGAGGAGAGGAACAGAATACCCTCTTCTATACATGACTCCGTTCTGAATGACGAACCATGAAGCTTTTCGTAGAATTTGTCTTTTCTCATTTCTATGCTCAGGTAACGTCCCATTCTCGATGTAATTTCGGTACGGAGTTATCCACGATTCTCTACTGGGAGCGGTTTCAAACACAAAATGCGTCTCTACTTGATCAATGCTTGGGGAGGACAAAGTTTCAACGGGGACAAGTCCCATCTGCTGTGCTTCACCTGTACTTGCCAGCTTTGCTAATGAGTCAGCCTTCTGATTATGCTCACGGGGTATATGGTAAATAGCATAGTAATCGAATTGACTTAGTGCTTCTTGAACTCAGGCTAGATAGGCAGCTAGTCGTCGATCCTTGGCCTGATATTCGCCCCGAACTTGATACACAACCAAATGGGAATCGCATTAGATTTCCACAGCAACAATCTTCAGATCACAAGCAAGTTTTAACCCGGTAAGCAAAGCTTCGTATTCGGCTTCATTGTTGGTTGCGCAAAATTCAAACCTCAGAGCGTAGCATATGGATTGGCCTTCGGGAGTTTCAAGTACTATTCTGGCACCTGAACACTGATCGTTCGATGCACCATCTGTGTGCAGCTTCCAAATGCATTTAGGAGGTATAGTGATTTCAGGCAGATCCTCTGAAATAGTAAATTCGGCTATAAAATCCGCTAGGACTTGTCCTTGAATGGCTCTTCGCGGAGCATAAGTGATATCAAATTGACTCAATTCAATGTTCCACTTGAGTAGCCTACCAGACGTCTCAGGCCGCATGAGGGCCTGTCGTAACGGCTAATCGGTGTACACAGTAAGGGGATGAGCTTGGAAATAAGGGCGAAGCTTTCTTGAGGCAATGACCAGGCAATAAGCCAGTTTCTCTAGTCTTGGGTAATTTCTTTCAGCTCCTGTTAGCCGTTTACTAACATAGTAAATCGGTTTCTGCACTCGGTCTTCTTCCCGAACTAAAGCAGCACTGATTGCATGCTCTGATACTGCCAGATAAAGGTACAATTGTTCGTGGTCAACTGGTTTTGACAAGATCGGTGGTGTGGAAAGATGTTGAACCAGCGATCGGAATGCATCTTCACACTCCATGGTCCATTCAAAGTTTCTCTTTCCTTTCCGGATCAGATCAAAGAAAGGAATGCATTTATCGGTGGACTTTGAAATGAACCTGCTCAATGCTGCTACTTTCCCGTTGAGACTCTGGACTTGTTTTATGGTTCTTGGGGTTTGTAGGTTCCTTATTGCCCAGATCTTTTTGGGATTTGCTTCTATCCCTCGAGCGTTAATGATGAACCCAAGGAACTTTCCAGATGCGACACCGAAGTGACACTTTAATGGGTTGAGCTTCATCCCATATTCCCGAAGGATGCAGAACATCGAATCTTAATCTCTGACGTGATCTGTGGAGAATCGAGATTTTACTAGCATGTCATCCACATAAACCTCCATGGTCTTCCCGATCTGGTTGGCGAACATCCTGTTGACCAAGCGTTGGTATGTCGCTCCGGCGTTTTTTAGACCAAAGGGCATGACTTTGTAGTAGTAGAGTCCTAGATCGATCACGAAGCTGGTATGTTCTTGATCAGGAAAATGCATGGGTATTTTATTGTAGCCAGAATAAGCATCCATAAAAGATAACAATTCATGCCCAACTGTCGAATCTACGAGCTGGTCAATTCAATGGAGCGGAAAACTATCCTTTGGACAAGCCTTGTTTAAGTCAGAGTAATCAATGCAAGTTCTCCATTTCCCATTTGGTTTTCGAACCAGTACGGGATTGGATACCCATTCTGGATACAAAGCATCTCGGATGAACCCATTTGATCGTAACTTATCAACCTCCTCTTTAAGGGCGGCAGATCTCTCTGGATCCATACCATGCCTTTTCTGTTTGACCGGGACATACCGCGGATCAATATTCAGGGAGTGACTTGCGATGTCCGACGAGATCCCGCACATATCAGAATGTGTCCAAACGAAAACGTCGAGATTCACCCGGAGAAATTCAACCAATTCCTGTTGTGCTTGTTGGCCCAATTAAGACCCAACTTTAAGCATCCTCAAATCATCACCCTCACTGATTGGAACATCCACAGTCAGTTCGGCCGGGAAAGCTTGATTCTCCTTGGACTCGTCTTTATCTTCATTGTCCCTAGGGTCAAGGTCTTTCTGGAATTGGTTGTGGTGCCCGGTCCGGGGCCCAAGCATCAATTGTCAATTATCAGCAAAATGGATGTAGAGAGATTCCTCTACGCCCTTTCCTTTCTCCTTTCGCTGTACCCCGCGCAGTTCAGCAACATAGCAGGCCCTCCCCACTGCCTGATCTCCTTGAATGACTCCGACCCCGCGATCGGTGGGGAACTTCAGAGTCAAGCACCATGGGCAATGGCCGCCCTGAACTCAGCAAGGGCCGGTCGGCCCAAAAATGCATTATAAGGTGAATCAATATCCAAAATGACAAACTGTAACATCCGGACTCTCCGGCGTTCTCCAACTTCCAACTCCACTGGTAGTTCCGTCACTCCAATGTAGCGCTTTCGTTGAAGCCGTGGACTCGAGATTGGCAGGGTTTTAAGTCTTTCGCTTCCATTTTCATTAAATCATAAGCCCGTTTAAGTAAGATATTTACGGACCTCCCACTGTCAACCAGGATCCTCTTCATCCAAGCAGGACCTACCTGGGCAGATATGACCAGTGGGTCGATTGTGGGGGCTTCGACCTTATCAGCGTCTCGGTTTCTAAATACGATATCATCAGACATTGTCTTCTGTTGTTTGGCCGGAGCCCCATCTTCACAATTACTGCAGCACTCGAAGTCCGCATGCCTGATAGAGCTAGCATACGACTCCATTTCCCTCCAGCTTCTGTCTGCTGGGTAGGGACCACCACTTATCGTGTTTATAACTAGCCTTCCGCCCGTACGAGCGGGTTCTTCCTATCTTTCTTGGTTTTGCACATGATTTTGATTTGAAAGGCCCGCACCACCAGACTGCGGCGCCCGCATGAACTGATCCAACTTTCTCTCCCTGATCAACTTCTCGATGAGGTCCTGCAAATGTCGACACTCATTGGTATTGTGGCCATAACTCTCGTGGAATCTACAAAACTTTCCTGTCTGAATCTGCCTCTTCGACGATGGCTTCGGAGCAGGCTTCTTATATTGCACAGTGTTGCAAGTTTGTAGGTACACGTTTTCCAATGACGTATTCAATGGCGTGTAGTTATCAAACATTGGAGCCCTACGTCGTGGGCCTCGGTTTTGATCTCTTTTCTCTTTGCTGGGTTTGTTTGTTCTGTATATTCAACTGAACTTTTTCGGAACTCTCACCCGACTGCTTAACTGCTATGTTACTTTGTATTCCCTCACTACTAGGCCCCACATCATCCTGCTTCCTAGACTGTTTCGCGTCCTCTCGCCGTAAGAATTGAGCGGCTTTGGAGTAGAAATGGTCCAACGATGCGGGTGGTTTCCCAGCTAACCAATTTCGAAACTCAGAATCAGGATCAATCCCTTTGGTTAATGCCATCAAGATCGAGTTATCGTTGGGATTACTAATCTCCGCACATGCTGCGTGGAATCTCTCTAAATAATGCCTAAGTGTCTCTCCATGAACTTGAGTGACACTAGACAGGGTGTTAACGTCTTTAGGTCTAGCAACATGCATGCGGAACTGTTCTACAAGTTTTTAGCCAGTTGATCGAACGAAGAGATAGATCTATGTGGCAACCTTGTAAACCACATTGTTGCGATTCCCCCTAGAGAGATGGGGAAACTTCGGCACTTCACTGCATCATCAGCTCTTGCAGCGCTCATTGACCACTCATATTTCAAAATATGTTGATTGGGGTCGGAACTTCCTTCGTACTTTGGGAGAGTTGGCATTCTAAATCGCCGAGGGGGGTCAGCGTATAATATCTCGTCTATAAAAGGGGTATGACTACGGGAAATCCCCCAGTCGTCATTGGTAAGCCCCTGACTTTCGTGAATCATCTGGCGTATCATGGTTGAAATATCTGGCATCGGCACATTCTGTGCATGCTGAGCTAAGGTGTGGTCGGGTTCCACAGTGCGAGTTTGGACCGGACGCTGTCGATGGTCCACGTCTCGCCTCCTTGGCTCGGCATCTTCCGGGACGTATGGCTCAGGAGTACGCCCACGTTGCTGGTTGTTCGGATTTGACAGGTTTCGGGTATCAGCCCTTGTTTCAACCGCGGAGGTTGTAGTGCGATTGTCTGTGGTATACTGTGGAACAACACCTCCTCGTGATGAGGGCCCCGTTTGGAAGCTGGTTGACGGCCCAACTCTCAATTGTCCAACGGTCAAGGCAGGTTGATATCCGGTAGCTTGTGTGTGACTCCCGTCTAATCGGGGACGGGTAGATCTGCGATGATAGTCAGATGAGGCGGAACTTTCAGTGGACGAATGGGAAACATCATCCCTCCTGGTCCTCCTGCGCCTTCGACAATTTAATTGGTTGGTCAATTCAGCGTTAGCGTGCAACTATTCAGTAAATTGTTGCCGACTTTGAGTTAGTTCTTGGAGCAACACTTGGAACTCTTGTCTAGTGACTGGTCCTGACGGATCTGAGTGAACAGTGTTGTCTTGATTGGATGGTGGTTGCTGCACAGGATTCTGTTTATCCCAACCTTCTTGATCGGCAGCTGTAGAGGCAGTTCTTGTGCTAACCATCTTGAGTGGTGGAGTCCTTTCCTAGACTTTACACAAATCTGAATAGGATGAAAGGATTCTGGATTAGAGATCTAGATCTTCCTCTTGGATTTATGCAATCCGGTGTCGATGGTAGATCCAAGGAGCAGGAGAAAAAAACTGTTTGTTCTCAGTGAAAAGCCACCAAAGTGTTTGTACCAAAAATGGGCACAACACTCTTCGAAAGTTTTTGAAGAGATAATAATGAAGAAAACAAATTGAAAATGAAGATTATCTAACAAAAACTCCAATAAACAGAATTGTAAATACGCAGACAAGAAATTTAGAGTGGTTCGGCGTGTTGCCTACGTCCACTATGAAGTTTTGATGATTTTATTGATTCTCTTTCAATGATTACAAGTGATTATAGCGAACAAAAGCGAATTACAGTTTGGAATTCGAATTCAACTGTAAGAATAAGATGCAAATCTCGATCCGGCAGAGTCTGGGCGCTTGAGAATCAAAAGATCCTTCTTCTGTAGGCTCTGGGGTGCTATTTATAGGCGTAGGAGGCTGAGATTTCGTTCAAACTTCGGGAGACTCGGTCTGGCACGTGAGGGGCCCACGCGACCAATCTTAGAAAGTTTCGCCTCAATCTGCGATCGATACGAATCCATTTCGTATCGATCAAGATGATGTCCAATCGAGCTGAAATTTGGCATAGACATTCCTTATTATGTACGCAAGCTCCTATGAAAATTTCATTGCATTTGGATCAGTGGATCTTGAGATATGATCGATACGAGTTGAGATTTCTCGGATGGCTGTTTGGTTCGACTCCCTGGTTTCGTATCGATTCCTTCGACTCGATCATCTGCACGTGCTTTTGTAATGATGTGACGGGCGTATCTCGAGTCGATCCACCTTTTTCTCCGGTTTGGCCACGTCGCATCCATATATCTCGTCTCATTCGATGCGAAGGTCATTGTGTTAGACCAGGTCCTCTTGACTCGAACGAACCGTTGGCCATGGATTCGAACAAGAGTTTTTGATGGATTCGAAGAGCAGAAGCTCGATGGATATGAACTAAGGTTATCTGATGGATACGAATAGCAGTTATATCAATGGATACGAGCTAACGAAGGTTGATGGTTACGAACAAGCCTTTCCTTGATGGATACGAGCCACATAGCTCCTTAATGGGCATGAAGTCAATAGATGCAAACCGGAGTCTTTTGATGGATACGAAGTCCATCGATATGAACTCAATGGATTCGAACACGGCCAACTTCATCGGTACGAACCAATGTTCCTCGATGGGTACGAAATCGATCGAGTCTAAGCGGATGGATACGAAATGGGGATCATTGATGGATACGAAAACATGGCCTTTCCCTTTAACTTGTATCCATCATAACTTGAGCATATGAACCCGGATTGACTTAAAACTTGGAACGTTGGCTCTCTTTGGCTGTGCTCGTCACGTCATATTAATTGTAGCTCGATTTGGACTCGGTCAAAATTCATCGATATCCATGACGAGCGATACTTGGTTTTCAATCAGTCTGTTGGTATCCTGGCCTTGCCAAAAGGCGGGATAACACCGACGTTTGAGAAGGAGGAAGAAGATGTACGTACAGAAATAATAAAATGAGAAACAACTAGGGTTTATAACAGCCTATATATAGGCAGGGTTGGATCGAAACGATAACAATGACCTGAAAAGCCTGTTTCGTTCCCGAAACAAAAATGGGTTATCTAATATATCGAAATATAGGTTTTCGATATTTTTAAACTCAATGGAACAAGCTTCAAGTCCTAATTCCATTGTATACAGAATTTAGCTTTCAAAATCATCTTATTTCAAATTGATTTCAATTAAATTGATTTCTACGTGTTTTGAGCCCGCACGATCAAACAACAAGTCCGATCGCTATGAAACTTTAAACCCTACAACAATTCACTGTTATGGATCTAAAGAAACTGGTTTTGTCGAAATCCAAGACAGTGGCCAAAATGGCTATTTTTACGTTAATTAAATAAATTATTATTAAATTAAATTTAGCACTTTTCAAATTCAAATTTTATAGCTAACAAATTTTTATCACTTTTGATTAACTAGTAATTTTACTCTTTTAAAACAAATTTTCCATGTCAAATTCAACTATTAATATTGCGCTAATTACAGCGTTCCAATTGTAATAAATTCATTAATTATAATTTAAAACCCAATAAATTGATTCATTTTGATTTCAATCTTTTTATTCAATCAATCATTACTTTATGGACATAGTTAAAATTGGTGTTCCATTTACTACATCAATATTCTACAATTTTCATCTTAATTCATATTAATGCAATATTTACTTACTTTTATTGCAATTGATTTACAATTCAGTTTCAACAGATTAAATAATGCAATGATAATTAAACCATTGTTACATCTTACAATTTCAAACACAATTATATGCTTGTTGTTAACAAACAAAACTAATAAATTCACATACGGATTAATTATTCTATTTTAATCAGTTCCAATTAATTACATACAATTTCACCGTTTAATACAACATTTGGTTTATTTACCATTTACACTTTATGACCAATTATAACTTTTCAATCATTCCAATTAATTGAGATTGCATTAAAATAGTTACCAGTTGCCTTAAATTAACATTATTAACATTACATTCTAGTTATTTTTCATATTAATAAATCGCAAATTTTTAATTCTTACAATATTAACACCAACATCTTATTAAATTAAATATTATTTTTCTTTTCATCGAAAATTACGGGTCATTACAGTCCGCTTGTGACTTTTATTTACACCAATTATCTTCATCAAAAATATATCACTTTAGACTTATGGAATTTGATAGTAGTCAAAATTCCAATATCATCCACATTCAACTCTATATTCTATACACAAAGTTCTAGATTTAATAATAACAATTATTATTAACTGAAATGCTCTGGCCAGAGAGTTTGAGTTGCCTTCAGTTGCCCATGATACTAACCACGTATAACTGAGAAGTCAAATCCTTTCTTGAATAGTGTTTCACTTCTAATGCTTCCAATCGACCCAACTATAATTGTTCGATAGACACCAGGCCATGATTTAACTATAATCAAAGCAAAGCTTCCACATTGAAGATCAATAGTATTCTCAAGTCAAGAGAACTGTGTAATTTTGTCACATTGATATTTTCTATTTGACCTTAGTTATATTAACCAGTAGAACACTATCGAGTGAGTCATTTCATAGTTATCCAATAACTATCAATACATAACCCTTTATTGCCTCCAGGAGCCAAGATTAATACATTTCCCAACATTTAGAGAGCGTTACGTACTCTAGTCTCAACGAATGTATCGATATCCAATTTTGGTACATCTTAACTATGAATATTTAAAACGATATATTTATTTTCATTGTGATAAGTTACTCACGGTTACAGCACTTTGTAACTACTATCACAAAATATACCATTTATGGGTTTTCCATCAGATATACGTTTAATTATTTTAAACCCTTGACATTATTATAATATCACAAGGTTTTCTATAAAATGGTTTAGTTATCGTAAGGTAAAAATCCGTCCGTGTGTATGTGCGGCATGGTCTTATGGGATACCTTTATTTTTGAAAGAGTTTTATAAAATAACAATCCATATAATTTGAGTTTCTTACGCTGGTTTACCAGACTGATCTGTGTGTTATTTTCTTATAATATTCAGGTCAGAACCGAGTATTTTTCCAAAGTTAGCTTTGGACGATTTGGAGCTTTAAGAGACGAGCTGGATACCTCCAAGGCATATTCTCATACTTTTGTTTTTCTCTGCATTTCTTATTTGTATTTATCAATATTTGTATGGACAGGCTATTATAACTGTCCAGGATGATGATAAGTTAGATTACTTTGATTTTTGTAAAGTTTCTTTTTGTCAAGATCATTTAGATATTCTATATTACTCGTCACGATGTGGATTCTATTCTGTCTTATCTTTTCTTTCACTCCAACAATCTGTCTTTCTAGCACTTGGATGTTCGGTACATGAATACCGTGGATTTATAAGTGTCGACTTTTGAGGATCGAAAAGGCTGATTTTTACATTTGGTATCAGAGCTAGGTTAAGCGAGAACCTTGGCCTTGGTAAGGTAAACTCATTAGAGATAAGGTAAGTGACATGCTAGAATAAGTTTGAGTGTATTATATATGAGAGTGTGTATTTGTTAGTGATATAAAAATGTTTTATATTGTTTTAAAAATGGTAAATGAAATAATTTTACCTAGGATTAAATTTTATATATAAAGAATAATTTTCATATAGTTGTTTTGGTTGTTATTGTTTGTTGGGGAATGATGATACTTATTTATCATCATTTGTTGACCAATTATTTATGCTCTGCCAGTTTATGAGCATTTGTTGTTTGGTTAAATTAAATATAAACACCTTGTAAATTGAGTTTCACTATTTGACTATAAGGCATTCGTTAATGATGTAGGTTTAGTAAGTTTACTTTGTTAAATTGATTATAGTAAGTTATTAAATAAAGGTAAGTTTATAAAGTTTGTTTATAAGATATGATTTTATATAAAGAGGATTTTATAAATTGAGTTTATAAAATGTGTTTTGTGAATAAGAGGATTTCTGAGAATTTAAATCCTGATTTCTTGGAAAATATTTTAAATGATTTTTGGAAAAAGTAATAATAGTATTACTGAGAGGAATTTATAAGTATAAACATTTTCAAAGAGAATTTTGAGTAAGATGCATTTTCTTTGGTTAGTTTGGGGAAAACATCTCGGTTAGTTTTGTGGTAGTCTGAATAATCTTCTAAATGACAATCGGATGTTTGCTTAGGCGAACATTGTAATGCACTTAGTAAATTATTCCCTTTATCATTGTAACGATTGAAACAAGTTCGAACCCGAACCAACTTAAAATAAGTGCTAATAAATAACTTATTGAAGGTTAAACTTAGTATGTGATTCTAAGGTTTCTTGTTGTTTTGATTTTACGATATGGTTTCTAAACTTGTGAGCGAAGCCTTGATGGGATCTAGTGCATTACATAGGCATGCCATGAATATAGGGATATTTAATCTTCCGATATCCGATGAGGAGGAAGAGCCAAAGGAGGAGCGATTGAGGGCGAGGAGGTTGTTTAGATAGGCTATGATTAGGCATGGTATGGAGGTTCTTGGCCTCTCGAGATCGGAGGAAGAGGAGGAATCTATACTGGAAGAAGAGGAGCTTATGGAAGAGGAAGAGCCTATGGAGGAGGAGGAACTAGAAGAAGAGCCGAAAGAGGAGCCGGAGTCTGAGGATGATGAATACATCATTTGGGAGATGGAGGAACCGTTAGTGGAGCGTCGGTATGAAGAAGAAAAGGAGGAGTTTATAGACGTAGAAGAAGAGGACCTTGAAGAAGGCCTAGATGAGGTATGGATGGAAGCAACAGAGATTGAGGGGCTGGAGCATTTAGCTAGTTGGATTTCGGATGATGTTGAATCCATAGTGTTAGATGGGCCTTCGGCGGAGGACTTGTTTGGGGAAAGCCCTCTATGAAGTGTTGGGCTGGGTCTGTTGGGGGTTGTTATTTTGGGGTATTAGTATCGTATTTCATTGTATGCTTAGATATCTATATTATATACTATAGTATGTAAGCCCTCAATAAGGGTTAGGACTTTTTGGGTATTTGGTTGTGCCATGGTGATTGAAACCTAGTAGTGTACTTTTTATTTTATGACATGGTTATGGGTATCTCTTTTAAAATTCAAGTTTCTCTGATTAAGGAATATTTTTATAAATAATTTTTTGACAAAGTTTTAATAGAAATTGGTATAATTAAGAACCAATAAGAATAAGTTTATACACAGATCATTTCTTTGCATGATTCTTGATCCAAGATTCGAGTACATGACTTTGAGGTAATTCACACCGCTCCAAATAAGGATTTATCACTCAATTCTTGATGGAAAACACTTGGAGAGGGTTCATGATATGGTACCGAGATTTTTTATCATATTATATGGGTATGCAAGGAAAATAGGTGTTCCTAATCAAGGAGGCTAATCGAAGTCCGCGTTAGCGAAGTCGGGTAAGCGATGCTAGTTCGGAAGAAAGGCTTATGTGTTCGAGTAAGTGATCAAATCATATATTGCATACAAATGATTTAAGCACATCTTACGGTCTTAAATATATTTTCCTTTAATTTTTTATGGTTTATGAGGAGTTGGGTAGATGACTCTTTAATTTGTCATAAGGTAGTAGGAATAATTGATTAAGTAATAACCTATGGCTGTTGAGCATGAGGTATACCCAGTAGATTGTTTATCATCCT
Organism: Allium fistulosum; assembly: GCA_030737815.1. Classification (NCBI taxonomy): domain Eukaryota; kingdom Viridiplantae; phylum Streptophyta; class Magnoliopsida; order Asparagales; family Amaryllidaceae; genus Allium; species Allium fistulosum. The sequence continues at coordinate 407,308,620 of CM060904.1, read as the reverse complement.
TGTGTGATGAAGAGGTTGTAAACCTAGACAAACTCTTAGTTTGTTTGTTAGTCCACCAACATTTTTGCGCATTGTTGAGGATTGGTATGGCTTCTTTCTTAGTTGATTGTTTGTGATGAAATTCTGAGGTTGAAATTCCTTTTTAAGGGAAGAAGAATTAACGAAACAGAATTTTGTCATTCTGATTTGTGAATATTTGATAAATTTTATATATTTAATTAATTGTTTTTAATAGTCAAATAACCCTCTTTTAATTAATAACTAATGATAGGAAATTCATTTTTTCAAATTTTGTTTACATAACTAAATAGTTCGGAGAAAATTCGAAAAGGTGACCGAAAATCGTTTTTCGTATTTTTTGACTTTTCATTAAACGAAAGTTGTCGCAACGTTGTTGCATAGATATGCACATATATTTACATATATAAACATGTCAAATTTATATAAAAAGGATTAGAAAACGTAAGTATGATTTAAAGAATTAAAAAGGTAATTAATTAAAGTAATGATAAGATACTTCTTATTTTAAGTGTAAAGGACACTGTAAAACAGGATGTGATGCTTAAGTACATGTCATAATGAGAGTAAGATGTGTTATCAAAATTCTAAAGATGTGTATTAGCTTAGTTTTAGGAAGGGTAATTTGGTAAATTGCCATTTATGTTTATTAGTAAAAGTAACCACCACCTTCTCTTTTTCATTTTACATTTTCATTTTTCCATTTGGTCTTCTCTTCTCCATCTTCCTCATTTTCAAAAGCAAAGAAAAACCACTTCAAATTTGGTTATTCTTCTTCCATAAGTCCATAATTCCTTACTAAAACCTTTACCATCCTCAAGAACACAAACTTAAAGTGCCAAACCCCACTTTCTTGTCTTGGCCATATCCTTCCCTAAGCCTTTTTTGCCCTTGTCGTGTGCCTCTAACGGCTTCCCAAGCCTTGTGTATGCAAGGTGGTCATGTCTCGTTTTGGTAATTTTGTGTCGTGCTTTGGTAATTTGGGTGGTTGATTGCTTGGTTGTGAGGTTGTTCTTACATTTCTTCACTATTAAAAGTGAGATTTCCCTTAATTTGTTATATTTTCATTATTGACAAATGTTGTAATAATTAATTAGTTGTTTGGTTATGATGTTGTAATAAAAGTAGGTAAAAATATGTGATTTGAGTTGTAATATTATTTCCGATCGAATAGCGAAGGAATATAGCTTGTATTTTACAAGGGACTATGTGAAATACATAGGGTTAAACAGGGAACTTTGAAAGTATCGAAGTGGTTCGTAGCGGAAAAGCCGTGACTGATACACATCGAAAAGTTATGAATTTATGGAGGGATCCAGTGGGACCCCTCGCTAATGTGGACTTGCTAAATATGATATAATTAAGTGGATGTGTTGATAAATAATTTGTTTGATAACTTGTTCATGTGCGACAATGAAATTCCATGTTTTCTTCAAAAGTGATTTACTAACTTTGTGTATAAAAATATTTAAAGTAATTTCCGAAACTTGACTTTCACTTTTAAAACCCTTTTTGAAAAGTTATTAAAGTAGTTTAAATATAGAAAGAAAGGGTTTAAAAGTTATTTGATTTACTAAAACAAGTTTTAAAGTTATGATCCATATAGCGACAGTCGCTATGGATGTTGTTTTGGAAATCTTTGGTTTTTGTAAAATAAAAAAAGTTATCTATCTTAGATATTTTGAAAAATATTTTCAAATTTGTTTATAAGTATTTAAAAAGGAAGTTTGAAGTTTTAAATATATTTTCAAAAATTTATTTAGTTATTTAAACAAGAGGTTTAAATTTTATGCCTTTTTTTCAAAAGCCAAGTTTTGTTAAAAGCGACCATCTTTAAAAGGATGTTTTAAATACAAGTTTCATTAATAAAAGTAATTTTAAAAGAAGAAGGAATCAAGGATTTCAACACATTTGTAACAAATGTTTTCGAGAAAGGAAAGGAGAATATGGACTATAACACTTTTGTTATAGTAAATGCTTTCGAAAAATTGAAAAGGAAGTTAATTTATAACACTTTGTTATTATTAAATAAGTTTTTTACGTTATAAAATAAAGTTGTTTCAAAGTGGTTTGGAATTCATCGATTAAAAAGGTGGTTATTTTTATAAAGGAAAGAGGTTGCCTTTTAGATCAAACTTTGGTTTAAATAAGTGATTTTTGTAAATATTATTTATAACAAGTATGTGGAACTCTTGGGTTTTACTTTCTAGATTTCGAGGTACGGAAACTTATTTCTGTTTTGAAGTTAGAATGGTTGTCAAGTTGAGGTTTAAGAGGTAATAGTATGCCAACTTGAACATTTTTATTTCTAAGCGATGAATAGTACTAGTTTGAAATCAAAGGTTAGAAATAAGTTTTGCGCAGTTGGTTTTCAAATTTTTTTTAAAAGACTTTGTTTTATGCAAGGGATTTCTTTATTAGTGCCATTAAGTAACGAAACAAAATATGATAAAGTAGTTTAAAAATGTTGACATGTTTATGGAAAATAAGTCGTCTTATATTTAGCACTAAAAGCCGATGAGTAGACTTTACTTTATATGTGAGATCTAGAATCGAAGTGCTATAACTAAGAATTAAAATGTATGTCAAGGCAAGGATAGTTTTTCTAACTTGTATGATTTCATTGTTAATCGGGGGATAGTACCGTTTGAAATTGGAAAGTGGTGATGGGTATAAGATGTCTGATTTTCATATGCAAACTATACTTACACCAGACAGTGGTTTGTCCACTATCGATAACTTGACCAGATTTTGACTTAGGAAGTATATAAAGGCTACGCAGTTTCATACGGTTTGAGATTCCCTTGGGAGAACTCATTCCGGTGAAACATCTCTCGGTTTAAGGATATATTAGAGATCCCCTTAAGACTCTTATATAGCCCATTTACTTCTGAAAGAACTAGGATTGAGTCAACCGGATATCAATTATTGATTCGAAGAGCCCGAGAACGGATAAGCATGTGTTATCCGAAAACCGGTTCAAACCGGCTTAAGCGTTTGAATTGAAGACATCCTGAAGATGATGGAATCGAAGACAAAGTTCTTTGAAGTGCAAGGGCTACTTGCTACTAATCCTGAGGGTGATTCCAAAAAGGATGCAGTAGAAGTAGTGTCATTGGTTTGTTCATATCCTGAATGATTTGTATAGATGAATGTTGGCATTGCATTGTTGCCTAGAGGACAGTGTTAGCATTCTAAGAAGGAGTTGCTAAGAGGAAAAGATAAACATTGACTCATCAGCCTCACATCCGGAAATGACTAAAACAGGGGATATGCTGCAAGACTATGTGGTTCACTACCATTAAGGTATGATCATCACCTTTATAGATCACTATTTATGGATTGATTTGTGCATGAGAGATCTCGAGGAAAAAGGTTATAAAGCCACCGGGGTGGTGACATATTCGATACTATTCAGGAAGTGGTGGGCTAGTCCTGATTCGTAGAGGTGCAAGGTTAGTAGCCTTAGTATATTTTATCTAGAGATGTACTATAACGACCCTAATTTTTATTAACATTATTTAGGGCATTTAATTAGTTAAATTAAATGAAAGAATGTAAATGGTTAAGGGATTGATATTTGTATAATAAAGGGGAGCCGTGCCTAGTTGAACTAATGAACTAAATGGAATTTAAAATGAAATAGGTTAGGGAATTATATAAGGGGAAAAATAGGAATAAGTCTTATTTTTATACCCTAAACCCTTACCCACTCTTATTTTACACGTTCATTTCCACAAACTAAAACTAAACAAGAGGTCGGCCACCATTAAAGAAGATAAAGAGGAAGATAAGCAAGAATCAAGAGGAACAAGCTAATCAACTTAGTTCAAGAACAAATCTCAACTCCTTAACAAAGCTAAGGTGAATAATAGATTATATCTCATGTTTTTGACTTTTGGTTGCTAGAGTGAGATCGGAATTCATTTCCAAATGTTTTTCCATGTTTTTATTGTTAAAATGGATATATATATATATACACTTGTTGATAATTTATGCTATTTCATATGGATTTTATGATAAGAATTGATTTAGAAAACCTATTAGATGACATCCAAATGACTTGCAATTTTGATATGAGGTCAGAAATAATATTCTAGAGATGGGTTCCAAGTTTCATGAATTTCTAAATTTTTGTGGATTTATTATGAATTTTCTAGTGAAGAAAATGCTATTTTGGGTTTAAAAATTTATTTACGGCTAATATAAATTAGCATTGGATCAGAAATTTAAATATGTTAGAAAACATATTAAAAGTGATTTATTGAAATTTTTGGAGAATTTTTCTAATTGTTGTGTTAAGTATATAAAATTATTTAAAGTATGAGACTTAAATGTTTTATATGTTTAAAATAGGAGAATGGACATTTTGTAAATGTTTTAAATAAATAAATTCTGAATTTGGCAGCACTTTTAGAAAAGATTTTAGAAAAAAGAAATTGGCAACCAATTATATTATGAAAAATAAGCAAGTTAGTTGGAAAGGAATTACTTTATAAAGAAAGAAAAAGTTTATAAAGCTTTCGAAAGAGATGTTTTCAAGGTTTTCGAAAGAACTATTATAAATGGTTTCGAAAGGTATGTTTTGGCCTTTCGGCCTAAGGTTATAAAGTAAAGTAGTTTACTTGTATCTAAAGGGGTGCTTTCAATGGTATCGAAAGGGGTGCTTTCAATGGTTTCGAAAGGGTTGTTTAGAGATTTTAAACAAAGGTTTCGAATGATCTACCTTAGTAATATAGCCTAAGTGTTTTTAAATTAAAAAGGGTTTTAACTTATTTTAGAGGGAGAGGTAATCCTCAATATATTTCATCAACATTATTTTGAGTAAAGTATATATAACACGGCAAATAGCTTTGAGTAAAGCAAATAGTATGTTTCCTTATTTAAGTATGATTTAAAGGTATTAAATCAATTTGAAAGGTTTTCAAGGAAAATTTAAAGGGTAGTTAACCCTAAGTAAAATGACTCAAAAATTTGTATACCAGATGGGACTGGTATAGGGTCGCGCCCTATACTTTAGCTATTAACCCCTAGCTAATTTGGTCCAAAATTCCAATGTGTAAGGCTTAGTCATAAGTAAACTTAAATAATGGTTACACACAGAAAGGAATATATATGTACAGAGAAGGAGAATAGGTTATTGGTAAGCCCGAAAAATCATTAGGATCTGGTGACCCTTAGAGAAGTATGTTAAGGACAAACCGTCCACAAGTATGTCTAACAGTTGTTAGATAATTTGTTTAGTTTGTCTGGTAGGCCCGAGTCAGCCAAAGATTAGTAGTTAGCCAAACAAAACTACATTATTTCGGACAGATGGTCCATTTATTACCTGTTTTGAGCATATAAGATATTTGCTATTATTAATAAAATCAATTTGATTAACCAGTTTGGTTTCAGGGTTTTGATTTGCAAAAGATATGTTTTAAAGGGATATTAGTGAGGGGAAACCCATTCCGTTAAGCGGCGTGGTATTACTTAATATCAGTAAAACGAGATGTAATAGTATTATTCACACCAGGTTTTATATCTGACTCGAAGTTTAGGTTTTTCCCCTTAAACTCTCTGGTGCTCAAAATTGATTTGAGTAGGCTGAGGGTTGAGGATTTTTTGGTTTTAGTAGGTGGATAAATAAAGCTTCTGAAGACGAGCAGGAGGCTGAAGTTAGCTATTTAGAAGTTATTATGTTTTTTTTCCGCTGTGTTGTATTAAGTCTTTTTGACTATTTAGTACTCTGGTCAACCAACGGGGCATCTTCATATGTCGCTCTTGGCGTATTTGTGAAATAATTATATTTGATCTGAACCTGGGAAATGATTGGGATTATGTAATTGGATATGAAACATGTTTTGTGAAATGTAATCAGAAAAGTTTTTTTTAAAAATCTATGATTTTGTTTCATATTTATGTACTTTTGATATTATGGATACCATTAACATTACTGTATTTTGTTTCCAGAAGTTAATACTATAGATGACTGTAGCATCTGTAGCACTTAACTTTGGGCCTTATGATAGGGGATGTTACTACTTGGTATCAGAGCATAGGTTTATGAAAAACTTTAAACTAAATTAATTTTAAAAACACAATCCTAAGGAATAAGAGAAAAAATCGGGGTATGGGATAATGCTATAGTAACATACTTGTATTTTCTATATATAAGTATACGCTATATCTCTATTCTCCTATCTCTATAAGGTTATTCTTCTGTATCTTATGAAGACTCGAATGCAGATATGGATGATAGAGGTGGAAGAGTTAACCCGTGTGGGCGAAGCACCACAACTAATGGAAACCCCAGACCAAATACTAGGAGAAACCAAGGTCAGACACAAGCTGCAAATGTGGGTACTGGAGTCCCGCAAGTGGACATGGGAACAATGTATCAGTTCTTTGCCAACATGATGTAGGCAGGAACTGATGCTAGAGTAGTTAGAGGAAATGCCAAAGGAGGGAACCAAGAAGCTCTAGTGGTGAATAACTATGCTATTCTAAGTAGAGATGTTGCTCGTATGGGAGGAAAGCCGTTTATTGGTACTGAAGACGCAATTGAAGTAGAGAATTGGCTACTTCATTGTGAAAGGATTTTTGCTGACTTAGGGCTCAACGACGAGTAGAAAAGGAAACTCGCTTCTAAACAGCTTCAAGGTGCAGCACTGTTTTGGTGGAACAGTGTAATAGTTGGAATCAACGAGGAGAATATGACTTGGGCTGAGTTCAGGAGGAGGTGCGAGGAAAGGTTTATGTTAGAAATTGCTAAGTCCACTCTGCTCAGGAAGTTTGCCAAGTTGGAACAGGGGGATATGACTGTGCTTGAGTATGCGACGAGGTTTGAAGAGCTAGCGAGATTGGCTATGCTACGATTGATACCGTGATTAAGAGGAATGAGAATTTCATCAAGGGATTGAAGCCTGAGCTTGCTAAGGCCATGTTGCCTTATATTAGGGATCCAAGTGATGTTGTTGTTGAGATAGCCTTGAGGAATGAAGAGATGCAGGCTTTTCTTGAAAGAAATTAGGCCAAGGATGCTCAAGGGGGCAGAGTCAAAAGAGGAAGTTTTTCCACAAGAAGGGAGCTCAGAAGGGTGGAGCTACTAAAAAGGGGAAGGCAGAAGTGGTCTGTTACAAGTGTGACAAGAAAGGACACTATACCCATGAGTGCTGGACAGGCAAGAGAAAGAAAGCTGCTGAGAAGAAAGGGATAAATTGTTTCAACTATGATAAGATTGGACATTATAAGAACCAGTGCAAGGAGCCGGCCAAGGATGGAAAAGGCAATATGTTTGCATTGGAACCAGCTACCTCTAGACCAGCAGTAGAAGAGGGGAAAAGCTATGTTAGGAGGTACACTTTTGATTTATGATGTATCAGTTAGAGTTCTGTTTGATACCGGTGCATCGCATTCTTTTATATCTCATTGTTTGGTAGGTAAGCTTAACTTAGAACCCTCATACCTAGTTACTTCCTTAAGGGTTGCAAATCCGATAGGAAGTTATGCGACTCTTGGGATGAGATGTGACCACTTAGAGTTTGAGTTGTTAGGTCATGTATTTGTTTGCAGTTTGCATGTGTTTGATTTCGTAGGGTTCGGAACTATTTTGGGTATGGATTGGTTAAGTAAATACGATGCTAGGATATTTTTCTATGATAGGAAAATATCACTTAGACACCCTAACCATAGAGATCGGATCATATACTCCATAGGAAACCCTAGTTTTGAGGTCAATGCTTTATTGGATGTTGTGGAGGCCAAAGATGAGTTGAGTTTTCATTGTTAGAGAATTCACAGATGTCTTTGAACCTGTAGTAGAACTAACACCGAAACGAGCCATTGAGTTCAGATAGATTTGGTACCAGGAGCAGAACCGGTGAGCAGACCGCCAAGCAGGATGACACCTACCGAGATGAGGGAGTTAAAGGTGCAATTAGTGGATTTGGAAGGCAAGAATTTTATTAGACCCAGTAGTTCGCCTTGGGGAGAAGCCGCAGTGCTTGCCAAGAAGTCGGACGGATCGTTAAGGTTGTGTATCGATTATCGTAAATTGAATGGGAAGACGATAAAGAATCGATATCCATTACCTAGAATTGACAATTTGTTCGATCAGTTGAGTGGAGCAAGGTATTTTCCCAGTTGGATTTAGCAATAGGGTTCCATCAGCTTAGAGTGGCGGAGGATAGTATTCATTTGACATCGTTTAGAACCAGATATGGATCATACAAATGGTTAGTAATGCCGTTCGGACAAACTAATGCGCCAGCATTCTTTGTAGATTTGATGAACCGAGTATTTCGAGAGAACTTGGACAGGTTGATGTTGGTTTTCATAGATGATATTTAGACATACTCTAAAGATGAAAGAGAGCATGAAGTTCATCTTAGAGTGGTGCTTGAGACGCTGAGGCAGCATCGGCTAAAAGCGAAATTTTTGAAGTTTCATTTCTGAAAGAAGGAAGTGAAGTGTCTTGGTCATGTAGTCTCAGAGAAAGGATTGTCTGTAGATCCGACTAAGATTGAGGCAATGAATAATTGGAAGAGACCCAAGACAGTGACTGAGATAAAGAGTTTTCTTGGATTAGCTGGGTACTATCGGAGATTCATTAAGGATTTGTCAAGGATAGCGGCACCGATGACTAAGCTAACACGAAAGGATGTGAAGTTTGTCTGGATCGATAAGTGTCAGGAGGCATTGCAAAAGCTGAAACACTTATTGATGAATGCACCTGTGTTGGTTGTTTCGGAAGGGAATCAGGACTTAGTAGTGTATACAAATGCATGTGGAACAGGGTTAGGAGCTTTGTTAATGCAAAGAGTTAAAGCGATTGCCTATGCATCTCGACAACTTAGACCGCATGAAGTTAAGTATCTAACGCATGATTTGGAACTAGTTGCGGTAATTTTTGCATTGAAAGTGTGGAGACATTACCTTATGGGAGAGAGATTTGAGCTGTATACGGATCATAAGTCGCTAAAGTATTTATTCTCTCAGAAGGAGTTGAATATGAGACAGTAGAGGTGGTTAGATTTTTTAGCCGCTTATGATTTCGGTATTGCATACACACCAGGAAAGGGCAAAAAGGTCGCTGATTGTAACACCTCTAATTTTTTTATAACATTATTCAGGAGACTTAATTAGATAAATTAAATAGAATAATGTAAATGTTAAGTATAAGGGGATTGAGATTTGAATAATATAGTTAGGGTCGTGCTCAATTAACTAATTAAATAGGTTAAAGAATGGGTTTTTAGGTTAATTAATTTACATAAGGGTATAATGGGAATTTGCCGCACACAACCCTTGAGGAGCCGGCCATAATCAAAGAGAAATCAAAGAAAAGCTAAGAATTTAGCAAGGGGAATAAATTTCAATCTCAATCCAATCTCCTTATCTTAATCAAGGTGAATAATAACTCATTCCATCTTTATTTTGTTTTATAATCATATGTTTTCGTATTTAAGGGTAAATTCATTTTTTATGATGATATGCTTGAATTACAATTTGTTTGATTTAAACAAGAATGTTTAAATAAGATTATATGTGGTGTTAGGGCAAAACCGATTTATACTGATGTTTGAATGCCATGGAAAAATTTTGTGTTGTATAAAATATGATTTTGGAGTTGGGTTTTAATTTGGATAATCTTCCAAGTTACGGAAAGATTACCATGAATTTTCAAAGGAAAATATGGTTAATTGGGTTTATAAATTTATTTTGGAAAATGTATTGAGAATTTGGGTCTGAAATTTTGATATGTTAGATAACATGATGAAAGTGAATTTCTGTAAAGGGAAGGGATTATTTGTAATATAGGTATCTTAACCATGGTTTAGTGTAACATCCCTATTTTTGATAACATTATTCAGGAAATTTAATTAGATAAACTAAATAGAATAATGATGATAACGGGATAGAGATTTGAATAAATCATATATGGCCGTACTTAATAATAAAATAAATGGGCTTAAATTGGTTTATAAGCTAATTGATTTACATGTGGGCATATTAGTAAATAGCCATTTTATTATACACAGTTATACACTTCTCATTCCTGTTCATTCACGTTCATTTTTGTGACGACCCACATTTCGGAAGGTTTAAATTGACAATAATCCACACATTTCCAACTTAAACAATCCGGAACATAGATAATTATTGGGTTTAATTAAGAAAAATAAAAAAAGAAGAAGAAAACAAACACCGAATCTCGCAGTGGAACGATAAAATATAATAATCAAATAAACAGTTCATGAAGCTGTTTATATTATACATTTGATTATAATTTATACAAAATTTATCAGAGTTATACATATACAACAGAACAAAATATATTGCAGCGGAACTACATGATGCTGGGAATAATATTAGTAACAATAATAACCAAATCTTCGTCTTCGTCCTCCAGAGAATAATCTTCGATAAGCTAAAAACTCAGGGCTGACCCGAGCATAATGAAAAGACAAAACACTCGAGTCAAGACTAAAATATTCTTATGTGAGTCAAATCGATATCGCATATAACATGAGTGTCGTGGCGTCAGAGGTGTTTATGGGGTTTCACATCTCCTATCCGGTGTATAACGTGCGTGCAATAACTCAAGAGATGTTACGGGATTCTCCATCTCTTAAGGATCCATCAAAATATTTATATATAGTAGAATACGCTACATATATAATGTCTAATTAGTATAATAAATATTTTTCTTAGTGTTAAGGCTTTACATTGGCCCCCCTTAATGCGTTTTTAAGCATTGTCGTACAGTTTGCATTCGACACCACCAATAGCACGTCAGTAGTCAGGGATGCGCTGTGATATGACAACACTAAACCAAAATCGTATGGGTCTTGTATAGGGATAAAAGTATGACAAGGCACGTGAAGTAATGCCCAATGTATGATACTACCAATTTACCCTTCCCGGCTGGTGGTAACGCATCATAGCCATGACCGCCGACCACGTACATCCATCCCATATCAAGTCAAGGGGAGGTTATCCCAAAATCGAGGTGCACCAATTAAAACCAACAACAAGAGTAATAATATGGACTGAGTCCAAGAAAATCGAAGAACGGATGTTCGCTCGCGGTAGCTATCCCGCTTGGTTGGTACGGCTCCTTTTTAGTCATTTCAAATTGGCACAAGTGCCAGGCTAATCCATCATCGTTCTCTTTCTTCAAATCCACCAAACGTACGCCAAATCCAACCACATCATTCTGGAGCATCACTCCACGTACACAGTTGTTAAAGTGGTTTCAATATTAACAGAGAGTATGTCAACAAGAGGCTACGGTCTCTTTAACAACCAAACGTCATTTTACACAACGGTTGGTACTTTTACGTTTCGAAAACAATTCATACTTGATATCAAAATATCATATTCGCTTCAAAACCAAATCCATTTCAAAATTATCATATTTATTCAAAATATACCATTTCATTTCAAAATCATTTTTGCCTTAATATCCTAATTTCGCTTCCAAAATTGTTTTGAATTTCAATTTAGGTTATAACTTCATTTTAACCCAATTCGTATTTAAATCCTAGAATTAAATATAAACATTTCACCCTTTTGACCAGATTGATTTTTAGAAAATAGTTTAGATAATTTTAAAATAGTTAAATAGTTAAAATAGTTTCATAGAAAATAGTTTGAGTATTAAAAATGGTTTATATAGTAAAATAGTTTGGAAAATCAAAATAATTTGAGTAGTTAAAAAGATAGATTTTTAATAGTTTATACTAAAATAATTTTATTTGAAAATAGTTTCAAAGTCAAAACGATTCACTTACAAATTTTCCAATTCAAATCACTTTAAATGTTCATTTCAATTTAATCGATTCAATTCCGATTTCAAGTCGAATTTTACTTTTTTTCCATAAACATTTCACTTTCAATTCCAAATTAATTTCAATTCCAAGTTCAATTTTCAAAATATCGATCCAAAACACTTAAATCCAATTTACCTTCAATACCCAATTTAAAATCCAATTTTCCAAATATAATTCAATTTCGAGATATCGCTTTTACTTAGTAATATTCAAAGTTCGAATAAAAGTCCAATCCTTTAAATCAAATCAATTCCTGAAATTTAAATCATATTTTGTTTATAACTTAAAAATATCAACTTCAATTATTTAAAACATTTTGTTTACCAAATTTAAATTTCAACATTTCGAGCTCCAGTTCGAAAATAATTCGATTACCATAAATTCGATTTTATTTTCTTAAAATCAAATCATTTAAATAATTTCAAATCAAAATTTCTAAAATTATTTAGTTTAACCAATCCGGTATCCGTATATAATTTTCTATCATATGGCCAAGTGTATCAGTTATCTCAATTTAATTTCAGGGATGGATATATATCATTTCAATCCAAATCACAGTGTCATAAGTTTATATCATTTCAACCTATTTCTTAATTTATCCGAAATAATTCAATTTACAATTTTATATACTGTAAATATATACAAGATGATAACATGATATATAAAAATAATAAACATCCAAATCATCCAAAACAACAATCAATAGCATCCATCACAATCAACATCCAAATCAGCCAATAATTCACAAATATTTCACAGTTATCAATATTAGGTAATTTACTGGCAATTAATTTTTAATTTCAAATTTAACTGTCAAATTTAATATCTACAGCCAATTCATATGTCGAATTCATTTTCAATTAACAGTCAATAAAACTAGATAACTTCACAATTCAATTTTTCGAACATAAAAATATTATAGTACGTCGTGAGCTTAAAAACACTCACCTTTATTTCCGTTGTCGCCGAGACGTTCGGTTTTGGAACTAAAACCGAACAACGTCCGATTTTAACCCAAATTTCGACAGTCTCCAAATCCATCCAAACTAGTTTCATTGCAAATCTCTCGTCATCACGATCGCAATGCAAAAAGTTTTGCCTCGACCGGACCACGTATGAGAGAGATATACATTTATAAGATATCGATAATTTAATTTTAAATCAAATAGCATATATTAAAATTACGGCATTACCCCCCAAGCTTCTTCTTCCCAAACAAACGTGCACAGACGTAAGGGAACCCAATCATGCATGCATCCAATCCACTAATACGGAGCTACGCCTCGCGAAACTCGAATTCGCCTTCGCAGTTGAATTTCTCTCATCGAACACGACTCGCACATACCCTTTAAAAACCCCTTCGTCTACCCTAGCAAATCGCGTCCCCCATGGATGAGACAATCGTGCTTCTAGGTCGCAAAATCCTCCAATGCACCAAGCTCCAACAAAACTTCACCCGAGAAGCCATTTCCCATAACGAATCCAAAAATGAGCTATAATTCTCGAATCGACGACTCAATTGATAAAAATCTCAAACCCTAGCTTAAACCGCAGTTCGACTTCACAGTCGAGGTCGCCAAATCTTAATGGAACACCATGAACAACATATCTGATCGAAGCTCTAGACGAATTAGGATTTTTAAAATTTGTTTCACATTTTTTAATCGAGTAGGATAGGAGAAATAATTTTTTGAAGTTTTCCTTTTTATATTTTTTTCTTCTGTGAAAAGCCTGAATGAAAAAGAGAGGGAAGGACAGCTTTTAAAAGAAGGTGGGTACATTGTAGGTTGGCTGATGTAGGGTGGCTTGTGGGCTGAGTGAAAGAAAGTGACAACCTAGTCAATTCGATGAAAATAAATTATTTAAAATTCAAAAACATGTAGATATTAATTTCGAACCCCGATCGAGGCGTGCCGCCCGGCACTCATAATGTTATACCCCTATCCCGAATGCAATGGAACTAGTTTCGAGACCCAATTCGATCGTATGGAGAAGATAGCTTTTTGAACCTAATTATTATATTAATTTTAAGATATAAATTTAAATGCGTTTCTATCCCATACGACCAAACGGTAACTCCAAACACTACAAAATTTGAAATTCGATAATAATACATTATTATGGACCCAATGGAACTGGTTTCGTCGAAATCCAAGACTGTGGCCAAAATGGCTATTTTTACTCGTTAATTATAATATGAAATTTCCAATTTCTAATTATTCACTTTTAAATCCAATTTTAAATGTTAACAATCTTCATTGTTGTTTAAATAAAATTTAAACCAACTCCCAATATCATTTTCTGTAACGACCCGTATTTTTACGGATCGAAACTTCGTAAAACAGTTGACATTTGGTCACACTATTGATAAGTCGTTTATAGTTTAATTCCTAGGTTGTTTGGGTTTAGGTCTGCAAGGGGTTAAGTCGGAGAAGTCTGGTAGGTCGTAAGTAAGCCTAGGCTTAGGTCATAGCCGACTTAAGGAGAATAGGCGACCTAAGGATGTTGGGGTTGGTGACCTAAAGATTTGGAGTTAGGTCGTATGATGGATGGTAAGGGTTTAGGTCGTAGACGACCTAAGAGATAGGAGACTTAAGGGTTTTTGGCGTTAAGGTTTTGAGCGACCTAAGGGATAGGTCGGCAGCGACCTAAGGAGGACCAGTAGTTAGTGTGGTTAGGTCGTAGACGACCTAAGAGTTAGGTCGTGGATGGGTTAAGTGTTAGGTCAGTTGAACGAGTTAGCGACTTAAGTATTTTGGGTCGTATGGTAGGATAGGTCGGTCGAGCGACCTAAGTGTTGACGACTTATAAAAGTTAGCAGGTTAGCGACCTAGTGGTTAGCGAAGTTAGGTCGTTAGACGACTTAAGGAAGTTAGGTCGCGCATATTAGTTAAGTCGTAGGTCGAATGGATGCGGTTATCTACTAAGTCGTTAGGTCGTATGCGCATGTGTTAGGCGGAGCTGCTGTAAAGTCGTAAGTCGTATACCCTGTTAAGGCGCGTGCTTTAGGTCGGGGATCTGCTAGGTCGTAGGCTAGGAGATTTGTTAGGTCGTAGGTCGGAAGAGATAGGTCGTGGACGACCTAATTCCGAGTGTACGACTTAGGGGGAATTTCAGCTATAAATAGGAGGGCTTTGTTCCATTTTTGGGATCCGGATTTCGAAGCGACGAAGTGCTGCCATTTTGAGAGCTCGACTCCTACACTTCTTCACTTCTTTTCTCCACTCTAATCTAGTGATTCTATCCATCCAAGTTGAAGATCAAATTGAAGATCTTCATCCTTTGAAGTGAGATTTCTTCGTTTGAAGCGGATTCGTGATAGATCAAGCTTGATCCTTCGCTGTCCAGATCTGAAGCGTGTTGATTTGGGGTTGTTTAGGTGATTTGGTGAGTGGTGATTATCTCTCACACGGATCCAAAGGAGTATATCGGATTGTTGGCTCGATTTGGTGTTAAAATAGTGTTTTCCATACATTTTCTTCATCCTAAGTGTAGATCCATATAGATCAATTGTTCGTGATGATTTGACAACCATTTTACTACATGTTAACCTATGCAAGTTCATTCATCAAGATTATAGAGACATTGTTCATGTTTTCATGCTTATTAGACTTTCAACTCTTTAATTACGAAATTGCCATTATTGTTATAATTGTCTACTTAGATCATATTTGAATGCTTGATTGCTTGGATTAATGTTTGATTTGATTGATTGCTATGAATTAGATGATTGATGATTTGATTTAGATCGAGGATGATTCAAAAGCTAAGGGAAAGGCTCTTGAATTGGAAAAGCTGCTTGTGGCATATGTAGCGGATGGTGAAGCTCTTATGCATAGATTCGATGATGATGATGTTGAGATGAAGCTTTGCGAGGATGTGATGAAGCGAAGCATGATATGAGATAGTCTTGGTCTAATCCAGACGGGATCATTCCAAGCAGGTTGATAACTCGGTGATATGGTTCGAGTTTGAGGATAATGGATGCTCGAGAGGCGCTTGAGCTAGTATGGAAATAGTCGTCGAGGAGGATGACTAGAAGGCTGAGGTCTCATCGTTGTTGAAGGTTCTAGCATGCTCAAAGCAAGAGTACGTTGGGCAGATTCGATAGTCCCTGAAGGCTACAGATTGATAGTCAAGTACTCTGGGCAAATTCGATAGTCCTAGGCACGGGTCACGATGACGTGTGGGAGTTATGTCTAGAACCGGGGTTTCCATTAGCCCTTGACGGACGGCTGAAAGAATGTGCCGGTCATTCAATTAACGGTGATATCGAAGCAATGATAACAGTGATAGCCAGAGTCATGGATGTTTGGTTGTATCGTCATTCGGTCTCAAGAGCGGTATTTTCTGGATGCTTATCTGATCTTGGTTTAGGCCTTGGGGGTTCGTACTTGGAAAACATCGCCCTTGACTCGAGTAATAATTTCTTTACTTTACATTGTATGCTCTGCTATGTTTGCTTCTGCTTAGTGTGTGTTTGGGGGCTATCACTGTAGAAAGAGGTTGGAGTGGGAGGGTTGTATTCCTATTCCTTTTTCCTTTATGCTCTTTTGGTATGTTGTTAGCTAATTTACTGCTCACTAAGACTGTTGTCTGACTCAAGGCTTTATGTTTTAACTCTTATTGCCTTGGGCTGTCATCCATTTTGGGACGGGCAGACTAGGTAGCAGGTGACAGGTGCTGCTCTTGCTTTCCACGATGCTGATGACGAAGACGAGCTGGAGTATTGCATATTTCTTCTTACTATATGTACTGGATGTTCCGCTGTTTTGTAGTCTCTGAGTGATATGTAGTGACGCTTGTTGTATTGACTATCCAGATGTTTGTATTCAACTATTATGAAGTTTTATTGATGAGGTTCTATTCTGTGAAGCTTCACTATATATATGTTCTATTGTATTTTGTCCATGCGCTGTGAGTAATACGATAGATTCTGTTGTTTTAATTTACCTTGACAATCGTCCATGGCTGCATGGCACATTTTACAGCGCACTTTCTCTAGGTTCAGTGTAGGGGTTATGGTCGGTCGTCACATTTGGTATCAGAGCATTGGTTAATCGATTTTACCCAACGCTCGCTGACGTAACTACGTATGAGAGACGTAATTGTATTTTGATGGATGAATACTATATATAATATAGTAGATTAGAAGAGTTTGGGTCCTTTAAGCAGTTGTTTCTCAAGATGTTTTGACCATTCCTTTTTATAGATATTGAGAATGAGTCGAAGAGGGAGACCAGCTGCTAGGGAAGGCCGTGCTACTGAAGAGGCTGCTGATTATGCAGCTATGTTCGAAGCTATGATGACTTCGATCATGAGAAGGATACCAGTTCCAGGGGCAGCAGTTGATGTTGGAGTTCAAGTTCAAACTCCAAAACCAGTGGATTTTGCTAAGTTGTGTAAGGATTATACTGCTCTTGGAGGGAAGGTTTTCTTGGGAACAGAATCAACTATTGAAGTCCAGAGGTGGATAGATGCTTGTAGAAGGATCTTTGGTGATTTGGGAATTGAGGATGCGACTAAGAGGAAGTTGGCATCAAGACAGCTTCAAGGGAGAGCCTCTGATTGGTGGAACTCTATTACCATCAATACTCCGGAGGAAGAGATTACTTGGGAGCAATTCCAAGCCATATTTGAAGCTAAGTTCATTTCTACAGCTCAGAAGTCTGTTCTGTTCAAGAAGTTTGTGGAGCTCAAGCAAGGTGGAAGACCAGTTCTTGAGTATGTTTCTGAGTTTGAAGCTTTGTCCAAGTATGCCCGGTCATATATCGAATCTGCGTATCAGAAGAATGAGAAGTTTGTGACAGGCTTGGATAGTTATCTTGGGAGGCAGTTGGTGGATCATTTGGACGATTCATTTGAGAAGCTTGTGGAGAAAGCTCTCAGGCATAAAAGTCTATTTCCTAAGGAGGGATCTGTTGTTGCTATGACCAGGGGAGAATCTAAACCACAGCAGGGTGGAAACAAGAAGAGGAAGCAGCAGCAGCAGAAGGGTAAGGATGGCCAGAAGAAGCCGAAAGGCGAGGTGACTTGCTACAATTGTCAGCAGAAGGGCCATTTCTCGAAGGATTGTAAGAATCCGAAGGTGCCGATGAAGTGTCACAATTGTGACAAGCCGGGGCATTTCAGGAAGAATTGTCCAGAACCGAGGAGGGAGAAGCAGATTGTGCAAGCTTATGCTTTGGGAGCTGTTCCGTCGTCTTCAAAAGCTCCTACCGCTGAAGAGAAGGGAAAGAGTGTGGTGGTTCAAGGTACTCTTTTCCTATGTGGTGTTCCAATTAGAGTTCTGTTTGATACTGGAGCGTCGCATTTGTTTGTTTGTAGTGAACTCGTAGGCCGGTTATGTAGGATCTATTTCACCCTAGAGGGGGGGTGATTAGGGTGATACTATCAATTATAAAAATTATTGCGGAAGTTATATCAATTTTAACACAGAACACAGCAGAATAACACAGCACAGATATTGCAGAATATAGATAACAGAACAACACATAATTTACCCAGCTTCGGCAAAACCCTGCCTACGTGCTGCCCCCAAGGTTTCTACTAGAAATTAGATAGTCAGACGCTTACACACGTAAACTCGCTATACCCGCTATTGACTACTCTAACTCTACGCTCAAAACCCTGCCACAACTCAGCCACTGAGTTGCGAATTCTCAATCTACGCCACGTAGATTGTCCCCTAGTCACACTACTAGAAAAATTATCAGTTTGAAATTGAAATACAAACGATTCAAAAACAATTAAAAACAAAGCCCTATAAAACTAAATTAAAACCCTTTTGTAATAAAACCCCTTTTAAAAAACCCTTTATATTTTTTAATCCTTATCTCCTTTTCAACCCAGCCGGCCCTTCTTTCTATTTCTAGGCCCGATCCTTTTTTAATTCTTGAGTAAAGAAAATGGCGGCCGCGATTGCTCTTCCTTCGATCTGGAAAAATTGGGGCTTTCGATTGCTCTGATCTTTGGGCTTTGTAATTCGAAGCACGCGAGTGTTTCGATCGTTGTTGGATGTTTTCGATGTTGCCTGGTCGATCGATTTTGAGATGCTTTCTTCGTTGGCTGCTTCGATGGAGTTCGTCAGTTGCTTTGGTAAGGATTTTTGCTCTGATGCTTTTCGATTTTTGTATTCGAACTCATACTCTCTTTGCCGATGATGATAAGTGGTTTATATAGGATTCGAAATCCCTGAATTTCGTTCGTCTGATTTTGTCAATATTTTAGTATCGGCCATACGATTTTGTTTTGATGCTTGAGATTATTGCGACTAATTCTTATGCGCGTATATATTAGCAATACTCGGTCAAGTGCTTTTGTAGTATCGGCTTTGAAAATTCTTTCTTGCTCGATAACACTGCTGTTTCGAATTTGACTTGTTCAATTCACGGCTTCGATCATTTTTCTGTTGCCTTTATTCTCTGACTTCATTTTGACTTTGGCATTGACTAACTTGATATTGCGAATCCACTACTCTGTATTAGCTTCGGCCATCACCATTGCTTTTATATCTGTAGCATACTTGAAGCTTTATTGTTCCTGTACTTGACCTTGCCACTGATGTTAACTTGACCATATACATATATTCATATATGTGTGTTGATGCATATTTTACTTCTTTGGTCACACTGCTTTGTACTGATGCACTTGATGTTGTACAATGTTCGACCTGGCACTGGTTCACTTTGTAATTCCGGCTTGTCTTGTTTGTATATCTGTGCACATTCTCTGGTCTGGACTGTATTTGCATTATTATGGTTCATTTAGTTGTTGTTGCACTTGTCATTGATACTATCTGGTAGCATTCATTTCTTTGTACTCGACCTGATGCTTGCATGACTTTTGTTGTACTGTGTTCATCTCTGTAGTCAATGCACTATTGTAGCTGGTCTGGTGGCACAGTCTTGTATGTATGCTCGAGTCTGGTCATTTGAACTGTGCTTGTGCTCTTCTTGAATTTGTGCAGTCTTTCACTGTCATTGTGTTGCTTGCGTTGGTTGTTGTGCTTAGTTTTGTACCAGTGCACTTGCTTTGTTCACTGAGTTAATCATTGGTTCAAGTACTTGAGTTGAATCCAGTAATTTGGGTTTGACCTGTGCTGAAATCGAGATTTTATTTTTATTGCATCTGAGTTGAACCTGTCTGTATATTTGGGTTTGACCTGTGCTCACATGTCCCTGTAAAACGATCAAGTGTACATTTTGGTGTGCACGGCCTTGTGGCATGTACAGTGATACACTGTGCATGTCACAATGTTTGTGTGTGATGAATTCACATATAAATGATGACGAACAACCCAAATAACTGAGGCAAATAATATTTTCAAAATCATCTTTTATTTCAAATTTCAAAAATATTTCTCTTTCAATTTTACTGCGTTTGAAAATATTTTTGCAGATTACTCGGATGCTGGAATCAGACTGGAATGCAGTTGAAGACAAAATACGAGTGTGAGTGATATGTAGTGAGGTTATTTATGTAAAAATGAATTGTGATGTATTCAGAAATTGTATAGTTATAGTGAGAGCCTGAATGTGTACTATTCAAAAATTGCAATAAAAATTTCTGTTCAAATTCAAATTCTGTGTTATTTATTTTATTCAGTAAATATCTATTTAATCTGTGAAAAAATGAAATAGTACATTATCAAATACATTTAAATAAATGTATATATGTTTATTATCATCAAACAAAAATCATATACACGCATATTCAACAATCTCCCCCTTTTGATGATAACAAACATATATTTAAGATTTTGACTATTTCAAATGTATTTGATTATTCAGTTTGCTCCCCCTATTTATATGCTCCCTCTCTACACAATACTCCCCCTTCATGTATGCATAAAAAAAATTCAAATTAGAAAATATTTGACCTTTATTTTCAAAATCTTAACTTTTCTCTCCCCCTTTTGTTATCAGCAAAAGAATAATAGTGCTGGAAAAAATAGAGATAAAGTGATTGACATTAAAATAATATTAATTCTCAATCGAGTATAAATATTAAATTTCAATAAAAAATCAAACAAAAATCATAAATACTTTGTTTGACGCATATTCCACTTTAGAATGATAGGAATAATGTCATCATATAAAACCATATAGTTGGGTCTATTTGTGGTATATTTATTACAGGAATTTGAATATCTACTAACCATGCATAACCGTTAGGACTTTTAAATGAGATTAGTAGTATTCCAATTTTTTTTTATTTTAAATGAATTCAAGTATCTTCTAACCACGCATAACCGTGAGGACTTTTAAATGGGATTAGAATCAACTTGTCTATTTAATCAATCAATTTTTGATATGCGTTCCATACATGCATAACCGTGAGGACTTTTAAATGAGCATGGAAGCACATAACAAATTCAAAGTAATTCACTCATGCATAACCGTGAGGACTTTTAAATGAGAGTGAATTCTTTGGATGTTTTTATTTGTTAAAATAATAAAATGAAAAATGAATGATTCCCGTTTAAAATACCACATATTGACTTACTATATTGGATTTTGATGAGTGATGGTTGATAGAAAAATGATAGAAATAGAAATGGTCGTGAAATTTTTGCCAAACAAAATTTTTATAACTCTTGTTTAAAATTTCTAAAGAATTTTATTAAATATACCGTCTCGAGTTATAATATATGATTAATATCAACACTCATCACTTTTTCAATCACTATTTATCTTTTCGATAATTAGTAGGGGATCAGATTAGTTAAAGTAGTGATTCAAAATCAATTTCAAAAATAATTATAAAATCAATTTCTCTGAAATAACTAATCTGAAATAAGGTCAAAAATGATTTTCTTGAAGGGTGTATCTAAGAAAAATATCTGTTAATTGAAAATTATTTGAAATGAAAAATATGCAGATATTTTCTTTGAAAAATGATGCAATTACTGAATGTTAAATCACGTTCCACTAGTAATTTTTCATCAACTAGATTGCCAGTGTAATCTACATCTAAATTTTTCTTTCACTCATCATTTTCAATGTTATAGACCAGACTGTGAAAATTCAACAAATTTCATAAAATCATTTGTAACATCCCTTTTGAATTGAAGCCGTTGAAATATACAAGCAATAATCATAGTGTCAGAACAGATAAGCAAATATATCCACTTGTAGCATGAGTAATCAGTAATCAATCAATTAATTAATCCAAGCAATTTCTATTCAATGATAATTGGTCAACATTTTGAATAAGTCGGAATTAACATCATCAATTATTTCATATAACTGGCTGATTTAATTCAGATTATGGTGCAGATTATCACATTTAATTTATCGTTTGATAATAAATACAATTACCTGTTTTACCTGTACGATAATCTTTCGTTGTTGTCCTTGTGAATCTGTCACCTTTATACTAGGCTAAGGAACTTTGAATTGTCGCCTGTTGTGTTTCTGGAACAGCCAGAATCCAGATAACACCGATGTTGTTCCTTAGCCTGCCACCACACCTACACGGTAGAATATTTTTGTGACCTATTTGTTTTTATAGGTCCATGGTTGTTAGTGGCAGAATAATTTGAAAAATAATTTTGTGGAGACCCATAACTATTTGTATATGTTCCTTTTGGCACCCAGATTTGTTTAATTTTGAGAGATTCTATTTTTGTGCCTTTTGGAACCCAAATTGGAATTGTTTTCTTGTGTTTGGGCCTATACCAACAATTATTCTGATTGTGTCCAAATTTTCTACAAATAGTGCACATTGAATTGTCTTGCTTAATTTCACTTTTATATCGTTCTTTTTGAGTATACCCAAGTCCTTGTCTATCAATATTGACCGATTGTTTCCCTAATAGCATATTCAATGATTTTTTACTTTTGGAAAACTTATCTAAAGTAGTAGACAATTGTTGGACTTGTGATTTGAGTGATTCGTTTTCATTTAACAATTGTGTGCACCTTTTGATAGAATTTTCTCTTCTCGTATTTTCACTTTCTTTTAAAATCAGAATTTCATTTTCAAGTGATTTTACATTAATTTCTGATTTTTTAATCTCATCTTCAAATGTTGGACACTTATCACACTTAGGGATCCTACTTTGATAGTTTTTAACTAATTGGTCAAGTTGTTTATTTAATTCTATCAAAGTATCTTTTTGTGATTCGAGTTTAGCGTATCTTTCCCTAAGTCGTTCAAAACGGCCGTTTACATCATGGAAATGAATAAGCAACTCAGAATGGGTAAGTTTTGATACCTCACTTGGCTCGTCGTCGTCACTATCAGTTATATCACCTTGAAGACACAATTCTGCTTTTTCACTTCCACTGCCAGTGCTTTGATCTTCCTCGTCTGTTTCATCCCAAGTGGCTACAAAACTTTTCTTTTTCTGTTTCTTTCCACGGCTGAATTTATTTTGTGGACAATCGGGACTGATATGACCGGGTTTGCTGCACTCGTAACAGATGATCTTCTGTTTGTCTGGGCTGTCAAATACTTTTGCTATTCTGCTTTTTAGCTTTTGGTTTAGAACTGGATTTCCGTGTTTCTAATTCCACTTTTTGAATTTTCTTATTAACAGCTCTAGTTCTTTTGCACCATCATCATCGTCATCATCATCACTTTCAGTTGTTCCTTTAAGAGCTATCGATTTCTTCCGAGTATCTCCTCCTTCACGCTCTTCTTTGAATTTTATCTCTAGCTCATATGTGGTGAGATTTCCGATGAGTTCTTCAACTTTCAACTGTTTCAAATCTTTTGATTCTTGAATTGCAGTCACTTTGGCTTCAAAGCTTCGTGGAAGGACTCTGAGGATTTTCGGACTATTTCCAGTTCGGCGTATGATTTTCCGAGAGCTTTCGATTTGTATACGATATTGGAAAGTCGTCCGTACATCTCTTTGACATTTTCTTCCTTCGCCATTGTAAAGTTCTCATATTCGCTGCTTAGCATAGCAAGGCGAGATTCTTTGACTTGAGATGTTCCTTCGTGAGTCACTTCGAGAGTGTGCCATATTTCCTGCGCAGATGAACAATGTGAAACACGATTAAATTCAATTTGATCTAATGAACAAATAATAGAATTCATTGCTTTGGCGTTAGTAATTTGTAATTTGTTTTCTAATTCTGTCCATTGATCCTTTGGTTTTTCTATTTCCTGATTGTTCACTATTATAGTTGGTTTGTTATATCCAGTCTCAACTATATTCCAAGCGTCAATGGTTTCTAGAAAATTTTCATCCTATTTTTCCAATAGGCATATTCACCATTGAACATTGGTGGTCTAACTATCGACTGACCCTCAGCAAAAGCATTATTAAAAGAAGCCATTTTAAAAATTCAAATTTTTAAAACAAAAATTGATTTTTTTTCTTAAAAAAAATCGAATTTTTTAAATCAAAAATTTGACTCTATTCCTAGCTCTGATACCACTTGTAGGATCTATTTCACCCTAGAGGGGGGGTGAATAGGGTGATACTATCAATTATAAAAATTATTGCGGAAGTTATATCAATTTTAACACAGAACACAGCAGAATAACACAGCACAGATATTGCAGAATATAGATAACAGAACAACACAGAATTTACCCAGCTTCGGCAAAACCCTGCCTACGTGCTGCCCCCAAGGTTTCTACTAGAAATTAGATAGTCAGACGCTTACACACGTAAACTCGCTATACCCGCTATTGACTACTCTAACTCTACGCTCGAAACCCTGCCACAACTCAGCCACTGAGTTGCGAATTCTCAATCTACGCCACGTAGATTGTCCCCTAGTCACACTACTAGAAAAAATATCAGTTTGAAATTGAAATACAAACGATTCAAAAACAATTAAAAACAAAGCCCTATAAAACTAAATTAAAACCCTTTTGTAATAAAACCCCTTTTAAAAAACCCTTTATATTTTTTAATCCTTATCTCCTTTTCAACCCAGCCGGCCCTTCTTTCTATTTCTAGGCCCGATCCTTTTTTAATTCTTGAGTAAAGAAAATGGCGGCCGCGATTGCTCTTCCTTCGATCTGGAAAAATTGGGGCTTTCGATTGCTCTGATCTTTGGGCTTTGTAATTCGAAGCACGCGAGTGTTTCGATCGTTGTTGGATGTTTTCGATGTTGCCTGGTCGATCGATTTTGAGATGCTTTCTTCGTTGGCTGCTTCGATGGAGTTCGTCAGTTGCTTTGGTAAGGATTTTTGCTCTGATGCTTTTCGATTTTTGTATTCGAACTCATACTCTCTTTGCCGATGATGATAAGTGGTTTATATAGGATTCGAAATCCCTGAATTTCGTTCGTCTGATTTTGTCAATATTTTAGTATCGGCCATACGATTTTGTTTTGATGCTTGAGATTATTGCGACTAATTCTTATGCGCGTATATATTAGCAATACTCGGTCAAGTGCTTTTGTAGTATCGGCTTTGAAAATTCTTTCTTGCTCGATAACACTGCTGTTTCGAATTTGACTTGTTCAATTCACGGCTTCGATCATTTTTCTGTTGCCTTTATTCTCTGACTTCATTTTGACTTTGGCATTGACTAACTTGATATTGCGAATCCACTACTCTGTATTAGCTTCGGCCATCACCATTGCTTTTATATCTGTAGCATACTTGAAGCTTTATTGTTCCTGTACTTGACCTTGCCACTGATGTTAACTTGACCATATACATATATTCATATATGTGTGTTGATGCATATTTTACTTCTCTGGTCACACTGCTTTGTACTGATGCACTTGATGTTGTACAATGTTCGACCTGGCACTGGTTCACTTTGTAATTCCGGCTTGTCTTGTTTGTATATCTGTGCACATTCTCTGGTCTGGACTGTATTTGCATTATTATGGTTCATTTAGTTGTTGTTGCACTTGTCATTGATACTGTCTGGTAGCATTCATTTCTTTGTACTCGACCTGATGCTTGCATGACTTTTGTTGTACTGTGTTCATCTCTGTAGTCAATGCACTATTGTAGCTGGTCTGGTGGCACAGTCTTGTATGTATGCTCGAGTCTGGTCATTTGAACTGTGCTTGTGCTCTTCTTGAATTTGTGCAGTCTTTCACTGTCATTGTGTTGCTTGCGTTGGTTGTTGTGCTTAGTTTTGTACCAGTGCACTTGCTTTGTTCACTGAGTTAATCATTGGTTCAAGTACTTGAGTTGAATCCAGTAATTTGGGTTTGACCTGTGCTGAAATCGAGATTTTATTTTTATTGCATCTGAGTTGAACCTGTCTGTATATTTGGGTTTGACCTGTGCTCACATGTCCCTGTAAAACGATCAAGTGTACATTTTGGTGTGCACGGCCTTGTGGCATGTACAGTGATACACTGTGCATGTCACAATGTTCGTGTGTGATGAATTCACATATAAATGATGACGAACAACCCAAATAACTGAGGCAAATAATATTTTCAAAATCATCTTTTATTTCAAATTTCAAAAATATTTCTCTTTCAATTTTACTGCGTTTGAAAATATTTTTGCAGATTACTCGGATGTTGGAATCAGACTGGAATGCAGTTGAAGACAAAATACGAGTGTGAGTGATATGTAGTGAGGTTATTTATGTAAAAATGAATTGTGATGTATTCAGAAATTGTATAGTTATAGTGAGAGCCTGAATGTGTACTATTCAAAAATTGCAATAAAAATTTCTGTTCGAATTCAAATTCTGTGTTATTTATTTTATTCAGCAAATATCTATTTAATCTGTGAAAAAATGAAATAGTACATTATCAAATACATTTAAATAAATGTATATATGTTTATTATCATCAAACAAAAATCATATACACGCATATTCAACAGGTTAGGTTTGGAACCGGATATCGTTGATAGGCCATTGGTTGTGACTAATCCAGTTGGGGGTTCGTCTTGTTTGTGTATGTTATGCCGTGGTCTGATTGTATCGAGTCATGGTTGCTCTTTTGTTTGTGATTGTTTTGTTCTGAACTTTGCGGGGTTCGGAATTATTTTGGGTATGGACTGGCTTAGGAGGTATGCAGCAAAGGTTGATTGTGAGAGGCTGGAAGTGACAGTCGAGAATGTGGAGGGGCAAAAGATTGTGATACGATGTAAGCATGAAGAAGGCGTCTTCATGAGCTTCATGTATTCGCTAGTTGTTCCACGGGATGGACTGTCATTAGTTCCAATCGCGAATGGATTCGAGGATGTCTTTGACGAAGTCAAAGGGTTGTCGCCGCACAGAGAGATCGAGTTTCGTATAGATCTAGTTGAAGGAGCCAGACCTGTTGTGATGCCTCTTAGGCGGATGGCGTCTAGGGAACAGCAAGAATTGAGGGTGCAAGTTGATGATCTTTTGCAGAAAGGATTCATTCGGCGTAGTGTGTCCGAGTGGGGTGCACCAGTTGTGTTTGCAACCAAGGCAGATGGGTCGTTGAGATTGTGTGTGGATTATCGTGAGCTGAATAAGGTGACTAAGAAGAACAAGTATCCATTGCCGAGAATAGATGACTTGTTTGATCAGCTTCACGAAGCCAAGGTGTTTTCTCAGATGGATTTGGCAACGGGATTTCACCAGTTGAGAGTGGCTAAGGATAGTGTGCCGAAGACTGCTTTTCGAATACCATCCGGTTTCTTTGAGTGGCTGGTAATGCCATTTGGATTGACTAACGCGCCATCATATTTTGTGGATCTTATGAATAGAGTGTTCAGGGATCAGTTGAACAAGTTTGTACTTGTGTTCGTGGATGATATTCTGATTTATTCCAGAACCGAAGAAGAGCACAAGACGCACTTGTGTATTGTTTTGGAAATCTTACGGAAACATCAGCTGAAGGCTAAGTTTTCGAAGTGTCACTTCTGGAAGAGTGAAGTGAGGTTCTTAGGCCATGTTATCTCTGGAAGTGGAATAGCGGTTGATCCCGCTAAGGTGGCAGCTATCCAGGATTGGGTTAGACCTAAGAATGCATCGGATGTGAGGAGTTTTCTTGGATTAGCAGGATATTATCATCGGTTTATCAAAGACTTCTCCAAGATAGCTGCACCGTTAACAGGATTGACGAAAAAGAACCAAGTGTTCAGTTGGGATGCTAAGTGTGAGCAAGCTTTCGGAATCCTGAAAGAGCGATTGACGAGTGCTCCTGTTTTGACTATTCCTAGTGGGAATGATAAGATGGTGGTTTACACCGACGCATGTGGTACTGGACTTGGAGCAGTGCTGATGCAGAAGGATAAAGTTGTTGCGTATGCCAGTCGACAACTGAAGCCGCATGAAAGGAATTACCCGACTCATGATTTGGAGTTAGCGGCGATTGTTTTTGCTCTGAAGATGTGGAGACATTATCTACTGGGAGTTCGATTTGAGTTGTTTACAGATCATAAGTCATTGAAGTATCTTTTCTCCCAAAAGGATTTGAATCTTCGGCAGCAACGTTGGCTAGAGTTTTTGGCCTCATATGATTTTGGTATAGCTTATACTCCGGGAAAAGGTAACGTAGTGGCAGATGCGTTAAGTCGAAGACATGCAGGATTGGGAGCCATGTTTTCAGAATGGAAGAATCTCGAGTATTTAGCTGGATTTGACTTCAGGCCTAGATGCGAATTGGAACCTGAGATGTTGGCAAACTTATCAATAAGACCGACTCTTGTGGAAAGGATTGGCGAGAGTCAAAAGCGAGATGATAAGCTTGTCAAGATTATCCGTGATTTGGAATCTGGATTGGACCTAGAAAAGGATAAAGGATTCGAGGTCGATCGAGAGGGTTGGCTTCGAAAGCAAGGACGACTAGTTGTTCCCGATATAGATGAATTGAGGAGTGAAGTTCTGAAGGAAAGTCATCACTCGAAGTTGACAATTCATCCAGGTGGAAATAAGATGTATCGGGATATGAAGAGAACTTATTACTGGGAAGGCATAAAGAAGGATGTTGGAAATTTTATTTCCAAGTGCATGAACTGCCAGTTGGTAAAAGCTGAACAGAAGAAGCCAAGCGGATTGCTTCAGCCATTAGAAGTTCCTACATGGAAGTGGGAACAAGTATCGATGGATTTTATTGATGGACTACCTAGAACAAGAACGGGAAATGAAGGGATTTGGGTCATTGTAGATCGTCTGACCAAGAGTGCGAGGTTCATTCCTGTTCGATCGACTAGGACTGCATCAAAGTTGGCTGAGTTGTATGTTAAGTGGATAGTTTGATTTCATGGTATTCCGAAGAGTATAGTGAGCGATCGAGATCCATTGTTCACTAGTGGATTTTGGAAGAGCTTCCAGGAAGTTTTGGGAACCGAGTTGTGTTTGAGTACAGCTTATCACCCTCAAACGGATGGTCAGACCGAGAGAGTCAACCGAGTTTTGGAAGATCTCCTCAGAGCTTGTGTTTTGGATTTCGGAGGATCATGGGAAGATCACCTTCATTTGGTGGAATTTGCGTACAACAACAGTTACCAGTCAAGCATTGGTATGGCACCGTATGAGGCATTGTATGGAAGACCGTGTAACTCTCCGACATGTTGGTTAGAGAAAGGAGAAAAGCTGATACTTGGGCCAGAGATGATTCGACAGACTTCGGATTGTATAGAGATCATTCGGCAACGAATGAAGGCAGCCCAAAATCGTCAGAAGAGTTATGCCGATAAGCGTCGAAAGGATTTGGAATTCGACGTAGGAGATATGGTTTTTGTGAAGATTTCTCCACTGAAGAATGTTATTCGATTCGGGAAGAAAGGAAAATTGACTCCGAGATTTGTTGGACCATTCCCGATCATCGAGCGAATTGGAAAGCTCGCCTACAGATTGGAGTTACCAGAGAAGATGTCAAGTGTGCACAATGTTTTTCATGTATCATATCTACGGAAGTATGTGCACGACTCGAATACAGTGGTTTCTGCTGATAGCTGTGAAGATTTCGAAGTTGATCCAATCGATAAGAGACCTCGTAAGCCGCTTCGTGTTGTGGAAACCGACACGAAACAGCTTAGGAGAAAGGTAGTTAAGTTGCTCAAGATACAATGGAGTGATGATGATAACGACTGTACGTGGGAGGTGGAAGAGAGGATGAAGGCAGCTCATCCTGAACTCTTCAAGGTATGGCCCTAAGGTGTCGTGTCATCTCACGATATTGTAACTTGTTCTAGTGTTAGAATTCTGTACGCTAAGCTAGAATTGGATGCATGGTTTGTTGATTGTTATGGTTGGTAGGCGTACAGAATAGTCTTTGATTGCCTTGTTTGTTTGGAATTTCGGGGGCGAAATTCCTAAGGGGGAGAGAATGTAACGACCCGTATTTTTACGGATCGAAACTTCGTAAAATAGTTGACATTTGGTCACACTGTTGATAAGTCGTTTATAGTTTAATTCCTAGGTCGTTTGGGTTTAGGTCGGCAAGGGTTTAAGTCGGAGAAGTCTGGTAGGTCGTAAGTAAGCTTAGGCTTAGGTCGTAGCCGACTTAAGGAGAATAGGCGACCTAAGGATGTTGGGGTTGGCGACCTAAAGATTTGGAGTTAGGTCGTATGATGGATGGTAAGGGTTTAGGTCGTAGATGACCTAAGAGATAGGAGACTTAAGGGTTTTTGGCGAGTTAAGGTTTTGAACGACCTAAGGGATAGGTCGGCAGCGACCTAAGGAGGACCAGTAGTTAGTGTGGTTAGGTCGTAGACGACCTAAGAGTTAGGTCGTGGATGGGTTAAGTGTTAGGTCAGTTGAACGAGTTAGCGACTTAAGTATTTTGGGTCGTATGGTAGGATAGGTCGGTCGAGCGACCTAAGTGTTGACGACTTATAAAAGTTAGCAGGTTAGCGACCTAGTGGTTAGCGAAGTTAGGTCGTTAGACGACTTAAGGAAGTTAGGTCGCGCATATTAGTTAAGTCGTAGGTCGAATGGATGCGGTTATCTACTAAGTCGTTAGGTCGTATGCGCATGTGTTAGGCGGAGCTGCTGTTAAGTCGTAAGTCGTATACCCTGTTAAGGCGCGTGCTTTAGGTCGGGGATCTGCTAGGTCGTAGGTTGGGAGATTTGTTAGGTCGTAGGTCGGAAGAGATAGGTCGTGGACGACCTAATTTCGAGTGTACGACTTAGGGGGAATTTCAGCTATAAATAGGAGGGCTTTGTTCCATTTTTGGGATCCGGATTTCGAAGCGACGAAGTGCTGCCATTTTGAGAGCTCGACTCCTACACTTCTTCACTTTTTTTCTCCACTCTAATCTAGTGATTCTATCCATCCAAGTTGAAGATCAAATTGAAGATCTTCATCCTTTGAAGTGAGATTTCTTCGTTTGAAGCGGATTCGTGATAGATCAAGCTTGATCCTTCGCTGTCCAGATCTGAAGCGTGTTGATTTGGGGTTGTTTAGGTGATTTGGTGAGTGGTGATTATCTCTCACACGGATCCAAAGGAGTATATCGGATTGTTGGCTCGATTTGGTGTTAAAATAGTGATTTCCATACATTTTCTTCATCCTAAGTGTAGATCCATATAGATCAATTGTTCGTGATGATTTGACAACCATTTTACTACATGTTAACTTATGCAAGTTCATTCATCAAGATTATAGAGACATTGTTCATGTTTTCATGCTTATTAGACTTTCAACTCTTTAATTACGAAATTGCCATTATTGTTATAATTGTCTACTTAGATCATATTTGAATGCTTGATTGCTTGGATTAATGTTTGATTTGGTTGATTGCTATGAATTAGATGATTGATGATTTGATTTAGATCGAGGATGATTCAAAAGCTAAGGGAAAGGCTCTTGAATTGGAAAAGCTGCTTGTGGCATATGTAGCGGATGGTGAAGCTCTTATGCATAGATTCGATGATGATGATGTTGAGATGAAGCTTTGCGAGGATGTGATGAAGCGAAGAATGATATGAGATAGTCTTGGTCTAATCCAGACGGGATCATTCCAAGCAGGTTGATAACTCGGTGATATGGTTCGAGTTTGAGGATAATGGATGCTCGAGAGGCGCTTGAGCTAGTATGGAAATAGTCGTCGAGGAGGATGACTAGAAGGCTGAGGTCTCATCATTGTTGAAGGTTCTAGCATGCTCAAAGCAAGAGTACGTTGGGCAGATTCGATAATCCCTGAAGGCTACAGATTTGTAGTCAAGTACTCTGGGCAGATTCGATAGTCCTAGGCACGGGTCATGATGACGTGCGGGAGTTATGTCTAGAACCGGGGTTTCCATTAGCCCTTGACGGACGGCTGAAAGAATGTGCTGGTCATTCAATTAACGGTGATATCGAAGCAATGATAACAGTGATAGCCAGAGTCATGGATGTTTGGTTGTATCGTCATTCAGTCTCAAGAGCGGTATTTTCTGGGTGCTTATCTGATCTTGGTTTAGGCCTTGGGGGTTCGTACTTGGAAAACATCGCCCTTGACTCGAGTAATAATTTCTTTACTTTACATTGTATGCTCTGCTATGTTTGCTTCTGCTTAGTATGTGTCTGGGGGCTATCACTGTAGAAAGAGGTTGGAGTGGGAGGGTTGTATTCCTATTCCTTTTTCCTTTATGCTCTTTTGGTATGTTGTTAGCTAATTTACTGCTCACTAAGATTGTTGTCTGACTCAAGGCTTTATGTTTTAACTCTTTTTGCCTTGGGCTGTTCGTCCATTTTGGGACGGGCGGACTAGGTAGCAGGTGACAAGTGCTGCTCTTGTTTTCCACGATGCTGATGACGAAGACGAGCTGGAGTATTGCATATTTCTTCTTACTATATGTATTGGATGTTCCGTTGTTTTGTATTCTCTGAGTGATATGTAGTGACGCTTGTTGTATTGACTATCCAGATGTTTGTATTCAACTATTATGAAGTTTTATTGATGAGGTTCTATTCTGTGAAGCTTCACTATATATATATATTCTATTGTATTTTGTACATGCGCTGTGAGTAATACGATAGATTCTGTTGTTTTAATTTACCTTGACAATCGTCCATGGCTGCCTGGCACATTTTACAGCGCACTTTCTCTAGGTTCAGTGTAGGGGTTATGGGCGGTCGTCACATTTTCAATCATATTAAATTTAGAATTCAATTATTCAAATAATTTCCAATCTTAAATTTAAATAGTTTAATTATCCAATAAATCAATATAAATAAATCATTAAGTTCCAAAAAAAATTTAGTTATCAACATCATTTTATTTCTATCTAAATAATTCACAATTATTATTCAACTTTAGTTATTGATCATAAACCCAGTTTATATATAGAATTTCATTTCAATACTCGTTATCGCCAAACCTTCGAAACTAGTTTATTTCAAAATTTTATTCAAGTTCATATCCAATAACTTACATTCAAAATCATTAAATTTTTAGTTTGATCCATTTTTATTTAATAATTATATAAAATTTCATAATTTAAAATAGTTAAAAATACGGGCCGTTATAATTTTTCTCAAATATAAAACAAACGTAAAACCCTAAGGAGCTGGCCATTATCAAAGAGGAAGAATTCGATTTAAAGCTAGGGATCAAAGCTAGAGGGATTAATCAACAACAAATCTCAAATTCCTTATCATATCTAAGGTGAATAATAATTCATTCCATCTCTATTTGTTTTTATAATCATATGTTTTCGGATTTAAGATTAAATTCATTTTATGATGTTTTAGATGATGATATGCTTGGGTTAGTATACGTTTGGTTTAAAACCAATTCATTTATATATATGAAATTACATGGTTTTAGGGTAAGACCAGTTGTTATTGGACTTAGAATGCCATGGAAAAATTATATGTTAGGTAAAACATGATTTTAGAGATGGGTTTAATTTTTCATAATTTTCCAAGCTATTGAGAATTTATTATGAATTTCTAAAGGAAAATATGATATATTTGGGTTTTAAATTTATTTTGATTATTTCACGAAAAAATTGGGTCTAAAATTTTAATATGTTAGACAACATGATGAAATTGAATTTCTGTGATTTTTGGGGATTTTTCCTAATTGGTTTACTAAGGAAAATAAATTATTTTAAAAGAGGGACTTATTTGTAATGTTGGTTTTGCTTAATGGAAGGGCTTAAACGTTAATTTTCCTTTGATTTAGATCTGATAAA
The DNA here is from genome assembly GCA_030737815.1 of Allium fistulosum. Lineage (NCBI taxonomy): Eukaryota > Viridiplantae > Streptophyta > Magnoliopsida > Asparagales > Amaryllidaceae > Allium > Allium fistulosum. Next base: position 407,274,789 of record CM060904.1, on the reverse strand, counting down.
TATGGTAGTTATTTAGTAAAGTATTTGAAAAGTTTTATGGCAACCAAATAAAAGATTACACATAAGCAAGTTAGTTAAAGCATTTACTATAAATGGGCATGATTTCAGCCTTTAACTCAAAAAAGATGATTCCGCCTCAAATAGCAGTACCTTTGGACTCCATTGACTTTGCTCCATCTCAGTCAAAACCATCTTAGCCGAAACCCACATAGTCGAAACCAATACACAAGGTATCACTTAGATGGTACATAGTGGATTGGAGGAAAGGCGGAAGCAATGGTGTCGAAAGGAATGCTCCCGAAGGGGTCGAAACCCTGTTTGGTTTTAAAAGTTAAGTATTTTGTTTTGCTTAGAGCTTTCGACATAATCGAAACGTATGTTTTCGAAAGGATTTTTATAGATAGCTTTCGAAGAAGGTTGCTGTATCATATTTAAAGTATTAGCTTTCGAAGGGGTACATTTATCTTTAAATAAGTGCTTTCGAAAGTAGTGATTCCGATCAAGTCGAAACCTAGCCGCTATTTTACCATTCGAGTGTATTGAAACCATTAATACTTTCGAGAGTTGTCTTTTTTTAACTTAAGCTAAGCTACTTCCTAAAGGCTTTCGAAAGGGGTTGAGGGTTCCGAAGGCAATGCGGTCTCAAGGGGGTTTCGACGCTACCCTACGAAGTTTTAACTTAAAGGTTTTGAGCTTATGAATAGGTGGTTCCGACACCTTCTACTTTTCCTCAAACAATTCTATAAGGGGTTTCGAAAGAGATACTTTCGTATATGACCACTTTGACCCAAAGGATATTTTAAAGAGTAAAACCTAATGTTTTCGAAAGGGGCACTTTCATTAGTTCCGAAGCTATTTTCGTAAAGATTATTAAGTAAGGTTTTGATGCACTCAAAGCGTATATACTTAGAGTTTTGAAAAGAGATTTCTATGCTTTCGAAGGAGGTCATCCAGTGGTTTCTGGGTGTTACTTTGGCAGGGCCAATAGGTTTATAGTTAGCCCATGAAAACGATATCCAGATTAAGATATTGACAGTTAGTAAATAGGTTCCTAGTTAGCCCATGAAAACTAGGATAATAGAAAAGATATTGGAGTTACCAATAAGTTCTTAGTGATCCCATGAAAACTATGAAATTGGATAGATAGTCCATAAACATTTAACAGGGTAATAGTAAACCTAGAAACTATAATTGAGACAGATAATCAAAATGAAGGGGGATAGGGAATCCAGATTTGATTTACTTGCTTTGCGTATCACCATAATGTTTTGAAATGCTATGTTTTATCCATTGTGGATGCAGGAGCACAGTGCATGGTTTTATAAATGTTTTAGGATACTAGTGAGGGGAAAACCAGTTCTGCGAAGCAGCGTGGTCTCATTAGATATCTAAATGCTTTGACGTGATTATTATTTATACCAGGCATTATGTATGACTCGAAGTTTTTGTTTTCCCCTTAAACTCTTGGGTACTCAATTTATTTTGAGTAGGTTGAGAGTTAAGGTTTTCAGGTGTTCTTTTAGACGAATAAAGCTTCCGAAGACGTGCAGGAGGCAAGCCTGTTATTAGAGTTCTTTTATTTCCGTTGTGTGTTTTTTTGTAAAGGCAAATTTGTTTTAGTGTCTTATTATATACTCTAATCTACCAAGGGGGCATCTTCATATGTCGCTCTTGGCGTGTTTTGTATTAATTATATGTTATCTGAACGTGGTCTGCGTACTGGGATTATGTAATCAATTTAGAATATTTTGAAATGGAATGTGGAATTTATTTACTATTTAAAATTTTCCAAGTTCCTATGTTTCTGTGTATTAATGTATCTAATATTGCCATATTGGGTCGCCGAGGACTAATAACTATGGATGAATGCAGCATCCGTAGCCGTTAGTTTTGGACCTCTGTAACGCCCCACTCCGAGAGCCTCATTAACAAAGAGTATTATATGGATAATGTCGTCTGCTAATGCGGACAATGGAGTATAATGGAAGCGACCATGTGTAATCTTACTTTAACTATCTATTGAACACGTCGAAAAGTGGAATCTATTTTTTTTCATCTCATGTGGTTCGACATATTCAATAAATACTTAAAGCAAAACTACAATGGCTAAAAGATCTATCAGAACAAAGCATAATAGCAAAATGAACATCATCACAGAACAACATCAGATAATAAGCAAATAGTCTCAGCACAATACAACATCAAGTACAGATCCAAATATAAAAGTGGGTACAAAGCCACTACTCACACATCCGTGAGTCAAAAGAATATACACAAGATAGTCATAATATCAGAGTATCATAAAGGATGGATAACAAGTAAAGCTATCTATAGTATAGCGGATATATCCAAAGCGGAAGCACCGAAGCAAGCTAAGTCCAAAGCAACCTAACCTGAAACAACTCGGTCTGACCCGAGCATAAAATACTCGGGTCAGGCTAGCTAAACAAATCAGTTAGATAAACTGAACAATAATCATGATAAGATAATGAGGCAACATATAACATAATAATCTCCAAAAGAGAAACATATATCATGGTAATAAAGACCAAAATCTCTCACATAGAGAAGGAACAAACATCTAAGTAGAGATGTATAACAAGCCTCATACCATCGGAAAAACATAAACACAAGTGCCAGTGTAGGCATAAAACAAGTTCCACAAGGTAGTCGCGCTTATATCGTGTGGTTGCATAAAACCATCACCGAATGGTGCTACACGAGGGAATATAAATCACATAGGAAAACATTAGCGCGCTAGTACTATACTCAATCACCCAGGAAATATACCCCAGTGACACACCCATCACTTTAGCTAAGAGGCAACACCTAAAGGAGACAGTCCGAAGACACTATCTAGAAGGTGATGAGCCAGAAGGAGACAGTCTGAAGACACTATCCCAAAGGTAAATAAACCCAAGGGAGACAGTCCGAAGACACTATCCCAGAGGTATCACTCAGGAAACACGCCATAGTGGTAAAGGCTCGTAGGCCCAGTACTCGTTTACCACTAACGGTAGGAATGTGTCACGAACTCTTAGCAATGAACCCGTAAAGTAGTAACGTGAGTCCCATACCCCAACGTTCGCACTAAAAGTTTACTAACCAATCGTAAGCTTCCACACTCAAAGCAGTAAAAAGTTCACCTCATGCCATCGGTAAACTAGGCCAAAAGGCCAAAACGATCAATCGAATAGGTCAGGGATTAATCGGAAAGATAAACGCGCGGATTCATGGTCCGTGTTTTACCTAACCATTTAATCACCTTTACACTTCGCTCGAAGTGCAGAAGAGTGTATATTTTACTTAGAAAATAGTTGGAGAAAGCAGATTTTTAATCGTTTGAAAACCTCTTTAGAAATAGCCTTTGAAATCCTCCTATTATGGAGTAATTAATTTAAAATTTAAAATAATACTAAATAATAGTTTCAAAAGCTAATTTGATGGAAAATCACTTTAAAATGATTTATAAAATCCGTGCACGAAACCTAGAGACAAATCTCAATGAAATCGGAAAAACTCAGAAAAATAGTCGAAATTATACCAAGTATAAATCGCTAAAAACAAGTCGAAGTCACTAGTTCGACGGCGGATTTGAACCTGCAAACCGAGTCCAAATGGTATGAAAATTGGCAGGCATGTAGACCAACATCAATGCTCCAAACTACAAAAAATAATCGGGCAATTCCAACTTGAAACGAAGAAATGGCGTCGTCTCAAACTCTGACAAAAATCACAAAACTCTGCTGTGTCAAAACAGTGCAAATGTCCAACTTCGACGACATGGTCAAAGGGTCATATGAACATAGGTCTTAATGAAAATTTGCAGGAGCATAGTACAGTACTCCTACTTTGATATGCAATAAGAATCGTTCGGTTCTGACTTGAAACGAAGAAATGGTAACGTCTCAAAGTTGGTCCGACGATAATTGAAAATGATCACTGTTGTAAAACAGTTTCTGGGTGCTACTTCGACAATAAAACGAAGTATTTAACGCACCCAGATCTAAACCAAACTTTGCAAGGTTGAAGATCTCGGCCTCATCTTTCCAACGAGACCGAAATCGATGAAATCTGACATCGGACCTGCTCACAGCGAGGTGGCGAAGTTGGACGTTTGAACTAAAATTAATCATTGTTTTTTTCAAAACAGTTTCTGGGTGCTACTTTGGCAATAAAAATGAGGTATCAAACTCATCCAGATATTCACCAAATTTTTCCCGTTTGAGTATCTCGACCTCATCTTTCCAACGAAACCAAAACCGATGAAATCCGACAGCGGACTTGCTCGCAGCATGGTCGCGAAGTTGGACGTTTGAACTAAAATTAATAACTGTTTTTTTTTCAAAACAGTTTCTGGGTGCTACTTCGGCAATAAAACAAAGTATCAAACGAACCCAGATCTAAACCAAACTTTGCAGGGTGGAAGATCTCGACCTCTTCTTTCCAACGAGACCCAATTCGATAAATTCGACATCGGACCTACTCGCAGCGAGGTCGCGAAGTTGGACGTTTGAACTAAAATTAATCATTGTTTTTTTCAAAACAGTTTCTGGGTGCTACTTTGGCAATAAAAATTAGGTATCAAAAGCACACAGATCTTAACCAAATTTTTCTGGGTTGAAGATATCGACCTCATTTTTCCAGCGAGACCAAAATCAATGAAATCCGACATTGGACCTGCTCGCAGCGAGGTCGCGAATTTGGACGTTTGAACTAAAATTAATCAATTTTTTTTCAAAACAGTTTATGGGTGCTACTTTGGCAATAAAAATGTGGTATCAAACTCATCCAGATCTTAACCAAATTTTGCAGGGTTGAAGATCTCGACCTCATCTTTCCAACGAGACTGAAGTCGATGAAATCCGACATCGGACCTACTCGCAGCGAGGTCGCGAAGTTGGACGTTTGAACTAAAATTAATATCTGTTTTTTTCAAAACAGTTTCTGGGTGCTACTTTGGCAATAAAAATGAGGTATCAGACGCACCCAGATCTTAACCAAAATTTTCAGGGTTGAAGATCTCGACCTCATCTTTCCAACAAGACCGAAATCGATGAAATCTGACATTGGACCTGCTCGCAGCGAGGTCCCGAAGTTGGACGTTTGAACTAAAATTAATCACTGTTTTTTTCAAAACAGTTTCTGGGTGTTACATTGGCAATAAAAATGAGGTATCAAACGCACCCAGATCTTAACCAAATTTTGCAGGGTTGAAGATCTCGACCTCATCTTTCCAACGAGACCGTAATCGATGAAATCCGACATTGGACCTGCTCGCAGCGAGGTCGCGAAATTGGACATTTGAACTAAAATTAATCACTATTTTTCAAAACAGTTTTTGGGTGCTACTTTGGCAATAAAAATGAGGTATCAAATGGGTTTCTAGCTAGCATTTATTACCTTTCACCAAGTAAGAAAATAATCAAACACAAAGATTAGCAATCCCCAAGCAAGAAGATGAAGATCAATGAGCTTGAGTCAATGAAAATGCACAAAAAAATGATTACTAATTTATTTCAGAAATCAAAGAATGAATTAGAGGTGGGTTTTGTGATTGCTATTACATCTTTTAATGGTTTGGATTAACTCTCTTTGATTTGGTGTAGATTGGAGTTTTGCTTAGGAGGCCATAGCTAGGTTTAGGAGCTTTCTAATTAGGGTTTAGTGGTTATGAAATGAAGTGTTGGCTGAAATGGAAGAGTAAAAGATAATTTATAGGCTAATGGTTAGGGTTATTGGGTCTATTACCCATTAGGACTTAGTATTATTCATATGTATATAGATAGGCAATTTTCTCTAAGTACAATCTACATACAGATTGCTAAATACATTTCAAACCATAGAAAATTATGAAAAGATGTTAACAATTATTTTTAGCCATTTCATAAAATCCTATATCAACAATATTTTACATTTTAACCCCTAATTTCCCCAAAACACCGTTTATAGTTAATATTAGCCAAAAATCACCATTTTGCAAATAAATTGCAAATTAAATTCCCAAATCAAATATTGCACTATTTTACACATATAAAATTTTGCAATATTATAAATTTCCAATTTCCCTAATTAATTTCCATAAAATGCTCCATTTTACACTTAAGCCCAAAAGTATTAATTTATTCAAAATAACTAAATTTTGAACAAATTAGCCACATTAAAAATTCATTAATAGCTCCAATTAAATTAAATCACAATTTTAATTTATTATTTGGTAATTGCAATCATGGGTTGTTACAACCTCCAAGTAGGGGGATGTTACAAGTTGATATCAGAGCATAGCTTTATGAAAACTTAAAAGAAAAGTTAAACCTAAAATCTTTTTGAAACATAACCCAATGAATCAGAAAAAAGATCGGGGTTTGGGTTAACGCTATTGTAACGTACTTGTATTTGATATATATAGTTATATATATAAGTACGTATTCCTCTCTCTCTCTTAGACCGTTCTTCTATATCTTACTAAGGCTCGTATGCAGCTTTATGAGAAAGAAGATATGGAAGCAGGAAACGGAAGAGGAAATCTCAGTGGAGGAAGCACCATAACTAATGGAAATGCTCGACCACCACCAGGTGGAACCCGGGTCGATCGGCAAATGCTACCGATCAAAATGCTAATGCCAATGTAGGTGCTGGAAATCCACCAGTAGATATGAGGGCGGTGTATCAGTTCTTCATCAACATGATGCAAGCAGGAGTTGCTGGAAATGTTGGAGGAGCTAATCTCGTGGCTCCAGTTGGTAATAACTATGCTAAGCTGAATAAGACTACACCAGTCTTGGTGGGAAGCCATTCCTAGGGACGGAGAGTGCCATAGAGGTTGAGAATTGGTTGTTGCATTGTGAGTGTATATTTGCTGATTTGGGTCTGAATGATGGGAAAAAGAGAAGGTTGGCCTCTAGACACCTGCAGAGGTCTGTGCTACACCGGTGGAATAGTGTTACTGCCGGAGTTTTAGAAGAGCAATTGACTTGGGACGATTTTAAAAGGAGATTTGAGCAAAAGTTTGTGTCTAAGTTTGTTAAGTCAGAGCTGATGAGGAAGTTTATGGATCTAGTTCAGGGAGAGATGTCAGTAGTTGAGTACGCTACTAAGTTTGAAGAGTTGTCTCGATATGGATATGCTACTATAGATACAGACGATAGAAGAAATGAGAGGTTCGTTCGGGGATTGAGGCCCGAGCTTGCTAGAGCAACCATGACACATGTTCATGATCCTTGTAATGTGGTGGTGGAGATGGCCATTCGCCATAAGGAGTTACTTGTTGATTATGCTAAAGAGAAACTAGTGGAAACTCATGGTTCTCAAGGGAATAAGAGAATGTTCTTTAATAGGAAGAGAGCCCAGAAGGGAGATACTGCTAAGAAGTCAAAGGTTGAGATAGTTTGTTATAAGTGTGACAAGAAGGGTCACTTTGTGAATGAATGCCGATCAGGAAATGGAAAGAAAGCTGCAAATAAGAAGAATGTAAAGTGCTTCAACTATGATCAAGTTGGGCATTACAAGAATCAGTGTCCGGAGCCAGTTAAGGAGGACAAAGGAAAAGTTTTCGCTATTTGATCAGTTAGGCCTACTACAGCTGATAAAGGAAAGACTGTGATGGAAGGTACATTTTTGATTCAGAGTATACCAGTTAGGATACTATTTGATACCGGTGCATCACATTCATTTATATTATTACACCCCAGATTTTTGATAGCATTATTTAGGAGATTTAGTTAGATAAACTAAATAAAATAATGTGTTGATTAGGGGATTGAGATTTTATTTAATTAGAGGAGGGGTATTATGGGAAAGAGGCCATTCCTATATCACCTTCCTTAGGCCGTGTATCTTAATACACGTTCATTCTCATTTCTAAAATTTAAAAGCAAGGTCGGCCAACATTAACAAGGAAACAAGAAGAGGAAACTAAAGAAAAGCTAAAGGATAAGCAAATTCAAATCAAACTCATTCAAATCTCAAGCTCCTTAATCTCTAAAGCAAAGGTGAATAATGTTTACATCTCTAAATTTTTATAGTTTCGGTTTTAAGATTAAATCTGAATACTTTTGTAAAGATTTGCCATGTTTTGAATGATAAAATGATTATATATATATAGATATGTTGATGATTTATTAATGTTCATATAGATTTTATGACATGTTTTAAGATGAAAACCCTATTAAATGACATTCGTTAGCCATGCGAATTTTTTATGATGATCTAAAAAGTTATTTTAGAGATGGGTTTCTATTTTCAAAATTTTCTGAATTTTTATGGAATTGTTATGAATTTTCTAAGAAAGAAAATGGTATTTTGGATTATTAAATTATTTATGGGAAAAATAATTATTGTTTAGATCCGAGAATTTTATATGTTGAAGAGAACATATTAATTGATTTTTTGGAATTTTTCCAGAATTTTCCATGGTGTTTTAATAGTTATATGAAATTATTTAAGGAATGGGACTTAAATGTTTTATATAATTATAAAGGAGAAAGGGGCTTTTTCAAAATTATTTAAATTTCCGAATAAGGAAAGTCGGCAGCATTTTTGAATGCAAAATTCTGGCAACCAATCAGATATAGACAAACAAGGCTTTGAGTTTCATTGCTTTCGAAAGGTTTATAAATGATTTTATAGGGGAGGTACCCCAAGCTTTCGACAAAGTCGAAAGGTGAAACCTTTCGACTAGGTCGAAGAGAAACCTTCCGACAAGGTCGAAAGCTATGGTTTTAATGTTTTCGAAAGGCTAAGGTTTAAAGGATCTAGAAGGCGGATGTCATATGTTTTAAAGTATGTAAAAGAAAGGCTTTTTAAAAGATTTTGAAGGAGTTACCTTCAATGTTCTCGAAAGGCTTATTAAAGGATATGAAGGAGTTACCTTGAATGCTTTCGAAGGGTTTTATTAATTGTTTTTGAAGGAGTTACCTTTAACGTTTTCGAAAGGTTGTTTAAAGGTTTTAAACAAAGGTTTTGAATAGAATAACTTGGAAGATAGCCAAAGTGTTTAAGTTATAAAGGACTTTAACTTATTTTAAAAGGATATATAATCCTTATTGAATACCATCAACATTATTTTGAGTAAAGTATATATAACATGGCAAAAATAGGTTAGAATAAAGCTAAAGATATATTTTCCTTGTGTATATATGATTTGACGGACTAAATCATTTAGAAAAGGTTTTCAAGGAAAATTTGAAGGGCGGTTAGCCTAGATATTTCGAAGGGTGGTTAACCCAAAAGAAAATTCGGGCAGTTAGCTCATTTAAATTCGGACAGTCGGTCCATTTTTAGGGCAGTCAGCCCAGAGGACAGTTTGTCCATAAAAGAGCAGTTAGCTCTGATATGAACAGTTAGTTCATTTATTAGCATAATGGACCTTGGTACTTTTTAAGGACGGTTAGTTCACCCTTTTTTACCTATTTTGGGCAGATAGCCCATTATCTAGCATAAAAGATATTGCTATTTTGGTATAATCAGTTTTAGGACAGATAGTCCAAAATAGAGCAGTTAGCTCAGAATTTAGGACAGATAGTCCAGTAAAGAACAAATAGTTCGGATTTTAGACAGATAGTCTATTTTATTTCCTGTTTTAGCATAATGGATATTGCTATATTATTATTATAATAAGTGGATCGACCAGTTTGGTTGCAGGAAAGGATTTGCAAAATATATGTTTTGACAAGAGATATTAGTGAGAGGAAACCCGTTCCGCTAAGCGACGTGGTCTCACTATATATCGCTAAATAAAGATTTAATAGAAGTTATTCATACTAGGCTTTATGTCTGACTCAAAGTTTTTGTTTCCCCTTAAACTCTCGGGTGCTCAAAATTGATTTGAGTAGGCTGAAGGTTTAGATTTTCAAGTTTTAGCAGATTTTGGCGAATAAAGCATCCGAAGACGAGAAGGTGGCTGACGGATAGCTAATTAAGGAATTCTGTTTTAAATTGTTTCCGCTGTGTATTAAGACACTTATGTCTATATTGCTTTGAACATCCAATGGGGCATCTTCATATGTCGCTCTTGGCGTATTATTGTAAATTATATTTAACCAATGCCTGAGATTACGTTTGGGGATATTTGTAACTTAAATATGATATTGTTTGAAATGTAATCACTGAAATTATTGTTTTTAGAAATCCGTGATTTTGTTCATATTCAAGTGCTTCTGATATTATGGATACCATTAACACTACCGTATTTCATCACCAGAAGTTAATACTGTGCATGACTGTAGCTTCCATAGCGCTTGGCTTTTGGCCTCCAGATGTGGGATGTTACATATATCTCAGTGTTTAGCTGATAGATTATGCTTAGAACCCACATTCCTTGTTACTTCCTTAAGGGTTGCAAATCCAATAAGAGGGTATGCAACTCTAGGGTTGAGATGTGACCAGTTAGAACTTGATTTGTTAGGTCATAAATTTGCATGCAATTTATATGTTATTGATTTCGTAGATTTTAGAATCATTTTGGGTATGGATTGGTTGGGTAAGTATGAAGCTACAATATTTTGCCATGATAGGGAGATATCACTGAGACATCATGATGGCCATAACCGAGGAATACTCTCAGTGGAGAATTCTGACTGGAGTGTTGGTACCTGGTTTAATGCTATGGAGATAGGAGATGAGTAAAGTCAGGTTCAGGTAGCAAGAGAGTTTGCAGATGTCTTTGAGCCAGTCATAGGATTACCACCGAAACGAGCAGTTAAGTTTCGTATAGATCTTATGCCCGGAGCTGAACCTGTTAGTAGACCACCTAGCAGGATGACACCTACAGAGATGAAGGAATTGAAGGTGCAGCTAGTGGATCTTGAAGGAATAAATTTTATCAGGCCAAGCAATTCGCCTTAGGGAGCGGCCGTAGTGTTTGTGAAGAAACCAGATGGGTCGTTGAGAATGTGCATCAACTATCCTAAGTTGAATGAAAGGACGATTAAGAATAAGTATCCTTTGCCAAGAATAGATGATCTGTTTGATCAGCTGAATGGAGCCAGAGTATTTTCCCAATTGGATTTGGCGATAGGTTACCATTAGTTGAGAGTGGCGGAGGACAATATTCCTTTAACAACATTCCGAACTAGGTATGGTTCTTATGAGTGGTTGGCGATGCCATTTGGATTAACGAATGCACCTTCTTTCTTTATGGATTTGATGAATCGAGTTTTTCGAAAGTACATGGATAGGTTTGTTCTAATGTTTATAGATGACATTTTAATATACTCTAAGGATGAAAGGGAGCACAAAGTTCATCTTAGAGTGGTGCTCGAGACGCTGAGGCGAATCAGCTAAAGGCGAAGTTTTCCAAGTGTCATTTTTGGAATAAAGAGGTTAAGTGTCTTGGTCGGGTGGTTTCAGAAAAAAGGTTGTCAGTCGATCCAGATAAGATTGAAACTGTTAATAATTGGAGGAGACCAGAGACGGTGACCAAGATTAGAAGTTTTCTTGGACTTGCTGGCTATTACTGAAGATTCGTTAAGGACTTCTCGCGGATAGCAGCGCCTTTGACTAAGTTGGCCAGGAAGGAGGTGAAATTTGTTTGGTCGGACAAATGTGAGGAAGCATTCCTTAAGTTAAAGCGTTTCTTGACCAATGCACCAGTGTTAGTAGTTCCAGATGGAAACCAAGGGCTGGTGGTATATACTGATGGATGTGGAACTGGATTAGGAGCAGTGTTGATGCAAAATGGTAAAGTTATTGCATACGCTTCACGACAGCTTAGACCGCATGAAGTTAGATACCCACTCATGATTTGGAGTTGGCAGCAGTAATCTTCGCATTAAAGATTTGGAGACATTATCTCTTAGGGGAGAGGTTTGAGCTTTGTACCGACCATAAGTCACTACGGTATTTATTCTCTCAGATGGAGTTGAATATGAGATAGCAGAGGTGGCTGGAGTTTTTGGCTGCTTATGATTTTGGTATAGAGTATACTCCTAGGAATGGGAATAAGGTAGCGGATGCTCTTAGCAGGAAACATCAGAACGTGGTGTTAGCTATGTTGGCAGAATGGAAGGATCTAGAAGCTTTGACTACTTATGGTGTGTAGTTAAGATCGACTGCTAGTTCCAGTCAAGGTACTACCATGTTGTCTTGTTTGAAAGTTCAACCAGTGTTGATCGATAGGATAGCTTCTAAATAGAAAGAAGATCCAGTATTAGCCGGGAGGATTAGAAGGCTTGAGGTAGGATCATATATTGATGATATAAAGAGTTTTAGTCTTGACAAAGGAGGATTGAGGGAGAGAAGTTCTTGAAGAATTTCATCGATCCAAGTTTGTGATTCATCCTGGAGGGACCAAAATGTATCAAAATATGAAGAGGAGCTTCTATTGGGAGGGTATGAAGAGGGATGTTGGCTTGTGGGTTAGGCAATATGCAAACTGTCAACAAGTGAATGTCGAACATCAAAAGCCGAGTGGGTTACTTCAGCCTTTAGAGATTCCAGTTTGGAAATAGGATTCGATATCCATGGATTTTATAGACGGGTTGCCAAGGTCAAATAGAGGTAATGAAAGTATATGGGTTATAGTGGACAGACTGACCAAGAGCCCATTTCATCCCAGTTAAGTCAACCAGGACGGCACCTGTTTTAGCTAAGTTGTTCATGAAGAACATAGTTAGACTACATGGAGTTCCTAGTAGTATAATCAGTGACAGAGATGCCTTGTTCACTAGTGAATTCTGGAAATGTCTAGAGGAAGTATTGGGTACCAAGCATAATATGATTACTGCATATCACCCTCAGATAGATGGGCAGACAGAGAGAGTTAATAAGGTACTCGAGGATCTATTGCAAGCTTGTGTAGTAAACTTTGGTGGATCTTGGGAGGATCACCTACATTTGGTTGAGTTTTCCTATAATAATAGTTATCATACTAGTATAAGAATGGCGTCGTTTGAACCTTTGTATGGAAGGCCATGAAAATCCCCAGCGTGTTGGTTGGAAACTGGAGACAGACTAGTCTTAGGTCCAGATCTGGTTAGAGAGGCGTCAGAAAAGATTGAGTTGATCCGAGGAAGGATGAAGGAGGCTCAGTCCAGACAGAAGAGTTAAACAGATAAGAGGCGTAAAGACCTAGAATTCTCAGTTGGAGATAAGGTTTTCATTAAGGTATCGCCTATAAAGGGTGTGGTGCGATTTGGAAAGTCATGAAAGTTAGCCCCGAGATATGTAGGTCCATTCCAGATTATAGAGAGGATTGGGAAGCTTGCATACATAGTAGAGTTGTTGGGCAGTATGGCAGGCGTCCATAATGTATTTCATGTGTCTCATCTTCACAAGCATGTGCATGATCCAGAGACTACCATTCCTCTGACAGGGTTGGAAGACTTGATAGTAGAGCCTAATTTGACTTTTGTTAGACAACCAGTTTGGGTTGTAGCGAGGGATGATAAAAGGTTGAGGAACAAGACAATCAAGTTGGTGAAATTTTAGTGGAGCGACAATGAGAAGGACTGTACTTAGGAGACAGAGGACAGGATTAGAGATACATATCCTGAACCACTTTGAGGGTATGATTATATTAGATTTTTATAGGTAGTTACTAGTCAGATAGGCTAGTATGTTTGTTAGGAGTTGTTACAGATGATTGCTATGTTTAGTATTTAGCCCTTATTGAATTTCGAGGACGAAATTCTTTAAGGGGGAGCCTGAAACACCCTATTTTTGATAACATTATTCAGGAAATTTAATTAGATAAATTAAATAGAATAATAATGATAAGGGGATAGAGATTTGAATAAATCATATAGAGTCGTGCTTAATAATAAAATAAATGGGCTTAAATTGGTTCATAAGTTAATTGATTTACATGTGGGCATATTAGTAAATAGCCATTCTATTATACACGGCTATACACTTCTCATTCTTTTCCATTCACGTTCATTTTTCTCAAATAAAAAACAAACGTAAAACCCTAAGGAGCGGGCCATTATCAAAGAGGAAGAACTCGATTTAAAGCTAAGGATCAAAGCTAGAGGGATTAATCAACAACAAATCATCGTATCTAAGGTGAATAATAATTCATTCCATCTCTATTTTGTTTTTATAATCATATGTTTTCGGATTTAAGATTAAATTCATTTTATGATATTTTAGATGATGATATGCTTGGGTTATTATATGTTTGATTTAAAACCAATTCATTTATATATATGAAATTGCACGGTTTTATGTTAAACCGGTTGTTATTGGATTTAGAATGCCATGAAAAAATTATATGCCAGGTAAAACATGATTTTAGAGATGGTTTTAATTTTTCATATTTTTCCAAGCTATGGAGAATTTATTATGAATTTCTAAAGGAAAATATGCTATATTTGGGTTTAAAATTTATTTTGATTATTTTAGGAAGAAATTGGATATGAAATTTTAATATGTTAGATAACATGATGAAATTGAATTTCTATGATTTTTGGGGATTTTTCGTAATTGATTTACTAAGGAAAATAAATTATTTTAAAAGAGGGACTTATTCGTAATGTTGGTTTTGCTTAATGGAAGGGCTTAAATGTTAATTTTCCTTTGATTTAGATCTGATAAATGCGGCAGTTATTTGGTAAAGTATTTGAAAAGTTTTATGGCAACCAATTAAAACATTACACATAAGCAGGTTAGTTAAAGCATTTACTAAAAATGGGCATGATTTCAGCCTTTAACTCAGAAAAGTTGGTTCCACCACAAATAGCAGTACTTTTCGTCTCCATTGACTACGCTCCATCTCAGTCAAAACCATCTCAGCCGAAACCCACATAGTCAAAACCAATACACAAGGTATCACTTAGATGGTACGTAGTGGATTAGAGGAAAGGCGGAAGCAATGGGGTCGAAAGGAATGCTCCCGAAGGGGTCGAAACCCTGTTTGGTTTTAAAAGTTAAGTATTTTGCAATGTTTTGCTTAGAGCTTTTGACCTAGTCAAAACGTATGTTTTTGAAAGGAGTTTTGTAAATAGCTTTCGAAGAAGGTTGCTGTATCATATTTAAAATATTAGCTTTCGAAGAAGGTTGCTGTATCATATTTAAAATATTAGCTTTCGAAGGGGTACCTTTATCTTTAAATAAGTGCTTTCGAAAGCAGTGGTTCCGACTAAGTCGAAACCTAGCCGCTATTTTACCTTCCGAGTGTATTGAATCCATCAATACTTTCAAAGGGTTGTCTTTGTTTTAACTTAAGCTAAGCAACTTCCTAAAGGCTTTCGAAAGGGGTTGAGGGTTCCAAAGGCAATGGGGTCGAAAGGGGGTTTCGACGCTAACCTTCGAAGTTTTAACTTAAAGGTTTTGAGCTTACGAATAGGTGGTTTCGACACCTTCTACTTTTCCTCAAACAATTCTATAAGGGATTTCAAAAGAGGTACTTTCGTATATAACCACTTTGAACCAAAGGATGTTTTAAAGAGTAAAATCTAATGTTTTTGAAAGGGGTACTTTCATTAGTTTCGATGCTATTTTCCTAAAGATTATTAAGTAAGGTTTCGATGCATTCAAAGGGTATATACTTAGAGTTTTAAAAAGAGGTTTTTTATGCTTTCGAAGGAGGTCATCCAGTGGTTTCGAAAGTGATGTTTTAAAGTTTCAAAACAAATAACCCACTCTCATTTTTAAAAGGAAATACCATGGCATAAATAAAAAAATTTCTTAAAGTATTACTTCTTCGTATATTTATTCACATTGTAATTAACCCATAACAGTAGTTTGGGAAAGGGCAGAATAACCAGCTAGGTTGACTCAGTAGTGAATATAACTTATGAAATGATAAAAAATCTTAATTTAAGATATTGGCAGGAGCCAATATGTTCACAGTAAGCTCAGAAAAACTGTGTAAAGGAAAAGATATTGGCAGGGAACAACAGGTTCATAGTCAGCCCATGAAAACTATGATTTGATATTGGCAGGGGCCAATAATAGGTTATAGTCAGCCCATGAAAACTATATTCGGATTAAGATATTGACAGTAAGTCAATAGGTTCCTAGTTAGCCCATGAAATCTAGGATAAAAGAAAAGATATTGGAGTTACCAATAAGTTCTTAGGGATCCCATAGAAACTATGAAATTGGACAGATAGTCCATAAACATTAAACATGGTAATAGTAACCCTAGAAACTATAATTGAGACAGATAATCAGAATGAAGGGGGATGGGTAATCCAAATTTGATTTACTTGTTTTGCATATCACCATAACGTTTTGAAAAACTATGTTTTGACCATTGTGGATGCAGGAGCATGGTGCATGGTTTTATAAATGTTTTAGGATACTAGTCAAGGGAAAACCTGTTCAGCGAAGCGGCTTGGTCTCGCTAGATGTCTAAATGCTTTGGGATGGATGATTATTATCCATACCAGGCTTTATGTCTGACTCGAAGTTTTTGTTTTCCCCTTAAACTCTCGGGTACTCAATTGATTTTGAGTAGGTTGAGAGTTAAGGTTTCTGTGTGTTCTTTTAGACGAATAAAGCTTCCGAAGACGTGCAGGAGGCAAGCTTGTTATTAGAGTTCTTTTATTTCCGCTGTGTGTTTTGTTTGTAAAGGCAAATTTGTTTTAGTGCCTTATTATATACTCTGATCTGTTGGTTCCTGAGATAATGGTTTTGATGACAACAGCCTTAGGACTGTACATGTAGGATATATATGTATATGTATGATATAAATGCAGGTACTGAAGAATGAAGACTGTACAGTATAAAGATTCAAGACTGAGTATAGAGATTCAAGACTGAAAAATTCAAGAATGAAGAAATTGTTTGCACAAAAAATGGACAAACACCTCAAAGTCGTATGATTTAGTAGATCTTATGTTGTTCTTAGTGATTTGGGTGATTTATGCAAATATATGAAAAGCAGGGGCTAAACTGTAAAAAGACACGTAGATTTATAGTGGTTCAGCCAGAATGTGCCTACGTCCACTTTATATGTTATTTCTCTTCTCTGGTTTAGATTACAAGTACAAAGCTTTGATACAAGTAAAAGAAAGTTGTTTGAAAGTTCTCTCCGTGCTTGAGCTCTCAAACGTGTTCCTCAAAGTTGTACCCCTGCCCCTCTATTTATAGAGTGAGGTTGGGAGCAGGGGTCTGGGATGTATATAGCCGCTGGTAGGCCTGGGCTGATGTGATCTGGCCTGGCACGTCTCGGTTCGGTAGCATTAGGTCCGGCGATGGTTGGTCCGGCATGGAGTTGGTTCATCATTGAGTTGGTCCGGCATCAAGTTGGTTCGGTATTGAGTTGGTCCGGCATCTTGGTCCGGTGGAAGAAGACGAGTGGATCGGTGTACCTTGATCCGGTGGTAGGAGTGTGGTGGTTCGGTAATGCTTCATTTGGTGGTTGAACCGGTGATGCTGGTTCGGTATTGATGTGGAGATGTTTGGTTCGGTAGGTGTTGGTTAGGCAGCCTGTAGACTTTGGTTCGGCTAGGGTTGGTCCGGTGGTGAAAATTCACCCAACATTTGCCGCCCAAAGCAGGGCATATGTTTAACATATGTTGTGCTTTGTTTCAGTTTGTTGATCTCATTCGGCCTGAGAACCGAACCGGCTGGTCCGGTCAATCAACCTCCCCCTATAAGTATGGTCCTTATGTCTCCACCATTCCTTACCGTTTGAAGTCAGCCAAATTGAAATTCTCGTCTGCCGAATCAAAGTCATTGCCGGATCATCCTTGACTACCGAATCAGGTAGTTACCGAATGGCTCTTATACTTTGAATTACTGAATGAATCTGCTCCATGGGTACTTGAGTGCAGAATGAGTTTTGATATTGGGAATGCCGAACAAACCGTGATATTGGGGATGCCGAATGAACTGTAGTATTGGGAATGCCGAATGAACTGTGATATTGGGGATGCCGAATGAACTATAGTATTGGGAATGCCGAATGAACTGTGATATTGGGGATGCCGAATGAACTGTAGTATTGGGAATGCCGAATGAACTGTAGTATCGGGAATGCCGAATGAACTGCCAGGCCTCTCGGGCTTTTTAAATCACAAACGAAAACCCCAGACTGTTCGCACTTGCTTGTTTCATACTTCTGCATTCTTCATTCTAACAATGTGCTTTTTTGTGTTTGCAGATAAATGTCTCAAAGAGTAGAAACCCGATCAGAGAAAAAGAGATCTCATGACAGAGAAGAGCCTTCCGCCGTGCCCCCAGCTCAGCCAGGACCTGTTCGTCACGGGCCCACCCCGAGATCATTAGTGGATGGATACGGTCCTCAAGAACTTCTTAATTCGCCTCCCGATTGCTTTCCTAGCTTACTCAAGGGCGAGCAACTCGACGTTATATCTCGCTCCTTCGGGATTGACCGAGCACGCATGTTATTGCCGGATGCGGGAGTGATGCTGTATGATCATCCCGAAGGATATTTTGCCTACAGCAGATACCATTGCATGTGTGGTGCCATCCCGCCTCTCAACGCCTGGGTAATCAGCTTTCTCACATATCTAAAGGTAGCTCCATTCCAGCTTCAGCCCAACTCTTATGCCATTCTGGTGAGTCTCTTCGTCATCTTCCAGAGGAGATATGGGCGTCCTCCTTCCAACCGGAAGATCCGGTATTTGTACAACCTGAGAAGCTACAAGAAAGGGTCTCCCTACATCAGCTTGGAATCGGCCGTAACCTTTAAGCCGGTCCTGGATTTATACTCCAAGTGCAGCATGTTCAAGAAGGAATGGTTCTTTGTCAGGGATGACTCTGTTTCTATTCGGCACTTCACCTCCGGATGTAAGTCAAAGCTTTATCTTTAATTCCCGTTCTGGTTGCAATACTCTTTCTCATGTGTTTTTATTTTTGCTAGAGACAGGTGGTTTTGCGGTCGTGGAGAATGACCGCCTGGTTCAGACGGCAGCAGAAATAGAAGCTATTACTGGGAGAGATAGGTCGGCTGCCTACCTGATCAGGAACGCTACACTCTTGGAGTACAACTTGATCCTTCCACAGCAGTCCGTGGTCAAGCAGAGGGACACGGCTGAAGAGAAGGCTGCCCAAGCTAAAGAAGGGGCCGAGTTGAAGAGCAGTAAAAGGAGGCCTTTTTCAAAACACCCGGTTGCCGGGGGGAAGAAGCTCAAAAAGTCTGACGGTCCCTCTCCCAGCTCATGTCCAGATATCCCGGAGGAGGGAGACGTGGAGGAGGGACAAGGCGAAGATGGAGGAGAAGGTGCTGGAGGTGGCGACGGTGTCGGGGCTTTGTCTTTCGGGCAAGTAGGCGAGATGCAAGAGTGGACGGATGACGCTTTCCGCCAAGCCTTCGAGGGTTTGGAGGGGACGGAGAAGCCCCAAAAAGCCGATAACGTTGGGACCGGCGTCGATCTGTCTTCCGGGAGTGCCTCTACCGAAACAACTTCAGCGGTTCAAGGTGAACTTCACTTTAATTTTTTATTCTTGAGTGATGGCCCAATACATGTTGGTAACACTTGGTTTTTATATCAGGAGTAGGTAAAATGGTCCAGACCTTAGATCTTCGGCACAAGCTTGAACAATACAAGCTCTCCAAAGCTTCCGCCAAGCCGAAGCCTCCGACCACCGTTCCGGGGATGTAGCCGGCTACCGTCCTCTTCTCGGGGTTATTGGAGAGGATATTCAAAAGAGAAAGAGGAGTCGCTCCCTATCCGAGCCTTCACCTGGTCCTCAACCCCCATTTCAGCCTCTTCATGATATTACGGAGGAGGATACTGAATTCACACCCTCTCCGCACCCGTCTGAAAACCCTACCGTTACTCAGATTGATCGTCCTGGCTTGGCTCGTAATTCATTTGTGGGTCATCCTGATCTGGATCCAAGTTCTCATGATATTTCCTTCGACGAGGTTACCGGTGAGCGCCTTCTTCCTCGCAACCCTATGGTAAAGGAGCTTGACGAGGCCAAATCTCTGGACCTTGATTTGCTCACTACTCGGGTTGTCGCTATGGGGAACGAAGCTAAAGCAAATATCAACCGGGTTGCTGAGGAGACCAGGAAGTTGATGGGGCATCATGCCCGACTGGTCAAGGCTGGGGAGGAGATTAGGAGTGCTAACATAAGACTGCGGTTAGTGGTTTCCGACCAGGCCAAGCAACTCGCCGATCAGGCCATCCAGATCTCTCAGCACGAGGCCGCCTCCAGACGTCTAAAGAAAACTATGGAAGAGGCCAGCCGGGCCGAACTGCGGAATATGGAGGCTACTTGCTAGGAACGGATCGATATGGCCATTGCCACGGTGGACGAGGTTCGGAAAGCGGATCTTGAACAGATAGAGGAGTTGTCTGGGAAGCTTGAGGCTGCAGAGCTTGCTCAAGCCAAGTTGAGGGAGGAGATGGAGGCAATGCGGAAATCCCTTCAGGCTGACTGCTCGAGATACCGATTGGAGAGAGATGCCGCCGTCGTAAGGTTGTCGGATTCCGAGGCCCGGGCGAGGGAGGTTGAAGAGAACGAGGAGCTGATGGAGGGGATGCTCCAGGATATGTACTTTCGTACTTGGAGGCAGGGTAACTTGTCCTGGATGGATGATTACCCTCGGGTTATGGCTAGGATCTATCTCAGGGCTCTAGAGGAGGCCCAGGCTGAGGCAGATAAGGAGGGTGGCGTGGCCTTTAGGATGGATGCTGTTACCGCCCAGTTTACCAAAAAGGAGAAGGTGCCGGTAAAGGAGGGCATGCGGTTGCTTGCAGCTGATGAGACAGGTGTGCAAGCGGAGGATGATGATCAAGCTGATCAAGGAGCAGATGCTGGTAAGTCTTCCTCTCTAGTCTTTCCATTAACTTGGTTGCTTATCACTAACGAATCCTTTTTCTGACCGGACAGGTGGGCAACAGGACAAGGATAAGACTCCGATGCAGCCGGCTTCTTGATTAGACCTGGAAAATTCTTTTTTATGGACTTGACATGGTTGTATATGTTAGTCTTAAAACAGTAGAGTAACTCTTAGGTTGTAATTTTTGCTACTTGTAATAAATAGCTCTATTCTTGACGTGTAATTCTTTAACTTAAGCTGATTTTGTCGTCTTTTGAATGTTTTTTGCTATTTTGACATGTTGTATGAGAAATATAGCTATGCATATTCTTGCAAATCATGAAATTATGTTTAAAAATGTTTGCACAAAAAATGGACAAACACCTCAAAGTCGTATGATTTAGTAGATCTTATGTTGTTCTTAGTGATTTGGGTGATTTATGCAAATATATGAAAAGCGGGGGCTAAACTGTAAAAAGACACGCAGATTTATAGTGGTTCAGCCAGAATGTGCCTACGTCCACTTTATATGTTATTTCTCTTCTCTGGTTTAGATTACAAGTACAAAGCTTTGATACAAGTAAAAGAAAGTTGTTTGAAAGTTCTCTCCGTGCTTGAGCTCTCAAACTTGTTCCCCATTGTTGTACCCCTGCCCCTCTATTTATAGAGTGAGGCTGGGGGCAGGGGTCTTGGATGTATATAGCTGCTGGTGGGCCTGGGCTGATGCGATCTGGCCTGGTAGTGAAAGCACCAAAAATGTTTGCACAAAAAATGGACAAACACCTCCAAGTCGTATGATTTAATTGATTTTATGTTGTTCTTAGTGATTTGGGCGATTTATGCCAATATATGAAAAGCAAGGACTAAACTGTAAAAGACACGCAGATTTATAGTGGTTTGGCCAGAATGTGCCTACGTCCACTTTATATGTTATTCTCCTTTTCTATTCAAATTACAAGTACAAAGCTTTGATACAAGTATATGAAAGTTGTTTGAATGTTCTATCCGTGCTTGAGCTCTCAAACTTGTCCTCCATTGTTGTACCCCTGCCCCTCTATTTATAGAGTGAGGCTGGGGGCAGGGGTCTTGGATGTATATAGCTGCTGGTGGGCCTGGGCTGATGCGATCTGGCCTGGCTATGTTGATCCGGTACGCCTTGGTCCGGTTGTGAGTGGATGGAGTTTGGTGAGGATTTGGTTCGGTAGGACCTTGGTTCGATGAGAACTTGGTTCGGTAGGCAGGGGAAGGAGTTGGTTCGGTAGGCAGGGGAAGGAGTTGGTTCGGTAGGCGAACTTGGTTCGGTAGGCAGGGGAAGGAGTTGGTTCGGTAGGCGAACTTGGTTCGGTGGGCTCTTCCGGTCGAAACTTACTCAACACTTGCCCCCCAAAGTAGGGCATGTGTGTATGCACATGGCGTGCTTTGCTTTAGCTTGGATATCCTCGCCCGGCCCTGTATGCCGAACCAATTGGTCCGGTCATTAGTATTTGTCTATAAGTATGGACTTCGCATCTATGTTCACCCTTCACCGTTTGAGACAGCCGAATCAACTGAATACCGAATCAGACTTGATTGCTTGAAATAACCGGACCAGTCAATTACCGAACCAAATCATCTGCCGGACCAGGTGAGTCTTCCTTTGCCGAATGATTCTTTATGACTGATCCATCGAACGAACTCAAACGTTTTACCTAAGGGGCTTGAGTACCGAATGAACTTACTAAGTGAACTTGGGAGTATAAGGCCGAATGAAAATTCGTGCCTTGAACTACCGAATGGGCTTGTATGCCGAATGAAGCTTTGTGCCTTGAACTACCGAATGGCTTGAGTGCCGAATGAAACTTGAATCTTGTTATACCAAATGAGTTTATGTGTTTATAAGTGAAACTCTAGACAACATACACTCGTTCGTTTATATCTCTATATCCTTATTCTAACAATGTTTTTTCTCGTGTTGCAGATAATGTCTCATAAAGTTGAAACCCGATCAGAGAAGAAGAAATCCCAGGACAGAGAAGATCCTTTCGCAGTGCCCCCAGCTCAGTCAGAACCGGGACGTCATGGGCCCACCCCGAGGTCACTAGTAGACTGTGCAGTTAATGCCCCGCTATTACCCCGCTATATCTCGTAGCGGGTTTTTGCCGCTACGATTTTTCCATATAGCCCCACAATATAGCCTTTCCGCTTTAATCCCCGCTATTTCCGCTATATCCCGTTATTTCCGCTATATTCTGCTATTCCCGCTATATCTTCTTTAATAAAATGAATTGAAAAATTCAATTTATACATTATAAAAATTATGAAACTAATTTATTTGATTTAATTTTTAATATATTTTCAAAAATGAAAACACTCTAATATTCTACTAAATTCAATTATGTTATATAACAGTTTTACGTTTATTTAAAGTATATTCGCACATGTTTTTATTTAAAAATTATTTATGTATTAGTTACAATTCAATTGAATGATAATTTTTCATTTAATTACCATTTATATATTCGTAAAAAGATTAAGTACGAGTTTTATATGCTATTTTAAAGCCATCTGCTATATCCCGCTATATCCTCGCTGTATCCCCGCTATGACTTTTTGCACCTCCACCGCTTTGAATCTGCCGAGCGCTTTAACTGCACAGCTAGTAGATGGGTATGGCCCTCAGGAGCTTCTGAACTCACCTCCTGACTGTTTCCCTAGCTCTCTCAAAGGCGAGCAGCTTGATGTTATCTCTCGCTCCTTTGGGATTGACAGAGCACGCATGCTATTGCCGGGGGAGGGAGTGATGCCATATAATCCCCCCGAAGGATATTTCGCCTATAGTCGGTACCATTGTATGTGTGGGGCCATTCCCCCGATCAATGCTTGGATAATTAGCTTCGTCACTTATTTGAAGGTGGCTCCATTTCAGCTTCAGCCTAACTCCTACGCCATCCTGGTGAGCTTGTTTGTCATTTTCCAGAGGAGATACGGGCGTCCTCCCTCCAACCGAGAGATCCGATAATTGTACAATTTGAGAGGCTATAAGAAAGGGTCTCCATACATCAGCTTGGATTCGGCCGTCTCTTTCAAGCCTGTCCTGGACTTATATTCGAAGTTCAGCATGTTTAAGAAAGAATGGTTTTTTTATCAAGGATGACTCTGTTTCCATCCGTCGCTTCACCTCTGGCTGTAAGTTTGAAACTTATTTATAATTTCCATTCTGACTGCAATGCTTCTTCTTATGTGTTTTTATTTCTTGCTAGTGACAGGTGGCTTTGCGGTCGTGGAGAATAATCGCCTGGTTCAGATGGTTGTGGAAATAGAAGCCAGTACGGGAAGGGACAGGTCGGCTTCTTACTTGATCAGGAATGCTACACTTCTGGGGCACAACCTGATCCTTCCACATCAGTCCGTGGTTAAGCAGAGAAACACGGCGGAGGAGAGAGCCGCCAAAGTTACAGGAGGGGCCATGGCGAAAAGCAGCAAAAGGAGACCCTTCTCGATGCATCCAGTTGCCGGGGGGAAGAAACTCAAGAAGTCCGATGGACCCTCTCCCAGCACACATGCAGATGTTCAGGAGGAGGAAAAAGTGGAGGATGAAAAAGGTGAGGACGAAGGAGGTGAGGCGGAGAGCGGAAGTGGTAGAGAAGGTGACGGTGATCGTCACGGTGATGATGGTGGCGAAGGACAGGGCGGTGATGGCACCAGGGCTTTGCCTCCCGGGTAGGCAGGCGTGATTCAAGAGTGGACAGATGACACTCTCCGCCAAGCCTTCGAAGAGTTGGAGGAAACGGAGAAGTCTAAGAAAGCTGATAAGGTCGGGACCGGCACCGATTTGTCTTCTGGGAGTGCTTCTACTGTGGCAACTTCTGCGATTCAAGGTGAATTTCTCTTTATTCTTTTTAATTCTTGAATGATGGCTCAATGCATGCTGGTGATACTTGGTTTTCATTCCAGGAGCGGGCAAAACGGCCAAGACCCCAAATCTTCGGCACAGGCTTGAACAATACAGACTCCTCAAAGCTTCTGCCAAGCGGAAGCCTCCTACTAGCCGCCCGGGAGACGTAGTCGGCTATCGTCCTCTTCTTGGAGTTATTGAAGAAGATATACAAAAGAGGAAGAGGAGTCGATCTTCGTTTGAATCTCTCCCTGACCCTCCGGCCCCACTCCAGCCTATTCATGATATTACGGAGGAGGATACCGAGTTTATGCCTTCTCCATATCCATTTTAGAATCCAACCATCATCCCGATAGATCACCCTGGCTTGGTTCACAACCCGTTTGTGGGTCATCCAGACCTAGACCCGGCCTCTCATGACATGTCCTTCGATGAGGCTACTGGTGAGCATCTTCTCCCTCGCAATCCTATGGTATGGGTGCTTGACGAAGCTAAGTCCTTGGACCTTGATTTGCTTACTACCCGGGTTGTAACTCTGGGGGATGAAGCTAAGGCAAATATTGACCGGGTTGCTGAGGAGACCAGAAAATTGATGGGGCATCATGCCCGACTAGTCAAGGCCGGGGAGGAAATTGGGAGCGCCAACATTCGGCTACGGTTAATGGTCTCCGACCAGGCTAAGCAGCTTGCCGATCAAGACATTCAAATTTCTCAGCACGAGGCTGCATCCAGGCAACTGAAGAAGACTATGGAAGAGGCCAGCAGGGCAGAGTTGCGAAAAATGGAGGCCGCCTGCAAGGAGCGGATTGACATGGCCATTGTGACGGTGGATGAGGTTCGACAAGCGGACCTTGAGCGGGCACAGGAATTATCGGGGAGACTCGAGGCCGTGGAGATTGCTTAGTCCAGGTTAAAGGAGGAGATGGAGGCGATGAGGATATCCCTTCAGGCTGACCGCTCACGATACCGATCGGAGAGGGATGCTGCCGTTGCTAAGCTGCGTGCTTCTGAGGCCCGAATGAGGGAGCTTGAGGAAAACGAGGGGGTGATGGATGAGATGCTCCAGGATATGTATTTCCGCACTTGGAAACAGGGTAACTTATCCTGGATGGATGATTATCCCCGAGTTATGGCCAGGATTTATCTCTGGGCTCTGGAGGAGGCTAGGGCTGATGCGGATAAAGAGGGTGGCGCGGTCTTCAGAATGGATGTGGTCACTGCCCAGTTTACCAAGGAGGAGAAGGTGGCGGTGAAGGAGGGTATGCGGCTGCTTTCTGCTGAGGAGGCAGGTGTGCAAGTAGAGGATGATGATCAGGATGGTCAGGAAGTAGGCGCTGGTAAGTCTTCCTTTCTAGTCTTTCCATTAACTTGGTTGCTTATCACTAATGAATTCTTTCTTTGACCGAACAGGTGGGCAACAGGACAAGGGTAAAACTCTGACGCAGTCGGCTCCTTGATTAGACCTGGATATATTTTTGTGGACTTGACATTGTTGTATATGTTAGTCTCCAAACAGTAACGTAACTTTTAGGTTGTAATTATGCTACTTGTAATAAACAACATTATTCTTGACGTGTAATTTTTTAACTTAAGCTGATTCCGTCGTTTTTGAATGTTTTTTGCTATTTTGACATGTTGTATGAGAAATATAGCTATGCGTATGCTTATAATTCAATTGTGTTTGATGTAAAGTTCTTGCTTAAAACATAATTTCATGTCTTGCAATGTTAGTGTCATGTGTGAATAAATTATAGCCATGTGTTTATACATGAAAGAAGAAAATACTGCCCTTCATATTTTACTTATAGATGGCAGCTTTGAATGTCTTGTGTGACTGAGTATGGAATGCGGTCCAGTGTCTTGTTGTGAGTACCCGCTTCCATTAGCGAATGTCTCCTATTCTGTGTCCTGTACTTCAGGGATTGTTACAGAGGAAGGAGAGAAGTTTTTTTTAATTAAAATTGAAATATGAGAAATAGTAAAACTTCCAATCATGGAAGGCCTTCGATGTGCTTAAGTTCGTGGCAAACGGGCTTTGTAGTCACTTTCCCTAGCTGTGGGTCTTGGAGACATTTGTCACCCATCTTACGCCTCCGCGAGGAGTTAATTCTTTTTTACCACAGCCGCACTTAAGACACATCGGAGCCGAGATCGCGCACAGTAACTACCCGGGCCATTATGGCCCGTAATCGTGGGTATTATTCGATTTACTATGGCCGGCTAGCGTGGGTGCCGATCGTCAACCGTGAACTACCCCTGGCTGGCCACACATTATGTTGGGGCTTAAAGTAGGTTCACAGTTGTCGGCGAGCCGAACGCCATAATGAGCTGCCTCGGCTATAGTCGGCCTTCTCGGTGGCTTATAATCGGCTCATTACAGTTGGCTTTAAGGGCCGTCGCGAGCAATGAGTTAACCCGCAGCAGAGGGATGCCGGAGCAAAAGTGTCTCTTTGGCGAGGGCATAGATTCGCATAGTACCTGTTAGGTCTTGTCCAGGTGAAGTCGCGTTGTGAAGTGCCTTAAATGGAAATGCTATACGCATAGGATTTTGTTCAACATAAAAGGATAAAGTTAACAAGCAGCCAAGATATAAAGGAACAAGTTAAAAAAGAGACAAGGTTTTTAAAGTGGTTCGGCACGAAAATGCCTACGTCCACTGATTCTCTTTGTTAATTCACTTCATATGGGCAGTACAAGTTAAGAAAAGTATCGACGGAGGTGTTGGATGTTCCATGCCCTTTGGAACACCTCACCGTCCACTGTTGACAAAATATAAGCTCCATTGTGGAGATCTTTATGAATTACATATGGTCCATCCCAGATTGGATCTAGTGCTCCGGGGCGAGGGAAGATTCGCTTGAGGACAAGATCCCCTTCTTGTAAGGTACGATGCTTGACTTTGGAGTTGTATTGTACTGCCACTTTTTGCTTGTGGGCTGCTGCTTTGAGGGCTGCATCATTTCTTCTCTCCTCAACTAGATCCAAAGACATGTAAAGGAGTTCTTCGTTCTCTACTGGGTTATAGTGGATCCTACGGTGGGAAGGCACGATGGTTTCAACTGGGAGCATAGCCTCCGATCCGTATGCCAAAGAGAAAGGAGTATGCCCCGTTGATGTTATGAAAGATGTGCGATAGGCCCATAGTGCCGTAGGGAGTTCATCCACCCAAGCGCCCATTGACTTTTCGAGTTTCTTTTTTATTAGAGTTTTCAGAATTTTGTTGATGGCTTCGACTTGTCCGTTTGCCTGGGGATAAGCTACGGATGAGAAGCTTTTGTGAATTCCATGCTCTTGGCACCAATTGGCGAACTCCTCGTTGTCAAACTGAAGTCCATTGTCCGATATGATTTTGAGTGGGACTCCGTACCTGCACATAACATTTTTGATCAAGAAGTTAATAACTTTTGCTGAAGATACTTTATTCAGAGGTTCTGCTTCCACCCATTTGGTGAAATAGTCGACTGCCACTATAGCATATTTGGCCCCGCCTCGGCCCATTGGCAGTTCGCCGATTAAGTCAATTCCCCATACTGCAAAGGGCCAAGGGCTGGTCATTTGAGTAATCTCAGTTGTTGGCAGCCGCGGAATCTTAGCAAACTTCTGGCATCTGTCACACTTTTTGACGAAATCCAAGGCGTCCTTGCTTAAGGTGGGCTAGAAATATCCATATCGGAGTATCTTTTTTGCTAATGTCTGCCCTCCGGTGTGATCTCCGCAGCTTCCCTGATGAATGTTGGATAAGATTTCCTTGGCTTCCCTCCCAGCGACACACCTTAATAACGGGTTAGAGAATCCGCGCCGATAGAGGATGTCTTCTTGAATT
Source organism: Allium fistulosum (assembly GCA_030737815.1). Lineage (NCBI taxonomy): Eukaryota > Viridiplantae > Streptophyta > Magnoliopsida > Asparagales > Amaryllidaceae > Allium > Allium fistulosum. Next base: position 407,246,406 of record CM060904.1, on the reverse strand, counting down.
GTGTAGTGGGAAGCTTTCCTCAAGATTTTCTTGACTTCGTTACGCCCGTTGGGTAGTGTGCCGCTTTGTAGGTAGTCTCGGATGGGAGTCATCCAAGTTGCTTCTTCGGTCGCATCTATCAGATTCACTTGCTCAAAACTTGGGGTCAGTTGCTTTGAGATGGTCACTGCTCCGAAGATGGCGATGTCTCTCATACTTGCTTGCTTTGCCAATTCGTCGGCCTCTTGGTTCTCTTCCCGAGGGATGTGCTGGACTAAGTAGTGGTCCAATCGGCTGAGAAGTAACTTGGTCTTCTTTAAATATGTTATGAGTCGTTCTTCTCGAGCTTGGAATTCTCCTAGTATTTGATTAACAATAAGTTGAGAATCGCTATGAAGACACAAAGAATTGGCTCCGATTTCTATGGAAAGTTCTAATCCAGCTATCACTGCTTCATATTCTGCATCGTTGTTGGTGGCAGCGAACTCCAACCTTATAGCATAGTGCATCTTATTTCCTCTGGGAGTGATTATTACCACACCTTCCCCCGAGCCTTGTTCGTTTGATGCACCGTCCACAAAGAGATTCCACTTGATGTCTTCTGCCATTCCCAGTTGCTCCTTATCTTCATCGGTAGTGAATTCTACAATGAAATCAGCCATGGCTTGTCCCTTGATGGCGGTGCGAGGGTGATAGGTGATATCATACTGACTTAGTTCAATGCACCACTTAAGTAATCGCCCAGAAGTGTCGGGACGGTGGAGTACCTGCCTTAGTGGTTGATCGGTCAGAATTTTGATGGAATGGGACTGGAAGTAGTGACGCAGTTTCCGTGATGTGACTAGTAAATAGTATGCTAGCTTCTCAAGTTTAGGATATCTGACTTCTGCCCCCGTAAACCTCTTACTTACGAAGTAGACTGGCCGCTGCGTGTGGCTGTCTTCCCTTACCAAGGCAGCGCTTAGGGCGTGAGATGACACAGCAAGGTATAGGTATAACTCTTTGCCTTCGCTTGGAGTCGAGAGTACCGGTGGTCTCTGGAGGTGTTCGATCAAGTTAAGGAAAGCGGTTAAGCATTCGTCAGTCCATTCGAACTTTCCTTTGTCTTTCTTTAGAGCTTCGAAAAAGGGGACGCACTTGTCCGTTGCCTTGGAGATGAATCGGCTTAGGGCGGCCACTTTTCCATTCAGGCTTTGCATTTCCTTTCGAGTGGAAGGTATCTTGATATCCCTTAACGCTCGGACTTGTTCAGGGTTTGCTTCAATCCCTCTGGCATGGACGATGAATCCTAAGAACTTTCCTGATGATACTCCGAAGGAGCATTTTAGAGGATTCAACTTCATTCCATACTGGCGAAGTACTTGAAACATCTCGCCTAGGTGGCTTACGTGATCGTCGGCTTTCCTTGACTTTACCAGCATGTCATCCACGTATACTTCCATAGTTTGCCCTATTAGCCCTGCAAACATCTTGTTGACGAGGCGCTGGTAGGTGGCTCCTGCATTTTTAAATCCGAAAAGCATTACCTTATAGCAGTATAAACCCCGGTCGGTGATGAAACTAGTGTGGTCTTGGTCGGGGGCATGCATAGGAATTTGGTTATATCCTGAGTATGCTTCCATAAAAGATAAGAGCTCGTGCACGGCTGTGCTGTCTACAAGTTGGTCGATTTGGGGAAGTGGGAAACAATCCTTTGGGCAGGCGTCGTTTAGGTTGGAGAAGTCGATGCATGTTCGCCACTTCCCATTGGCCTTTTTCACCAGCACCGGGTTAGCGATCCATTCCGGGTAGACGGCTTCTCGTATGAAGTCATTGGCGAGTAAATTCTTTACTTCTTCATCGAGGGCTACTGATCGCTCTGCCCCCATACTTCTCTTTCTTTGTTTTACGGGCGCCTTGGTAGGATCAATGCTTAGTACGTGGCATGCTACGTCGGGGGAGATTCCAGTCATGTCAACGTGTGACCATGCGAATACATCCAAGTTGTGGCGGAGATAGTCGATGAGTTGCTCCCTCAACTCTGCTTTTAGCTGGGACCCAATTTTCAATAGTCTACTCCGGTCATGCTTGTCTACAGATACAAACTCCATAGCCTCTGCAGGCTCAACGGCGGCCTCCTCCTCCTTGTCCCTAGGGTCTAGTTTATTGAAAGGGTCGCTGGTATATCGAAGAGGAGGGGCTTTCTTTAGTTGCTATGCTTCTAGACTTTTCGTGCAGAGGGCAACCTCTACACCCTTCCCTTTATCCTTCCTGAGGTTGTTGCGAAGTTCAGTCACGTAGCAGTCTCGAGCAACGTCCTGGTCTCCTTCTACTTCCCCTACTCCATTGTTCGTTGGAAATTTCATCTTTAGGCACCATGGGGCTAGGACAATTTGGAAGTCAGACAAGGCTGGCCTTCCTAAGAAGGCGTTGTAGGCCGAATGGTTTTCTATTAGCACAAACGTCTGTTTCCATACAACGGAGCGGGGATGGCTTCCAATCTCAATAAAGAGGTCCAGTTGCCCGAGGGGCATCTTCGCATCTCCAGTGAAACCGTGTAGTGGTTTATCGCAGGGGGATACATCCTTCATTGATAGTTTCATTTTGTCAAATGCATGTTTGAACAGGATATTTACTGAGCTTCCAGTGTCTACTAGGATTCGGTAAACTTCGGCGGGACCGAGCCGGGCAGAGATAACCATGGGATCCATGTGAGGGTATTGCCTTCCTTCTAGGTCATGCTTAACGAATGTGATGTCATCACTTCCTTTCCGTTTCGGGTGGCGCTCTTCTATAACTGAATTGACACAGTCTTTATTGTCTTTAAGCGACTTTCCATATCTTTCCATCTCTTTCCAGCTTCTGTCTGCGATGTGTGGTCCTCCCGAGATGGTATGGACCACTATCTTCTCTTGACTAGAGCTGCTAGTGTTGCGGTTTCCTCTGCCGATCTCCGGTGAGGGTAGCCTTGGGCTCTCATTGGCAGGAGCTGGAGTCCTGTCCTGACCTTTGACATAGCGTTCCAGTTTCTTCCTTCTAATGTGTTCCTCAATCAAGTCCCGGAGATGATGGCATTCATTGGTATCATGCCCATGAGATTCGTTGAAGCGGCAGAACTTTCTAGACTTCTGCGCGTTATCTGATTCCTTCTTGTATGGGGGGCGTTTGTATCTAACTTCGCCTTGGGTGGCAAGGAAGATATTTTTGACGGTCTCGTTCAAAGGAGTGTAAGTGTCGAATCTTGGTCCTAGCCGATATAGGCGCTTTTCTCCCTTCTTGCCCCCAGCATTGTCTCTGGAATCATTCCTTCGAACGTCCCTTGCCACAGCAGGGGCGTTGCTGTGAGTTGCCTTATTTTGCTGTCCTGACTGCCCCTCAACGACAGCATCATCAAGCCTCATATATTTCCCGGCTTCATGGAAGAAATGGAGTAAAGTAGCTGGTTTTTCTTTTGTCAACCTTCTAGCAAATTTAGTGTCCGGATGCACACCACTACAGAGGGCCATTAGGATAAGCTTCTCATCGGCATCTTGGACTGCGGCTGCTGCGGCATTGAATCGGGTTAGGTATTGTTGCAGTTTCTCTCCAGGTTTCTGTTTGATGCTGGATAAGGAATAAGCGTCCTTAGGTTGTTCCACATGAATGCGGAACTGACTGATAAACTTTTCTTTCAACATTTCCCACGAGCTGATGGACCCCTGGGGTAGATGACAGAACCAGGAGGTAGCGAGATCTGCTAAGAAGAGTGGGAAGCATTTGCACAGTACTCCCTCTGTCGCTCCACTCATGAGCATATGTTGTGTGTATCTCTGTAAGTGTACAACGGGGTTGGAGGTTCCTTTGTAAGGTTCCATTGTTGGCATCTTCCATTCTCGGGGGGTGATAGCATTTTCGATATTGCGGGCGAAAGGGCTGGTTACCCTAGCGCCTATCCCTCGATCTCTTTGCTCCCATTGGACACACTCTCTGAATAAGCGTGCCATCCTTTCATCAGAATTTGGAGCAGATAGAAATTAGTTTGGTTCTGTTCTGTGGGATTGATTCCGTCCAGATGACCTGTAGGGATGGTATCGCCTATCATTCCTCATATTTTCCATTAGCTGCCTTTGATCTTCTGGGAGCATGCTAGGGTCAGCTACAGTTGGCCCTTGCCTTGATCTTCCCCTGCTGGGTTCTGATCTAAGCACTTCCTTGGGTCCAACTTTGGGTTGGACTCTAGCTCGGCCCCGTTCACTGGTATTTCCGTGGTTAGGCATTATGACAGGCTCAGCTATAGTTGACCTTCACCCAGTACCTCCCCCGTTGGGTTCGGTACCAAACGTTTCCTCAGGCCTGACTTCGGGTTGTGCTCGATCTCGGCTCCTACCATGGCTACTTCTGTCGTTAGCTCCTTCGAAGAAGGAAGACCTTTGTTGTCTCTGAGATCCTCCAGACTGGGACTCGCCCCATGATTCAGTGTTGCGGTTGGACTCTTCAGCATCCCTTAAGCGTGACATGAGATGGTCCACCAAGGCTTCCTGCTGGGACGTGAACCGGTTAGTTACTTCAACCACAACCCTGTCTAAATCTGCCCTAGTAATTACTGTGGGCTGTTCTGTGGCAGGAGTGGTCGGATTAGTCTGTCCTTCATTTGGTATTGCTGTTGGAGGAGGACGATTTACTTGATTCGTGACAGCTGGATCTGGAAGACTATTGGATGCGATGTTCTTTCCTTTGTTAACATCTTTTCTCTGTTTGAGAGGCATGTTTTCCAAGTGGCGAACGATGCTGTTAGGAAAAATGTTAAGTGGATGAAGCTGAAGCTTCGAGCTTCCAGCTCTCAGTGAAAGCACCAAAAATGTTTGCACAAAAAATGGACAAACACCTCAAAGTCGTATGATTTAGTAGATCTTATGTTGTTCTTAGTGATTTGGGTGATTTATGCAAATATATGAAAAGCATGGGATAAACTATAAAAAGACATGCAGATTTATAGTGGTTCAGCCAGAATGTGCCTACGTCCACTTTATATGTTATTTCTCTTCTCTGGTTTAGATTACAAGTACAAAGCTTTGATACAAGTAAAAGAAAGTTGTTTGAAAGTTCTCTCCGTGCTTGAGCTCTCAAACTTGTTCCTCAAAGCTATACCCCTGCCCCTTTATTTATAGAGTGAGGTTGGGAGCAGGGGTCTGGGATGTATATAGCCGCTGGTGGGCCTGGGCTGATGTGATCTGGCCTGGCACGTCTCGGTTCGGTAGCATTTGGTCCGGCGAGGGTTGGTCCGGCATGGAGTTGGTTCATCATTGAGTTGGTCCGGCATCAAGTTGGTTCGGTATTGAGTTGGTCCGACATCTTGGTCCGGTGGAAGAAGACGAGTGGATCGGTGTACCTTGATCCGGTGGTAGGAGTGTGGTGGTTCGGTAATGCTTCATTCGGTGGTTGAACCGGTGATGCTGGTTCGGTATTGATGTGGAGATGTTTGGTTCGGTAGGTGTTGGTTAGGCAGCCTGTAGACTTTGGTTCGGCTAGGGTTGGTCCGGTGGTGAAAATTCACCCAACAGAAATCAAGACTGAAGACTCATGAGTATCAAGAGTATCAAGATTTCAAGAGTTCAAGATATCAAGATAAGTAATAGTGTCTAGACTTATGTTAAAACTTCATAATCGCACTAAAATCTTTATTCGGATTTTAATTATGGAATGGAATCCATCTTCTTGCTTTAATAGTGGGATGGAACCCACAACCTCTTTAGTGGGATGGAACCCACGACCTTCTCTAGTTGAATGGAATCCACGAAATTTTCAAAATGATTTATTTTAAATATTTTTCCAAAAACCTTTTAAAAGTCATCACCCTTAGTTTAATATTTTAGCCTTAAACTATTTTTATTATCTTTTATATTTTGATTTCAGAATCATCTTATGTTTTTAAACTATCTCTTGGTTTTAATATTATAAGCTTTAAATCTCAAAAATATATTCTATACTTAGTTTTTAATATTACATTTATATTATATATTATATATTTTTTAGATTACTTTTTAATCTCTTTTATAAGTTTAAACTATATTCAAAATGGTTTATAAACTTCAGAAATTGTTTTGACAAGTTTTAGAAAAAATCTCTTTTAAAAACAAAAATCAATTTTCAAAATTAACTAGGGCATGTCGACATACCCCATCCCCCCATGTCGACATGATAGCCATTGAAATTCAAATTTCAAATTTTCAAATGAATTGCCTATTCGTCATAACCTTTCATGAATGGACATGACTGTTGTTCTTCTATAAATACCAGTTATTTTCAACGAATTTTAAGTTATTTTTTCTTCACTTCTTCACTTCTTCTTCTCCACTCAAACATTCTCTTATATTTTTAACAAAACTTTGCCGAAATCCTAAGTAAAACAACTTGATCATCTCTAGTTTGATTCTCTGTCACTCTCTCTCAAAGATCTCGGTGCTATTCAGAGTTATAGGATCATTTGTAATCAAAGATCGAATGATCGAAGTGTATCGAGTCTCTCTCTATCAAAGTGTGATTGGAAATGGTGTGATTGTGGCCTGTAAATCAATTGGGTGTGATTGTAGCTCGTAAATCAATTAGGTGATCTTGTAGCCTAGTTAAATCAAGAGAGTTTGCCCTGAACTCGAAGACAGGAGGGTGTATCTCGTAGCCTTGAAATCGAGGTTGTAATATCGACATTATATTTGGAAAGAAATATGCACAAGAAATTGTGTGGGACTGGATGTAGGGTAACTCCGAACCAGTATAAAATTCTGGTGTGTTCTTTCCTTTACTGCTTTTATTTACTATTTGCATCTGTGTCTAATTCTGTGATTGTTTCTGTGTTTGTGAATTGCATCTATTTGGATTTAATTTGAAAAGATTTCAAAAGGATACATAAAATTAATTAAACATTATTCACTTCCCCCTCTCTAGTGTTAAACCAGCCTTAAGATCCGTAATCTGCATTTCCTACATTTGGTATCAGAGCATTGGTTTACAAAGTTATCATAATCTGAATTTTGAAAAGTTTAAAATGGCAATTTTTGGAGATTATGTTAACACTAGTTCAAAACTGTCCAAATCATCATTGTCTCATAAGTCTGCATATTGTTATTGTAGAAAATCAAATTATCTACTGAGTTGGTGTGTTATGCACGAACAGATGTGTTATATGGCTTTTGATGAATCAACACTCAATGGACAAATGTTGCAAATCAAGAAAAACAAATGGATACTTGATAGTGGATGTTCGAGACATATGACTGGCAATCCGAAGATACTGAATGACATAATTTATGAAGATGGAGGACTGGTCAACTTTGGAGTCAACTCAAAAGAATATGTGATGGGCATCGGTAATGTCGGTAACTCTAAAACTCCTACTATTTCTGATGTTTTTTTAGTTAGGAATCTATAAAAAAAAATTACTTAGCATAAGTCAACTAATGTGACAAGGGCTACAAAATTAAATTTGAAAAGGATAAGTGTCACATCAAAGATAATAAATCAAATATTATCTTTGAAGGAGTTAGGAAGAAAAATATTTATATTCTCAGTATGAAAATCTCAAATGATAACCTATGTCTTTTGGCTAATACAAGTGACCCTTGGATTTGGCATAAAAGATTTAGGCATTTGAATTTCAAACTCTTATCTAGACTTTCAAAACTTGATCTAGTAAGAGGCCTCCCAAAAATGGATTTTAAAGTAGATAGTATATGTGATGCTTGTCAATTAGGAAAACTTAGAAAGAGTTCATTTAAATTGAAAGATATGATTTCAACTTCAAAACCTCTTGAGTTACTTCATTTAAATCTGTTTGGTCCATCTCAAATTCAGTCAATAAATCACAATAAATATGTTTTTGTAATTGTAGATAATTATTCTAGATTTACATGGAAATTTTTTCTAAAACATAAAAGTGATGCTTTTGATTTATTTAAAACTTTTGCAAAAAGAATTCAAAATCAACTTTCTTTAAAAATCAAAACTCTTCGTAGTGATCACGGTGGAGAATTTGAAAATGAAAATTTTGAGAATTTCTGTAATCAAAAAGGAATAACTCATAATTTTTCCTTTCCTAGAACTCCATAATAAAACGAAGTGGTAGAGCGTAAAAATAGGACGATTCAAGAGTGTGCAAGAACTATGCTTTCAGATAGTAAATTACCAAGAAATTTTTAGGCTGAAGCAGTCGCTACAGCTTGTTACATTTTGAATAGGATATTAATTAGACCTTTAACCAATAAAACACCATATGAAATTCTTTTCAATAAGAAACCAAAGGTATCTTATTTTAAAGTTTTTGGAAGTAAATGTTTCATTTTAAATAAAAAGGACAGTTTGGATAAATTTGATCCTAAATCCGACAAAAGAATCTTTATCGGATATTCTAATAGAAGTAAAGCATACAGAGTTTTCAATTTAAAAACCAACACCATTGAAGAAACAATGCATGTATCTTTTGATGAAAATTTCAAAGATTTTGTTCAAATAAATGGTGAAGATGATTTTGTTACTCTAAATAATGAATCAAATGAAACAAATTGTGAAACTGTTCATCCTAATAAATAGATCAGGCTTTCAAAAGATCATCATGTAGAAAATATACTAGGAAATATTAAATCTGTTGTTAGAACTAGAAATTAATTAAACAAGATGAGTAATGTAGCTTTTATATCAACTATTGAACCCAAAAATACAAAGGAAGCATCATTTGATGATTCATGGATTCTTGCTATGCAAGAAGAACTGAATCAATTCACCAGAAAAGATGTATGGGAACTTGTTCCTAGACCTGAGGACAAAACTATATAGGAACTAAATGGGTTTATAAAAATAAAAAGAATGAACAAGGTGAGGTCGTTAGAAATAAAGCGCGGTTAGTCGCGCAAGGTTACTGTCAAGAGGAAGGAATAGACTATGATGAAACATTTGCACCCATAGCAAGATTAGAAGCCAATAGAATTCTACTTGCTTTCGCAAATCATAACAATTTCAAATTATTTCAAATGGATGTCAAAAGTGACTTTTTAAATGGTTTTGTTAAAGAAAATGTTTATGTTGAACAACCCCCACTTTCTGAAGAAGAAAAATTTTCAAATCATGTTTACAAATTAAAGAAAGCTTTATATGGTCTGAAACAAGCTCCCAGAGCCTAGTATGATAGACTAAGATCTTACCTATTACAATCAAATTTTGAAATTGGTAAAGTAGATAATACTCCTTTTATTAAAAGAAACAAAAATGATATTCAATTAGTACAGATATATGTAGATGATATAATTTTTGGATCAACAAACAATGAAATGAACAAAGAGTTTTCTGAAATAATGACAAAAGAGTTTGAGATGAGTCATATGGGTGAACCTACTTTCTTTTTAGGATTGTAAGTAAAACAATTAGATAATGGTATTTTCATTAGTCAAGAAAAGTATGCTAGGGATCTAATTAATAAGTTTGGTATGACCACTGCGAGTGGAAAACCCACTCCTATGGCAACCAATGAAGCCTTGAATAAAGAAGACATGTCAAAAGATGTCGACCAAAAAGTATACAGGGGAATGATTGGATCACTACTCTATATAACTGCGAGTAGGCCTGACATCATGCAAGTGTCTGTCTCTATGCAAGATACCAATCTCAACCTAATGAGACTTATTTAAAAGTTGTTAGACGTATCCTAAGATATGTTAAACACACTTTAGACTATAGCCTATTTTACCCTAAAAATGATTCATTTGATTTAATCTCATATTGTGATGCTGATGTCTATGCTGGTTTTAAATCAGACCGAAAAGGTACAAGTGGAACTTGTCACTTTTTAGGACATTCTCTGGTTTCCTGGTTTAGTAAAAAGCAAAATATTGTCTCATTTCCAACAACTGAAGCAGAATATATCTCTGCTGCTTTGGCTTGTTCTCAAGTTATCTATATGCAACAGACCCTTAAGGATTTTGGATTAAATATTTCAAAATCACCAATTTATTGTGACAATACAAGTGCAATAAATTTATCAAAAAATCCTACTCATCATGCCAGAACCAAACATATTGATATCAGACATCATTTTCTCAGAGATAATATAAGTAAAGAGATTATTTCTCTTGAATTTATCAACACTTAGAATCAAATAGCCGATATTCTAACCAAACCCTTGAATCAATCAACCTTTACTAAATTTAGAAGAGAACTAGGTATTTGCTATATAACTAAGATATAGAATATAAATATAGTAACATATATATTTAAATAAATAAAGAAAAATAAAATTGTCAAAATTTCCATAAGGATGTCGACATCCCCGTACCCCCCATGTCGACATACAAGTAAAATTTGAAATTTTGATTTTCCCTCTAAAATTAGTTTGGTAGTTATATATTCTCTATATTTCAAATTCTTCTGTGTTCCACTTCATTTCTCTCTGTAATAAACTTCTGTGAATATAAAATATTGGCCTCCTCTTCCAAATCAAACCAAAATGTGACCTTTTCTTTCCCTTCTCCTAATGCTGGTCCATTTCAATGGACTACACTGGCCTGAGTCATGAAGATAGAGGAAACTTTGAAGGACTCTCTGCAAATGATGACTGAGTTGCAAGTCATGCAAATAAAGATGGCTAAGGAATAAGAGAAACAAGGCAAAATCCTTAGAAATTTGCAAAAATATCTAATGTATAATCATGCGGACCGGATCGTGATTGAAGATGACTCCTCTAACATTCATATTCATAATCCATTAGAGGAAGACGAAGAAGAAGAAGAAGAAGTGCAAATGGACGAAGTCGATAAAGTTATTTGCGTTAGAGAAGTCTGTTTTGATAAAGATGGTAATTTGGTCGAACAACGTGGAAACCTTTGTCCCTATTGCCCAACTTGTTTGATTCACAAGTCACCAATTATCAAAGACTCTCATTAGATTGTTTTTATGTTAATGTTTTAATATATTGTGTGTGTTTGTATATATTTGTGTTTATATGTATATTATAACAACATATATAATAAAATTAGATTTATGTTTCGCTTATTATACTTCGTTATTAGCATTTAGTTCCATAGTATTAGTTTAAGAGGGAGTTATGTAGTTTAGGATTAGTTTTTGTTGATGACAAATGGGTAGAATTAGAAAATAGGTTAGATAGGCTTAGATTAAGGGGGAGTTAATAGTATAAGGGGGAGTTGTTGAAATAAGGGGGAGTTAGAGTATATTTTATAAACATAGGTTGTCATCATCAAAAAGGAGGAGATTGTTAGTTCCTCAGATGATGGTTTTGATGACAACAACCTTAGGACTTGTTATAAAATATAAATACTAGTATTCTTGTCTAGATATATATGTATATGCAAGATATATATGTAAGTACTGAAGAATGAAGACTGTACAGTATAAAGATTCAAGACTGAGCATAGAGATTCAAGACTGACAAATTCAAGATTGAAGAAATCAAGATTGAAGACTCATGAGTATCAAGAGTATTAATATTTCAAGAGTTCAAGATATCACGATAAGTAATAGTGTCTAGACTTATGTTAAAACTTCATAATAGCACAAAAATCTTTATTCGGATTTTAATTGTAGGATGGAATCCACCTTCTTGCTTTAATAGTGGGGTGGAACCCACGACCTCTTTAGTGGGATGGAACCCACGACCATCTCTAGTTGAATGGAATCCATGAAATTTTCAAAATGATTTATTTTAATTATTTTTCCAAAAACCTTTTAAAAGTCATGTCCCTTAGTTTAATATTTTAGCCTTAAACTATTTTTATTATCTTTTATATTTTGATTTTAGAATCATCTTTGGTATTTAGACTATCTCCTGGTTTTAATATTATAAGCTTTATATCTCAAAAATACATTCTATACTTAGTTTTTAATATTACTTTTATATTGTAGATTATATATTTTTTAGATTACTTTTTAATCTCTTTTATAAGTTTAAACTATATTCAAAATGATTTATAAACTTCAGAAGTTGTTTTGACAAGTTTTAGAAAGAAAATCTCTTTTAAAAACAAAAATAAATTTTCAAAATTAACAAGGGCTTGTCGACATACCCCATCCACCCATGTCGACAAGGTAGCCGTAGAAATTCAAATTTCAAATTTTCAAATGAAGTGTATATTCGTCATAACCTATCACGAATGGACATGACTGTTGTTCTTCTATAAATACCAGTTGTTTTCAATGAATTTTAAGTTAGTTTTTCTTCACTCCTTCTCCACTCAAATATTCTCTTATATTTTAACAAAACTCTGCCGAAATCCTAAGTAAATCAAACTTGATCATCTCTAGTTTGATTCTCTGTCACTCTCTCTCAATGATCTAAGTGCTATTCAGAGTTATAGGATCATTTGTAATCAAAGATCGAAAGATCGAAGTGTATCGAGTCTCTCTCCATCAAAGTGTGATTGGAAATGGTGTGATTGTGGTCTGTAAATCAATTGGGTGTGATTATAGCCTGTAAATCAATTAGGTGATCTTGTAGCCTGGTTAAATCAAGAGAGTTTGCCCTGGAATCGAAGACGGGTGGGTGTATCTCGTAGCCTTGAAATCGAGGTTGTAATATCGATATTATTTTTGAAAAGAAATCTACACAAGAAATTGTGTGGGACTGGATGTAGGGTAACTCTGAACTAGTATAAAATTCCGGTGTGTTCTTTCCTTTTCTGCTTTTATTTACTATTTGCATATGTGTCTGATTCTGTGATTGTTTCTGTGTTTTTGAATTGCATCTGTTTGGATTTAACTTGAAAAAATTTCAAAAAGATACATAAAATTAATTAAACACTATTCACCCTCCCCCCCTCTAGTGTTAATCTAGCCTTAAGATCCGTAATCTGCATTTCCTACATGATCTTCCAAAGGGGCATCTTCATATGTCGCACTTGGCATGTTTTGTACTAGTTATATGTTATCTGAATGTGGTCTGCATATTGGGATTATGTAATCAATTTGGAATATTTTGAAATGGAATGTGGAATTTATTTGCTGTTTAAAATTTTCCATGTTCATGTGTTTCTGTGTAGCAATGTATCTAATATGGGTCGCTGAAGATTAATAACTATGGATGACTGCAGCATCCGTAGTCGTTAATTTTAGGCCTCCAAGTAGGAGGATGTTACATTTAGATCTGAAATTAAGCGGCAGTTATTTTAGTAAAGAATTTGAAAAGTTGAGGCAACTAATTATAGGTTTAAACGTGGCAGGTTAGTTAGATAAATTTTCTTTAAGCGGCATTAATCAGCTTTTACTTAGAAAAGCAGGTTCCGCCTCTAATAGAAGTACCTTTCGACTTGGAGCTTCCGCCTTTAATCAAGTCAAAACCGCACTAAGCCGAAACCAATACACAAGGTATCACTTAGATGGTACATAGTGGATTGGAGAAATGTGGAAGGCTAGGTGTTGAAAGCATTGCTTCCGATGGGGTCGATACCTTTTATTTGTTTTAAAAAGCGAAGTGTCTGCCTTTGTTTTATTAAAGCCTTCGAAGAAGTTGAAGCATATGTTTTCGAAAGAGGTTTTCTAAAGGCTTTCGAAGGGGTTTCCATCTTATGCTTTAAAGAGTAACTTTCGAATGGGTTTCTATACTTATAAAATAATGCTTTCGAAAGAAGGGGTAACGACCTAGTCGAAGCACTGCTATCATTTTTTGCCTTTCGAGTATATTGAAGTCATCAATGGTTTCGAAGGGTAGTTTTGTTTTAAAAATGTTTAAGCCACTTCCTAAATGCTTTCGAAAGGGTCCAAGGGTTACGAAGGCAATGGCTTTGAAAGGGGGTTTCGACGCTATCCTTCACTGTTTTGTTTAAATTATTTGAAGCTTTCGAAAGTTATGGTGCCGAGGCCATCAAGTTTTCCCCAATGTTTTTATATGATAAAGGATGGTTTCGAAAGAGATCTTTCATTTATATTCACTTTGACCCAACTGATATTTTAAGTATAAACCCAATGGTTTCGAAAGGGGGACATTCATTGGTTTCGGAAGGGGTACTTTCAAAGGATTCGAAAGGGGTACTTTCAAAGGTTTCGAAACTATGCTTCTAAAAGTTAATAAGTAATAATTTATTACATTCGAAAGGTTTCGAAAGAGAAGTTTTAAGTGTTTCGAAAGGCAGGGGGATAATATTTTGAAATGAGATTTTTATGCTTTCGAAGGAGGTTATCTAGTGCGGTCGAAAGCAAGGTTTTGAAGGTTTCGAAAGCCTTAGTTTTCAAAACAAATAACCCAATCTCATTTTAAAAGAAAACCATCGCATAAATAAATATAGTGTTTTGAAAAGGAGTTTTTGAAGAAGTTTTCTTGGATTAAAGGGTTTAAGGGATTAACCAGGTTATTGTGTTTGCTTCTTCATATATGTATATATACACATTGTAATGACCCATAACTATATTTTAGGGAAGGGCGGAATAACCAGCTAGGTTGACCTAGTAGTGAATATAAATTAAGTTAACTCCTGAATGAGTAGAATTGCATCCATGAGGTCAGGAAAACCATATTATAGGATGCTAAAATGTTAAAGGAAGATATTGGAAGGGGCCAATAGGTTCTCGGTAAGCCCATGAAAACCATGTATTGGAAAAGATATTGGTAGGGACCGATAGGTTCATAGTAAGTCCATGAAAACTATGTATAAATGAAGATGTCAGAAAGACAGGTTCATTGTTAGCCCATGAAAACTATGATTTAATATTGGCAGGGGCCAACAGGTTTATATTGAATCCATGAAAACTATATCCAAATCAAGATATTGACAGATGTTAATAGATTCCTAGTCAACCCATGAAAACTAGGATAAGAGTAATGATATTGGAGTTACCAATAGGTTCCTAGTCAACCCATGAAAACTAGGATAAGAGTAAAGATATTGGAGTTACCAATAGGTTCTTCGTGATCCCATGAAAACTATGTGACTAGACAGGGAGTCCATAATCATTTAACCGGTTATTAGTCGGCCCATGAAAACTGTTAGGTTAATAGTAATCCTAGAAACTATAATTGAGATAGATAGTCAAAATGAATGGGAATGGTTAATCCAGAATTGATTCTTTTGTTTTGCATAACATCATATCATATTGTTTTGAATTGTTTTAACCATTGTGGATGCAGGAGCACAGTATATGGTTTTATAAAGCTTTTAGGATACTAGTGAGGGGAGAACCCGTTCCACTAAGCGGCGTGGTCTCATTAGATATCTAAATGGTTTGAGATGGTAGATTATTATTCATACCAGGCTTTATGTCTGACTCGAAGTTTATGTTTTCCCCTTAAACTCTCGGGTACTCAATTGATTTTGAGTAGTTTGAGAGTTGAGGTTTTTAGGTACCTCATTGGACGAATAAAGCTTCCGGAGACGTGTAGGAGGCATGATAGATATCTAGAGTTCTCTTTTCTGATTCCGCTGTGTTGTTTGTAAAGGCAAAGTTGTTAAATTGCCAGTATATGCTTTGATCATCCAAGGGGGCATCTTCATATGTCGCTCGCGGCGTATGTTGTAATAAATATATTTTCTTTGAATGTGGTTAATGATTATCGGATTATGTAATGAACTGGAAATGTTTTGAAATGGAATTTGATCTTGTTTGATGTTTTTAAAATTCTTTTCGTATTCATGTGTTTCTATGTATCAATGTATCTAACAGTGCCATATTTGGTCACCGAGGATTAATAACTATTGATGACTGCAGCATCCGTAGCCGTTAGTTTTGGGCCTCTAAGTAGGGGAATGTTACAAGTTGGTATTAGAGCTTAGGTTTATGAAACTTAAAAGAAATTTAAACCTAAAAGATTTTCAAACATAATCCAATGAATCAGAAATATGATCGGGGTTTGGGATAACACTATAGTAACGTACTTGTATTTGACATATATATATATATATAAGTATGTATTCCCCTCTCTCATAGACCGTTCTTCTGTATCTTACTAAGGCTTGTATGCAAATTTACGAGAAAGAAGATATGGAAGCAGGAAAAAGAAGAGGAAATCTCGGTGGAGGAAGCACCACAACCAATGGAAATGCTCGACCTAATACCAGGAGGAACCAATGTCAACAGGCTAATGCTAACCAAAATGCTGATGCCAATGTGGGTGCTTGAAATCCACCAGTAGATATGGGGGCGATGTATCAATTCTTCATCAATGTGATGCAAGCAGGAGCTGCTGCAGGAGTTCCTGGGAATGTTGGAGGAGCTAATCATGTGGCTCCGGTTGGGAATAACTATGTTAAGCTGAGCAGAGACTACACCAGTCTTGGTGGGAAGCCGTTTATGGGAACAGAGGATGCCATAGAAGTTGAGAATTGGCTATTGCATTATGAGCGTACCTTTGCTAATTTGGTGAGCAGAAGAGAAGGTTGGCCTCTAGACAGTTGTAGGGGCCAGCACTTCATTGGTGGAATAGTGTTACTACCGGAGTTCCGAAGGAGGAGTAGACTTGGGTTGAATTCAGAAGCAGATTTGAACAAAGGTTTCTATCCGAGGTTGCTAAGTCAGCATTGATGAGAAAGTTTATGGATCTAGTTCAGGGAGAGATGCCGGTTATCGAGTATGCCACTAGGTTTTGTGAGCTGTTTCGATATGGGTACGCTACTATAGACACTGACAACAGAAGGAATGAGAGGTTCATTCGGGGATTGAGACCTAAACTTGCTAGGGCGGCCCTGACACGTATCCGTGATCCTTGTAATGTGGTTGTAGATATGGCAATTCGCCATGAGGAGATGCTTGCTATTTGTGCTAGAGAGAAGCCGGTTGAAACCCAGGGTTCTCAGGAAAGAAAAGAAAGTTCTTTAAGAAGAAGAGAGTCCAGAAGTGAGAAGCTGCCAAGAAGGCAAAGGCTGATCTAGTTTGCTACAAGTGTGACAGGAAGGATCATTATGCTAATGAGTGTCGGTCAGGCAAGGAGAAGAAGGCTGCAGATAAGAAGAATGTAAAGTGCTTTAACTGTGATCCGGTTGGGCATTATAAAAACCCGTGTCCAGAACCAATTAGGGCGGACAAGGGAGAGGTTTAGCTGTTGGATCATCTACTAAGCCAACTGTATCTAATAAAGGAAGACCGTGATGGAAGGTACGTTTTTGATTCAAAGTATACCAGTTAGGATACTATTTGATACTGGTGCATCACATTCATTTATATCCCAGTGTTTGGTTGATAGGTTATGCTTAGAACTCACATACCTTGTTACTTCCTTAAAGGTTGCGAATCCAATAGGAGGGTATGCAACTCTGGGGATGAAATGTGACCAGTTAGAACTTGATTTGTTAGGTCATAAGTTTGCATACAGTTTGTATGTTTTTGATTTCGTAGATTTTGGAATCATTTTGGGTATGGATTGGTTGAGGAGGTATGAGGCCAGGATATTTTGCCAAGATGGGGAGATATCACTAAGACATCCTGATAGTCAAAACCGAATTATATTCTTAGTAGAGAATTTTGACCAGAGTAGTTGTGCTTTATTAAGTGCAATGGAAGTGGGAGAAGAGCTAAGTCAGGTTCGAGTGGCAAGAGATTTTGCAGATGTCTTTGAGCCTGTCATAGGACTACTACCGAAACGAGCTATTGAGTTTATGATAGATCTTGTGCCAGGAGTTGAACCTGTGAGTAGACCACCTAGCAGGATGACACCTACTGAGATGAAGGAAATGAAGGTGCGGCTAGTGGATCTAGAAGGAAGGAATTTTATTTGACAAAGCAGTTCGCCTTGGGGAGCGGCCGCGGTATTCGTAAAGAAACCGGATGGGTCGTTGAGGATGTGTATCGACTATCGTAAACTGAACGAGAGGACGATAAAGAATAATATCCTTTATCGAGAATTGATGATCTATTTGATCAGTTGTGTGGAGCCAGAGTGTTTTCCCAGTTGGATTTAGTGACATGCTTTCATCAGTTAAGGGTGGCAGAGGACAGCATTCCTTTGATAGCATTTCTGAATAGATATGGTTCGTATGAGTGGTTAGTAATGCCATTCGGGTTAACGAATGCACCTGCTTTCTTCGTAGATTTGATGAACCGAGTCTTCCGAGAGTATTTGGATAGATTCGTGTTAGTATTCATAAATGACATTTTAGTATACTCTGAGGATGAAAGAGAGCATGAAGATCATCTTATAGTTGTGCTTGAGACGCTTAGGCAGCCTCAGCTAAAGGCAAAGTTTTCCAAATGTAATTTTTGTAAGAAAGAGGTTAAGTTTCTTGGTCATGTGGTTTCAGAGAAGGGCTTGTCAGTCGATCTAGATAAGATCGAAGCTGTTAAAAATTGAAAGAGACCAGAGATGGTGACTGATATTAGAAGTTTTCTTGGACTAGCTGGCTATTGCTGGAGATTCATTAAGGATTTCTCGCAGATAGCATCGCCTTTGACTAAGCTAACCCGGAAGGATGTGAAGTTTGTTTGGTCCGATAAATATGAGAAAGCATTCCTTATGTTAAAGCATTTGTTGACTAATGCACCTGTGTTAGTAGTTCCAGACGGAAACCAAGGGTTGTTGGTGTAAACTAATGCATGTGGGACAGGATTGGGAGCTGTGTTGATGCAAAAGGGTAAAGTGATTGCCTATGCTTCACGACAGCTTAGACCGCATGAAGTAAGATATCCTACTTATGATTTAGAGTTTGCAGCGGTGATCTTCGCATTGAAGATTTGGAGACATTATCTCTTAGGGGGAGATTTGAGCTATACACAGATCATAAGTCTCTAAGATACTTATTCTCTCAGAAGGAGTTGAATATGAGACAGCAGAGGTGGTTGGAGTTTTTGGCTACTTATGATTTTGTTATAGAATATACACTAAGGAAAGGTAATAAGGTGGCGGATGCTCTTAGCAGAAGACATCAGAATGTGGTATTGGCTATGTTGGTAGAATGGAAGGATCTAGAAGCTTTGGCCAGTTATGGTGTGCAGTTAAGATCGACTGCTAGTTCTAGTCAGAGTACTGCCATGTTGTCCTGTTTAGAAGTTCGACCAATGTTGATCGAGAGAATTGCTTCTAAGCAGAAGGAGGATCCATTATTGGCCGAGAAGATCAGAAGACTTGAGGTGGGAACTGAGATCAATGATCTGAAAGATTTTTGTCTTGACCAGAAGGGATGGTTGAGAAAGTAGGGGCGATTATGTGTTCCAGATGTCGAGGACTTGAGGAAAGAAGTTCTTGGAGAATGTCATCGATCCAAGTTTACGATTCATCCTAGAGGGACCAAGATGTATCAAGATATGAAGAGGAGCTTCTATTTGGAAGGTATGAAGAGGGATGTTGGCTTGTGGGTTAGGCAGTGTGCAAACTGTCAACAAGTGAAAGCCGAACATCAGAAGCCGAGTGGGTTGCTTCAGCCTTTAGAGATTCCAGTTTGGAAATGGGATTCGATATCCATTGATTTTATAGATTGATTTCTAAGGTCAAATAGAGGAAATGAAAATATATGGGTCATAGTGGACAGATTGACCAAGAGTGCCCATTTCATTCCAGTAAAGTCAACCAGGACGGCACCTGTTTTTAGCTAAATTGTTCATGGAGAACATAGTTAGACTATATGGGGTTCCTAGTAGCATAGTCAGTAACAGAGATGCTTTGTTCACTAGCAAATTATGGAAGAGTCTATAGGATGTGTTAGGCACTAAGCTTAAGATGAGTACTGCATATCACCCTCAAATGGATGGGCAGACAGAGAGAGTCAATAAGGTACTCGAGGATTTGTTGAGAGCTTGTGTATTGGACTTTGGTGGATCTTGGGAGGATCACCTACATTTGGTTGAGTTGTTCTATAATAATAGTTATCAAACTAGTATAGGAATGGTGCCTTTTAAAACTTTGTATGGAAGGCCATACAAATCACCAGCATGTTGGTTGGAGACCGGAGACAGATTGGTCTTAGGTCCAGATTTGGTTAGGGAGATGTCAGAGAAGATTGAGTTAATCGAAGAAAGGATGAAGGAAGCTCAATCCAGATAGAAAATTTACACAGATATGAGGTATAAAGACCTAGAGTTATCAGTTGGAGACAGGGTTTTCATTAAAGTATCATCGATGAAGGGTGAGGTACGGTTCGGAAAGTCAGGGAAACTGGCACCGAGATATATTGGTCCATTCCAGATTATAGAGAGTATTGGAAAGCTCGCATACAGAGTAGAGTTGCCGAGCAGTATGGCAAGTGTCCATAATGTATTTCATGTGTCTCATCTTCGCAAGTATGTGCATGATCCAGAGACTACTATTCCTTCGACAGGGTTGGAAGATTTAGTAGTAGAGCCTAATTTGACTTTTTTTAGACAACCGGTTTGGTGTAGCGAGAGATGAGAAAAGATTAAGGAACAAGACAGTCAAGTTAGCGAAAGTTCAGTGGAGCAACAACGAGAAGGAGTGTACTTGGGAGACAGAGGACAAGATTCGAGATACTTATCCTGATCTTCTTTGAGGATATGTCTATATTGGATTTATATAGATAATTGCTAGTCAGGTAGACTAGTATGGTTTTTAGGAGTCGTTATAGATTATTGCTATGTTTAGTATTTAGTCCTTACTGAATTTCATGGGGAGCTTGTAACACCCCTAATTTTGGATAATATTATTCAAGAGATTTAATTAGATAAATTAAATAGAATAATGTAAATGTTAAGTGATAAGGGGATTGAGATTTGAAAAAATATAGTTAGGGTGGTGCTCAATTAACTAATTAAATGGGTTAAAGAATGGTTTTTAGGTTAATTAATTTACATAAGGGTATAATGGGAATTTGCCACACACAACCCTTACTCCTATACATTCTCGTTCCTTACCATTTCATTTCCCATTCACGTCATTTTGGAAACAAAAAAACAAAAACGTAAAAGAAGAGGAGTCGGCCATAATCAAAGAGAAAAGAGAAGAGAAACCAAAGAAAAGCTAAGAATTAAAGCAAAGGGAATAGATCTCAATCTCAATTCAATCTCCTTATCTTAATCAAGGTGAATAATAATTCATTCCAACTCTTTTTTGTTTTATAATCATATGTTTTCGGATTTAAGGGTAAATTCATTTTTTATGATGATTTGGATGATGATATGCTTGAATTGCAATTTGTTTGATTTAAACAAGAATGTTTAAATAAGATTATATGCAGTTTTAGGGAAAAACTGATTTATAATGATGTTTGAATGCCATGGAAAAAATTTATGTTGTATAAAATGTGATTTTGGAGTTGGGTTTTAATTTTGATAATTTTCCAAGTTATGGAAAGATAACTATGAATTTTCAAAGGAAAATATGGTTAATTGGGTTTATTAATTTATTTCGGAAAATATATTGAGAATTTGGGTCTGAAATTTTGATATGTTAGATAATATGATGAAAGTGAATTTCTGTAATTTTTGAGAATTTTCCTAAGTAATTTGTTATGCAAATTAAATTATTTTAGAAAAACGACTTATTTGCAATATTGGTTTTCTTTAATGGAAGGGCTTATTGGCTAACTTAACCATGGTTTAGATCTGAAATTAAGCGGCAGTTATTTTAGTAAAGAATTTGAAATGTTGAGATAACCAATTACAAGTTTACATGTGGCAGGTTAGTTAGATAAAAATTTGCTTTAAGTGGCATTAATCAGCTTTTACTCGAAAAAGAAGGTTTCGCCTCTAATAGAAGTACCTTTCGAACAGAGCTTCCACCTTCAATCAAGTCAAAACCCCACTAAGCCTAAGCTAAAACACAAAGTATCACTTAGATGGTACATAGTGGATTGGAGAAAGGTGGAAGGCTAGGTGTCGAAATCATTGCTTCCGATATGGTCGATACCTTTTATTTGTTTCAAAAAGTGAAGCGCCTGCTATTGTTTTATTAAAGCCTTTGAAGGAGTCGAAGCATATGTTTACGAAAGAGGTCTTCTAATGGCTTTCGAAGGGTTTGCCATCTTATGCTTTAAAGATTAAGCTTTCGAATGGGTTTCTTTACTTATAAAATAATAATTTCGAAAGAAGGGGTTCCGACCTAGTCGAAGCCCTGCTGCCGTTCTTTTGCCTTTCGAGTATATTAAAGTCATCAATGCTTTCGAAGGGTAGTTTTGTTTTAGAAATGTTTTAAGCCACTTCCTAAATGCTTTCGAAAGGGTCCAAGGGTTCCAAAGGCAATGGCTTTGAAAGGGGGTTTCGACGCTATCCTTCAGTGTTTTGTTTAAATGATTTGAATCTTTCGAAAGGGATGGTGCTGAGGCCATCAAGTTTTTCCTAATATTTTTATATGATAAAGGATGGTTTCGAAAGAGATCTTTCATTTATATTCACTTCGACCCAAATGATATTTTAAGTATGAACCCAATGGTTTCGAAAGGGGGACTTTCAATGGTTTCGAACGGGGGGCTTTCAATGGTTTTGGAAGGGGTACTTCCAAAGGATTCGAAAGGGGGACTTTCAAAGGTTTCAAAAGGGGTACTTTCAAAGGTTTCGAAGCTATGCGTCTAAAATTTAATAAGTAATAATTTATTACATTTGAAAGGTTTCGAAAGAGAAGTTTTAAGTGTTTCGAAAGGCAGGGGCCTAATATTTTGAAAAGAGATTTTTATGCTTTCGAAGGAGGTTGTCTGGTGAGGTCGAAAGCAAGGTTTTGAAGGTTTCGAAAGCCTTAGTTTTCAAAACAAATAACCCAATCTCTTTTTAAAAGAAAACCATGGCATAAATAAATAAAGTGTTTTGAAAAGGAGTTTTTGAAGAAGTTTTCTTGGATTAAAGGGTTTAATGGATTAACCAGGTTATTGTGTTTGCTTCTTCATATATGTATATATTCACATTGTAATGACCCGTAACTATATTTTAGGGAAGGGCAGAATAACCAGCTAGGTTGACCCAGTAGTGAATATAAATTAAGTTAACTCCTGAATGAGTAGAATTGCATCCATGAGGTCAGGAAGACCAGATTATAGGATGCTAACATGTTAAAGGAAGATATTGGCAAGGGCCAATAGGTTCTCGGTAAGCCCATGAAAACTGTGTATTGGAAAAGATATTGGCAGGGGCAAATAGGTTCATAGTAAGCCCATGAAAACCATGTTTAAATGAAGATGTTAGAAAGATAGGTTCATAGTTAGCCCATGAAAACTTTGATTTGATATTTGCAGGGACCAATAGGTTTATAGTGAACCCATGAAAACTATATCTGGATCTAGATATTGACATATGTCAATAGGTTCCTAGTCAACCCATGAAAACTAGGATAGGAGTAAAGATATTGAAGTTACCAATAGGTTCCTAGTCAAACCATGAAAACTAGGATAAGAGTAAAGATATTGGAGTTACCAATAGGTTCTTAGTGATCCCATGAAAACTATGTGACTGGACAGGGAGTCCATAATCATTTTATCGGTTATTAGTCGGCCCATGAAAACTATTAGGTTAATAGTAATCCTAGAAACTATAATTGAGACAGATAGTCAAAATGAATGGGGTTGGGTAATCCAGAATTGATTCATTTGTTTTGCATATTATCATATCATATTGTTTTGAATTGTTTTAACCATTGTGGATGCATGAGCACAGTATATGGTTTTATAAAGTTTTTAGGATACTAGAGAGGGGAAAACCCGTTCGACTAGGCGGCGTGGTCTTACTAGATATCTAAATGGTTTGAGATGGTAGGTTATTATTCATACCAGGCTTTATGTCTGACTCGAAGTTTATGTTTTCCCCTTAAACTCTCGGGTACTCAATTGACTTTGAGTAGTTTGAGAGTTGAGGTTTTCAGGTCCTTCATTAGACGAATAATGCTTCCGAAGATGCGTAGGAGGCATGATAGATATCTAGAGTTTTCTTTTATTTTGATTCCGCTGTGTTGTTTGTAAAGGCAAAGTTGTTACATTGCCTGTATATACTCTAATCATCCAAGGGGGCATCTTCATATGTCGCTCTTGGCATAAGTTGTAATAAATATATTTTATCTGAACGTGGTTATCGATCGTGGGATTATGTAATGAATTGGAAATGTTTTGAAATGGAATGTGGCCTTGTTTGATGTTTTAAATTTTTTTCCATATTCATGTGTTTTTGTGTATCAATGTATCTAACACCACCGTATTTGGTCGCCGAGGATTAATAACTATGCATGACTACAACATCTATAGCCGTTACTTTTGGGCCTCCAAGTAGGGGGATGTTACACTGATGCACTTAGTCGAAAACATCAAAATGTAGTGTTGGCGATGATAGCTGAATGGAAAGATTTGGAAGCGTTGACGACATGTAGAGTACAGTGGAGATCTGAAGCTAGATCTAGTAAGGAAACTGCTATGTTTTCATGTTTAGAATTCGACCAATTATGATCGAAAGGGTTGCTACTAAGCAAAGAGAGGATCCAATAGTAGCTGAGCGGATCAGAAGGTTAAGAGATGGAATAGAGAGCGATGACTTGAAAGATTTCAAACTTGACCAGAAGGGGTGGTTGAGGATGAAAGGAAGGTTATGTGTTCCGAATGTAGGAAGCATTAGGAAGGAAGTTCTTGAGGAATGTCATCGTTCAAAGTTCACTATTCATCCAGAAGGAACTAAAATGTACCAGGATATGAAGAGAAGTTTCTTCTGGGAAGGTATAAAGAGGGATGTAGGCTTATGGGTGAAGCATTGTCTGACCTGTCAACAGGTAAAAGCCGAACATCAGAAACCAAGTGGATTGCTTCAGCCATTAGATGTTCCAGTATGGAAATGGATTCTATCTCGATGGATTTTAATAGACGGGTTGCCAAGGTCAAACAGAGGAAATGAAAGTATATGGGTCATAGTGGACAGGTTGACCAAGAGTGCCCATTTCATTCCAGTTAAGTCAACCAAGACGGCACCTGTTTTAGCTAAGTTGTTTATCAATAATATAGTTAGACTTCATGGAATTCCTAGTAATATAGTAAGCAATATAGATTCCTTATTTATTAGCGAGTTCTGGAAGAGCCTACAGGAGACTTTGGGTACTAAGCTCAAGATGAGTACCGCTTAACATTCGTAGACATATGGGCAAACGAAAAGTGTTAACAAAGTCTTAGAAGATTTGTTATGAGCTTGTGTGCTAGATTTTGGAGGATCATGGGAAGACCATCTACACTTAGTCGAGTTTTCATATAACAATAGTTATCGGACTAGTATAGGGATGGCATCGTCTGAAGCTTTGTATGGAAGGCCATGCAAATCTCCAGTTTGTTGGTTAGAGACCCGGGATATGCTAGTTCTTGGTCCGGATTTGGTTAAAGAAGTTGAAGAGAAAATTGAATTGATTCAAGCTAGAATGAAATATGCTCAGTCTAGGCAGAATAGCTTGGCCGATAGAAGACGGAAAGACTTAGAGTTCTCAGTCGGAGATCATGTTTTTGTCAAAGTGTCACCGATGAAAGGTGTGATCAGATTCGGGAAATCGGAAAAGTTGGCACCGAGATTCGCTGGACCATTTTGTATTGTAGAGAGGATCGGGAAACCCGCATATAGAGTAGAGTTATCGAACAATTTGGCAGGAGTCCACGATATTTTTCATGTTTCTCATCTAAGAAAGTGTATTCGAGACCTAGAGACTATCATAGCACCGATTGTGTTAGACGACTTAGTAGTGGAACCGAATTTGACTATAGAAAGCCAGTTCGTATAGTTGCAAGGGATGATAAGAGGCTAAGGAACAAGATAGTCAAATTAGTTAAAGTCCAATAGAGTGATGACAAGAGGGACTGTACTTGGGAAACTGAGGGCAAGATTCGAGATGCTTATCCAGTCTTATTTCATGGTATGTTTTACCTTTATGATTAATTTTTATGAGTGCCTTATCGTAATTTTGAGGACGAAATTCTTTAAGAAGGGGAGTTTGTAACATCCCTAATTTTGATTAACATTTTTTAGGACATTTAATTAGTTAAATTAAATGAAATAATGTAAATTGTTAAGGGATTGAGATTTGTATAATAAAGGGGAGTTGTGCCTAGTTAAACTAATGAACTAAATGGAATTTAAAATGAAATAGGTTAGGGAATTAGATAAGGGGCAAAATAGGAATAAGTCTTATTCTTATACCCTAACCCCTTACTCACTCTTATTTTACACGTTCATTTCAACAAACTAAAACTAAACAAGAGGTCGGCCACCATAAAGAAGATAAAGGGGAAGATAAGTAAGAATCAAGAGGAAGAAGCTAATCAATTTAATTCAAGAACAAATCTTAACTCCTTAACAAAGCTAAGGTGAATAATAGATTATATCTCATGTTTTTTATTTTGGTTGCTAGAATGAGATCCGAATTTATTTGCAAATGTTTTGCCATGTTTTGATTGTTTAAAATGGATATATATATATAAACTTGTTGATGATTTAGGCTATTTCATATGGATTTTATGATGAGAATTGACATAAAAAACCTATTAGATGACATCCAAATGACTTGCAATTTTGATATGAGCTTAGAAATAATATTTTAGAGATGGGTTTCAAGTTTCATGAATTTCTGAATTTTTGTAGATTTATTATGAATTTTCTGGAGAACATATTAAAAGTGATTTATTGAAATTTTTGGAGAATTTTCCTAAATGTTTTGTTAAGTATATAAAATTATTTAAGGTATGGGACTTAAATGTTTTATATGTTTAAAATAGGAGAATGGGCATTTTGTAAATGTTTTAAATAAATAAATTCTGAATTCGGTAGCACTTTCAGAAAAGATTTTAGAAAAAAGAAATTGGTAACCAATTATATTAAGACAAATAAGCAAGTTAGTTGGAAAGGAATTACTTTATAAAGAAAGAAAACAGTTTTTGTAAGTATATGTTTTTTCGCTATCTTCGGCAGCTACCTTTCGATCACATACCTCCGCCTCCAACCTGTTCGAAACCAATACACATGGTATCAAAGTCTTGGTACGTAGTGGATTGGAGATAGGCGAATGGTAGAGGGTCGAATCATGGCTTTCGAAAAGGTCGAAAACTTGTTTTGCTTTCGAATGAAATAGCTTTCAATTTGGTTAATTAGTTTAAAGACAAGCTTTCAACCTAGTTTGCCGCCTTTTGTTTTAAATAAGCTTTCAACGGTGTCGAAACCCTCGTTGCCGCAATTCTACCTTTCGACTCAGTGAGGCTGCTTTGCCTTCAAACATGGTTTCGAAGGGGTGCTTTCGACTTTATTAAAGAACCGCTTCTCTAATGCTTTCAAAAGGTATGGCATTGAAACTATCTACTTTCTTTACTTTGGAAATTGGTTTCGAAAGAGTGCTTTCGACTTGGTTGTTTTATGACCCTTTGTTCTATTGAAAGATAAACCCATAGGTTTCGACTAGAATGGTTTTAATGTTTTCGAAACTATGTTCCACAAGCTTTTACTTGAACCCAATGTTATCGAAAGGTTTATTTTAAGTAGTGTACTTTTATGCTTTCAAAAGGTACTTAAAGTATTTTAAATAGAAGGTTTCCAATTGCTTTCGATAAGCAAGTTTTATGTTCTAAAAAGAGGATGTCTAAGGTTTATAAAGCTTTCGAAAGAGATGTTTTCAAGGTTTTCGAAAGGTATGTTTTGGCCTTTCGGCCTATGGTTATAAAGTAAAGTAGTTTACTTGTATCTAAAGGGGTGCATTCAATGGTATCGAAAGAGGTACTTTCAATGGTTTCGAAAGGGTTGTTTAAAGATTCTAAATAAAGGTTTCGAATGATCTACCTTGGCAATATAGCCTAAGTGTTTTTAAGTTAAAAAGGGTTTTAACTTATTTTGGAGGGATATGTAATCCTCAATATATTTCATCAACGTTATTTTGAGTAAAGTTTATATAACGTGGCAAATAGCTTTGAGTAAAGAAAATAGTATGTTTCCTTGTTTAAGTATGATTTAAAGGGATTAAATCAATTTGAAAGGTTTTCATGGAAAATTTAAAGGGTAGTTAACCCTAAGTAAAATGGCTCAGAAAATTTTATACCAAATGGGACTGGTATAGGGTCACGCCCTATACATTAGCTATTAGCCCTTAGCTAATTTAGTCCAAAATTCCAGTGTGTAGGGCTTAGTCACAGGTAAGACTTAAATGATGGTTACACACAAAAAAGGAATATATATTTACAAAGAAGGAGAATAGGTTATTGGTAAACTCGAAAAACCATTAGGATCAAGTGAGCCTTGAAGAAGTAAGTTAAGGACAGACCATCCAGAAGTATGTCTAATAGTTGTTAGATAATTTGTTTAGTTTGTCTGGTAGGCCCGAGCCAGCCAAAGGTTAGTAGTTGGCCAAACAAAACTACATTGTTTTGGACAAATGGTCCATTTATTACCTATTTTGAGCATATATGATATTTGTTATTATTGATATAATCAGTTTGATTAACCAATCTAGTTGCAGGGTTTTGATTTGCAAAAGATATGTTTTAAAGGGCTATTAGTGAGGGGAAACTTGTTCCGCTAAGCGCCGTGGTCTCACTTAATATCAGTAAAGCGAGATGTAATAGTATTATTCACACCAGGTTTTATGTCTGACTTGAAGTTTATGTTTTCCCCCTTAAACTCTCGAGTGCTCAAAATTGATTTGAGTAGGCTGAGAGTTGAGGATTTACAGGTTTTGGTAGGTGGACAAATAAAGCTTCCGAAGACGAGCAGGAGGATGCATTTAGTTATTTAGGAGTTGTTATGTTTTATTTCCGTTGTGTGGTATTAAGTTTATTATGACTTTTTGGTACTTTGGTCAACCAAAAGGGCATCTTCATATGTCGCTCTTGGTGTATTTATGTAATAATTATATTTGATCTGAACCTGGGAAACGATTAGGATTATGTAATTGGATACGAAACATGTTTTGTGAAATGTAATCAGAAAAGTTATTTTTGAAAATCTATGATTTTGTTTCATATTCATGTGCTTCTGATATTATGGATACCATTAATATTACCGTATTTTGTCGTCGAAAGTTAATACTATATATGATTGTAGCATTTGTAGCACTTAACTTTGGGCCTCAAGATAGGAGATGTTACATGTACTATGAAGGGAGGTACCTCAGGTGCCATGTCGTTTGTTTACACAAAAAATGGACAAACACCTCAAAGTTGTATGATTTAGTAGATCTTATGTTGTTCTTAGTGATTCGGGCGATTTATGCAAATATATGAAAAGCAGGGGCTAAACTGTAAAAAGACATGCAGATTTATAGTGGTTCAGCCAGAATGTGCCTACGTCCACTTTATATGTTATTTCTCTTCTCTTGTTTTTATTACAAGTACAAAGCTTTGATATAAGTAAAAGAAAGTTGTTTGAAAGTTCTCTCCGTGCTTGAGCTCTCAAAATTGTCTCCCATTGTTGTACCCCTGCCCCTCTATTTATAGAGTGAGGCTGGGGGTAGGGGTCTTGGATGTGCATAGCTGCTGGCGGGCCTGGGCTGATGTGATCTGGCCTGGTACGTCTTGGTCTGGTAGTGAAGTTGGTTCGGTGGAGGTTGGCTTGGTCCGGTCGTAGGTTGATTCGGTGGAGGTTGGCTTGGTTCGGTCGTAGGTTGATTCGGTGGAGGTTGGTTTGGTCCGGTCGTAGGTTGATTTGGTGGAGGTTGCGAATTGGTTCGGTCGCGAGGTTGATTCGGTGGAGGTTGCGAATTGGTTCGGTCGCAAGGTTGATTCGGTGGAGGTTGCGAATTGGTTCGGTCACGAGTGGGATATGCGTTGGTTGGAGTTCGATGAGGCAGGACCTGGTCCGGTGGTGTTGAACCGGATGAAACATACCCAACACTTGCCCCCCAAAGTAGGGCATGTGCATGCATATGGCGTGCTTTGTTTTTGGTCGTTCATCCTAGACACTCCCATCCGGTCTCAGAAACGAACCGGTGGTCCAGCTATCTTTCCTTTCCTCTATAAGTAGGGGCTCCGTACCTTCGTTGTTTCCTACCGATCGAAAAGTGCCAAGCTAAATTCTCAAACACCAAATCAATTGCAGTGCCGAACTAGGCTAGTTTTGCCGGATCAGGTGAGGCCTTCTTTCCTCGCCGAATGACTATTAAGCTTTATACTACCGAATGAGTCTTTTGAAAATGCCGAATGGATTTTTTTTGTTTTTGAAAATGCCGAATGGGCTTTTTGAAAGTGCCGAATGAACTTTCATATTGGAATGCCGAATGAACCTCCATTTGGAATTTACTGAATGAATTCGGAGATTCCGAGTGTTGAATGATCCCTCTACCGGATGGAATTTTATACCTGAATCACTAGTGAAACTCTAGATTATATAGTTTACGTGTCTTAACGATATACTTTCTTGCGTCTGCAGATAAATGTCTCAAAGAGTGGAAACCCGATCGGATAAGAAGAAGTCCCAGGGCGAAGGAGAGTCTTCCGCATTGCCCCCTGCTCAGCCAGGACCGGAACGTCATGGAACTGCCCCGAGATCACTGGTGGATGGGTACGGCCCTCAGGAGCTTCTGAACTCCCCGCCCGATTGCTTTCCTAGCTCCCTCAAGGAAGAGCAGCTTGATGTCATCTCCCGTTCTTTCGGAATTGATAGGGCGCGCATGCTGTTGCCAGGGAGAGAAGTTATGCCGTATGATCCTCCCGAAGGGTACTTTGCCTACAGCAGATACCACTGCATGTGTGGTGCCATCCCGCCTCTTAATGCTTGGGTAGCCAGCTTCCTTACATATCTAAAGGTGGCCCCATTCCAGCTTCAACCCAACTCCTATACTATACTGGTGAGCCTCTTCGTCATCTTCCAGAGGAAGTATGGGCGTGCTCCTTCCAACCGGGAGATCCGGTACTTATATAATCTGAGGGGCTATAAGAAGGGGCCTCCATACATCAGCTTGGAGTCAACTGTAACCTTTAAGCCGGTCTTGGATCTGTATTCTAAGTACAGCATGTTCAAGAAGGAGTGGTTCTTCGTCAGGGACGACTCTGTTTCTATTCGGCGTTTCACCTCTTGATGTAAGTCGATGCTTTATTTATAATTTCCATTCTGGTTGCGATGCTTCTTCTCATACGTTTTTATTTTTGCTAGCGATAGGTGGCTTTGCGGTTGTGGAGACTGATCGCCTGGTTCAGACGGCGGCTGAGATAGAAGCTATCCCCGAGAGAGATAGATCGGCTGCCTACCTGATCAGAAATGCGACCCTTCTGGAGTATCACTTGATCCTTCCACAACAGTCAGTAGTCAAGCAGAGGGAAACGGCGGAGGAGAGGGCGGCTGCTCAAGCTAAGGGAGGTGTCACAGTAGAGAGTGGCAAGAGAAAACCTTTCACAAAACCTCCAGCTGTCGGAGGTAAGAAACTTAAGAAGTCGGACGGTCCTTCCCCCAGCAATTGTCCACTTACCCAGGGGGAGGAAGACGTAGAGGAGGAGAGAGGTGAGGGTGGAGATGACCGGGAAGGTGATGACGGTGGCGATGGCATCGGGGCCTTGCTTCCTGGGCAGGCAGGCGAGATTCAGGAGTGGACGGATGATGCATTCCGTCAGGCTTTCGAGGGGCTGGACAGAGAACCGGCTTTGGTAGAGAAATCCGAGAAAGCTGACAAGGCCGAGACTGGTGCAAGCGTGTCTTCCCAGACTATTCCAGCCAAGGTGGCTCCGACGACTCAAGGTGAACTTTTGACTTCTGCAGGCTCCATTTATGATAGGGACTTAGGAATATTTTATGATCCGCTCCCGTCCTGGAATGAAATTCAGGACTTATTGCAGTATCCTACTTTTCCCCAGGGTTTGTATAACAAATGTGTTTCCTTTCTTCTTTTAACTTTTAATTTGCCGCGTTTCTCGAATTAGGGATTAATGTAAGCTTGTGACACTTGTTCTTCACATCAGGAGCAGGTAAAACGGCCAAGGCCTCAGATCTTCGGCACAGGCTTGAACAATACAAGCTCTCCAAAGCTTCCGCCAAGCCGAAGCCTTCGCCCCACCGCTTCTGGGATGTAGTCGGCTACCGTCCTCTTCTCGGGGTTATTGAAGAGGGTATGCAAAAGAGAAAAAGGAGTCATCCCTTATCCGAACCTTCACTTGGTCCTCAGCCCCCAGTTCAGCCTCTTCATGATATCACGGAGGAGGATACCGAGTTCGCACTCTCTCCGCACCCGTCCGAAAATCCTACCGTTATTTAGATTGATCGTCCTGGCTTGGCTCGTAATCCATTTGCGGGTCATCCTGATCTGGATCCAAGTTCCCATGATATTACCTGTGACGAGGTTACCGGTGAGCACCTTCTTCCCCGCAATCCCATTGTACGGGTGCTTGATGAGGCTAAGTCCTTAGATCTCGATTTACTTACTACTCGGATAGTTACCATGGGAGACGAGGCCAAGGCTAATATTGATCGGGTGGCGGAGGAGACTAGGAAGCTGATGGGGCATCATGCCCGGCTGGTTAAGGCTGGTGAGGAGATTGGGAGTGCCAACATCCGACTACGATTGATGGTTTCGGACCAGGCCAAACAGCTTGCTGATCAGGCCATTCAGATTTCTCAGCATGAGGCTGCCTCCGGGCGGTTGAGGAAGACTATGGAGGAGGCTAGCAAGGCGGAACTGCGGAAGATGGAGGCTGCCTGCAAGGAGCAGATAAATATGGCCATCTCGACAGTGGATGAGGTTCGGAGGGAGGATCTTGAGCGGGTAGAGGAGCTGTCGGGGAAGCTCGAAGCTGCAGAGCTTGCTCAGGTCAGGCTAAAGGAGGAGATGGAGGCGATGAGGAGGTCCCTTCAGGCTGACTGCTCGCGCTACCGACTGGAGAGGAATGCTGCCATTGCAAGGCTATCGGTTTCTGAGGCTCGTATGAGGGAGTTTGAGGAAAATGAGGGGATGATGGATGATATGTTGCAGGATATGTACTTTCGCATTTGGAAGCAGGGCAGCTTATCTTGGATGGACGACTATCCCCGGGTTATGGCTCGGATTTATCTCAGGGCTTTAGAGGAGGCCAAGGCTAAGGCGGATAAGGAGGGTGGAGCGGCTTTTAGGATGGATGTGGTTACCGCTCAGTTCACCAAGGAGGAGAAGATAGCGGTGTAGGAGGGGATGCGGTTGTTTGCGGTTGAGGAGGCAGGCGTGGAAGTAGACGACCAAGATGATCAAGGGGAAGTTGCTGGTAACCTTTTCTCCTTTAGTTTCTTCTTCCGTTAACTCTGTTGCTTATCAGTAATGACTTTTTTTTTCTTTGACCGAACAGGTGGGCAACAGGATAAGGTCAATACTCCGACGCAGCCGGCCCCTTGATTTGACCTGGAAAATTCTTTTTGTGGTCTTGACATAGTTGTATATGTTAGTCCTAAAACAGTAAAGTAACTCATAGGTTCTAATTTTTTGTTACTTGTAATAAATAGCTCTATTCTTGACGTGTAATTCTTTAACTTAAGCTGATTTTGTCGTCTTTT
Source organism: Allium fistulosum (assembly GCA_030737815.1). Classification (NCBI taxonomy): domain Eukaryota; kingdom Viridiplantae; phylum Streptophyta; class Magnoliopsida; order Asparagales; family Amaryllidaceae; genus Allium; species Allium fistulosum. The sequence continues at coordinate 407,213,175 of CM060904.1, read as the reverse complement.
GAATGTTTTTGCTATTTTGACATGTTGCACAAGAAATATAACTACGCATATTCTTGTAATTAAATTGTGTTTGATGTCAGGTTCTTGTTTAAAACATAATTTCATGACTTACAGTGTTAGCGTGAGGTGTGAACAAATTATAGGCATATATGAAAGAAGGAAATACCGCCCTTTATATTTTGCTTGTAGATGGCAGCTTTGAATATCCTGTGTGACCGAGTAAGGGATGTGGTTCAGTATCTTGCTGTGAGTATCCGCTTCTATTAGTGAGTGTCTCCTGTTTTGTGTCCTGCACTTCAGGGATTGTTACAGAGGATAGGAGAAAAGTTTCTTAAGTAAAATTGAAATATGTGAAATAGTAAAAACTTCCAATCACGGAAGGCCTTCGATGTGCTTAAGTTCGTGGCAAACGGGCTTTGTAGTCACTTTCCCTAGCTGTGGGTCTTGGAGACATTTGTCACCCATCTTACGCCTCCGCAGGGAGTTAATTCTTTTTTACCACAGCCGCACTTAAGACACATCGGAGCCGAGATCGCGCACAGTAACTACCCGGGCCATTATGGCCCGTAATCGTGGGTATTATTCGATTTACTGTGGCCGGCTAGCGTGGGTGCCGATCGTCAACTGTGAACTGCCCCTGGCTGGCCACACCTTATGTTGGGGCTTATAATCGGTTCACAGTTGCTGGCGAGCCGAACGCCGTAATGAGCTGCCTCGGCTATAGTCGGCCTTCTCGGTGGCTTATAATTGGCTCATTACAGTTGGCTTTAAGGGCCGTCGCGAGCAATGAGTTAACCCGCAGCAGAGGGATGCCGAAGCAAAAGTGTCTCATTGGCGAGGGCATAGATTCGCGTAGTACCTGTTGGGTCTTGTCCAGGTGAAGTTGCGCTGTGGAGTGCATTGAGTGGAAATGCTACGTGCATAGGATTTTGTTCAACAGAAAAGGATAATGTTAACAAGCAGCCATGATATAAAGGAACAAGTTAAAAAAGAGACAAAGTTTTTTAAAGTGGTTCAGCACGAAAAGGCTTACGTCCACTGATTCTCTTTGTTAATTCACTTCACATGGGCAGTACAAGTTAAGAAAAGTATCGACGGAGGTGTTGGATGTCCATGCCCTCTGGAACACCTCTCCGCCCACTGTTGACAAAATATAAGCTCCATTGTGGAGATCTTTATGAATTACATATGGTCCGTCCCAGTTTGGGTCTAGCGCTCCAGGGCGAGGGAAGATTCGCTTGAGGACAAGATCCCCTTCCTGTAAGGTACGATGCTTGACTTTGGAGTTGTATTGTGCCGCCACTTTTTGTTTGTGGGCTGCTGCTTTGAGGACTGCATCATTTCTCCTCTCCTCAACTAGATCCAAAGACATGTGAAGGAGTTCTTCGTTCTCTTCTGGGTTATAGTGGATCCTACGGTGGGAAGGCACAATGGTTTCAACTGGGAGCATAGCCTCCGATCTGTATGCCAAAGAGAAAGGAGTGTGCCCCGTTGATGTTCTGAAAGATGTGCGATAGGCCCATACTGCCGTAGGAAGTTCGTCCACCCAAACGCCCTTTGACTTTTCGAGCTTCTTTTTTATTAGAGTTTTCAGAATTTTGTTGACGGCTTCGACTTGTCCGTTTGCCTGGGGATATGCTACGGATGAGAAGCTTTTGTGAATTCCGTGCTCTCGGCACCAGTTGGCGAATTCCTCGCTGTCAAACTGAAGTCCATTATCTGATATGATTTTGAGTGGGACTCCATACCTGCACAGAACATTTTTGATCAGGAAGTTAATAACTTTTGCTGAAGATACTTTATTCAGAGGTTCCGCTTCCACCCATTTGGTGAAATAGTCGACTGCCACTATAGCATAGGTGGCCGCGCCTCGGCCCATTGGTAGTTCGCTGATTAAATCAATTCCCCATATTGCGAAGGGCCATGGGCTGGTCATTTGAGTAATCTCAGTTGTTGGTAGCCGCGGAATCTTAGCAAACTTCTGGCATCTGTCACACTTTTTTACGAAATCTAGGGCGTCCTTGCTTAAGGTGGGCCAGAAATATCCATATCGGAGTATCTTTTTTGCTAATGTTTGTCCTCCGGTGTGATCTCCGCAGCTTCTCTGATGAATGTTGGATAAGATTTCCTTGGCTTCCCTCCCAGCGACACACCTTAATAATGGGTTAGAGAATCCACGCCGATAGAGGATGTCTTCTTGTATTGTGTAGCGGGAAGCTTTTCTCAAGATCTTCTTGACTTCGTTACGCCCGTTGGGTAGTGTGCCATTTTGTAAGTAGTCTCGGATGGAAGTCATCCAAGTTGTTTCTTCGGTTGCAGCTATCAGATTCACTTGCTCAAAACTTGGGGCCATTTACTTTGAGATGGTTACTGCCCCGAAGATGGCGATGTCTCTCATACTTGCTTGTTTTGCCAATTCGTCGGCCTCTTGGTTCTCTTCCCTAGGGATGTGCTTGACTAAGTAGTGGTCCAATTGACTGAGAAGTAACTTGGTCTTCTTTAAATATGCTATGAGTCGTTCTTCTCGAGATTGGAATTCTCCTAGTATTTGATTAACGATAAGTTGAGAATCACTGTGAAGACACAAAGAATTGGCTCCGATTTCTAGGGCAAGTTCTAGTCCGGCTATCACTGCTTCATATTCTGCATCGTTGTTGGTGGCAGCGAACTCCAACCTTATAGCATAGTGCAGTTTGTTCCCCTTGGGAGTGATTATTACCACACCTGCCCCCGAGCCTTGTTCGTTCGATGCACCATCCACAAAGAGATTCCACTTGATTTCTTCTGCTATTTCCAATTGCTCCTTTTCTTCGTTGGTAGTGAATTCTGCAATGAAATCAGCCATGGCTTGTCCCTTGATGGCGGTGCGAGGGTGATAGGTGACATCATACTGACTTAGTTCAATGCACCATTTAAGTAGTCGCCCAGAAGTGTCGGGACGATGGAGTACCTGCCTCAGTGGTTGATCGGCCAGAACTTTGATGGAATGGGACTAGAAGTAGTGACGTAATTTCCGCGATGTGATTAGTAAACAGTATGCTAGCTTTTCAAGTTTAGGATATCTGACTTCTGCCCCTGTAAACCTCTTACTGACGAAGTAAACTGGCCGCTGCGTGCGGTTGTCTTCTCTTACCAAGACGGCGCTCAGGGCGTGAGATGACATGGCAAGGTATAGGTATAATTCTTCACCTCCGCTTGGAGTCGAGAGTACCGGTGGTTTCTGGAGGTGTTCGATTAAGTTAAGGAAAGCGGTTAAGCATTCGTCAGTCCATTCAAACTTTCCTTTGTCTTTCTTTAAAGCTTCGAAAAAGGGGACGCACTTGTCCGTTGCCTTGGAGATGAATCGGCTTAGGGCGGCCACTTTCCCATTCAGACTTTGCATTTCCTTTCGAGTGGAGGGTATCTTGATATTCTTTAGGGCTCGGACTTGTTCAGGGTTTGCTTCAATCCCTCTGGCATGGACGATGAATCCTAAAAACTTTCCTGATGACACTCTGAAGGAGCATTTTAGAGGATTCAACTTCATTCCATATTGGCGAAGTACTTGAAACATCTCGCCTAGGTGGCTTATGTGATCGTCGGCTTTCCTTGATTTCACCAGCATGTCATCCATGTATACTTCCATAGTTTGCCCTATTAGCCCTGCAAACATCTTGTTGATGAGGCGTTGGTAGGTGGCCCCTGCATTTTTAAGTCCGAAAGGCATTACCTAATAGCAGTACAAACCCCGGTCGGTGATAAAACTAGTGTGGTCTTGGTCGAGAGCATGCATAGGAATTTGGTTATATCCTGAGTATGCGTCCATAAAAGATAACAGCTCGTGTCCGGCTGTGCTGTCTACAAGTTGGTCGATTCGGGGAAGTGGGAAGCAATCCTTTGGGCAGGCGTCGTTTAGGTTGGAGAAGTCAATGCATGTTCGCCATTTCCCATTAGCCTTCTTTACCAGCACCGGGTTAGCGATCCATTCTGGGTAGATGGCTTCTCGTATGAAGTCATTGGCGAGTAGATTCTTTATTTCTTCATCGAGGGCTGCTGATTGCTCTGCCCCCATGCTTCTCTTTCTTTGTTTTACGGGCGCCTTGGTAGGATCAATGTTTAGTACGTGGCATGCTATGTCGGGGGAGATTCTGGTCATGTCAGCGTGTGACCATGCGAATACATCCAAGTTGTGGCGGAGAAAGTCGATGAGTTGCTCCTTCAACTCTGCCTTTAGTTGGGATCCAATTTTCAATAGTCTACTCGAGTCGTGCTTGTCTACAGATACAAACTCCATAGCCACTGCAGGCTCGGCGGTGGCCTCCTCCTCTCTATCCCTGGGGTCTAATTCATTGAAAGGGTCGCTGGTATATCGAAGAGGAGGGGCTTTCTTTAGTTGCTATGCTTCTAGACTTTTCGTGCAGAGGGCAACCTCTACACCCTTCCCTTTCTCCTTCCTGTGGTTGTTGCGAAGTTCAGTCACATAGCAGTCTCGAGCAACGTCCTGGTCTCCTTCTACTTCCCCTATTCCATTGTCCGTTGGAAATTTCATCTTTAAGCACCATGGGGCTAGGACAATTTGGAAGTCAGACAAGGCTGGCCTTCCTAAGAAGGCGTTGTAGGTCGAATGGTTTTCTATTAGCACAAACGTTTGTTTCCGTACAACGGAGCGGGGATGGCTTCCAATCTCTACAAAGAGGTCCAGTTGCCCGAGGGGCATCTTCGCATCTCCAGTGAAACCGTGTAGTGGTTTATCGCAGGGAGACACATCCTTCATTGATAATTTCATTTTGTCGAATGCATGTTTGAACAGGATGTTTACTGAGCTTCCGGTGTCTACTAGGATTCGGTAAACTTCGGCGAGACCGAGCCGGGCAGAGATAACCATGGGATCCATGTGAGGGTATTGCCTTCCTTCTAGGTCACGCTTACCGAATGTGATGTCATCACTTTCTTTCCGCTTCGGGTGGCGCTCTTCTATAACCGAATTGACACAGTCTTTATTGTCTCTAAGCGACTTACCATATCTTTCCATTTCTTTCCAGCTTCTGTCTGCGATGTGCGGTCCTCCCGAGATGGTATGGACCACTATCTTCTCTTGACTAGAGCTGCTAGTGTTGCGGTTTCCTCTGCCGATCTCCGGTGAGGGTAGCCTTGGGTTCTCATTGCTGTCCTGACCTTTCACATAGCGTTCCAGTTTCTTCCTCCTGATGTGTTCCTCAATCAAGTCCCGAAGATGATGGCATTCATTGGTATCATGCCCATGAGATTCGTGGAAGCGGTAGAATTTTCCAAACTTCTGCGCGTTATCTGATTCCTTCTTGTATGGTGGGCGTTTGTATCTAACTTCGCCTTGGGTGGCAAGGAAGATATTTTCGACGGTCTCGTTCAAAGGAGTGTAAGTGTCGAATCTCGGTCCAGGCCGATATAGGCGCTTTTCTCCCTTCTTGCCCCCAGCATTGTCTCTGGAATCATTTCTTCGAACGTCCCTTGCCACAGCAGGGGCGTTGCTATGAGTTGCCTTATTTTGCTATCCTGACTGCCCTTCAACAGCAGCATCCTCAAGCCTCATATATTTCCCGGCTTCGTGGAAGAAATCGGGTAAAGTGGCTGGTTTTTCTTTTGTCAACCTTCTAGCAAATTTAGTGTCCGGATGCACACCACTACAGAGGGCCATTAGGATAAGCTTCTCATCGGCATCTTGGACTGCGGCTGCTGTGGCATTGAATCGGGTTAGGTATTGCTGCAGTTTCTCTCCAGGTTTCTGTTTGACGCTGGATAAGGAATAAGCATCCTTAGGTTGTTCCACATGAATGCGGAACTGACTGATAAACTTTTCTTTCAACATTTCCCACAAGCTGATGCATCCCTGGGGTAGATGACAGAACCAGGAGGTAGCGAGATCTGCTAAGAAGAGCGGAAAGCATTTGCACAGTACTCCCTCTGTCGCTCCACTCATGAGCATATGTTGTGTGTACCTTTGTAAGTGTACAACGGGGTCGGAGGTTCCTTTGTAAGGTTCCATTATTGGCATCTTCCATTCTCGGGGGGTGATAGCAATTTCGATATTGCGGGCGAAAGGGCTGGTTACCCTAGCGCCTATCCCTCGAGCTCTTTGCTCCCGCTGGATGCACTCTCTGAATAGGCGTGCCATCCTTTCATCAGAATTTGGAGCAGATAGAAAGGAGTTTGGTTCTGTTCTGTGGGATTGATTCCGTCCAGATGACCTGTAGGGATGGTATCGTCTATCATTCCTCAAATTTTCCAGTGGCTGCCTTTGATCTTCTGGGAGCATGCTAGGGTCAGCCACAGTTGGCCCTTGCCTTGATCTTCCCCTGCTGGGTTTTGATCTAAGCACTTCCTCGGGTCCAACTTCGGGCTGGACTCTAGCTCGGCCCCATTCACCGGCGTTTCCGTGGTTAGGCAGTATGACAGGCTCAGCTATAGTTGACCTTTGCCCGGTACCTCCCCCGTGGGGTTCGGTACCCAACGTTTCCTCAGGCCTAACTTCGGGCTGTGCTCGATCTTGGCTCCTACCATGGTTACTTCTGCCGTTAGCTCCTTCGAAGAAGGAAGATCTTTGTTGTCTCTGAGATCCTCCAGACTGGGACTCGCCCCATGATTCGGTGTTGCGATTGGACTCTTCAACATCCCTTAACCGTAACATGAGATGGTCCACCAAGGCTTCCTGCTGGGACGTGAAGCGGTTAGTTACTTCAACCACAACCTTGTCTAAATCTGCCCTAGTAATCGCTGCGGGCTGTTCTGTGGCAGGAGTGGTCGGATTAGCATGTCCTTCATTTGGTACTGCTGTTGGAGGAGGACGATTTACTTGATTCGTGACAGCTGGATCTGGAAGACTGCTGGATGCGATGTTTTTTTCCTTTGTTAACATCTTTTATCTGTTTGGGAGGCATGTTTTCCAAGTGGCGAACGATGCTGTTAGGAAAACTGTTAAGTGGATGAAGCTGAAGCTTCGAGCTTCTAGTTCTCAGTGAAAGCACCAAAAATGTTTGCACAAAAAATGGACAAACACCTCAAAGTTGTATGATTTAGTAGATCTTATGTTGTTCTTAGTGATTCGGGCGATTTATGCAAATATATGAAAAGCAGGGGCTAAACTGTAAAAAGACACGCATATTTATAGTGGTTCAGCCAGAATGTGCCTACGTCCACTTTATATGTTATTTCTCTTCTCTTGTTTTTATTACAAGTACAAAGCTTTGATATAAGTAAAAGAAAGTTGTTTGAAAGTTCTCTCTGTGCTTGAGCTCTCAAAATTGTCCCCCATTGTTGTACCCCTGCCCCTCTATTTATAGAGTGAGGCTGGGGGTAGGGGTCTTGGACGTGCATAGCTGCTGGCGGGCCTGGGCTGATGTGATCTGGCCTGGTACATCTTGGTCTGGTAGTGAAGTTGGTTCGGTGGAGGTTGGCTTGGTCCAGTCGTAGGTTGATTCGGTGGAGGTTGGCTTGGTCCGGTCGTAGGTTGATTCGGTGGAGGTTGGTTTGGTCCGGTCGTAGGTTGATTCGGTGGAGGTTGCGAATTGGTTCGGTCGCGAGGTTGATTCGGTGGAGGTTGCGAATTGGTTCGGTCACGAGTGGGATATGCGTTGGTTGGAGTTCGATGAGGCAGGACCTGGTCTGGTGGTGTTGAACCGGATGAAACATACCCAACATTGTTGTATGAAAATCCATTTTCCAATACGTGCCTTTACGTACTTAGTTATATATTGAATATGTTGTTGAATGTAATTAATGTAACCATTCCAGCAATGACTCGATATTTATTTTAAACCCTAGACATTATTATAATATCACAAGATTTCCTCTAAAAGAGTTTGGTTATCATAAGGTAAAAATCCATCCGTGTTTATGTGCGCAATGGTTTTACAAGATACCTTTATTTTTGAACGATTTTTATAAATATAACAGTCCATATGATTTGAGTTTCTCACGTTGGTTTACTAGACTGATCCGGGTGTTATTTTCTTCTAATACTCGGGTCAGACCTGAGTACTTTTCCAGAGTTGGCTTTGGATGATTTGGAGCTTCAAAAGACGAGTTGGATACCTCTAAGATGTATTCCTATACTTTTGTTTTTCCACTGCATTTCTTGTTTGTTTTTATCACCATTTGTAAGGACATATTGTTATAACTATCCAGGTCAATGATAAGTTAGATTACTCTGATTGTTTTAATGTTTCTTTTTGTAAAGATCATTTGGATATTATATATTACTCGTCACGATGTGAGATTCTATTCTATCTTATCTTTTCTTTCACGCCAACAATCTATCTTTCCAGCACTTGGATGTTCAACACATGAATACTGTGGATGTATATTGCCCCAATCAGTGTACATAGACCCAATATTAAACATTTAATATGGATCATATGATGTAGATACATTATGCATCGGTAATAGGAATCATCATATATGCTATGTTATGTGGTATATTCGATCTCGATTATACACTTGGTATATTAAGTGAATATCAAATCTAAGGTAAAGTCACAAAATGGCAGTGATGAGTACTGAATATCTACAAAATACTAGAAAACTATTTATTGAAACAACGAACTTCTAGGAAGATTGTTCGAACACAAACTTCATAGGTGACATCGAGTATAGCAAGTCCATCTTAAATTCATTTTCCCCCCCTTATTAAGGAGCTTTAAGTTAGAAATGTTTCAAACAAGAGGTTGTGGCAGATTTAATTATAATGGCTAAGTAAATAGCCTTGAATTGTGCTGCAAAGAAAGATATATGTATGCAAATTTATAACCGAGCTCGGCCCAATTCCCACCATTGAGAATCCAATAACGTATTTTGATAGCAATGATGCAATATAGGTTGTAATGAGGGACGACGGCATGATAAGAGGTCGAGATATGTTCTCCGTAATTAACATGAGATAAAAGAGTTTATCAATAACAGGCAAGTATAATCGAAAAGTGGATACAAAATACTAATATTGTAGATCCATTCACCGAGGCCCCTTCTCAGTCTAATTTAGGTAGATTGATCAAAGGTAAGAGCATGAGGCCCATAATTGGCCTAAAGTGCAAATGAGAGATTGATAAAGTTAAGGGTATGGGCAATTATGTAAATTGATTGTATAACTTTACTCTTATAGAGAATCTTGTTCGAAATGAGGCATGTTTTTGGATTAATTATTCTGTTATATATATTATTATATAAGATATAAGTAATTTTTTTGCACATTAGATACATGTAAATAGAAAATCCTTAGGAGAAGTATTGTATCGACTATAGTTGCGAAAGTGTACGTAATAATGAGTAATGAATCAATATTTTAATACTAGCAACTTATATGTTCTTGGTCAAGATGTATCGAGATAATGTATATGTCAATTAAGGCTAGTGTACGTGACGTTGTCCACACGATTGATGGTGAATTACCCACGACCGTTGGGGGCACCAAGGGTTATGTACTTGTGGTTGTTTGGAGTAATCATAGAAAGATTCAACAAGAGTCTTTTATTGGTTATTGCAGCTAGATTAAAATAGAAGGTATTAAGTGATGGCGTGCATAAGTCTTCAAACTTGAGGGTATTGTAAATCTTAATTAACTACATTGTACTTTGATTGTAGTTAATTACATGACATAGAGACCTTGTTACGGTCATTGTTAACCCAAAAAATGGATCAACGCCACGGTTCCAGTGTGAAAGCACAGCCCTATTTCTCAGAGCAAATAATATAGAAAATAAATGTAAAAAGAGAAAAAATAGTAAAGAGACAAGAGATTTTTATAGTGGTTTGGCTGTTAATGAATCCTACGTCCACTTTATAGATTTTATTGATCAACTGCTATTACAAAGGAGTTTTGATTACAATATGATTCTTCTTTTCTAAGTTAGATCAAGCCACCATTATTAGAGACAACCAGAAGGATCTCAGTTGCCCCGTTAATGGATGTTATGTGGGAGAAGAAGAGTGAAGAAACAATGGTAGAGTTGTTGACATTAATTCAGCAGAGATCGGATTAGACCCCTTTTCTGTTGGAGATGGGATGGTATTTATAGGAGTTGAAAAGCATTTGGGTCAGAGCTGCTTTGTCAGAAGCCTGCACTTAGTCTGAAGAAAGAGCCCAGAAAGTTTGGGGGTCACAGGAGCTAGCTATTTGGATCGGTATCGATCTAATTGGATCGGATCGGATCGGTACCGATCCGAATAGTTAAGCATTTTTTATGCTTCGACTACTTGGTTATCTTACTTACTTCATTTTAATGCTCTCCATGTGATTTCATGGTTTGTTGACTTGTTTTAATTATGATTCACCTATGGGTTTGACTAAACTGTAGTCTGTATCGGATGAACCTCCACTTCTTGAACTAGGCTGGCTGGATTGCTACTAATCTTGTTGGATGAACTTAGTGGAGACATAGGGTCATGGTGCAAGAAAATTGGAGGACCAAAGAGCAACTATTTAGGATCGGTACCGATCCAATTGGATCGGATTGGTGCCAATCGGAAAAGTTAGGCTATTTTTAGCCCATATTTTTTGGAGACTTTAATGATGCTCTTTTAGGCCTTCCAGCCAAGTTCCGAGTCGTTCTGGCTTAATTTGAATGTTCTAACCCCTTTTGAATTCAGCTGGGTAAAAAACTCTAACATTTTCCCCCAGAGTACGCTTTCGTTGAAAACAAGGTGTGCTCTAGAATTGACTATCTCTGGGTTTCTGTTTTAAGGAGTTCCATTGATTGTATCGGGCTATCTTGATTAACTATCTATGAAGTACTGGTTAACTGTTCAATCCTTAGTGTTAGTCTCTACTATTCATGGTTATAGAGTTATTTTGACTTGATAATTTGCAGAATGAATACGAACATCGAGTAGGTCGCATAGGGGAAATTTGGGACCATTTGGAGGAGAAAATTTGGGTCGGTACTAATCCAATTGTATCGGATCGGAACTGATCCAAGTACTTGAAAAAAAAATTCAAACTTTTTTTTACTTAAGCTTTATACGAGCCAACCCTTCTCTTCATTCAATTCATTTTCATTTGACCCGATCTCACATTTCTTCAACCGATCTGACCTCTCCAAACTCTAGCTAGCCGATCCAAGCCTTCCAACTGCCGTCTCCACTTCTTGTCGCTGCTGCCGCTAGTCGCTATTTCCTGGAGCTATAACCGACGTTTTGAGTGGGACCCACCATCGAAACCACCGTCACCTTGAAGCACTGCCAGTCCGATTGTTTTTTATCTCTAATTTGGGGGGGTTTGAACTGTTGATCGAGTTAATTTCTCCTTCTCCTTGATTTTGTAGGTTGGTGATGTGGATTTGATGTTTTGGTGGTTGACTAGCGGTTAATTGGAATTGGCAGTGGAGATAATGTTTATTGCGGATTGATCTTGGTTTTTCTGGGAGGTGATAACAGCTTGGCGTATTGTCTTATACATAGCTTATGCTATTATCCTCCTCCTAAAAACTAAAATCGACTAATGCTGAAGATTTTCATTTAGTTTGGACGTATTGATCTGGAGTAGCTTGCACCAAACAGTCCTATTATTGCAAACCCAATGTTCCTGAAATAGGAAGAGCTTTCCATGTCGCTTCGGACAATGGATCTGTTATCAATTGTTGATCGATAACGGGTAAGTATAGAAATAATAAATTCAGCGAATGAAACGGATTGTTATTCCTAGCGTGAATGAGCTATCTACACGAGATGGATCGTTTACACTGTTCAAGACACCGGACCTGTTCTCACTTAGATTACACACTACACATGCCCCTAGCTAACTTTTGGAATCCAATTGGTTGGGACACATCAATCGTCTTTTGGATTTGAAGTGTCAACCGCATAAGGGTTTATAGTTTAGAGATTAGGCGTACCTGACCATTTTGAACACAAGCTTTATTGTGTAGAATGGCATGCAAATCTTCACGGTGCAAATCAATTGAAGGAAATTCCCCTCAATCTGAAGCGGAGTCATCAACGATCCCGACTGGGTCTGCCGCTCCTTTGACTACAGGTCAATATGGCTGTTTAATTCCGATCGGGCCTGTTATTAACCATATTCCTCTTAATTTCAAAGCCCTACTTGATCCTTCAGAGAAGGCTTCTACAACTATTACACATAAGATGTTGCAAAGCATTTACTCGCAATATGGTATTCCGGAGGACAATGTGCTTTTGCCCTCAAGAAAAGAGTTTTCCCATAGACCACCTCATGGGTATGTGGCATGTCATCAATATATATATATATATATATATATATATGCATGTACGGAGCGGTGTCTCCGTCCATTAATTCTTGATGACAACCCTTGCGAATATGGGGTTAGCCCTCTTCCAGATTCTTCCGAATGGATACGCTATATTGACATGCTTGTACGTTCTATTCATGCGGACTCTTACCCATGCCTCAAGCTTCGCTAAGCTATGGTATCTCCTATTGTTCAAGAAGAGAGAGGCTAATCCATCAGTTGTTTATATTAAAGCGCAACAGAGCCGAGAGCTTATACTGGATCTTCCCAGCAAAGTTCCTTCATTTAAGAATCGATTCTTTTTTGCTAAGTGTCCAGAAGGATTCACCCGCTTATGAACAACGAGGGTAAGTCTCCTTTGTCGTGTTTGGAGTTTCCATTAATTGCTATAAGTTTTCTGAATGATCATATATTCCTTGCAGTTCTTCTGAATATTAATAAGGACCCAACACTCAACACCGTTCTTGGAACCTTGAAAGTGGTCGATGCTAAGGAGCGCATGATTAGATTCTTGCTCACGGATGAGAACCTTTGCGATATGGGCTTTCAGACCTTGGGAGATCCATCGGATTTGTTAGTGATCCTTCCCAGTCTAGAGCCGAACCTGTTTTGTTTCCTCTTCCCATAACTTTGGTGAGGATGATGATGATGATAAAGAGGAAAGTCGCCCATCTAATGGGTCAGAGGAGAAGCCCGAGGAGGTTAAAATTCAAATCGAGGTCGATAGTCCACCCAAAATGCCCTCAATTCCAGAAGAGAAGAGGAAGAATTTATTCAATCAAAGGGAAAGGCTCCGCTTATTCGAGAGAAGGAAGAAGGAGAAGTCAGCAAGGAACGTCTTCTAAATGAGAAAGAAATATATTGGGACACTGATGAGGGTGACATCAAATTAGTTGACAAAGCCTCGGAATTAAGCCTAGGTCATGCACCCTCACCTTCTTTGAAAGAGCCTATCGAGGGAGCTTCTTCCAAGACTGAGCATGTGCCTAGCTCTTTGTTAGAAGATGCTAACATTGATTTAGGAGATACAAGTAACATTTTTATGAATATGGATGATTTGATGGTACTTTACTTCGGAAGGGTTGCCTTCCCAATTTACTCAAATCACCCTTGTAAGAAGCAATGTTCTGACATTAGTTGGTGACCGATCTGGTTTGTGTATTCCGCTGGGGTTGTTAAGTTGCAACACACACTTCACTAGGATCACACACTTCATATTATTTTTCTTTAGGATGTTTTAGTCCATCGAACTCCTTTTCCTAAAGCCATTTTATCGCTTACTGCAGCAATCATGTCTTGTTGTCTTTACGACGATCTTGATCGAGTTTTGGAGTCTCGGCATACGCAGAGACACTCTTCGAGGTACTATACTCCCTGGGAGAATGATAAGGAGAGGAAAAGGAGGAAAGAGAGAGAGGTGGAAGTGCATTGCCATGTAGAGAGAGGGAAAGGTAGTGATAGGAGAGGTGGCTACGAAAAGAGGAAGAGCCAGACTGATCGGGGAGATCCGTCGAAGAGGCCGAAAAGAGATCGAGAACGTGAATCCGCTTCATAGCCTCCTGCTTCCACCAGGATAAATGTCCCTACCTCTGGTGTCATGACTTCTTCAACCCATACTGTCATGACTGTTATAGGATCGATTTCACCCTAGAGGGGGGTGAATAGGGCGATACTAATAATAATAAAAATTAATGCGGAAATATATATAATAATTGCAGCACAGATAATAGCAGAATAATAAAAAACAGAAATAGAACAACAAAGATTTACCTAGCTTCGGGAAAACCCTGCCTACGTGTTGCCCCCAAGGTTTTTACTAGAAATTAAGTAGTCGGATGTTTACACACGTAAACTTGCGACACCCGCTATCGACTAACCTAACTCTACACTCAAAACCCTACCACAACTCAGCCACTGAATTGCGAATTCTCGAACTACACCACCGTAGTAAATTACATATAAAATAAAACAAAAGCAAAACCCTAATTTTATAATTGAGCTTAAAATTAAGGCCGGCCCAAATCTTAAATCAAAGACACGTCCCTTTTTTTCTCTTCAGTAGAATATTCGGCCGATCCTTCTATACTTTGTGAAATCAATGTCTACCTCCTTTGCTCGCGAATACTAGGGCTTTTGATCGATTGAAGTCGCCGCTTCGATTATGATCAATTTAAATTATAATTTCATTTAATTGGCTTCGTTAATTGATCATTGGCTTTGGTTGGTTATCGGCTGCTCCAATTTGTCGAGCTCGAATGTTAGGATGAAATTTGGTATGTGACTTTCTTTTTCGATTTCAATTTTTGGTCGACCTAGATTCGAGTTATTGGTTTGATTTACTTCAGTGATTAGCTCTGGTATTTTTCTTGAACTAGAATACATAATTGCCGATGATGTAACCGGGTTATATAGGGATGAAATCCCTAAATGTACATTTGTATATACTATTTGAATTCTTCATGATAATTTTGTTCGGCCATTCGATTTTGATTTGATGTTGGTGATTACTCTGACTTGTTCATTATTGACTTGCTTTAGTCGGTTCCTTCTTTTCCCTGATGTGTTTGAATTTTGATTCCGTAGTTTTCTACTGTGACTTTGGCATCGTGAATTTTTTGAGACTTTGACTTGTTCACGTTACAACTGTTGCAGATCGTTTCTCTTAACTTAATTTTTTATGTGACTATATTCACACTGCTGCTTTTTAAACTCCTCGGCATTGTTATTCGAACTGCTACTGTTTTGATTTTTCTGTAAACTCTGCTTCATGTTATAACATTTGTATATCATCATTCACTATTTGCTTGGAATGAGGTATGGGTTCCACTACATATATATATATATATATGTGTGTGTGTGTGTTCATGCATGTATATATGTATGTTGTGATGCCTTGTTCTGCTTGATGCTCTGTTGTCACCTCTGGATTGATGAACTCTGGTTCATGTTGATATGTTGTGTTCAATTGGTAGT
Organism: Allium fistulosum; assembly: GCA_030737815.1. Taxonomy (NCBI): domain Eukaryota; kingdom Viridiplantae; phylum Streptophyta; class Magnoliopsida; order Asparagales; family Amaryllidaceae; genus Allium; species Allium fistulosum. Next base: position 407,197,987 of record CM060904.1, on the reverse strand, counting down.
TGTAGTGTCATGTGGTCTTGTAGTCTAAGCACAACTTTGTTGTTGCCTCTGTTTTCATGTGATATCTCCATACATATATAATGTGTGTGATTGTCCTTTGGTATTGCAGTCTTGTTCATTACTGCATATATGTATACATGTTGTTTCCTCTTGGAAACTACTGCATATTTCGAATGTCCTCATGTTGCATATGTATGGTTTAGATGCATGTAGAATATAGTCTTGTTCCATTGAGTCATTGAGTTTTGTGTTCAGTTGCTTCAAGTCTGTTCATGCCTGAGTTGCCTTCATTCTGCTTGTTTTATGTTGAGTTACTGTTTGCACTTCATTTTGATTACACTTGAGTCATGACTGCTGTGTGGCTTTGAGCATTGCCTTGAACTGAACTATTCTGGTTGTCACTACATGTACATATGTATACATGTGTGTTCACACATGTATATATGTATGTTAGCTTGAGCAGTTCTTCCAGTATTTGTTGTTTTTGAATCCATGCCTCATTGTGTTCATTTGAGTCTACACTTGCCTTTGAGCTTCTGATTTTATATGTGGAACTGTTATGTTGAGTGGCCTTGTTATACTTGCGTTGATCCGGACATGTTGTTTCCTCTGTTGCATTTCATATATATATATATATATATATATGTATGTATGTATGTATGTATGTATATATGTATGTATGTATGTATGTATACATGTATGAATGCATGCATATCCTCTGTCCTCTTTGAGTACTTGCATTTGAACTTTTGTGTTGTGGTCTGCACTTCAGTGTGAACTGTGTTTTGCTATTTTGTTCCTTGTTAGAATTTTATTCTCTGGTTGATGGTCTTCTTCGAGTTAAAATGCCTCTGACTTGATGTATGTTTGTGAGGTCTGATTGATATTTTTCTAGTCCATCATTCTCTAGAGTCTGGTGCTTGTTGTTCTTGTTTGGTTACCATTCACTTGTTTTCAGTTGTTTATGAACTTGCTGGTGCACCTTTCTCTGCTGCCTTCTTTCTTGTGTTTGGTCTTGGCCATTGCACTTGGTTCTTGCATATGGTATCTTATGCATGTCCGATTGTCGAGTTATAGTGACCTGCCTCGATTTAGAATGGTCTGGTTCGTGTTGTTATTTCATGTATGTTGTCGTGTGAACCATTTGAATGTCGAGGCTGTGTTGCTTGTCACCATGATGTCTGGTGGTAGCTGCATGTTTGCATTGTTGTTTATTGCTTTGATCGACCATTTTCACTTGGGTTGAATCCAGCCTCGACTCGGGTTTGACCTTATGCTCACCTGTCCCTGGAATTTTATCAAGTGTATATCGGTGTGCACGGCCTTGTGGCATGTACAGTGATACACTGTGCATGTCACAAGTTGTTCGTGTATGATGACGAACAACCCAAATAACCGAGGCAAATAATATTTTCAAAAACACATTTCATTGTACACTGCAAAAATATTTCTTTTTCAATTTTACTACATCAGTGTTTATTTTGCAGATAATTCAGATGCTGGATACAAACTGGAATAGAGTTGAAGAACAAATACGAGTGAATGAGTGATATGTAGTGAGATGATAAATTGTAAAATGAAATTTGTGATGTAATCGAACTGAAATTGTGTATATATAGTGAGAGCTCAAATTTGTACTATTCAAAATTGTAATAAAATATTTGTTTGAATAAAATATTTTTTTGAATTTAAATTCTGTGTTATTTATTTTATTCATCAAATATATATTTAATTATGTAGAAAATAAAATAGTAAAATAACAAATATATTTAAATGAATATATATATATATATATTTATGTTTATTATCATCAAACAAAAGTCATATACTAGCATATTCTACTCCCCCTTTTGATGATAACAAACATATATTAAGATTTTGACTCTATTAAATGTATTTGATCATTGACGAACTCTATTTGCTCCACCTATTTGAAGAATGCTCCCCCTACATCAAAGCTCCCCCTTCATATATGCATGAAAATAAATAAAAATATACAAATAAACCTAGATGAGAATTTGCAAATAAAAAATATGGCTTGAATTATTTGCCAACCAAAATCTTAACTTCTCTCTCCCCCTTTTGTTATCAGCAAAAGAGTAATAGTGTTAGAAAAATAGAGATAAAATGATAGACATTAATACCCAATCGAGTATAAATATTAAATTTCAATAAAAAATCAAACAAAAATCATAAATACTCTGTTAGGCTCATATTCCATTTTAGAGTGATAGGGGCGATGTTGGCATATAAACCATATAGTTGTGTCTATTTATGGTATATTTATATGAGGAATTTGAATATCTACTAACCACGCATAACCGTTAGGACTTTTAAATGAGATTAGCAGTATTCCCAATTTTTATAAAAAAAATGAATTTCAAGCATCTTCTAACCACGCATAACCATGAGGACTTTTAAGTAGAATTAGAATCAACTCGTCTATTTAATATCCAATTTTGATATATGTTCCATACATGCATAACCGTGAGGACTTTTAAATGAGCATGAAAGCACATAAACAAATATTCCAAGTAATTCACCCATGCATAACCGTGAGGACTTTTAAATGAGAGTGAATACTTTGGATGTTTTTATTGCTAAAAAAGGAATAATTTCCCATTTAAAATACCACATTGTGACATACTATATTGGATTTTGATGAGTGATGGACGTTAGTAATATGATAGAAATAGAGATGGTCATGGAAATTTTACCAACAAAAGTTATTATAAATCTTGTTTAAATTTTTAAAGAAATTTACTAAATATACTGTCTTAAGTCATAATATATGATTAATATCGACACTCATCACTTTTTCAATCACTATTTATCTTTTGATAATCTGTAGGGAGTCAATTAGTTAATGTAGTCATTTAAGATCAAATCCAAAAATAATTATAAAATCAACTTTTCTAAAATGACTAATCTGAAACGAAGTCAACAAAACCTATTTTCTAGAAGGGGTTTTATAAAAAAATGTCTGCAATTGAAAATCGGTTGAAATGAAAAATATGCAGATATTTTTTTTTGAAAATGATGCAACTAATAAACACGTTTTACTAGTACTTTTTCTATCAACTAAGCTACCCGTGTAATCTGCATCTAAATTTCCCTTTAACTCAAGGTTATCATTAGATAGGTATCGTAGACCAAATTATGGAATGTGCAACAAATACCTTATAATTATTTTACAGCTTTTAAATGAAATTCTTTTGGATTTGAATTGAAACATTGTATACAAGCAAGCACAAAATATAATGTCAGGTCAAATATATCCACATGTATCTAGAATAATCATCAACCAACAACATTTCTTACTTCCTAAACTTGTAATATTGTTAGTCCAGACAAAGTTATATGGACTATTTTAAAGATAAAAAGATGATTAGTCAACATTTTTGCACAAACCAGAATCAAAATCAATATTTATTTCCATATCACATAACTGGCTGAATTAAATTAGATTAGGGTGCAGATTTTCACATTTAATATATCGTTCAAGATAAATATACTATTACCTATTTTACCATTACGATAATTTTTCATTGTTGTCCATTGTGATTTTGCCACCTTTGTACTAGGCTAAGGAACATTGATTTGTCGCCCGTCGTGTGCCTGGAACAGCCAGAATCCAGGTATCGCTCTTGTTGTTCCTTAGCCTGCCACCATACCTACAGGAGAAAAGATTTTTGTGACCTATTTGTTTTTATACGTCCATGGTTGTTAGTGACAACAGATTTTGAAAAATAAGTTTGTGGAGACCCAAGACAATTTATATTTGTTCCTTTTGTCATCCAGATTTGTTTGACTTTAAGGGATTTTATATTCGTGCCTTTTGGAACCCAAATTGTTATGGTTTTCACGTGTTTGGGTCTATACCAGCAATTAATATGATTGTGTCCAGTTTTTCTACAAATTGTGCACTTGAAATTGACTTGATTAATTTCACTTCTAACACGTTCAGATTGATTATACCCAAGTTTTTGTCTAACAGAATTAACTGTTTGTTTCCCTATTAGCATATTTAGTGATTTTTCTCCTCTGGAGAATTTTCCTAAAGTTATAGACAATTGTTGGACTTGTGTTTTGAGAGATTCATTTTAATTCAATAATTGAGTGCATTTTTTAATGGAATTTTCTCTCCTAATATTTTCACTTTCTTTCAAAATCAAAATTTCATTTTCAAGTGATTTAATTTTAATTTCAGATTTTTTAATTTCTTCTTCGAATGATGGACACTTATCACACTTAGAGCACTTGTTTCGATAGTTTTTAACCAATTGATCAAGCTGTTTATTTAATTTTATCAAACTATCTCTTTGTGATTCAATTTTAGCATACTTCTCCCTAAGTCGTTCAAAACAGCCATATACCTCATGAAAGTATAAAAGTAATTCTGAATGAGTAAGTTTTGATACCTCGCTTGGCTCATCATCACTGTCAGTTGTTTCTCCTTGAAGACACGGATTTCCTTTTTCACTCTCACTGCTAGTGCTTTTATCATCTTCATCAGTTTCATCCCAAGTAGCTGCAAAACTTCTCCTTTTCGATTTCTTTCCTTGGCCGAGTTAATTCTGAGGACAATTGGGCTTGATGTGGATAGGTTTATTGCACTTGTGACAGATGATCTCTTGCTCTTCTGGGTTGTCTAGAACTTTGACTATTCTGCATTTTAGTTGTTGATTTAGAGCTGAATTTTTTTATTATTAGTGCTGGTTCTGCTGCACCATCATCATCATCTTCACTTTCCGTTGTTCCTTTGAGAGCTATTGATTTCTTTCGAGTATCACCTCCTTCATGTTCTTCCTCGAATTTCATTTCTAGCTCATAAGTGGAGAGATTTTCGATGAGTTCTTCGACTTTAATCTGTTTCAAATCCTTTGATTCTTGAATAGTGGTGACTTTGGCTTCAAAATTTCATGGAAGGACTCTGAGGATTTTTTGGACTATTTCCAATTATGTGTATGGTTTTCCAAGAGTTTTTTATTTGTATACGAGATTAGAAAGTCATCCATACATCTGACGCAGCGGCGGAATACAAAAATTGATGAAACGGTGAAAGTAGGAATCGGTGGATTGAAGAATACCAAAGGCCCAAATCCGTTGATCGAACGATATCGGATTCTAGCTATCTCAAACACGTTGATAGCGCACTATACCGTGTTTACAGATCTACGATTCTTCTGACGTTGATCTAGCGCACTAGATACCGTGAATCGGCTTCAGCAATCGTTGAATCGAGCGCACTCGATTATCCGAGAGTGGAGATTGGAGATTACACTCAACTACCAATTTAGATGAAAGCACAAAGCTAACAAAACGAAATTTTATTCAAAATCAACAACCATTTACAAATAACCAACCCGCCTATTTATAGGCTTACAACACTCATACACGACTTAAGAAAAAATACATCTCAACAGTACAATGATTTTTAAAACACCCAACCGAACTAAAGAACAGCACATGCGACCTAAAATCAACAACAACGACCTAAACAAACCAATCAGCGACTTAAAGAAATCTTCAGCATCCCAGAGAGACTTAAGTAATCTTCGCGGCCTAAGGATTTCAGCGACTTAAGCTTCATTGCGACATAAGAAATGGCAGCGACTTAAGCTTCTTCGCGACCTAAGAAACAGCGACATAAGGAATCTGCGACCTAGGGAAAGTCGCGAGCTACTGGAATTGGCATAGGTTGTTCGCGACCGAAGGAGGAGTATCAACGCGTGCGACCTAAGGAGGAGTATCACGCGCGCGACCTAAGGATTTGAAGATCTGGAGCTGCTCGCGATTTAAGAAGGCACATCAACGACCTAATTGCAGCGCGACATACTGGAGGCGACTTACTGGAGGCGACTCAAACTGAAGCGACTTATTGTTCGCGACGTAAGACTGGAGCGATTTAGGGAGAGTTCGTCCGCGACCTATGGCTTCGCGATCTAGGGTTTCTCGATTCAGGTAAGCGATTTTAGCTCGCGCTGCTTCATGTTTATCTCGCGCTACATCATCCTTCCCTGGTTGAAAAGAATTCGTCCTCGAATTCACGCTCTCCTCTTCTTCGACAAGCTTCTCCCCATAATACGGAATTAAGTGTTTGACATTGAAAACATCAGAAGTATGGATATGATCCGGCAATCTCAACTGATAAGCATTCTCATTAATCTTCTTTACGATTTCTACTGGGCCAATCTTTCGAGCTTTCAATTTATTGTAAGTTCCAACTGGAAAACGTTCTTTCGTCAACACTGCGTAATCCAAATCACCTTCTTTGAAGTCCACACTTCTACGCTTCTTATCCGCCAGTTGTTTATACTTCTCATTTGATGCAAACAATTGTTCACTAACAGTTTTGTGGCACTCCTGCAACTCATTCACGAAAACATTAGCCCGTTTAATCACCCCTCTCTGCGGTGGCACTGTTGATAGATCTAACGGTCCTTTAGGGATTGTTGAATAAACAGCCTGGAATGGACTGAACCCAGTGCTACGGTTAACTGCGTGGTTGTGTGCAAACTCCGCTTGACATAATTTCGAATCCCAACTTTTCAAATTATCATCTATGAGGCATCGCAATAGATTACCTGGGGTTCTGTTCACAACTTCAGCTTGTCTATCTGTCTGTGTATGATTAGCGCAACTAGATTTCAACTTAGCCCCAGCCATTTTCCATAGACTCATCCAGATATGGTTCAGAAAACGAGTATCTCTATTCGAAATAATAGATTCAAGTAATCCATGGAATCGATAGATCTTTCTGGAGTATAACTGAACGACATTAATGGCCTCTGCAATCTTCTTATAGGCAATGAAATGTACCAATTTTGAAAACCGGTCAATCATCACATAAATAGAATCATTGCCATGTTGCGTTCGCGGCAATCCCAAAACAAAGTCCATACTAACATCCTCCCGTAATTTAGCATGTATATGCAACGGCATACATAAACCTGCATTTGTCGTGGTCTTCTTTGAAACTTGTCGATTATGGTTCCTCTGAACAAACCTTTCAACTTCCTTCCTCAGTGACGATCCAAAATATGACTTTGAGATTAGCTGCATGGTACGATCACGGCCCATGATTTATCTACATGCAAGTCGTTGATAATTTTCATTTGCTGACTGCAATCAGGAGTATACAACTGCCTTCCTTCGAACAGAAACCCAATAACCAGTCTTCTCAACTCTTCCTGCTCTATTGGACACATATGATAACGTGGTCTAAGCGGCACAATAGCATCTGGCATTTGATCAACATGATATTGTATGTCCCTCAGTGGTGGTACCTCCTTGGGCAACTCTGCAGGGAGTACATCTTCGAATTCATTAACCACTGGCTCATCCTCCTCAGGAGTCTCGAGATCGTTACTGGTTTCATTCCCATTCAACACAAACATTTCCGCTCTATCCTCCACTTCGTTATCCAACTCTTCTGTAGATAATAGATTAATTGAATCCACCTTCTTCACTGATAAATTACCCCCTTCATCTCTTGACACATTTCCTTCATCCTCATTAATCCTCGCTAGTTGTGAATTTTCAACTTCATGTTCATCACACTTTGTTGGTTGAAAATCATCAACCTCCCTTTTATCAAACGTTGCTAGTTGTGAATTTTCAACCTCATGTTCATCACACTTTGTTGGTCGAAAATCATCAACCTCATCTGTATCTAACTTCGCGGATTGTGAGTAATCAATTTTATGGTCATCAAACTTCGCGGGTTGATACGAGTCTACTTTATCTTCCATTTCAACACCACCTTTCACTTCTTCAACAAATTCTTTTGAAGATATTAAATTAGTTGCTTCCACTTTCTTCTCTGGCTTGCAGTCACTTTGTTCATGCTACTTAAGAACTAAGGTAATCTTGGTTCCTTCGAACATGAAACTGTAGCTGTTGGCGTGACTATTATGTTGTACAACTCGATCAGACTGCCATGGACTTCCCAATAGTAGATGACATACATCCATATCGACAACATCACACCATATATCATCTTTGTACTTTTTCCCAATAGAAAATGTAACCAATGTCCGTTTTCCCACCGTCACTTCTTTCCCTTCTTTTATCCATGCTAGTTTATACGGTCTAGGGTGTTTTTCAGTCTTCAAACCCAACTTCATAACGGCTTCTTCAGAGATAAGGTTATCACAACTTCCCGCATCAATAACCAATTTACAAACCTTTCCCAAGATAGTACAAGTAGACTGAAAAATATTGTTCCTTAGCCAAATAGAATCATTCTCATGTTTTGGCAAATTACACCCTTCGTCTCTATGACCACGTATGTTTCTATGATCATGCAACTCTCTTCTACTCGATCTTTTGTCATCATGACATGGTTCATTGTCAAACCCATGTTGACTTCTTCTCTCTTCCCCATGGTGACCTCGTCTCATTGAAATTGATGATTCCCTTTTACCTTGATAAGTTTGTGGCGACACCCTCCTTGCTTCCGTAACCGATGGCGAAACTCTGTTTCCTCCATGGTTTAAGACTGGTAACCTTCCTCTTTGACTTTGATTCAAATCCATCATCAACTTCTCCAACTTTCCAAAACCTTTATTGAACTTCTCTTCGAGGTTATCACTAATTCGTTGCTCTATTGCCTTAGCATCTTCTCTTCTATACACATCGGCAATTTTCTGATGACGATTACCTCTTCTCGGATGCATTGTTGAATCGAACAATCTCCAACTAACTTTAACTTGGATTCAACTTAACTTCAACACTTTAACTCGGCCTTGATCTACAAAATGATGCACGGCTTCAACTAGCTCTCGGATCTAACACTGATAGGCTTGATTGAAATTGAACAAACACTTCTCCTTGCTCCAACAGGCTCGTCTTAGCTATGATTGGCTAAGTCTTGCTCTGATACCAAATGACGCAGCGGCGGAATACAAAAATTGATGAAACAGTGAAAGTAGGAATCGGTGGATTGAAGAATACCAAAGGCCAAAATCCGTTGATCGAACGATACCGGATTCTAGCTATCTCAAACACGTTGATAGCGCACTATACCGTGTTTAAAGATCTACGATTCTTCTGACGTTGATCTAGCGCACTAGATACCGTGAATCGGCTTCAGCAATCGTTGAATCGAGCGCACTCGATTATCCGAGAGTGGAGATAGGAGATTACACTCAACTACCAATTTAGATGAAAGCACAAAGCTAACAAAACGAAATTTTATTCAAAATCAACAACCATTTACAAATGACCAACCCGCCTATTTATAGGCTTACAACACTCATACACGACTTAAGAAAAAATACTTCTCAATAGTACGATGATTTTTAAAACACCCAGCCGACCTAAAGAACAGCACACGCGACCTAAAATCAACAACAACGACCTAAACAAACCAATCAGTGACTTAAAGAAATCTTCAGCGTCCTAGAGCGACTTAAGTAATCTTCGCGACCTAAGGATTTCAGCGACTTAAGCTTCATTGCGACATAAGAAATGGCAGCGACTTAAGCTTCTTCGCGACCTAAGAAACAGCGACATAAGGAATCTGCGACCTAGGGAAAGTCGCGAGCTACTGGAATTGGCATAGGTTGTTCGCGACCTAAGGAGGAGTATCAATGCGTGCGACCTAAGGAGGAGTATCACGCGCGCGACCTAAGGATTTGAAGATCTGGAGCTGCTCGCGATTTAAGAAGGCACGGCAACGACCTAATTGCAGCGCGACATACTGGAGGCGACTCAAACTGAAGCGACTTATTGTTCGTGACGTAAGACTGGAGCAATTTAGGGAGAGTTCGTCCGCGACCTATGGCTTCGCGATCTAGGGTTTCTCGATTCGGGTAAGCGATTTTAGCTTGCGCTGCTTCATGTTTATCTCGCGCTACATCAACATCTCTTTGACATTCTCATCCTTGGCCATTGTGAAGTTCTCGTATTCGCTACTAAGCATGGCAAGACGAGATAGTTTGACTTGAGATGTTCCTTCATGAGTCACTTCAAGTGTGTGCCAAATTTCCTATGCAGTTAGACAATGTGAGACACGGTTAAATTCAATTTGATCTAATGAACAAATAATAGAATTCATAGCTTTAGCATTGGCATTTTGTAATTTATTTTCTAGATCTGTCCATTGATCCATAGGTTTTTCAATTTCCTGATTATCTACCATTATAGTTGGTGTCCTATATCCTGTCTCAACAATATTCCAAGCATCGATGGTTTTCAGCAAAAAATTCGTTCTATTTTTCCAGTAAGCAATTCACCATTGAACATGGGTGGTCTAACTATGGACTGTCCCTCAGCAAAAGCATTATTAAAAGAATCCATTTAAAAAACAAATTTTTAAAACAAAGATTTGTTTTTGAAAAATCAAATTTTTAAAACAAAGATTGGTTTTTGTTCCTAGCTCTGATGCCACTTGTAGGATCGATTTCACCATAGAGGGGGGGTAAATAGGGTGATACTAATAATAATAAAAATTAATGCGGAAATATATATAATAATTGCAGCACAGATAATAGCAGAATAATAAAAAGAAGAAATAGAACAACACAGATTTACCTAGCTTTGGCAAAACCCTACCAACATGCTGCCCTAAGGTTTCTACTAGAAATTAAGTAGTCGGATGTTTACACACGTAAACTTGTGACACTCGCTATCGACTAACCTAACTCTACACTCCAAACCCTACCACAACTCAGCCACTGAGTTGCGAATTCTCGAACTACACCACCGTAGTTCGTAACCTAGTCACATGACTAGAATTTTACAAAAGTTTAAAAGGCAAAACCATAATTTTATAATTGAGCTTAAAATAAAGGCCGGCCCAAATCTTAAATCAAAGACACGTCCCCTTTTTTTTCTCTTCAGTAGAATATTCGGTCGATCATTCTACACTTTGTGAAATCAATGTCTGCCTCATTTGCTCGCGAATACTAGGGCTTTTGATCGATTGAAGTCGTCGCTTCGATTATGATCAATTGAAATTATAATTTCATTCAATTGGCTTCGTTAATTGATCATTGGCTTTGGTTGGTTATAGGCTGCTCCAATTTGTCGAGCTCGAATGTTAGGATGAAATTTGGTACATGACTTTCTTTTTCGATTTCGATTTTTGCTCGACCTAGATTCGAGTTATTGGTTTGATTTACTTCAGTGATTAGCTCTGGTATTTCTCTTGAACTCGAATACATAATTGTCGATGATGTAACCGGGTTATATAGGGATGAAATCCCTAAATGTATGTTCGTATATACTGTTTGAATTCTTCATGATAATTTTGTTCGGCCATTCGATTTTGATTTGATGCTGGTGATTACTTTGACTTGTTCATTATTGACTTGCTTTAGTCGGTTCCTTCTTTTCCCTGATGTGTTTGAATTTTGTTTCCGTAGTTTTCTGCTATGACTTTGGCATCGTGAATTTTTTGACACTTTGACTTGTTCATGTTACAACTATTGCAGATCGTTTCTCTTTACTTAATTATTTTTGTGACTATATTCACATTGTTGCTTTTTCAACTCCTCGACTTTGTTATTCGAACTGCTGCTGTTTTGATTTTTCTGTAAACTCTACTTCATATTATGACATTTGTATATCATCATTCACTGTTTGCTTGGAATGAGGTATGGTTTCCACTACATATATATATATATATATTTGTGTGTGTGTGTTCACACATGTATATATGTATGTTGTGATGCCTTGTTCTGCTTGATGCTCTGTTGTCACCTCTGAACTGATGAACTCTGGTTCATGTTGATATGTTGTGTTCAATTGGTAGCTGTAGTGTCATGTGGTCTTGTAGTCAAGGCACAACTTTGTTGTTGCCTCTATTTTCATGTGATGTCTCTATACAAATATAATGTGTGTGATTGTCCTTTGGTATTGCAGTCTTGTTCATTACTGCATATATGTATACATGTTGTTTCCTCTTGGAAACTGCTGCATATTTCAAATGTCCTCATGTTGCATATGTATGGTTTAGATACATGTAGAATGTAGTCTTGTTCCACTGAGTCATTGAGTTTCGTGTTCAGTTGCTTCAAGTCCGTTCATGCTTGAGTTACCTTCATGCCATCATTCTGCTTGTTTTATGTTGAGTTACTATTTGCACTTCATTTTGATTGCACTTGAGTCATGACTGTTGTGTGGGTTTGAGCATTGCCTGGAACTGAACTGCTCTGGTTGTCACTGCATGTATATATGTATATAAGTGTGTTCACACATGTATATATGTATGTTAGCTTGTGCAGTTTCTTCATGTCTTTGTTTTTTTTGAATCCATGCCTCACTGTGTTCATTTGAGTCTACACTTGCCTTTGAGCTTCTGATTTTATATGTGGAACTGTTATGTTGAGTGGCCTTGTTAGACTTGCACTGATCTGTACATGTTATTTCCTCTGTTGCATTTCATATATATATGTATACATGTCTGAATGCATGCATATCCTCTGTCCTCTTTGAGTACTTGCATTTGAACTTGTGTGTTGTGGTCTGCACTTCAGTGTGAACTGGTTTTTGCTGTTTTGTTCCTTGTTCGAATTTTATTCTCTGGTTGATGGTCTTCTTCGAGTTAAAATGCCTCTGACCTGATGTATGTTTGTGAGGTCTGATTGATATTTGTCTGGTCCATCATTCTCTAGGGTCTGTTGTTTGTTGTCCTTGTTTGGTTGCCATTCACTTGTTTTCAGTTGTTTATGAACGTGTTGGTGCACCTTTCTCTGCTGCCTACTTTCTTGTGTTTGGTCTTGGCCATTGCACTTGGTTCTTGCATATGGTATTATATGCATGTCTGGTTGTCGAGTTATAGCGACCTGCCTCGAGTTAGAATGGTCTGGTTTGTGTTGTTATTTCATGTATGCTGTCATGTGAACCATTTGATTGTCGAGGCTGTGTTGCTTGTCACCATGATGTCTGGTGGTAGCAGCATGTTTGCATTGCTTTTTATTGCTTTGATCGAGCATTTTCACTTGAGTTGAATCCAGCCTCAGCTCAGGTTTGACCTTGTGCTCACTTGTCCTTGGAATTTTATCAAGTGTATATCGGTGTGCATGGCCTTGTGGCATATACAGTGATACACTGTGCATGTCACAAGTTTTTCGTGTATGATGACGAACAACCCAAATAACCGAGGCAATTAATATTTTCAAAAACACATTTCATTGTACATTGCAAAAATATTTCTTTTTCAATTTTACTGCGTCAGTGTTTATTTTGCAAATATTCAGATGCTGGATACAAACTGGAATAAAGTTGAAGAACAAATACGAGTGAATGAGTGATATGTAGTGAGATGATAAATTGTAAAATGAAATTTGTGATGTAATAGAAATTGTAATGTAACTTAAATTGTGTATATATAGTGAGAGCTAAAATTTGTACTATTCAAAATTGTAATAAAATATTTGTTTGAATAAAATATTTGTTTGAATTTAAATTATGTGTTATTTATTTTATCCATCAAATATTTATTTAATTATGTGAAAAAAAAATAGTACAATAATAAATACATTTAAATGAATATATATGTTTATTATCATCAAACAAAAATCATATACTGGCATATTCTACGATGACTTCCACTCCCCTAATTTCTAGGCATGCGCCTTATATTATTCATACTGGCCCCCTGCATCTACAAGCTGCATTCCCTAGTTTGTTCTTAAAGAGGGTTGTGTTTGATATGCCCAATCTGAAGTCAGTTCGTGCCGAATCTTATTCACCCTATTTCTCAGCAATTCAGAGCCGTTTGGAGCAAGCTGAAGGATGGGAAAAATTATGCATACAGTTGTTTACTGTTAACTGGAACAACTACCAGGAAATACTCTCTTTTGAGTCCGAAAATGATGAGTATGAAACGCATCTTGTAGATCGTGATGCGGAGATCAAGAGGCTAAATAAAACCATCACCGATTGAGCCACAATCATATTTAGAGATGAGATAAAGAAGTGACATACAGATGAGGCAGCATTAAAGAACAGTTGAAGATAAGCAAGGAGATAGTTGTGATGCAAAAGAAAACCATCACCAAGCAGGCTTAAGAGATCGCCTCACTTCGTGAACAAGTCTCGAATTTGGATGCCGAGAAGAAACTACTGGCCGTAGAGAAGGCTAACATGGATGCCATCTTTTTAGAGCTTCAAGATACCTTTACAAAGAAGATGGAGGGCTTGAATGCTATGATTTCGGGCTTCTACGTCAACTCTGTGATGCATCAACGGAGTCTTAGTTACTTGGGTTCGTTGTTCCCTCGTACACTTGCTGTAGTCCGGGAAGAGATTTTGGCCCGATTTCGAGACATGGACGGTGGTTATACTAACGAGGCGTTGGTTCAAGCATATCTGAATGAAGAGTCCCGTCAAGCTCTAGGGAAGGACCAGGAGTCTTGAGACTGGAGAGTGAGTGAGAAGCTATTGATGCTGCGGCCACCACTAAGGCTATAACGAAGAAGTTTCCTTTAGGTCCTGGTGAGTCGTCTTCACATCCCCGTGCCGATGAGGGGATCGTTCCTACTTTAATGGGTAGTGTTTCTTCGGCCGATCCTGCTATTCCTGTGATTATGCAGGTATCAAAAGAGGGCAATGGCGAGGTCTTTGAAGTTGCAATGAATGAATAGAACCCTACGGCAGGTAATTTTCTTATCTCTCCCGTGTTCAAAGATTTCCAGTTTACGCCGGATGGAATTACCGAGCTAACTGTCCTTTATTTGGATATTGTAGATCAGCCCTCTCTTCCTACCGAGCTACCTCCTCCTTACAATGCCGGATCTACTGCTATTCTAACCATATCAGCCATCATTTCCACACCCGGCTCACAGCCTAGTCCACACTCCGAGCAAATTGCAACGCTGCATGATTTGGATGATCTCTCTATTTCTCAAGAAGAGGGCTTCGCAACTATTGATGCATGAAAGCGGGCGGATCTAGCTTGCCAGTCGGACAAAGAAGGATATTTTTCTTTTTGGTTGCTTTTTGTACAAATATAGAGTTTGCACTTAGCTTTTCTTATTGTTGTTGCAACAGTGGTGTTTGTATTTTCCTTTTCTTAGCCGATATTGTGCGGGTGCGGCCCCCGCTGTTTGTTGATGTATATGAAAAATGTTATAAGTGATAAAATTGTTGAAATATTGATTGTAATTTCACTTATCTACTTATCCATATCTCATGCACTATTGCCTTTTATATACCACTATTTTTTATTCAGTATGATTTTGTACATGTAAGTAGTCGTTGATATTTTTCCTATACTGTTTTATTTAGTCCCGTAACTACTGCCAAAATTCTTTGTGTAGGGTAACAGAACTGTGAAGTATTTGCTATTTTGGT
Source organism: Allium fistulosum (assembly GCA_030737815.1). Taxonomy (NCBI): domain Eukaryota; kingdom Viridiplantae; phylum Streptophyta; class Magnoliopsida; order Asparagales; family Amaryllidaceae; genus Allium; species Allium fistulosum. The sequence continues at coordinate 407,182,681 of CM060904.1, read as the reverse complement.
TGAGTGTTGGTGTGTGCACCCCTTACTTCATAGGACTGTTTACTCCGAACACTTGATATGAGACTGGATGCCCCTAATAGTCTTTCGGATGCCCTCGGTCGGGTTTATACTGCAACTCCTACCTTTGGTTTTATTGTCCTCATTTTAGATATCCCATTTTGGTTTCTGACTTAAGATATCCGTGAAGAATTTTAGCAGCCTTACGGTGAGTTATTTACGCACTTAAGAATTTCACTAAGTGATTGGTGATGCCGAAGCATCATCGATCACTTGAAATACTGTTAAGTGCTTCTGTCGCAATGCTGATGTTCAGGCTATTATGCACACGTGTTGCTTCTTGGAGTGCTATTTCCTTGGCTCCGAAGACAGAGCGCGACTTTTTTTAATATGAGGGTTCCTTGTCTTTAGATGCAATTGTTGATCCAAGTATTGGTGTGCAGCTTACAAAATACACAGAATGGGATCAAGGCTTGCTCGGATGCAGTTTTAGGAAACAAGAAGCGATGCACGGCTTACGAGATGTGCGGCTAGGTAATTATGTTCGCTTGGAAGTGATTCCACAATCCAAGAGGCGGTGCGTGGCTTACGAAATGCGCGGCTTTGATTCGGACCTTCCCGGTGTCACCAGAGCAACATTGGTTCTTAGAAGGCAAGGATTGAGTTCCATCGATCAGCAGTTTGAGTTGATTTGCTTCCATCGACTCGGCTGTTAAATGGTGCATACTTGAGCGTAGATCCACTATCTCAAGTAGCGATCGGATGGTTTTGAGTCGATCTGACCCATCGACTCGGTAGGTTACTTATGTGAACACAGTTTTATTGGTTCAGAAAGCAAAGCAAATTCATTAATTGAAATAAAAGTTGGGCGAGTTCTGCCTATTTACAATGCCTTCGGTATCCCGAGATGGCTTATTTGAGGAAATAGGAAATAATTAAGATAGTCCTAAGTAAATTAATGATGCATCGATTCACTATTCCAAGCACGGGAAATTTGGGTTCCATTAATGGTTGTTAGCATGAATGTGCCATCACCTAGCTTCTGGTCGATTACATAGGGCCCTTTCCAATTTCGTCTGAATGTTCCTGGTACAGGGTGGACCCATTTTAGGACAAGGTCTCCTACTTTGAAAGTACGGTTATAGACCTTGGAGTTGAAATGTCGTGCGACCCTTTTCTGGTGAGCGGTAGTCCTTAGCTCGGCTTCTTCCCGCTTCTCATCGACCATATCGAGCGGCTCGAGCAGGAGTTGCTCATTCTGCCTTTGATTGAAGTTTTTCCTTCGATGAGAAGGACTTCCAGTTCGACTGGGATCATTGCTTCTGAACCATATGCCAAGGCGAACGAAGAGTGCTCGGTTGTAGATTTGTGCGTTGTTCTGTAAGCCTATAGTGCAAGTGGAAATTCATTAACCCAATTTTCTTTAGCTTTAGTTAGCCGCTTTTTGATGGTGGACTTGATGATCTTGTTTACTGCCTCCACTTGCCCATTTTCCTACAGATGTGCAGCAGCGGAAAAGCTTTTCTCAATTCGAAAGCGTTTGCTAAAGTCTTTGAATTCAGCGCTTTCGAATTGAATCTCATTATCCGTGATGAATTTTTGTGGCACTCCGAACCTGCAAATAATGTTTTTAGTGACAAAGATAATAACTTTCTTTTTGGTAATAGTGGCCAGCGGTTCTGCTTCGGCCAATCTGGTGAAGTAGTCAACAACAACGAAAGCGTATTTGTTCCTCCTTTGGCTATTGGCAACACCCCAATCAAATCGATTCCCCAGATTATGAATGGCCAAGGGCCGACCATCTATGTTAGCTTTGTTGAAGGAGTTCTTTTGATCTTGCCGAATCTTTGGCATTGGTCGCAATGTTTGGCCTAATTTGCTGCATCGTAGTTGACCGTTGGCCAAAAATACCCATATCGGAGAACTTTCTTTGCAAGGGTTTGCCCTCCGGTGTGATCTCCGCAGTCGCCTTCATGAATTCCTTTAGGATTCTTTAAGCTTCGCCGTTGGTCACACACTTGAGCAAGGGGGTAGAGAGTCCCCTTTGTTAGATTATTCCATCATGTAGTATGAACCGTGGTGCCTTTCAAAGGAGCTTTTTCCTTTGATTCCAGTCTACGGGGATTGTCCCTCTGAGCGGATAGTCCTTGATGGGTGTCATCCATGTCTTCGATTCTTTAATTATTTCAAAAATCCAGTCGATATCCATCTCGCCTATGCTTGGAGCAGTCAGAATCTCAACTGGGACCAGTCTCATTGGCTGAGCTTCTCCGAAACTGGCCAGTTTACCTGGATAGTCCACCTTCGTGTTTTGTTCCCTTGGGATATGAGTTATGGTGTAATGCTCGATGTCGTTCAGCAATCTTGCACTTTGGATGGATACGGGGCGAGGTTCTCTCCCTAGGCTTGATATTCGCCTCTCACCTAATAGACGACTAGCTGAGAGTCGCTATAGATATGTATAGACTTAATCTCGAGTTCCTTTACAACTTTCAGTCCGGCTATCAATGCTTCATATTCTGCTTCATTGTTTATGGTAGGGAATTCCAAGCATAAGGCATAGCAAACAGATCATCCTATGGTAGTTTCACGACACCTGCCCCCGAGAAAAAGTTGCTAGATGCGCCATCGACAAAAAACCTCCAGTATGTCTCCACTTCTGGGGTAACTTCTTCTTCGTTATCTCGTATTGTAAACTTAGCAATGAAGTCTGCCAATGCCTGCCCGTTGATTGCCCTTCTAGGATGGTTAGTGATTTCATATTGACTCAATTCAATGTTCCATTTGATAAGCCATCTAGATGTTTCGGGGCGGTACAACACCTGCTTGAAGGGTTGATCTGTTAGTACTTTGATCGGGTGCATGTGGAAGTATGGTCGTAACTTTCTAGATGCGATCAAAAGGCAATGGGCTAGTTTTTCCACCTTTGGATAATTCTTCTCGACTCCAGTGAACTATTTGCTGATGTAATATATGGGTCGCTAGACCTAGCTTCTTCACGTACAAGCGCGACACTTAATGCATGGGGAGAGACTGCTAAGTAGATAAACAAGTCATCTCCATCTTCCGGCTTGGATAGGATTGATGGAGTCTCCATATGTCGCAGCAGTTCTTCAAAGGCAGTCTAACAAGCCTGATTCCATTTGAAGTTCTTCTTTCCTTCTTTAGTGCGTCAAAGAACGGTATACATTTGTCTGTTTCTTATGAGGTGAACCAGCTTAGCGCTGCAACTTTTCCATTCAAGCTTTTTAACTCTTTCTTATTCCTTGGGGCCTCGACTTCCCGTAAAGTGGTAATTTGTTCAGGTTTAGCTTCGATGCCTCTGGCACTTACAATGAATCCTAAGAACTTTCTAGAGCCTACCTCAAAGTGACATTTAAGTGGATTGAGTTTCATTTTATACTTGCAGAGTATTTCGAACAACTCGGTGAGGTTGTCCAAGTGATTTGTGGCTACGCATGATTTAACTAGCATATCATCTACATAGACTTCCATAATCTTCTCGATTTGATGTTTGAACATGGCGTTCACCAGGTCGCTAGTAAGTTGCTTCAACATTCTTTAAGCCGAGTGGCATCACTTTGTAGCAGTATACTCCTAGATCGGTTATGAAACTGGTGTTTTCCTGGTCAGGATCGTGCATTATGATCTCGTTGTATCCCGAGTAGGCATTCATGAATGACAGCAATTCATGTCCAGCTGTCGCGTCCGCAAGCTGGTCAATTCTAAGTAATGGAAAGTTGTCCTTTGGGCAAGCTTTGTTTAGGTTTGAGTAGTCGATACAAGTTCACCATTTTCCATTTGATTTCCTGACCAAGACCGGGTTGGGTACCTATTCGGGATAGGTTGCATCGTGGATAAAACCATTTGCCATCAGCTTGTCCACTTCCTCTCTTAGCGCTTTGGACCGTTCGGGTCCTAGGCTGTGCCTCTTCTACCTTACTGGTGTATACTTAGGATCGATATTGAGTGCGTGGCGTGCAATCTCCGGTGACACCCCGCACATATCGAAATGCGTCCAAGCGAATACATCTAGGTTGGCACGAAGAAATTTGATTAGTTCCCATCGCATCTTGTTTCCAAGATGTGACCCAATTTTCAGGACCCAAGTTGGGTCATCAATATCGACTGGGACAGGCACCGTCAATTCTGCCGGTGTTGCCCGATCCTCCACTGAAGTCAACTTTCTAAGGTCCTAAGCCTTGTCGAATCAGCTATGCTCCCTAAGCAAGGGGCGGCTCTGTAATTGCTATGTGGTAGGTTCACGAATATGGAGAGTTTTCCCCCACATTCTTCTCCTTTTCTTTTCTTCTAGACTCACACAGTTCTACGATGTAGCATTCTCTAACAACACTTTGGTCTCCTTTGATCACTCCAACTCCATTCTCTGTTGGAAATTTCATGGTTAGGCACCATAGGGCTAAAGCAATCCTAAAGTTTTCCAAAGCAGGCCGACCTAAGAAAGTATTGTAGGTGGTCATTTCATCTACGATCACAAAGGTCTGGATGAGGACGACCCTCCGTTCACCTTCCCCAAGTTCCACAGGAAAATCAATTGTCCTGACAGGTTGCTTAGGTTCACCAATGAATCCTTGGATCTTTGTTCGACAAGCGGATACGTCTTTCATACTGATCTTCATATGATCAAACGTGTGTCTGAATAGGATATTGATAGAGCTGCCACTCTCCACTAATACTCGTCGAACCATGGCTGGTCCGATTCCTACCGACACAACTATGGGGTCGAGGTTCAAAGCTTATATTCCTTTAATATCTCAGTTCTGATATACTATATAATCATTCAGGGTTCTCTGCTGCTTAGCAGGAGGTCCATCTTCAATCGCAAAGCACGAATCTGTCGGGGCATGTTTCAATGAGCTTGCATATCGCTTCATTTCTCCCCAACTCTTTTGCGCAGGATGAGGTCCTCTAGATATTGTTCCGATGATGAGTCTTTGGTCAGTCTCTCTGCATCCCTCTTCGCTAGTTCCAGCTTGGTTCCTCCTGACATTAGGATCTTGGGGTGCAGCAGGCTGGTCAGGATTTTATGGCTTTCTCATGTACTGTTGAAGTTTTTTCTCCTGAATCATCTCTTCAATCGGGTTCTTTAGGTGTCGGCACTCATTCGTGTTATGACCATGTGTTTCATGGAAATGGTAGTAATTTTCAGAACGCTTTTGCTGTTCAGTTGCTTCCTTTTTAGGTGGTTTCTTGTACTCCTCTGTTCCTTGTGTCGCAAGGTAGATGTTATCTGGAGTATCATTGAGCGGGTGTAATCCTCGGGCCCAAAGCCTTTAAGTCACTTGTCACTTCTGTTTAACTTGTTAGAATTATGGTTCTTCCTTTTCTATTTCCCATCCTTCCCTCCATTTCCTACAGTGGTTCCAGAGGTGTTTGTGGCTTGGTTAGCTGCCACACTGTTCTGGCCAGCATTGGTTGGTTGTGGGTTAGAGGGCTTTCCTTCTATCCCCTCTGCCTCTTCCAATCTCAAGTACTAGCTTGCTTTTCGATTAAAGTCCTTCCTGGTGGTAGGTTGCTTCATTTTGATCCATTTTCCGAATTCAGTGTCGGGTGGATAGCACGGCCGAAGGCCATGAAGTCCATATCTTCGTTTGGGTTACTTACTTCAGTCACTACGGTGTTAAACCGACTCATGAAAGATTTCAAAGATTCATTTTGTCCTTGGAATAAGCCAGATAAGGGCATCACGTCTTTTGGCTGTGTTGTGTGAAGCCTAAACTGATCAAGGAATTTTGCAACTAATTCATTAAAAGTGGAGATGTATTTTGGTGGGAGTCTAGTAAACCACATAGAAGCAATTCCCTCTAGGAAGATAGGAAAACATCTACATCGAATAGCATTTTCTCCGTCCATGTACCAACTATACTTGTACAATTGGGGTTTTGGATCTCTAGTTCCATCGTAAGATAGAATTGTCGGCATAGTAAACTTTTCAGGGCATTATTCATTCAAAATGTCATCAGTGAAGTGAGTTCGGCTTGGAGCGGATCACCATTCATCATCTCTCCTATCCTTACTTTTGTCCATCAAGTGCTTGATCATATTCGCGATATATGCCTCTGATGTTCAGTAGTCCATGGGTTGGCTGTCAGTGACTATGCCAAGTGTTTGATTTTGCAAACGATTTTGGTAAGTAGGTTGAAGCCTAGACTCTCCTGTCTTCAGGAGAGCCACTACCTCGGAGTCCCATTGGCTTGTGGTTGGTCGGGTAGGGGCAGTCTGGGAATCCCTACCGGTATTGAGTTCATTAGCATTTTCTTCCAACTTGTCGTCATCAAGTTGCTTATCATCTTCAAAGTCGGAGAGATCCACTTCTATATCTTCCCATGGGGTTTTCACCCCTAGATTCAAGTTTGTAGTAGGATGCTTTGTAGTTGGTGGAGTGCTTGTGTTTCCTTCTATGACGATTCCTACATTCCACCCACTACTCCTTTTTGCTTTTGCCTTTCATTTCATCTGTTTAGGCCAGAAACAGAAGAGTTTTCCTACCCGTGGCAACCGTAGGTTCTGGCATGGTTCTTGAAGCAGCTAGTGATTGCAAGGTTAGAAGATCATTTAATTTGTCCATAAGAGCTTTTTGGATGTTCTCCATCTTTTGGTTGATTTCATCAACCATCTTATCCAATTCACTTTTACTGACGACCTCATGCTGGGAAGAAGATCCCAGCACTTGATCTCCGGTGTTAGCTCTAGAATTTGCTCCAACTAGCAGATTATTGGTGTTGTTGACTTCAACTTGCTGGAGATTGGTCTCTTCACCTGTTATAATATCTCCTATGGATTTTTCGGAGGTAGTTCTCTTTCTCCCTTCCATTGATCTTCAATGGCAAGCTTTAAACTTCCTAAAGCTGATTTGATGGATCTAGTCTCTAGATCTGGTAGATAAAAAGAGAAAATCTAGATCTATGCCTGAGTTCAGTTCTCAGTGAAAGCACCAAATTGTTACCCCAAAAAATGGATCAACACCCCGGTTTTAGTGTAAAAGCACCAGCCTTGTTTCTCAGAGCAAATAATATAGAAAATAAATGTTAAAAGAGCATAAATAGTAAAGAGAAAAGATATTTTTATAGTGGTTCGGCTGTTAATGAAGCCTACGTCCACTTTATAGCTTTTATTGATCAATTGCTGTTACAAAGGAGTTTGGATTACAGTATGATTCTTCTTTCCTAAGTTAGACCAAGCCACCATTATTAGAGACAATCGGAAGGATCTAAGTTGCCCCTTAATGGTTGTTGTATGGGAGAAGAAGAGTGAAGAAACAATGGCAGAGTTGTTGCCGTTAATTCAGCAAAGAGATCAAATCAGACCCCCATTCTGTTGCAGATGGGATGGTATTTATAGGAGTTGGAGAGCATTTAGGCCAGAGCTGCTTTGTCAGAAGCCTGCACTTAGTATGAAGAAAGAGCCCAGAAAGTTTGGGGGTCATAGGAGCTAACTATTTGGATCGGTATCGATCCAATTGGACCGGATTAGTATCGATCAAAATAGTTAAGCAGTTTTTATGCTTTGACTACTTGGTTGTCTTTCTTACTTCATTTTGATGCTATCCATGTGATTGAGTGGCTTGTTGACTTGTTTTGATTATGATTCACCTATTGGTTTAACATAACTGTAGTCTGAATCAGATGAACCACCACTTCTTGAACTAGGCTGCCTGGATTGCTACCAATCTTGTTGGATGAACTTAGTAGAGGCATAGGGTCATGATGCAAGAGAATTGGAAGACCAAAGAACAACTAATCAGGATCGGATCAGGGCCGATCTGAAAAGTTAGGTTACTTTTAGCCCATACTTTTTTGAGACTTCAATGATGCTCTTTTAGGCCTTCTGGTCAAGTTCCAGGTCGTTCTGAATTAATTTGAATGTTCTAACTCCTTTTGAATTCAGTTGGGTTAAAAACCCGGTTAACAGTCATAACTGAGTATACGCTAAACTACTTGGAGTGAAACACTTCCCATATAGGATTCCTTTCGTTGTAGAAGGTTACCATCATCGTAATTGGTAGTTGGCTTATAGTCAAAATCTTTAGTCAAAATAAATCGGTTAATCAATGAATGTTATCAAATAGAACCAAGGATATTAAAGTTGCTTATGCAATTAACATATTACTAGAGTTGTTAGCCATTGACCAAAATGTCATTGCAAATACAGCATAATGTAGATTAGGAATTGAATTTTGCTTAAATGATCGATAAATGACTAAACTTGTGCCTGATACTGTACTTCAGCAATGTATGTACATGTTTCAATATTTAAATTGTTTAAATATTGATTGAGGACCGAGTTCACACTAGAGTATCAACACAATCATGTTGTTAGATAATTTTCAAGATTAACCAATTTTAAATTAATTTATAAACATTATAAATTAATAAAAAACACAAATGTTGTATTTATTTTTGTGGCATTTTAATTAATTATTTGAAGCCTATATTAAAACAAAGTGTAATTGTTATATGCTGATTTAATTAAAACATAAGATTAAATGAATTAGTTGAATAACTATTTCAGTTGTTAAATTAATTTGGCCTGGAAACCAGAAAGCCATTGTTGTCCCGCCTTTTAGCAAGGCCGTAATACCATAGATTTGACTAAAAACAAGTGGTTACCAACCTTGAGAAACAATGATATACAAAACTATGGACGATGGTCAAGCATATTCAGACTGGGTCCCGATCAAGGTGCAATCAATATGAAGTGACAAGGAAGGCCCCTTGAGGCTACGTTTCAGATTTCAAGTCAATCAGAATTCGTACGCTCGAGTTATGGACAAATGAAGAATTTATATGGATCGATCTAAAACGATCCATAAAACATCATAAATCAACGAAGATCGATCAATATCTCAAAATCTACAAAGCCAATGCACTTGAAACTTTCAGAGCATCAATATACCGAAGAGTGGAGTCCACAAAAATGATTACATGACAAAACTCCAAATCTTGGAAAGACATACTGATCGTTCCATAACGATCGTACAAAATCAGCCAGAACGATCCATAGTTTCACGGAAAATGCGATATGTCACAAATGGTACGTCGGAATTGCATGAAAGTTGGAGAGCAAGTATCTTACATCATGAAGAGCAAACATTATCGATCACACATCAAATAGAGGCCAAAATAATGATCTGCTAAACTTTGGCCGATCGTTCCAAAATATCGAGTTAGGGCCACCGATCGTTATGGTGGGCCCCTACGGACCTTGAGACTCTTCTTGCAAAATTTGAGCCCAATCATGCATGTCTTCTGCTATAAATACAGTGGCCATTCTCCATAAAGAGGATCCTTCTTTCTACTGCCTAGGCTCTGCCATTTTTATTCTTCACTCTTTTATTAATGGATCCTAGCTAATCCAAACATTCTTGTAATCATAATCCACTGTAAGATCAATAAAAATATGAAGTGGATGTAGGCCAAGATTGCTGAACCACTATAAAAATCTATGTGCTCATTTACTTTTTCTGCTATGTTTTTAATTTCATTCATTGTTTAATCTCTATGAGATTCTATTGGGTGTTGATGCCCATTTTTGGCGTTAACACCCATAAAGGGAGGATGGCACCCATGCTATGGAAAATAGAGGGTAAGGGTTTTTTTATAGATGGTTTAGATTTATGGAAATTTTGAAGATATGGTTGACTATTTATAGCCCATCTTTCTCTCTTTCTCCCATGCCCTGACACACAACAACAAATAGAAACCGTAGCCTCCATTGCAAAACAAGAAGAAATTTGGTGAAGCCGAGGAATTATGCAATTCATATATATATTTTTTGTTTTTTTTTCAAAATTGTGTAATACATATATATTTATTTTAATTAATACACACACATAAAAATAAAATATTTTTTTGGTTTTGAAATTAAAACATACATGCTTTAACCTTTTGATTTTGTATATAAAAGAAACATTTTTGTTTTTAGCTGGAAAATAAAAAACAAAATAAACATATTTTATTTAATATTTTATATATAACTATATGTATATATGCTTCTCTGTTTAATTAAAACAAACATCTATATACATACAATATGGTTTTAATAATCCACACATACCCCTCATGGATTTTATGCAAAAAAGAAGGTTTCTATTTAGCAAGCAAAATAAAGAATTATTATTTTGCACAAGCAAGCTGAATTATAATGACTATACCACTTGAACAACAATAAGGACTTGTGTGAGGCATAAACGCCTTAGCAACTACAAAAAGAAAAAAAGAAAAAGGAAAAATGATAAACAACCACGACCACTAGAGCAGCAAGTGGAAAAAAAATAAAAAAGGAAAAAATGCACAGAATAGGAAACCAATACATGGACGATAAAAAATTTAAAAAAAAACCTAAATTCTCCATCTATATGAAGAATTGAAGACATTTTCATTAGCATAGTGACAAATATCCTGATGCTTTGCAAAACCTTGATGCTTTGCAAAAATAAAATGAAGATATATATTTTAGTTGAATAAACTAAATTTTAAACAAGTCAAATATTTAATTAAACACAAGTTATAAAACAAAACATATATATATATATATATGTGTGTGTGTGTGTGTGTATTTCAATATTCATTAAAATTAATTTTTATTTTGTATTTAAAATAAAATATATACATATATATAAACCAAATGTGTACATGTATACATCTAATAAATAAAAAATACTGTATTAAATTAATTAATGGTCAAAAAAAGTTAAACCTAGTTTAGATATGTGTGTGTGTGTTTCGGTTATTGACTGCAAGTATAATGGATCTCAAGTAAATTGTCATTTCTTCATCACTTACTATAAATATGATAATCATAGGTCCAAATGGTAATTTATTAACATGTGACATTTACTTAATTATGAATACCCCAAATAATATGTTGTGTTTATAATACTTATGATGTTTGTGTTATGAATGCAAAAACATCGTAAATTAAAAAACAGATTAAACATAAGTAAAATAACATAACATTGGAATTAACACTTAATAAATATAAATTACTTTATATAAATACAAACATTTTAATGTAAATTAACAAAACTAAAATTAAAAACATAAAATTTTCTTTGCCAAAGTCACAAAATATGATTGGATGAAAAATTAAATTGCTCATATAAACACAAAATACGATCTATAAATTTAAAAAGGTTTTTTTTGGAAATTTTTCATTTTTACCTCACTGTCGGTGCACCCGATCCAATTGTAACTTCCTCAATGCTATCGGTAAGCAGCAAGCTAGCATCTCTAGTTTAGGATAATGATATTTTGTACCCATAAACCGCTTACTAATATAATTTACCGACCATTTGATCTTCACCTCCTCACACATTAATGTTGCACTTAACGCATGAAGTAAACTATTAAATAGATATACAAGTTGATATGTGGCTTCACACTTATCCTTCCATCGGAACATCCCCTTATCCTTCTTAAGGGCATCAAAGAATGATATAAACTTACTCAAAGCGGCAACTTTGCCTTTCAACTCTGCATTTCCCTCCTTGTCCTCATGGAAGTAACTTGTGTTATTACTTTAATATGCTTTGGGTTAGATTCAATTACCCTAGAGTTCATGATGAACCCTAAAAATTCCTTGATACGACTGCAAAAGAACATTTCAATGATTCAACCTCATTTAATACTTCCGTAGCACATTAAACATTCCGGTATATGGCTTATGAGTTTGTTGATCTCCTTGACTTTATTGACGTATCATCCACATACACCTCCACTGTCTTTCCAATTTGTTCCGAGAACATCTTGCTGACTAAACAGTTGTATGTAACTCTAGCATTCTTCAAACTAAACTACACCACTTTATAGCAATATAGTGCCAAATGTGATAAAATTTATATGCTCCTGATCTGGGACATACACTACAATCTAATTATAGCCGCAATAAGCATCCATAAAGGATAATAGTTCATGTTCGCCCGTTCCATCCACGAGTTGGTCTATCCATGAAAGTGGAAGGCAGTCCTTCTGGTATGCTTTATTCAAGTTTGAATAAGCAATGCATATCCGCCACTTTAAATTTGAATTCCTAACCATCGTAGGATTATCTACCCGATCGAGGTAGAGTGATTCACGGAAGAATTTGTTACCAACAACTTATCCACTTCCTTATATAATGCAGTGGATCTCTCTAGTTCCATGATACACCTCTTCTTCTTTAAAGGGTTGAACATTGGGTGCACACTCAGTGCATGACACATAACTTTAGGCAAAATCCTGCACATGTCAGAATGAGTCCATGTGAACACATCACGGTTCGCCCTTAAAATCCCATCAGTTCCTTCTTCGTCCTTAAGCTGAGCTGAGATCCAACTTTGACAATCATTATGTAGTCATCTTCATGAATTTGAGTTTCGTCCATTAGCACTACTGGTCCAACCCTTGTCGTGTTTTCCTCTTTCGTGAGTTCATAGCATCATACTTGTCGCTATTAGACCTGAGCCAAGGCTCAGACGATAATTGTTATGCATTCTATGATTTAATGCGAAGAGCCTTCTTTGCATTCTTTCCTTTATCTCTCTATATATCACTTCCCTTAGCTCCACGACATAGCGTTCTCATTATGTACCTTGGTTTATTTGATAATCGCTATGCATTCTATGATTTAATGCAAAGAGCCTTCTTTGCCTTCTTTCCTTTCTCTCTCTATGTATCGCTTCCTTTAGCTTCACGGCCTAGCATTCTCATCATGTATCTAGTTTTTTTGAACCACCCTAACTCCACAATCCATGGGAAACAACACGGTTAAGCACCATGGAGCTAGGGAAATTCTAAAATCAGAAAGGGTCAGTCGGCCTAAAAATTCATTGTAAGCTAAATATTCATTTTCCACAACAAAGTTCTCTAGCCAATAGCTCTATGGGTTTTGTCTCCCAGCTAAACAATCAACTTGATACATCTGATCAGGGATGTTGCCTTTATGGTAAAAAACTGGCAAGCAATAATTACAAAGTAACAAATCCTTTTCACTCAACCTCAAATCTTTGAATGCTTTCTTGAATAGAATGTTAACAGAGCTTTCGCTATCAACCAGCACTCGATGAACGGTCATCGGGCCAATCTTGGTCGTTATCACCGTCGAATCGAATATTGCCACCTCAATCCCATTAGCATTCCTATTTCAAAAGACTGTGTTATCATCCATCTGCTTCAATTACTTCGTGGGAGACGTCCTCTATTGTGTAGCATGCCTCATGCGGGACATGATTCAGGGGAATTCTACAACGTTTCTATAATATACCGCACCTTACGAAAATCCAAGTCAATTAGGGTATGGACCGTTTGTGTTGGTCATCTGTAATAAGCATAAGTACATCAGAGAGCTATTTATACGAACTTGCAGTGGAATAGTATAATAAAACATATATACCGACTAAGGCTACTACCTAGGAACCAATATTATCCCTGGATATCTAGTTGCCCTATCAGTACAGAGCATGAATGAGAAGGCATGTCCACTACCATTCCTATCTTATACCAGTATCATATCCCTCTAATTTTATCTTGTGATTTGTAATGAGGAGGGGGTCAGAACAACGTTCTAGTGACTAGTAAATTACATACTTTATCCATAACACCAGTTTATGTCAATTGATTTCCATTTAAGTGTTATGTCTACTATTTATGGATTAGTTGTTGAATTTCTTATATGTGTACGATATGTCCAACTTACTCCGAGGTATAAGTATATACATGTGTGTGTATATAAGCCTCGCTGTATTTCCCAAAAGGAAACCCCGGCCACTTAATACTTCTTAAATAGGGAAGAGCTAGACCCAACGACCATTTAATACTTCGATCCCGGAGCAGACCCCTTCGTAACATAATCGATGGTCAATCAACCCTAACTACGAAGGTTGATGACTCCTAGATACGGCTTTATAATTTAATTAGCCGTATTACTAACGCATCTCAAAGACTTATCTAAGTGTTAACTAGCCAGCCTCCAACCAAAAAATAAGCAGGCAAAATTTGAGTTTAGTGCATGTCCCATATGAATTATATATTAGTAGAAAGTGTATCCCATCTAGGCTTAACCCAAGTCTTTGCTAACGACTGCTCGAGACCGATGGTGGCCTTGACCTATGTCTAGTCGTACTCCATAAATACTTTTTACCAACAATGCTGACATAGCGTCGACCTCCAAACTCAAATCCCACTTTAATTTTCCTAATGCAAATTAAGTAAAATGCCTACTCCTAATTACTTAGTATCTCTGGTTTGGAATCGAAGTAAACTCCACCTTCTGAATTAGGCACTACTAGAGGTTATTTAAGACTTCTTAAATAGGGAAGAGGCAGACTCAACGGCCATTTAATACCTCATCCCTAAAGTAAACCCGTTGACCCCTAATATACTTATCCATTTAATACTTCAAATCCAAGGTGAACCCCTTGGAATATTTTTCCAAACCAATACATGAACGTATATCCCTACATATGCTATAGTTAGAAATGTCCGATGTTACACCTCGTAAAATAAACAGGAAATTTAATAAAGAAAAAAATAATTAATTAATAATAAGGCTAAAAATGGATATTTAGCAAACATCGGAATATGGCCATGAAACGTGCACCATTGTGTTTGTGGCGATTTTCTGAGCAACTTTCTTATATAAAGTTTCACGATCAGAGTTCAAAGGAAGAAGTTATCGACGTTTGAAAATTTCGAATCGAAAATAATTCAAAATGAATTAAGGAAATAAATATTTTGGAGCTTAGCATTAAAGCACTATTAAATATTAAAACTTAAACATTAAGCAATGGTTGACATTAATTAATAAAATGGGAAATACATAATAGGTTAACATATTCAGCGTAATAAACGCTGCGGTCAAAAGGACCGGTCGACCATATTTATTTCGTCGGTCGACCGCTTATCGACTAGTAACTAGGGTTTTCCAATGTAACGACCCGCATTTTTTATCATCAAATGTCAACACCGAACACTACCACTATGTTGAAATGTCGTGCATTCAATGGACAAAAGGGAAGATTGTTAGGGTAAATAAAAAAAGAACAGAGAACAGAGGGAAATAGAATCTCACAGCGGAATCGACAACATATAATATAACAAGGACAGTAGAAACTATCACTCCAAAAATACAGAGTATACCAGAGTTAAAAACAAACCTTTTCAGCTTGAAAGTTAAAAAATCCTCACCTTACAAATGATGATAGGGGTACTATATAATACGATGGAAAATAAAACACTACGATAGGTGAATCTTCAGCTCCCCTCCAAGATCTCCATGTCACCAAAGAAAAGCTGGGAAAATACTTGGTCTGACCCAAGCATTATAAAAAAATAACACCCGGATTAGTTTGGAAATACTAGAGTGAGATAACTCGAATAATGGGGATCATATAAAAGTTCTGTGAGACTACGCCGCTAACGCGGAACAGGATTTTACCTCATAAGGATAACATCCATACAGCCAAGAGCAGAAATAAACGACTGGAAACAAATCTAAATAAGAATGGGCATAAATAGTATTAAAAATCCAAACTTGGAAGAATGAAAATAATCTAAGCAAACTCCGAACTGGAAAGAATGGATAAAATAAGATAACTGTCCAAACTTGATAGAATGGGCAAAACAAGATAACTGTCCAAACGTGATAGAATGGGAAAAAACTGTAATTAAACATCGTAAAGAGTGATTGACTCTTCCCCTTGCAATTACAAAAAAACTAATTCAAAGGTTCGAATGAAATAATGAAAATAAATTTATCCAATATAACTAGGAGGGTGCTACCCCTTCCATGAAAGTATACCTTTAGATAAAATATACTTGAGAGCACACGCGTCACTCTCAGGAACTTACAAGCTGGACTCCGCTTCACATGAGCATTCGAATACTTCACATAAATGCATGCATGCTGACACCTCTCCAGATGATTTGAACATACCCTGATGGGTGCGACCCACATGGCTTGGCTCCCACTCGCGCTTTGGTTTTAGTTATTCCGGTGTTGGATACCAATGCTCAAAACGAGCGATAAATCGTCTTAGAACGACGAAGCACAACAATGCCTTGGAGGGTACACTCCCTTTTTCGTGCCTTGTTTTTATTCATTTTCGATAAAGGATAACAAAGCTCAACAGAGCAATAAATTATTGTCTTAGAATGACGATAATAAAGAAGCTGAAGCAACCGATAGTTGAGAAACCAACTATCGAGAATATAAAATGATCATATATGGAAACTAAGTCTTGTATTCTTACCACCACTCATCGATTTCAAACTTGTACTATTTCTTGGTTAACAATAATACCGGACAGGTCAAGGTAGTGTTACCTCCACGTCATGTCTCATGATTATTCTTAAATTTCGAAATAGTGACAAGTCTACTTCTTCGATGTTTAGTGCTAATTATACAAATAAATCGTTTCCATATAAGTGATTCGCTTTACGGAAATTAATTCATTTCCATAAATGAATCAAACATTTTCTTTTAAAAAGAACTGAACTTGTGCTCGATTTCCATATTGTAGTATTGGTAAAACATTTTTGGTAATACTGTTTCAAAATGTTCTTTTATAAGACAAAAATTTATAATACAAAGTGTATTAAAACAAGGGTCAAAAACAATTGTCGTTAAAATATTGTTTTCTATAAACCCAAAAACAATTTACACTTAGCTTTATTTATAAATAATCCCTTTTAAAGGATTTTCTCATTTATAAACCATTGTTTATACATTTTAAAACAATATTTGTTATCCAAAGGATAATAAAGCAATTTAAATACCTTTATAAATTTAAAACAATATTAATTATCCTGAAAGATAACTAATCACATTTATAATCTCTTTCCAGTAAACAAATCCATTATTTTTAAACAAATAGATAATTATTTCCAAACACTTTTATATTATCACTAAATTAACCTTTAAACTTTTATTACATTGGTTTATTAACTTTAAGTCAGTTAATTAACTTAAATCACTTTTATTATATTAGTTACTTACTCTAATCACTTTTATTAAATCAATTAATTAACTTTAAAAATTAATACTTAAAAATATTTATCAAATTCAAATAATCATTAATTAAATGAATGATTAATCTCAAACACCGTTAATTAAAATAATTAAATAATTTTAAATGCCATTAATTAAACAATTAGTTAAGTTCAATAAATTAATTGGATTAACTAAATTCAAACCTGATTAGTTAAAACGATTAATTAAAACATCATTTTTCAAAATGATTTATTTAACTATATAACATCATTAATTAAAATGATTTAACTAAATTCCAAATATCATCAGTTAAAATAATTAGTTAAATTTAAACAATCATTAATTAAAATGATTAACTCAATTCAATTATCATTAATTAAAATAAATAATTAATTAATTAAACTGAAGTAATCATTTGTTAAAATGATTAATTATTTTAAATTATCATTAATTAAAATGATAAATGAATTTTAACATTCTGATTTTGCAAAAACACAAGCTCAAGTTCAAAAACATATGATAGGGTTTTGGGGATGAAATTTTATAAATGATGATATAGCAAAATCGCTGTAACGACAATTAACAAGTTAAATGGAATATCAGGATGTACTTTCAATTAACCATCACTAACAGCATATGGATATAAATAAATAATTTACTAGCAAGAAACCCCTCAAGGTCTCTCTACATATTTTCCCTACGAAACAATGGTTTTGGATAATATATAGATAATCATATGGGTTTATAACGATCAAATTAATATGTCATCCTTTTTCCAAACAGTAATTCAACCAAACAATCGATCAAACAATTTAATTAACATCCAAGCAATCAATAGACGTTTATAACATCATTGATGGGATATAATAAAATTTAATGCGAGTTAAACTCCCATTGATATTCGTTTTCGCCAAAACGTTCCGATTTTGGACTAAAACCAAACGGTCATCCGATTTTAGCATAAAATCCAAATAAACCAATTCCATCGCGAAGATCTCGACGACACAAGTCCAAGCAAAAAACGGCGTTTGAATTCGACCTCGTATGAAGGAGTTATTGGATTTACAATTAACGAACTAATTAAAGTCATTAATAATTTAATTAACATAATTTACCCCTAATTAACGAATTAATCTATCTCCTTCATCCCATATACGTGCATAGGAACACGAAGAAAATCACCAAATCAACGCGACCACGACACACGCAACTGCCGCGGCTCCACCTACCGACCACTACCCTATCGCGTGGTCCCCTTGCCTCGCGCACCGCCTCCAAGCCCAAATCAACCAAAATCGTACCCACCCATGCCAGCGGACGTGGCTCAATAACGGCCACCACGGAGCAAAATTGGACGATCCCTCCATTGATCCCTTCGTTGAGTAGAGCTGTACAGTTTCCTAGTTGGATGTTCGGCCTGAAACGGCCTATGGTGGTTCAACGCAATAATGGCCGTTGGATTGGCCATGGTTTTTGAAAAAAGAAAACACAAGCTCGCTATTTTCTCTGGTACATGCGGGTTTAAATGGAAAGGAAGGTATGGGCGTGACGTGCTGGGGATATGGGCAAGCATGCCTAAATATTATATATACGTTATTTTAATTTAAACTATCAAGCTATAAAATGTCCAAAAATCTCGAACTCCAAACGAGGTGTGCCGCCTGGCGTTATATATGTTATACCCTATTCCGAACGCAATTAACTAGTCCCGAGCCTTAATTCGATCATATGCAGAAGATAGCTTTTCAAATCTAGTTATTATATTAAATTTTCGAAATTAATTTCTACGCATTTCGGCCTCGCACGACCAAACTATACGTCCAATCGTTACAAAACTTGACGGCGTATAATAATTCATTATTATAGTTCCAATGAAACTAGTTTCATCGAAATTCGAGACAATGCCCTGGAATGACAATTTCACAGATTTAAATATCGTTTTTATATTTAATTATCGATATTTATCCAATCTATTTATATTTGTAAATAAATTTACAAATTGAATTCACAAGTATTATTTATTAATTAAAATGAGTTAAATGAAATTATTAAATCCATTTAATTAACATTTCATTTACAATTCAAATATCTTAAAAATGCCCTATATTTGAATTATAAGTATAAAATTCCAAATCTAATTATTTAAATATTTAAAATTAATTAAACATTTAAAATCAAATAACCAGAATTTTGGGTTGTTACGTTCTCCCCGCTTAAATGACTTTCATCCTCGAAATTCCTAAGGAAGAAAATGTTTCCAAACCCTTAAGTTTAAAACTATTAATTAAAATGAGTTATTAAACTTATCAACTTTTCAAAACCAATTAAATGGAATAGATTTTTTTCCAAGTCTTTTAAATCCACCCACCTATACCAACTAATTCCCTTCCATTCATTCATTCCAAGTTATAACTCAGAAGAATAAAAAATTTAGTTTTCAAACATTTTCCAAATTCTCAAAAAATTTCTAACTCTTAAATTTTCAAAAAATTTTGCCAGCGTCTCCATTGCGTGGCTTGATCGAAACAGCTACAAATCGCCTCTACGGGCTCCAACCCAATCAAAGAAAACAAAAGCCAAGTGGTCTCCCATATCTAGGGCATAAAACCATCAACCAATTTAAATTTTCTAAATTTATTAGCCTTTGGTTGTTGCTTAGAGGATTATCCAAACTCACTCGAACAAATTGGAAAGTTATATTCTAAATTTATTGGTTTCTTAGTTACTTAAAAAATTTTTTCCTCATTCAGTTATATTTTCACTTAGTATTTTATTCTATATTAAAATCATTTATGAATTATTTCATATATTCTCACCCAAGTTTAAAATATTTTATAAATTCATTTCTTTATAAAACATCAAATAATAACTTATTTTTACTTTACTTACTTATATAATACTCTTCTATATTCTAAGAGTACATAGAAATTTTATTTTACTTTTTCGAAGATCTAGATGGGGATCAAATCAAATTATGGTTTCTCAAAACCGAGTCAACCTATCAACCTTTTTAACTTATAGTGTTAAAATGAATAATATTTATGGGTTGACCAAATCAACAAATATTTTACACTACTTAGATGTTTTTGAAACAATTTTATGGTTTTAAATAAAACAATGTTTATCAAAACCTTCGTATCCAATTTTAAATTCATTTTAAACCTGTGTTAAATTATCCCTTATCTTATCTAAGGGGAAAATCTCATTTATCTAAACAATCTCTTATCAGAAATACCTTTTGTTGGAAAACAATTCCCTTTTTACACGAAATTAAAAATTTCATACCCAGTTTTAGATTTTCTATAACGATAAAATTCTTTTAATTTGCCTTCACTTAAAATCAAAGTTAATTATACTAATAGTGTTTCCCTTTTATAATAAAATTCCTTTAAAAACCATTTTATAAATCATTTTATATAGCTTTACTTAAGTTAAACTTCATCTCATGGCTCAATTTCAAATTTACTTTTCTTGACTATACCAATCATATTGATCCACATATATTATTTCTTAGCATATTCCTTTTAATGCTAAAATTATTTATGAACTATTCCATAAATCCATTTTCATTAAACACTATTTTTATTTTCAACCCATTTCAGAACACATTACTTAAAACTCAAATATTTCACAACTTAAGTTTATAATCATCTTATAAAAAACAACTTAATTATATCGACACTTTAAAACTCAAGTTTATACCTACTTCAAAAGCCACAACTCCATCTTACAGCTCCTCCATACTTAAGTTTATTATAACATTTTATAAAGCGCATTTTAGTTTATTATCCATTTTAAAACTTAAGTATATATTTTTAATTCATACTAGAATTCATTTTCTAAGTCATTTTATAACATTTTACTCCAAACCACCAAACACTTTATCAAGGCTTGTCTTTATTAATAAAACATTCCCAGGATTTTAATTACCTTTTTAAGGAATTATTTTCCTACTTAAGAAACATTACTTAAGTCTATTTACATTCTATAAATCAAGTTTATAATTGCAAAATACTCTTCTTTTTCTAAGAGTACATATACAATCTTTAGGATTGTTTAACTTAACTAGAATATTCAACAATTTTAAAACCTGTTTTAAAATTTCTATCTCTTCAAATTTATAAGTTATAATAACTTATTTTTTACCAAAATTTATATAAAATATAATCCTTGGCAAAATATTTAATTTACCAAAATTTTCATAAAATTTCAATACCATGTCCGTCGGCCTTAGTCGAGTGTTTAGAAATCCCTATCGATATCGTGGCGTCCCACGTCTCGACCAGAATTCATAAGAACTCAATAGACTAATTAACATAATACATTTTTATAACATTAACAAATACGCTCTCGAATATATAATACTCTCAAACTCAATCTATGGTGTCGCTTACCCTATCTTTAATAAGCCGAACCCTACCAAAGCCAAGGTTCTTGCTTAACCTTGCGCTTTGATACCACATTGTAATGGTCTAGGCTTTTCAACCATGGACATTGGGTACACCCCCACTGTAGCTTACAATGGTACCTCTCATTTGCTTTTACGGCCAGCCTCTCGACGGTAAGCCCATCTGGCTAACCAACCTGAAGGACATGTATTGATAAGAGTCCTTCGTTCGCTAACTAACAAGAAGCGAGAACCCCCTACCATGATGCACCCTCTGTGCCTAAGCAAGTGAGATAACTCGAATAACGGGGATCATATAAAAGTTCTATGAGACCACGCTGCTAACGCGGAATGGGTTTTTACCTCACAAGAATATCATCCATACAAGCAAGAGCAGAAATAAACGACAGGAAATAAATCTAAATAAGAATAGGCATAAATAGTATTAAAAATCCAGACTTGGAAGAATGAAAATAATCCAAGCAAAATCCAAACTAGACAGAATGGATAAAATAAGATAACTATCCAAACTTGATAGAATGGACAAAACAATATAACTTTCCAAACGTGATACAATGGACAAAAACTATAATTAAACATCGTGAAGAGTGGTTGGCTCTTCCCGTTGCAATTACAGAAAAACTGATTCAAATGTTCGAATCAAATATTAAAAAAGAATTTATCCAATGTAACTAGGAGGGTGCTCCCCCCTTCCATGATAGTATACCTCTAGATAAAATATACTTAAGAGCACACACGTCACACTCGGGAACTTCCAAGCTGGATCCAACTTCACACGAGCATCTGAATACTTCACATCAATGCATGCATGCCAACACCTCTCTAGATGATGTGAACATACCCTGATGGATGCGACCCATATGGCTTGGCTCCCACTCGCGCTTTGGTTTTAGTTTTTTCGGTGCTGGATACCAATGCTCAAAACGAGCGATAAATCATCTTAGAATGATGAAGCACAACAATGATTGGAGGGTGCGCCCCCCTTTTCCGCGCCTTGGTTTTAGTCATTTTTTATAAAGGATAACAAAGCTCAACGGAGCAATAAATCGTCTTAGAATGACGATAATAAAGAAGCTAAAGTAACCGATAGTTGAGAAACCAACTATCGAGGATATAAAATGATCGTATATGGAAACTAAGTCTTGTATACTTACCACCACTCATCGATTTAAAACTTGTACAATTTCTTTGTTACAATAATACCGGACAAGTCAAGGTAGTGTTACCTCAAAGTCATGTCTCACGATTATTTTTAACTTTTGAAATAGCGACAAGTCTACTTCTTCGATGTTTAGTGCTAATTATACAAATAAATCATTTCCATATAAGTGATTCGCTTTCCGAAAATTAATTCATTTGCATAAATGAATCAAACCTTTTCTTTTAAAAAGAACTGAACTTGTGCTTGATTTCCATATTATAGTATTGGTAAAACATTTTTAGAAATACTCTTTCAAAAAGTTCTTTTACAAGAAAATTTTTATAATACTGAGTTTATTAAAACAAGGGTAAAAATCAATCGTCGTTAAAACATTGTTTACTATAAACCCAAAAACAATTTACACTTAGCTTTAGTTATAAATAATCCCTTTTAAAGGATTTTCTCATTTATAAACCATTTTTTATAAATTTTAAAACAATATTTGTTATTCAAAGGATAATAAAGCAATTTAAATACCTTTATAAATTTAAAACAATATTAATTATCCTGAAAGATAACTAATCACATTTATAATCTCTTTCCAGTAAACAAATCCATTATTTTTAATAAAATAGATATTCTTTCCAAACACTTTTATATTATCATTAAATTAACTTTTAAACCTTTATTACATCAGTTTATTAACTTTAAGTCAGTTAATTAACTTAAAGCTCTTTTATTATATTAGTTATTTACTCTAGTCACTTTTATTAAATCAATTAATTAACTTTAAATATCAATACTTAAAAAGATTTATTAAATTCAAATAATCATTAATTAAATGAATGATTAATCTCAAACATCGTTAATTAAAATGATTAAATAATTTTAAATGCCATTAATTAAACAATTAATTAAGTTCAATAAATTAATTGGATTAACTAAATTCAAACCACATTAGTTAAAATTATTAATTAAAACATCATTTTTCAAAATGGTTTATTTAACTATATAACATCATTAATTAAAACATCATTTGTCAAAATGATTTATTTAACTATATAACATCATTAATTAAAATGATTTAACTAAATTCTAAATATCATTAACTAAAAGAATTAGTTAAATTTAAAACAATCATTAATTAAAATGATTAATTAAATTTAGTTATCGTTAATTAATTAATTAAACTCAAGTAATCATTAGTTAAAATGATTAATTAAATCCTATCTCGTTTAAATCAAAGATAAACCGTTTTAAACATCATTTATTAAATTAGTTAATTAATCACAAAATCATTAGTGAAAATGATTAACTATTTTGAATTATCATTAATCAAAATGGTAAATGAATTTTTACATTCTGATTTAGCGAAAACACAAGCTCAAGTTCAAAAACATATGACAAGGTTTCGGGGATGAAATTTTATAAATGACAATATAGCGAATTCGCTATAACGCTAATTAACAAGTTAAATGGAATATTAGGGTGTATTTCAATTAACCATCAATAACAGCATACGAATGTAAATGATGAGAAACACCTCGGGGTCTCTCTACAGATTTTCCCTACAAAACAATGGTTATGGATAATATATAGATAATCGTATGGGTTTATAACAATCAAATTGATATGTCATCCATTTTGGAAACGAAAATTCAACCAAACAATCAATCAAATAATTTAATTAACATCCAAGCATCAATAAACGTTTATAACATCATTGATATGATATAATAAAATTTAATGTGAGTTAAAATCACATTGATATTCGTTTTCGCCGAAACGTTCCGATTTTAGACTAAAACCGAACGGTCTACAGATTTTAGCATATATTCCAACGAGCTCCAAATCCAACCAAAGCAATTCCATCGCAAAGTTCTCGACGACACGAGTCCAACGCAAAAAATGGCATTCGAATCTGACCTCGTATGAAGGATTTATTAGATTTACTATTAAACGAACTAATTAAAGTCATTAATAATTTAATTAACATAATTTACCCCTAATGAACAAATTAATCTATATCCCACATCCCATATACATGCACAAGAACATGAAGAAAATCACCAAATCAACGCGACCATGACACACGCAGCCACCGTTGCGGCTCCACTTACCGACCACCACCCTATCGCGTGCTCCCCTTGCCTCGTGCGCCATCGCCAAGCCCCAAACGACCAAAATCGTACCCACCCATGCCAGCGAACACTGCTCAACAACGGCCACCATAGAGCAAAATTTGATGATCCCTCGATTGAATCCGTTCGTTGAGTCAAGCTCTATAGTTTCCTAGTTGGACGTTTGGCCTGAAACGGCCTATGGTGGTCCAACGCAATAATGGTCGTTGGATTGGCCATGGTTTTAAAAAAAAGAAAAATGCAAGCTCATTATTTTCTCTGGTACATGCGGGTTTAAAAGGAAAGTATGGGCGCGACGTGCTGGGGGTATGGGCAAGCATGGCTAAATATTATATATATATATATATACGTTATTTTAATTTAAACTATCAAGCTATTAAACATTCGAAAATCTTGAACTCCAAACGAGATGTGTTGCCTGACGTTCTATATGTTATACCTCTATTTTGAACATAATGAACTAATCCCAAGCCTTAATTCGATCATATGCAGAAGATAGCTTTTCAAACCCAGTTACTATATTAAATTTCCGAAATTAATTTCTATGCGTTTCGATCTCGCACGACCAATTGATACGTCCAATCATTACGAAACTTGACAGCTTATAATAATTCATTATTACAGTTCCAATAAAACTGGTTTCGTCGAAATCCGAGACAGTGCCTCGGAATGACAATTTCACAGATTTAAATATCGTTTATTATTTAATTATCGATATTTATCCAATCTATTTATATTCGTAAATAAATTTACAAATTGAATTCGCCAATATTATTTATTATTTAAAAGAAGTTAAATGAAATCATTAGATCTATTTAATTAACATTTAATTCACAATTCAAATGCCTTATATTTGAATTATGAGTTATAAAATTCCAAAATCCAATTATTTAAATATTTAAAATTAATTAAACATTTAAAATCAAATGACCAGAATTTTGGGTTGTTACATCCAAGGCTAGAATGACCCGGATTTAATCTAAATAAAAAGATTCTCGATCAACGATTTTAACTTATTCTGACCACCATAAATAAGAGGCAGCCCCTCACTTTTATTCACAAGAAAAATAAACACGATATAGAGACTCTACCATTTTCCTTCCTCCCCAATCATCTTTCTAGATAAAAGATTCAAGCTTTAGGGAAGAAATCGATCGGATTAAAGGGAAAACGTACTAAATTTTAGATATATGTATATTTCTCTATTTATATTCTTCCTTGGTCTCTGAATTTTGAATCTAATCTATATATAATTGAATTGCTATATATTGTAAAAGTAAGAAGAATATAATTGGAGGAGGAAATAGGCAAAGGTGTGGAATTAAATCCAAAGGAATTCGGGGAAAGCTATATGTGAGAGACAATCTTTGTTTTTCTCTTTATAGTAGTTTGTGTAGTTAACATTTGGATTTGTTGTATTGCTTAGGGAATTTTTTATACAAAAAAATTAAATCTAAAACCACAAAATTCCTTCTTAAATTATTAGTTCTGGAATTGGTTGGAATCTTATTGTTTTACGTTAATATGGTAGAATTTAATCTATTATTACCTACAATATAAATAACTTGTGTTTTATTCAATTTCCACTTCCCAATTTGTGTTTATAATGATGAAGGATTCTAAAAAGAATAGAAAAGGACGGGTAAAGCATGGATTTTTAACCCATCCGTTGTTTGTACCCCTATTTTTGCAATGAAAATAAGTATGAATCCTTTTTCATTTCAACCTTATCCATTCAAAAGTCGAATAGAATATAAAGGATTTAAATTGTAAGGTTTCGCTTGAAATAGAGGCGTTAATTTTACTATGTTAATGTAAAATAAGTTAAATGTTTTGATGCCATTTTTGAATATGTGTGTGTGCGCGCACAAGTCTGTTTTGTTTAGCTAATTTAAATTATGATATTAGATAGTTTATAAACTTTGTGTTGGACTAAGGACTTATATGGATATGAAAATTATGACATTTAAACTATCTTAACAAACTGAATAGGAAGTGAAAATCTTAGTATAGGAATATTTTTACGCACCCTTAGAAATATTTAATAAAAATAGTTAGCTAAAAATTAATGTTAAGTATAGATATAATAATAACGTATATGTCGTAATGACTAAAATAAAAAGGTTAATAAATAACAAAAAATCGTATAAAAAGGAAGTTAAGAACAATTATCGAAATTAATCCAAATTAAAAGGCAATATATGGAGTTTCTCTTATATAGCTTTAACATGTAAATGCGGGTGAGGTATATCATGTATATTTATATATTGTACATATATGTTAGCATAATTTCGTAAGGTTGTAAAGCAAAAATATGACAAAGTTATCAGGTTATGAGGTTAGTTAAAAGTACACAGAAGTCCACCCGGCTAATCTGGCTACCATCAGTGTGACATTGGAACTAATGTGAGACAACGCCTATAATAAGTACCTATAGTGGATGCGAGGTTAGACCCAATACTATAGGGTAAGACTGCCCAACTAATCTGGCTACCAGCACCTACGAATAGTCAGAGTAATTTGGGATGTCATGGTTTGGGTTACAGGTTGTAGAGCGGATATCCCAGGACGGGCCTGATTTGGGGTTGGAGGTGTTAAATGGCTATTGTAGGGTCTGCCTCCTTCTCATTCAAAAAGTATTAAATGGTTCGGATTATCTTTTAGGTGCGGTAGTGGGAATCTCTAAAGGGGGTACACTTCGGGATTCAAGTATTAAATGGCTATTGGAGAGTCTTCCTCTTTTCCATTTAAGAATTATTAAGTGGCCTTATGATATTTCTTATGATATCAGCTAGGAAATACCAGGAGGGGTTCATCTTGGGTCTAGGTATTAAATGATGGGGATTTTCCTAAGGCATAGGTAAAATGGCCAAAGTCTGACTATTTTCCATTAAAAAGGTCTTAAGTGACTCAGGTAATTTTTCTTGTAACATTACGATATGATTGACGGAGATGGGTCATTGAACCCAATTTATATTCCATAGTTGCATTGCACCTTTATTATATTTATGAAGTTAGACTGGAAAGGGAAATTAGCCTACTGTTGGAGATACGTTAGAGGTATACTCAAAAAGAAATAGTTAGAAATCATAAGATATAATACTCATCCAATGATACTGCCTAAATACTATTATGGTAAGACTTAAGATTTTCATTCGCCATACATTGTTGTTCTGAATTCTTTCTCACTATAACCCATGGGTTAAGGGAAACGATGCTAGTAACAACGTGTAAAGGAGGGGTGAAGATTGGTGGTGTTATTTATTTACGCTTGTGGTTTATTTTATTTCACCCAGATTTTAAACTTGTTGATGTTCTATTTTGATACATTATGTTATGGATATTTGGAATAATGGTATTTTCGAGATTTGGAAATTTTGAAATGGGTGCTTACTTTATTATTATATTTTTTCCTTTTCATTGTGAGATTCTAAAAGCATAGATAGATAGCTCTGTACATTGTTTTTTAATCAATTTTACTAACCGACGGCCAGCTTTGGAATGGACCTAAGGTTCGATGGGCTTTTATTGGGTCTAAAATTAGGCTTGTTCTAGATAGGGTTGTTGCATTTAGTATCTGAGCTTAGGTTACCCAATCAACAAGAATAGTATATGCGAGAGTACATATTTGTTATTTTTGAAAATATTTTTTAAAACCCTACTATATATATGAGTATACATCTAAGGACATACGCGAACACCCTAGGCAAACTTTTAATTCGATAAGTAATATTATCATAGGAAGTCGGGATTAATCCGAAATTTTGAACCTACAGATAGTTGAAATAGCTGAGAATAATGGCTTTGAAGTCAAAAACCACCCCGTCTAAGGGATACCCATCATTCCCAATATGCCATCATGGTTTCGACAATATCTAAGGCTTGTAGGCAAGTTTCCATTCCTCAATAAGCTGCACCAGAGGCGCTAGTTGCTTCGCCCGCTGAACCAGCACCCCCATCCACTAGACTTTCCTAAATCGTGTAAAGATATCCAGAATATAGGAGGATGGACATTGTCAAGGGAATTTTTTTTATAGAAACCAAGTCATGGATTAATGACTGTGACCGTATATTCTAGGAGCTAGGATGGGTTGTCCAAGTTAAGAGGAGGATAGTTGCATTGCACCTAAAGGGAGAGAGGTTGGATTGGTATACCATAATCGTTGAGGAGAATGAAGAGGAAGGGACTACTTGGGTAGAATTTAAGGCATCCCTTTGAGTCACGATTCATATCCAAAGTTGAAGTAAATATGCAATCAGCTAAGTTTATCCAACTAAGACAGGAAGACTACATAAAAGGAGTACATCGATAAATTTATGGAATTAGCAAAGTTTGGAATAAGCTTGATTGACCCCCCACCCAACAAAGAAGGCGATCGTAACACCCCATAAAATTTACGGTAATTAATAAATAATTATTAAGGCTCAAAAAAGGAATTTTAGCAAATGTTAGAATTTGATCATAAAATTTGCACCATTCACCATTGCAGACCCCACTGATCGACTACTAGCAGTCGACCGCCTATAGCGGAGTGGTCGGGCGATCCTAAAATAGCGGCTAACATTTGAACCTTGGCCAAATGGTTTGGCTTTAATTATTTTAATCTAACAGATGCCATTGATTTGAGCGCCTATAAATGTAGGCCTAACCCATCACTTCTCTTCTCATATTTTCTGATCAAAGCAGCAAAGCTCTGCCATTATCCCTTCTCGGTTATTTCTAGAATTATAAAATTATATATATATATAATCAGAGAAAGGTAGAAAATAAAAGAGAAGAAGAGAAGAATCAAATCACATTACGAAAAAGGGTAAATTTCATCAGTATAAATCTATATTCCTCTTTACCTCAAATCTCTTCTTAGATCTGTAATTCTAATAGTATGTATATATCATATTATACATATTCTTTTAGACTGGAAAGGAGAAGGAGTCAAATCAGAGGAATGGATTCGTATTTAGGAGATTTGGAAAGCTTGAAAGGTTAGTGGGAAATTACATAATTTATTTATAACATTGAAATTTATGCCATTGAATTTTATTTAATTGTTATGCCTATATAAGATCTGATGAGTTATAGGCTTAAAATGAACGAATAGGGATATTGTCTACATATTCTGTAAAATAGGTACTTGGAATATGAATGTTATTTACACCCTAATCTGGAAATTTGGAAACCAATTCCTAAATTTGTTAAAGTTGAATGTTGATAAAGTTGTAAAGTTTATTCCAAATTTTTAGCTGGATTGTAACACTCCGTAAAATCAACCATAGGTAATAAAATAAATAAATTGAACTAAATAAGATAAGATTAAAAATTGAAATTTGTAAAAATTGGAGTTTGGTCATGAAAGTTTTACCTAACATTCGTGGCGAAATTCTGATCAATTTATATATATATATATATAATATGTTGAAAACGGAGCTCGAACGAAGAAGTTATGAGCATTTGAAGTTTTCAGATTTAAAATAATATAATTCGAGTTCAAATTCGATTAAATAATTAATTCTCGAATTTGAAATTCAAAAATTAACTATGATTAGACTTAGGGGTTAAGTAAACAATAAAATTAACATGAATTATAAATTTAATTATAGAATAAAATAAATTCAGCAACAGTAATAAATAAACACTACACCAAAACAGGTGATTCCCAACGAGTATAACTGTCGCAAATAGTTTCAGCAACGCTTATTAGCGTCGCTGTATGGGCGTCGCAATTTATTGCCAACGCTTATAAGCGTTGGGAAGTTTAGTTTCCCAACGCTAATAAGCGTTGGAAGGTTGTATTCGCCAACGCTTATAAACGTTGGTGTATATTATTTAGCAACGCTTATAAACGTTGGCAAATTAACCATCCAACGTTGTTTAATTTTCTATGCTGACGCTTATAAGCGTTGGTAAATTTTAATTGTCAAAGCTTATAACGCTGAAATATTTTCATTCTCAATATAGTCAATTATTTTAACATTAATAAACAATTAATAACTAACATGATATACATTATTATACTACATTCAATAGGAACCCAAAATTTACAATATTCATGATCAAATAACAACATAAATTTCATAGTCAACTACTTCATAACAATGTCAACTACTTCATAACAAGTACAATACATAATTAAGTTGGTTAATTCAATACATAATCAACTACTTCATAACAATATCAAATTGGAATTGATGGCATTATTAACTTGATTAGCTACTTGCCTTTCTATCTTTAGGTTGTCATAATCAACTACTTCATAACTTGATTAGCTACTTGACTTCATAACAAGTCCAGCTTCTCTTTCTTTCCGAAGCCTTGGAACCTCGTGTGCTTCAGCATCAAGAAGAAAGAAATTGCCTGTTACAACGAAATTGCAGAAGCTGGTAAGAATCTGAAAACACCTTCAGTTTCTTGTATGGATATACAACCCCAAAAACGTTGAGAAGTTTCTCAACCAAGTTTCTCATCATCCATTAATAGCCATGAGCCGTTTTCCACTAAAAACACCATTCATTTTCCATCAAAAAAATCACATAATGTTTGGACATTCAACTTCAATTCTCAAATATTGATTTCTAAAGGAAAAAAATTTCACATTGACAAAAATTTAGTGATAAATAATTATCTATAAACTAGTGTCATTATTAAGTAAAGCAACCAGAAAATACAACATTAGATTTGAAGCAGGTTTTATGCTAATCCACTTGGAGCAATAAAATATTTTCCTATTGTTTCTAATTTCTACCAATTTTTCAAAGCTATCAAAGTAATCAAAATATATACCCTAAGAGTGTAGTCAGTTTGCAGGCTGCTCTCAATCCCTTCCATTGCGGTTGCCTGCATATTTTCATTATACAAGTAGTTAACTACATTGTATCTACTGCATTGATTTCCTTGTAAGTAACATATGTGTTAAAACTTCACCTTCATGAATAAATCAACCTCTGCTTCAGGGAGAATTCCTTTCGCCTTCTCCCTTCTTGCCAATTCAGTTAAAAGGTCTGCATCATAAATGTAATTATGTTAGATTCATTCGCATTTTAACCAATAGAAATTTTATGTCAGTGTTTTTTAAAAAGGGTATCATACCATATCTAGCACCGACGCCTTGACATCTAGCTGAAAAGTCTAGTGTTTCTTTCACTGTCATTTCTCCTACATGTATATCATTTTGACTAATGTATGCTGATGTTTTTTGTGGCACAAACTCATTAAGCCTATATCCGTTGTATGTAACTTCTCCTACTGTCTGCAATTTCAGTACCATTTCTACTGTTATCCCACGAAAAACATACAAGAGTGCTTGCCTGTGTTTGATATTGTTGTTTAACTGATTTGAAGTGATCTACAACCGCCCCACTTATCTTAAAGATAGTAGCATCTTTTGCAGTTGTCTTTTGAAAAATATAATTTCAAATCAACTGAACAAATCTTTTCTAACATTTGAGTTCAAAAGAAATGAAAATGAAAAGCAAGGTTGTTGAAAGTGGGAACTCATGAAGGTAACAGGATACAGCATTTTATGCTGCTTTCTAATATCATAATTGCTCTAACATTGAAAAACAATGGGTCTTATCATTATCAAATATGGTGATTCGTATTTCTTCAATTGCAATACCCCATTTTTTGACAACTGAACACCCATGAAGTTTCATAATTCTGCTTTTAGTTGGTGCCAAATAGTCAGTTGATAAAGGAAGCTATATTAGAAAATCATCTTTTTAATCCAAGATCACACAAAAAAAGGAGTCAAATTTTTTTTTGTTTAACTTGTTAAAATATCTAGGCAAACAATATCTGAAACTCAAAACAAAATTATGCAAGGAGAAGAGATTTATATGAGCAACAAAAATTCCAGAGATAGAGCAAACAATACTTGTAGCTGGAGAAAATAATAAAAAGGTAGGTTTCACCATTTCTAGCATTGTTGACAATATGCTGAGCTTCCTGCTCTGCAGCTAACAG
Source organism: Allium fistulosum (assembly GCA_030737815.1). NCBI lineage: Eukaryota > Viridiplantae > Streptophyta > Magnoliopsida > Asparagales > Amaryllidaceae > Allium > Allium fistulosum. The sequence continues at coordinate 407,150,045 of CM060904.1, read as the reverse complement.
TTGCTGGATTCCACCTTGACGTGAGTTAGACGCCATACTTTACCTATCATTTAATAGGATCTTGTTCAATTGTGGCAGTAAAATAATATGAATAATAACATAACTATAAAACAGTTTCCAAAGTTGGATACAAGTAGTAAATCATAAAATTCAGACTTTAAATTCAAACGGATATAAATCGTAAATGTAAATTCAAAAGATCAATGTTTTAAGGTTTGTACTCCCTTTAAGACTGATTTTGATGCTAGAGTTTCGAAACTTATCATATAAATAGATTAACTACATGTCGTTCTCGCTACCAAATCTAAGCTTAGCATCTCGTAATAAAACATGATCTACTAAGAAAATGTCGATCTGGACCTAAAAACCTACCATATACATGAAAACTGAGTTGTTCCAGATCTGGTTGGAATGTTTGTAATTATAAAATTGTTTTTTTCTGGAAAAAATAGCCAGTAAAATAAAATAAAAAGCTAATCCATATCTGACAACTTTTTAATATGTGAAAAAAGCAATTATAAAAACTAGGGAATTTTTTGACAAAATAAATATGTTAAAGTTCATACTTGCATTATGGAAAACAATGCATTAAAAAAGCACTGTCATGAAATAATAAAAGAACAATAAATCAAGGTAGCTTCAATTAACTTCGATAAATACAAATACATCTCGACTACAAAAATATATTCCATAATTAATGTAATCTATAAGTAAACCTATTAAACTGAATGCTAGTCCTTAAAGCTTAATGATGGCAAACGTGACTATTATAAGAAAATCATGTATGTAGATGTATAGTGTCAGAGATGTTTAATTTGTATTTTTGTTCAATATTTAGAACATCTCAATCATGAACAGAAGGCAAATAGAATAAGTTAGTTGAACATTGATTTAAGGATACTACAGAAACAAACAGTCTACTGTTGGTATTAACTTAGCCATGAAATCTCCAATAACTATATAAGTTTTTCACTTATCCATTTGCAAACATAATTTTTTTTCTAAAGGCACCCAAAAAGAAGAAAAAAACCAATAAAAAAGAAGTATCATTACCTCCTCTTTTAATCTAGCATTCTCCATCCGAAGTTTCTGTCCATCAAAATGATCATCCTTGCAGTTTGATCGGGTATCACAATGTGGGCATATTGCATTTTTCAGAGCTCCTAGCATTGCAATATTTTCGCACCTGATCCACATTAGCTCATTTAATGCTAAAATAACATATGAATTGAGAAAGATTAGAACTGGACTGAGAAATTATTTGCAATGAAAAAAATTACCCAATACAAAATTAATCAAACTGATATGCAATTAAAAGTTTATCTCATTTATGCACATATAAATGTCAAATTGAAACTTTAGTTACAGAACTAAATTTACTTTTTTATTACTTGATCCATAATGACGAGAACTATTTTGTCTTGTTTCATAATAAAAAAATACTGAGATGTGCAGGGTGAATGGGTAAAGGCAGTTGCGGATGGATTCACGGTTGCTTCGGATCTAAGAGGGTCGAGGTAGTTGCGAGAGAGGAGTCGCATGGTTGCAAGTAGAGTCGCATGGTATACTACAGAAACATGTATATGCATATGTATAAAAATAACAACCCAGATAGTACATTTTTGCTTCAAAATAGCATATAATCTTAGTAGGTACATACCACTACTACTGCTGTGTTCATGTTTTACTAAACATAAAGAAAATATAAATCATGTACAGACATAAATGAAATGAGCATCCAAGTATATACTACTGTGTTCCCGCGTTTCAAATTTTCTTTTCCAAAAACACATTCATAACAAAAGCAAAGAAACCCTTGTGAACATTAGATACACCTGCATGCTGTGATTTAAATTGTTCATATGATACACTTCAGCAGCAGAAGTGAACAGAAATATACGAACACAAGATTTAAATTATATAATGATCTAGATGTACAAAATTTCATGCTAACAAACAGCAATAGTCTGAAAAATAAACGACTGGAAACATAGCTTTTACCTGAGTTTACCACTTAGGCGAAGCTTTAGAGCTCAACCAGCATCAAACGAGTTTAATATCCAATGACAATTAATAAGCCAACAATGTTGATGTCGATACGTCAGTAAACCACCACTCAAATTTAATCAAACAGCATTTACTTTTTTTGGAAAAAAATTTGTATACTTAAAAACATAAAGGATCACAAAGAACAAGGTAAAAGAGAAAAGCTACCATCAAGTGATTCTTCTAGCCACAGCCATAACACAATACAAAATAATCATGGACCAGTGCTCCATCTTGCATGGATTCATCAAACACGAACAAGGATTCAGACCCAATCCTTGCTTCCATAGATCAAGTTAAAAACATAAAGGCGGTTGCGGATGGATTCACGGTTGCTTCGGATCTAAGAGGGTCGAGGTAGTTGCGAGAGAGGAGTCGCATGGTTGCAAGTAGAGTCGGCTAATCTGAGATGCTCGAGGTGGAGTCGGTGGAGTTGCCGATGAAGGCGGAGTCGCGGGTGGAGGCGTAGAAGGGAAAAAAAATCGCCGCGATATCCAATATTTTTTTTAGTAGCCGCAGGAAAAGTAAAGCGTGGAGAGGTTGGGTACTAGGGCTGCGATGAAGAGCTCATTTACTGTTTTGCCCTAGCCCATTTCATTTAATTTCAATTTAACCGGATTTTCCAACGTATATATGTGTTAACAATAAAAATAATATAAATATGTAATTTCAGCAACACATTTTTAGCTTACCAACGGTTATTACTGTCGTTAATCTCCAACACAAATAAGTGTTGGCAATTGAAAAAAAACAAGCGTTGCAAAATGACTGTTATGGTGTAGTGAAACGCTCCAAAATAAGTGGAAGTGGTCGACCATGCGACCCAACAGATCAGCCCCTAGTGGTTGGTCGGTGCACATGGGGCGATCGACCGCTACCCAAAGTGGCGGCTAGGGTTTCTGAGGAGATGGACGTCCCAGATTCTTCCTTTTTTAATCTATTTTCATCCTGTAGTTCTGGCGCATTTCCACCCCTATAAATAAGACCCTACATCTCTCTTCACAAATATTTTGAGAGCATCGGTGAAGCTCTATCAATTCATCTTTTCTTAGATTCAGAAAACTCCATTAGGATTTCAGGGAAGAAATCTTAAATACCTATCTTTGTTTATTATTTAATTTGTGAACCTCTTCTCCTCCAACATTTCGGAATCTAATGTATATATAAATCCCTTATTGTATGTATAAAAAAGAAGAGATCTGAAGGAGATTATAATGGGCGTTTCAAATCCAAAGAGGAGGAAAGGACCAACTATGAGTGGAAATCATAGTTTTTCTAATTTAGTAGTTGAGTAATATAGTTTGGATTTGATATATGTCTTAGGGAGTTTTGGATTACGAAAATATCATATTAAAAATTCCCAAAATTTCTCCAAAGCAAAATGTCAATTCTTAGGTGGGAATATTAATTGTTTTGTATTAAAATAATGGATTTTATGTGGATTTTTCAATTTATATACTCTACCATCTATTCCACTTCTTATTCTTTTTCTTCGGATCTGATTAAGGGGATTTCACTAAGAAATGTTATGTAAAGCATGAATCTTTATTTGTGGTTTACACCGCCTATTTCTGTAAAATTTAATAGAATTTCCAGTGTCTAAATTCAAGTAAAAGAAGTTGAATAGAGCTTGGAATTGATTAAATCGTAAGTTCCATTTTTGTTTTTTCCATTGTTTTAATATGAAATAAGTTGAATTTAGATTCTATATAAAAGTCTATTTATTGCAATTTTGGACATGAGTATTGAATCCTTGTTATGGATATTAGAATCCCCTATTATGGATATTGGAATTTTGGCATCATTAATAATATGGAAGAAAAGACTTGTATTTTATGGTTAAAATGGAATTGACGTTTAAACATTAGTTAGGACGTAATCTCCGCACGCGTAGAAAATAATAAGTGCATATTTATTTATATATTAATTACTGTAAATAGCGTACAACTTTAACATGTTAATTGCATAGTTAATTAGGTAATAATTATCATTAATTCCCCCTTAGGAAAGTAATCCATGGCACCACCATAACTCAGTCCATGGCACCACCATGAGCTGCCGGCACATCCTCACACCACCTGAATCTTACTCCCAAAGAGATCGCCTGGCTTGACCGGGACGATAGAGAAATCACCACCTACGGAGCCTCGTCAAACTTCACCTTTCTTCAAGGACGATAGGTGAAATTTAGGGACTTCACCGCGATTGGACTAAAGGAACTATTCACTGCTATAGGACTAGCATAGATCTTGAGCCATGACACCTTTGAGCAGGAGTGCTACTCATGCTGCATGCGGCTACTTGACTCTAATCTAGAATACGAGTTTGATGAAGATATCAGTAGTCTTATATCGGAGGTGAAAGGGGTAGTAATTGATTTGTCAGATGATGATTTTGGGAATATTCTATGGATAGCTGTGGAAGGAGTGGATTTAGAGGGTATTGAGACTACTGATTTGATGATTTTATAGTGGATCTTTCTTAGAGCTTTCGGTATCTAAAGGCCAGACAAATTGCGGCCTACAGCCCGCCTCATCTTTCATGTTGTCCAACAGAACATCATTCGAAGACGGGAAGCTTTAACCAAATTTATTTGCTAATGCATAAGGCCACTTACACCATCATGAGTAGTATAATAGGGCTTGTGCGATCATGAGAAATTATGTGGAGCGAGGAGTTGGGACTCCATGGAGTTACATTCTGTACTGCCATCTTTCCACTCACATCTTTAAGCAATACGGAGTGAATCTCCATGGAAAGAAGGTTCAAAAGAAGGCCCTTGCCCTATTTGATATGGCCTCTCTTAGGAGAATGGGGATTGCAGAGCCGCTAGTGACGGTAGCGGCACCAATGGCAGGGGAGCAGGCACATTAGGAGGTGAGGTTGGGATAGGGTGTTGTAGGGTTCCAAAGCCTCGAGCTAGTGGCATCCGAGACCGCTTGATCTGGATTGAGGCCGAGCTACGGGAGATACGAGCCAAGCAGTGGCACAAGAGCCACGAGATCGGATGCATATCTGCCATCCTTCGCCCACTCCAGAGTCACGGTAATGGCTCGGGCTCCCATAGGGGATTGGGACCATCCCATAGCTTGTAGGTAGTATTTAGGGTTAGTAGTAGTATTATTATTGTTTTTCTTCTAACATTTGTTCTTTTCTTTAGGTTGCTTGGGTTGTACCTGTTAGTTGTCTCTTTGTACAAAAGACATGTATAATATATTAGGAGATGTGTTCCTATTTATTTACTATACCATTGTTACTGGATATGTCGACTGTTATTATATATTTGGGAGAAATGACACAAATATAGGAATCTCATCTAGACACTAAACTAATGGTAAATGTAATGTAAGACTGGAAATTTATAAAATAAATTTTAGCGAGCAAAGAGTAGGCTAAGTTTTTTGCGAAATCATGGGCCATTTTCCCTATGCCTTAAAAGCTAAAATTTATAAATAGGCTACTGTGTCGTCATTTAGAACAAAGGAATAGGTTTTCAAAGTCTAGGATTTATTATGCAATGTTAGGATCAATCATATGGATTAACTCATTGACCAAATCACGATTACGTTAAGGTGTGGCTTGATTGTTTAAATGCTTTTGAAAAGTGGTGTTCAAATGCTTTTAAAAAAATTTGTTCAAATGTTTTGAAACAAAAATGGTGTTAAATGCTTTTAGGAATTTGACTTTTCAAATCATTTTAAGGCACAAGGACTTTTCAAATCATTTCAAAGCTCTGTCAGTTCATCTCTTTTAAGATTTAGAAAACTCCATTAGGGTTCAAGTAAGAAATCTTATATACCTATCTTTGTTTATTATTTAATTTGTAAACCTCTTCCCCTTCAACATTTTTGAATCTAATATATATACAAATCCCTTGTTGTATATATAAAAAAGAAGAGATCTGAAGGAGATTATCATGGGTGTTTTAAATCCAAAGAGGAGGAAAGCTAAGGACCAATTGTGAGTGGAAATCTTAGTTTTTCTATTTTAGTAGTTGAATAGTATAGTTTGGATTTGATATATGTCTTAGGGAGTTTTGGATTACAAAAACATCATATTAGAAATCCCTAAAATTTCTCCAAAGCGAAATGTCAATTCTAAGGTTGAAATCTTAATTGTTTTGTATTAAAATAATGGAGTATGTGTGGATTTTGTAGTTTATGTACTTTACCTTCTATTCCAGTTTTTACTCTTTTTCTTCATATGCGATTAAGGGGATTTCACTAAGAAATTATGTGTAAAGCACGTATCTTTATTCCTAGTTTACACTGCCTATTTCTATAAAATTTAATAGAAATTCCCTTATCTAAATTCATGTAAAAGAAGTTGAATAGAGCGTGGAATTGATTCAGTTGTATGTTTCCATTTTTGGTTTATTCCATTGTTTTATTATAAAATAAATTGGATTTAGATTCTATATACAATCTATTTATTGTAATATTGGATATGAATATTGAATCCTGTTGTGGATATTAGAATCCCTTGTTATGGATATCAGAATTTTGGCATCATTAACAATATGAATGAAAAGACTTGTATTATTATGGTTAAAAAGGAATTGACATTTAAACATTAGTTAGGGCGTAATCTCTGCACGCATAGAAAAGTGCGTATTTATTTATATTAATAACTGTAAATAGCATATAATTATAACGTATTAATTACGTAGTTAATTAGGTAATAATTGTCATTAATTCCACCTTAGGAATAATTGATTGTTAATGGACAATAAGAATGAATTCTTATATAGCCTAAATAATGAACACGGTGAGGTGTGATAATATATATTATTATTATTTTTAATTTGACTACGTCATAGGTACATCACCTATGATAAGTAACTACGATGACACGAGGTTGGTCCCAATTTTATCGGGTAAATCTGCCTAGCTAATCTTGCTACTAGTACCTAAATTAGTTGGACTAATGTGAGACATCGCCGTGGGACATGGGTCATAAGGCGTAGGATCTGCTTTGGGGTTTTGAAGGTATTCGGTGGTTGTTTAAGGGCCCGCCTCTTTTCCCCAAATGAAGTATTGAATGGTCGGGATTGGGTTTTGACATGATTAAAGATATATTGGAAAGGTCCGCTTCAATATGAAGTATTAAGTGTCTGGACAGATTTCCATGCAATTTCATTATAATAACCCGCTATTTTGGACCATTCGCATCCGCACATATCGGACTTGAATAATTCAAAATACCGCGTTGTTAATTTAAATTTGGCAAAACTGAACATATACAGTAAATAAATAATCACAGATCACAGACACAGAGTAATAAATGCAGCGGAAATAAAAGAGAGTAGTTCATGAAGCTACTATATAAATATATAAATTACATCAGAGTTAAACCAGATACAACGAAAGAGTAATACGATACATCAGATACAAATCAGAATACATCATTGGAATCATCGAATACTGAAAGCAGAATAGATGGCTGGATCTTCAAGCAAAGCTCCAACTTCAAAGGTGAGTCTCGAATACTGGTACACTCAGTCTGACCCGAGCGTAAAGCAAAACACAAAACACTCGAGTCAGGATTAACATTCTTATATTTATAAATCCAACTCAAGTGAAATAGCGATTGAAATACAGGTAACTCAAAGGATGTTTGGAATAACCATCCTTTAAGGATCCGTTAAACTATCTACTATGTAGTAATGTACGCTATGTAGATAATGTCTATCAGTAATATAAGGTATCAAAATAGTGTTAAGGCGTTACCATTATCCCCCTTAACACATTTTTATAAGCATCATAGTCTATACAGCACTGTAAACTCCACCGTAAACTAGTGGGCTATCAGGGAGTACTCCATAGGTATAACACAAAAAAATCGTAGTGGTCGCGTATAGGGATACAAGTATGACAAGGCACATGAGGCAATACCCAAGGTAGTGAAACTACCGTTTTCCTGATCCGGACTGGTGAAAACGCATCGCCGCAGCGATCGCAACACCGCGAAACAACACTCCCAAAATCAAGGGTGCACCAATCGACAACAAGTAATGAGTAGTTCGAAGAAGTGTGTTCGCTCGAGGTAGCTAGCCCCCATTTGGCCCAGCACGGCTCCTGTTTTAGTCATTTCCAATTTGACACAAGTGTCAAGGCTATCCATTATCGTTCTCTTTCTTCAGTCATCACGTACATCATTCCGACCACTTCATTCTGGATCACACTCCGCGTATAGTTATTAAAGTGGTTTTTGGTTTAGACAGTGAGTATGTCCCTAACCGATTCCGGTCTCTTTAATAACTTTCGTAATTATTTCACCGATTGGTCGTTTATTTATTTCAAAACCAAATCAATTTCAATCTCAATTTGAATTTGTAAACCAACATTTCATTTGTCTTTCAAAACCAATTTCCCAAAAGTTACATTTCAAAACATCCAAATTAACATTTCAAAATCTTATAATTCAATTTCAATTTCTATTTAAACAATTCAAATATTTTGAAATGCAAGCAGGGTTGAATGGACCCTTACCATTTTTATTAAACACACAAACACAAAACAAAGGAGAGCAAAAAAATGCTGTCCCAAAACAGATACAGGGAAAACAAAGGAGATTGAAAGAAAATAGAAAAAAAACACCCAAACAAGAACAACAAAAATACAGGCAAAACAGCCACCCTAATCCATCGAGTCATAAGCATCATGATGTGAGGATTTCACCTTGACCCTAGAACTTATGATATTGATCAAAGCAGTTTCAACCTTCAATTTATTCTCAAAGACTCTAGCATTTCTCTCAGCCCAAATGACATCCACATACACTTTCAGAATCAACAAAAGCAAAAAGGACGTTGCATTCTTCCATCTAGTATTCCTGAAAAGCCTGTTCCACTCAGCTCCACCATGAAGAACAGGCTCATCAAAACTAGCACTAATGAGACAAGCTTTCCATATTTTATTAGTAAACACACAGTCAAAGAATAGGTGAGAACCATCTTCAACAACATTATTGCAGAAAACACAAACCAAGTCCACAGTGAAACCCCTTCTGCATAACTTCACCTTAGTCATGAGAGCATTCTTTAGGACTTTCCACAGATTGAGGTTCAGTTTATGAGAAGTTAAAGAATTCCAAACTCTAGTATGCCATCTAAAAACCGGGTTGATATCATCTCTTTTCAGTGCTTTGTAAATTCTTGATATAGAGTGCTGCTCATGCTTAGCATCCCACACATACCCATTACCACTTGGGGGAAGCCTGTAGCATTTCACAGCATCCCACAGTTGATTGATGATAGGATTGGAAGTGTAGGGGAACACAAACTCACCATCGTAAAAATAATCAGTAGCCCTGGCATTCAAGGGGATGCCAGACTGAATTCTCTGATCGAAGGTAAGTAGGTCATGCAATATTACTCCTCTACTTACCCACGGTTCAAACCAGAACTTAGCAGAACAATCGGGGCCAAGTAACAGCTGCACATGAGGAAGTAAAATGCATCTGAGTTTAAGAATGGATCTCCACACCCAACCACATAGAGGAGAGGGTACCATTTTCCCGAAATTTTTATTGCCAAGATGATGATGCCTAGCCCACTTAACCCACAGGTTCGGTTTGATATTGATAAGATTGTCAAAATGCTTAGAAAAGGCGGCCTGATTCCAAGAAGTCAAACACTTAATACCCAATCCACCATATTTTTGGGGTTTTTCCAATTTCGCAAAAGCAATTGGAATGAGTTTAGTAGAATACATATCCCCAGTCCAAAGAAAGTGGTTCATAGCTCTCCTAATGCTAGATAAAAGAGCAGAGGGTAAGATAAAGCACCTGCTCCAGTAGACCGTCATGGCATGGATAATGGACTTAATGATAGTGGATCTGCCTGCCTGAGTTAACTTATTGCTAGCCCATCTATTCATAGCTTCAGTGATTCTTTCAAACAGAGGTAAACATGCAGTAGAGCCAATTCTTCTGGAGGACAAAGGAATGCCCAGGTGCATGGTTCCAGCAAGGAGAATAGGTAATTGACTTTCATGAATGATGGTCTGCTTGTCATTGTCATTTAGACCAGACAGCAAAATGTAAGAATTACTTCTGTTAACCTGAAGACCAGTGCACTTCTCAAAGGTATGAAGGATGCCTTTGACACAGTTAATTGAAGAAACAGTTGGCTTAATAAATAGAATCACATCATTAGCAAAAAGAAGAGAGGTGATGAGCGGATTCCTGCATTTGGGATGCAACTCAAGGTTGTTATTCCTGACCTCTTTGATAATAAGCTGAGTTAAAAATTCCATAACAATGATGAACAAGTAGGAAGACATCGGGTCTCCTTGCCTTATGCCTCTCTTACTTCTAAAGTATCCAACAGTGCCACCATTATAACATAAGGAGTAGGAAACTGTGGATATACAAGTATATATCCAGCTGACAAAATGGCAGGGAAAACCCATTAAACCCATAATGCCAGTCAGAGCTTCCCAGGACACAGTATCATAAGCTCTCCTAATATCAAGCTTCATCATAGCTCTAGGAGAAACATGAGTACGACCATAACCATTAAGAAGTTCATGAGTAACCAACACATTATCAAGAATGCTTCTATTATTCAAAAATGCAGCCTGGTTCTCAGAAATCACTGAAGGAAGCACATGTCTTAGCCTAGCAGCAATGACTTTAGATATGCATTTGTATATAATGTTACAGCATGCAATAGGACGAAAAGCATGGAGAGTAGCAGCGTGCTTAACTTTAGGCACTAAACATAAATTGGTAGCATTGATGGGGATAGGCAATTTATTGTGCACAAAAAAATTGTGCATGGCAGCCTTGAGGTCATAAGCAACTATATCCCAACAATGAGTAAAAAAACCGCATTAAAGCCATCAGGGCCACCACAGGAATCTCTCTTCATACCAAACATTGCATTATAAATTTCTTCGTCAATGACAGTAGAAGATAAATAAAGGATGTCCACGTCAGACAGAACAGGCAGAGGAGTTGACAAAAGATCATGTGTGGAAGGGGACCATGATTCGTCAAGGGAGAAAAGATTAATATAATGGTTAATGAAGGCTTTGTCAATGTCTTCAGGCTTGTTTATAATCCTACCATCATCAATCTGGATTTGATGGATGTTTCTTTTGGGATTTTTGATGTTTAGGGAACTATGATACAGTTTAGAATTTCTATCACCATACAAATCCCACTCCTTCCTCAATTTCTGTTTCTTCATGCTTAGCTCAACTTCCAAGGCATCAGTAAGACGCTTAGTCAGGTCATGTTCCTGCATAGAAAGGCTGACATTACCTGGATCTTCAAGCATCCTCAGTTGGATAGTAGATAGTTGACTTTGTAAATTAGTTGAGAACTTGTTACCATCACCATACTTGTTCTTTGCCCATCTCTTTAAAGCTTGATTCAAGTTCGTATATAAGTTTCACTCCAAAATCATTTAAATTAATTTAATTTATCATTCAAATCAATTTAACTTCATTTATCGATTTTATTCAGCATTCATTAAGTAAATTTGTCATTTAAAACAATTTCTATTAAATTTCCAGTTCATTAAATCGATTATTTAAAATTCAACTTTATTATATCAAAACTTCAAATTTAATTAAACTAGCTTCGACAATCAACCCTTTAAATTAAAGTATTACATTAATTTCAAAAATCACATTTGCATTTCTTGATAAAGAAATTCAATTTCACATATTCATTTACTTAGTTACAATTTCAAAGCTCAATTAAATAAGAACTAAATTTCACTAATTAAAAGTTCAATTTTAATTATCAAAGGATTCAATTTAATTTAATTATTAAATAATTCAATCTCATTAAATTATTAAATAATTTCAAAACTTAATTCAATCATTTCTTAAATTAAACACATTCTTTCATCAATTTCTTTATTAATATTTCATTTTAGAATATCAAATATTCACATTTTAAATTTCATAAAATTCAATTTCCAACTTCATTTCAAAACCATATTATTTATTCAAATAAAATCTTCATTTTATTTTTAAATCAAATTATTGACCAATCGGGTTTTTATTTAATTCTCTATCCTAGGTCAAAGTTTATTTGGGTATTTATCATTTCATCCCGATTCCAATTCAATTCAAAATCAAAACATAGCAAAGGGAACTTGCAGTGTGATAACTGGGATGGTGTCAAAGTAAATAAACAAGCCATAACAACAACCAATATCAATCCAATAATCAATTCAAATAATCCCGAAATAATCGTATTAATTCACATTGTTGTTTGTGCAAATTAATATAATCATTTCTAGAATCTACACTATCATTTTATGTAGATTAAAGATTATTACACTAATATTAATACGGTTCTTCACTTGTCATTCGATTTCAATTTTAACACTACAACAATTAATCCAATATACGTTCAACGGTCCAAAGTGTAATTATCACTATTCTACATGTCAATTAATTTAACAATTAAAAAGGGTCATATTCAACTAATCAAATTCAACATATATGTCGATTCAAATTTTAATTATCCTACGTCAAATTTATTTGCATAATATTTGTCACTTTATACATTACAATTTTAACATCCAATATAAACAACAAACAATCAATCAATTATTAATCAAGCAGGATTATCATTTCATAAATAATAGATAAGGGTGTCAGATGTCACAGGTGAACTGATACAGGTAATAACATATATAACAGTGTAAATAACTAATAACAGCATATGTCAATTGTCGTTTCAATTGAAATCAAATTTAATAAATAAAAGAACGTTAATCGTGAGTGATTGCTCACCTTTCGAGGCTAGAGATATGAACGAAACTGAAAGCGAATAGACAGAGACAAGCATATAGTTCAAGCGAGAGGGACAATGACAAGTTGGAAGTTGGCTGCGATAAATTTGATATTGAGAATGTCAGTCAAGTGAACAAGAAATCGATGAACAAGGTATGTCTACATATATATATATAAATATAAATTTCTAAATCAATTTAAAACATACATTAAAATCATAATATATATAAATAAAATTTGAAACACAACCCGTGCATACCTTTATATATAGACACACACACATGCACACTGAAAAATAAATATTTCTATAAACCAATATACATGTATACTCTGAAATCAATAGTATAAATGTAATGTATATATTTAGACATATATATAAGTTGATATGTAACTTACTTGTATAAAATCAATGTATACATTTGCAGGCTACTAATGTGCAGACACAAGAGAATGTGAACAAATAGGCATATGCAGACCAATATATATAACAGCGCATATTATATATGTATATGCTTTTAATGTCTAACAAAATATAACATATTACTACAAAATGTTAATACTTTAAACATACATATACAAACTAAGCTTTTGAAGTATATAGAACCGTAAACAATACTTACTGCAAAAAATATATATATATACTTACTATTATATAAACTTTTCTTGTTATATACATATGGATTTAGAATCAAAGACAAAACTGTAACTTTGGTAAATAATTCAACATAGTATATATATAACTTGTAATCTAAAATATACGTCAGGCCTATGCAACTACACAGCTTATAAAATTGTTATATAAGCTTATTCCAAAATATCATATAGAATAACATTTATACAAACAAAACTATACTGTGGTTATGTTAAAGGTATATACATGCTTTTATATAGACTTTTTAACTGCAGCATATATATTTCGAAATTAACAATGTAAAAGTTGGTACATATAAATAAATTAGAAAACCATCATATAACAGATTATATAACTTACAAGACTATGGCTTTGAAACATATATGCATGCTAACAGACTTACATTTATATAAAATCGTATACACGTTATAACACACACACATAAATATAGACATATATATATATATACCTCAAAACAAAAAGATGCTCGACAACAGAAAAGGAGAGGTGGTCGGAGCTCGCGAGCGGGAGGAAGGGCTGCTGGCTCGGCTTTCAAGGTGGAGGTGATAGATCTTGATGGATTCGACTCTCTCGGTCGGAGCTGCTGCTAGGTGCAAGGAAAGATCGGCTAGCTAAGGCGAAGTCGACGGTGAAGGGTGGTTCATGGCATGGGTAAGTGGGAATAAGGAGGTGGGTTTGCGCGCATCAGGTGCTGTGAGTCGAGCTAGGCAGAAGCGGCGGCATTTGCTTGGCCAGAGGTGGCGATCAGTTGGAGGAGGGTGAGGCTTTGGGTCTGAGGTGATGTCAGCGTTGCAATACGGGAAGGGAGAGGGCCGGTTGCTGGAGGGAAACATGGCTCGGGCATCGGTGATGAGGAAATAATGAATGCTTGGCCTTGGATCTTGAAAAAGTAGGGAGGAGAAGAAACATAAACGTACAGGCATGGAAATATTTAGAAAGAGAAGTGTGAAGGTCTTTGCATCAGGCAACTTGTATTAGAACGTGCATAGGGAAAGATGAGCATGAGAGGAAGAGTAAATATCGAACCAGAAAAATATAAATCAACCAAGGGAAACGCAAAAGTCATGAATATTTAATTGTGGTAATAAATAGGGTAGATGCTGTTGGATTTATACGGTAAAATTTTAATGGTCAATCGGAAATTTGAAATGTTCGAAACCGCACCGATACTGCAAATTATTTTATCGATCCCACAGCGAAACCGAATTTCAAAATACAGAATTGAATATACCGTAGAGATCAGTGCGATGAGACGATCAAAACGATATATGGATATCAGTGGTATGATTTAATTATAAAAAATTCGAATTTTTCAACTGGCGGAAAATGCAAGAAAAACGTAGAAAAATAAGATCGACGGAGCCAAAGAAGTCCGAATTTAGAAAAACGAAAAATGACGTTTGCTCAGAAGATGGTTTAGAATTTTGCTATGTAAAAATATTTAGGTTCCGAAAACATTTTATTTTCATCGCTTTTTAACAGATTAAATTGAAGTAAATTTACGCGCGAAATAAACTTTCATATTTTCGGACGAAATTTTACCAGTTGCTATGTTTAACTAGACACATTCCAAATATCAAATTTAAATTTCAAAATTTCATCGTTTTAAAATTTCACAAAATTTCAACTAATTACGATATTAAAACGGTTAAAATTTATGGGTCGTTACACTCTCCCCCACTCAAAACTTTTCGTCCCCGAAAAGGAAGGAGGTAGGAGAATAGAAACAACCAGAAAAGAAAATAGATTAAAAGACAAGATAAAACAATTAAACCATATAATTTCAAATTAAACTAATTAATATTTAACAATTTGGTTTAATCCACTTAGTTTCACTTAAGTTAAATCAATCTATCTATTTCTAAATTCATTATCTTACTATCTAGTCATCCTCAATTAACACTTTCTAAATCATCAATTTGTATAATCTATTATTGTACTCATATTTTATTCGACAGATTTAATTCTTTTATTCCAAATTATTATTAAGTTTATTTCACTTAATATATCTTTTTACATATATTTAAACCATATAAATTAATTTAAACCATATAAATTTCAATTTAAATTAATTTTGATTCAATAATTGGTTTAAATTTAAGGTATTTCCTTAAATTGATCTAATTTCGATTTATTAATTCCTTCGAACAAATTTATTTGCCTCATCTATTATTCAATTAGCTTATTATTCTATTTACTTCAATTAACATTTTATAATTAAAATTTAAGCGTATAACATTTATTATAACCATTCAAATTTTATTTATAAATTCAATTTATATTATATATTATCCAATTACATATTCAACTTTTGAATGATTTAGGCAAGTTGTATTAGAATGCAGTTGAACAATATTCAAATAAAAATTTTCCCAATTCAATTATTCAAGTTTAAATATTTATTCCAAGTTTTGGTTTTATTTATAATTAAAATCATCCTTTAACAAAATTTAAGAATTTGATTTTCGATTAACTTTAAACAATTTAGAGATATATATAATATATTTATATCAAATCAAATTAAATTTTAAAATAAGATACCCATATATATATATATATATAAATCAAATTATACTGAAGAAATTCGAATCAAAATATTTTTCAAAACAAAACCGTAGCAAAGCTACAGAATAGTATCTCCACTTCGAAACTCGAAAATGAATGTCGATGATGCGGCCGCCATCACCGAAATTTTTTTCCAGCGACAAAGAGAAGAGCGCTGACTTAAACTTTTTAAAATTCTTTGAATGATTTCCATTTGAAATATTTTAAATACTATACACTTTAAAACTTCAAATCAAAGTTTGAAACCACCGAATATTAAATTCTCAAATTTAGTTTAAATCCATTTAAATCTAAAATCAATTTTAACCCATTTTTATAAATTCATTTATTTATATTATCCAATAGTCAATGGTTTATGAAATAATAAATGAAAATTAAATGTTATCATTTCGGACAACAACTCATTAACAATTTAATTTCAGAAAAATTTATACTTGTATATATAATATAATCATTCAAAAATTTATTTTGTTTACAAAATTTGAAAACGATATTGTGTCGGTTTGCTCTGTTAAAGTGTTTTGGAAATCCTATCGATAGCGTTGATCAGACGAATCGATCGAAAATCCAAATCAACATCAACAACTCAAACAACACAATATTTTTTTAAAACATTTAAATATAATTTTACAAATACAATTCCTCGCTCGACGATACAAGAATAGATTTCAAAACATGTATAGCGATTCAAATTTGATGGAAATCAAATCAAAGTGAATTTTGGTTCGAAAATAAGTTCGAAATAGAAGATAAGATAATTTAATTACCACAATCAGGAGATGGATGAGTTTATTTAATTCATGGGCAACCTTAACCGGGTCGACTGGGACTTCAAGAATAAGATCGATGCTAAATTCCAAGGTAAATCAACACTCGATCTCAAGAGATGGAATTCAGGTATAGCAGGGAATAGATAGCATCGTAACCGAGGATACAGAAATCTCCGGTAAATCGATGCCTATTATAAAAGAGTTTTGCTCCTTTACGAATCATTTGAAGATTGGCGAGACTGCCGATCTATTATAGATATCATTCAAAATGGAGTTATGGGGTCTCCAGAATTGAAAGAAGACGAATAGTGAATGGCACGAATGAATTTCGGAACCGAGGGGAACGTTCCAAAATTCGAAGGAATTGAGTCAAAAGAAGAGATTGAAACTCGAATGAGAGTGATTCTGTAAATACATTTACCCTATATGCTAAATTTTGCCTAGAGCTACCAAAGCTCTGATACCACTTGTAACAACCCGCTATTTTGGACCATTCGCATCTGCACATATCGGACTTGAATAATTCAAAATACCGCGTTGTTAATTTAAATTTGGCAAAACTGAACATATACAGTAAATAAATAATCACAGATCACAGACACGGAGTTATAAATGCAGCGGAAATAAAAGAGATAGTAGTTCATGAAGCTACTATATAAATATATAAATTACATCAGAGTTAAACCAGATACAACGGAAGAGTAATACGATACATCATATACAAATCAGAATACATCACTGGAATCATCGAATACTGAAAGCAGAATAGATGGCTGGATCTTCAAGCAAAGCTCCAACTTCAAAGGTGAGTCTCGAATACTGGTACACTCAGTCTAACCCGAGCGTAAAGCAAAACACAAAACACTCGAGTCAGGATTAACATTCTTATATTTATAAATCCAACTCAAGTGAAATAGCGATTGAAATACAGGTAACTCAAAGGATGTTTGGAATAACCATCCTTTAAGGATCCGTTAAACTATCTACTATGTAGTAGTGTACGCTAAGTAGATAATGCCTATCAGTAATATAAGATATCAAAATAGTGTTAAGGCGTTACCATTATCCCCCTTAACACATTTTTATAAGCATCATAGTCTATATAGCACTGTAAACTCCACCGTAAACTAGTGGGCTATCAGGGAGTACTCCATAGGTATAACACAAAACAAATCGTAGTGGTCGCGTATAGGGATACAAGTATGACAAGGCACATGAGGCAATACCCAAGGTAGTGAGCCTGATCCGGACTGGTGAAAACGCATCGCCGCAGCGATCGCAACACCGCGAAACAACACTCCCAAAATCAAGGGTGCACCAATCGACAACAAGTAATGAGTAGTTCGAAGAAGTGTGTTCGCTCGAGGTAGCTAGCCCCCATTTGGCCCGGCACGGCTCCTATTTTAGTCATTTCCAATTTGACACAAGTGTCAAGGCTATCCATTATCGTTCTCTTTCTTCAATCATCACGTACATCATTCCGACCACTTCATTCTAGATCACACTCCACGTATAGTTATTAAAGTGGTTTTCGGTTTAGACAGTGAGTATGTCCCTAACCGATTCCGGTCTCTTTAATAACTTTCGTAATTATTTCACCGATTGGTCATTTATTTATTTCAAAACCAAATCAATTTCAATCTCAATTTGAATTTGTAAACCAACATTTCATTTGTCTTTCAAAACCAATTTCCAAAAAGTTACGTTTCAAAACATCCAAATTAACATTTCAAAATCTTATAATTCAATTTCAATTTCTATTTAAACAATTCAAATATTGATTCAAGTTCGTATATAAGTTTCACTCCAAAATCATTTAAATTAAATTAATTTATCATTCAAATCAATTTAATTTCATTTATCGATTTTATTCAGCATTCATTAAGTAAATTTGTCATTTAAAACAATTTCTATTAAATTTCCAGTTCATTAAATCGATTATTTAAAATTCAACTTTATTATATCAAAACTTCAAATTTAATTAAATTAGCTTCGACAATCAACCCTTTAAATTAAAGTATTACATTAATTTCAAAAATCACATTTGCATTTCTTGATAAAGAAATTCAATTTCACATATTCATTTACTTAGTTACAATTTCAAAGCTCAATTAAATAAGAACTAAATTTCACTAATTAAAAGTTCAATTTTAATTATCAAAGGATTCAATTTAATTTAATTATTAAATAATTCAATCTCATTAAATTATTAAATAATTTCAAAACTTAATTCAATCATTTCTTAAATTAAACACATTCTTTCATAAATTTCTTTATTAATATTTCATTTTAGAATATCAAATATTCACATTTTAAATTTCATCAAATTCAATTTCCAACTTCGTTTCAAAACCATATTATTTATTCAAATAAAATCTTCATTTTATTTTTAAATCAAATTATTGACCAATCGGGTTTTTATTTAATTCTCTATCCTAGGTCAAAGTTTATTTGGGTATTTATCATTTCGTCCCGATTCCAATTCAATTCAAAATCAAAACATAGCAAAGGGAACTTGTAGTGTGATAACTGGGATGGTGTCAAAGTAAATAAACAAGCCATAACAACAACCAATATCAATCCAATAATCAATTCAAATAATCCCGAAATAATCGTATTAATTCACATTGTTGTTTGTGCAACTTAATATAATCATTTCTAGAATCTACACTATCATTTTATGTAGATTAAAGATTATTACACTAATATTAATACGGTTCTTCACTTGTCATTCGATTTCAATTTTAACACTACAACAATTAATCCAATATACATTCAACGGTCCAAAGTGTAATTATCACTATTCTACATGTCAATTAATTTAACAATTAAAAGGGGTCATATTCAACTAATCAAATTCAACATATATGTCGATTCAAATTTTAATTATCCTACGTCAAATTTATTTGCATAATATTTGTCACTTTATACATTACAATTTTAACATCCAATATAAACAACAAACAATCAATCAATTATCAATCAATCGGGATTATCATTTCATAAATAACAGATAAGGGTGTCAGATGTCACAGGTGAACTGATACAGGTAATAACATATATAACAGTGTAAATAACTAACAACAACATATTTCAATTGTCGTTTAAATAGAAATCAAATTTAATAAATAAAAGAACGTTAATCATGAGTGATTGCTCACCTTTCGAGGCTAGAGATATGAACGAAACGGAAAGCGAATAGACAGAGACAAGCATATATTCAAGCGAGAGGGACAATGACAAGTTGGAAGTTTGCTGCGATAAATTTGATATTAAGAATGTCAGTCAAGTGAACAAGAAATCGATGAACAAGGTATGTCTATATATATATATATATATATATATATATTTCTAAATCAATTTAAAACATACATTAAAATCATAATATATATAAATAAAATTTGAAACACAACCCGTGCATATCTATATATATAGACACACACACATGCACACTGAAAAATAAATATTTCTATAAACCAATATACATGTATACTCTGAAATCAATAGTATAAATGTAATGTATATATTTAGACATATATAAGTTGATATGTAACTTACTTGTATAAAATCAATGTATACATTTGCAGGCTACTAATGTGCAGACACAAGAGAATGTGAACAAATAGGCATATGCAGACCAATATATATAACAGTGCATAGTATATATGTATATGCTTTTAATGTCTAACAAAATATAACCTATTACTACAAAATGTTAATACTTTAAACATATGTATACAAACTAAGCTTTTGAAGTATATAGAACCGTAAATAATACTTACTGCAAAAAATATATATACATACTTACTATTATATAAACTTTTCTTGTTATATACATATGGATTTAGAATCAAAGACAAAACTGTAACTTTGGTAAATAATTCAACACAGTATATATATAACTTGTAATCTAAAATATACGTCAGGCCTATGCAACTACACAGTTTATAAAATTGTTATATAAGCTTATTCCAAAATATCATATAGAATAACATTTATACAAACAAAACTATACTGTGGTTATGTTAAAGGTATATACATGCTTTTATATAGACTTTTTAACTGCAGCATATATATTTCGAAATTAACAATGTAAAAGTTGGTACATATAAATAAATTAGAAAACCATCATATAACAGATTATATAACTTACAAGACTATGGCTTTGAAACATATATGCATGCTAACAGACTTACATTTATATAAAATCGTATACACGTTATAACACACACACATAAATATAGACATATATATATACCTCAAAACAAAAAGATGCTCGACAACAGAAAAGGAGAGGTGGTCGGAGCTCGCGAGCGGGAGGAAGGGCTGCTGGCTTGGCTTTCAAGGTGGAGGTGACAGATCTTGATGGATTTGGCTCTCTCGGTCGGAGCTGCTGCTAGGTGCAAGGAAAGATCGGCTAGCTAAGGCGAAGTCGACGGTGAAGGGTGGTTCATGGCGTGGGTAAGTGGGAATAAGGAGGTGGGTTTGCACGCATCGGGTGCTGTGAGTCGAGCTAGGCAGAAGCGGCGGCATTTGCTTGGCCAGGGGTGGCGATCAGTTGGAGGAGGGTGAGGCTTTGGGTCTGAGGTTATGTCAGCGTTGCAATACGGGAAGGGAGAGGGCCGGTTGCTGGAGGGAAACATGGCTCAGGCATCGGTGATGAGGAAATAATGAATGCTTGGCCTTTGCTCTTGAAAAAGTAGGGAGGAGAAAAAACATAAACGTACAGTCATGCAAATATTTAGAAAGAGAAGTGTGAAGGTCTTTGCATCAGGCAACTTGTATTTGAACGTGCATAGGGAAAGGTGAGCGTGAGAGGAAGAGTAAATATCGAACCAGAAAAATATAAATCAACCAAGGGAAACGCAAAAGTCACGAATATTTAATTGTGGTAATAAATAGGGTAGATGTTGTTGGATTTATACGGTAAAATTTTAATGGTCAATCAGAAATTTGAAATGTTCGAAACCGCACCGATACTGCAAATTATTTTATTGATCCCACAGCAAAACCGAATTTCAAAACACATAATTGAATATACCGTAGAGATCAGTGTGACGAGATGATCAAAATGATATACGTATATCAGTGGTATGATTTAATTATAAAAAATTCGAATTTTTCTACTGGTGGAAAATGTAAGAAAAACGTAGAAAAATAAGATCGACGGAGCCAAAGAAGTCCGAATTTGGAAAAACGAAAAATGACGTTTGCTTAGAAGATGATTTAGAATTTTTCTATGTAAAAATATTTAGGTTCCGAAAACATTTTATTTTCATCGCTTTTTAACTGATTAAATTGAAGTAAATTTACACGCGAAATAAACTTTCATATTTTCGGACGAAATTTTACAAGTTGCTATGTTTAACTAGACGCATTCCAAATATCAAATTTAAATTTCAAAATTTTATCGTTTTAAAATTTCACAAAATTTCAACTAATTACGATATTAAAACGGTTAAAATTTACGAATATCAAAACGATATTAAAATTCTATATACAATCTATTTATTGTAATATTGGATATGAATATTGAATCCTGTTGTGGATATTAGAATCCCTTGTTATGGATATCAGAATTTTGGCATCATTAACAATATGAATGAAAAGACTTGTATTATTATGGTTAAAAAGGAATTGACATTTAAACATTAGTTAGGGCGTAATCTCTGCACGCATAGAAAAGTGCGTATTTATTTATATTAATAACTGTAAATAGCATATAATTATAACGTATTAATTACGTAGTTAATTAGGTAATAATTGTCATTAATTCCACCTTAGGAATAATTGATTGTTAATGGACAATAAGAATGAATTCTTATATAGCCTAAATAATGAACACGGTGAGGTGTGATAATATATATTATTATTTTTTTGAATTTGACTACGTCATAGGTACATCACCTATGATAAGTAACTACGATGACACGAGGTTGGTCCCAATTTTATCGGGTAAATCTGCCTAGCTAATCTTGCTACTAGTACCTAAATTAGTTGGACTAATGTGAGACATCGCCGTGGGACATGGGTCATAAGGCGTAGGATCTACTTTGGGGTTTTGAAGGTATTCGGTGGTTGTTTGAGGGCCCGCCTCTTTTCCCCAAATGAAGTATTGAATGGTCGGGATTGGGTTTTGACAAGATTAAAGATATATTGGAAAGGTCCGCTTCAATATGAAGTATTAAGTGCCTGGACAGATTTCCATGCAATTTCATCTGGATAGATACCTATGTGGAGTCCACCTTGGGCATAGGTATTAAAAGATGGGGTCCTACCTCAATTGAGGTCTTAAATGGTCAGAGTCTGTCTATTTTCCATTAAAAGGTATTAAGTGACTTAAGTTATATCTCTCGCATTGCTAGACATTAACAACGTTGGTTATGGGTTATGGGATTTGGAAACCTGCTTTGGGAATGAAAGGTATTAAGTGGTTGTTTGAGGGCTCGCCTTCTTTACTTATATGGAGTATTAAATGGTTTCAAAATGCGTAAGACATATTCTTATTTAAATTATATTGGCCTAGTACTAAAATAGTAAGGCTCGAGATATATATTTACCAGACACTTGTTGCTCTAACTCCCTCCTCATTACAACATAGGTTAGTGAAGGAGTTGATGATGATGATGATGCTTGAAGATGGCAAGAGTGTGGTAAGTATTATTATTTATCTAATCTTGTTACTTTTTATTATACCCATAAAAATGTATTTTGAACAAAATGATGTAACGTTTATTGATTGACATTATATTATGTTTTATGATAATTGATTTGAAAATAGAATGGGTACCTATTGCTACTATATTTTGTTCCTTTCGATGTGAGTTCTAAAAGAATATATAGATAGCTCTGTGTTGTTTTTCTTTTTACCAACTAACAACTAGCTTTGGAATGGGTCTAAGTTTCGATGAGCCTTTTTGTCGGAATTTAGGTCTGTTTAAGGGCGGTTTGTTACATGGATTGTCAAATATTAGTATTAGTTTATATTGTCGTAATTTGACTTAGAATGTGAATTTCTATGTATTAATTTATTGATAGCATGGTATAATTTAATTGTGTCAATTTCCTTATAATTTCCACAAATTATCTAATTCCAGAAATGTATAAAAAGTTTGGCATTTGAAATAATAACGAATATACCAAAAATGATAGAGATGTGTAAATCATGGATGTTCTTTCCCGTAGTTTGCATTGTCTATTTTAATAAAAGAAAAAAGATAATTCCTTGTAATTTCAAATATAATAGTGGTCTCACTTTTGGTTAACTTATGGAAGATTATAACGGTAATTCTTTTTGAAAGAATAGATCTGATAAATTAAAATGTGGAAAGGAATGTTTAGGTTTGGGAATTAATAGTTAAAAGTAAGAATACACACACACAGCCATGCTTACCGATTAAAATAAAAATATATCTATAAAGCGTAATATACGTCAATATTCGCATTAGTTATAATTAGGATGGCTTGTTATAAATATCGTAATAAATTAGGAGTTGTAGATGGAAAACAAATAGTTACTTCCAAATTAATAGTGCAAAAAATGTGCAGTTAATAGAGAGTTACAGGAATTAAATGGAGATATAAATGCGGTTAAAGGGATTGGTTAAAGGATTTAATATGGCATTTATTGGAAAATTAAATAAGCATAATAGGTTGAATTAGAACGAATAAATAAATATTATTAGAGATTGTCCAAATAGAATAATAGTGACCATTTATTATAGACAATTGACATTTACAGAATAAGCAGATAAGATAGGAATTAAATACTAGGAGATAGTATAATTTTCATAGTGGGAAATTATAAAGCCTTAATTATACGTTTAGGATAAGCGTGAAATAGTGAGTCTGGTCCAATATTTAGGCCTAGGATAATTAGTTTGGTTTAGTGGGTTGGGATGTGAGGTCAGTAGACTTGCACAACAGAAGTCCGCCCTTTACCTAGAGGCTACCGACAGTTGTGTATACTTACTACTAATGTGGGGAACCTTCAACCATAGGACCCATAGGGAATGGATATGCGTTTGCTATAGGTAGGGGAAAGTATACTAAGGGTTCACCTCGATTTTGAAGTATTAAATGGCCCAGTACTTTTAAGGAAATGAGGTCTACTTCATTTCTAATAAGAGGTATTAAGTAACTGAAAGGGGTATTTTTCTTGACTTACATTAGGTTAGTCTAACTGGGATTTCAACCGTGGAAGGTCGATGGACTATGTTAGTATTGTTGTAGGACTAGTATTTAGTGGTAGGGCTGACAAATAGGCTATGACCACCAGCGATCCCAAGCGGTTAGTAGTAAAGACTTGGGTTACGCCCTGACGGATTTTGCTTCCTACTAGTGTAGAATCCGTATAGGATATGCACAAACCTCAATGTTAGTTAGTTAGTTGTTAGTTTATTAAAAGTGGGCTAGTTAAACCTTAGATGATTCTTTGAGATGCGTTAGTTATATGGAAATTATAATATAAATCTGTATTTAGAGGTCATCGGTCTAAGTAGTTAGGACCGATTGACTAGCATTTACATTGCAGTGGATCCGCTTCAGGGTTGAGGTATTAAATAGGCATTTGATCTGCCTCCTTCCTATTAAAAAGTATTAAGTGGTCGAAGTTTTAGGTAGTATACATTTAGAGATATATATATATATATATGTGTGTGTGTGTGTGTGTATAGGCACATATATATAGTTATACCTTGGGGAGGTTAGGCATGTCGTACGCAAACATAGGATTTAACGAACTAGCGGTGAATAATTGACATACCACATAAATGGAAATCAATCGACATAAATTAGTGTTATGGGTAAAGTGTAATTTTCCATTCACTAGAACGTCGTTCTAACCCCCTTCTTATTACAACCCATGGGATAGATTAAAGGGACAGGTTACTAGAGCAAGACAGGAACGGTTAATGGGGAAGTCTTCTTATTCATTCTCGGCACTGACAAGAAAATTAGATATTCAAGGAATATTGTTGATTCCAAGGTAGTTGCCTCAATCGGTATTTCTATTCTATTATACTTTTCTATTCCGCAGTGAGTTTATATTGATCGCACTATGATATACTTGTGTTTATTACAGGTTACCAAAACCAATGATCTATGCCCTTAAGGACTTAGATTTCGATTTAGTTGAAATTCGGGCTCATTAAGCTATGGGTTGTCACATTTAGTATTAGAGCTTAGGTTAGTCGATCATTTGAATTAAGATACACTGAAAGAATGTATTTGTGTTTTTACCTATATATATATATATATATATATATATATATATATAAACACTACAAATTCTGACTATAGAAGTAGTTGCAACCATACTTTGAAAGGATGGACGAGGCAACTATGAGTTGGGCCAATAAATAGAGTTAAATTTAGGCACCTATCCTAATACCTTATGGTGGTTGGCTATACCATAAGGAATTAACCAAGAAGAGCATGAGCATGATATATAGAAGGATCTCGGAGGTTGGATGATGCTTGACTCTACTGTTGGGACTAAGCTACCTAATTATCATGGTTTTTGATGGATTGCCGATTGAGGATGCACATTTCATCCAGGAAAATGGGAAGTAAGAAACTATATGCTTTAAATATCTGGAAGTAAGGTATAACAGGAATAGAGCAAGTTCCCACAAGAATGTGTACCTTGACCACCACAAGATGATAAATCGGATTTTATGAAGGTGGGTCGAGAAAGTAAAGTCCGTTTCTAAGTCTGACGCAATGTGAAAGAATTTGACAAAAAGACTTTTTTGAAAATTTCTTGGAACGTTCTTAACAGGGTTCTCAAAGGATATATTGAGAAGTTGTTATTTTGAAAAGGTAGGTGGATGAAATTCTTAGTTTAAAATTGGTTGAATCAAAAGTTTTTTATCTAAAGGTTTTTGTGATGAAGGGATTTTTCTTTTTTGAAATGAATGGGAAATAGAGTGTATGTTTAGCTCGATGAATTTTCCTATTTATAAAAGTCAAAAGTTTTTAAAATTCTTTTTTCAAGGGGTAGGTAAATGGGAATGGTATTTTATTTAAATGAAGTTGGTGTAGGGAAGGGTAGGAATGCTGGATAGAAAAGATAAGAGAAATATTCCCATATGAAGAATATACGGAGAATAACAGCTGAAATATTTCAGGTTTTTGAATGAGGTTAATGGCCAAAGTAGTATAGGCAAGTGTACTACGAGATGGAAGAAGAAGAGAGTCCGGCAAACTAAACAGTAGGCTAAGGCACCGTCATGTAGAAGGTAGGGATTTCTTACGGCCACACGGATCTTGTCAGATTGAAGAAGACGAAGGCAGAGCGAAATCTATATTATTAATAAATTAAAACCGACCCACATAGGGTCCAGGCTCAATTTGGGCCTAAAATTCAACAATTGGTCCACTAGTAGCGGTCAATCGGTAACCTTGGAGCGGTTGATCGGTTGTCGGGTAAAATGCGCAACCCGACCCTCGAACACAACATATAGCCATGTCCAGGCTTCGACCCTCCCTTATTCTTTCATCTTCCTCCTCCTTACTCCAAACACCCTCTTTTCCTCTAAAAAGTCTCTAGCACCACCACTACTCCCTCTACTTCGACCCGACAGCGAGCACCCCCCTCCCCAAATGCCAATAGCCATCGTGCACTTCAGATCCATGGCCTTCTCTCTCCAAATCTGAACCCAAACTCCCCCTCTCGACTATAACTCAGTCCATGGAACCACCGTGAGCCGCCGGCACATCCCCGCACCATCTGAATCTTACTCCCCAAGAGATCGCCTGGCTTGACCGGGACGATAGAGAAATCACCACCTACGGAGCCTGGTCAACCTTCACCTTTCTTCAAGGACGATCGGTGAAATTTGGGGACTTCACCGCGATTGGACTAAAGGAACTGTTCACTGCTGCAGGACTAGCATAGATCTTGAGCCATGACACCTTTGAGCAGGAGTGCTACCCATGCTGCATGTGGCTATTTGACGCAAATCTAGAATACGAGTTTCATGAAGATATCAATAGTCTTATATCAGAGGTGAAAGGGGTAGTAATTGATTTGTCAGATGATGATTTCGGGAATATTCTGGGGAAAGCTGTGGAAGGAGTGGATTTAGAGGGTATTGAGACTACTGATTCGAAGATTTTATAGTGGATCTTTCTTAGAGCTGTCGGTATCTAAAGTCCAGACAAATTGCGGCCTACAGCCCGCCTCATCATTCACGTTGTCCAATAGAACATCATTTGAAGACGGGAAGCTTTAACCAAATTAATTTGCTAGTGCATAAGGCCACTTACGCCATCATGAGTAGTATAATAGGGCTCGTGCGATCATGAGAAATTATGTGGAGCAAGGAGTTGGGACTCCATGGAGTTACATTCTGTACTACCATCTTTCCACTCACATCTTTAAGCAATAAGGAGTGAACCTCCATGGAAAGAAGGTTCAAAAGAAGGCCCTTGCCCTATTTGATATGGCCTCTCTTAGGAGAATGGGGATTGCAAAGCCGCTAGTGACGGTAGCGGCACCAATGGCAAGGGAGCCGGCACATTAGGAGGTGAGGTTGGGATAGGGTGTTGTAGGGTTCCAAAGCCCCGAGCTAGTGGCGTCCGAGACCACTTGCTCTGGATTGAGGTCAAGCTATGGGAGATACGAGCCAAGTAGTGGCGCTAGAGCCACGAGATCGGATACATATCTGCCATGCTTCGCCCATTCTAGATTCATGGCAATGGCTCGGGCTCCCATAGGGGATTGGGACCATCCCGTAGCATGTAAGTAGTATTTAGGGTTAGTAGTAGTATTATTATTATTTTTCTTATAACATTTGTTCTTTTCTTTAGGTTGCTTGGGTTGTACCCGTTAGTTGTCTCTTTGTACAAAAGACGTGTATAATATATTAGGAGATGTGTTCCTATTTATTTACTATACCATTGTTTCTGGATATGTCGACTGTTATTATATATTTGGGAGAAATAACACAAATATAGGAATCTCATCTAGACACTAAACTAATGGTAAGTGTAATGTAAGACTGGAAATTTATAAAATAAATTTTAGCGAGCAAAGAGTAGGCTAAGTTTGTTGCGAAATCATGGGTCATTATCCCTATGCCTTAAAAGCTAAAATTTATAAATAGGCTATTGTGTCGTCATTTAGAACAAAGGAATAGGTTTCAAAGTTTAGGATTTATTGTGCAATGTTAGGATCAATCATATGGATTAACTCATTGAATGAATCACGATTACGTTAAGGTGTGGCTTGATTATTTAAATGCTTTTGAAAAGTGGTGTTCAAAAGCTTTTAAAAAAATTTGTTCAAATGTTTTGAAACAAAAATGGTGTTAAATGCTTTTGGGAATTTGACTTTTCAAATCATTTTACAAGTTTGATTGAAAGAAGGAAAAAGGTTTTTATGGGAAATGAGAATTTCTGATTTTAAAATGTCATAAGCTTAGTGTAAGGAGGATTGATGTGTTAGTGGATATAAATTTAGTGGTGCTTTAAGGTGACGGTAGATTAAGCGCAGATAATAACAACGGAAAAAGCTGTTTTAGCCTTGGAATTTCTATTTCCATACCTTGTTGGTAGCAAAAAAAATTTATTCGTAAAGTTAATTACATTTTAGGATCTAAAGATAAACCTCCTTATGTTATTGTACTTGAGAAAAATTTGAGGTCGATAGGAGAAGTTCCAAGGTACAACGAAATTGGTTTCATTAGAAAGGTGAGAATGTAAAATTCTACATCTAAATTCCTTTTTCGCATAGGAGTAAAGGTTTAGGAAATGAAATATTTGACATGTTAGATTTTTAGATGGTAGAGATTAGATGCAAAATTTGTTGAATGATTCTCCTATTCGTAAGTGTTTGGAAATTTTTGTGTGAAAAAAGATTTTTGATTTTTGAAAACTTGCATACATGTAGAACTGCCAGTATATATAGGTTGTTTGCATCATATTTTCAAAAAAAAATAAAAGAATGCATTTATATAGGAGGCTCGGATTTAGAATCATTCTACATGCATGTCATATATGTTGTGATACACCATGTACTTGTATACGTTTAGCTGCAAAATTGGCTGTACACTAATTGGTTGGATAGTTTATGATGGTTGTGCACTAGCCCAATGATTTAATCATTGGGGAATTTCGGAGACGAAATTCTTTTAAAGGTGAAGAATGTAACACCTCGTAAAATTTATGGTAATTAATAAATAATTATTAAGGTTCAAAAATAGAATTTGATTAAACATTGGAATTTGACCATGAAACTTGCGCCATTGCGTTCATGGTGATTTTCTAAGCAACTTTCATATTTTGAGTTTTGTGATAGGTTCTCAAATAAAGAAGTTATTAGCATTTGAAGTTTTTAGAACGAAAATAAGTAAACCAAAAATTAGGAAATATACAATATTAAATGCAGACCCTACCATTGGACTACTAGAAGTTGACCGCCTATAAAGGAGCGGTTGACTGATCCTGAAGTGGCGGCTATCTGTTGAACCTTGGTCAAACGATCCGGATTTAATTATTTTAATTGAACGGATATGATTGATTTGAGCGCCTATAAATACAGGCCTAATGTTATTCGGCCTTTTGACGTGACTATATCCAGAATGATTGGATAAGTTAGACTCAATGATAGATAAGGCAAGCAGCCCGGAGAGGTGATCACAGAAATCAGAGATCAAGCATTGACAATAGTGTGAAGCAACGATCAAGCAAAGCCAAGAGATAGACACTCCGAAATATTCTAAGTATGGATTTGTGCCTTCCCCTAGGCAAGGGATCAGATTGGAACACTATGGCTATGAACAGCTTGAATCAGCAGTTCAACTCAATGGGAATCGATCGATTTCTCTAAAAATATGAAAGCAACTATGCAAACAACTTTGAAAACATGAAGCCAACATGGAGGGGACCCACCATACCGATCGCAGAATGCCATGTAGGAAACTTGACCAATCAGGGCCGATCACTCCATGATGAGAATTGGACCTAGAATTTTTTGGGTGACCTCGTCTGCATCTAGAGATTCTACCGATGAATTTTCAAGAAGATATTTGGTCGTCTATGCCTATAAATACATGGTTCATAGCTCATTTGAGGGATCTCTTACGTTGTTTTCTTTGTACTCTATTGTAATCATGGATCCCAATCCGATCCCTCTTGCACTCAGAATTTCAAGTGATTAATAAAGTTATTTCCTCAAAGTGGATGTAGGCATTCAACGTCGAAACACTATGAATTTGTTTGTCGCTGTTTTCACTTGTTTACTGTTTGATCCCTCTATTTGAATTTTTATTTCTTCATTTATTTCTCTACATATAAACTATTGGGTGTTTGTGCCAACTTTTGGTGCAAAACTTTTGGTGCTTTCACTAAGAAATTAGTTCTCAGCTTGATTGGATTTCAAAATCTACTTGTGGATTTCCATATCCGCGAGATAGATCCAGATTTTTGCCAACAAGTTCTCGTTTTTACTTAGATTTCAAGAAGATCTAAAAGGAAGTATTAGCCATAGCCAGAGGTAAGTCTACTGCTTCCCGTGCTGTTGAAGGCAATGACGATGCTAGTTTTTCAACAAGTTGATTAAAATATACAACCGGTGGCTGTCGATGCCCAGAATCCTGTTGAATACATCACCAAACTGATTTTGAAGTCCTAATGAAGGAACTGATGGATAGCCGTAGCAGCTCAACCAGTAAACCCAGGCTAACATCGACCTGATGAACTAGTTAAAAGATCGGCATGGAAAGACAAGGAGGGAGCCTACTCCATATTTAGGATCGGAAAATTCCTCCTTATCCGATGACTATCACAGAAACAGGCATCGCAAGACGGGTGCATATGAGCTGGGGTATCAGGGAGGAACTACGCAGCTAGAGCATCGGGATGGGATCAAGCAATCGGCTATGGCCGATCGACACTGATCGGTACCGAATCCCCTAGGGGGATCGGCATAGTACCCTCTAATTAAGGGGCGATCGGCATGTAGGTATAGAAGCTTACTTTGGAGGTGCCGCAGTCGATCAAGGTGTTGGAGCTCTGGCGAATATGGTTGAACCGCAGTTGAGAGATGACAATAGAACTGTTGCTTAGGAAATGGATTAAGAGCTAGAGGAGCCAAGGCAATGTGGCACTGGCCGAAGGTATGAATCGGATCGCTCATGTGAGGTGGAACATAACATCAGGCACCAACTCTCTAAACACCAGACTTAACAACTATTGTGAGGCAGCTAGTGAAAGAAAGTCAAGGCTTGACTAACGACGATTGGAGACTCTCCAGAAGTCATACTCCATTCATCGATAACATTCTACATACAAACTACCCATGAAGGTTCCATATGCCTATGATGCCTGCCTATATGGGAAAAACCGACCCAAGTAGCATCTCTTGATGTATGAATGGCACATGAACTCCGCCCGAACCACTGATGCAGTCAAGTGCAGGTGTTTTCCTATTTTTCCAGAAGATGTTGCAACTATGTGGTTCACCAAGCTACCACCACAGTTAATCTCTTCATTTGATGAGTTAGCAAAGAACTTCCTAGAGCGGTTCTGCATGCACACAACTTGCCCCAGGATGTAATGTCACTCTCCAGCCTGGTTGAAGCTCCGGAGGAGTTACTGAAAGATTTTCTGGAAAGGTTTAATACAGCTGTTACAGAAGTCAATAATCCAAATAATGATGCAATACTCATGGCACTGATTAGGGGAGTTGACTCGATTTTGATTTTAGCAATTGGTTAATAGGAAAGCCTCCTTCTACACTTGATTGTTTCTTTGTGAAGGCGGCTCAGTTTCTGAGGAAGGAAGAGGCGAAGCAAACCAGGAAGAAAGATGCTACAGGCCCAAGCGCCAACGGAGTACAAAGTAATGTGGCAGTGAAGCAGTCCGATGATAATTCTGGGAAAGTTCAAATCAATGTTCAGAACAAACCGAATAAGCAGAAGAAAGGCGGTGATAGAAATCGCGACCGAAGACGGGATTCTGGGAGAGGGAAGTTGAGGATCCTATCATTTGATACATACACACTACTGAATACGTTGCTAGTTTATCTATCAACTTGTTGCACTATGCAGTATAGGAAACCACCTTCGAAGGAATCGACGGAGAAGCAGCCACAAATAGGGAAGTACTATAGATTCCATGAAAGTTATGGTCATACCACGGACGAGTGTCGCCACCTCTGTGATGTCATTGAAAAGTTAATTCGAGAGAGAAAGCTGCACCAATTTGTTAAAGCCCCGCAGGATGGGGCAGGGGATACCCGACCCCAATCGAGGACAAGCTTCACCTAGTGCTGAGGGACCTCAGCGGAAAGTAGGGAGATTAGTTATTAATACCATTGTTGAAGGACCACATCCGGCCAACAAAAGCTGGAATGAAATGGAGCATTACGTGAACACCATCGGATATGTTGACATTGAACGTTGCTCGAACACAGAGGAAGGTGCTCTAGCAAAGCAGCAAAGAATTATGACAGATGATATCATGTTTCGAAGTAGAAATGTAGATAAGGTGGAGGCCCTTACTATCGACCCGATGGTGATATCGGCCCTGTCTTGGTTAGAAAGTTTATGATTGATTATGGAAGTTCTGTGAATATCATTTCAAGAAGGCATATAACTAGATGTTATTGGAAGCCATAGATCTGAAACCATGCAAAGCTCGTATTCATGACTTTAACGGTATTGCAAACAAAGTGGTAGGTTATGTTAAGCTACCGGTGGAGTTATTAGACGGCAGCCGAAGTAGAGTGTAGGTATTGCCGTTTGTTGTGATGGTTGTGAATACTCCGTACAATGCTTTTTTGGGCCGACCGGCCCTTGTTGAATTCAGGGTAACTATCGTCCCTTGGTGTTTGACGCTCAAATTCTCAATAGAGAATGGCGTGGGAATTATTCATGGAGATCAGGCGACTGGTCGAGCCTTTATGTGGTTGACTTGAGAGACGCTCAATGGAAAGAAAAAGGAAAGGGTATGGAGAAGCCTCTCCGCATCAAAACCAATGAAGCTTAGTAAACAGCGTCCGAGCCTTGGCTCGAGCACTACAGTAAGTTCTATAAAGATATAGAGCCAAAAGATGAAGAAGAGGAGCCCAAAGTAACCAAGGCTGCACCCGCTGTGCTAACGATCGACATCAAGGTCAACTACAACGACCCATCATAGGTCCTGATGATCGAATCACAGCTCAGTGCAACGATCATGAAAGGATTAGCTGGTTTTCTCCGAGCAAATCTTGATGTGTTCGCTTGGACCCATTCTAACATGTGTAGGATCTCGCTAACTATCATGAGCTATGCATTGAATATTGACCCGAGGCATGTCCTAGTGTAACAAAAACGATGCGGCATGGATCCGGAGAGATCTACTGCACTCAAAGAGGAGGTGGGTAAGCTCAAGAATAGTGGGTTTATCTACGATTCCCTCTACCCAAAATGGGTATCCAATCCAGTTCTTGTGAGAAAAACTAATGGAAAGTGGCGGACATACGTCGGCTACTCGGACCTGAATAAGGCATGCCCGAAAGACAACTTTCCACTTCCAAGGATCATCCTGCTAGTAGACTTAACTGCTGGACATGAACTGCTTTCATTCATGGACGCGTACTTCGGATACAATCATATCCCGATGCACATCCCATACCAGGAACATACCAGCTTCATTACCGTCCTAGGATTATACTGCTACTTTGTGATGCCTTTTGGAACGCTGGTGCTAAAAGACTAGTCAATCAGATGTTTAAAGACCAAATTGGGAGATCAATGGAAGTATATGTGCATGATATGCTCATGA
The DNA here is from genome assembly GCA_030737815.1 of Allium fistulosum. Lineage (NCBI taxonomy): Eukaryota > Viridiplantae > Streptophyta > Magnoliopsida > Asparagales > Amaryllidaceae > Allium > Allium fistulosum. The sequence goes on along the minus strand of CM060904.1, from coordinate 407,115,480 downwards.
AGTCACGACGATTGAACAACCACATCGATGACTTGGTGGAGATGTTAAGTGTTCTTTGGAAATATGGAATGAAACTTAACCCCTTGAAATGCTCTTTCAGCGTTGCGTTTGGGAAATTCTTGGGTTTCATCGTCAACTCCTATGGAATTGAAGCCAATCCTAAGAAGATTCAGGCGATAAGGGATATCCAAATGCCGAAGGCAATTAAGCAGGTGCATAGCCTAAATAGGAAGGTCGCCACCTTGAGTCGATTCATCTCCAGAGCTACCAACAAGTGCATTCCTTTCTTCGACTTAATTAGAAGAGGAAAGAGAAACTTTGAATGGACATAGGATTGTATTAATGCATTTCATGCTCTGGTACATCACTTAGAAAGACCCTCCATCTTTTCTAAGCCACTGGATCATGAAGACTTGTATATTTACTTGGTAGTGCTGGTACATGCCATAAGTGCCGCACTGCTGCGCAAAAAGGATCGGATCCAGAGGCTAGTATACTATGTTAGCAAACAGGTGCTGAAATAAACTATCCGAAGCTAGAAAAGCTCACGTACTGCCTGTTGATTGTGTCAAGAAAGCTCCTCCCTTATTTCCAGGCTCATCCCATCAATGTCTTCACCGACTAGCCGTTATGACAAGTCCTACAACGACCTGAGACATCTGGAAGGTTAATTAAATAGAACATCAAACTAAGCCAATTTGATGTCACTTATCTCCCTCGAAGAGCCATCCAGGGACAAGCACTATCGGACTTTATAGCCGAATTCACTGCATAAGACAACTCTCCGAAGAGCAGTGAAGAACCTACCTCTAATGGAAAATGTACATGGATGGAGCATCCAACGATTGGCGCCAGAGTCATACTAGTAACTCCTAAGGAACACTCGATCCGCCACGCCTTGAAACTTGACTTCCCTACAATGAATAACGAAGATGAATATGAAGCCTTGATTACTGGGCTTAAGTTGGCTAGAGAGCTGGGAGTGAAAGATTTGCAAATTCTTTGTGATTCCCAGTTAGAAGTAAACCAAGTCAAGGGAGAATACCAAACTAAAGGAGTGCAAGTTGCTCCTTACCTCAACTGATTCTAAGAACTGCTAACCAATTTCGAGCATTGCACCATTACATACATCTCAAGAGAAAAAATGAGAAAGTCAACTCACTGGCCAAGATGGCCAGTTCTGGGGATGCATAGCAAATGGGCTTGATCGTGGTTGATGTACTAAATGCTCCTAGCATTGACCAAATGGAGATTTATTGGGTCTTAGAAATGGAGCCTGAGAAGGAGTTATGGATGACTCTAGTTAAAGACTATTTGCAAAGGGGAGTCCTTCCCGAATGGAGGAATGAAAAACGACAAATTCTTCATAAAGCTTCACGATACATCCTTTAAGAAGGAGTCATGTACAGGAAGGGTTTCTCCATCCCCCTTCTTTGGTGTATCGCCAACGATGAAATCAAGCGAGTATTAAGAGAAGTCCATGAAGGAGAATGTGGCAATCACACTGAAGGGAAAACCCTGGCAAAGAAGATACTCCACTATGGTTATTTCCGGCCAACTGTCAATCAAGACGCAGCTGATTACATTAGACGATGTGATAAGTGCAAGATGTTTGCAAAGATTCCAAGAGCCCTGCTAACGGAAATCACTAAGATGGTCAATCCATGGGTGTTTGCTACTTAGGGTATTGACATCATCGGCTCCTTGTCGATTTCCAAAGGTGGTGCGAAGTACGCCATCATAGCAGTTGAATACTTCACTAAATGGGCTGAAGCCGAACCTTTGGCCATGATCACTACGAAGAAAGTAATCAATTTTGTTGTTCGAAGCATCATCGGTCATTTTGATGTCCCTCGAACAATCATAACCGAACCCAATTTGGTAGTATTGGGTTCAAAGACTTCTATCGTCGACATCATATCGAGAAAAGATTTGCGGCAGTTACTTACCCTCAAGCTAATGGATAGTTCGAAGCTATCAAAAAAATCATAAAGTCCACTCTGAAGAAGTGTTTGGAAAAGGCTAGAGGCAAATGGGTTGATAAATTCATGTCAACATTATGGGCATACAGAACCACCTACAAGTCCACGACTGGCCATACCCCATTCGCCTTTGCTTACACCTCTGAAGCCAGGATTCCTATGGGATCTTGAAGTCCCTTATCATCGAGCAACTTATTATGACCCAACTATCTGAGATATCCTTTTGGAATCTCTAGATATAGTCGACAGGAAGTGTGAAGAAGTTGATTTGAGGGAAGCTGCACACCGACACTGAGTCGCCCGATACTATAATGTTACAGTCTGATCTAGGACCTTTGAAATTGGTGATCTTATCCTAAAACGGATCTTTCCTAGCCCCGTATACATGGGTCTGAGGTGGGAATTCCCATACATCATCAATCAGAAGCTTGGAGTTAGAACTTTCAAGCTAGCAACCATCGATGGCATCACACTTCCTAGGGCATGGAATAGCGAGCATTTACAATGCTATTTCACTTAGTTTTGTTTCATCTGGTTGTATTTCATTTAGAATTCTCTTTTGCAGTTGAATTCAAAGCAATATAATAAGACCGATTCTGTCGCTTCTTTTTCGGTATGCAATAAAATCTGAAGTTCCTTCCATATCTATGAATTTTTTGTGCATAATATAATATTAGTGATATACGACCAACTTATATCCACATGTGCATAATATAAACTAACAAGTACCAAAAGTTTGGTGCTAACCAAGTACTTGGGTTCATAACCGAATTAAATAAAATGAACGTGACTAAGCCATCCATCCATTAACTCTTGCATGCAATCTGACAGTGTTAGCACCAAAATTGGTCACTAACCTCGTTGAGAAAGTTTGTGTAGAGAGATAAATGAAGAAAGTAAGTTTAAATAGAGAACACTATGCTAAACTGAATGCAAAGACGAGAACACCGGATTTATAGTGGTTCGGCGTAATTGCCTACGTCCACTTTGAGGTTAATCTTTTATTGCTTTACTTGATAACTGATTACAGATACAATCCGTTCAACAACTACTCGAATACAGTTGCTAAGTAAAAAGGGCGAGTCTTGAAAGCGACAGAGTCTCCCCAGTGTTCTCCAAAAAAGGTCCTTTTCACTGTGCCCATGCTTCTCTATTTATAGACAAAGATGGGTTGGACTTCCCTAGTGGGCCTGGCAGTTGAATACTTCAGCCCAGAATGAGTGAGTTCTGTGTGCCGAACCATAGATGCCGAACAAACTGATGTCGAACAGACTGATGCCGAATAGACTGATGCCGAACAGACTGATGCCGAACGAAGTGATGCCGAACAGACTGATGCCGAACGAAGTGATGCCGAACATACTGATGCCGAATAGACTGATGCCGAACGAAGTGTGGATACCGAGCGGTATGGAGCGTCGAACGCTCTTCCATGCCGAACGATCCATGTATGCTGAACGCTCTCGAATGTCGAACGATCCATGTATGTCGAACACTCTCGAATGTTGAACGATCCATGTATGTCGAACGCTCTCGAATGCCGAACGCTCTGCTATGCCGATCACTCTAGAATGTTGAACGATATACAATACCGAACGACTCTCCATGCCGAACGGTATGTAAGTGCCGAGTGCCTAGTTGCCTGGTTAAACCTTCAAGTAACAGACGGGCTGAGTACAAAATAGAGATCGGGTGTGACTTGACCATCCGTTAACTAACTTCATTTCCCGTTGAAGGGAGTTATGAAATTGAAATCACGGGCGCCTCAGAACACACTTCGAAGGTGAGTATAAAGGAGCGACTCGCAGAAGAGAAGAAAAAGAAAGTTGAGATCAAAGTCGAGTCTCAAGTTCTAGAACTTACTGACCCGCTGAATAGGCCTCTGAAAGTTATTCTTCCCGGCAAATCCAAACCACTAGATGTTCCTCCTCCCACTCCTGACTCCGCTTCTTTGGCAAGCAAAAAGTCCAAGAGGAAGCATGAGGGAGAGGAGTCATCTGAGAAAACAAAGGAGGACAAGAAAAAGAAGCCGAAGAAGTAGCCACTATACTCGTTCAACGAGGTTTTGCTTAGGTCATGTAACTACTTTTACCTTTTCATTTTCGTAGTTTATGTAGATAGATTTTTAACTCCAAGTTTTGGAGGAGTGGTTGTATAACCCCATTTTGGATTATTGAATAAAGTTTAGTTTCTTTATCATTTGAACGATTTCTGCTTTTTGGCTTTCTGCATAACTGTGGTTGAAACTCAAGTTCTTATGAGTTACATAAATTCCCAATCCTTTCTTACATTGTTCGGACATTCTTTGGAATTGTACATCTCTTGTTTCACACTTTTGGTACTTAAAATATTTTCTAATCCACGCTCCGGGTACTTTGAGTAATTTGATCCGCATTCAGGGGACTCGGAGATTCAATTTGTTTATACTCTAGTCCGCGCTCCGGGGACATTGAGTACTTCGGTCCGCATTCACGGGACTCGAAGTTTCAAGTCGTTTATACTCTAGTCCGCTCTCCGGGGACTTAGAGTACTCCGGTCCGCATTCAGGGGACTCGGAGATTCAAATCGTTTATACTCTAGTCCGCGCTCCGAGGACTTAGAATACTCCGGTCCGCACTCAGGGGACTCGGAGATTCAAGTCATTTATACTCTAGTCCGCGCTCCGGGGACTTAGAGTACTCCGGTCCGCATTCAGGGGACTCGGAGATTCAAGTCGTTTATACTCTAGTCCATGCTCCGGGGACTTAGAGTACTCCGGTCTGCATTCAGGGGACTCGGAGATTCAAGTCGTTTATACTCTAGTCTGCGCTCTGGGGACTTAGAGTACTTCGGTCCGCACTCAGGGGACTCGAAGATTCAAGTCGTTTATACTCTAGTCCATGCTCCGGGGACTTAGAGTACTCTGGTCCGCATTCAGTGGACTTGGAGATTCAAGTCGTTTATACTCTAGTCCGCGCTCCGGGGACTTAGAGTACTTCGGTCCGCACTCAGGGGACTCGGAGATTCAATTCGTTTATAGTCTAGTCCGCGCTCCGGGGACTTAGAGTGCTCTGGTCCGCATTCAGGGGACTCGGAGATTCAAGTCATTTATACTCTAGTCCGCGCTCTGGGGACTTAGAGTACTCCGGTCCGCATTCAGGGGACTCGGAGAATCAAGTCGTTTATACTCTAGTCCGCACTTCGGGGACTTAGAGTACTCCAGTCCGCATTCAGGGGACTCGGAGATTCAAGTCGTTTATACTCTAGTCCGCGCTTCGGGGACTTAGAGTACTCCGGTCCGCATTCAGGGGACTCGGAGATTCAAGTCGTTTATGCGAGTTCGTACGTCAGGTAGAATAATGCAACTTTAGTTGTTTGTCACCGGACTGTAAGGTTCAGAAACATTAATAATTCATAAAATGGATGGCTTCAAGCCTTTATTAATGAAAACAAACTAAACCTTCTGATTACATGCTAAAAATGAAACTAAGAATCAATGGAATATAAACATACGGGAAACAATTGCACCTAAAACAGAAAAGAAACATGCTAAACATAATAACATCGTAAATGTTCACTGTTCCACGCTCGGGGGAGTGTCACGCCATCAATGGTCGCTAGCTTGAAAGTTCCCTCTCCAAGCTTCCGTTCAACGACATACGGACCTTCCCAGTTGGGATTCATACGTGATGATACCGGGAAAACCCGTTTCAAAATGAGATCACCCACATTAAAGAATCTTGGGTGGACTTTTTCATCGTAATATCGCTTGACTCGGTGCCTATATGTTGCCGCCCTTAATTCAGCTTCTTCACGTTTTCATCGATGCAGTCCAATGATTCCAACAAGAGATCCTGATTCGTCTTAGGATCATAATATGTCACTCAATGCGATGTAACTTCAAGCTCCACGGGTATAACAGCTTCCGAACCATATGCCAATGCGAATGGAGTGTGGCCAGTCACGGACTTGTGGGTAGTCCTATAAGCCTATAGCGCTGTTGGGAGTTCGTCTACCCACTTGCCTCCAGCCTTTTACAAACGCTTCTTCAATATGGACTTGATTATTTTGTTCACGGCCTCGACTTGTCCATTAGCTTTCGGATGAGCAACGGCGGTGAACTTTTTCTTAACACCGTACTTTAAACAGAAATCTTTGAATTCTCTGCTTTCAAACTGAGTTCCGTTGTCCGTAATGATGGTTCGTGGGAGGCCAAAGCGGCATATAATATTTCGTACAATGAAATTAATGACCTTCTTGGAGGTGATTGTGTCTAAAGGCTCTGCCTTGGCCCATTTTGTGAAATAGTTGACCGCAACTATCGCGTACTTTGCACCACCCTTGGATATAGGCAAAGAACCGATTATGTCGATTCCCCAGATTGCAAATGGCCAGGGACTAACCATTTGTGTGAGTTCCGTTGGTGGAGCTCTCAGGATTTTCGCATATCTTTGACAATTGTCACATTTTTTTGCGTAATCTACAACATCCTGATTCACAGTTGGCCAATAGTATCCGTAGCGGAGGATCTTTTTTGCTAGTGCCTGCTCCCCAGTATGGTCGCCACATTCTCCTTCGTGAACCTCCCCTAAGACCCGCTTTGCCTCATCACGGGCAATGCACCGTAGTAAAGGGACCGAGAACCCTCTCCGGTACATTACTCCTCCCTGCATCACATATCGTGCAGCTCTGTGAATGACCCGTCGTCTTTCGCTTCTTCTTTCGGGCAAAGTCCCGTTTAGCAGGTATTGTTTGAATGGAGTTATCCACGACTCCTTCTCGATTTCCGTTTCCAACGCAAAATCGACTTCCATCACATATATGCTTGGAATGTGTAAGGTTTCGACGGGAACTAATCCCATTTGCTGCGCATCGCCAGTGCTTGCGGACTTGGCCAACGAGTCGGCTTCCTTGTTCTGTTCACGCGGGACATGCGAAATGTCATAATGTTCGAAGTTCGCCAATAGTTCCTGAACCAGAGCAAGGTATGGAGCAAGTTTTTGTCCCCTTGTTTGGTAGTCTCCTCACACTTGGTACACCACCAGCTGCGAGTCACAAAAGATTTCAACTGATTTTACCCCGAGTTCTCCAACGAGCTTTAAGCCAGCAATCAATGCTTCATATTCTGCTTCATTATTCGTAGCCGGGAAATTGAGCTTCAAAGCATAAAAAATTGATCGATTTTCTGGAGTCACCAGGACTATGCCAGCCCCAGAGCAATGGTCGTTTGATGCCCCATCGGTGTACAATTTCCATCGAATGGGGGGAATGACACTGTGACCATCTGTTCGTCAGATACAGTAAACTCAGCGATGAAATCTGCTAATGATTGCCCTTGTATGGCTCTTCGTGGCAGGTAGGTAATATCGAACTGACTCAACTCAATATTCCATTTTAACATCCTTCCGGAAGTTTCTGGTCGTTGGAGTACCTGTCGTAAGGGCTGATCGGTATAGACACTAACTGAGTGTGCTTGAAAGTATGGACGCAGCTTGCGTGATGCAATCACCAAGCAATAGGCTAATTTCTAAATTTTAGGATAATTTCTCTCTGCCCCTGTTAAACGTTTACTAACGTAATACATCGGCTTTTGAACTCGGTCTTCCTCGCGGACCAAAGCCGCACTTATAGCATGCGGGGATACGGCCAAGTATACGTATAGCATCTCGTGGTCTACTGGTTTAGACAGCACTGGAGGACTCTCCAAATGCCTCACTGTAGGATCTGGATTAACCCTAGAGGGGGGGTGAATAGGGTTATAGCAAATTTTCTCGAATTTATATAATTAAACACAAAAACAAACTACAGAGAAGTAAATATGCTGAAAAGTAAATCACACACAAAATTTACCCAGCTTCGGCAACCCCTGCCTACTGCTGCATTCCCAGATTTCTATTAGAATTAAACAGTCTCCCGCTTACAAACACTCTAACAGACTCGCAAACCCTGCTCCCGCCTATAGAGTTTTGCAAACTCGCAAACCCTGCTTACTGACCTAATCCTAACTAGACAATCTGACACAACCTAAATCCTAGGTAATGATTTACCCAGATTTGATTCGAAAAGTACAGATTTTAAAAAATAAAAACAAGAACAACTCAAAAACCCTAATTTAAAATATAACAAAGACTTGTATAATTAATTAAACAAGACCGACCCACAAACTTCCCTCTTTATTTCTTTAACTATGTCGGCCCGTTCCTTGTTTGTGATAATGGCTTCTTTGATCGTTCCTTTTAGCTTCTGAAATTAGGGCTTTGGAGTAAATCGATGAAGCCGATGGGTAGTTGGTAGATTGCAATTGATTTTTCTCAGACTTGCTTCGGCAGTCGACTCCTTCTTCAATTCGAACACGGCTCCTCGATTTGATTGAGTTCGACTTTGACTCTGGTATGTAATTTATGCCTTTTTTCTCTCCTAGTTGAATGGTTGAACTCGATTATTATTTGTTGATGATGATTGAGGCTTTATATAAGATACGAAATCCTTGATTTTCGTCTGATTTGATCTCTTGCTTGGCCTCCACGTCATTGAATATTTCCCTGATTTTGTTGCGACATTTTGGGTATATACGATTCGAATTTTGCTTGGTACCCACGGCTTTGGATATTTCCTATATGTTTTCAGAATTTTGAAATTTTAACTGCTGATTTCGTGCTGGAATTTGTTTTGTTTCTATAGCAGGATATTCGGAATTTTGTCCATATATGCATTCAAAATCTTTAATCAAATATGGAAAAATATTTTCCATATATTTGCATTGCCAAGATTTTTTTGCCATATTTGATTTCTTGACCAAGTCTTCTGACTTGTTTCTTTTGCCGAAAACAAATCTTTCCATGTATATGCTCCTATCTATGTACATGTGGCTTTCCATCTTGACATCGGCACTTGATATTTTTGATTGACTTCGGCCATTTGCTTTGATATTGATTTGCTCGAATTGACTTTAATTTTGCATTTGCTTTGAGACTTGACTTCGGGTTTGACTTGATTATAATTGTTCCTTCTCGAGGCTGTTGTACTTGATTGCTTGCATGTATATATGAATTTATGTATGTATATATGTGCTATCATCTTGTACCTCTTCGTCTGGAGTAGTTTCTGCATTGTTTGATACTTGCTTTTGCCTTGAGCATTTCACTGTGGCTTTGGCTCTTGATACTTCATGTATATATGTGACTGTTTCATGGTTCTCTGTCTACTTGATAGATTTGTATTACTTGTATGCTACATTGTATTTATCTTGATGGCATTTGGTTTGCTGTTATTACTTCCCTGTCCTGTTGTAGTTGTTCATACGCCGGTGCCATAGTCTTTGTTGCTGTGTTGCCATATCTTTGTTGGAACTGGACTTGAACTTGTAGTCTTCATTGTATACTCGAGTCTACATTTGCATTTGGTTTGTATTCATGTGTGTCCAGACCTAAATGTGCAGTCTTGTAGAAATGTTGTATTTACTTGCATCCATATTGTCACTGTATCATGTTTGAGATTGCTCATTTGTTTCCTGGAGATTTGACCAGGCAACTAGTGCTCGGCATCAGGTGACACTCGGTATCTCAGAGTGGCCGGCATCCAGGGGTGTTCGGCGAAGCACTTGGCATCCAGGAGTGTTCGGCGGAGCGCACGGCATCCAGTGGGACTCAACATCTCAGAGTGGCCGGCATCCAGGAGTGTTCGGCGAAGCACACGGCATCCATAGCGTTCGGCATCCGTAATGCTCGGCGACCAGGAGACTCGGCGTCAAGTAGTGTTCGGCGTCAACTGGCACTCGGCGACAACCAATGCTCAACATCCCTAGCGTTCGGCATCATTAGTACTCGGTGATAGGAGAACTCGGCAACAAGAGCACTCGGCATCCCTTGGTACTCGGCGTAGTACTCGGCAACGAGAGTACTCGGCACTCCAAGGTACTCGGCGTAATACTCGACAACGTGAGTACTCGGCATCCAGAAGACATCCAGTATGCACAACTACTCAAGGAGGCAATGTCGTTCGGCCAGCGTGCACTTTTCGTTCAAGAGCTTCGGATAGAGACACGTTCGGCCTCAACTGACAATCATCCTGCACTTCCCACACATCCAGCGTATCGTTCGGCATAGAAGGACTATTCGGCATCAGAGCGTTCGACATACCAGGATCGGCATGCAGCGACCACTGTACTGGGGCTAGAGTGTTCGGCCATCCAGCCCATTTGGGAAGTCCAGCCCATATTTGCCTATAAATAGAGGGGCAGGGTCACAGTGAAAGGGATCCTTTTTTGGGAGAGAACACTGGGGAAACTCTGCCATTTTTGAGACTCATCTTCTCTACTTAACAACTTCATTCAAGCATTCTATTCACGAATTGTATTTGTAATCATCTATGAAGAAGATCAATAAAGTTTAACCTCAAAGTGGACGTAGGCAATTACGCTGAACCACTATAAATTTGGTGTTCTTACTTTCTGCATTTAAATTAGCATTGTCTTCTCTGTTTAATTTATCTTCATCACTTATATCTCTACACAATCTTTCTCTACGAGGTTAGTGACCAATTTTGGTGCTAACACTTTGGTGCTTTCATTGAGAGTTGAATTCTCAGACCTCAAGGATCTGCTTTGAAGCTACTGGATTGAACAAATCCCCCAAGGAAGATCCGACTCACTGATAGGACATCCATTGATTCTACTCAGAGTTCATACCGATAACTCTACAATGGCAGGACCACGTACCAGGTCAGCTTCTCATAATGTGGATGCCCGCGAGACTGCTAGCGTGCAACAAGCAGGACCTAGCAATCAACCAGCGATTCCGAGTGCAGGAATTGCCGCTCAAGAACAAACTCCAGTTGTCACCAGAATAGAGTTCAATGACTTGATGAGAGAACTCAGGGAAAGCAGGAGACAACTAGGAGAGCAGATGCAAGCTAACGCCAACCTGATGGCACAGCTCACTCAACAGCAGCAACAGAATGCTGGGGGCAATCCCGCTCCTTACTCTTCATCTGACAGCTCAACGTCCTCTGATGAACCTCCCAGGCGCAGACGCCGCAAGACTGACGTTGCACGAGCAGAAGCTGCTGCTCAAACAACTGGAGACCGTGACCAAGCAAGAGCTGGAAACTTCAGGACCGGGGTACAGACGGAGGATAGAGGCCCGGATCATCAAAATGCTAGCGATGTCGAACCTCAAGACGCACGATTGGCAGACCGCCAGGAGAGGAGGCATCAGCATGGACAGGTGCGTAGAACAGACACTAACCTTCCGCCTTCCATACATACACCAGATCTGACAGCCATGATCAGGCAGTTGATGAAGGAAATCAGGGGTTATCGAATGATGATTAGGGAGTGTTAAGAAGTCATACTCCATTCACGGATGTTGTGTTGCAAGCGGCGTACCCCAGGAAGTTTAGTATGCCTACTATCCCTGCGTATGAAGGGAGGACTGACCCCAGACAGCACGTCATGAGGTACGAATGGATGATGGATTCAGCTAGAGCGAATGATGCCACCAAGTGTAGGTGCTTTCCGATTACTCTATCTGGGATCGCTACTATGTGGTTCACCCGACTTCCTCCACGATCCGTATCAAATTTCGAGGAGTTGGCAAAGAAGTTTATTTAGCAGTTCAGGATACACACTACGTGCCCAAAGGACGTGATGTCTCTGTCAAGTGTAATCCAAAATCCTAGGGAGTCGTTGAAGGAATATTTGCAAAGATTCCACGTTGCAGCAACTGAAGTCAGTAATCCCAATGACCATGCAATTCTAATGGCAGTAATGAGAGGTGTGGATCCAGACTCTGAGTTTGGAGACGGGCTGGCAGGAAAACCTCCGGCTACGCTAGAGCGTTTCTACTCAAAGGCACACCAGTTCATAAGAAGAGAGGAAGCTAGGTGGGTACGACGGGATAAGGCGCCAGGACCTGTCCAAGAATCAATAAAGAGCAACATTGCTATGAAGCAGTCTGGAGACAGCTCGGGAAAGGTCCAAGTCAATGTCCAGAACAAGCCTGGGCAACCCAAGGAGTCCGGAGGAAGGAGTCAAGGGAAAAGGAAAGAAGCGGGGAAGTGGAAGTCGAGAATTCCAAGCTACAACGAGTATACTCCGCTGAACACGCCACTTGAGAACATTTACCTATCCACCTGTAATACTTTTCAATACATAAAGCCACGACCGAAAGAATCAACTGAGGAACAGAAGCGGACCGGGAAATATTGTCGCTTCCATGAGACTTATGGGCACAACACGGAGGAGTGCAGACACCTGCATGACGCTATCGAGAAGTTGATCAGGCAGAAGAAGTTGCAAGAATTTGTGAAGGACCCACAGGAAGGAGGACAGGGAACGTCCAACCCAGGTCGTGCACCAGCTCCGCGTCATCCCGAGGAGCCTGCCTGAACCGTAGGTAGACTAGTCATAAATACAATTATCGGCGGACCTCACCCCGCAGATAAGAATTGGCAAGAGATGGAGCGATATGCAAGTTCCCTGAAGCATGCAGATTTTGAGTGCTGTTCGAACATGGAGGACGGAGCCCCTGCCAAGCAGCAGCGCGTAATGACAGACGATATTCTGTTCAGAAGTAGTAATGTTGATCAGGTAGAGGCTCCGACCATCGACCCCATGGTCATATCTGCAACGATCGGACCAGCATATGTGAAAAGAATTCTGATTGATTGTGGAAGTTCAGTCAACATCATCTTCAAGAAGGCTTACGATCAAATGAAACTAGAAACAAAGGACTTGAAACCGTCCAAGGCTCGTATACACGGCTTTAACGGCGCTGCGACCGATGCAGTGGGATATGTTGAGTTACCAGTTGAACTGGGACAAGGCGAGCGTCGGAGAGTGCGGATTCTACCCTTTGTAGTTTTGGATGTGGACTCTCCGTATAACGTCTTCTTGGGCCGGCTGGCCCTGGCTGAGTTTAGGGCAGCGTTAGCCCCGTGGTGTTTAACTTTGAAGTTCCCGACTGACAAATGAGTGGGTATTGTTCATGGCGATCAAGCAGCTGGTCGTTCCTGTTATGTGGCTGAGCTCCGAGAAGCCCATCGGAGGGAAAAGGGAAAGGTTGCGGACAATCCCGTCCGCATCCTTAATGCGGACAATTGACAAGTAGTGCCCGAGCCCTGGCTCGGGCATAGTTCTCGGATCTTCGGAGATATAGATCCGAGAGACGACGATGAGAAACCCAGGGAAGAGAAGGCGACACCGGCTGAATTAACAATTGACATTTCAGTTAGCCGTGACGACCCTTCGCGAATACTGAAGATCGGATCACAGCTTGGCCCCGCGATGACCGAGGACCTTAGCGACTTCCTCCGGGCGAATCTTGATGTTTTCGCCTGGACGCATTCTGATATGTGTGGGATTTCTCCCGCCATTATGAGTCATATGTTGAACATAGACCCGAAATACGTCCCAGTTAAACAAAAAAGGAGAGGAATGGATCCGGAGAGATCCGCCGCTCTTGGAGAGGAGGTGGACAAACTCAAAGCAAATGGGTTCGTCCGCGACGCCCTCTACCCTGAATGGGTATCCAACCCCGTGCTAGTAAAAAAGGCGAATGGGAAATGGAGGACTTTCGTAGATTATTCCGACTTGAACAAAGCATGCCCTAAGGACAGTTTCCCGTTGCCTAGGATCGATCAGTTGGTCGACTCCACCGCAGGACACGAGCTTCTGTCATTCATGGACGCGTACTCAGGGTACAACCAAATCCCAATGCACATTCCGGACCAAGAACACACCAGCTTCGTTACAAATGTCGGGCTCTATTGCTATGTAGTGATGCCCTTTGGATTGAAAAATGCAGGAGCAACTTACCAGCGTTTAGTAAATCGAATGTTCAAGGACCAGCTGGGTAGAACGATGGAAGTCTATGTGGATGACATGCTCGTGAAGTCACGACGGTCAAACGACCACATTCGAGACTTGGCTGAAATGTTCGACATACTCAGGTTTTATGGGATGAAGATCAACCCTTTGAAGTGTTCCTTTGGCGTTGCATCAGGGAAGTTTTTGGGATTCATCGTCAATGCTAGGGGAATCGAAGCCAACCCAGAAAAGATCCAAGCTATTCGAGATGTGCAAGCGCCCAAGACTATAAAGCAAGTACAGAGCTTGAATGGAAAAGTAGCTGTGCTAAGTCGATTTATATCTAGGGCAACTGACAAGTGCATCCCATTCTTCGATATCATAAAGAAAGGGAAGAGAAATTTTGAATGGACGTCTAGTTGTGAGGAAGCATTCCGGAATCTGGTGAGGCATCTGGAGAGTCCACCAATGCTAGCAAAACCAGTTGACCACGAGATGTTGTACGTATACTTGGCTATATCCCCGCATGCGATAAGTGCGACTTAGGTTCGTGAGGAGGATTGAGTCCAGAAGCCGATGTATTATGTTAGCAAGCATTTGATAGGGGCAGAGAGGAATTACCCTAAAATCGAGAAATTGGTTTATTGCTTGGTGATTGCATCACGCAAGTTGCTCCCATACTTCCAAGCACACTCAATCGGTGTTTATACCGATCAACCCCTGAGGCAGGTACTCCAACGGCCGGAAACCTCTGGGAGATTGCTAAGATGGAACATCGAGTTGAGCCAATTCGATATCGCATACTTACCGCGGAGAGCCATCCGAGGTCAAGCATTAGCAGATTTCATCGCTGAGTTTACCATACCCATCAAACCGGACGACCACGACATCATTCCCCCTGTTCGATGGAAATTATACACTGACGGTGCATCAAACGACCGTTGCTCCGGCGCGGGCGTAGTTCTTATAACTCCGGAAAACCGATCAATCTGTTATGCCCTGAAGCTCGATTTCCCGGCTACAAATAACGAAGCCGAATATGAAGCACTGATCGCTGGCTTGAAGCTTATCAGAGAACTCGGGATCGAATCAGTCGAAATCTTTTGTGACTCACAGTTGGTGGTTTACCAAGTACGGGGAGACTACCAAGCAAAGGGGCGAAAGCTTGCTCCGTACCTCGTTCAGGTCCAAGAACTACTATCAAATCTTGAGCGTTATGACATTTCACATATCCCGCGCGAACAGAATAAAGAAGCCGACTTATTGGCTAAGTTTGCAAGTACCGGTGATGCGCAGCAAATGGGATTGTATCCCGTCGAAGTCTTGCATGCCCCGAGCATAGACGAGATGAAAGTCGATCGCGTGTTGGAAACAGAAATCGAGAAGGAATCATGGATAACCCCATTCAAACTGTACCTAACGACCGGGGCTTTACCAGAAAAAAGAAGCGAAAGACGGCAGGTCCTTCGAAAGGCCGCACGATACGTAGTGCAGGATGGATCAATGTATCGAAAAGGATTCTCAGTCCCATTATTATGATGCATCGCTCATGATGAAACAAAGCGGGTCTTGAGAGAGGTTCACGAAGGGGAATGTGGCGACCATACTGGGGGGCAAACGCTAGCAAAGAAGGTCCTCCGCTATGGATATTACTGGCCCACCGTAAACCGGGACGCCGCGGACTACGCAAGAAAATGCGACAAGTGTCAAAGATATGCGAAAATCCCGAGGGCTCCATCAACGGAACTCACACAAATGATTAGTCCCTGGCCATTTGCGATCTGGGGAATCGACATAATCGGCTCTTTGCCTATATCCAAAGGTGGCGCGAAGTATGCGATAGTTGCAGTCGACTATTTCACGAAATGGGCTGAGGCAGAATCTTTGGCCACAATCACCTCTAAGAAGGTCGTTAACTTCGTTGTACGAAACATTATATGCCGCTTTGGCCTTCCTCGCACCATCATCACGGACAACGGGACGCAATTTGAAAGCAGAGAGTTCAAAGAGTTCTGTTTAAAGTATGGCATCGAGAAGAAGTTTGCCGCCGTGGCACACCCGAAAGCTAACGGACAAGTCGAGGCCGTTAACAAAATAATCAAGTCCATACTGAAGAAGCGTCTGGAGAAGTTTGGAGGCAAGTGGGTAGATGAACTCCCGACAGCATTATGGGCATATAGAACTACCCACAAGTCCGCGACCGGCCACACTCCATTCGCCTTGGCATACGGCTCTGAAGCCGTTATACCCGTGGAACTTGAAGTTCCATCACACCGAGTGACATACTATGATCCCAAGACGAACCAGAATCTCTTGTTGGAATCACTGGACTGCATCGATGAAAAGCATGAAGAAGCCGAATTAAGGGCGGCAGCACATAGGCACCGAGTCAAGCGCTACTACGACGGCAGAGTCCGTCCAAGGATCTTTGATGTGGGTGATCTCATTCTGAAACGAGTTTTCCCGGTACCATCACGTATGAATCCCAGCTGGGAAGGTCCGTACGCCATTGAACGGAAGCTTGGAGAGGGAACATTCAAGCTAGCGACCGTTGATGGCACGATACTCCCCCGAGCATGGAACAGTGAACATCTGCGACACTATTACATTTAGCATGTTTCCTTTCTTGTTTTAGGCACTGTTATTTCCTGCATCTTTCCATTCAGTAATAACTTAGTTTCTTTTTAAAAGTTGTAATCGAGCAGTTTAGTTGATTTTCATTAATAAAGGCTTGAAGCCGTACCTTCCATGAATCACTAACATTTCTATATCTCGTAATTGAATGACGAACTACATTATCTTATACGACGTACGGACTCGTATAAACGATTTCAAATCTCTGAATCCCCAGAGTGCGGAGCGGAGTACTCTGAGTCCCCAGAGCGTGGACTAGAGTATAAACGATTTCAAATCTCCGAATCCCCAGAGTGCGGAGCGGAGTACTCTAAGTCCCCAAAGCGCGAACTAGAGTATAAACGATTTCAAATCTCCGAATCCCCAGAGTGCGGAGCAGAGTACTCTAAGTCCCCAGAGCGCGGACTAGAGTATAAACGATTTCAAATCTCCGAATCCCCAGAGTGCGGAGCGGAGTATTCTAAGTCCCCAGAGCGCGGACTAGAGTATAAACGATTTCAAATCTCCGAATCCCCAGAGTGCGGAGCGGAGTACTCTAAGTCCCCAGAGCGCGGACTAGAGTATAAACGATTTCAAATCCCCAGAATGCGGAGCGGAGTACTCTAAGTCCCCAGAGCGCGGACTAGAGTATAACCGATTTCAAATCTCCGAATCCCCAGAGTGCGGAGCGGAGTACTCTAAGTCCCCAGAGCGCGGACTAGAGTATAAACGATTTCAAATCTCCGAATCCCCAAAGTGCGGAGCGGAGTACTCTAAGTCCCCAGAGAGCGGACTAGAGTATAAACGACTTCGAATCTCCGAATCCCCAGAGCGCGGAGTGGAGTACTCTAAGTCCCCAGAGTGCGGACTAGAGTATAAACGAATACGAATCTCCGAATCCCCAGAGTGCGGAGCGGAGTACTCTAAGTCCCTGGAGCGCGAACTAGAGTATAAACGGTTTCAAGTCTCCAAGTCCCCGGAGCACAGAGTCAGCAAAAAGTCCAAGTACTCGAGAGATGCGGGACGAGAAGTACGCCATGTCCAGAAATGTTTGAACAACACGAGAATGGACCGGGAGATAATGCAACTCATAAGAACTTGAGTTATGGCTACAATGAGTCAGCAAACCAAAGAAAGACAAGAGAATCATTCAAACAAAAAGAAACTAAACTTTATTCGATAAGTTCAAAATGGGATTACATGATCACTCCTACAAAATCCAAACCTGTCTATACAAACTACAAGCTACGGAAGATAAAAGCAATTACAAGACTTAAGCAAGAAGCTCGTTGAACGAGTGTATCGATTATTTCTTCGATTTCTTCTTCTTGTCTTCCTTTGTCTTTTCCGATGACTCCTCTCCCTCATGCTTTTTCCTGGACTTCTTGCTTGCTAAGGAAGCGGAGTCAGGAGTAGGAGACGGAACATCTAGTGGTTTGGACCTGCCCGGGAGGATGATTTTCAAAGGTCTGTTCCGCGGGTCGGTAAGTTCCAGGATTCCAGGTTCAACTTTGACCTTGGCCTTTTTCTTCTCCTCTTCGGCAAGGCGGTCCTTCATGCTTGTCTGTGAGGTATGCTCAGAGGCGCCGGTGATTTCAATTTCATCATTCCCTTCGGTAGGAGATGAAGTGTCGAGCTTATCATCATCCAGCGCCCCGATCACCTGAGCATCGGGACCAGGGAGTACTCCCGCGTGGATAGCATCGCTTGTTTTCCCTGCCTCCTCCTTGGCGTCATCGCTCCTCGGAGTTTGCTCGGCGTCAGAACAACCTGCACGAAAACATAAAGAATGGGCGTTAGAATGAGTAGCCACTGCTGAAAAAAGACGGGATCTTTCAACTTCTAGAGAAAGAAGAATTTCCTACCAGGTTCTGGTTGGCTAACGGTGGCGCGCGGGGTTTCACCCTCCAGGATAGGGGATAGCACATGAGCACCGAGCCCGGGGTCTTCGGGGTCATAACCAACATGCTGCTCAAATGGACCAAGTGTCGGTCGACCGGCCGATTGGGCAGCAGATTGAGCAGCAGTATGAAGAGCAGTAATATTGGCCCCAGACGGGCCAGCTTCATCATCTTTCTCTTTTGGAAGGGGAGAGCCTTTGCTGTAAAGTGCCAATGCTGCGGATAAATCTGATGGCTCATTCCCCCTAAGGAACTCCTTCACCAAGGCCTCCTCATCGACCTCTTCGGAGCCTGACTCGATCTTCCTGATCCTTATCAAAGTTTCCCAGGCCTCAGCTAGGGACTCAAGGTAGTCGTCGCCCAAGAATGTTAAGTCGCGATGCATAAGGACGCGGGCTCCATATTCAGCAATCAACGGGTCAAACATGTTTTTGACCTCTTCCCTGCCGGCTTCCGCGGCCGCCTCGAGGCGAGAATCAATCTCCTCCGCAGCCTCTCTTTTGCCCTCCTCACGGGCCTCATCCTTCATTTTCTTAGCCCCAGCAAGTTCGTCATCGAGCTTTGTTTTCAGGAGTCGGGTAGCAACGATCTCATCACAGTATCGTTGTGATTCTTCTTGAGCAGCTACCTTATCCTCCTTCTCCTTGGAGGGTAATTCTTTCAGCTCTTTGACTTGGGTGGCGAGCGCATCCCTTTCCTTTTGGACAGAGTCTTTTTCTAGGGCGAGGGCACCGCTGCGCTGGACTGCTTCGTCAAGCTCTTTTTTGTGAGCCGCCTCTAAACGAGTAACTGCCTCAGCAGTATCTTTTGCGCTTTGTTCAGCGGCTTCCAGCTTCGACTTATACGAAGCAAGCTCTTCGTCTTGGAGTTTGATGATTTTCTTATCGCTGCCAGCCTCCAGATTCAGACGATCAATCTCGTGTTGACGCTCAACGGATACTTCCGAGATCTTCTCCACCAAGTGCACAAACGCGTCATGTTGAACATAAACGTCGTTATTGCAGGCAATGGCACTCTGCTTCACATGCCCGGGAATATGATGAATGGCCGGGAGGAACTTCAGACCATCGAAGCAAATTTTTGGAAACTTGGCCTTAAGATCGACCATCTTTTCTACAACAGTTGGGTCCACCGCAGGAGTAGGAGGAGGAGGCTTTAAGAATTCCGCTCTTTTCCGCTGCTCTCGAACTTGCCTTGTACTCGATGAACTGGAGTGTTGTTCTCGAGGAGCATCAGATTGATAACCCTTTTGTAAAGACTTCTCTCTATCCGGCTCAGTTGGAGGAGGAAGATCGCGGGGCTGGGAAGATTGAAAGTGTGCCTTCTTGCGGTGAGACGACTTGCGAGGACGATTGTCCCTATCTTCATAATCGCCTCTGTCCCTGCGTCTGCCTGAACCAGAATCCCGTCCAGAGTGATGAAATACAGAAGAGCCCTGAAGGCGATCGAGACAGTGAGAACGCCCCATATCACCTGCAAAGAATGGAGATAACAACGAGTTAAGGAAAATTCACGAGATAAGAAAAAAGACTTGAAGTATATTATGGAATGCGCATGTGCGTGTGTGTCCTAGTGTTCCCCCCGACAGACCAGTTCGTTCATCTTTACTAATCGGAGTGTTGTCTCCTTGGATCGGGAGTTGAACTCCCGCATGGCCTCTAGCGAGTGAAGAAAATTTGAGGGCTTCAGGATCATCAAACCCGTAATTAAGTATGTCTTCGGGAATAGAAAGGTTCGATAGACCCCTCAAGGAACTTTCCAGATGTTGCGAGGAAGCCTCTTTCTCAGGCGGGATAGGCATAACTTTTGAAGTGCCACCAACTTTCTCCTTTTGAACTGTATATTTTAACTTCTTCTTCCCCTTCGAAGGGGAGGATGACGTCTCAATATCTTTAACTTCGATTGCCGGATTCCAAGCGGGACCCACGTTCTCGCCTTGAGTCTCAGGAACATCATCTTCTCTGCGCTCACCTTCTCCGTGCGTATCGGGAGTGCGGCGCGACGACGATCCGGCCTGTTTTTTCCCTTTACCGGACGGAGGTTTAGGAATGGTGACACCTTCTGGAAGGCTGATCCGACGACCAGGGGCTAGCAAGCCAAACCCCGACAGTGATTCATTTGAAATGATAGTACAGTGATTCATTTGAAATGATAGTCCGGATGTCTCGATCCTCAGCAGGAAGAGCTCTAATGGCTTCAACAGCCTCAGAATATCCTCGGCCTTCCGGACGCGGGTTGATACCTGAAAAGATGAAATGAAGAGTTAGGAAAAGCATGACTCCGATTAAATACGAATAGTGACTCAGCAGAGAGACTTACTGCCTTCAACCCATCTCCTAGCGAAACCAGAAGGGCAGCGCACATAGAACCATTCCTGTTTGTACAGGGCGAATTTACTACATGCCCCTGTCAAGATCTGTCATTTGTGGTATGGCTCGAGGAACATAAAGGAAGGACTGTCTTTCCGTCTCTTGAACATATAAATGTATCTGATATCACCGGCGGTTGGAGGTTTGGAGAAGACAGCCATGAAAAGTAAGTAAGTCCCATATAGAAATGCATGGTCGTTCGGGTGTAGCTGCGACGGAGCAATGTCTATATACTGCAGTACATCCCGGAGAAATAAATTGAATGGAGGCACGCTGCCCATCCAACACATGAACTTGTTGCAGGTAGTGTACCCGACTGGGGGCAGATGAGGACGATCATGTCTCGAAGGAACTAACACGTCGGCAAAAGGAATCCCATGAATGGAGCATATCCGTCGCAGAGCAGCTTCGTTGATCTTCGAGGCTTGTGAATCGATCGGATGGTCTAGTAGGATGGTTGCCT
The DNA here is from genome assembly GCA_030737815.1 of Allium fistulosum. Taxonomy (NCBI): domain Eukaryota; kingdom Viridiplantae; phylum Streptophyta; class Magnoliopsida; order Asparagales; family Amaryllidaceae; genus Allium; species Allium fistulosum. The sequence goes on along the minus strand of CM060904.1, from coordinate 407,094,367 downwards.
CTAGAGCATCAGGCGCCAAGTTATGAGCAGGAGAAGTTGACGGGTTAGAAGTATCAGCGGCTCCTTGCCTTGATGACGGCCCAGGCCTGTCGGATATGGTGGCAGAGCTAGATTTTCTCGACATCCCCAATAAATAACGAACCTGGCTAAGCGCTTGAGAAAACTATACTTAAAAAACGTTGAACGTTAGAATTAGCAACACGAGTTTTCCCCCCACGTGGTGTGTGAGCTAGTGCAAGCAATTGTGTACAAGCGATAAGAATCTAAAGATTTCAAAGATATAAAAATGAGCTTCGAATCGTTGCCTTCGAAGACCGTCATCGCTGACCGTCTCAAAGAGCCCGCCTGGTGGTGATTACAGTTCCAGATTCAGAAAACATATGATTTATAAAGTAACCGGCCTAAGTGTAGTTTGACATTTATACTGTTCGGCATTTGAATGTTGTTCGGAAATTGTATTGTTCATCCTAAGTATAGGTCAGCATGTATGTTTGTTCGGCATGCCACAGTGTTCGGCTAAAGGCCTCGTTCGGCTAAGTCTGTGTTCGGCTAAAGGCCTCGTTCGGTTAAGTCATTGTCCAGTTAAAAGTTCTGTTCGGCAATTGTATTGTTCGGCCTAAACATGGTTCGGCATGTCAGTTGCTCAATATTTATGACGTTCGGCATTGATACTGTTCGGCGTCCAAGTGTGTTCGGCTTGAGTTCGATTCGGCTAAATTATTGTTCGACATTTGTGTTCGGCTTTGGTTCGTTCGGCTAAGTTGTTGTTTGGCGTCCTAGCGAGTGTTCGCCCTTAGTTTATTCAGACGAAATATTAGTCGGCAGCCTCTATCATTCGGCGCATGACAACATACGCCGAACCATAGCTATGCCATCCAACTCCCTTACCACCTCCAACGTTTTCCTTCTCCTTCTTTTTTGACTTTGGTTCGGCGCGAGGGATCTAAATACAATAGCCACATGTGCAAACACCTCAAATCCTTCCTCCTCGCCTCGCATTGTCGTTCGGCAATGAGGGCAACCTACTCGAAAGCCTTCTACATGACACACTTGACCATCTCATTTGAAACCTATTCGAGTTATACGAGGAGCAGTACCTAGATTGCAGTTAGGAGCTTAGGAAGGAATGTTCAAGTTGTAAATCTGTTCGGCTAGAGAAAATTGCAAATCTTGGAAGAGTGACAGAAATGAAAAGGTAAAGGAGAAGGGACGGGAAGGACCTGGTTATATAGAGGCAGGTAGAAGTTGAAAAGGCTATACCCGGTAGCACCGGTCAATACCAGAGTGTTCGGCATCAAAACGAAGTGTCGTTCGGCACGTGAGGGCTGTCCGGCTTCGAACGTATCGTTCGGCGTCCAAACCACGTTCGTCACGCACCTCCGTCACAGGCATGCTCGAGAAGGCATCATCAAGGAAAATTGAACCAGATTCAAAGCGCATCACGTTCGGCCACGCGATACACTTTGGGGGGCAAGTGTTTCCTGGAGATTTGACCAAGCAACTAGTGCTCGGCATCAGGTAACACTCGGTATCTCAGAGTGGCCGGCATCCAGGGGTGTTCGGCGAAGCACTTGGCATCCAGGAGTGTTCGGCGGAGCGCACGGCATCCAGTGGGACTCAACATCTCAGAGTGGCCGGCATCCAGGAGTGTTCGGCGAAGCACACGGCATCCATAGCGTTCGGCATCCGTAATGCTCGGCGACCAGGAGACTCGGCGTCAAGTAGTGTTCGGCGTCAACTGGCACTCGGCGACAACCAATGCTCAGCATCCCTAGCGTTCGGCATCATTAGTACTCGGTGATAGGAGAACTCGGCAACAAGAGCACTCGGCATCCCTTGGTACTCGGCGTAGTACTCGGCAACGAGAGTACTCGGCACTCCAAGGTACTCGGCGTAGTACTCGGCAACGTGAGTACTCGGCATCCAGAAGACATCAAGTATGCACAACTACTCAAGGAGGAAATGTCGTTCGGCTAGCGTGCACTTTTCGTTCAAGAGCTTCGGATAGAGACACGTTCGGCCTCAACTGACAATCATCCTGCACTTCCCACACATCCAGCGTATCGTTTGGCATAGAAGGACTGTTCGGCATCAGAGCGTTCGGCATACCAGGATCGGCATGCAGCGACCACTGTACTAGGGCTAGAGTTTTCGGCCATCCAGCCCATTTGGGAAGTCCAACCCATATTTGCCTATAAATAGAGGGGCAGGGTCACAGTGAAAGGGATCCTTTTTTGGGAGAGAACACTGGGGAAACTCTGCCATATTTGAGACTCATCTTCTCTACTTAACAACTTCATTCAAGCATTCGATTCACGAATTGTATTTTTAACCATCTATGAAGAAGATCAATAAAGTTTAACCTCAAAGTGGACGTAGGCAATTACGCTGAACCACTATAAATTTGGTGTTCTTACTTTCTGCATTTAAATTAGCATTGTCTTCTCTGTTTAATTTATCTTCATCACTTATATCTCTACACAATCTTTCTCTACGAGGTTAGTGACCAATTTTGGTGCTAACATCATTTGAGCTGCTGTGGCCTTCACTTGATATTGTCACAGACCACTTGTGTCTGCGCTTTGTTGCCTGCACTGAGTTTGCTCTGGTCCTCAAGTATGTGATGTATGTAAACAAGTTTGGTTTCATATATGATGGTTCTATGTTGTGCATGATTGCTCTTGTTGACTGTGCACACGAGTTGGCGAGGCAGTGCACACGTGTATAAATGTACACGTGTGTATTGCAGCCACTCATGATTACCTGTCCCTGATAAGAATACTGATATGCATAGATATTACACAATCAAAAATGATGACAATAACCCATATATCTGAGACACCAATAAAAAACAAATTTATATTTTTGCAAATTTAAATTTGTTTATTTTCAGATTACTTCTGTAGTTGCTAATTATACAGGTACACAGGAGACAGGACAAGAACTGGAGCTGGACAATGCAGATAGATGCAGATGTGCAGACAGAGTGACAAACTAAGTGTTGAGTGTTGTAGTGAGAAAAAATGTGAATGTGAAATGTATGAAACCGGTGTATGTATATAGAGAGAGCTGAAAACTTTGTACTGTATAAATATTGAAATAAAATATTATGTTGAATAAAAATTCTGATTGAATTATATAAATTCTGTGCAATAGTATTATTATTCAATATGAATATTTATTCCTATATGTGTATAGTACAATCTGCAAACACATATATAAATTGATATATGTTTGTTATCATCAAACAAAAAATCACATCAAACAATCTCCCCCTTTTGATGATGACAAACATATATATTAAAGATTATGAAATTCTAATAAATGTGTTTGAGCATGAAATATTTAGCTCCCCCTATATGAATGCTCCCCCTACAACTGAGACCACTCCCTATTTACAAGATTTAGAAAATTACGGAAGAATAAAAGAACTAAAGAAAAATAACTAACAACATTTAACAAATTTGTTGAAGTATTCCAAAAATATTTACTTCCTTATCAAAATCTTGTTTTTCTCCCCCTTTTGTTATCATCAAAAGACTGACAAAACTAATGGAACAGTAGTGGAAAAGAAGAAAATGCAAAACAAAGAAAAATAATAATATATCATAACGAGGTAACAATTTCCACATTGTAGAGAATGGATCGATGATTCGGTTTTTATATAATGAGAAGTGAGAAATTTTAAAAATAATTTGACATTTAAGCACAAAAATAAGCATTTACTAACCATGCATAACCATAAGGACTTTTAAATGGGATTAGCAGTTACTTATTAGTCTAAGCATCCGGACTTTTAAGTGAGACCAGAAAAATACTTAGTTATCATACTCCATCCATGCATAACCATAAGGAATTTTAAATGAGAATGGAATGATGATAAAAATAATTCACTCACATGCTCCATCCATGCATAACCATAAGGACTTTTAAATGAGAATGGATGCATGAGATTTTTTTTTAAGTTTTAAAAGAAATTACTCTTCTCATTTTACAAAACCATTATGAATGATAGAAAGATGGTAGCGATAGAAATGATCGTGGAATAAGTTACCAAGTTAATTATATTATGAAATTTTTTTTTAATTTTGAAAAGAAATAAAACAAAACATATTTCCACTATTGAATACCATATTCGAATCAATCTTTGAATAATATCCAAAACTGGTTTGAATTCTAGAAATTGAAGTTGAAAATAAATATCCAAGAATATTTCAACCCAAAAAAATGGAAAATGATTAGTCAATTTCTATAATCCCCAAATCCAAACGTAATCTGGAAAATCTGTCTTCGGGGAGGGGTTTTGTGAAAATATCAGCAAGTTGAATCTCAGTTGAAATATGTTCAATGCAAATGTCTTCCTTAGCAATGTGATCTCTAAGAAAGTGGTGTCTCACATCAATGTGTTTTGTGCATGAATGATGAACAGGATTATTTGACAAGTCTATTGCACTTTTACTATCACATTTTAATGGCACTTGTTTATAAACTAAGCCAAAATCAGAAAGAGTTTGCATCATCCATAAAATTTGAGCACAACAACTTCCTAAAGCAATATATTCTGCTTCAGTGGTGGATAATGCAACACAATTTTGTTTTCGACTTGACCATGAAACTAATGAATGTCCTAGCATGAAACATGTCCCACTAGTGCTTTTCCTGTCAACCAATGAACCAGCATAATCAGCATCAGAATAACCAACTAAATCAAAATTTTCACAAGAAGGGTACCATAGTCCAAATTTGTGTGTGTGTGAAAGATATCTCAAAATTCGTTTAGTGGCTTTCAAATGAGATTCTTTAGGATTAGATTGAAAATGTGCACACAAACACACAGAAAACATAATATCAGGTCTAGAAGCAGTAAGATAGAGAAGTGAACCAATTATCCCTCGATATTTCTTCTGATCAACAGCAACTCCTTTCTCATCTTTGTCCAACTTTGTTGATGGGCTCATAGGAGTTCTTAATGGTTTGGAGTTCTCAACTCCAAATTTCTTCAACAATTCCAACACATACTTGGATTGTGAAATGAAAATACCATCACTGCTTAGCTTGATTTGAAATCCAAGAAAATATTTCAATTCTCCAACCAAGCTCATCTCGAATTTAGCCTGCATGACTTGTTCAAATTTTTCGCACAAGAGTTCATTAGTAGCACCATATATGATATCATCCACATAAATCTGAACAATCAAAAAATCACTTTCTTTATGTAATAGAAACAGTGTCGTGTCAGCACTCCCCTTTTTAAAGCCATTTTCCAAAAGATATGTACAAAGGCAGTCATACCAAGCTCTAGGAGCTTGCTTAAGACCATATAATGCTTTTTCTAGTTTATACACATGATTTGGAAAATCATGATTTTCAAAACCGGGGGGTTGTTCAACAAAAACTTCTTCTTTCAAATCACCATTTAGAAAGGCACTTTTTACATCCATTTGTTTAAGTTTGAAACCCTTATAACATGCAAAACTTAGCAAAATCCTAATGGCTTCTAACCTAGAAACTGGAGCAAATGTTTCATCAAAATCTATGCCTTCTATTTGGTTATATCCTTTTGCGACCAACCTAGCTTTATTTCTAATTACATTTCCTGATTCATCAAGTTTATTTTTGAACACCCATTTAGTTCCAACAATTGGATAGTCATTAGGCCTAGGAACTAATTTCCAAACTTTATTTCTCTCAAATTGATTAAGTTCATCTTGCATTGCTAAAACCCAACTTTCATCATTAAGAACCATTTCAACAGAATCAGGTTCAATCTCAGAAATAAAACCACTGTGACAACAAAATGCACACAAATTTTTATCAAATGAAGAGCGAGTGCGTATACCTTCCGTAGGATCACTTATAACCAATTCAGGAGGATGATTGGATTTGAAATTCAATCTATCAGCATCAACAGTCCTACTTTCAGCTTTCTCACTAGATGTCCCTTCTTTAATGCCTTCATGATCTACCCCATCGTCAACCGCCTTTTCAGTCATCCTTTCCAGGTCAGATTCATCAAATTTCACATTGATTGATTCAACAATTGTTTTTGTTCGTTTGTTGTATATCCTGTAAGCCTTGCTCCTTGTTGAATAGCCCATGAAAATTCCCTCATCAGCCTTTGATTCGAATTTTCCAAGTTGATCACCTGTGTTAAGAATGAAACAAGGACATCCAAATACACGAAAATAAGAAATGTTAGGTTTCCTTTCATGCCACAATTCATAAGACGTTTTGCCAAGTATTGGTCTAATCATTACTCTATTCATTACATAGCACGAAGTATTCACTGCCTCTGCCCAAAAGGTTAGAGGTAGTTTATACTCACTCAACATGGATCTAGCCAATTCTTGCAATGTACGATTTTTCCTTTCAACCACCCCATTTTGTTGAGGTGTTCATGGAGCAGAAAATTCATGTTTTAAACCATTTTCTTCACAAAAGCTTTCAAATTCCAAATTTTCAAATTCGCCTCCGTGATCACTTCTCAAAGTTTTAATTAAAATTCCTTTTTCATTTTGAACAAGTTTTGCAAATTTTGAAAAATAATCAAAAGATTCAGACTTTTTGGCTAAGAAATAAACCCATGTAAATCTAGAATAATCATCAACCAATACATAACAATAACGTTTTCCATTCAAGCTTGCAATTTCATTTGGTCCAAATAAGTCCATGTGAATTAATTCAAGGACCCTTGATGTGCTAACAATGTTTTTAGGGCGAAATGATGATCGACTAAGCTTTCTCAAGGAACATGCTTTACACACTTTATTATTTTAAATTTCTGATGTGGTAACCCTCTGACTAATTCTTTCGTTTCAAGGTTTTTCAAGAGGCCCATGCTAGCATGTCCAAGTCTCCTATGCCATAAAGATGCCTCTTCGTCAGTGGCTACCAAACATCTAGAAAGATTTAGATTATCAAACGAAAGCGTGTAAACATTTCCTTTTCTTTTGCCCATAAAAACAATGTTATTAGAAGATTTATCAATGATTTTGCAAGTATCACTATCAAAAACCACATTCATACCTTTGTCACATAGTTGGCTAATAGAAATGAGATTGTGATGCAAATTTTCAGCATATAAAACATTAGTAAGGAAAAAAGTACCATTACCTACTTCACCTTTACCAATAATCTTACACTTGCTATTGTCTCCCATGATCACATTTCCACCTTTAAAATTCTCTAGGCTAAGGAACTTCGATTTGTCACCTGTCATATGTCTAGAACAACCTGAATCTAGAAACCATTCTTGTTGCTCCTTAGCCCGCCAACAAACCAACATAAAGAGAGAGGAGGATGACCTAGAGAAACTCTTAGGTCCAATGATATTAGTGACTGAAGCATTGTGAATAAACAATCCCTTTGGAACCCAAACTTGTTTTGTCCTTTCATTCTTGTTCCAATAGACATGAAATTTGTTTGTAGAATTCTTAGGAACCCAAGCTTGTATAAATTTTGTGTTCTTGTTCCTATGACTATAATTTTCAACACGATGTCCAATTATTTCACATCTAGTAAAGACACTTACCTTTTGCATTATCATCAACTTGTGTTTTCTCGAAGCTTAGTCCTTTTTGGTTGTTAGCAAAAAGTTGATTTCCCAATAACATGTTGAATGATTTTTCTCCTCTTGAAAAGTTATTCAGAGTTTTCTCAAGATTTTGGACTTTGGTTTTTAGTGTTGTGTTTTCAGTCACAAGTGAGGTGCATCTATTTATAAAATACTTTTTCCTAGTGTCAATGGTTTCCTTAAGACTCAAGTTTTCTTTTTCCAGATTCTCAAAGCTATTCTTAAGTCTTGATAAATCTGAATCTAAAATTTTACATTTTTTACAGTCTAGGTTTTGAATATTCTCAAGTTCAGTTTCTAACCTAGAATTTTCATGGACAAGTTCTCTCCTATCAGATTTCAGTTTTTCAATTTTAGATTCAAGAGTATCAATTGTTTTAGTAAGATCGCTACACATTAAAACAAGTTCTTTATAAGAATAGTCACCTACCTCACTAGATTCCTCTGAGCTTGCTTCTGAATCTGATTTTGCCATAAGACACAAGTTAGCCTCCTCTGAGCTATTATTCGAAACTTCCTCTCCTTCTTCATCATCCCAAGTCGCTGCAAAGGCCTTCTTCTTCTTTTTCTTTCCTTTGTTGTTTTTGAGAAGTGGGCATTTTTTTTGAAGTGGCCAGGCTTCTTGCAGTTAAAGCAAGTTAATTCATTATCGGAATTGTCAGAATCTTTTGACCTATTACCACTTGTTTTCTTCTTGCGTGGCCTGAATTTGACCATTTTCTAAGATTATTGACAGCCATTGCAAGCTCTTCAATTGGATCTTCTTCTTCTTCATTGCTCTCTTCTTTGCTCTTTAAGGCAATCGTCTTCTTCTTTGATTCGGAGTTCTTGCGTTCCTCCTTTGCTTTTAGCTCAAGCTCATATGTCATCAAGTTGCCGATCAACTCCTCCATGCTTAGTTTACTCAGATCTTTCGATTCTTGTATTGCTGTGACTTTTGCCTCAAAGCTCATCGGTAAGACTCGTAGCACCTTCCTCACAAGCTCTACCTCAGTGAATACCTTTCCAAGCGCTCTAGTATTGTACACTAAAGTTGAAAAACGTCCAAACATGTCCTTTATGCTCTCGCCTTTGTCCATCACAAAGTTCTCGTATTCATTGCTGAATAGGGCTAGACGAGACTCCTTGACTTGAGAAGTTCCTTCATGTGTAACCTCCAAGGTATGCCAAATTTCCTGTGCAGTTTTACAATGAGAAATTATATTAAATTCAGTTTTATCAAGAGCATAGATCAAAGCATTCATGGCTTTAGCATTTGTAGTTTTTAATTTCTTATCGTTAGCGTCCCACCTATCCTTAGGTTTAGGAATCTCAGTATCACCAACAGTTATAGTGGGAGATTTATAGCCAGTTTCAATAATGTCCCAAACATCATAATCAACAGAACTAAGATAAATACCCATCCTAACTTTCCAATAAGCATAATCATTCCCATTAAACATGGTGGCCTAGCAATAGATTGCCCCTTAGAAAAAGCATTATTTGGTGGATTCATGACTCTAGAATTAAAGAAAAATACCGGGCTCTGATACCACTTGTAGGATCTAGATTAACCCTAGAGGGGGGGTGAATAGGGTTATAGCAAATTTTCTCGAATTTATATAATTAAACACAAAAACAAACTGCAGAGAAGTAAATATGCTGAAAAGTAAATCACACACAAAATTTACCCAGCTTCGGCAACCCCTGCCTACTGCTGCATTCCCAGATTTCTATTAGAATTAAACAGTCTCCCGCTTACAAACACTCTAACAGACTCGCAAACCCTGCTCCCACCTATAGAGTTTTGCAAACTCGCAAACCCTGCTTACTGACCTAATCCTAACTAGACAATCTGACACAACCTAAATCCTAGGTGGTGATTTACCCAGATTTGATTCGAAAAGTATAGATTTTAAAAAATAAAAACAAGAACAACTCAAAAACCCTAATTTAAAATATACCAAAGCCTTGTATAATTAATTAAACAAGACCGGCCCATAAACTTCCCTCTTTATTTCTTTAACTATGTCGGCCCGTTCCTTGTTTGTGATAATGGATTCTTTGATCGTTCCTTTTAGCTTCTGAAATTAGGGCTTTGGAGTAAATCGATGAAGCCGATGGGTAGTTGGTTGATTGCAATTAATTTTTCTCAGTCTTGCTTCGGCAGTTGACTCCTTCTTCAATTCGAACATGGCTCCTCGATTTGATCGAGTTCGACTTTGACTCTGGTATGTAATTTATGCCTTTTTGCTCTCCTAGTTGAATGCTTGAACTCGATTATTAATCGTTGATGATGATTGTGGCTTTATATAGGATACGAAATCCTTGATTTTCGTCTGATTTGATCTCTTGCTTGGCCTCCATGTCGTTGAATATTTCCCTGATTTTGTTGCAACATTTTGGGTATATACGATTCGAATTTTGCTTGGTACCCACGGCTTTGGATATTTCCTATATGTTTTCACAATTTTGAAATTTTAACTGCTGATTTCGTGCTGGAATTTGTTTTGTTTCTATAGCAGGATATTCGGAATTTTGTCCATATATGCATTCGAAATCTTTAATCAAATATGGAAAAATATTTTCCATATATTTGCATTGCCAAGATTTGTTTGCCATATTTGATTTTTTGACCAAGTCTTCTGATTTGTTTCTTTTGCCGAAAACAAATCTTTCCATGTATATGCTCCTATCTATGTACATGTGGCTTTCCATCTTGACATTGGCACTTGATATTTTTGATTGACTTCGGCCATTTGCTTTGATATTGATCTGCTCGAATTGACTTTAATTTTACATTTGCTTTGAGACTTGACTTCAGGTTTGACTTGATTATAATTGTTCCTTCTCGAGGCTGCTGTACTTGATTGCTTGCATGTATATATGAATTTGTGTATGTATATATGTGCTATCATCTTGTACCTCTTCGTCTGGAGTAGTTTCTGCATTGTTTGATACTTGCTTTTGCCTTGAGCATTTCACTGTGGCTTTGGCTCTTGATACTTCATGTATATATGTGATTGTTTCATGGTTCTCTATCTACTTGACAGATTTGTATTACTTGTATGCTACATTGTATTTATCTTGATGGCATTTGGTTTGCTGTTATTACTTCCCTGTCCTGTTGTAGTTGTTCATACGCCGGTGCCATAGTCTTTGTTGATGCGTTGCCATATCTTTGTTGGAACTGGACTTGAACTTGTAGTCTTCATTGTATACTCGAGTCTGCATTTGCATTTGGTTTGTATTCATGTGTGTCCAGACCTGAATGTGCAGTCTTGTAGAAATGTTGTATTTACTTGCATCCATATTGTCACTGTATCATGTTTGAGATTGCTCATTTGAGCTGCTGTGGCCTTCACTTGATATTGTCATAGACCACTTATGTATGCGCTTTGTTGCCTACACTGAGTTTGCTTTGGTCCTCAAGTATGTGATGTATGTAAACAAGTCTGGTTGCATATATGCTGGTTCTATGTTGTGCATGATTGCTTTTGTTGACTGTGCACACGAGTTGGCGAGGCAGTGCACACATGTATAAATGTACATGTGTGTATTGCAGCCACTCATGATTACCTGTCCCTGATAAGAATACTGATATGCACAGATATTACATAATCAAAAATGATGACAATAACCCATGTATCTGAGACACCAATAAAAAACAAATTTATATTTTTTCAAATTTAAATTTGTTTATTTTCAGATTACTTCTGTAGTTGCTAATTATACAGGTACACAGGAGACAGGACAAGAACTGGAGCTGGACAATGCAGATAGATGCAGATGTGCAGACAGAGTGACAAACTAAGTGTTGAGTGTTGTAGTGAGAAAAAATGTGAATGTGAAATGTATGAAACCGGTGTATGTATATAGAGAGAGCTGAAAACTTTGTACTGTATAAATATTGAAATAAAATATTATGTTGAATAAAAATACTGATTGAATTATATAAATTCTGTGCAATAGTATTATTATTCAATATGAATATTATTCCTATATGTGTATAGTACAATCTACAAACACATATATAAATTGATATATGTTTGTTATCATCAAACAAAAAATCACATCAAACACTCACCAGATCTCGGAACGCTTCCTCATAGTTGGATGTCCATTCGAAATTCCTCTTTCCTTTCTTTATTATATCGAAGAAGGGAATGCACTTGTCCGTGGCTCTGGATATAAATCGACTCAGCGTAGCCACCTTGCCATTCAAGCTTTGTACCTGTTTTATAGTTCTGGGCACTTGCACATCTCGAATAGCTTGAATCTTCTCCAGGTTAGCTTCAATTCCCCTAGCATTAATAATGAATCCCAAAAACTTCCTCGACGCAACGCCGAAGGAACACTTCAGAGGGTTGATCTTCATCCCATAATATCTGAGTATACCAAACATCTCTGCTAAGTCTCGAATGTGGTCGTTTGACTGTCGTGACTTCACGAACATGTCATCCACATAGACTTCCATCGTTCTACCAATCTGGTCTTTGAACATTCGATTCACCAAACGCTGATAGGTCGCTCCTACGTTTTTCAATCCAAAAGGCATTACTATATAGCAATATAGCCCAACCTCTGTGACGAAACTGGTGTGTTCCTAGTCCGGAATATGCATCGGGATCTGATTGTATCCCGAGTACGCATCCATGAATGACAACAACTCGTGTCCTGCAGTGGAGTCAACCAACTGATCAATCCTAGGTAATGGGAAACTGTCCATGGGGCATGCCTTGTTCAAATCGGAATAATGTACGCAAGTTCTCCATTTCCCGTTCGCCTTTTTCACTAGCACGGGGTTTGATACCCATTCAGGGTAGAGGGCGTCGCAGACGAACCCATTAGCTTTGAGTTTGTCCACCTCCTCTCTAAGAGCAGCGGACCTCTCCGGGTCCATTCCTCTCCTCTTTTGTTTAACTGGGACGTACTTCGGGTCTATGTTCAACATATGACTTGTAATAGCGGGAGAAATCCCACACATGTCAGAATGTGTCCAAGCGAAAACATCGAGATTCGCTCGGAGGAAATCACTAAGGTCTTCAATCATTGCAGGGCTGAGTTGTGATCCAATCTTCAGTACTCGCGATGGGTTGTCTCGACTGACTGAAATGTCAATCGTCAGTTCAGCCGGTGCTGCTTTTTCTTCCCTGGGTTCCTCATTGTCGTCTCTTGGATCTATGTCTCTGTAGATCCGAGAATTTTGCCCGAGCCAGGGCTCGGGCATTATTTGTCAATTATCGGTATTCTGGATGCGGACGAAATTGTCCACAACCTTTCCTTTCTCTCTCCGCTGAGCCTCTCGGAGCTCAACCACATAACATGCACGACCGGTTGCCTGGTCGCCATGAACAACACCTACTCCTTTGTCGGTCGGAAATTTTAAAGTCAAACACCATGAGGCTAATGCTGCCCTAAACTCAGCCAGGGCCGGTCGGCCCAAAAACACATTGTACGGAGAATCTACATCCAAAACTACGAAAGGTAGGATTCGCACCCTCCTTCGCTCACCTTGTCCCAGTTCAACTGGCAACTCAACATATCCCACTACATCAGTCGCTGCGACATTAAAGCCATATATACGAGCTTTAGATGGCTTCAAATCCTTTGTTACCATCTTTATCTGGTCATAAGCCTTCTTGAAGATGATATTGACAGAACTTCCACAATCAATCAAGATTCGTTTCACATAAGCCGGCCCGATTATCGCAGATATGACCATCGGGTCAATGTTAGGAGCCTCCACTTGGTCAGCATCTCTGCTCCTGAATACTATATCGTCTGTCATCATGCACAGCTGCTTTGCAGGAGTTCCATCCTCTACGCTGGAACAGCACTCGAAGTCTGCATGCCTCAGGGAATTCGCATACCGTTCCATCTCTTGCCAGTTCTTATCCGCAGGGTGAGGTCCGCTGATGATCGTGTTTATGACTAGTCTGCCCACGGTCCGAGCACGCTCCTCGGGATGACGTAGAGCTGGTGCACGACCTGGATTGGATGTTCCCTGTCCACCTTCCTGCGGATTTTTCACAAACTCCTGTAACTTTTTCTGCCTAATCAACTTCTCTATAGAATCGTGTAGGTGTCTGCACTCTTCAGTATTGTGCCCATAAGTCTCATGAAAGCGGCAGTATTTCCTGGTTCGCTTTTGTTCTTCGGTTGACTCCTTTGGACGTGGCTTTCTGTACTGAAAGGTATTGTAGGTTGATAGGTAGATGTTCTCGAGAGATGCATTCAGCGGGGTGTACTCGTTGTAGGTTGGAATTCTCGGCTTCCATTTCCCCATTTCTCTCTTCTTTCCCTGATTTCTTCCTCCGGATTCCTTAGATTGCCCGGGCTTGTTCTGGACATTGACTTGAACTTTCCCCGAGTTGTCTTCGGATTGCTTCACAGCAATGTTGCTTTTCACGGACTCCTGAGCAGGCCCCGGTGCCTTGTCTCGCCTTATCCACCTGGCTTCCTCTCTTCTTATGAACTGATGTGCCTTTGAGTAAAAACGCTCTAGCGTAGTTGGAGGTTTTCCTGCCAACCAATCTACTGACTTCAGTAGTCGCAACATGAAATCTCTGTAAATACTCCTTCAACAACTTCTCAGGAGCTTGGATTACACTTGATAGTGACATCACGTCCTTGGGACGAGTAGTATGTATTCTGAATTGTTCTATAAATTTCTTTGCCAACTCCTCAAAATTGGACACGGACCGCGGAGGAAGCCGGGTGAACCACTTGGTAGCAATCCCAGATAGAGTTATTGGAAAGCACCTGCACTTGGTTGCATCATTCGCTCTAGCCGAATCCATCATCCATTTGTTCCTCATTACATGCTGCCTGGGATCAGTCTTTCCGTCATAAGCCGGGATAGTTGGCATGCTGAACTTCCTGGGGTACTCCGTCTGTAGAACAACGTCTGTGAACGGAGTATGACTTCTGGACACTCCCCAATCGTCGTTTGATAAGCCTTGATTCTCTTTCATCAACTGTCTGATCATAGCTGTCAGGTCTGGGTTTTGTATGGAAGGTGGAAGGATGGAGTCTGTCCTACGGGATTGATCAAGCTGATGCCTCCTCTGCTGGCGATCTGCCAAATGTGCATCTTGAGGTTCGGCATCATTAGCATCTTGGTGAGCCGGGCGTCCAGCCTTCACCTACACTCCAGCTCCTAAGTTTCTAGTTCCTGCTTGGTCGCGGTCTCTGAGGTGTAAATGGTCCCCAGCTGTTCGGACAGCAGCACCTGCCTGCGTAGTTTCAGTCTTGTGGCGTCTACGCCTAGGAGGTTCATCGTACGAAGTCGAGCTATCAGATGAAGAATAAGGAGCTGGACTGCCCCCAGCATTTTGACGCTATTGTTGAGTGAGCTGTGCCATGAGGTTGGCGTTGGCTTGCATCTGCTCTCCGAGTTGTCTCCTGGTTTCCTTGAGCTCTCTCATCAAGTCGTTGAACTCTATTCTGGTGACAACTGGCATCTGGTCCTGGGCGGTAGTCCCTGCACCTAGATTTGCTTGCTAATTGCTAGGCCCTGCTTGTTGTACGCTAGCAGTCTCATGGGCGTCTGCATTATGAGAGGCTGATCTGGTACGTGGTCTTGCCATTGTAGAGTTATTGGTAGGAACTCTGAGTAGAATCAACGGACGTCCTACGAATGACTCAGATCTTCTTCGGGGGATTTATCCAATCCAGTAGCTTCAAAGCAGATCCTTGAGGTCTGAGAATTTGATTCTCAGTGAAAGCACCAAAGTGTTAGCACCAAAATTGGTCACTAACCTCGTTGAGAAAGTTTGTGTAGAGAGATAAATGAAGAAAGTACATTTAAACAGAGAACAATATGCTAAATTGAATGCAAAGACGAGAACACCAGATTTATAGTGGTTCGGCGTAATTGCCTACGTCCACTTTGAGGTTAATCTTTTATTGCTTTACTTGATAACTGATTACAGATACAATCCGTTCAACAACTACTCGAATACAGATGCTAAGTAAAAAGGGCGAGTCTTGAAAGCGATAGAGTCTCCCCAGTGTTCTCCAAAAAGGTCCTTTTCACTATGCCCCTGCCTCTCTATTTATAGACAAAGATGGGTTGGACTTCCCTGGTGGGCCTGGCAGCTGAATACTTTGGCCCAGAATGAGTGAGTTCTGTGTGCTGAACCATAGATGCCGAACAAACTGATGTCGAACAGACTGATGCCGAACAGACTGATGCCGAACGAAGTGATGCCGAACAGACTGATGCCGAACAGACTGATGCCGAACGAAGTGATTCCAAACATACTGATGCCGAACAGACTGATGCCGAACGAAGTGTGGATGCCGAGAAGTATGGAGCGCCGAACGCTCTGCCATGCCGAATGATCCATGTATGTTGAACGCTCTCGAATGCCGAACGATCCATGTATGTCAAACGCTCTCGAATGCCGAACGATCCATGTATGCCGAACGCTCTCGAATGCCAAACGCTCTGCTATGCCGATCACTCTAGAATGCCAAACGATATACAATACCGAACGACTCTCTATGCCAAACGGTATGTAAGTGCCGAGTGCCTAGTTGCCTGGTTAAACCTTCAGGTAATAGACGGACTGAGTACAAAATAGAGATCGGGTGTGACTTGACCATCCGTTAACTAACTTCATTTCCCGATTCGATGGGAAGAATGCAAAGTAAGAGTGGTTTTGATATGATTGACCACTCTTCAACTTTTGCCCCAGACTTGGGGGCAAGGGAATTAATCAAAGGAAATGTGATTCAACCGTTCCATAGAACAACCTCAGTCCCTAATGTGTAGGCTGAATTATAAACATTAATCGGGTGTGATTGACCGCACATCGACTAACTCTGGTCTCCAGAGTGTGGATAAGAGTATAAACAAAATGAATGAGTGTGATTCGACCATTCATTCTCCCACTCTGGCTTAAACCCGATAGGAGGAGTAAAAACTCATCATGGATGGGACCCCACCATCCACGAACTAACTCTGCCAAACCAAGACTGGGGGTAGGAGAATAATCACTTAATCGTTGAACACAATAGTGTAACACTGTGGCCCGCACCTAGTGTTTGATACGACTTAAGGGCACAGCTGAAAGGAGGCCTTGAGATGAATTTGTCGGATCGATGCCCGAAGCAATGGACGACCAAAAGACATTGCAATTTAAACGATGAGCGATGAATTACAAGTCTGTTGAATGGAAAACATAATAGCTTGAACACTTAGACAAGCTTTCTACAAAAGTTGAATAGAAATGAAAAGAATTTTTATTTACATAATGAAACTTAGAAACTAAGTACAAGTTTACTTTAGAAACTAAAAGCCAAAAATGGGGCCCGTACCCACACAATTGCGGCCAACAAAGTTACACACTACCCAAGCCGGTTCAATGGCTATTTCTCCCGTTTTTAGGGCTTTTTCGAGGTGTTCTTCAAGGTGGATTCTCCAGAGCTACCGCCTCATCCTCTCCTCTTTGACCCTTTTTTCCCTTGCCACCCTTAGGAAAGATGCTTTCAGAGACAGAGGCAGACTCACTTTGGGATACATAAGATTGACCTCCTTAGGAGTGACGCCGCCCGGCAGTATAACTTGGAGCGAAGTAATATCCACTTCGGCACTCTCCTTCTTGGCTTGCAGATTCAGCTCCTCCTTTTCAATATGCTCCTTCATGCTAAGTTCACCAGTGTGTTCGGAGGCATGGGTCACTACGATGTCCTCTGTTTCATCGTGGCCCTAGTGGTCATCGGTCCTTTCTTCATTCAAAGCCCCTATGACTTCAGCATCTAGGCTGGGAGTCTCAACAGGTTGATCGATAGGAGACACCTATGCAGTGACAGCCACAGTTGACCCCGCGGTCTGCGCCTGCTGTCCCAGGGAAACATCATCATCAGGAGCATGGATAGAAGCAGGTGGACCTGCAATTTCATGAAGACCAATGGGTAAGCCCATGACTATCGGGCGCGAGATGTAAACCTTCTCAAACATCGGAGAAGTAAGAGATATACCTTCACCAAATTGGCCTTCAGTTGTAGCTGGAGTGCCGCCTTCCAAAATCGGAGACAGCCCAAAAGATTGGTGCATCCCAGGATGATCTAGATCATAGCCCGCATCCTTTTTTGGGGCATGAGATATTGAAACAGTAGTTGCTTGAGTAGTAGGAGGGTCTTAGGAACCAGATCCTGAGGCTTTGTAGCTATCTTTTCCCATTTCGTTGATCGCTGGATCACTGAGTATACTAAGCCGAGTAGCCCTGAGTTCATTAGGCTCTTAATTGTGTAAGATTTTGCACATGAGTTGCTCTTCATCCACTTCAGCCCCCCCCCGATGGACTTCTTTTTCAAATCTACAATATGGTCCTAGGCTTCGATGAGCAACTCGGGGAGGTTGCGATTCATCAGGACGCATGAGTTGTAATATATCAGCAATGGATCGAACTCATCCTTTATTTTTGTCCAACCAGCCTCCCTAGCCTCTTCCTTGAGGGCCTCTATCTGTGCAAATTGTCTGTCAGCCTCGATTTTTGCTTCGCGAGCCTCGATGATCTCCTCGCGGTATCGTTGAGACTCCAACTAAGCCTCAAGTTTCTTCTGCTTTTCCTTCTCAAGCTCCTCCTCAAGCTATTTAATAGGAAGGGCCAAAGCATTATTGTCTTTTTCCAGCATGCCTTCTCCTTCTGTAAGACATCTTTTCCAAGGGCTAAAGTACCACTGTGATGAACGGTAGTGTCCAGTTTAGCTTGGTGCACTTTCATTAAATGATTGCCATCTTCAGAAGATTCGTTGGCTTTTTTCTCAACATCAACCAGCTTGGTACCCAACTGCTTGACCTCCTCGTCCAGGTGTTTGATGATGTCTTTATCATGGATCGCCTTAAGAGTTAAGCAATCGATCTCGTGTTTCCTTTCTATTGACACCTCGGAAATTCTCTCAACAACATAGAGAGTTGTACTATGTTGGGCATAGACATCATTAATTAAGAGAGAACTGTATCCTTGGCCTTTGGAGGAATTGAATGCAAAGCGGGAACAAATTTGAACTCGTCAAAGCACAACTTAGTAAATATGGCCTTAATCTCAGCCATCTTATCAACAGTAGTGGCATCAAGAGCAGTCGGGGCTGAGAGGGCCCGTTTGTCGTGCTTGCAGGATGAAGTATCAGGACCTTCTACGCCAAACTGGCGCTCCAAAGATCGTAGGGCGCTGGAAGAACCCGAATGTTCCTCGGGCGTAGTAGCCGAAGTGGGAGCATGAGGTAGCGGCTTACTACTGCTATGTGTAGTAGGGTGTTAACCGGCACCCTTGTAGTGAGAAGGCTGAGATTTTGATTAATGTTTGGATGAAGAGTCCTTGGATTGGTGGCTTCTGTCTCGGTCTTCTCTTCCTTCATACCCTTCTCTGTCTTGACCGAGGTCCGGACCTCGACTAGGCCCAAAATAGGATGGTTGAGAGTATGCTGATCTCTTTAAGCGATCATAGTTACGGGGGCATCCCATCGAGCTTGTAAACAAAATGAAAGTATATAAGAATAGCTGGAGTTAAAAGTGGATAAATGTCATGCGGTACGGTGAACGTGATCGTGAGTTTCCTAGTGTCCCGCCAACGGACCAATTACTGGAGCTTTGCCTCCTGGAGTGATCTCTCTCATGCTAGTGGGAGGAATGTCAACACCAAATCGATTAGGGGATTCAAACCCCTCGAGATTAAAATTGGCGAAATCATAATCCCCACCATTATCTGGAACTGTAATGTCCGACAGCCCCTCGAATAAGTCTTCTGGAGGCAGAGAGCTAGATTAATCTGTCACAGCAAGGGTTGACTTGGATTTCTTGGAGACCTACCTTCTACCAAGCTTATAAATGGGCCTTTCTCTTCTTTTCTTTTTTGGGGCGGGAAGCTGTGGGTCTTGGGAGGATCCGACCGCGAGCTCGTGACTTGAGCTCACATTGTCACGACTGGGCTTATTAGCACCACTCCTCACCTCGCCTTCCTCAGCGGTATCCTGAGCCCCTTCGACTAGGGGCACGGCAGGATCAACTTTGTCGCCTCCATGACCAACAAAATCTCTTCTTTCTACGACTTCCTCCTCGGTATTTCTTGGAAGTCCTGTGCTACGGCCTTCTTCTAGTATGCCAAAAACGAATAGGTATTTGTTGGTAAAAGAGATTTGATGTCCCTATCCGCCACCGTTATATTTTGAGCGCTGAGACCGCCTCCGAGTATATGTCGTCGGTGAGATGTGGAAAGCTACCTGCAATGTTCAATAAACAACTGCTTAATCTAGGATACGACTTGAATAAAAGAAATTCAAGTTAAGTTTGAAATGATACTTACGTCCTTCCAGCTACCATCCTGCAAAACCAGATGGGCAACGCACATAGAACCATTCATATAAAAGTGCTCAGTTTGTTCCAAGCGCCAGCTACAACTTGACAGTTAGTGACTGATTCTAGGAAAGTGTACGAGAGGCTTCCCTTTCACCGCTTGAGATTGTAGATTAATATAATGTCTTCCAGAGTCGGCTCACGATATAAGAATTCGAGGAATATCATGTACATGTAGTGCAGAAATGCTTAGCTGTTCGGATGCAGCTAAGCCAGGGCCAATCTTAAATAATGCAACATTTTCTAAATGAATGGATTGGAAGGAGGAACGCAACCAGCCCAGCATATAAACTTATTGCATGCAGTATACCCCTCCAAGGGTAAATGAGCCCTATCGTTACAGGACGGGACTAGCACATCCTCGTACGGAATCCCATCTTTGATGCACAACTGATGGAGAGAGGCCCCATCGATCTTTGAAGCCATTGAATCCTCCGAATCATTCAAAAATATGGCATCTTCCAAAGTGTCAGGTGCTGGCTTGATTTTTGCTTCTAACTTCGAAGGAATTTCTGGCACCTATTTTGACTCTCGGGCTATTCAGGCAAATGGCCTAGAGAATTTCAAGCGAATATTGTTGCGGAGCTAGACTCAAAGTTAGGATTATTGTGTGAAGTAGTTTGTTTAGTTCCCACAGCAGCTAAATGCTCCAAGTGTCTAGAACCCGTAGCTATCAAACTCAGCAAATAGTAATCATTAGAAAAATTAACCTGTTCCCCCCGTGCTAAGTGTAAAGTAGTGCAGTGTTATGCAGTGCAAAGATAGACAGTTCAAAATTAAAATGACAGTTATGACAAGACTCCGATATTCTACTAGAGTGACCGTCATCACTGACCGTCCCAACCGGCTTTCACGTTGATGGTTGTGGATTTCATTCAAGTTCCAGGATTGGTCGTTGGCATATTAGAGTACGATATTTGCATTCAAGTTCATTCGAGATCTTATGTTATACCTATTCAAGTCATATTCAAGTGTGTGCGACTTTGAGTTGCAATGATTCAAGTCAAATAAGCTCAAATACAAAGTCCAAATATTCAAGTTCTAAGTTATATGCATTTATTCGTAAGTCCGAATATTCAAGTCCATATGAGTTCATGTGCATGTGTTATTATTCTAAGTTATGATCTATTGCAGGTTCATATGGTCAGGTATGCGACCGATCGAATTCAAACACTCATGTTCAACTCAAGGAAAAAGGCCTAAGTCTCCCTAGGCAAAGGGATCATAACTGATCCCTCACCTAAGCAGTGTTGCCTTAAGCCATTTCGAACTCCAAAATGCTACAACCTATCCCCCGAACCGAACACTTAAAAATCGATCCCTCGGTGCCACAAAACCATCTCTGTCCATATAACAGATCCCTCACTCCCATGTCGATCGATCCCTCCATCGCTGATCGCTCCACACCGTATCAATAATCGAACCCTCATTCCTCACAAAGCCAAATCAGCACCAACTCCATAAAACCAATTCCTCGATTGCACACATTTCCACTTCATCCTCCTCATGTCCACACTGACCCCTCCTTTACCCACTAACCCTCTTCATTCTTGTTCGATCAATCACAGAACCTTGAGTTCGCATTCGCCAATGATGTTCTTCCTATTATCTCATCATGTTAAAATACTAAATCGCATACTACAAGGTTGAAAACCCACCTATGTATGTAAGGATGAACATGAACAAGGATCAAAGAAAGGGATAGGTGCAGTTCGGGTTTAAGCTTAAATCCAAATTTGAGCTGGCAAGATCGAAAGGAGATTTGATTTGAGGTGGTAGTAAAGGCTTCTAGCAAAATGAAGGAAGGGTTCGCCTTAGAGATTGAATGGATCGACAAAAGAGTGGATGAGAATGTTGGATTCACAAGCTTTTTTAATGTCAGCTGTTGAAAAGGAAGGGGGATCGGTTCGGTTGCTAAACAAATAAAGTGAAATGAAGAAAATAAGCTAAGTGTTTAGCTTATATATGAATGCAGCCCGCCCTTCTTTGGACCCAAAAACTGACTGAGTCTATGAGGGTGAAGGGATCGAATCTGATCCTCCACCTAGGGGATTAACACCGATTCCTTCCCAATGTAAACTGAATGATAAAAAGTGCAATGCAATCATGTTTGAACTAGACAAAACCGACAATGACCCATAAACACGTGAACGTGTTCGGGAGCCATTAACAAAGTGTGTGCATAAGCATGTATGCACCCTTAAAATCCAGTTTCTAGGATCGAAAAAATTTGAATTCTCACCTAGATTTCATAGGAAAGAAGTCCTTATAGATAGCCGAGGCCAACTAACTTGATCAAAGCACTCAATGGAACCGAGCATAAACAAAGACTGGGATTACACTTTAGATTTATACTAACAAATATCAACCAAGCGTCATAACGAACAGAGAGAGATACAACTCTTCGAAAAGACAACTCAATGGAAGCATAATGGCTGTTCAGGAAACTGAATGGAATCTTTCCCGACGACTCTAACTTGCTTCGGTTCAAAGCACGTCATCTTCGAAACAAAATGTACTTGGGGGGCAAGTGTTATTCGGCCTTTTACTCGGCTATATCCAAACTGAATGAACAAGTTAGACTCGATGACAGATAAGGCAAGTAGCCCGGAGAGGTGATCATAGAAATCGGAGATCAAGCATTGACAATAGTGTGAAGCAATGATTAAGCGAAGCCAAGAGATAGACTCTCTGGAATATTCTAAGTATGGATTTGGGCAGGGGATCGGATCGGATCATTATGGCTATAAATAGCTTGAATCAGTAGTTTAACTCAACGAGAACCGATCGATATATCTAAAAACATGAAAGCAACTATGCAAACTACTTTGCAAATATGAAGCCAACATGGAGGTAGATCCACCATACCGATCACAGCATGCCACGTGGGCATCAAAACCGATTGGGGTCGATCACTCCATGATTAGAATTGGACCTCGAAATTTATTGGATGATCTCGTCTGCATCTGGAGATTCAACCGATGAATTTTCAAGAAGATATTCAGTCGTCTATACCTATAAATACAGAGTTCATAGCTCATTTAAGGGATCTTTTACGCTGTTGTTTTCTTTATACTCCACCGTAATCATGGATCTCGATCTGATCCTTCTTGTACTTAGAAATTCAAGTGATTACTAAAGCTATTTCTTTAAAGTGGATGTAGGCATTCAATGCAGAACCACTATAAATCTATTTGTCGTTGTTTTTCACTTGTTTTCTGTTTTATTCCTTTATTTGAATTTTTATTTCTTCATTTATTTCTCTACATATAATCTATTGAGTGTTTGTGCCAACTTTTGGTGCAAACACCTAACCCCTCACTTCTCTTCTCATATTTTCTGATCAAAGTAGCAAAGCTCTGGCATTTTCCCATCTCCATTATTTCTAGAAATTATAAAATTACACACACACACACAGATATATATATATATATATATCAGAGAAGGACGGAAAATAAAAGAGGAATAGAAGAATCGAATCAACATTAAGAAAGAAAAAGGTAAATTTCATTATTATAAACCTATATTCCTCTTAACCCCAAATCTCTTCTCAGATCTATAATTCTAATAATGTGTATATACCTTGTTATCATATTATTTTGGATCGAAAAGGAGAAGGAGTCAAATTAGAGGAATGGATTCAAATTTGGGAGATTTGGAAATCTTGAAAGGTTAGTGGGAAATTATATAATTTATTTATAATATTGAAATTTATATCGTTGTATTTTATTTAATTGTTATGCCTATATAAGATCCGATGAGTTGTATGCTTAATACGAACGTATTGGAATATTTCCTACGTATTTTATAAAATAGGTAATTGGAATAGGAATGTTATTTACACCCTAATTTGGAAATTTGGAAATCAGTCCCTAAATTTGTTAAAGTTGAATGTTGATAAAGTTGTAAAGTTTATTCTGAATTTTTAGTTAGATTGTAAAATGTTAGTGTTGGTTTAGATTATCCTAGTTTAACTTGGAATGTGAATTTCTATGTTTTAGTTTATTAAGAGTGGGGTATAATTTAATTGTATCTATTTCCATATAATTTTCATAAATTATCTAATTCCACAAATGTCTATTTCAATAAATGAAAAGAGATAATTCCTTATAATTTCAAATGAAGCAGAGGTATCACTTTTGGTTAATTATGGAAGGTTATAACTGCAATCCTTTTCGAATGGATAGCACTGATGAATTAAAACATGGAAAGGAATGTTTTGGTTTAGGAATTAATAGTTAGAAAATAGGAATATTTATACGTATAACCGCACTTACCGATTAATAAAAGTATATCTACAAAGCGTAATATATGTCGATATTCGCATCAGTTATAATTAGGACATCTGGTTATCAATAGCGTAATAAATTAGGAGGTGTAGATGGAAAAGATATAGTAACTCCAAAATTAATAAAGAAATTAATATGCAATTAATAAGGAGTTATAGGAATTAAATAGGGACATAAATGCAGATAAAGGGACTGGTTAAAGGATTTAATATGACATTTATGGAGAAATGAAATAGGCATAATCAATTGAATTAAAACGATATATAAATGTTATTAGAGATTGTCCAAATTGAACAATAATGACCATTTATTATAGACAATTGAAATTTATGAAAATATAGGGAATAAGCGAATAAGATAGGAATTAAATACTAGAAGGCAGTATAATTTTCTTAATGGGAAATTATAAAGCCTTAATTATACGTTTAGGATAAGTGTGAATTAGTGAGCCTAGTCCAACATTTAGGCCTGGAATAATTGGTTTGGTTTAGTGGGTTAGGATGCGTGGTAAGTAGAGTTACACAACAGAAGTCCGCCTTTTATCTAGAGGTTACTAACAGTTATGTATACTTAATACTGGTGTGGGATATCTCCAACCATAGGACCCTTGGGGAAGAGAAATATGTTTGTGTATATGTAGTGGAAATTATTCCATGGGTTTGCCTTGAATTTGAAGTATTAAATGACCCAGTTATTTTAAGGAAATAGGGTCTACTTCATTTCTGATAACAGTTATTATTAAGTAATTGAAAGGGGCATTTTTCTTGACTTACATTAGGTTAGTCTAAACAGGATTTCAGCTATGGAAGGTCACCAGGCTATGTCAGTATTATTTTTTGACCGATATTTAGTAGTATGGCTTGCATATAGGCTATGACAACCAGCAATCCCAAGCGATTAGTAGCTAAGACTCGGGTTATGCCCTAATGGATTTCGCTTCCTGCTGGTGTAGAATTCGTACGGGATATGCACAGACCTCAAAGTTAGTTAGTTGTTTGTTTGTTATCGGAGGTGGGCTAATTGACCCTTGGTTGAGTCTTTGAGAAGCATTTGTGTACAGTAATTATAGTACAAAGTCGTATCTAGGGGTCATCGATCCTTGTAGTTAGGACCGATTAACTAGCATTTACGTTGTGGAGTGCCAACTTCGGGGTGGAATTATTAAATGGACGTCGAGTCTGCCTCCTTCCAATTTAAGAAGTAGTAAGTGGTCGGGTTTTAGATGGTATACGTTTAGATATATATGTATATAGGCATATATATAGTTATACCTCGGGGAGGTTGGGCATATCGTGCGCGCATATAGGATTTAACGGATCGGCCATGAATAATAGACATAACACTTAAATGGAAATAAATCGGCATAAATTAGTGTTATGGGTAAAGTGTGTAATTTTCCAATCACCGGAACATTGTTCTGACCCCCTCCTCATTAGAACCCACAGGATAGATTAAAGGGACATGTTACCAGAGCAAGACGGGAACGGTGGACGGAGAAGTCTTCTTATTCATGCTTGGTGTTGACAAGGGAATTAGATATCCAAGGAATATTATTAACTCCAAGATAGCTGCCTTAGTCGGTATTTATGTTCTATTATATTTTCTATTCCATTGTGAGTTTATATTGATCACACTCTAATATATTTATGTTTATTACAAGTTACCAAAACCACGATCTGTGCCCTAATAGACTTGAGTTTAGATTTATTTGAAATTCAGATCCATTAAGGTGCGGGTTGTTACAACGATGAAGTTCGTAAAAGGCCTGAATTCTCCACTTAAGTAGCTACTTTTAACCCAAGTTCCCATAGACGCCACCTATGAGACGTTATTTGAAACTTCTCTGCTTCAGATAGGTTGTATAAAAGAAAATGAGAAAGTAGGACAATCTCATAATCAAGGTAGGGCGAAGAAAGGTGGATTCTAGGTAGACAGGAAACCAAGGGAAGGATCAAGAAAGGAGGTGTGATGTGCCGCAAATGTCATAAGAAGAGGCATGCCTCTATGGACTACAAAGTGAGTTTGATGAGAGAAGAGTTCAAAGTGAGGTGCAATAATTGCCATGAACAAAGGCACTACAAGAACCGGTGCCTGAAACTAGCAATGGAGGGATAAGGTGGGCAAGCTTATGCCATTGAGGCTATGCCTGTCTCAAGCAAACCTCCTTCCAGGGACAAAGTAAAAACTACGATAGAAGGTACAACTATTATTTCTTGGAATACTATTTGTACCTTATTTGATTCAGGAGCATCACATTCATTCATATCTAGAAATGTAATATTCTCATTAGGATTAAAAACCCAATTTGTCACCAACCCTATAGTCATGTCAAATCCTATTGGGGGGTCGAAACGCCTTTCTATGATTTGCAAAGACCTAATGGTGGATATATGTAATGCTGATTTTGTATGAACGTGTATGTTCTAGGTTTGGAGGGGTATGGACTTATCTTAGGAAGGGATTGGTTGTCTTACTACAGAGCTGCCTTAGATTGTGATAGGAGGATTATATGGTTGAGGAGTTGTAGGGGGCAAGATAGACATTCGTTGTATGCCCCAAAACTTAGTCAAGTTAAGCTATTTGTATTATCTTAGCCTATCACAGAATGAGTTCTCATATGTGCCCATATTTTGAGACTTTCAAGACATTTTTGAAGAAGTCTCCTACCTCGTAGAGAGATCGAGTTAGGGATTGACTTGGAGAAGGATGCTAGAGCCATCGCGCTTCTACTAAGGCTTATGGCCCCCAAAAGAAAGACGAGAGCTAAATAAGCAGATTTCAAAGCTATTATAGAAGGGGTTTATTCATTGTAGCACTTTATAGTGGGGAGCGCCAGTTGTCTTTGCCACTAAGGCAGACGGCTCATTAAGGGTATGCGTCGATTATCGAGCACTCAACAATGACTAAGAAGAACGTGTATCCTTTACCTAAAATAGACGACTTGTTTAACCAGCTTGTTGGAGCCAAGGTCTTTTCCTAACTAGACTTAGCCACTGGATTTCATCAATTAAGGGTAGCCAAAGGTAGCAAGGAGAAGACTGCTTTTCACACTCCAAATGGACTATATGATTGGGAAGTATTGCCTTTTGGGCTGACAAATGCCTCTGCATATTTTGTAGATTTAATGAGTAGAGTCTTTAGGAGGCAACTGGATAAATTCTTAGTGTTTATGGATGATATTCTAGTATTCTCTAAAATGAGGGTGAGTATGAAGGTCAATTAATGAAGATATTAGAGACCCTGAGAAAACACCAGCTAAAGGTCAAATTCTCAAAGTGTCATTTTTGGAGGAAGAAGGTAAGATTTCTCGATCAAATTGTCTCCGAGAAAGGGTTAGCTATTGATTGTGCAAAGGTAGCAACTATTCAAGATTGGAAGATTCTGAGAAATTATAATTAAGTTAGGAGCTTTCTTGGTTAGGTCGTTTATTATAAGAAACTCATTAAATATTTCACAAAGAAAGCAGTACCATTTGCTCATCTAACCAAGAAAATTTTAGTCTTTGCATGGGCTGAGAAATGCATGGAAGCCTTTGAGAAGTTGAAAAAGCTGTTGACGAGTGTGCCAGTACTGACTATTCCAGATGGGATGAAGCCTCTCACCGTTTATATCGATGCATGCGGTACAGTGTTATGAGTTGCTCTTATGCAAGAAGACAAAATGATAGCTTATGTAAGTAGGCAGTTAAAGGACCATGAGAAGAGGTATCTCACTCATGACTTAGACTTAGCGGCTAACATACTCGCTTTGAAAATGTGGAGGCATTATATTTTAGTTGAAAGGTTTGAGTTATTTATTGATCATAAGTCCTTTAAATACCTATTTTCCCAAAAGGATATGAACCTTAGATGGTAAAGGTGGATGAAGTTTATAACATCATATGACTTTGAAATTCAATATACCTTTGAAAAGGGAACGGTGTTGTCGACGGCCTTAGCTGAAGGCATGCTACTCTTGATGTTATATATGAGTGGAGGTAGTTGAAGTTCCTCTCGAATTTCAATTTCCAACCGCCATCAGAATTCACTCCAGATTATCTAGCAGCTATAGAAGTAAGGCCAGCATTGATGGACTGCATCGATCAGGAACATAAGAGGGATGCGACATTAGTCAGCATTTTGGGCAAGTTGGGTAGGGAAGAGCATTTCCCCTATATCCATTGGTAGTCGATCGATGAAAGAGGACGGCTAAGGAGAGATGGATGACTACATGTTCCGGTAGTGGAAAATGTTCTAGAAGAGGTCCTGACAGAATGCTACCATTCTAAGATGACTACTCATCCCGATGGAGAAAAGATGTATATGGATATGAAGCATATTTTCTATTGGTCGGGGATGATGAGGTGAGTAGCAGAATATGTCACTAAATGTTTGATATGCCAAAGAACAAAGGCGGAATAAGTGAAGCATGGAGGTCTGTTATTACCACTAGAGGTAACGACTTGGAAGTGGGAGCATATATCGATGGAATTTATAGATGGGTTGCCTAGAAGCCAAAGAGGCAATGGTGCTATTTGGGTTATAGTGGATGACTTCACTAAAAGTGTCCATTTTATTCATGTAAGAGTAATAGGATGGCAGAGTCTCTAGTGCAAATTTATATCAAAGAAGTGGCACGATTGCATGTAGTTTTGGTCAGCATTGTTAGTGATAGAGACCTCTTATTCACTGGTGGATTTTGGAGGAGTTTGCCATTAGCATTAGGAATGATGTTGAATCTTAGCAGCACTTAGCACCAGTAGACTAAGGGACGAACAAAAAGGGTGAACATGATTTGGAGGAGTTATTGAGAGCTTTCATCATGGATTTTGGAGGATATTGGTAGCAGCATTTACCCTTAGCAGAAATCACATACAATAATAGTTACTAAGCGATGATTGGTATGACATCCATTGAAGCCTTATATGGGAGGCCATTCAAGTCACCTAATTATTGGTGGGAAGCTACCGATAAAATTCTTCTTGAACCAGATTTGATCCATTAGACCATGGAAGAGGTTGGGTGATTAGGCGGCGAATGAAGGCCGACCAGGACCAACAGAAGTCCTACGTTGACGGACGAAGGAAAGAGTTAGAGTTTTCAGTTGGAGACATGGTATTTGTTATTGTTTCCCCTCTTAGGAAGGTTATGAGGTTTGGAACATCGAGAAAGTTCCGCCGAGGTTTGTGGGCCCTTTCTTGATTTTAATGAGGGTGAGGAAAGTTGCATATCGAGTAGAGATTTCGACTAACCGAGAGTCCGTGATGTTTTCCATGTATCGCATTTGAGGAAATGTCTGCATGACACCACCACTATAGCAGGGCATGATCAGTTAGCACATATAGAGATGAAGCAGATAGCACCTCGTGCCACTATATGTATAGTGGAGCATGGAGTTTGGAAAGTTCATAAGAAAGAAATTAGGCTGGTCCGAGCGCAATGGGAGATAATCCGACGGAAAGCACATAGGAGATAGAAGAGAAGATGAAAGATTCTTATCCTTAGCTTTACTCGGGTAAATTTTATCTCTTCAAAATTTAGTATTGCATAGGTTTTAGTTGCATCATGGCTGCTAGATTGGATGGTAGGGAATGTTGCCATACATTTTCCTGTTATTTTTGCACTCATATTGCATCTTATGCATATTTAGATTGTTTTCATATATGCCTATATGCCACGATCTAAAGTTCATGCTAGAATTGAGCTCACTTATAGTATGTTGCATCCATAATTACATTGCATTTTTGCTTGAGTAGATGGTTGTATATATAACTTGACTGTACAACATGGTTGTAGAGTGCGCGTTATACTATCTGCCCCTTAGGTTTTTCGAGGGAAAAAATATTTTAAGGGGGGAGAATGTAACACCCCATAAAATAAACTAAAAATTTAATCAAGAAAAAAATTAATTAGCTAATAATAAGGTAAAAATGGAAATTTAGCAAGCATTGAAATTTAGATATGAAACTTGCAGCATTATGTTCATGGTAATTTCAGAGCAACTTCCATATATAATGTTTCACGATCGGAGTTCAACCAAAGAAGTTATCGACGTTTGATTTCAAATTGAAAATAATTCAAAATGAATTAAGAAAATAAATTTTTGGAGCTTAACATTAAAGCACCGTTAAATAGTAAAACATAGACGTTAAGCAAAGGTTAACGTTAATTAATAAAATAGGAAATAAATAATACATTAACATATTTAATGTAATAAACGCCGTGATCAAAAGGACTGGTTGAATGCCTTTATTGGGCCGGTCCACCGATTGTCAGCTGGCTGCTACGATTTGCCTATACAAGAATGACTTGGATTTAATCTAAATAAAATATTCTCGATCCAATTGTTTTAACACATTCTAACCACTATAAATAAGAGGCTAGCCTCACTTTTATTCACAAGAAAAATAAACAATAAACTTTCTAGATAAAAGATTCAAGCTTTAGGGAGGAAATCAATTGAATTAAAGGGAACATGTAATGAATGTTAGATAGATGTATATTTCTCTATTTCTATTTTTGCCTAATCTCTGAATCTGAATCTAATCTAATACATATGAATTGTTATATATTGTAAAACTAAAAAGAAGATAATAGGAGGAAGAAATAGGCGAAGGCATGGAACCAAATACAAAGGAATTTGGGAAAAGCTATCTGTGACTGGAAATCTTAGTTTGGCTCTTTATAGTAATTTAAGTAGTTAATATTTGAATTTTTTATGCCTTGAGGAATTTTATATGCGAAAACTTAAAATCTAAACCCTAAAATTACCCCTTAAATTGTTGATTCTGGCATTGGTTGGAATCTTATTTTTTTATGTTAATATAGTAAAACTTAATCCGTGATTATTTTCAGTATGAATAATTTATGCTCTATTCAATTTCAACTTCTCAATTTGTGTTTGTAATGACGAAGGATTCTAAAAAGAATTAGAAAAGGGCGTGTAAAGCATGGATTTTTCTCCCATCCATGGTTTGCACCTCCTATTTTCACAATAAAAATAAATATGAATCCTTTTTCATTTCAATCTTATTCATTCGAAAGTCAAATAGAATATAAAGGATTTAAATTGTAAGATTTTGTTCCTTTGAAATAGAGGCGTTAATTCTATTATGTTAATATATAAAACAATTTGGATGTTTTTATTACATTTTTGAATATGAAACTTGTATATTGGACTACGGACTTGTAAGGATACGAAAATTGTGACATTTAAACTATCTTAACAAACCGAATAGGAAGCGAAATTTTAGTATAGGAATAGTTTTATGCACACCTATGAATATTTAATAAAAACTAGTTAGCTAAAAATTAACATTAAGTATAAATATAATAATAACATATAAATCCTAATGTATAAAATAAAAAGGTTAATAAATAACAGCAACTATATAAAAAGAAAGTTAAGAAAAATTATGAAAATTAATCCATAAATAAAAGGCGAAATAAGGAGTTCCTTTTATATGGGCTTAATGCGTAAGTAGGTGTTCGACGACGGAAATTCTATCGGATTAGAAAACCGTCGAACGAATTTAAAAATAAAATAACCGCAAATGCACGGCGTACACTTGTAGTACGTGGCGAATACGGGTCGATCCGCAGGGAATTGATGATTTTAAAAATCTATTTAATCAAATTATACCAAAGTCGAGAGATTGTTAAGTTAGAAAAATGAGAAAACTAACAAACTAGCAAAAGAAAATAGATAAAAATATGAGAGTTAAATGACAATTTAAAGATAAATCCACTCTCTAGATCATATAATTCAATAATTAATGAAATTATGATCTCTTTTTTTGGTCAAAAGTGAGTTTAAATGATGTGTTTATCATAAGTATGGCTTATTTGTGCTATTAATTGGCTCAACATAAGCCATCAAACTTTAACACACCCCTTAAACCACTTACTAACTCTCATGAAAACAACAACAAAGTTGAAAATGAAATCTATTTTAAGCATGACCTATTAACTATTGCTTAGAAATATAGGCCATCAAATTTTAATTTCACATTCACTTCATTACCATTACCATATGTAGATGAAGAGGTAATTATTGCTTGTGATTGTTTAAGCATAGCCTATTTTTTATGAACAACATAGACTATCAAATTCAACATGAAACAATAAATCACATCAACATTCCTTTAAGCACAAAAGAGATCTAAATTATCAAAATGTTGAAGCTACATGATTAGAGGCTTCTTACCCCTAAATTGAAGGGGTTAAGCTCTCATTTTTGTTATCATATGAACAAATGTAGCTCGCAACATGAAAGCAAATAAGAAAGGAAAATTAAAGCTAATGGAAAAGAGAACTATTCTAATTGCATAAAAGAAAATCTACACTACTAGCATGAAAGGAAATGAACATATAATTAAAAGGAAACACTAATTGCATTGCATAAAAAAAGGAATTACATAAGAGAAGAAATGGCTAAGTAGCCATGAAAAGAAAGAGAGCTTTGATTTTATTTTCTAAGCTAAAAACTAACTAAAAGAGGCTAAGGGAGAAGAGAGAGAGGTTACATGAACATAATGGGTTATTTATACAAGCATGAAACCCTAATCTATAATTTGGGGAATGCCCAAACTACCCCTTAGGAAGTGTGGTGGCCAAGTAACCATTAGCATCCATTAATCATCATTTAAGTGTACATGAAGCCATTAATTCCATAAGCATGTGCATTAGCCTCTAATGTGTACATTAAGGTGGGTGGGTAGGTGGGGTCCTCCATTATCTTCAATTTGAATTATTTCCATCTTCATTTGTTCTCTTCACTCTTATGCATGCATATATCATCATGCAACCACTTGTAAAATTCACCAAATTTCCTACAAAACAACATTAAAATTCCAAGTAAATTTTCACAATTTAATAAATGCATAAAAATGACCATTTTGCCCTTGGATGAAGATGAATATGTGACAATTTGAAATAATTTGAATTTTATTTTAAACAAGTTAAAATACCCGATATGATCATTTATTTAATTTAAATAGATTAAATATGGTGGTAAAAATATGCACATTTACGTGCACATCAAATACCCCCACACTTATCTTTTTATTCGTCCTCGAATAAAGAAAAACTAAGATAAATCTATTTTCGTAGGGAGCATGATTGCATTGAGTGTATGCAACAAGACGTTAAACCTCTAGGTGTCCCCAGTAGGACGAGTGTTGTCTCGTGAGGGTTTTCAGCGGATACTACCCACAAAATCCAAATGCAAGATGAAAATATTTACAGAATGCAAGATTTA
Source organism: Allium fistulosum (assembly GCA_030737815.1). Classification (NCBI taxonomy): domain Eukaryota; kingdom Viridiplantae; phylum Streptophyta; class Magnoliopsida; order Asparagales; family Amaryllidaceae; genus Allium; species Allium fistulosum. Next base: position 407,060,925 of record CM060904.1, on the reverse strand, counting down.
TTTACAAAGAGATGAATGCGAGTTTTTCGAAATATTTACAAATGAAAGATTTACTTTTAAATACACACAACTAAGTTAAATATAGGTTTTGGTCATTATCTTGAAAAATTAAGTCAATTACTTGTCAAAATTTCCAACAAAAATCAAGTTATCAAAGCAAATATACTATAGTTTAACTCGTTGTTTCGGTTGATAACAAAGTGTAACTATGAAATGGATCCTTAGTTGATTATCAAAGTTTATTAAAGTGGTATTTTCATTTCTTTTCAATAACAAGTCAAATCAAATAAGGTAAAATAGTGCTTGGATTTCATTTGCTTACTCTCTCCATTTTTTCTTTTGAAAATTTTATTGATATTAACAACATATACATATGCCTAACTCAGATAAACTGAGGCCAGATATATTACCCATGCACTGCCTTTCGGACTGATGTGAGGGGAATACAGAGCGTGGTGAGTGAACACACGAGTGTGAACACCTATTGACTATAGGCGTTATTAAAAAGAATTTATATATATATACACCTAGCTCAGATAAACTGAGGCCAGATATACCGATCATGCACTGCCTTTCAGGCTTACGTGAGAAAGGTACAGAGCATGGCGAATGTACACACAAGTGTGCACACCTGTCGACCGTAGGTGTTAATAGAAAATATTTACATATATACAAATGTTTTTTTTTCTTTTTTTTTTAGAATTTTTTTTTATAGAAAGAGAGAGTTTTTGCAAAATCATCTTAGCACCATTTAACTTAGAAGACAAAAAAAATGTTATATCCTTTACTTTAAATTCACCACTTTTTAAAACAAAGATTTTCAATTAGGATATATTTCATGATTATCACGTATGAATCTTCCTATATACTAGTTCAACCATTTTTATTTGTAATCAAACTTCATTTTTATTTTTGTTAAGACGAATAAATTTTCAAAAATTTCAATTTAATAAACCAAAACCATATATTTATCCTATAGTGTTTTTTTTTAAATAAATCAAAAGAAAATTTGTTTTTGTGTTTTTTTTTATTTTTATTTTTTTTTGAGATTTTAAAAGAAAAAGCAAAAATAAACCGTGAAAAATAAAATAAAAATGAAGATGAGTCGCCCCCTACAATTGATTTTGACTGTGTCCCCACGGTCAACCCAAGTGGAAGGAGAAAAATAAAACAAAAATAAAAGGATGACCTATATTTACATGAAGGTGAACGGTATTTACACGAGATCAGAAAGTATATCGTCAAAAAGTAAATGAAACGGTCTTCCAAAGACCGATTCATTTGTCTCGTCAAGTATACGAGACACAGCTTAAGCTCGAAAAACCAAACCGTAAAAGATTTCAAAATTGAATGTTGATTTGGAAAAATGAATGTCGTTTTATTAAAAATCGTACGAGTTGTTTTATTTTCGATGATTTTTGGGGTCGATAAAACAATTGGTTGAAGTTCAAGTTTATTTTCACCAAATTGAAATTCAAGCTCTTCATTGAAAAGTTCTTCAGAATTATTGATTTCAAAATCAAAGTGATGATTTAAATCTTCCCCGTCAGAATTTAATGACTCATTTTCGAAAAGTCCATAAAACTCGTGTTCGTTAAATTCATCTTCCTTTGTTGGATTATCAACAACTTCATCGCATATATCCATTTCAAAATCCAAAGTTGTTGTATTCAAATTTTCAAAATCGAGAAAAGGAAGATCGAATTTTAAATTTGGTTCCACACTCTCAAATGAATTGAAATCCAACTCAATTACCAAATTTTCAACAACTTCATTAAGATCATCATTTCCAATTTCAAAAGTTGTTATTTGAAAATCGTCGATTTGGGTAAAAGATGGATTATCACTTGACTCATCACACATTGAGATTTGATTTTGTTTATCACGTTGTTTCATATATGTTTCAAACAACGAATCCGTGTGATCATCGTAGATTTCGTTCATTTGCTCAATAAAATCCAATTTATACTTATTAACTTGAGAATTTTCGATTTGGATTTGTTGAGAACAAAGATTTTCAATCGTAACATGGTGAAGATTATTCCCATTGCCAAAGTCGTTTGAAATGTTGTTTCCATTTTCATTTTGAGTTTGAAATTCATTTTGGAGTTCGAAATTGAATTGGCATGGGTTATAATTGAAATCGTTTGAATTTTGAATTGAATTCAAATTTTGAAATCCTTGACTCGAGTTGTTACACAAATATGAATTACACAAATCATTTATCATTTGATTTTGTTGTGTAGAGATTTCAAGTAAAGACGAAATGCTCTTTTCAAGATTTGAGGGTTGGTCAACGTTTTGAAAATTTTGTGGTTCAAAATTTGAATCATTTAAAGAATAGTTGTCGTTAAAATATCCATACGAATTTGGAGTAAAATCATATGGATTATATTGATTTTCACAACTATTGTAAATTCAAATGTGTGGGGAAACTCGGACATTTTCAAGAATGTTTTTGTTTTTTTTTAAAGGAAAAATATTTACAAATAGAATTTTTTTTTTCAAAATGGAAAATTGATTTTTTTTTTTTGGTTTTTCAAATTTTTTCCTTTTTTCTGAAAAGGTTTTATATATTTTTTTCTTTTTGGATTTATTTTTTTGTTTTTCTAAATTTTTTTTTTTGGATTTTTGAAATTTCAAAGAAAAAGGATTTAAAAATTTCAAAGAAAAAGGAAAAGGAATATTTACAAAAAAAAATTGTTTTGGATTTTGAAATTTTTTTTTATAAATGCATGAACTAATGCAACTAAATGAATGCAAGGTTAATTACAAATGATTTATCCTAAGTTAACCCAAAATTGTATAATCACACATTGTCTTAGATAAACAAGATAGTTCTCAGCCAGGTAACGGGCAGGAGTTATCGGTGCACCACGAATCACCGTAGCAATGCAGCCGAAGGTTTAAGTACCTTCAAAGGAACAACCACTATAATATTTATGAATCACCGTAATATTTATAAATGGTTATTACTCTGCCGTAGCCTAGACACCAAGAAATTAATTGTTCAAAGAAGACAATTTGTCAATATACAATTAAAAGTTATCGATGTCTAATCGTTATTATTAATCAAAATCTAGGATGAAATGCAAAGCAGAAAATAAACGTGTATTAACAATGCAACTACAAATGATTTTTGTTTTTGGTTTTTTTTTCTTTTGATTTTTTTTTAAATGCAAGCAAACAACAATGCAAGGCGAACAAAAACAAAAGATATATACAATGCAAGGCAAATAAAGAGAAAATTATAAGTAAGCAAGCAGTTTTTTTTGGCAAGCTCAGCGTGGAAGCAATTTATTATAGCAAGCGCTTCTGCTTCTTCTGCAATTCTGCTTTGGCAAGCGGGCTGTCTTCTTCTTCTTCAGCAACCTGAAATAAAAACAAGATATATACACAAGTATTTTTTTTAAAAAAAAATTTATATTTTTTTTTTAAAAAAAAAAGGAAACATAAAAGTAATGTTTTACTTTAAAAAAAATATAGTTTTTTTTTTCTTTTTAGGTTTATCAAAGAAGAAAATAAAACAAGTGAAAAATAAAACAAATGAAAGTAAAACAAATGAAAACTAAAACGAGTGAAAACGAAAACTAAAACAAACAAAAATGAAACAAATTGAAACTCACTCTTTTTTTTGTTTTTGAAGAGAAGAAAAAAAAAACTAAAAACAAGTTAATCAAAACCACTTAGCCAAACATCAGAAGCTAAAAGAAAGCAAAAATCTCTTCTTCTTTTTTAAGGTAAACTTAAATAAGAACTTAAAGTAAAAAAAAACTGAAGAAATAAAAAATAAATGATGCAGCCCACTACCCCAAAGCAAAATTTTCAAGTTAACCACCCCTGTTCCTTTTTTTATTTGTCAAACCAAAACAGAATCAACACAGTATCTAAAATTATATACGACTTCTCCAATTAATCAAGGAAACGCACTTCGGAAAATAAAAATCGCAAATCAATCGAGTCTCAATTGCAAGATTGTTCGATTACGGTGGATTATGGTGAATTGCAAACAAATCGAATTGCAAATTGCGATTGAAGTAATTAAGATGGAGTGTTTCTTTGCTCGTATGGTGGATTTTGGGGATTGCGATTATCTATGATTGGGTTTCGAGTTGCTGCTCTGGTCGATTTTTGGTAGCGTTGCTCGAGGTTGAAGGTTTATGAAGGTTATGCAGTGTACAGCAGTAATGGGAAGTACAAGGAGATCGAGAGGAGCAGTTGAACCTATTGATTCAAAAGTAGATAGATGATATTCTCGCGATTACTAATAAGATTTCTTCTACAGTCTACTGTTGTAGGTGCGTAAATTATTTTGATTTTATGAGCTGGTGCTTGAGAACATATAATGATACGTTTGTGCAATGGCACCACCGAGATACTTTTTTTTGTGACTTTTTGTTGAATTCAAGAGAGTTAGTAATGATGTGAACAGTTTGTGGAAATGTGCAGCAATTGTCAAATGGAACTACTGGTAAGAGCAGATATAGTCAGGTGCAGGATATGATTGCAAGGGGTATTTTGTAAGTTGCACTGAATTGGAGCAATGGCAGAGAAGTAAGGAGAGGCTCGTGTAGATTTGTACGTCAGTTGAAGGTGGTGGTGTGTTGTGAGTGTTGTGAGCAGAGGTAGGGGATGTTGTCAAGTTGGACAGTGAAAACTTCTTTTTATTCTTATTTTTATTTTGAGGCAGTTCTGTTTTGTAGTGGGTTGAAGTGTGAAATTGTGGAAGTGAACAGGTTGTTTTGGTTGGAGTGGAAGCAGTTGAGGCTATGGGTTAGTAGCAGTTCGAAGGGGAAGATGTGGTATGGTGAGGAGTGGGCAGAAGTCTTTGACAGTGAAGTTGTATGTGTAGGCAGTTTTTTTTTGTTTTTTTTGAGGAGTGAATGGTTTGATGGCACAGTGATGATGTAGTATGTGATGAAGTCTGTTTGCACAGCAGAGTGGCTGGTTGTATGATTGAGGCTGATGTACAGGGGAAGGCAGGGGTTAGGGAGAGGTGTGCAAGGCGGAAATGGTTGAAGTTCATGTGGATGATGTTTGTATTTGTGGCAAAGAAACAGTGGAACAGTGGTGGCGGCTTTTGTAAGTAGTTGAAGGCAGTATGTTGAACGATTGCTGCAGTAGTGAAGGGTGTGTTTTGGTCAGTTGTGGTTTATGGATGTAGATGATGTTTGCCACTGTGCAGTCAGTAAGGAGATGATGTATGGAGCGTGAATGTTCTGGCGTGATGGTCAAGAGTTGGATGGTTATATGTGTTGGAGATTGCAGTGCTTCAGGTGGGTTGATGTGGTATGTTGATCAGATGTGGTCAATGGATGAACAGGTGATGTAAGGATATGTTGACAGCAGATGGTATGTGAATGGAGTCTGGCAGAAGTGATTGTTGTGATGATCAGTGGGCAGAGGTTTTGAAGCACTGTGGTCAGAAGAAAAATGAAAAAGTGACGGTGATGAAGTATTGTTCGATGGAAAGTATTGGCAAGGAGGTGAGAAGTGGCTGTGTTTCCAGTTGATGAAGATGAAGGTGAAATGAAGTTATGTGAAAAGAGAACTGTGAAATGTAAACAGAGATGAGGAATTAATGAAATGTGACAGAGTAAATGCAAAAGAAAAAAAATGCAATGCAGAAATTTGAAAACTATCATAAATGCAATGTTTTTTTTTAGTATGAAAACTGAATACAAATGTAGCAAAAATTTGTATTGGCTGAAGTGAATGCACACTTGTAAACTAAGGACAGTGAATAGTTTTCAACTGCACACTTGAAATAAACAGTAAATGAACCCTTTTTTTTAAAAAAAAATATGTCAATGCAATGCAAACAAAAGGAAAACAAGCACACAAAAATCAACTGAAAATAATTCGAAGAATAGAAAATTAAAATCAAGACAATTCCCCGGCAACGACGCCAAAAACTTATTTGACGACGGAAATTCTATCGGATTAGAAAACCATCGAACGAATTTAGAAATAAAATAACCGCAAGCGCACGACGTACACTTGTAGTACGTGGCGAATACGGATCGATCCGCAGGGAATTGATGATTTTAAAAATCTATTCAATCAAATTATACCACAGTCGAGAGATTGTTAAGCTAGAAAAATGAGAAAACTAACAAACTAGCAAAAGAAAATAGATAAAAATATGAGAATTAAATGACAATTTAGAGATAAATCCACTCTCTAGATCATATAATTCAACAATTAATGAAATTATGACCTTTTTTTTGGTCAAAAGTGAGTTTAAATGATGTGTTTATCATAAGTATGGCTTATTTGTGCTATTAATTGGCTCAACATAAGCCATCAAACTTTAACACACCCCTTAAACCACTTACTAACTCTCATGAAAACAACAACAAAGTTGAAAATGAAATCTATTTTAAGCATGACCTATTAACTATTGTTTAGAAATATAGGCCATCAAATTTTAATTTCACATTCACTTCATTACCATCATCATATGTAGATGAAGAGGTAATTATTGCTTGTGATTGTTTAAGCATAGTCTATTTGTTATGAACAACATAGACTATCAAATTCAACATGAAACAATAAATCACATCAACATTCCTTTAAGCACAAAAGAGATCAAAATTATCAAAATGTTGAAGCTACATGATTAGAGGCTTCATTACCCCTAAATTGAAGGGGTTAAGCTCTCATTTTTGTTATCATATGAACAAATGTAGCTAGCAACATGAAAGCAAAAAAGAAAGGAAAATTAAAGCTAATGGAAAAGAGAACTATTCTAATTGCATAAAAGAAAATCTACACTGCTAGCATGAAAGGAAATGAACATATAATTAAAAGGAAACACTAATTACATTGCATAAAAAAAAAGGAATTACATAAGAGAAGAAATGGCTAAGTAGCCATGAAAAGAAAGAGAGCTTTGATTTTATTTTTTAAGCTAAAAACTAACTAAAAGAGACTAAGGGAGAAGAGAGAGAGGTTACATGAACATAATGAGTTATTTATACAAGCATGAAACCCTAATCCATAATTTGGGGAATGCCCAAACTACCCCTTAGGAAGTGTGGTGGCCAAGTAACCATTAGCATCCATTAATCATCATTTAAGTATACATGAAGCAATTAATTCCATAAGCATGTGCATTAGCCTCTAATGTGTACATTAAGGTAGGTGGGTAGGTGGGGTCCTCCATTATCTTCAATTTGAATTATTTCCATCTTCATTTGTTCTCTTCACTCTTATGCATGCATATATCATCATGTAACCACTTGTAAAATTCACCAAATTTCCTACAAAACAACATTAAAATTCCAAGTAAATTTTCACAATTTAATAAATGCATAAAAATGACCATTTTGCCCTTGGATGAAGATGAATATGTAACAATTTGAAATAATTTGAATTTTGTTTTAAACAAGTTAAAATACCCGATATGATCATTTATTTAATTTAAATAGATTAAATATGGTGGTAAAAATATGCACATTTACGTGCACATCAGTAGGGGTGGGGTATATTTGTGTATATTTATGCATATATGTTAGTATAATTTTGTAAGGTTGGACAATGTAAATATGACTAAGTTATATGGATGCGAGGTTAATAAAAGTACATAGAAGTCTGCCCAGCTAATCTGGCTACCAGTAGTGTGACTTTGGAACTGATGTGAGACATCACATATAATAAGTACCCACGGTGAATGCGAGGTTAGTACCACTTATATAGGGTAAGCCTACCTAGATAATCTTATTACTAGCACCTAAGAATATTTAGACTAATGCGGGATGTTATGGTTTGGGTTACGAATCATAGAGCTGATATCCAGGATAAGGCTGCTTCAGGGTTGGAGGTATTAAATGGCTATTGTAGGGTCCATCTCCTTCTCGTTTGAGATGTATTAAATGGTCGGGATTATCTTTTAGGTGCAGTGGTCGAAATCTCTAGAGGGGATCTACTACGGGGTTAAGGTATTAAATGGCTATTGGAGGGTTTGCCTCTTCCCCATTTAAGAAGTATTAAGCGTCCTTATGGTATTCCTTATGGTCTTTGAATATCGAAATATTCTGAAATATAGTTAAGTGCTATAAATTTCATTTTATAACATTGTTAGACATCATTTAATTAATGAATAATGATAAGAAACTTGTTTTTGAAATTTGTTTAAAAAATATATTCTTCGATGGAAAATCGATAATGTGACTGAAAATTGATTTATCGGTAGACAACTTTTCGATCGATATAAGTTTTTCGAACTCTTATGCACTTATCTAATGATCAAATAAACACATTAGAAACTAATCAACACACACACCTCTTCATAAATCATGGAACATTCTATAAGCTTCCATTATGATAAGAGACATATCATGTTAAGGGTATAAGTGTAATTAGAATAAAGGAGAAGTGATGGGAGATGAGTCTTCCATGGCATGGTGGAGGGTGAAGGTAAGCATAGGCAACACCAAATGGAGCCTATATGAGGAGAGGCATACCCTTAGTTTATAATCACACATTTACAAAGCAAAGTACGCTCTCTTTCCATGTCTTCTTCTTCTTTCTCTTCATAATTTCCTAAAGCAAAATAATTGCAAATCTAATCCAAATCTACTCAAATTTGGAGTGAAGCCTTGGGAGAATATTAAAACACCTTCCACCTAGTTAGTTTTGGAAAAATCATGGCACAACTCACCCTATCCTAGAAGGCCATGAGCTAGAAGGGGGTTTGGAGGAGGCCAAAGCAAGTGGAAGCAAAGGAAAGAGGAAAGGAGGTTGAAAGGTTATCTTTGTAGAGGGATCTTTAAGGGTTCCTCGCAATATTTATAATATTTTATATGTATTTTTATTACTTTTAAAATATTGGATAGTAAAAAGTTAAGTAACATTTCCAAAAGTGGCTAAATTTCACTTGTGCAAAACTGCCACGTTTAGCCTTGATTTTTGGACTTTAAAGGTTTGAAAAGATATTTAAATTTAAGTATTATGTTTCATTCTTTTTACAATTGTTTACTAACTCATATTAGAGTATTTTAAAAGTGGTTTGAGATATTTATGAATTTTTAAGAAATAGTTATGAATTTTAAAGTAGAGGTTTTTATAATAAAAACTTGTTTTTTCAAGTTTTTAAGGAAATTATAAAGTTGTTATTTTCAAGTAATATTTTGAGAAAATGTTTTAAAACCCATTATAAGTAGTATAAAGTATTTTGAAACCATTTTTAAGTATATATAGTTTTAGAAAATGTGTTGACTGTTTTATATCCTATGTAATAAAATATCTTTTACTTGTTTATTTACATATCAAGTTTTGGTAAATAAATTACTATACACATATATATATATATATATAATTTGAAAAAGGGTTTTAAAAGTATTAAAAAAAGGCTTACTAAGGGGTTAGTAATTGCTTAATGGCCAAATAATTAATTGTTATATTGCTTGTTTGAAAAGTAATTAACTACGCTTAACGCTAAAGCCGACAAAGTAGGCTTATCTAGTTGTGAGAGCTAATATTGATGTTTGAGCAGGGATATGGGCAATAGAGCTCTAACCTACCGGCTTCCCTCTTGGCCGAGGAATAGTTAAGTCAGAAAATGTCAGAAACGTGTTAATCATGTTGATTTCTTACTTGTTTATGGAAATCATTAATAACTATACTTAACACTAAAAGCCGACAAGGTAGACTTATCTATTTGTGAGATTCAAGAATGAAGTATCTAGGTAAGGCTTTGATGCAACTAATGCTCTAATTTACCTGGCTTCACTCTTGGGTGAGGAATAGTTAAGTTAGAAAGTTGGAAACGAGCTAAGTATATGAATATTGATTTGTATAAGAAATTGTTTTTTTACTAGATAGTCGATTAGTCGACTATCGAACTTGACCAAATATGACTTAAAATGTTATCGAAAGGCTTCGTGATTTCATACCAATAAGAATCCCTAGGGAGGAGTATTAGTATGAAACGTCTCTAGCTTTCGCTTACTTTTGAGAGAACCAGAATTGAGTTAACTGGAAATTCAACGATTGGTTTTGAAGAGTCCGGTAAGCGGGAAGAGTGTACTTATATGAGATGACTCAAACCCATAATCACTTCAAAACCATATATACGATCTATGTTCTCGAAGCAATTATGAAGTGAAATGTTATAGAGTTGAACTGTCAATCCTAAGGTTAAGTTCAAGGGAGAGGTCAGCGTTAACATTTCTCACGATGCAATCGTGTGGGACTGTCTGTCTTGAGGAGTATTCCAAGAGAGAGGACAACGTTAGCATTCGTCGAAGGACCTATGCGGACAATTTATGTGGAGGTTTGAAAGCTGTTGCAGATGCTCGAATCCATGTAGTGATTCATGGTAACATGGATTCGTGGTCAGTTTGAGATGAAGGAATCCAATGGGGGATTCATATGCTGCTCGAGTGATGAAGACTATGTGAAAGATGTCGAACGTAGCCTCTACATCGGAAATGACTAAAACTACAGTAAGATATACAATATCGGTTTTAGCTTACCCTTGAGGGTATATCAACTCCAGATCTAGAGTATGCTTATTGATATGTTGCACACAGGAGTTGTTGATACTTAGTGCCACGCAGTTTATCGTTAGGCCAGTTGTGTTTACCTTAAAGTATATCCTATCTAGAGATATACGATGCTCAGAAGGATGTTTCTGATCCTAATCATGGACTTCAGATTCAGTTTGATCTGAGGAGAGCTCCATGGAAATCCTTACTCCTATGCAAATGTGCCTTAGCGGTATTGATTGTATACCTATTATTGTTGTGGCGTTCACACAGTAGCTATTTGATATGATTTATGTGCTACTCACTAAACATTACCTATCATATCACTATATGTTAAACTTAATGAATGGTTGGTTTCATTTGACAGGAAAACCGTTATGGTAATCCGTACGGTCTCAAAAAGGTGCTATTATATGTCACTTTTATTTCTTGAGTTTCTCACGCTGGTTTACCAGACTGATCTGAGTGTTATTATCTTATAATGCTCGGGTCAGCCCCATGTATGTTTCCAGATTTAGCTATGGATGCTTTGGAGATTTTTGAGAGGAGCCGGTGTTTACCTACCATAGCATTCTTATTTTTCACTGTATTACTGTATTGTATATATTAGCATTATGAGGATAGGTAATTATAACTATCCAGACTGATGATAGTATTTGGGTTTCATAACTTGGAAATTTCTGTATTCGGAGTAACCTTTTGTACTGATCTTTTGATATTATATACCATCTTTCCTGCTAGTGCTTAGTGTTGTGTGATATGGGATTTTCACATTGATGAACGTGTGACGAAACTTTGTCTCTTACCCCTACACGTCCTATTTATTGGTTGGTGTGTAGTCGAGAGGCTCACCATAAAAGCAGGAACGAGGTTACCATTTTAGTTACCTCTGAAAAGGGAGAATTGTTGCATTTAGTATCATAGCTCAAGGTTGAGAGAACACTTGGTTTTGGTCGGGTATGGCTCATTGGAGATAGGTTAAGCAACACCCTTGAAAGAGTCGAGTGTACTATACATATAAGAGCGTATTTGCATTTTGAAAACTAGACTTTTAAAATTATTCCTTAGGAATATCTCCTTCTAAGTAATCCTTTCTTTGTATCTTTTCCTTGAATAACTCTATCCTTTAGTTTCCTAAAGATGTTTCGCTTTGATTTGATAGTAATAATTATGGGTACTAAGGCTTCCAATGCTGAGGAAAATGTAGGAGAATAAGTAGTGCAGGTTTGACTATGGAAAGACTTTACTTCGATATGGCACGAGTTTGAGGTGTTGGGCAGAAAGAGATTCAACGACACCAAGACTATCATCGAGGTTCAGGCTTGGATTAGTCTATGCAATGTGGTAGGTAAGGATATGAAGGATCATATCTAAGGAGCATTCAAGGATATTATAAGTACGGCCTTTTGGTTCAATGTTTCGGCTCTAAGGTCGCTTATATCTGCAGCGACCGGAGGCAACAAGCGGAAGTTTCAACCGTTGAGAGATATTTCTGGTTTAACTTGCCATAAGTGTGGATAGAATGGTCATTTTGCTAGGAAGTGTAGGTAGGGTGGAGAAGGCCAGATGGTTAAAGCACCGATCTCAAAGGTTCCGAAGATTGAGCCATAGACGGTAAATGAGTAGTTTGCACCGAGGACTTGCTACAACTGCCACCAGCCATGTTATTTTGTCAGGGATTGTATGATACTTCAAGTAGGGCAACAGCCTAGGGTATTTGCACTTGCTTCAGCACCTTCCACTTCTACAGCTGTGAAGGTAAAGCAGATTCTTGAGGGTATACTTTTGTTTATGGTTTACCTATTCGCGTTTGTTTGACTCTAGTGCTTCTCATAGTTTAACATCCTGTAACCTTGATTGTTTAGTCATGCTCGGCATGTTAGGAACATTGAGTACTGTTTGTTATTGATTTGTGCTCAATAAGTTTATGAGCAGCTTTACCTTTATATATCATGGGGTTGGAAGACAGTAATTGTGGGTATATTGAATGAATACCTTGTGAATTAAGTTTCACGATTTGACTATAAGGCGTTCGGTGATAATGTTGGGTTAGAAGTTACAATTTAGTAAAAAAATGTTTACTATAAACAAAAAGGAAAGATAGAATATTTTTGAAAAGATTTATGTAAGAATGTGATTTTATATAAGTAAGTTTATAAAACATGCTTTACCAACGAAAAAAGATTCAAATAGAGAATTCGAGGACTAAAATCCTAGTGTCTTTGAAAATGTTTTTTAAAGATTTTGGCCAAAATAATAGTAGTATTATTTGAAAGTAAATATTTATGAAATTGGTTTAGGAGATTGAGGTCATGATACTTAGTATTATTATATGAAGTATTTGATACCGCTTTAAAATGATTTTGGTTAAGTACCAAAAGTATGGTTTGGATATACCGAACTCACTTCTATCACTTGGAAATAATTTCGGTGATGATTGCAGCATCATCGACGTTCATTTTCGGGTTTCTAAGCGTGGAATGCTACAAAGTTGTTTTGGTAAAATGGATTTTGATTTAATCCCAAAGTAAGATTTGATATACAAAATTTATACTTATATATTATTTCCAAATGATTTGAAACTAAAGCCGGTGTTTAGTTCTAAACTTCTCTTGTTAAGTTATTTCATGGACACATGTAGCCTATGCATTAGGAAAGTATGGTATGTGCATCATGATATGATATGTTGTTTGATAGTTTTCAATTTTTAAAATGAAATGGAATTTTTTGATGGTTTAGGATAGTCGAGAACTTCCGGATTGTTATAGAACTTAAAAACTAAGTGTTTTTTAAAATATAAAGTTGAGTTATATGACACTTAAATTTGAAAAGGTAGTAAGTTAGAACAAGTTCAAATAGTTGATCATCCTTGTTAAGTAAGATGAATTAGATGTTCGTATATACTCTTAGGATGTAATGGAGTATTATACGAGTATGAACTTACGTTATAAAATGTGGATAAACTTGAAGTTATGTTTTATGAATTGATTCATAAATGATTTTAGTATTAAAAGACATACTATTTGGATAAATGAATATGATTGAAAAAGAATTGGTATAGTTAAGAAACCAATAGGATAAATACATAAGTTGTATGTAGATCATTTTATTCACATGATTGTACTTAATTCATTATTCGAGTACAAGTTTTCAAGGTGGTTTACACCGGTCCGACAAGGATTTTTCACTCGATTCTTGACAGCAAACACTTGATATGGGTTCGTGAAACAATCCCGATGTTTTCTATCATAATATATGGTTGTGCAAGGAGAACATAGGTTTCTAATCAAGGAACCAAATCAGAGTCCGCACTAGAGAGGTCAAGCGATCAATACTAGTTGGGCAGTGAAATATGTGTGATCTAACAAGTGATTAGATCAGATATTGTGTACGAATGATATTGTACATCGGACAGACTTTAGTACATTTGTATGATATGTTATGTTGGCTTATGAAGAGTTTGGGGAATGAATCTTCAATTTGTTATGAGGTAGAAAGAATAATTGTTTAAGTAATAAACTAAGGCTATTGAGCGTATGGTATGCTTAGTACATTTTTTATCATCCTTGGGCGATAAGAGAGTTTTGAACCTGAGCAAAACATGAGCTTTGCTTACTAGTGAGTATGAATACTATTTAAATATTTGTGTGCTTGTTCCTTTATTAAGGTTAGAAGGGCCATGGAGTGAGGACGCTCGGCATGATGCCGAGAAGATGGAGACAGTATGAGGAAGTTCAATCCAGTGTTGCTTATAGACTAGGGATTCCTTCTTATCATAGTATTGTACATATTTTGTCATGTACTCACCGCTTGAGCTGAAGTCACCTAGTATGCATTTTGGTTTGCAGTTTAGCTTTTATATAGTTTCATCATAACTCTATATATGTATCTCATCGTCTATCTTCTTCGATTACCGTTCTTATTTGAATTTCGAGGACGAAATGTTCTAAGTGGGGGAGAATTTAGTGATTCGGAAATTTGAACACTTCATCTTCGATATTGAAAAGTTTTGAAATATACTTAAGTGTTATAAATATCATTTTATAACCTTGTTAGACATTATTCAATTAATTAATAATGATAAGAAACTTATTTTTGAAATCTATTTACAAAAATATATTCTTTGATGGAAAATCAATAATGTGACCGAAAATCAGTTTATCGGTAAACTGCTTTTCAATCGATATACGTTTTTTGGACTATTATGCAGTTGTCTAATGGTTAAATGAACACATTAGCAACTAATTAATACACACCTTTTAATAAATCATGGAACATTCAAGAAGCTTCCATTAGGATAAGAGACATATCATGTTAAGGGTATAAGTGTAATTAGCATAAAGGAGAAGTGATGGGAGGTGAGTCTTCCATGGCATGGTGGGGGGTGAAGGCAAGCTTAGGCAACACCAAATGGAGCCTATATAAGGAGAGGCATACCCTTAGTTTATAATCACAAATTTACAAAGCAAAGTGAGCTCTCTTTCCATGTCTTCTACTTCTTCCTCTTCATAATTTCCTAAAGCAAAATAATTGCAAATATAATCCAAATCAATTCAAATTTGGAGTGAAGCATTTGGAGAACACTAAATTGCCTTCTACCTAGTTATTTTTGGAAAAATCAAGGCATAACTCACCCTATCCTAGAAGGCCGTAAACTAAAAGGGGGTTTGGAGGAGGCAAAAGCAAGTGAAACCAAAGGAAAAAGGGAAGGAAAGGAGGTTGTCTTTGAACATGGATCGCTTGGATCTTAGTTGTTGTTGGGTTTACAGTGATTTAACACACCACTTTAAATGGAAAATATACCATATATATGTTGTGTTTTGATTGTGTTTTGATTGTTGAATTGTTATTGACATTGTAGAAAACATTGGTTTGATTCTTGTTTTGAAAACAAAAAGCATATGTAATCCATGCCTATGGACTTGGAATGGACTTGGATGGACTTGTATGACTTGTGACAAGACCTTGGAACAAAGCACATAGGTTATAGATGGACTTTGGTTTAGATCGGACTTGGATTTGAAAGTGTACTTATAGCGATAGTCATTGTGGATGCACTTTGGAATTGCCTTATTTTTGGCGATTTCCATGGAACTTTGTAGAGAGATTATTAAGGGTTTCTCGCTATATTTATAATGTTTTATATGTATGTTAAGCTTGGATAGTAAAAGGTTAAGTAACATCTTGAAAAGTGACCAAAACTTCACTTGTGCAAAACTGCCCCGTTTAGCCTTGATTTTTGGATTTTAAAGGTTTGAAAAGATATTTAAATTTAAGTATTTAGTTTCATTCTTTTACAAGTGTTTACTAACTCATAATAGAGTATTTCAAAAGTGGTTTGAGATATTTATGAATTTTTAAGAAGTAGTTACGAATTTTTAAAAAAGAGGATTTTATAATAAAAACTTGTTTATTAAAGTTTTTAAGGAAATTATAAAGTTGTTATTTTCAAGTAATATTTTAAGAAAATGTTTTAAAACATATTATAAGTATTATAAAGTATTTTAAAAATATTTTTAAGTATATTTAGTTTTTAGAAAATGTGTTGACTATTTTATATCTTATGTAATAAAATATCTTTTGACTTGTTTATTTACATATCAAGTTTTGGTAAATAAATTACTACACATACGTACACACACACGTATATATATCATTTTAAAAAGGGTTTTAAAAGTATAAATAAAATGTTTGGTAAGGGGTTAGTAATTGTTTAATGGCCAAATGGATAATTTTTTAATTGCTTGTTTGAAAAGTAATTAACTACGCTTAACGCTAAAGCCGACAAAGTAGGCTTATCTAGTTGTGAGAGCTAATATTGATGTTCAAGCATGAATATGAGCAATAGAGATCTAACCTATCGACTTCCCTCTTGGCCAAAGCGTAGTTAAGTCAGAAAATGTCAGAAACGTGTTAATCATGTTGATTTCTTACTTGTTTATGGAAACCATCAATAACTATACTTAACACTAAAAGCCGATGAGGTAGACTTATCTATTTGTAAGATTCAAGAATGAAGTGTCTATGTAAGGCTTTAATGAAACCAGTGCTCTAACTTACCTGGCTTCATTCTTGGGTAAGGAATAGTTAAGTTGAAATGTTGGAAACGAGAAGTATACGAATATTGATTAGTATAAGCAATTGTTTTTTACTAGATAGTCGATTGGTCGACTATCGAACTTGAACAAACATGACTTAAGAAGTTATCGAAAGGCTTTGCGATTTCATACACAAAAGAACCCCCGAGAAGGAGTATTGGTATGAAACGTCTCTAGTTTTCACTTACTTCTGACAGAACCAGAATTGAGTTAACCAAAAGTTCATCGATTGGCTTTGCAGAGTCCAGTAATCGGGAAGAGTGTACTTATATGAGATGACTCAAACTCGTAATCACTTCAAAACCATATACACGATCTATGTTCTCAAAGCAGTTGTGAAGTGAAATGTCATAGAGTTGAACTGTCTATCCTAAGGTTAACTTCAAGGGAGAGGTCAACGTAAACATTTCTCATGATGCTATCGTGTAGGACTATCTATCTTGAGGAGTATTCAAAGTGAGAGGACAACTTTAGCATTCGTCAAAGGACTTATTTGGGGAACCTATGTAGAGGTTCGAGATCTGTTCGAGATGCTCGAATCCGTATAGTGATTTGTGAACTGTTCGAGATGAAGGAATTCAATTGGGATAGTGTGCTGCTCGAGTGATGAAGACTCGTGTGAAAGATGCCAAACGTAGCCTTAACATCGGGAATGACTAAAACTCGAGTAAGATGCACAATCTTTGGTTTAGCTTGCCCATGTGGGTATATCAACTCTAGATATAGAGTATACTTATCGATATGTTACGCACAGTAGTTGTTGATACTTAGTGCTACACAGTTCATCGTTGGGCTAGTTGTTATTACCTTAAAATATATCCTATCTAGAGATATACGATGCTCGGAAGGAAGTTTCCAATCCTGGTCATGGAGTTCGGATTCGGCTTGATCCAAGGAGAGCTCCACAATTGATTATATAACTATTATTGTTGTGGCGTTCAAACAGCAGCTATTTGATATGATTTATGTGTTACACAATAGGCATTATCTATCATATCACTATATGTTAAACTTAATAAATGGTTGGTTTCATGTGAAGTGAAAACCGTTACAGTAATCCATACGGTCTCAAAATGGTGCTATTATATGTCACTCTTATTTCTTAAGTTTCTTACACTGGTTTACAAAACTTATCTGGGTGTTATTTTCTTATAATACTCAGGTCAACCATGTGTATGTTTCCAAATTTAGCTACGGACGCTTTGGAGCTTATGGAGAGGAACACTTGTTCACCTACCATAGTATTCTTATTTTCCGATGTATTAATGTATTGTATATATCAACATTGTAAGGATATGCAGTTATAACTGTCCAGCCTGATGATAGTGCTTAGGTTTCATAACTCTAAAATTGCTTTTTCGGTATAACCCTTTGTACTGATTTTTTGATATTATATATTATCATTCCATTGTGAGATTCTGATGTTATGTTCTCTTCCTCCTTGTTCTAATTCCTTTTCTTTTCTTTTCCTTAACTTTCTGTCTTTCCGGCACTTGGGTATTCGGCACATGAATACCGTAGATGTATTTAGTGTCGACGTTTGAGGGTGCAAAAAGTCGGGTCATTGCAGTCATCTAGGGAGTACCAGGGAAGGGTTCGCCCTTGGTCTGGGTATTAAATGATGGGGATCTACCTGAGGTCCAGGTATTAAATGGTCGACGTCTGCCTATTTCCTATTAAAATGGTCTTAAGTGACTCGGATACTTTATCTCGCATCGTTAGGATATAATTGACGGAGATAGGTCTTGGACCCAATATATATTTCATAGTTGTGTTGCACCTATGTCATAGTTATGAAGTTAGACTGAAAAAGGCCATTGGCCTACAATTGGAGATATGTTATGGAGCTTGACTGGAAGGTTGTTGGCTTATAATTAGGGGTATACTTGGAAAGGTACAATTAGAAATTGTGTAAGACATAATACTCATCTAAATGATACTGACCAAATAATATTATGGTATGACTTGAGATTTTTGTTCACCGGGCATTTTTGTTTTGAATCCTTATTACAACCCACAGGTTAGGGTGAAACGATGCTGATAATGAAGCATGAAGGAGGCTCGAAGACTGGTGGTAATATAGCTATTTATTTATGCTTATGGTTTATTTTGATGTACCCAAATTTTAGACTTATTAATGTTCTATTTTAAGACATTATGTTATGGATATTTAGAATAATGGTATTTCTCGGTTTGGAAATTTTGAAATTGGTACTTACTTTATTATAATATTTTATCTATTCCGTTGTGAGATTCTTAAAGCATAGATAGATAGCTCAGTATATTGTTTATTTAATCAATTTTACCAACCAACGGCCAGTTTTGGAATAGACCTAAGGTTCAATAGGATTTTCCTCGATCAAAAATTAGGCCCATTCCAAAGAGGTTTGTTACATCCCACATTAGTAATATGTACACACAACTGCTGGTAGCCTCTTGCAGATGACATACTTCTATTGTGTAACTCTATTGACCTTGTTCCCAACCCATACTAAGCCAAATCATTTATAATTAATTTAAATATTAGGTTGGGCCCAACAATTCACACCTGTCGCATACGTATTATTGAGGCCGTATAATTTCAACTATGGAAATTATTGCGCCCCCTAAGTTCATTTATTAGTATTCATTTATTTACTTGCTATGAATTTATTCTTATTTTATACGTTTACTGCCTTTATTCTCATTTGAATTAATGTTATTAGATATCATTAAATGTTTTTTTACCTCCAATTAATGCCCTTTTCATATTCAAATTGGGCAAGTACTAATGATATTTGTTTGTACATTTCAGAATTAATTTATCATGCCTATTTAGTTTCCTTCACCAATCTGTAATTAAATTCATTAAATAGGTTAGTACCCATATTGACTAGACTGCTATAACTTTTCATTAACTGTGTACTTATAGTCCATTACCATTCTAACTTCCATAACTCCTTAATTTATTACATTATTTGTATTTTGGTGTTTTATTTTTAATTAATATGGTAACAAACAATTAATTGCATGTTACCATATATATATGTATGTATGTATTTATGTATGTATGTAGTATGTATGTATGTATCTATGTGTGTGTTTATTTATGTTGTAACTGATGTTTAGATATTTATTTATTAAATTTATACTTTACATTATATATATTATATATATATATATATATATTTGGTAAACAGAATATTTATACTTCTATCTGTAACTTTTTAGTTTCTACATTTAGGAATTTCTGGATATACGCTTACGTGTAAATTTCACAAAAATATTTATTTCTATATTTTAATGTATTAGAACTATACCTTTCCCTAGAAGGAAATGTTATAGTTGCAAACTTTACATAAACTACCAAAAAGGGGATTGTGTTGCGTTTGCAACTTCAAGGAACTATCTCTTGTTATTTTATTTAAATAGACAGTGCAAACTATGGAGAAGACACCCTTACTTTTCATATCTCTTTCATTTGAACATACCCATTATTATTTCAAACGACGCACTTTTCATATATATTTGTGAGCTTGGATAGTTTTTGGAAATTCACATGACAATCAATACAACTAAATTTTACATTATACGGATCCAATGAATTAAAATATAGAAAATTTATATCCCAAATCAAAGTAGAGCATTCCAAATCAATGATTAACAGTTTACAGCCCAAATGAAAAAAAATGAAAATAAGCTACACAATTTTATCAATATCACATTTCACAAATTTTATGTACTATTCTCCTTAAATTCCTGATCTAAGGTGTATATGTTATTTCACCAAAGTTAAATAATTTACTAAATATGTAGGCAAGGATTTTTAATTAAATATATTAATTTAATCCTACAATTCAATGGTTTTCACATAGGTATAATAACAAAATAAAATTTCAATGGTATAAATTTAGTATTATGTAAATCACATAATTTTCCACTCATGAATTAGCTTTATATCCTTAGGTCCAAATCCATTCTTCTTACTTGACTTCTTTTCTTTTTAACCAAAAATATGTACATACCAATTAGATTTATAGATCTAATAAGGATTTAACTTAAGTGGAATCTAAATTAAAAATTTCTAAACTTACCAAGTTATAGAGTTGATTCACACCTTCCTTTCTTCTATTTTATTTTCTATCCTTCTACAATATACACACACACACACACACATATAGTATTTTATAATATCTAAAAGTAGTGGAGAAGGAAAAATGGCAGAGCCCGTTGCTCAGTTCAGAAAATATGAGAAGAAAAGGGAGAGGCTATGCCTGTATTTATAGACGTTGGATTCAATTATGTTCGTTGGATTATTATCTATTAAATCTAGGCCGTTTAGGCCGAGGTTTAACCTGCGCCAGTCCTAACTAACTAGTTGATCTCCCTTATATAGCGGCTATTCCACGAGGTTGACCGGTGGGTCTCGAAATTTGAATACTGCCATTAACGTTAAGTAACAGCGTTATTTATAATATTATTTGAACCGTTTTAGAATTCTTTTTAATTATTTTCAATCTATAAACATCAAATGATGATAACTTTTTCGTTTGAACTCTGATCGCAAAACTTTATATATGAAATTTGATCAGAAGAGTGCCATGAATGCAATGGTGAAAGTTTCATGGTCAAAACCGATGTTTGCTCAAATTTTGTTTTTGTGTCTTATAAACTATTTATTAATTCTTTCAAATTAATTACTGTTTGTTTAGCGGCATGTTACAGTTTCCTCTTATTCCATCTCTTTTTTGTAGGATGCATGTAACATTCCTTATTTCAAAACTCATAGATGGAACTCCATTGTGTTGCAGTCATCTTGGAATTATTTTATCTGATATGGATTGTTGTATGGATATGGATTATTCAGTATGGATTGCTGCAGTCATCTTGCTCCAATATGGATTGTTGTATCCGGGGAGGTCCGCCATTCCAGCTGAAGCCACATCTCCTTCCCGATCCAAGGTTCGAACATGATCCACCTCCTCTTCTCACGGGTCCGAAGAAGGCGCTTCTCAAGAGAGAGAGGGCTTATCCAGAAAATCAGCCGAAGAGGCTCGTGATGGAAGAGACGTTGCTACTACCGGAGTTAGTCGCTCGGTTAGAATGTCTTCGATTCCAGAGGAAGGATGGGAAGAGTTCAAACAGAGGGAAGGTAAAGCCGCCCTGGACTTAGAAAAAGAAGAGGTGGAAGTCGAGAGTAGTAGCGACGAGTCTACTTCTAGTGATGACTTCTATGAAGAATTCGATGATGGGGATTCTGAATCGTGTGATGAGACTCTAAGGATGAGCCCTATTATTTCGAGTTCGCCTCCCACAGAGACAAATGACAAAGACAATGCCCCAGGGATTGGCGGACGTCAGGTTCCTCCGAGCAAAGATGCTGGAGCAGAGTTTGGTGATTTGAGTGACGTTTACGTCGATTTCGACGCGCTTATGGGGGAAGATTTGAGATTTAAGGAGGTGCCCCCCCTAATTCGAGCCACGTCGCATCTGAAATTAGTCTGATTCATTTCGTGGTGCCTGCCCGATCCATTTCATAATGTCGTTTTAGGCTATCCTCCCTAGCACACCACACGCTTCACTAGGGCCACAGTTGCTTCTACACACACTTTCCATGCCTTATTTTCTATTTTCTAAAGCCTTTTATTTTTTTCTTTGTGTCAGGTATGATGAGAGGGCGTGGCCTTTATGATGCCTTTGAAGAATTCACCGACTCCCGGTGCTGGTCTAAGCGTCCTTCCGGCCGTTATCAGCCCCGAGAAACGGAGGAAGAGTACAGGAGCAGAAAGGATCTGTAGGCTGAAACCCATTGCCAGGATGAAAGAGAGCGGGGTCGGTCATACAAAGGCGGGTATGAGAAGAGGAGGTCTTTTGATGAGAGGGAGGAGCCATCGAAGAGATCAAAGTTCGACCACCGTTCGCATTCTTCGGAACAGCAGGTTTTTGCTCCAACGCACTCCTCAATGGGTCAAGAAATCCTCGTTACTTCTGCCCCTGTTCCGCCTTCAACTTGCATCCCACCATCTTCCATTGTGCTTGCCCCCGACGTTTCGCTTCCCCACCGGAGACCTGCCTATATTCTTCCCTCGTGTCCTCCCAAGCTTGAGGCAGCGCTCCCCAGGTGGTTTCTGAGGGGAGTTAAGTTCGATCACGATCTCCGTCTAGTCCGTAGTCATTCTTACATGCCACATCTTCAAGCTATTCAAAACGATTTAGACCAGGCCGAAGGGTGGGAAAAATTGTGTAAGTAGCTAGCAGGTACCAATCGCAACAACTACTAGGAAATCCTCTCTTCTGAGTCAGAGAAGGATGATTTTGAAAGAGCATTGTCAGAACACGATGCCAGGATTAAACGGCTAGAGGAGGGGAAAGAAGCAGCGCTGCAAGAGAGCAAAAGGAATGCCGACTTGCTAAAAGAAGTGAAAGAGGCTCGTGGAAGAATTGAGATCATCAATAGGGACGAGATAAAAAAAGGCTCATGCTGAGGAGGCAAAATTAAAAGAAGAAGTGGCTACTTGTAGTGCAACGATTGAAGCCCAGAAGAAAACTAACTCTGACCATGACCTTATCGTTGAGAGGCATAATAAGACTATCTCTGATCAGGCTATGATGATTGCCCTATTACTGGACCAAGTTGCACAGCTTAGCGCTAATAAGTCTCGCATTGAGGTCGAAAAGGCCGCCGTTACGGCGAATTATCTTAAGCTTCAAAGTGCTTTTGAGAGGAAGATGGAAAAAATGGACAAGACCATCCTGAATTTCTATGTCAATTCTCTACTTTATCAGGGGAGCCTTAGCTACTTGGGCCTGGAATTTCCGCGCTCCCTCACCGTGGTCTAGGAGGAAATCTTTACCCGCTTTCGCGACAGCGGTGACGTTTACACCGAGCGGGAGTTAGAAAATTCCTACCTTAACGAAGAATCAAAGAAGGCGTTGCTGGAGGGTCACAGGAGATATTGCGGATTGAGAGGGAGAAAGAGGCTGTCGATACTGCCATGACTGCTGCTGCCGGAGCACTTATAGAGCCTTTTATTTCTAGCGCCAGCGAGTCATCGAAGCAGCCCCGCAATCTGCCAACAAGCTCTGGGCTTAAGGCTTCCCCTCAGGTAATAGAACCGCCAAAGGAGGGTGAAGGCGGTGAATATGAAGTTGACGTTCTTGGGTACTCCTCTAGTGCAGGTAAACCTCTCACTTCTCCCGAGTTCGAGAGCTTTCAGCTTACGTCGCAAGAGCGGAAAGAATTTAATGCTTTCATTTTTTATCTTAGAGGTCCGTCTACCCTTTCTGTTGATGTGCCAGTTTCCTCGGCGCCCGAACCTGCTGCTATTTCCATAGCCTCCTTGCTCGTTTCCGTTCCTGTTCCAGTTTCCATGACCATGTCTGGCTCGCAACCGGGGCCGAAGTCCAAAAAGATAGCCACATTTCATGGCTTGGATGACCCTTTTGTATCTTTAGAAGGTGACGTAACTGCGGTAGAGGTTAAGGAGTAGGAAGTTCAAATGGAGCAGCCTCGCAAAAATCGACATAAATTGGTCGCTATCAAGAAAGAGAAGGTTGAAGCGATCAAAGCCTCGTAGAGCTCTCGCCAGTCACGAAAGCGCAAAGCGAAGGGCAAATCTTTCGAGAAGGCTGCAGAGGAGGAGGAGGATGTTAGCGCTGAGGAGTTTGTTGATATTACTGGCAGTGACACTACCCTCGAGACGAGGCAGATTCTTCGAACAAAGGGTGGAAATGGGAGTGGGGGAAAGAAGCGCTGAGGCGTTTGGGTGGCGGCCGATCTGATTTTGGCTCTTTTGAGTCATTTTGTTCAAGTGCAGAGTGTGCACTTAGTATTTTTGTTGTGGAATCTGTATTTTCCTTTTGTTGACTGGTGTTGTGTGGGTACAGCCCCCACATTTTGACCATGTAAAAAGAAAATTATAAGCAATACATTGATATTTTGACTGTACCCTTATTTGTCTATTCAAATGTGTCCTATGCACTTGTGCTTGTTTTATTACACTTATCCATTTCTTGTGATTGCTGCCGAAATTCTTTATTTGGAGTAACCATTCCTTGTTTGGAGTAATAGAAGTTGTGAACTTATTGTTTTCAAGTGTCTTTGCTTAAGTGCTGGTGTATACCCCCCAATTCACAGGGCTGTTTACTTCAAACAACTAACAAATGACCGATAACTTAGGGTTTAAATAGTCTGCACGTTAACACTTGAAATTTGACTAAACCACAACTTGATTTTTCATTTTTCTAAAGTTTTGTGACTTGAACACATAGTCCGAGTTTTTGTGATATTTCAGTGAGTACGCAATATATGTATGTTTGAGATGTGCACACTGTATGAGTTTATTGCGGGCAGGTACACATCGTCAACGTTTAATGTAATAATCTATCGTACTTCGGTTTGGTTGGAGTCGTCCCTATTGTTTCTGATGGTTGGAGTGGCTTGATTATGGTTATTCCTATATGGATAAGTTCCCTGGCATTGCTGGGGCAATTTCGAAACTTGAAAGTGCGCGCGACTTACGGGATGCGTGGATTTTAGGATTGGTATGTCCCGTCGATTCGGAACGGTTTTGGGGCTCCTCGGTGTTGCCTATCTTCGGGCAATGTGAGGAGTTTATGTTTTAGGAGCGTAATTTCACAGCTTCGGAAGTTAACGCACGGCTTATGAAATGTGGGGCTTTTGGGACTGATATGCCCCATCAGTCCGGAACGGTTTTAATGCTCCCCGATGCTACCTATCTTCGGGCAACGTGAGGAGTTTATGTTTTAAGAATCAGTGTGTGACTTATGGAGTGCGTGGTTTTTCATGCTCCTCGGTGTTGCCTACCTTCGGGCAACATGAGGAGTTGATATTTTGAAATTTAATGTGTGGCTTATGAAGTGCGCAGCTTTTCGTACTCCTCGGTATTGCCTATCTTCGGGCAATGTGAGGAGTTGATATTTTGAAATTTAGTGCATGCCTTATGAAGTGCGCGGCTTTTCGTACTCCTCGGTATTGCCTATCTTTAAGCAACATGAGGAGTTGATATTTTGAAATTTAGTGCACGGCTTATGAAGTGCGTGGCTTTTCATACTCCTCGGTGTTGCCTATCTTTGGGCAACGTGAGGAGTTGGTATTTTAGCCCTCCCGAAGTTGCCGGAGCTACACCGGTTTTTAGAAGGCAAAGATCGGGTTCCGCCGATCCAACGGTTTGAGTCGATTTGCTTCCGTCGACCCGGTAGGTAGTTATTATGAACACAGTTTTGTTGGTTCAAAAAGTGAATCAAATTTTATTAAGGAAAGTAGGGCAGATTTTTACCTATTTACAATGCCCCCCAGCATTCCGGGATGGCTTATTTGCTAAAAAATAGAGAATACATAAAGTAGTTTTCAAATGAAGTAACGACGGAGTGATTCGCTATTCCATGCCCTGGAAATCTGGATTCCGTCGATGGTTGTTAGCTTGAAAGTTCCGTCCCTTAGCTCTTGATTGATGACATATGGCCCTTCCCAGTTTGGTCCGAAGGCCTCCGAAACGGGGTAGACTCGCTTGAGCATAAGGTCTCCTACTTCGAAGTTTTGGTTATGAACTTTGGAGTTGAAGTACCGTGCGACCCTTTTTTGGTGGGCGGCAGTTCTCAACTCGACTTCTTCTCTTCTTTCATCGATCATATCTAGCGATTCTAGTAGGAGCTACTTGTTTTGCTTTTGGTTAAAAAATTTCCTTCGGTGCGTGGGTACTTCTAATTCCACAGGAATAATTACTTATGAGCCATATGCTATAGCGAATGGAGTGTGGCAGGTTGTCGCTTTGTGGGTGGTTCTGTAAGTCCATAATGCAAGTGGAAGTACATCAACCCAGTTTCCTTTTGCTTTTGTTGGTCGCTTTTTGATGGTAGATTTGATGATCTTGTTTATTGCTTCCACTTGCCCGTTTGCTTGCGGATGAGCTACTACTAAGAAGCTTTTCTCAATCCGGTAGCGTTTGCAGAAGTCTTTGAGCTCGGCGCTTTCGAATTGAGTTCCATTGCCCGTGATGATTTTCTATGGCATGCCAAACCTGCAAATAATGTTTTTAGTAACAAAATTAATGACTTTCTTTGTGGTTATGGTGGCCAGCGGTTCCACTTTAGCCTATTTCGTGAAATAATCAACAGCAACTATAGCATATTTGGCCCCTCTTTTAGCTATTGGCAGGATGCCAATCAAATCGATCCCCCATATTGCAAATGGCCATGGATTGACTATCTACGTTAACCCTATTGAAGGAGTTCTTTTAATTTTGCTGAATCTTTGGCAGCGATCAAACTTTCTATCGTAGTCTACAGCGTCGCAGTTTATTGTTGGCCCGAAGTATCCATATCGGAGGACTTTCTTCACAAGGGTTTGCCACCCAGTGTGGTCTTCGCATTCGCCTACGTGCACTTCCTTTAGGATTCGTCCGGCTTCGTCGTCGGACACACATCTAAGAAGTGAGGTTAAGAATCCCCTTCGATGGAGTACTCCATCTTGTATCATGAATCGCGGTGCCTTTCGAAGAAGCTTTTTCCATTGATTCCGGTATGTCGGAAGAGTCCCTACAGGTAAATATTCCTTTATCGGTGTCATCCACGTATCTGGTTCGAGAGTGATCTCGAGGATCCAGTCGACATCCATTTCGTCTATGCTTGGGTTGGTTAGAGTCTCAACTGAGACTAACCCCAATGATTGTACTTCTCCAGAACTCGCCAGCTTAGCCAAATAATCTACCTTGGTGTTCTGCTCCCGTGGAATGTGAGTTATGGTGTAGTGTTCAATGTCGCTCGGCAGATCTTGCACTTTGGAGAGGTACGGGGCAAGATTCTCCCCACGAGCCTAGTATTCCCCTTTTACTTGACAGATGACCAGTTGGGAGTCGCTGTATATGTGAATAGATTTTATCTTGAGCTCTTTCACAACTTTTAGTCCTGCAATCAGTGCTTCGTATTCTGCTTCGTTGTTTGTAGCAAGGAATTCCAGGCGCAAAGCATAGCTAATGGCTCGTCCTTCGGGGGTTTCAAGCACTACTCCTACCCCCGAACAGAGGTTGTTAGAAGCACCATCGACAAAGAGCTTCCACTGCGTGTCTACCTCCAGCTGTTCTTCTTCTTCGTCATCTCATACAGTAAATTTGGCGATGAAGTCTACTAACGCTTGCCCATTGATGGCTTTCCTTGGGTGGTATGTGATATCGTATTGACTCAGTTCTATATTCCACTTGAGAAGTCATCCGAAAGTTTCAGGTCGATATAACACTTGCTTCAGGGGCTGGTCGGTCAACACTTTAATTGGATGAGCCTGGAAGTATGGCCGTAACTTCCTAGATGCGATCAAAAGGCAATACGCTAGTTTTTCCTGTTTCGGGTAGTTTTTCTCTGCTCCAGTGAACCGCTTGCTAATGTAATACATGGGTCATTGGATTTTTACTTCTTCATGCACCAGAGCGGCGTTCAATGCATAGGGTGAGATCGCTAAGTAAATGAACAGGTCTTCTCCATCCACAGGCTTTGATAGGATCGGCGGAGCCTCCATGTGCCGCAGCAGTTCTTCGAATGCTGTTTGATAAGCTTCATAGCATTTGAAGTTCTTCTTTCCTTTCTTCAACGCATCGAAGAATGGTATACACTTGTCGGTAGCTTTCGAGATAAATCAACTTAGTGGTGCAACTTTTCCATTCAAACTTTGTAGTTCCTTCTTATTCTTCGGAGCTTGGACTTCTCGTAGTGTCGTTATTTGTTTAGGATTTGCTTCGATGCCCCTGGCACTTACGATAAATCCTAGGAATTTTTCGGAGGCTACTCCAAAGTGACAATTGAGTGGATTGAGTTTCATTTCCTACTTTCAGAGTATTTCGAACATTTTAGCGAGGTTATCCAGGTGGTTAACAGCTGCTCGTGATTTGACTAACATGTTGTCCACATAAACCTCCATAGTTTTCCCGATTTGGTGCTTGAACAAGGTATTCACTAACCTTTGGTAAGTTGCCCCGGCACTCTTCAAGCCGAATGGCATCACCCTGTAGCAATATAGGCCCAGGTCGATAATAAAGCTGGTATTTTCCTGATCAGGCTCATGCATCAGGATTTGGTTGTTCCCGAAGTATGCGTCCGTGAATAATAGCAGCTCGTGTCCCACCGTTCTGTCTACCAGCTGATCTATTCTGGGGAGAGAGAAGTTGTCTTTCGGACAAGCTTTGTTTAAGCCTGAATAATCGATACAAGTCCGCCACTTTCTAGCGAACTTTTTGACTAAGACCGGGTTAAATACCCACTCTGGATAAGTTGCATCACGGATGAAAACGTTGGCCATTAATTTGTCCACCTCTTCTCTTAGCGCCTTGGACCGTTCTAGACCCAAGCTGCGCCTCTTTTGCTTTACTGTTGTGAATTTGGGGTCAATGTTGAGTGCGTGACATGCGATTTCTGGAGACACCACACACATATCGGAATGCGTCCATGCGAACACATCCAAGTTGGCCTGAAGAAATTTAGTAAGCTCTAAACGCATCTTGTTTCCAAGGTGCGATTTGATTTTCAAGGCTTTAGTTGGGTCGTCCATATCGACCAGGACGGACACCATCAATTCTGTCGGCGCTGCCCGTTCCTCCCCTAAACTCTTCTTTTTAGGGTCCAAAGCCTTATCGAATCGGCTGTGGTCCCCAAGCTAGGGTGGCTCTGTAGTTGCTATCCTGAAGGTTCACGGATGTGGAGAGTTCTCCCCATGTCCTTCCCTTTTTCCTTTCTTCTGGATTCGCGTAACTCTATAATGTAACATTCTTTGGTAGCACACTGATCTCCTTTTACCATTCTGATTCCATTTGCAGTAGGAAACTTCATGGTTAGACACCATTGAGTCAGAGCTATTCTGAAATCTGCTAGAGCGGGCCGCCCAAGAAGGCGTTATATGCTGACATTTCATCCACAATTACAAAAGTCCGAATGAGGATGACTCTTCGATCGCCCTCTGCAAGCTCCATTGGCAGGTCGATTGTTCCCACAGGTTGCTTGGAACCCTTGGATCTTCGTTTGGCATGCAGGCACGCTTTTCATGCCGATTTTCATTTGGTTGAATGTACGTTTGAAAAGAATATTAACAGAGCTACCACTATCAACCAACACTCGCCGAACAACAGCGGGACTGATTCCCACTGTTACCACCATTAGATCGAGAGTTGGGGCTTCGATCTCTTCGGTGTCCCAATTTCGGAACACTATGTCATCACTCAATACTTTCTGCAGCTTGGCTAGGGTTTCATCTTCTAGTACGAGATATGATTCCTTTGGAGCATGCTTCAACGAGCTTGCATATCGCTCCATCTCTCCCCAACTTCTTTGCGCGAGGTGTGGTCCCCCAGATATTGTTCCAATAATGAGTCTTTGATCGGTTCATTTGGATCCTTCCTCACTAGTTCTGGCTCGGTTCCTTCATTCCCTAGGGGGCTGAGCAGCCGTGGGTTGAACCGGTTCATGAAAGATTTCAGCGACTCATTGCATTCCTGGAACAACCCGAATAGGGACATGACATCTTTTGGTTGCGTGGTATAGAGCCTGAATTGGTCAAGGAATCTTGTGGCTAATTGGTCAAAGGTAGAGATAGATCTTGGGGGATGTCTGGTGAACCACATAGATGCAACTCCTTCTAGAAAGATAGGGAAACATCTGCAATGAATAGCCTCTGAAGCGTTGGCTCCGTCCATATACCAGCTATAATCGTATAAATGGGGTTTTGGGTCCTTCGTTCCGTCGTAGGATGGGATAGTTGGCATTGTGAATTTGTTTGGATATTTTTCATTCAAGATTTCATCGGTAAAGGGAGTCCGACTTAGAGCAGATCCCCATTCATCATCTCCTCGGTTTTTACTCTCGTCCATCAATCGTTTGACCATGTCTGCTATGTATGCCTCTGATTTCCGGTAATTCTGGGGATGACAATCAGTCACTAAACCAAGTGTTTGGCTTTGCAAATGATCTTAGCGCGTGGGTTGAAGCCTAGGATCTCATGCCTTCAGGAGAGCCATTCTCGCGGGACCCCGTTGGCTTGCAGTTGGCCTGATTAGGGCAGTTTGGACGTTCCTAGCATCATCAAACTCGTTGACATTTTCTTCCAACTGGTTATATTGCCCTCCATCTTCTGAATCGGAGAGATCTATAGCTATATCTTCTTGGGGGGTCTTGGCCCCCTGATTTAAGTTCATACTTGATTGCCTTGCAACGAGTGGAGTATTCGCATTTCCTTCCACATTATGTCCCATGGTTCCTGTTGTTATCCTTTTTTGCGGCTGTTTTCTGTTTCTTCTGTTTAGCCCAGAAATGGAAGATTTTCTTGTTCTATAGCAGCCGCGGGTTCAGGCATAGTCCTTGGAGCAAGATTTAGCTGTAGGGTTAGAAGAGCGTTAAGCTTCTCCATCAGAGCCTTCTGGCTATTTTCCATTCTTTGGTTGATTTCATGAACCATCTTATTCAACTCATCTCTAGTAATGACTTTGTGCTGACTGAAGGATGTTGGCGCCTGATTTCCTAAGTTAGCGCCATTTACTTCAGTATATTGAGGATTAACATCTTCTCCCGCTATCACAGGATTAACATCTTCTCCCGCTATCACTGCCCCTATGGATCTTCCAGAGGCAGTTCTTCTTCTTCCAGGAGCCATGGATTCCAAGTGGTAGATTCTTTAGGCAAAGATTGGGGTCTAACTTCTGGACCTATGGGATCCAAAGTTGTGCAGTCAATTCCCCGATATTGCCCCGATATATCCTCGATATATCCCGTAGCGGACTTTTGGGGCAACGATATTCCTATAAAGCGGCCCAATATAGCGGATCCGCTATTATCCCTGATATTGGGGCAACAATCCGCTATATCCCCGATTTTGTTGCCCCGCTATATCCCCTTTTCCTATAGATAAGCATTTTGCTTGATGTCTTGCTTTTAATTTTTATAGTAACTTCAAAGTTGATGTAACAATGATATACGCTGTTGGTTATTATAACTAGTTCTAACTTTTTAAGTGTCAACTTTGTTTATCTTTACTTTATTATAACTTGTTTTGCTTGGTGGGAAATAATAAGTAATAATTGTTCCTCTTTTTAATGTAGAACGTTCATCATTCCTCTTTTTAAAGTCGTCCGCTATATCTTGCTATATCACTGATATATCTCTGCTACAACTTTTCGCACCTCAAACGCTATGGAGCGGCAGGGCGCTTTAACTGCACAGATCCAAAGTAGATAGCTAGATCAGAATCCTGAGTTGGACTTTCTTAGTGAAAGCACCAAAATGTTAACCCAAAAAATGGATCAGCACCCTGGTTTGAGTGTGAAAGCACTAGCCCTGTTCTTACAGAGCAATAATACAAATAATAGGTCTAGAAAAGAATAGTAAAAGAAAGGAGACAAGAGATTTTTATAGTGGTTCGGTTGTTAACGAAGCCTACATCCACTTTATAGTTTTATTATAACTGATTGTTGTTACAAGTAGTGTTTGATTACAAGGCTTTTGATTATCCTTAGCTAGATTGAATCCCCAGAGGTGGAATCCACTGGAGAATTACAGTGAATCCTTTTGGAGATTGTTGTGAGGGAGATGAAGAGTGAAGAAGGCTTCCAACAGAGCTTCAACAACCAGTCCGAAGAAGATCCAGTTTATGTTGCAGGTAGGATGGTATTTATAGATATCATAGAGCTTCTGGGCCAGGCCAGTTCATCATTTGCTTGCAGATGGATGTAAGAGGATCTATAAGACCTTATCTCGCGACCCAAGTCAAACCATGGATCGCTAGCGATCCATAAATTTAGCTCGCCTATGAGCTAGTTACTTATCTCCTATCCTTATGGCTTTACTATGCTAGATCGCACATGCTCCATGGCTAAATATGGATCGTTGGCGATCCAAAGGGGTATGGATCGCTGGCGATCCAAAGGGGTATGGATCACTGGCGATCCATACACTTATAGCATTTTTTATGTTTTGTCTTCTAGGCCTCTTAGCTTCCCACGTGCCACAATGACCTAGCGATCCAATGATAAAGCATGGATCGCCAGCGATCTATAATGTATGGATCGCTAGCGATCCATTCACTTGGTTTATTTTTGGAGTTTGATGTTTGGAATGACTTCATTGCCTTGTGTTGACGTTGTTCTTGTAATGTCGTTGCACGCTGCTCTGTTTTGATGACGATTTACTAGCTGGTTGTATTTAGCTGCTGATTGGACTGAACGGACGCTGGTCTCTTGGTTTAGTCAAACTCAGTCGTTGCTTTAGTAACATGGCCTGGCTCCCTTTAACTGATTGCTTTTGCCCTTTCGGTTGAGTTTCGAGCCATTCTGACTTCATCAAACCATTCTGTTTCCTCTTGGATCCTGATGTGTCAAAAACCTAGATAAAATTGGTTGAGTTATTCTATGGCTTGTTGACATTAATTGTATTAATTTGACTATTTCATTTGACCGCGTTTGATTTATGATCTATAACATGATTGTTTGAATTAAAATTTTCATTTGTATTATATTATTATTGTTTACCTATTTGATAATGGATATTCATTGGTTATATTATGCATTTTTGAATTAATTATTTTTCTTGCATAATATTTTTATTGATTGTTTGTTTTGCTTCAATCCGCTTAATTGTTGGCTGCTTATTGTTTGTCTTGTTATGATTGTGTACATTTTACGGTAGGATACATGCCTGTTTGTTTTAATAATCATACGAGGAGGTAGTTACCCAATGTTAACTTTTCGAGGGATGTTCATCAGAAAAACTAATGAGGTGATAAGGGACATATTTGGATCAGTCATAAGTGGATGACGTTGGGTTTTCTGTAATTGACTTCGGGCCTTGCATAGGTAAAATGGTGGTTTGCTTTGGATCTAGTGTAAGGAAATCCTAAGAGCCAAGTGAAGTGTTCTAAAATTTGACGAATTGATGATGCGCGGCATTTGATCAAGTACTTCAAGTGGGATGTGAATATATAGGACTAGAGTAGTCCGAAGAAGCATGTTTGACAAGGCGAATAGATGTGATGGGGCATGGGATATTCTGAGTGGAGTTGCATGTTGAAGGGATTATTGATAACTCTAAATATATGTGATTCCATGGGGAAAGGGTATGTGAGGACGCTCACTTGTATACCCTAGACCGTAGGATGGTCTAGCTTGCCCGAAGAGGGCAGTACATATGAGATATGTATTTAAACGAACACTGAATCCAATTGTGACATGGGGTGCTGTCGGCCTAGAAGGTCGTTGAAAGAGTTATTATTTATCCGAAGGACATTAGGAAGGTCGTGATTAAACAAGACTTTGGGAATGTCACGGAGATGAAGACCTTGGGAAGGTTGTGAGGAAGCAAGACTTTGGGAAAGTCATAATGAAGGGGGCTTCGGTAATGATCATGATGATGCAAGACTTAGGAAAAGTCGTAGTGAAGAGGCACTTCTATATTGGTCATGATGAAGGGGACTTTGAGAAAGTCGTAATGGAGTGAGACTTAGAAGATGATCATGCCGAGGTGGGACTCTAATGATGATCATGGTAAAGTGAGACTTCAATGATGATTATGGTGGAGCGAGGCTTCGACGATAATCAGGGTAAGGTGGGACTTCGGTGATGATGCATGGAAAGGTAGGACCTTGGTAATGGCTAATATGATGTGAAGACTTAGTGATGGTCTAATTCGCCTTAGTAATGGTTTATATTTCCTGATTGTATGAGAGGGACCGGGAAATCAAGGATTGGTACAAATACATCATTATTTTAAAGTTGTAGCTATGGTTGGAATTGTCTCACCCTTTATTGATAGTGTGTTATTATTATATACTATAGTTTGGATGCATGATTGAGGAATTCAGGTGTTACTATAGTATGTTTGTTGAATTCATTATTGTGAATGGATTATTATGTGTCATGATTGATTGTATTTTTCAAATGTTGTGTGCTACAATTAAAGATGGTTGATTTTGATTAATATACTTCCTCGTATTTTGTGATTAAACCCATGACGAGACTTTATTGAATTAATCGATGGTTGTATTTGAGAAATTGCAAGGGTGCAATTATTTTGAGGGGAGAATGTAACGACCTACAAATTTGACACTACAAAATATTAAATTAATTAAGAATGAATTTTTAATAATAGGATGAATTGGGTATCGTGTTTATAACCATTGTGAAGATCTTTCCAAGATAATCAATTTGATACATAGTTTTGATGTATATGGAGTTACGATTTATGAAATAGAGGTATTATAGTATTTAAATAGCGTATGTAGTTGTTCGGGCTAAACCGAATAAACAACCCATAAACCAACTAACGACTATATAAGTGCAACTACGGAACCATAGCTATCACCTTTATCTTCGATATTCTTTCCTAATCCCGAAATTAACCTAATTACATTCAAAGTGTCCAAACCCTATTGAATTATATGCCATTAGAAAGCTCGCAACGAATGGAACAAATGGTAACCTTTCAATTTTGGGTATGAAATTCTGGGCGGTTGTAAATTGGCAGTTAAACCTTGACCATTCTTTTTAGGGTATAGTGATCGATGGCGAAACGACGACAATCAAGCGATCGGAGGGTGCAGGCTTGTAAAGGACGCCAAGGGAAGTCGATCCATAAAGTTGGATCGTCGAATATATAGTCAAATTGGTTGGAATTTGCCAAAAAAAAGCTGGAATCTCATCCACGATGAAGTGTTTTTAGCGGCATTGGAGTTGGCTAGGCTTCGACCGTGGGTGGAGGCAGTAATGGGGGAGGCTATTATGGGGTCGGATTGGGGTAAAGTGGCTTGTATATG
Source organism: Allium fistulosum (assembly GCA_030737815.1). NCBI lineage: Eukaryota > Viridiplantae > Streptophyta > Magnoliopsida > Asparagales > Amaryllidaceae > Allium > Allium fistulosum. The sequence goes on along the minus strand of CM060904.1, from coordinate 407,025,559 downwards.
ATGCTAGCGGTGGTCAAAGGCAGTGTAAAATAGATTTGTGCATGATGATATAAGGTAGGAAGAGAGATTCACGTAAGTGAATTACATGAATCATTTTAGTTCTTTATTAATTAATTATTTTAAACTGTTGTCAAATTACTAATTTCAAACTATGCACAAATTGCCATAATTTTTCCATATGAACACCGATTTACGCGCGGTTTCTTTCGTATGACTTATGGTAGAATTTTTGATGATATGGCACTGGGTTTCCTGAGTTTGAAGATTGTTGGAAAAGACGCATTGATATGGTTTATTTAATTTAATTAATCGAATTTTAATTTATAAAATAGATATCTGTTGGTGGAAAATTATAATTATTAATATATGTTGTGACATGATGGTGATTGTTTGGATATTGTGATTATTTTGGATATATTATGCCATGTTGATTATTTATTATTGATTATTAGGTGTTTAACTGTAATAAATTGTAGATTTAAATTTTGATGAATTTGATTGAGATAAAATAGATGAAATTGGTTAACAATGGAAGAAATCTAATAAAATTATTATTTACGAATTTTGGGAAAATTCATAAATAATAACGAAAAATATATTTTTAAACTAAGATTGGGAATTTTATTATTATTTGAATAAAATGGGATTTTATAAATAATAATATGGTTTTTGTGAAGATTACATTGTTTTGAGATAAGTAGTAATGAACTAGTTCATAGAATATTAAAGGAATTTAATATGTATATTATTATTTTGACGTAAAATAATAATATTATTGATTTGAAAGGTATTTTTAATATAAAATACGATGTTTAGGGAGATTTTAAGTAATGAGATTACAATGAAATATTTTGAAATATATTATCATTTTGGAAGAATTATTATTGTTTCTAGATAAATAAAAGGCGCTTTTATAATAAACAATAATAAAATGATTTTATACTTAATAGAAAGCGATGGTTGTGAATATGATGTTTTGGATAGATGTAATATTTGGTAATGGTTGATTTATTTATCACATATGTTGATTTATGATGATGAGATCACATTCGGATGTTTATGTGATATTTTGCTATTATTACTACGTTGTATGTAGTTAATTATGGTTTTGTTGTATTGATATTATGTTACTAATATAGTGATTTCATACACGTTTGATTGATTTATACTCACATTAATGGTGTGTTACTAGTAGTTGATAATTAATATATGTGAGTATATATGTTGTGATTAGCTTGATGTTTGGGGTGGACATTGTGTATTTTCAAATGTTTGTAATGTTTAATGGTAAAGTTTACTATTATTGTTGTTACCCCATATTTATGATGATTAATTGGAATGGTTTAGTATGAAATTGAATAGTGTTTCCTTCTTATATTGATTTCATTAGTTGCAATGGTTGCGTTGATTGTGTTGGTTGCATTGATTGTATTGGTTGTAGTGGCTATGATGGTTGCATAAATGCTTTGGTTGTTATATGCTAACGACAATTTGGATGTAGAAAATAGAACTATGTGGGCATGATCTCTCAAAAGGGATACATATGTAGTCTTTTCCCATGCAATAGTTATCGAGCCTATAGCATAGTATTTAGGGTTAGGCATAGTTCAAAAATAGTTGAAACCTTATTCCTTTTATTTCATATATATCTGTACAGTCATGAAGTTGCAGGTAGAAGCAGGAGAGGAAATGGAAAGATGGATGCAGGCTATATTATGGATAGCCGATTGGTATAATCTTTTATACCGTTGTTCTATTATTAACGAGTTAACGATTATTGATGTATTGAGATGTAAATTATTGTGATGATGTTACAAAATAGTTGTATTATTAAGTTAATGCACATTTATGTTAATATTTGATTCCATTGTGAGGTTTTCTTTTATTTTTGTAATTTTGGAAAGATTAAATAATAATACAAATGAACCACTGTTTTTACTTTTGAAAATTAGTTGCAGCATATTTTGATGCATTTGTAATTGATTTCGAAAGTTAAAATAGAGGAGCGTCACACATACAGGGAAGATATTGATCGAAACTAAGTAACATGTCATTATAATTCCATATTTACCAATTAATTCTCGAAATTCGTGCCCACGCAGGGATCAAAATTATAATACAACACAGTCCATAATTTATGCCCAACACATGGAGATGTTGACGCGGACACTTAATTTAGCAGATTATCAAAATAACAAATATTACCCTAAGCATCTTACTTCGTTTTCGACTAACTTTATTCATTCGTCCAAAAGCATCCGGTTTAAACCCACAAACTCAGCCTACTCCAATGAGTACCCATGAGATTATATGGAAAACAATAATGAAATACGGGTCATACATAAAATTTGGTATGAACAATACATTACCCTAAACATAAAAGATGGTGAGACCGCATCGCTAAAACACAAAATAAGTTTTTCCCTCACTATTGAAGGAGCCGAGCCATCTCGCAGCGGAAGAAGTGGGTGAGTGTCAATTTTTTTTGCCATTTTGGATCTTTAATGGGCCTACGATGTCTAAATTTCATTTAGAACTCTTCTAAATTTGGTTTAAATAAAACCTTGTATTCTATTTAAAATAATTAAAAGGAAGTTTAAATAAATTTAATTTCAAATGTATAGTGTATCAAATACACCTAACATTTATTTATAAGTGTTAATGTATAGGGAAGGAAACCTCTCAGTTTTTTTTCTTAAAACAAGAATTAATTGAGAGCATTAATTGTATTAAATGGAGAGAGAAACTTTTCATTTTCTTTCTTTAATTTGAATTGATTGATTCATTAAACGTCATTATAAATAATTTAATCATGGCAATATTCAGTACTATGTCCACATGTATTCTAACTGTACAATTTGTAGTTTGAGATTTATTTAATTTATTTATACAAGTATATACATACACATACATATATATATATACATACATATATATATATATATATATGTATGATATACATATATATATACATATATATGTGTGTGTGCATATGTGACATCATAATCCGTAAAAGGTATAATGTGCCCATATACAGATGCTGGGATTTACATTACAATGGAAACATTAGCTCATTTTGTGTGTATTGTAATTTATCCAAATATGTGCTTGTATAATATGTCAATATAAAATACTAATATATGTGTGTGCATGTGTATATAATTTATTGAATAAAATAGTTTCTGCCATAACAAATTAATGTAAAATAATTAAATGATAATAATACAAGTTTTTAAAATTTTAGAAAATCTAGAGACACATTTTGGGCTTAAGATTAATTTATGGAATTTTTACAATTAAAATAATATTTATTATTAAATAATTGATAATAGCTCGTAATCAAATTAATTCTTAAAAATAGGAAATCAAGTTGAAAAATTCTAAACATTTTTCTTAAGGTATCAAAGACATATTTTGGATTTAGAAAACATTTCTGGAATTTTTTCAACTGAAATTATATTAATAATTAAATAACTAATTTCATTTCAAAAATAAATTAATTCAGAAATTAATAAATTGAGTTATAATAATCTGAAACTTTTTTTGAAGGTTCCAGATATATATATATCTAAGCCCTAAGAAAACTTTCTAGAATTTTCTCAATTGAAATTATATGTTTATTTAAATAATTGATTGCAGGATGAAAGTAAATTAATTTTTAAAAATAATAAATTAAGTTTAAAAAATGTGAAAATTTTACTGTAATCTTATTACATGGTGCAGAAAATATAGAAAATATAAAATTGAAATTTTGAACCACTAATCATTTTATTCATAATAAACAATTCACAAAATCATTCAATTATAATAAAATATGTATATACATATTTAATAAAATATTTTTACATTTTATGATTTATAATAGATAAAAATCATCATAAGAAAATTTTAAGATTAAATATATATGATATATAAACACATATACAATTATACATTTTCATAATTTGCAGATCTGTACACATTTTAATCTAGATCTATATATATACATACATATATATATATATATATTAATATAAATCAAAATTAGAACCTTTTTTTCAAAAAATTATTTCAACAATAAACAAAATATTATAACAAGCACACAACCAATCTAATTGTAACAAACACATGTACCCACAAAAATCTCACCTAATCCAAACAATAAACATATCTGAATACAAACAGAGGATTTGGATGTAAATCAACTTTTATATGATAAAATTAAAATCAAAATAATGATAATAAATAAAAGTGGACCTCCTAATAAAGCCTTTGAGTCCACGTTGATCCATGATTTCTCTTCTAAGAACAATTCACAATCCATCAGGTTGTTAATCCGGGATTGGAAACCTTCTACTACAAATTAGTATTTTTAATTTTGAATTGGATTTGAGGATTTTAAGGATGATTTTAAAGGAAAGTAGTTGCCATTAAAATGAGGAAAAGGAAGAAGAAAGTGGCGGCTCAAAAATGAATTAGATTGTAATTAGGATTTTGAGATTGGCTTTTATATGGATAGGACAAGAGAGAAAACAATGATCTCAACCACACATCTCAAAACCTAATCACACATGTTGTAGCCACCTCCTATCTTTCTCGAAACTAATGCCTATCATCTCCAAATCTCATGGGTTGTGAGCCCATTTAACCCAAATTAAATATGTACAATCATATTTAACATATTTTATTATCGATATCTCATATCGATCAATATATTCATAACTTTTATAAATATATGCAACAATTTTATTTCTCAAATCACATTCAAAATCATAATTAATATTTCATAAATATTAATTTATTTAATTAATCTATAACAATTATAAACTAATTAAATTATTTGGTCTAAAGAGAATTCATCATTTCGGTTGTGTGGCTCTTGGGTGTAAATTCGGTCAGCGATTAAAGTCGAACTATTCAAATGTTAACGTTCACACTTCACTTAGTAGGTGGTGTGATATTATGGTCAAATTTATCGCTTACTCATTTTCGGAAAAATCTTATTTTAATTTAATAAGCGTTACCCAGTTATGACAATTATTTATACCAATTCTCTTCCTCAAAACTATATCACTTTAGACTTGTTGAATTTGGTAATGGTCAAAATTCCAACATCATCCATATTCAACTCTATAATCCAAACACAAAGTCCTTGGTTCAATAATAACAATTATTATCAACCGAACTCTTCCTAGAGATTTTGACTTTAGGTTCACTTGAGTTGACCATGATACTAACCCCATATAACTGAGGAGACGAATCCTTTGTTGAATAGTGCTTCACTTCCAATACTTCCACTCGACCCAACTATAGTCACTCGATGGAGCTATGCCATGATTTGACTATAACTAAAGCAGAGCTTTCATATTAAAGATTCACAGTATTCTCAAGTCGTAAGAACTGTGTAAATTAGTCACATCTATTTTTTCTATTTGACCTTAGTTATATCAACCAATAGAAAATTATCGAGTGAGTTGTTCCATAGTTAAACAATAACTATTAGTACGTAACCCCTAGGTGCCCCCCAGTAGTCATGAGTAATACATTGTCCAACATTTGGAGAGTGTTGCGTACTTTAATCTCAACGGATACATTGATATCCAGTCTTGATGCATCTTGACTAGGAACATTTAAAATATATATTTGTTTCATTGCGATAAATTACTCACGGTTACAACACTTTGTAACTAATATCACAAAACATACAATTTATGGATTTTCTATTAAATATATTTTTAATTAAATTAATTAATGAATATAACCACATTATATCAAGTATATAATAGAAAGAAAACATCTTTATTTCAAACAAGGTTGGTCAATGAGTTAGATATATGTAACAAATTACATAATTTCCCCATAGGGCACCCCCCTAACTCTGTCAATCTACCACTTGCACTTGGGGTCAATTATGGAATCTTATTCCAACATCTCTAGTCGGTTTTCTCAAAACTAGTTAGGTCAGTCCCTGTGTGAATGGGCATGCTATTTTGTTTCAATAATCCACTCTGTCAATTAACTCTCTCCGACGGTAATAAACTGTTTTATCATGTGGAACAATTCGAAGTATGTCTCTTGACTTCTAGTAATCTCTAAGTTCTGTTACGAACTATATTGCGACATTGTTATCATATAACCATGTTATGAGATTCTCAACATTTGGAATCGGCTTAGTTATAAATTTGTGCACTTATATATTTATATACATTGTTTTTATTGCAGCGCTATTCAAGACGATGTACTTAGCCTTTTTCATTGAACCAGCCACGATCTTTCATTTGGAACATTTCCAACTTAAAGATTCTTAACTTGAATTTATTATTGACATATTATACTCAATATCACTTATGATGTTTGAGTCCGAACACTCCTTCATAAGGGGTTTTATTTCTGTAAACAATTCCCTAGTATTTCATAAATACATAAGAACGCTTCAAACAACCATTTAGTGATATCAATTTGGATTTGATATTTGCTTCATATATCAAATACATAAAAAAATCACGATATCGTAGCCAGCATAACATGTATGATAATTCCTATTGCCAATGCAAAAGGAACACACATGTTTCGTATTAAATAATTTAATAAGGTGTATTTACATATCGATTTGGGACATTCCCAATATCTTTTATAGTCACTATAAAAGACATCATTTGCAATCCAAAGTTGAGTATTAAAATAACTAAGGTTGATTTCAACACAAGTACACTGTTAAAATCAACAATGTGTTGTTTACTTATAGATTAGAAACATCAATGTACCTTTTAACGTTCTTTCTTATGAACACATTCTTCCTCTGCAGTGTGCACTTTGATTGAAAATCAAACTGTATGATTTCTATCAAAATACTTATCAATCTTGAGGCTTATAAAATGATACTTTCGTATCATTTTTTGGATTGTATCAAAAGACTCACAAACTCAATATCGCTCTCACTGACTTCGAGACATTTTTGGTTAATATATGTAAACAGCTTACTCTAAATCGTTATTTAGAATTTTCTGTCTCAATATATTTGTACCAAAACACTAAGTCTTATCAACCGATAATTTTGTGAGTAAATCTGAATTAACTTGAGCATGTTGAATGTCGAATCTATTGTGCTAATTTCAACAATTGAAATTTTCGATATTATTCTTATCAATATTGCTCATTTGATTCCAACTGCATTAGTCTTTCTCATAAAGACACAATCTCAGCCGATGGATCACATCCCTTCGGTTACGACCACCAAAATCATATTTTGATACTTGGAATTCTTTCGGATTTGTGCATCATACCCTATAGAGTCAACACTCTTAATGGTTTAATTAAACAACCAAGGATTATATAATTTTGACATTAATAAGAAACTCATAGTTTCTCTTCGATGTTGGAGAATACTTATTAGACATTCTAATGCTATATGTTTATTTAGGTTAGTTAATTTCATTTCATCCCATATATCAGTTCTATTTATAGATCGTATCCAATTCCATTTAACTACCAATAATTCCTCAAAGAAATTCCTTCACAATAAAGTTGGTATATCCTGAAACAACAGTTGTTTCTCAGTGTAAATAGAATAAGGATTCATAAACACTTTATGAATTTCTTTATTTATAAAACTGATTTTGTTTAATTTACAAAAGTTATGTTCAAAACATAAATATGTCATTCAATGATAGTCCTTTCCAAAATCCTTTTGGGGAGATTCATATAAGATCCCTCATAAACAATTATTACGTGCAATCTTTCAACTCGCATAACCTGTCAACTCCTTGGCCTAGGATATGTTGGAGTTTCTAATAAACCCTTATCTTGTAAGATTTTGTAAACTGTTATTCAGATGAAATAATATTAACTTTGTGTACTACTCTTAAGTACATACCTTATAGAAAGTAACTAACTCAACTTCACTCACAATTAATCGTACATTTTCCAACAAAGTTCGATTACTCCATATCGATGTATCGTTATGTATCGCATGAAAGAGTTATTTTGAGATTGAATCTTTATTCATTTTAGGTAAGTTTGGAACCTCTTCCAATATACTCACTTATTCGATCAAATCAAATCATTTCTATCGCATGTTATTTTTACTTCTGTTTTATATTCAGTGAGTTTACCATAGACATACTACATATGTATCAAATACACAAGTCCATGTCGATGATGACTCATCAGTGAATATGACGAAGTACGTGGAACCGTTTTGGTATTTATAGAATTATGATTACATACATTTATATGTATCAATCTGAAGAGTTCATCAACTCTTATGATGATCTCACTAAATGAGTGCATAGCCCTTTATAGTTTGAGTTATAATTAACAAGTATCCTATGATTCAAAATCATATAATAAAATTATTTTCTCAAAACTATGGCTTAGTTTATAATTTCAGAATAACTGTAAATAGTATTAGATATTTCTGTATTTTCAAATGCACCACTTTTGTTATGAAAACAAATACCACATTATAGTTTTATTTCATAATGAATATTCATAATATTCGCGGAAATATAGCTATGTCTATTTTTTCAGTCGATAACCAGAAATAGTCATTATTTCATAAATAATGTTCGGTATGTTTTACGAAAACAATTTTCGTAATTTGATGCAATCAATAAGTGCTATATGATATGCTCTCACTATTTCCACCATTACTATAATAGCGTACCAAATTCGGAGGTCCATCTTTCACTTAATATAGATTTGTTTATTTCATATACTACAACTAGTTTACCGTGGAGAGTTCTTTGATCAAATATCTTGACCTCAAAGAAACAAATCTCATAGAAAAAAAATTTCTATATGAAAATACATTTCGGAATAGAAATCATATTTTCCATTCCAGTGTTAAGTATCAATCACTATTATTACAATTCTCGTTTCCATTGTTTCTTTGTGAAGAAGAAATGACTATTCACTCTCTCCATCCCAACTATACCTTAAATCACATTTACTCTTATACATTCATTTTCCTTTCTAAATGGTCAAACCATTCAAAGAATACCCTTACTACGATATCATAACGAACTCTTTACGAAAGTGCATTTGATTATCCTTAACATTTAAGGACATCAAATATGTTGCTCTTTGCATAAACTAATTAAACTAAATTTCAGCGATCGAGTTCTTAGATCTATCTTGTAGTCTTGGTCTTGTGCTACAACTAACACAATATGATCTTTTTTATGTAGTCAATCAAATTGAATACTCGATCTCATGGTATAATTTATTGACTTATTTTGAATGAACTACATTCGTACATAAGAACTGTGACTGTTCACCATGTAACATTTATATGTGATAGTATATGGATCAAATATCCATTCATAGTCTTGTATTGCTTTTAGAGTTCGAAACTCAGAAAATGCAATACACGGTCTAAACCAAATAAACACGTAAATGATCATTTTACGAATGTATTAAGTAGTTGTAAAAATTAGGCACTTGCATGGGTATAGAAAACGTTAACATGCAATAGGCATTTAATAGTGGGTATTATATTTCCATTTGTCAACTTTCAATTTAGTTCATTTATATATGTTAATTGATAAACGTGTTATCAATCATATTAAATGCACAAATTTATTATTGTAGATTATTATAACATTATTTAGCATGTGTTCTTACAATATTAGAAAGGTTAAATGTACCATTTTATTTTTCTAATAGGCTCCCAGTAGTATTTTATGTTTCGCCAAACCTTGAGCGAAACATAGAAGTCTTTCAACTTCACTAGTGGGTGTTCGGACTCGCATGCCTTAGGATTCTGACCTTGAGGAAAGCTCAACTAATCATAGACCCGTATACGATGGATAACTCTTTATCGGTTGTATCACATACAACTCCTAACCTTTGGTACCTTGTCCTAATCCCGTCTTTACCTTAAGGAAAGCTCAACAAGTAAAGTGAGACTATTCACTCAATTCTCGCAAAATCAATTACTTAATAAATATGGACCTATCATTTCGCGATGGCCTAAGTATAATGCACGTACCTTGGGGAAAGCTCAACAAATACGTGTGGTTATCTTACCTCGTCTATTAAATATATTAATAGTACTACTCATAACATCCTTAGCTTGAGGAAAGCTCAACAACTAAGAAATATGCAAGTAATCTATTAATATATAATGATAGAGGACAACTTTATATTAAAGATTCATAGTCTTTATTATATTATATCGAGTGATACCCACTTATAGAATGATGTATTTCTTATGAAATACTCTCATGATTCAAGTTCCACCTTTTGTTATATATTCATATTACATAAGCTGAATTATTATATAACTTAATTAACTTATATAATAGTCTTATGTATAATATTATATTAATTAAATCTTATTTAATTAATTTTATCTAATCAACTCTTTAATTAATTTTAATTAATTAACTCTTTAATTAATTTTATATTGTAATTCCAATACAACATTTATATTGGACATATCTACTATAATCCTTATAGTGCACACTATAACCTTTATAGTATAACACACATATATATCTTATATATGTGTAAGTTATTTAATTAATTGACCTTTAATTAATTTATTTAGTTAAACAATTTTGATTAAATTTTATTAATTTCAAAATTTATCTTACATACATACATATAAACTTATGTTATCCTAAACATTTTAAAATAACATAACATATATCAACATACATAATGTATGCATATATGTATTGATTAATTAACATATTTAATTAATTCATTTTATTAATCTTATTAATAAAATTTAAATTTTGAAATTAGTATATAAATACTTTCAAACATTTTTGAAAATATCGTTATCCTTTCAAACATTTTGAAAACTTTGTTGTATTATGACTTTCAACATTTTGAAAACTTTGTTGTATTATGATTTTTATAATAAACATGTTTCTATTTTAATTTTCAAAACAATTTTTGAAAACTATAAAACCACTTTCAAATACCAAAAATACTTCCATATGTATAATTGTTCCAAAAGTTTTATTAAAAGATCTATAGTTTCTATAAAGGGTAAGTTTGGCTCACATCCCTAACAAGTTTTAAAATAGAGAAAACATCATTCCCAACCAACATTTACGTTTCCGCTCCCTGTTTTCAAATTCACGCACGCAGAAAGACCGAAATACCCTTTATGTTTTTAACTTTTCAAACGTGTATAACTTTATTTACAAAAACCGGATCAACATAACGTTTTCACCAAAAAATCGCAAATTTTATGATCTTTAAAATGAGATCCATTGTTGATACCAAAAATTTAAATTTGTATTAAATCTGCAATTATTTCAAATATTTGCAGACAATTCAGCAAATATTGAACATTTTCGATTTTTTTTCAAATATATAAAAATTGCAAAAAATTGCAGATATTTCTGCAACTATATGATATAGTTGCAGAAATGTCTACAACTATTACATATAGTTGCAGATATTTCTGCAACTATATGGTATAGTTGCTGAAATGTCTGCAACTATTTCATATAGTTGCAGACATTTCTGCAACTATTGCATATAGTTGCAGAAATGCAAATAGTTGCAGATGCAACTATTGCAAATAGTTGCAGAAATGTCTGCAACTATTGCATATAGTTGCAGACATTTCTGCAACTATATGATATAGTTGCAGAAATGCAAATAGTTGCAGATGCAACTATTGCAAATAGTTGCAGATGCAACTATTGCAAATAGTTGCAGAAATGTCTGCAACTATTGCATATAGTTGCAGACATTTCTGCAACTATACCAAATAGTTGCAGAAATGTCTGCAACTATTGCATATAGTTGCAGACATTTATGCAATTATTGCATATAGTTGCAGACATTTCTGCAACTATTGCAAATAGTTGCAGAAAACGAACTTACACGGTATTTCAGTAAAAATCTTTTATTGCAAACAGATAAATCATTAAGCAAAGATAATTTTATCGTTCAATATAAACCAAATAATCACAGATAGAAAAAATGGAGCACGGTATAAACGAGGGTATTTATGGAAAAGAATTAAGCCGAAACAAAAATAAGGATCGGATTTATAAAGTTTCGAACGGAAGGAGTTTTTGTGAATTACGTTTGGTTTTAGATTTTAGGGACGTGACCCTAATTTTCACTTCTATAAAACCGAGAATAAATTTTAAAAATGGCGAACGTCGCTTTTAAATCGTCATCTTCTTTTTCTCATCCAGTTTCCAATTATCCATATTCATCGCAAAACATTCCAATCCCAATTTCAGTCGTAGCTCCTTTGCAGAAGCAGATAGGGTTTCGCACTCAAAAATTCATATCCAAAAATCTCGATCTTCTTGGGTTCCAAATTGGAAAAGGGGATTTTTCTGTTTTAGGTATGAGGATAAAAATCATAAGGCTAAAGATTGTTGGAATCTGATTCGTAGTTTTAAGTATGGTGTGTTTGATCACAAGAAAATGTTATGTTCATTGGTTTATAATCCCTTCCTAAATTCAGATCCATCTATCCCATATACTGAACCTGTTTCCATGAAACCAATGAGTCTTAAAGAGCACCCTTACTATTTTGTTTTAGAATTCTTGAGGTCAAGAGGTCTGTTCCTTGAAAGTTGTGTAGATAATAAAGAGGAGGGTAGTTATCTTTTTAACAAAGTGTACTGGCATTTTGATTGTTTAACTGCTGATAATATTGGAAAGTATCCTAATAATAGAAATAGGAATGGGTTTCAATCCAATGAGTTTTGGAAAAAAGATAACGTTTTTCAAGAAAGTGTGGATTCACAGTGGATCGAACATGAAGATTTAAATGTGAATTACTCTGGTAAGGATAGTCATGCAGACATAATTCTTTTGGATCCAGTTGTCAGATAATTTAGTTTTTCAAATACTAAGTCTAAAGTTGGAATTTCTGATGTTAGTGTTGTTTCAGATGTCTCTGTTTCAACTGTTTTAGTTGACAGTGTTGCTTCAGATGTCACCATTGCTGACGATAGTGTTTGTTCAGATAATAGTGGTTGTTCAGATGATAGAGATCCAGTTGTTGAGGAGCATAGCTCGTATCTTCTGCTTCAGGTTCCTGATTTCACAGTTTTTGTTTCAGATTTTGTTAATTTTTTGCAAGTATCAGATGTTAAGTTTCATGACTATGTGGTTGATGGTAGGATTTTGGTTAGTAAGATGAATGATATGTTGCTCAGTGATATTGCAATCTTGCACAAGAATGTATTTTATGTGAATAGTGATGTTGTTGAGGCTTTCAGGCTGTCAGTTAATGGAGTATTTAAGTCTCGAAATGATGTCGGGTTAAATTCTAATAATATACTCATGACCAATATCTCACTATTATTAATGGTTAATAATACTGTGAACATAGTGGATGGTAAGATGGCTAGAGTTATTATCAGAGGCGATTGCTTATATGATGAGGCTGGGGTCTTTGTTGATTATTCAAGTGATGTTTCGAGTAAAGATTATATGCTTTTGCTTTGCGTTTCCAGTGATTTGTGTGATATAGTGCATAAAGATTTTGTTGTGCACAAGTATATGAGCATTGTTCAGGGAACTAGAGTTTCTTATAGTGTTTGCATTAATCCTGGTGAAGGTTCTTTTCATCAAGTGAGGCATATGAATTGTAATAATATTTTTGATAATTCTAGCTCAGAGAGTGAGATTAGTCTGCAATTGGAAGTTGAAGTGGTTAAAGTGGTGGATTCTGTTTATAAGGTTGGGGTTAAAGCAGGGTCAGTTTTGGTAGTGGGTAATGAGGCTTCTTTTAGATCTTTGAAGGGGGTTTCGGTGGTGGTTGATATTTATGTGAGTGATTCTCCCAGTGATTTGTATTATTTTGGTTATGAGAGTGGGATAGAGTTTAATAGTAGAGTGATGGATAAGGATGAGTTTTCTAGGCAGGCTTACTATAGTGTTTTGTCTACCTCGGTTGATAGGTCACATGACAATGTTAACTTTGTGGATAGGTCTATCTATTATCATACTGGAGGTTTTTAAGTTTGTTTGGTATTATTGCCTTGCGTCTTTATGTAGAACTACACCACCTAATACCCACACTTGTGCCTCTACTCATACACCCTATTCTGATAGAAGAAATAGTAGGAGTATTTCAGTAGTTAATAGCAGAAGAAGTCCTCGTCTGAAACTTAAAGCTGCTAGGTCCTATACTTGAGGGCTGATGATTGCTTTGGAGAGTTTTTATGGTGATTGTTTGCGGTTTGAGCAGATGCGGTGTGCTTTTATGGCTTTGTCAGGTGTTGATGTTGAGGTTGAGTTTGGTGAGTTTTTTAGGGTTTGTTGTTTTGGAGACTGTTTGTGGTTTCAGCATATGATGTTTGTTATTTTGAGGTTATTTTTAGGATTGGTTGCTGGGTTGAAGATGTAGGAGTTGTTTTTGACGTCTGCTCATTTCCTAGAGATGTTTCGGGCATTTGGTTCTTGTTGGAGTAGTTTGTTTAAGGGTAGTTTTTAGTTTTGTATGTTTTTGGAGTGGTTTCCTATTCTTTCTTTTTTGTATGGGGGTTTTTTGCTACCTGCCAGGCATGTTGGTAGCTTTTTTATTTTTGGTGTTATATATATATATATACACACACACACACACACACGTGTGCTCTCCTCTATTTTAGAGAACCACTCATTTCTTTCAAAAAAACAATTTTGAAAACTAGCTCAAGGCCCAATTCAAATTGGGCCTTTTCCATTAGGGACAACCTTTGGACTCACTCGCCTTTCAGGCTAGGTTGTTAACCAGGAAGAACATTGTACTTGATTACCCAATTTCAAGCCTAGACATTACCTTTCTAGACAAAACATAACTAATTTAGATCACATAGGCTACTGAGCTCTAATATCATTGAAGGAACTGGATTAGCTCGCAGCGGAAGAAATAGGTGAATTTCAAAAAAATTACCATTTTGGATCTTTAATTGGCCTATGAAGTCTAAATTTCATTTTGAACTTTTCTAAATTTGGTTTAAATAAAATCTTTTATTCTATTTAAAATAGTTAAAGGGAAATTTAAATAAATTTAATTTCAAATGTATAGTGTATCAAATACACCTAACATTTATTTATAAGTGTTAATGATAGGAAATGAAACCTTTCATTTCTTTCCCTAAAACAAGAATTAATTGAGAGCATTAATTGTATTAAATGGAGAGAGAAAATTTTCATTTTCTCTCTTTAATTTGAATTGATTGGTTCATTAAATGTCATTATTAATAATTTATTCATAGCAATATTTATTACTATGTCCATATGTTTTCTAACCGTACAATTTGTAGTTTGAGATTTATTTTATTTTATTTTATTTATTTATACAAGTATGTGTGTGTGTGTGTATTTGTGTGTGCATGTGTAACATCATTATCCGTGAAGGGTATAATGTGCCCGTATATAGATGTTGGATTTACATTGCAATGGACACATTAGCTCACTTTGTGTGTAGTATAATTTGTCCAAATATTTGCTTGTATAATATGTCAAAATAAAATACTAATATATATATATATATATATATATATATATATATATTATTGAATAAAACAGTTTCTGCCATAACAAATTAATGTAAAATAATTATATGATAATACAAGTTTTTAAAATTTTAGAAAATCCGGAAACACATTTTGGGCTTAAGATTAATTTATGGAATTTTTTACAATTAAAATAATATTTATTATTAAATAATTGATAATAGCCCGTAATCATATTAATTCTTAAAAATAGAAAATCAAATTGAAAAATTCTAAACATTTTTCTAAAGGTATTCGAGACATATTTTAGGCTTAGGAAAAATTTCTGGAATTTTCTCAATTGAAATTTTATTTTTAATCAAATAATTAATTGCATTTCAAAAATAAATTAATTAAAAAATTAATATATTCGGTTATAAAAATCCAAAACTTTTTCTAAAGGTTTCAGATATATATGTAATCCTTAAGTAAAATTTCTAGAATTTTCTCAATTGAAATTATATTTTTAATTAAATAATTGATTGCGGGCTGAAAGTAAATTAATTTTTAAAAATAATAAATTAAGTTTAAAAAATCTGAATATTTTACTGTAATCTTATTATATGGTGAAAAAACATAAAAAAAATTGAAATTTTGAAATATTAATTGTTTTATTCATAATAAATAATTCACAAAATCATTAAATTATAATAAAATATGTATATACATATTGAATAAAATATTTTAATATTTTATGATTCATAATAGGTACAAATAATCATAAGAAAATTTTAAGATTAAATATATATGATACATAAACACATATACAATTATACATATTCATTATTTGCAGATCTGTACACATTTAATATGGATCTATGTGTATATGTATATTTATTTATATATATATATATATATATATATATATATATATCAAAATTAAACCTTTTTTTAGAATATTAATTCAACAGCAAATCAATAAATAAAATATTATAATAAGCACATAACCAATCTAATTGTAACAAACACATGTACGCACAAAAATCTCTTCTAATCTAAACAATAAACAGATCTGAATACAAACAGAGGATGTGGATGTAAATCAAATTTTATGTGATAAACCTAAAATCAAAGCAATGATAATAAATAAAAGTGCACCTCCTAATAAAGCCTTTGAGTCCACGTTAAACAATGATTTCTCTTCTAAGAACAATTCACAATCCGTTAGGTTGCTAATCCGGGATTGGAGACCTTCTACTACAGATTAGTATTTTTAATTTTTAATCAGATTTGAGAATTTTAGGGATGATTTTAAAGGAAAGTTGCTGCCATTACAATGAGGAAAAGGAAGAAAAAGCGGCAGCTCAAAAATGAATTAACTTGTAATTAGGGTTTTGAGATTGACTTTTATATGGATAGGACAAGAGAGCAAACAATGATCTCAACCACACATCTCAAAACTTAATCACACATGTTGTAGCCACCTCCTATCTTTCTCCAAACCAACGTCTATCCTCCCCAAATCTCATGGGTTGTGAGCCCATTTAACCCAAATTAAATATGTATAATCATATTTAACATATTTTGTCATCGAAATCCCATATCGATTAATATATTCATAACTTTAATAAATATATGAAACAAATTTATTTCTCAAATCACATTCAAAATTCATATTTAATATTTTATAAATATTAATTTATTTAATTAATTTATAACAATTATAAACTAATTAAATTGTTTGGTCTGAAGAGAATTCATCGTTTCGGTTGTGTGATTATTGGGTGTAAATTCGATCGGCGATTAACGTCAAACTATTCGAACGTTAACGTTCACACTTCACTTAGCAGGTGTTGTGATATTACGACCAAATTTACTGCTTACTCATTTTTGGAAAAATCTCATTTTAATTTAATAAGCGTTACCTAGTTGTGACAATTATTTACATCAATTCTCTTCGTCAAAACTATCACTTTGGACTTGCTAAATTTGGTAATGGTCAAAATTCTAACATCATCCACATTCAACTCTATAATCCAAACACAAAGTCCTTGGTTCAATAATAACAATTATTATCAACCGAACTACTCTGTCCAGAGATCTTGACTTTAGGTTGACTTGAGTTGACCGTGATACTAACCCTATATAATTGAGAAGACGAATCCTCTCTTGAATAGTGCTTCATTTCCAATACTTCCACTCGACGCAACTATAGTCACTCGATGGACGCTATATCATGATTTGACTATAATCAAAGAGGAGCTTTCATATTGAGGATTCACATTATTCTCAAGTTGAAAGAACTGTGTAAATTAGTTACATCGATATTTTCTTTTTGACCTTAGTTATATTAACCAACAGAAAACTACCGAGTGAGTCGTTCAATAGTTATCCAATAACTATTAGTACATAACCCCTAGGTGCCCCCAGCAGTCATGAGTAATACACTATCCAACATCTAGAGAGCGTTACGTACTCTAGTCTCAACGGATACATCGATATCCAGTCTCGATGCATCTTGACCAGGAACATTTAAAATGATATATTTGTTTCATTGTGATAAATTACTCATGGTTACAACACTTTGTAACTACTATCACAAAACATTCCATTTATAGTTTTTCTATTAAATATACTTTTAATCAAATTAATTAATTAATGTAACCACATTATATCAAGTATATAATACAAAGAAAACACCTTTATTTCGAACAAGATTGGTAAATGAGTTAGATATATGTAACAAATTATATAACTGGCCCTAGAGCATACCCCTAACTCTATCTAATATAGCATAATATTCATTTTAAACATTTTACACTTGGCCAAAAGTCAGCTATTCTTTTTTCAAGGGCCATACTCTTACAAGTTTTCCATAACCGAGATCAATAGCCATTTCTCTCAACATGCCATTCAATAACCATTCTCTTTATCGATCAAAACATGAAACACTCTATTCTAGGCGCCACCGAGGCCTTCTGCCTTCCAGAAGAGATGAAAGGTTTAAGTTTTAGCATTCAGCTGCCATTAAAGCCTGATGCCTTGACTGTTTCCTTAACTCAACAAAATACATTATCGGTTTCGCTTGCCATTTAGGCCTTACACCTCGTTTTGTACTTCGGCTGCCACATCAGGCCTCATGCCTGCTTCGCTTTCGTTTTTGCTTGTCACTTTAGGACTTTCACTTATGCTTATGTATTTCGGTTGTCATAAAGGCCTTACTCCTACTTCGCTTTTGATTTTTGACTTCCACATCAGGGCTTATGCCATTTACCGGTCCCTTGGCTGCCGCATCAAGCCTTACGCTAATTGCTTGCTCGTTTTGAATGCCATATTAGGCCTTATTCCAGCACTTACGGCAGCGGTTGCCACTTTAGGCTTATACCATCGCTTACATATTTCGTTTCTCATAAAGGCCTTACATCTACGCTTTGCAGATGCAACTAGGGCTTTACCCCTTCGCTTTTGGTTCTTGACTGCCACCTCGGGCCTTACACCAATTTTCGAACATCGCTTACCTACCTAACCAATCATACATGTGGCTTTCACTTAGTTATTCGTTAGTCTACAATACAACATCATCAATGTTCTAAGTACCAGTTTCTAACATCCTTAGCTTTAGTACAAATTCTCTTTCAAAAGTTAACTAGTTCCATTTTCAACATCTTGTCAAGAGCTAACCACCCTCAACAATCACTACCTTCGGTTCGCCTGGGGAAGCCTGTCTCAATTTCAATTAGTTAATGCAGGGACTCTCAACTATAGGTTTTGAAAAATCACACACTCTACCTATAATTCCTCCTTTACCATTGCCACCCTTCATCCTTCGAGTTAATAAACCTAGCTTTATGCTTAGCATTACTTAGCTTTTTTACTTAAGTCTTTATACTTAAGGTTCCAGTTTATTTTTACTATTGATTGCCTCCATTACCTTTGGTACTTCCTCTCAGTATATGTTGAAAACCATTTTCTACACGTTTGACACCACCTTAGCATATGTCGACTTCTGATTAGTTTGACTTAGTCCTTTCTTACTGCTGTTATGTACTTTCCTGACACGCTCAACATAAATTGTGGATCTGGTCAATTGACCCATCTATTAAACACTTTATCCAATCAAATTACGTCTCACTCCAACATAATTGCCTTTTGGCACCCTTAACTATTCCTTTGGCCAAACATATTTTCTTTCGAAAATTACTTATTTTATTCCTAGAAAATCATAGAAAATACTTCCATGTATTTTCTTTTGTAAAGTCACTCAAACTCCCTATTTCTTACCGTTTTCTACCATAATTGGTTCTCAAATAATTCACATTGATTTATTCTCTTGTAGGAAATTCTATAATTTAAAACCCATATCTAATAATGTATTCGTAACATCATATTATATTTTTGAATATAAAAAAAGAGATATTTGTCATTAATTCGTTCATAAGAGATTAATGAAGGAAAATGTGGTTGGAGAATATATTACTCCCCTAATTACTTAGGTGATTAACGTTTCTAGTTCCCTTAGTTTTGATCTTTTTTCTTTCTCTTTTTCTTCTTAGGTCACAAACACCATTAAAGTGCCTCATAAGCTTGATTTTTTCTTTCTCCTTTTCTTCTTAGGTCGCAAACACCATTAAAGTGCTACAAAGCTTGTGTTTTTATTTTAACGAGTAGAGTGAAATGTGAAGAATAATGAAAAGATTTGAAAAGGTATTATTCCCCTTTATAGGTTGCCGACCCACCACCCCTCTTTCACAATTTATTCATTTTAGTTAAATTTCACTAAGTAACTATATCGATAAGTAAACGTACACCCAAATACTTATCAAATAATATTATTATTTAAATCTTTATCCCCATAATTAATTCTTTAGTCAATTATTTATTAATTTATCAAGTGTTACAATGCGGATCTCAAGAAATTTTATTAATAATCAAATCACCATTGGGTGAACTCAACCCAGTCCCGCTTGTACCTTCACCATTGCCCCGAGGTGGCTACTTTATGGCTGATTGTTCCTCTAACCATCTTCCTTTGGGTTCTTCACACCTTACTACAATTGTTTCTTTCTGATTAGCTCCTCAATCATGTCCTTCAAATGTCTGCAGTAATTCGAATTATGCCCATGAGACTCATGGAAGTGAAAAGGCTTTCCAGATCCTCCGGGGCTTCCTTTGGAGCTGATTTTTAGCTTTTTAATCGCAAGATAAATATTTTCTATGGAGCCATTCAACTACATATATTCATCGTTTCGTGTGGAAAAAATCCATTTTCTAGAGTTCTCTTTCTTACTTTTAGAATCATTATTCTTTCTTTTATTGTTGTTATTGTCATTTCCACTATTATTATCCTTCTTTGTAGTTTCATTGTTATTTACTGGACTGCTTGGCTCCGCCGATCCTACAACATTTAGTCTCCTTTCCATTTTTTCCAACCCTAAGCATAGACATGGGTTCGCCTTCTTATAGAAGTCCTTCAAAGCGATCAACTTCTTCATAGTCAGCCACTTTCCAAACTCAAGTTCCTTATCAACTCCACCTACCAGATCCATCAACACAAGACTATCCTCAGGATTCCTCACTTTAGTTTCAGCTGCATCAAACTTTTTCCTCTTTAATGACTCCGCTATCCTCTACTTCACATTAGCCAACGAAATCACACCCTTGGGTTGTACCGACTAAACCCTGAACTAGCTTAAGAACCTGATAGCTAGTGGATTGTAAGACTTAATGGATCCTGGCTCATGCGTACAAAACTACATAGTCTCCAACCCATCTATAAACAATGGGAAACATGTACATTTCACAAAGTCGTCTAGGTTTACACCATTCATGTGTTAGCAGCACCTAAGAAAATATGGCATATAATCAGTCAATCCATTGTACATCAACATGGATTGCATAGCAATTTTTTGAGGATACCACACCGATTTATTCTCCGCGGTAAATAGATTTCGGCTAGAGGCGGTCTCTCAATCATCCTCTTGATTTTCCTTTTAAAGTAATCATCTTAAAACATCGTTGATCGCTTTATCATTTCCTTCCATTTACCGTCGATGGTGGCTATCAGATGTGTTGTTCAAACTTCCCGCAATTATAATTACCAGACCGATTAAGCACAGCCCGGCTAAATCAAAGCTGGTCCAACATAACTCAGCATGACCTTTACATACTGGCCCAAGAACAGTCTGGCCCTAAGACGGTCTACCTACTCAGCAACCCTCCAGTCCATTATCGACCGGCTTAATCCAAGACAAGTCCATAGCCAACTCACCAAAACATACCGGCTCAAGCACGACTTGTTTTTGGCCCGGTTCATCACAGCCTGCCTCTGATCGATCCTAGGAAGCCTGTATCGTCATCTCACAACTGGCTTGGCACATCCTTTGCAACTTAGTTCTCATCACCCTCCAACTTTCCCCAATAAACTTTGGCGATAAGCAACCAGCCCATCCACGACGGTCCAAATCTGATTTGTCTCCAGGTCAGCTCGTCAAGACCAACTCCGTTGCCTACCGGCACAACTCAAAATGGCTTCAACAGCTAACCCATCTATCAAGACCGACTCAAGCATGACCCATCTCTGACTCGACTCTATCCTAGCCAGTCCCATCATTTCACACCTGGCCCGACACGTTCTTTGCACTTTGGTCCTTGGTAGTACTTAGCTACCTTCAAGTATCATCAATAACCAACTGGTCAGCATAGCTCCATCAAAGCCACTCATCTGCATTACCACATAGGCATGCAAAAGTAAATGACAAGTCATACATTTAGATGCACGGTATTGCAGCAAAGCTGCCAAAAGCATACCTACTCATGTAGCTCGTCGTCGACATTTAATGCACGTTAAATGCAATATACACGTTTAATACGAGGTGATAACTAACATACTTCTTAGCCACGCATTTCAGCATTCCTTTACATCTGTCTTTCATCAACCGGTGTGACTAGATCAATGGACAAGCGCTCTTCCTACCTGCTTTCCTGAGGAATCTCAATCATCCAACATTCATTCCAATCACTATAAATATCCCATGCAATGCTACTTCATGGGTGGATTTTCAATTGAATTTAAGCCATTATCACGTAACTCAGTCACTCCTCGCCAGTTGACGGCCTTGTTATTATCCACTTTTTATTCTTGAGTGCTTTATTTCTTATTACTCTTGTAATCCTTGTAATTGTAAGAGAGAAGCATAGTAAGAGATCTTCATAGTGGACGTAGGCAAGCTTGCCGAACCACTCTACATCTTTGTGTCAATTACTTTGCTTTGATAGTTTTCTTCCTCATTTTACATTTTTAAGTCTAGTGATTAGCAAGTAACATTTTCTTTCATAACGCATTAGTTTAATTCTAAGATTGGCTAATTCTTTAGTCAATATTTTAGCACTAGAATGAGGGCCCTCCCTTTGAAGCTCTCGCCTTTCATCACTTTTCTTCTCTACGAAAATCTAATCTGACTTGTTACCATGGTCCAAATTCCTAAGATTGATGGTAACAATTCCAATGAGCATGGAACCAGTGGTAATACCCTCGTCAGTGCTGCTTGTCCCATTCCTGGGCTCAACAATGATGTATGGCATACTAGTTGCAACAATTAACAAACGTGAGTACTTTGGCACATGGAGTGCAAAGTATGAAGATGCGGTTAGATGCTAAAGCTATTGTAAACTATGTCCCATTAGCTTCTCTTGCAATTGACCTAGTCGACCCACCTAATATTCATCAACTTGCCCTTCCCGGTGCCTACGATATCTTGAAACCTGCTGAGGCCCAGGATAGGGTGGTACCCGAAACTCCATTCATGGATGCTTATGCTCATCCAAGAAGATATACCGCACGCAGCTAGCCATACAGTTGATATTGCTCCAGATGTGGTCTAGCTAAAGAACTAAGTCACCATCATTCCCCCTCAGCGAAGTGACCATCTACTTTCGAGTGTCTGCAGACATTTTCTTTTGAACACCCCATGGTGTTCCTACCACTAGCAAGGAGCATAGGGCTTTCTCGGCACACTATAGATCTCATAAGGGCATGGATAGAAGTAAGTCAATGAAAGGGCAAGCTGGTCATTCATGGTTGCCATTCTGTACACAGGGAGAGGAGGTCTCCCACTCCAGCTCATCATTGCCACCATCACTCTCCATCCCTACATCAATCTCTACTCTACCTGGATGCCGGTTAATCCTATAGTCGGTTATTGGCCAAACCATCTTGCAGCAAGCATATGTTGACCTTAAGGAGAAAATAAACATCCTTCATCGACAACTCAATAGAATGCAAGTTCGAAATCATGGCGGCAAATCTTTTTGTAATGATGAGAATGATGTGCCATTTTCTAAAGAAATTTTGAACACTTCCATTTGTAGGTGGTACGTCTTGTCGTCCATTGAGAAGTATGACGGGAGCACTAACCTGTTTGATCACATTACTCCTTCCATCCACTCTCACTGGATCGACCTTCCATTGGTTCTTGCACTCGCATCTAGGTAGTATCAGCTTTTGAGGTTCTTCACTTATAAGACCCATGTTACAGTGACTATAGAGCCAGGTAACATCAAATAGGGGCCAACTAAAAACTCACTGACATATGTCAATCGCTTCAACAAAGAATCCAATCGGGCTAGGGATGCTGACATTAACAACCTGGTCATGGCCCTCTGTTCCGTTGTTAGGTACAAGTCCAAAATGTGGAAAGAGCTTCAGAAGCAACTGGCTACATCCCTCATTGACTTCTATGAGTAGGCAAACAACATTAGGAGAATGGAGGACGTTGATCTCTTTGACAGTGATAATGAAACCCGGTGTTCCACCCAAGCCAATTCTCATGAGAATACCGTTTGTTAACCAAATGGTCAGTAGAACAACACCAAAAGATGTGCCAAGATCGGCACCCAATACAGGTTCAGGTACGCTAACCATACTACTTTGTACAGGGATATGGAGACTATATATCTCGCAACCCGGGACTGGGTGCAATTTTAAAGACTAAACATCGCCAGAGATAGAAAAAGGAAGGAACCCCACAACAATGGTAAATACTATTGGTTCCATCAAATCAGCGGTCGCTCCACCAACGAGTTTCGAGTGCTCAAAGATGAGATTGAATGACTTAACCGGGAAGGAATACTAGTAGAATTTGTTTGAGATCAAGTAAAACAACGGAATAACCACAACCAGCCGGCTCTACCCCAGTAATCCAACAACAATGTCGCAACAATTACTGACATTTGCACCATATGAAGATACCCATATGTGGTCAACAACAGCCGGGGAGCACAGTCCCGATATTAGAGGGAAGTGGGTTGAGCTGGCTAAGTATGTTCCCTAGAGCACCGAGTATCCAAAGCACCCAGGCTGGAATCAGATCGACCCATCACTTTCACTGCCAAGGAAAAGAAGAAGTTTCCTACCCCTATCATAATTGTACGGTTATCACTCCAGTATTAGCTAACTCAAATGCGCATTGATCCTTCATAGATGGGGGCAACTCACTCAACATCATGTTCAGACATGTTTTTAAGGCTCCCAAGCTTCCTACCTCCAGCCTCACTCCCTACGCCCTGCCTATTTATGGCTTCGGGTGTGTGGGCATAGTTCTAATATGTACCACCTAGCTTACGACAACATTCAACTGAGAACCCCTTGCTGCAAAGGTATAAGTTAAGTTTGTACTGGTTGATTGCCCTTCTACATACAATCTATTGATAGGACAACCAGCGCATGCTGAATTGGACACCTTCCTTTCCTACAACCATCTTGTCAAGAAGTTTTATGTCCAAGGTGGAATCAGTGAGATTCAGAGCAATCAACAGAAGGCTAGAGAGTTTTACGAAACCTCCCTCAAACAAGCAAAGAAGGGCATTCTCATGCTTCAGCAAGAACTTACGACACTCAATAGTGAGTCGCTCGAGAAAACCATCGAGTCGGTTAGTGCTCTAATTAGTACCGAGACCGTCCTTAATTCTAAATCATCTACATTAACAGCCTTTTTCACTAGTGGTATCTTACCTGATCATATCATTGCATTCAACGACTTGTCACCCAAGAGTACTCTCGAGCCAAACAACGCTCAAGGTCGAGCCAGGACCATCCTTGCTAGTAAAGTTACAACTGCCAATGGTATGTTAGCCAAGAGTACCCACGAGCCGGGAAATGCCTAGGGTCATGTCGGGACCACCCTAGGCCATAAAGCTACATCAACTAGCGATGTGTCACCTGAAAGTACCCTCGAGCCTAGCAGCACTTAGGGTTGTGTCGGGACCGCTCACCATAATGAAGACTGGGATGATAGGAATCTTATCTCCTTAGGTGCTTCTTAAAGAATGAAAGAACTCTTCTCAGCATGGAATGATTAATTCACACCTCATTGGCAAGCATGGACGTCCAACATAGCAACTCATATCTTCTTAATGCCGGCAAACTTGTATGTGAGAGCCGGGAGCGACAGCATCACCCTAATTTGAGCATGGACGTTTGTCTTAGTTGAGGATGTCATAGAGTGCATGATTTATACCTTGACTAATGCGACTTGGAAACAAGCCAAGATCCCGATGACGAGTCGCTAAACCCTCACATAGGTGACTCAAGCATTAAGGCCGACCAGCCACTCCCTTGGAATCAATCTCCATAGACTTAGCCGACACTCGCAAAGTTATTCAAATTGGCAGAGAACTCAACCGGGAAGTAAGGGATGACCTGATCAGATTCCTGTGGTAGAGCAAAGACATCTTCGCATGGGAGCATGCCAGCATCGATCCCAGGACTATTTAACATGCACTCAACATTGATTACAATGACAACCCCATCCGTCAAAAACATCGATGTAATGACCCTAAAAGAAAAGAAAATAAAATAAAATGAAAGTTACATTTATTTTAAGAAAATCTGAAATTATAAAATATATATATAATGCATTAAAACAGAAAAGAAAATTTGTTAATAAATAAAATTGCATAGGAGCTTCTGTTTGATAAAATGCAAGGAGTTAAGGTGATTAAAAAAAATTGGAACTCAAAACAAATATAGTTCCATATCCAAAGAATTATATAAATACACACATTTAATATATGGGGTGTTTTCTGTTTTATTTAAAGACAGAATTAAATGAAGTTTAATAAAAGGTTCAAATGTCTTATATTTATGCTAGGAATAATTAGCATGACATATGTGATTTTTTTTAAACACATAAAGATGTATGAGGAGCTACTGTTTTGACTAAAGGCAGAAAAAAAATATACATACAGGATCAAATAAGAATTTCCATATCTTATATTTATTCAAGCAAATAACATAGTGTGAATGATTTTACATTACATGATCATGTATGATAGTATGCATGATTGAATGGAAATGGTAGTTAGGTAGAAAACACAAAGGGGTTTGCAGTTTCTTTAAACTTATAAGAAATAAAAATAAACAAAGGGTCACATGCATATGGCATGAGTAAAATAGAGTCATGAAAATAGTATGAAGTGTTTAAAATGCTTGATTCCCGGAATAACTAATTGAGGTAACCAAAAGTGTGCATTTCCAATTAAGGACCACACAGGGAAATGATTTGTGCATGAATATCTAAGGGCATCAAGGAAATTACCCATTTTTCTTAAACCCTAGAATGGTTTTATAAATACCTGCACATAACCATCCATCATTCTCTCGGGATCAAAACAAAAATAAAATAAACTAGGAGAAACACTAGCTTGAGACTTTGGGGGATTTGTTGTTCAGGGGATTAAGTCAGTAAAAGGAGAACACAGGGTGAGTATTTATCCCTTTGTATGCAATGGCATTAAGTCCTCTTGTAGGCAGCCTAAAATGTTATAAGTTATTTAAAAATCTCTGAAATGATTTGTTATGGGTGAGATGAATGTTTGTTTGTGCATTCTTGTTTGGGGTTTTAATCTGTATGTGGGTTTTTAAAGTTAAAGTGGTTGGAGCATTTTTGTTCTAGTTAATCATTATTAAGTATGGATATAAATTATTTAGGGAATTGGCAGCAAGACAATGATCTAGCTCATGTTTATTTCTTGGATAATGAAGCATGAAAGTAAATGTTCATATCATAAGTTAGAGGAGAATTTCTGGGTTAGTAGGACTATGATGCTTAAACTATTCTTAGGAAAAACTATAGGCAAACTGGGGTATTTTCTGTAATAAGGAAAATAAATGGGGACATGGGGTTGAACCAGAAAGTATTAAAGAAGATAAGACTTTCCGAAACATGAATGAATTGGGAGTTTTTATGATTGAATTCATAAATAGAAGCTTAATAAAATAAGCAGAAACTGAAGGAGGATTTATTAAATTAAATTGGTCATTTGGGAGTTAGTCAATGATCTGCTTGCTTCAGGTGGGAGTAAGTATATGCATGGTGCAATTGTACCCTGAGGCCTTTGTGTGTTGGAATAAATTAAATAACCTGGGAGTTTCCTTCACAATGCATACATGGTGTTCATTTGACAAGGAGTTAAAGACCATAAAATAAATGGGGAATGGGGTTTAAAAAATTCTGGATTACAAATATCCAGATATGGAGTCAAGTCAATCAAGTTTAAATATGTGCATTGATTGTTTTCTGGGTGAAAATTGGGAGTATAAAAATCTGAGTTTACTTGTTCAGAAATGAATCAAGAATTATATATGTATATTTATTTTGATGGTTAACTGGGTATTGTTTATATGAATGAATGTGCCTTTGTATCTGTAACGACCCGCCTTTTTGGACCGTTCAAATCGACAATCAAACACACATGCCGGTTCTAAACCATTCAAAAGGGCGGATGGTTATTGGGGTTAAATAAGAAAAGAAAGGAAAGAATAGCAACAAACTCAGAATCTTGCAGCGGAAGGATAAAGTATAATAATACAATAACAGTTCATGAAGCTGTTAAATAAAACATTGAAATAGTATTATACAACAATAATCAGAGTTACATACATTCAGAGTAATACAACAATGCAGCGGAACATAGTACAATGCATGGATACAGTAATAGTAAATATACCAAATCTTCGTCTTCGTCCTCCAGAATAATCTCCAACCTAAACTGAAATGCTCAGGCTGACCCGAGCGTAATGAAAAACAAAACACTCGAGTCAGGACTAAAATATCTTATGTCAGTTAAATCGAAATGGATAAATATGAATGCAATAACTTAAGAGATGTTACGGGTTTTTTTCCATCTCCCAAGGATCCGTTAAACTATCTACTACATAGTATGTACGCTATATACACTAGGGTCTAATCAGTAAGGTAAGATATCAAAATAGCGTTAAGTCGTGGCCCATTCCACCCTTAACACATTTTTATTCCCAAGAGCATATACAAGACCGTAGTTTCCCCAAAACCGGAAGTCACCAGAGGGCAATCCATATACTAAAGGTACAAACCAAAATCGTAGTGGTCGCGAATAGGATAATCAGTATGACAAGGTACATGAGGCAATACCAACTAGGATACTAGTAGTTGCGTGATCCGGACTGATGTTGGGCATAGCAGCTACTACCCCAACACCGCGAAACAACACTCCCAAATCAAGGGGTGCACCCAAATCGAATCACAAATGTAATAGACATGGTATCGAAGAAGTGTGTCCGCTAGAGGTGGCGAACCTCAATGGCCCGGCGCGGCTCCTGTTTTAGTCATGTCAGGGGTCATCCAATATCGTTCTCTTTCTTCAATCAACGCGTTCATCAAACCATCCACTTCGTTCTGGATCAACACTCCGCGTATACTAGTTATTAAAGTGGTTTTCGGTATCGACAGAGAGTATGTCCATATCCGATCCCGGTCTCTTTAATAACTACGTATTACTTACACCGATTGGTTTTATTATGCTTCGAAAACAATTCATCTTTTTTTTAAAATCAAATCTCGCATTTGTTTCGAAAACAAAACCATTTCAAATATCATATCATTTTTTTTTCAAAGCCAAATTTTTCGATAAGTCAATTCATTTCAAAATCGTTTACTTCAAAACTTCATTTGAATTTTTAAATTTGATTAAATTTCCATTAATCCAATTTGCATTTAAATCAAGGATTTAAACATAACCTTTATTCCCTTTAACTGGTTTAAATTTTTAGAAAATAGTTTAAAAATAGTTTTAGAAAATTTAATAGTTAAATAATTAATTTTTTTTTTATAGAAAATAATTTAAGAAACATATGGTTTATAAAATAAATAATTGTATTAGTTTAATAGAAAATAGTTTTACAAATAAAATGGTTTATAAAGTAAATAGTTTGAGAAAACAAATTTGTTTGAATAAATAAAATAGATTTGAAATAGTTATACTAAAATAATTTGTTTAAAATACCTTCCCAAGTCAAACTAGTTAATTTCCAAATATCTCGATTCCTTTCAAATTCATTTCAATTCTTAGTTAATTCAAATCAAAGTTCAAGTTTATATTTTTAGATAAATCTTCATTCAGTTCAAATAAATTTCAATCAAATTTCCACGATCCAACTTGGTTCGAATAATTCAATTAAATTAGTTATCAACACTTAAACTTCCATTTAAACCTTTTATATATATACAAAGTTTCGAATTCAAATTCCAGTTATCGATCATTTAAATTTATACCGCCGAATAAAGTATGCTCATTCCAAATTTGCAATTCCTTTATTAAATTCAAATCATACTTAACTTAGATTTAACTTTCGGTTTTATTCCAAACGGTTTCTAATTCAAGTTTTAGTTTCAAAAATTCAAATCCTTTATCTCTTTTAAACAATTCAATTAAACCAAATTCAATGTTTGAAAACAGTAAATTTATCCAATCGGTGTCTGTATAAATTTCTCTATCCTATGGCCAAGTGAAATTTTTTTTTATTATTACAATTTAAATTCTTTAAACGATTAATCCCGGTTAATTTGATGCCCGCAACATCTAGGGTAATGATTGGGATTAATCGATACACATCAACGACCAAACTAACAATGTATATGAAATCAATCTAAATAACAGGAAACAGTCACATAATCAATATACAATAAATAAAATCATATATCACAACCATAAATCCAAGCAGTCATAATATCACGAAATTTGCTATTCAATGGTGTCGGGGTTCTTAACTGGAAAATGATTTAAATTCTAGACTAACTATCAAATTTAAATTAACTGGCAATTAAAGTCATATAAATCATCCAATACGATATAAACAGCCAATTTCATCCATCAACATCAAACAACACAAACATATTATCACAGGAATTTCTATTTAACTAACATAAAAAAAATTTTTAGTCAAATGTGAGCGTAAAACACTCACCTTGATTTTCAATTTTAAATCAAATCGAACGACGTTCGATTTAATCTAAAATTTTAGTTAGCTCCAAATATCCCCAAATCAATTCCATGATGTAGAGCTCGTCACCACGATTCCAACGCAAAAAGATTCGTCCGAAACCGACCTCGTATGACAAAGTTACAGCGGTTTAATCATTAAACGAATTTACATACATCAATTTACATTTTAAATTTTAAATTTTAAACCTTCAGCCAATCAGAGCCGCACGCGACTTTCCTCCCCCAGCTCCATCTATACGCGACCGAACCCATTTCATGAACAAACCCTAAATCACGCGACTTCCAAACGACGACGAAACCCCATCTTATCACCACCCTGACGTGCGCCTTCCTCCACCACGCCCCCACGCCAAGTGCGGCTCCACCTCGTGCTCCCCCTAGTCTCGAATTGCGCGCGCAACTCGGCATGAACGCGGCCCCCTGGCGCCTCCTCCGATCGACGATGCATGCGATCAACCGTATGGATGTCCTCGTCTCGATGAGATCTTCAACTTTGCAGTTGGAAGTTCGTTGAATTGCTTTACGGATTGAAAGAAATTAAGGGGAGAAGATAGGAGCATTTCTGGCCTTCCATTCGAAAACGGCGGCTAGGGTTTTCTCCCTTTTTTTTTTATGAAGAGGAGGGGTATTTATAGGGAACCGAACGACACTATTCATCCCGGTTTTCCGAACTCCGATTTACGCACCGTAACAGGCGTTTCTGGGGTTTACCCCGCGTTCCGGACCCAATGGAACAGGTTTCGGAAGCTAATTCGATTGTTTGTGCGAGATATGACATAAAACGCTCAATTTAAATCAAACCGATTTAAACCGATTTCAAGGCGTTTTAATTTGTACCGGACAAACGGTACATCCAAAAATTACGAAATTTGAAACCATGCAATAATATCACATTACGGATCCGATGAAACTAGTTTCGTTGAAATCCGAGACTTTTTGAAAAAATGACTAATTTCTCTCGCCGAATTAATATTAAAAACAATTCGATGCGTTTCGAGCTGCCATGGTCAAATGATAACTCCGATTGCTACGAAAATTGAAATCCGACAATAACAAACTATTACGGATCCAATGGAATTAGTTTCGTTCAATTCTGAGACTGTTAGAAAAATGGCTATTTTCAGTCGATAATTAAATATTAAAATATTCAATTTTCACAAATTAACTTTAAATTCAATTTTAAAAGTTCTATAACATTACTATAACTCCAATATGATAAGATAAAATTTTACAAATTATTTTCAATCATATTCAACTCGATTTCAATTATTTCTGAAATTTAACTTATTAAATTATCGATTTAATTGTCTGATTAAATCCAATATTCGAAAAATAAATTATTCGACTGTTTAATTTCAATATAAAATTCCCGATTCTAAATTATTAACTTTTAAATCAAATCTTAATTGTTCACAAATTCCATTTTTAATTTCATAGTAATTAACAATCTTTTACAATGCAATTTTCCATTATAAATCCAATATAAAAGATTATATTAGATTCAACGTTCAATTATATTGTAATTCAAATTCAAGTTATTTAATTCCAAATGAATTCTTTTATTTCGATTTACACTTTCATTATTGAATCAACCATTTACTTATACATTATTATCAATAGTTTATAATTCATTTACTTTCATTTTCTTCAGCTATCATCTTATTTAAATTCACAGTAATATTAAATTACATTCATTTACGTTGATTCCATATTATAACTTCAATATTAAATGTAACATTTTATTTATTTCGTTGTTTACAATCAAATTCAATTCAATTCCATTACTTGTTACATTTAAATTCAAATCTTTACTTACGTTCAATTACAAGTTGACATCTTTATCGAATTACAGTTTCAGTTATTATCTGATTTCAATCAACTATAATATTAAGTTACATTTATTTATATTAGTTTCAATAACATAAACTTCCGTTATTAAATCTACCATTTTATTTATTCTTTGTTCACAATCATAACCAATTTGGTTTACAATCAAATTCAATTCATTATTTACATTCACTACAAGTTAACATCCATATTTATTTTACAAATAAGTTATTTCAGAATTCAGTTTTGTATTTTAACTTGTAATTTGCATTTAACAACACAAAATTTTATTTCCTTCGGATTTTTATCCAAAATTTTCATTTTAATTCGTATTTTTAAAGTGTTAAAAATACGGGTCGTTACATTCTCCCCCACTTAAAACTTTTCGTCCTCGAAAAGGAACGGAGAAGGGGAAACCATCATTTAGATATAATTCATTCAAATATTCGACTTATTTGCAAAATTTAGTTATAGGATTTTTTTCTTCTCAAAATTTTCTAACTCCCGGATTTTTGAAAAATTTCGGCAGCACCTCCTTTGCGCGGCTAGGACCGAAAAATTTCACATGGTAATAATTGCATGATATACATCTCATTTCAAGAATGAGGCATCCCAAAACATGGGGAACACAATAATATACCACAACATAAACTGTAATCCGAGAACGTACCTTCTATTAAGCGTTTATTAGCATTTTAACTTACATTTTGCATTTAACGAAGAAGCGAGCTCCACAAGCGAAGCGCAACCCCTTTGCTACCTACTAAAATGCTCAATAACCAAGTTAGAACCGTGCATATAAAGATAGATCGATATACTTAGCATAAACAACATACATATAACATGTTTAGCTTCAAAACTGAAATTCCAATTCCAGGACAGCAAACAAATCTTAATTTTTGGTCACCTAAACGATAAAATTTTAAAATGGAATCTGAATAAAAGTTGTTGCATTTGTTTCAGGCTTTCCAGAATGTCCAAAATCATTGAATTCGGACCTTCCGTTCAAAAGTTACGACCATTTTACTAAAATGATACGCTTCAGCCCCGTGCAATTTAGCGCAGGCCTGAAATGTAATTTCAGATTTTCGACCTCCTAAATGACAGAAATAAGAAAAGCTTATGAAACGAAAGTTGGAGCTTAGGCTCTAAGCTTTCCAGGAAGTGCAAGATCGTCAAAATCTGATACACCAGTAAAAAGTTATGGTGAAAATACTAAGGGTATGTGCTTCAGATTTTTACTTCGCCCAGGCCAGCGACTAATATGGGTGTTTTAAGCCTAGTGGATGAAGGTATTTATCAAAACATTCTAAACAAAAGATGTAGCACGGTTTCTAGGCTTTCCGAAAAGTTCAAGATCGTCAAATTCTGTTCAACCATTTAA
Source organism: Allium fistulosum (assembly GCA_030737815.1). Taxonomy (NCBI): domain Eukaryota; kingdom Viridiplantae; phylum Streptophyta; class Magnoliopsida; order Asparagales; family Amaryllidaceae; genus Allium; species Allium fistulosum. The sequence goes on along the minus strand of CM060904.1, from coordinate 406,991,638 downwards.
AAGTTATGGTTGTTTTCGTTTTAGCATATATTGAAAATTTTTGGATTTTTCCAAAAATTTGCTTTTTTTTTTATTTTTTTTTTTTATTTCAAAGTACAAACCATCAACTTCAAATTTTCTAAAGAAACAATCATAAACACAAGTCGTTTATTTTCTTATATATCCAGGAAATAAGTTTACATTCGATTAGTTTCCGATTTATTCAAGTTTGTTTCATTCATAATTTAAATTCAAGTCAATTTGCTTCAATTTAATTTGAATTCAATTATATTCAATTTCCCTATGCTTCAAATTTGAATTTAATTATTTTAAAATTTTATTCCGTTTATTCAATTCCATTAACACTAATGAATTCTATTTAATCAATTATCATCCATCTAACAACCAATGCATATCAAACATTAACATCCATCCAAATCTATAATAAATCAATTATACATTTCCAAGTCAAAATTTTAATTTCATACACTTCCAAGTTTATTGACATTTAGTTTTATTCAAATTTAATTAGTTTCCATTTACTAATTCTATATTTAATTAATTTTAAATTTAATTCATTTTACAACTTAAATTTCCTTTATATTTACAACTATCAATAGATCTTCACATTTTTATTATTTGCAATCACACTTGTATATTATTCATTTACTTATCCTTATTAGCATTTTAAACTTTTTAAGTATTTGGTAAGTTATAGCTTATGCAAATAGAATGTAGTTAAACAATATACAATTTCTTTTCGTTCAATTTGAGTGTTATACCTATTAAATAAATTTCCAAATTAAGGGTTACTACTACAATTTTAAATAAAATTTTTTTTTTTTTTTTTTTTACACTTAAATTCAATTTCACCTTTTTCCATTCATAAGTTTCAAACAATTCAAGATTTACTTTAGTTTAATAATTAAAATCATTCCTTATTAGAGAACTTAAGAATTTCAACACCGGATTCATTTCAAATCAAGTTTGAAATAATATATACTTATCTTAATATATATCAAGTCATACTATAGAGAATACAAAATAAAATTCAATTTTAATCAAAACAGGGTTTAGAAAAACTATTAAGTGATCTCCCCCACTTGGACTCTCGAAAATAAAGTCGATGATGCGTGCACTCATCACCGGAATCATTTTCTAGTGTCAAGAGGGGAGTATAACACTTACTTCATTTGAAAATCCTTTGAAAACAATTTCTAATCGAATATACTATCATATAATAGTTATATGATACATTTCAAATTTTTGATAATAAATTTTCAAAACACCGGAATTTAAATTCTCCATCTTAATTTAAATTCATTTTTATTTTATTTTATTTACCATTTATATTCATTGTTAGTCATATTTACAAGTTTCATTCCTTAAAATCATCCATTAGTCAATAGTTAGAAATATTGACTAATCAACAATAAACGATGATAATCTAATATTATCATCTCCTAACAACCAATATAATCAAAATTTATAAATTTTCAAGATAATTCTTTTATATATAAAATATAATCTAAAACAATATTATGTCAATCTGTCCTGTTCGAGTGTTTAGAAATTCCTATCGATGCCTTGGCGTCCCAAGTACCAACCAGAATTCATAAATACTCAATGGAACAAATTAACACAATATAAAATCATTTTTTTTATATCAAAATTACAAATACGCTCTCTCATATACACTCAAACTCATTCATAAGGTTTCACCCTATTTCAATGAGTTATTCCCCACTAGAGCCAAGGTAATCTAAACCAAAGCTCTGATACCAACTGTAACGACCCGCCTTTTTTGACCGTTCAAATCGACAATCAAACACACATGCCGGTTCTAAACCATTCAAAAGGGCGGATGGTTATTGGGGTTAAATAAGAAAAGAAAGGAAAGAATAGCAACAAACTCAGAATCTTGCAGCGGAAGGATAAAGTATAATAATACAATAACAGTTCATGAAGCTGTTAAATAAAACATTGAAATAGTATTATACAACAATAATCAGAGTTACATACATTCAGAGTAATACAACAATGCAGCGGAACATAGTACAATGCATGGATACAGTAATAGTAAATATACCAAATCTTCGTCTTCGTCCTCCAGAATAATCTCCAACCTAAACTGAAATGCTCAGGCTGACCCGAGCGTAATGAAAAACAAAACACTCGAGTCAGGACTAAAATATCTTATGTCAGTTAAATCGAAATGGATAAATATGAATGCAATAACTTAAGAGATGTTACGGGTTTTTTTCCATCTCCCAAGGATCCGTTAAACTATCTACTACATAGTATGTACGCTATATACACTAGGGTCTAATCAGTAAGGTAAGATATCAAAATAGCGTTAAGTCGTGGCCCATTCCACCCTTAACACATTTTTATTCCCAAGAGCATATACAAGACCGTAGTTTCCCCAAAACCGGAAGTCACCAGAGGGCAATCCATATACTAAAGGTACAAACCAAAATCGTAGTGGTCGCGAATAGGATAATCAGTATGACAAGGTACATGAGGCAATACCAACTAGGATACTAGTAGTTGCGTGATCCGGACTGATGTTGGGCATAGCAGCTACTACCCCAACACCGCGAAACAACACTCCCAAATCAAGGGGTGCACCCAAATCGAATCACAAATGTAATAGACATGGTATCGAAGAAGTGTGTCCGCTAGAGGTGGCGAACCTCAATGGCCCGGCGCGGCTCCTGTTTTAGTCATGTCAGGGGTCATCCAATATCGTTCTCTTTCTTCAATCAACGCGTTCATCAAACCATCCACTTCGTTCTGGATCAACACTCCGCGTATACTAGTTATTAAAGTGGTTTTCGGTATCGACAGAGAGTATGTCCATATCCGATCCCGGTCTCTTTAATAACTACGTATTACTTACACCGATTGGTTTTATTATGCTTCGAAAACAATTCATCTTTTTTTTAAAATCAAATCTCGCATTTGTTTCGAAAACAAAACCATTTCAAATATCATATCATTTTTTTTTCAAAGCCAAATTTTTCGATAAGTCAATTCATTTCAAAATCGTTTACTTCAAAACTTCATTTGAATTTTTAAATTTGATTAAATTTCCATTAATCCAATTTGCATTTAAATCAAGGATTTAAACATAACCTTTATTCCCTTTAACTGGTTTAAATTTTTAGAAAATAGTTTAAAAATAGTTTTAGAAAATTTAATAGTTAAATAATTAATTTTTTTTTTATAGAAAATAATTTAAGAAACATATGGTTTATAAAATAAATAATTGTATTAGTTTAATAGAAAATAGTTTTACAAATAAAATGGTTTATAAAGTAAATAGTTTGAGAAAACAAATTTGTTTGAATAAATAAAATAGATTTGAAATAGTTATACTAAAATAATTTGTTTAAAATACCTTCCCAAGTCAAACTAGTTAATTTCCAAATATCTCGATTCCTTTCAAATTCATTTCAATTCTTAGTTAATTCAAATCAAAGTTCAAGTTTATATTTTTAGATAAATCTTCATTCAGTTCAAATAAATTTCAATCAAATTTCCACGATCCAACTTGGTTCGAATAATTCAATTAAATTAGTTATCAACACTTAAACTTCCATTTAAACCTTTTATATATATACAAAGTTTCGAATTCAAATTCCAGTTATCGATCATTTAAATTTATACCGCCGAATAAAGTATGCTCATTCCAAATTTGCAATTCCTTTATTAAATTCAAATCATACTTAACTTAGATTTAACTTTCGGTTTTATTCCAAACGGTTTCTAATTCAAGTTTTAGTTTCAAAAATTCAAATCCTTTATCTCTTTTAAACAATTCAATTAAACCAAATTCAATGTTTGAAAACAGTAAATTTATCCAATCGGTGTCTGTATAAATTTCTCTATCCTATGGCCAAGTGAATTTTTTTTTATTATTACAATTTAAATTCTTTAAACGATTAATCCCGGTTAATTTGATGCCCGCAACATCTAGGGTAATGATTGGGATTAATCGATACACATCAACGACCAAACTAACAATGTATATGAAATCAATCTAAATAACAGGAAACAGTCACATAATCAATATACAATAAATAAAATCATATATCACAACCATAAATCCAAGCAGTCATAATATCACGAAATTTGCTATTCAATGGTGTCGGGGTTCTTAACTGGAAAATGATTTAAATTCTAGACTAACTATCAAATTTAAATTAACTGGCAATTAAAGTCATATAAATCATCCAATACGATATAAACAGCCAATTTCATCCATCAACATCAAACAACACAAACATATTATCACAGGAATTTCTATTTAACTAACATAAAAAAAATTTTTAGTCAAATGTGAGCGTAAAACACTCACCTTGATTTTCAATTTTAAATCAAATCGAACGACGTTCGATTTAATCTAAAATTTTAGTTAGCTCCAAATATCCCCAAATCAATTCCATGATGTAGAGCTCGTCACCACGATTCCAACGCAAAAAGATTCGTCCGAAACCGACCTCGTATGACAAAGTTACAGCGGTTTAATCATTAAACGAATTTACATACATCAATTTACATTTTAAATTTTAAATTTTAAACCTTCAGCCAATCAGAGCCGCACGCGACTTTCCTCCCCCAGCTCCATCTATACGCGACCGAACCCATTTCATGAACAAACCCTAAATCACGCGACTTCCAAACGACGACGAAACCCCATCTTATCACCACCCTGACGTGCGCCTTCCTCCACCACGCCCCCACGCCAAGTGCGGCTCCACCTCGTGCTCCCCCTAGTCTCGAATTGCGCGCGCAACTCGGCATGAACGCGGCCCCCTGGCGCCTCCTCCGATCGACGATGCATGCGATCAACCGTATGGATGTCCTCGTCTCGATGAGATCTTCAACTTTGCAGTTGGAAGTTCGTTGAATTGCTTTACGGATTGAAAGAAATTAAGGGGAGAAGATAGGAGCATTTCTGGCCTTCCATTCGAAAACGGCGGCTAGGGTTTTCTCCCTTTTTTTTTTATGAAGAGGAGGGGTATTTATAGGGAACCGAACGACACTATTCATCCCGGTTTTCCGAACTCCGATTTACGCACCGTAACAGGCGTTTCTGGGGTTTACCCCGCGTTCCGGACCCAATGGAACAGGTTTCGGAAGCTAATTCGATTGTTTGTGCGAGATATGACATAAAACGCTCAATTTAAATCAAACCGATTTAAACCGATTTCAAGGCGTTTTAATTTGTACCGGACAAACGGTACATCCAAAAATTACGAAATTTGAAACCATGCAATAATATCACATTACGGATCCGATGAAACTAGTTTCGTTGAAATCCGAGACTTTTTGAAAAAATGACTAATTTCTCTCGCCGAATTAATATTAAAAACAATTCGATGCGTTTCGAGCTGCCATGGTCAAATGATAACTCCGATTGCTACGAAAATTGAAATCCGACAATAACAAACTATTACGGATCCAATGGAATTAGTTTCGTTCAATTCTGAGACTGTTAGAAAAATGGCTATTTTCAGTCGATAATTAAATATTAAAATATTCAATTTTCACAAATTAACTTTAAATTCAATTTTAAAAGTTCTATAACATTACTATAACTCCAATATGATAAGATAAAATTTTACAAATTATTTTCAATCATATTCAACTCGATTTCAATTATTTCTGAAATTTAACTTATTAAATTATCGATTTAATTGTCTGATTAAATCCAATATTCGAAAAATAAATTATTCGACTGTTTAATTTCAATATAAAATTCCCGATTCTAAATTATTAACTTTTAAATCAAATCTTAATTGTTCACAAATTCCATTTTTAATTTCATAGTAATTAACAATCTTTTACAATGCAATTTTCCATTATAAATCCAATATAAAAGATTATATTAGATTCAACGTTCAATTATATTGTAATTCAAATTCAAGTTATTTAATTCCAAATGAATTCTTTTATTTCGATTTACACTTTCATTATTGAATCAACCATTTACTTATACATTATTATCAATAGTTTATAATTCATTTACTTTCATTTTCTTCAGCTATCATCTTATTTAAATTCACAGTAATATTAAATTACATTCATTTACGTTGATTCCATATTATAACTTCAATATTAAATGTAACATTTTATTTATTTCGTTGTTTACAATCAAATTCAATTCAATTCCATTACTTGTTACATTTAAATTCAAATCTTTACTTACGTTCAATTACAAGTTGACATCTTTATCGAATTACAGTTTCAGTTATTATCTGATTTCAATCAACTATAATATTAAGTTACATTTATTTATATTAGTTTCAATAACATAAACTTCCGTTATTAAATCTACCATTTTATTTATTCTTTGTTCACAATCATAACCAATTTGGTTTACAATCAAATTCAATTCATTATTTACATTCACTACAAGTTAACATCCATATTTATTTTACAAATAAGTTATTTCAGAATTCAGTTTTGTATTTTAACTTGTAATTTGCATTTAACAACACAAAATTTTATTTCCTTCGGATTTTTATCCAAAATTTTCATTTTAATTCGTATTTTTAAAGTGTTAAAAATACGGGTCGTTACAGTATCACTTGAAATTAACCAATAATATGCTAAATTAGGAAGACATTGCAAGTTCACCAAAAATTATGAATATGTGTATAAATTGATAAATGTTCATACCAGTGAAAACTGACCCTTTTGGTTGCCCTTGCAATCATCTGGGTGTCTCATTAAAATTGGGGGCAGCTCAGTGAATTGCTTGCAGGAAATTGAAGTTGGCTTGATGGATGAAGAAGGCATTAGCTGCTAGTATAAATAAAAGAAACCAGATTTTAAATTTGCAGTTGCTCTGTAATGAATTTGTTAGTCATATTTCATATTGTAGTTAAAGTTAATTATAGGGAGTTTTCTAAGTATTTGGATTAAAATATGTACTTAAGTAAACCTGTTTTGGATGATTATTGATGATGTTTGGTTAGCTGCTGATTTTATGAATGAATGATTTGGAGAAACAATGGGATGGACATATCATATGAACATGATATGAGTATGTGATTATCTCTGATTTTTTTACTGCCTGAATCTATATTATGGTTTATGAAAATTAAAGAGCTAAGGAGGTTGATTTAAAAATGAACTCACAAGATTTGAGTAGAGGTATTCAAGAGAAATGAATTTGTGCATGGCAGGTAAGTGATACAGGCATGTGCATGAATTCTGGAGCAAAAGTTAATTAATATGTATTTGAGCATTTGATTTCAAAAAAAATCATGAAGGAAATAAACCTGGAAGTAATTGTATTTTTGGTTAATGGATTGAATATATATATGCATTTCCAGGAAATTTAAATTAGGCAGTAACATGCTTTTGTTAAGAATAGATCTTTGTATAAGTTTGTTAATATAAGGAATATGGGTTTGCAAGTTGTAAAGGAGCGACTATGGCCGGCCTAGATGGCCTTGGGTCAAACTCTTGTAGCCTGGAACCATTTCATTTCAACTCATGAAGTGTAAGTGTTTCCAGAACAAAAAAAAACTCCAAGCAACCCTCAAATGACACCAAGCATTTTCAATAAAACACCAAGTACTCAAGTCTGCACCATGTTAAACTTAAAAATGCAGAATGACTTCAATTGTTCAACCTGAAATGGTAAATAGGAATTAGATCCAATGTTCATGCCTGCAAGTATAATTTTTAAAGTGATTTCATACAAGTACTTAATAACTATCATAAGAACAATTAAATGCCATTTTAATGTAAATAGACTTATTTAGGCAGAAAAGTCTAGTAACCATGTGCATTGCAATATTGTATACATAAGTATAATAATTGCCAAAAATCTATATCTGGCAGTAGAACAAAAATTAGGGAAGAAATAAATGGTTATGTTGTCAACATATATGGTATTTTGTTGCTTGCTTGATTCGAACTTTCTCTTTGCAAATTTGTTAGCTCTGAATGGCAAAGGGAAACAATTATATATCATCAAATATGTAATTGTCTTAATTTGTTTGTGTACTGATATGATTATATTGGTAAATCCAAGGTCTTGGGAAAAATATTTGGAAATTGTTTAAATATTCAAATATAGAAGAAATGGGGTTTAGTGGTGAATTCCTTTTATGCAAAAAAAAATCTAAGTGTTTAAAAGTGAGGGCCACCACACTTTGGTATCAGAGCTATGTTTTAAATAACATAGTAAATATTATTGTATGCATATGGATGTTTGAATGCATTATTTGAATTATTGGTGTTGGATGCTTTTGTTTTTATGTCTGAATAAAAAAATGTGTGTGTGCATGTGATACATGCACAGTGTGCACAGAAATAAAATAAACAAAGTAAAGACACCAAGAATGATGGAGGTAAACAAACTAACATAGAAATCATATTTATAGCAATATGGTAGGACCAAGAAATCACACAGGTGCAGGACCATCACGTGAGCCACCTGTGATAAATATGGAGGATTTTGTGAGAGCTTTGAGAGATGGAATAGCACCAAGGCATGACAACCCTCATGAGGAGCTCTCCAAACTGCTTAAGACATGCACCAATTTAGGAGGAAAGGATTTTGAAGGTACTGAAGGAGCTATGGGTGTTCAAACTTGGATAAGAACTATGGAGAGAGTATTTGCAGATATGCAAGTCAATGACCAAAGGAAGAGACAGATAGCTTCAAGAAGGTTGAAGGGGGTTGCACTGGATTGGTGGGAAGTCGTGATAGCAGGAAGGCCAGAGAATGACATCACTTGGGATGAATTTAAGGTCATGCTTGAGGCTAGGTTTGTCCCAGCATCTGCTAAGGCCACACTGCTAGAAGACTTTATTAGATTAAGGCAAGGAGGCATGAGTGTGAATGAGTACACTCAGATTTGAAGGATTGTCTAAGTATGGAATGGTGTTGATAGGGAATGAAGAAGCAAAGAATGCAAGGTACATTCAAGGCTTGAACCCCAGTCTGTCAAGGGAAATGTTGCCATATAAGGATAAAACCTTTGATCAAGTAATTGATCTAACTCTCTCATTTGAGCAGCATGATGCCACCAGAGAGAAATTCAGGAACATGAAGTTCAACAAGAAGAAGGGAGGACAGAACAAAGTGCAACCTTATGACAAGAACAAGGCAAACAAAGGAGTTAAGAAGGGGGAAGGAGCAGTAGCACCTGAAAGCAAGAAACTCACTCATTGTTTTAATTGTGGAAAAGCTGGACATTATAGTAACCAATGCCCTGACCCTAAAATACCTAGAGGAGGCTGCTATAATTGTGGAAAAGTGGGTCATCTAAAGAAGGATTGCCCAGAGACTAATAAAAGAACAGCAAGGATAGGAGCTTTAGCAGCCAACAACACTGGAATGTTGGGCAACTTGAAGGTATAATTGTTATTCATACCCAACCAATATCAGTAATATATGACACTGGTGCCTCACATTCACTAATATCTCTGGAAATTACAAAGAAGTTAGCACTTTCTTGTGTTTCTATTGATCAACCCTTAACTGTACACAGCCCCATAGGGAGTCATTGTATGTTAGGGATGAAGTGTATGGGTCTTAAATTAATTATAGGGGGTTATGAATTTAATTTAGATCTATATACTTTAAATTATCCTGGTATTGGGGTTATTTTGGGGGTGGATTGGTTAATGAAAAACAAAGCAATCTTAAATTTAGAAAATCTTACTATTTCTTTGGAGACAAATGAAGGCAAAAGAATTACCATCTTAAGTGAAATAGCAAAGAATACATGTTTTAATAAAATCTGGAGTATTAATGAAGTTCAAAAGGAATTAAAAATAGAGGAAATTCCAGTAGTCAATGAATATATAGATGTGTTTGGAGAAGTGAGGGGAATTACTCAAAACAGGCCAGTTGAATTTAAAATAAAATTAATGCCAGGAACTAGCCCAATCATTAAGAAGCCTTATAGAATGGGTCCAAAAGAGTTAGTGGAATTAAAACACCAACTAGAAGAGTTAGAAGAGAAGGGGTTCATAAGATCAAGCAATTCTAGTTGGGGTTCCCCAGTGCTCTTTGTTAAGAAGCATGATGGAACAATGAGGATGTGTGTGGATTATAGGGATTTAAATAAGGTGACCATCAAGAATAATATCCACTGCCTAGAATAGATGATCTATTTGATCAATTGCATGAAGCTAAAATATTTTCAAGGCTAGACTTAGCCTCTGGATTTCACCAAATGAAAGTTGCAGAGGAAAGCATTGAGTACACAGCCTTTAACACAAGATATGGCCTTTATGAATTTCTAGTAATGCCATTTGGTTTAACCAATGCTCCCTCCTATTTTGCAGACTTGATGAATAGAATTTTTAGAGACTTTTTGGATAAATTTGTTTTGGTATTTATAGATGACATATTAATTTATTCAAAGTCAGAAAATGATCATACTATGCATCTACATTTAGTATTATCCAGGCTTAGAGAACATGAATTAAAAGCCAAGTATTCAAAGTGTATATTTTGGCAACGTGAAGTGAAATTCTTAGGACACATAGTGTCACAGCAAGGAGTAAGTGTAGATCCAAGCAAGGTCATTGCAGTTCGATCATGGAGTAGACCCAAAACAGTGACTGAGGTGAGATCATTCTTAGGTTTGGCAGGGTACTATAGGAGATTCATCAAGGATTTTTCAAGAATAGCCGCGCCAATGACCAAGCTAACAAAAAAGAACCAACCATATGTGTGGACTAAGCAGTGTGATCAAGCCTTTGAAAGTTGAAGCAAGCATTGGTGGAGGCTCCTGTCTTGCAAATCCCAGAGGTAAATGAAGGAATGGTTGTATACACTGATGCTAGTGGGTCTGGGTTAGGTGCAGTGCTCATGCAACATGGCAAGGTGGTGGCATATGCATCAAGACAGCTTAAACCCAATGAGACCAAATATGCAACTCATGATTTAGAATTAGCTGCAATAGTGTTTGCATTAAAACTTTGGAGGCATTATTTGCTTGGGGAAAAATTTGAATTATTCACAGATCATCAAGCATTGAAATATTTATTTTCTCAAAAAGATTTGAATATGAGGCAAGCAAGGTGGTTGGAGTTTCTAGCTGCATATGATTTAGATATTTTGTACACTCCTGGAAAAGCTAATAGGGTGGCAGATGCTTTGAGTAGAAATCATATTAGATTAGTAAGTTTGATGATTAATGAATTTAAAAACCTTGTAGTGCTTGGGGAGGCAGATATATATAGCAAGGATGGAGCGAATTTTAAAGAACATGGTGATATGGTGGAATATGGTACATTGGGATTAATCACAGTGAAGTCTAATCTGGTGGAGAAAATTGGTGGCATGCAAGATCAAGACCAAAATTTAAAGGAGAAGAAAGAAATGTTATTAAATAACATTGAGTCAGAGAATTTTAAAATAGATCCCAAGGGATATTTAAGGAAAAATGAAAAGCTTTGTGTACCAGACTTTGCAGAATTAAAGGAAGAAATCATGAATGAGCATCACAAAACCAAGTACACCATACACCCTGGTGGTACCAAAATGTATCATGATTTGAAAAGGAGCTACTGGTGGCCAGGAATGAAACAAGCAGTGGCAAAATATGTGGCAAAGTGTTTAATCTGTCAGCAAGTCAAGGCAGACTATCAAAAGCCCTCTGGCATGTTGCAACCTTTGGAGGTACCTCAGTGGAAATGGGAAAGTATTTCCATGGATTTTGTGGATGGTTTGCCTAGAACTAAGAAAGGTAATGACAGTATATGGGTAATTGTTGATAGACTCACCAAGTCTGCTCACTTTGTCCCTGTCAGGTCAGACAGAAATGCACATAGGCTTGCACAATTATTTATTAAGGAAGTGGTGAGATTGCATGGCATACCAAGGACCATTGTAAGTGATAGAGACACTTTGTTCACCTCAAGATTTTGGGAGAGCTTCCAAGAAGCAATGGGAACTCAACTTTGTTTAAGCACTGCCTACCATCCTCAAAGTGATGGGCAAACAGAGATAGTGAATAAAATATTGGAAGATTTACTTAGAGCATGTGTGCTTGATTTTGGGGGTAATTGGGAGGATCATATCCACTTGGCAGAATTCACTTACAACAATAGCTATCAGTCAACAATAGGAATGGCTCCCTTTGAAGCCTTGTATGGGAGACCCTGCATGTCTCCTTCCTGTTGGTTGGATGTGGGAGAGGGTGTAATATTGGGGCCAGATCATGTTAAAGAAACTTCCAACATGATTGAGTTAGTTAGGCATAGAATGAAGGCAGCACAATCAAGACAAAAGTCTTATGCAGATAGAAAGAGGAAGCCAATGGAGTTTGAAGTAGGAGAGTATGTTTTTCTGAAGGTATCACCAATGAAGAAGGTGTTCAGGTTTGGGAAATCTGGTAAGCTCTCACCACGATTTGTAGGACCATATGAAGTCATACAGAGAATTGGTACCATGGCCTATAAGCTTAAGTTACCAGAAGAATTGAGTGGTGTACATCCAGTATTTCATGTTTCTCAATTGAGAAAGTGGGTACATGATGAAGGAGCAATTTTAGAGTCACCTGCTCAAATTCAAATTCATAAGAATTTGGTCTATGCAAATGAACTAGTGGGGATTGTTGCTAAGGAAGAAAAGAGGCTGAGAAACAAGGTGATTAAACTAGTAAAAATTCAATGGAGCTTGGACCCCAATGATTGTACATGGGAGGTTGAAGACAAAATGAGGGCTAAATACCCCAATTTGTTTTCTGATGAAGAGGTATGTTTAAGTAGCTTTATGATAGCTTTCTGAATAATTTTATATATTGCTTACTTTCATAAAATGTGAGTATGGAGTTAAAACAGACTATGGATTAGTGCTTTTATTTGAAGAATTAGAAAGAAATTATGGGGACATAATTCCTTTAAGGGGAGGGTATGTACCCTAAAAGAAAAGAAAATAAAATAAAATGAAAGTTACATTTATTTTAAGAAATTCTGAAATTATAAAATATATATATAATGCATTAAAACAGAAAAGAAAATTTGTTAATAAATAAAATTGCATAGGAGCTTCTGTTTGATAAAATGCAAGGAGTTAAGGTGATTAAAAAAAATTGGAACTCAATACAAATATAGTTCCATGTCCAAAGAATTATATAAATACACACATTTAATATATGGGGTGTTTTCTGTTTTATTTAAAGACAGAATAAAATGAAGTTTAATAAAAGGTTCAAATGTCTTATATTTATGCTAGGAATAATTAGCATGACATATGTGATTTTTTTTAAACACATAAAGATGTATGAGGAGCTACTGTTTTGACTAAAGGCAGAAAAAATATATACATACAGGATCAAATAAGAATTTCCATATCTTATATTTATTTCAAGCAAATAACATAGTGTGAATGATTTTACATTACATGATCATGTATGATAGTATGCATGATTGAATGGAAATGGTAGTTAGGTAGAAAACACAAAGGGGTTTGCAGTTTATTTAAACTTATAAGAAATAAAAATAAACAAAGGGTCACATGCATATGGCATGAGTAAAATATAGTCATGAAAATAGTATGAAGTGTTTAAAATGCTTGATTCCCGGAATAACTAATTGAGGTAACCAAAAGTGTGCATTTCCAATTAAGGACCACACATGGAAATGATTTGTGCATGAATATCTAAGGGCATCAAGGAAATTACCCATTTTTCTTAAACCCTAGAATGGTTTTATACATACCTGCACATAACCATCCATCATTCTCTCGGGATCAAAACAAAAATAAAATAAACTAGGAGAAACACTAGCTTGAGACTTTGGGGGATTTGATGTTCAGGGGATTAATTCAGTAAAAGGAGAACATAGGGTGAGTATTTATCCCTTTGTATGCAATGGCATTAAGTCCTCTTGTAGGCAGCCTAAAATGTTATAAGTTATTTAAAAATCTCTGAAATGATTTGTTATGGGTGAGATGAATGTTTGTTTGTGCATTCTTGTTTGGGGTTTTAATCTGTATGTGGGTTTTTAAAGTTAAAGTGGTTGGAGCATTTTTGTTCTAGTTTATCATTATTAAGTATGGATATAAATTATTTAGGGAATTGGCAGCAAGACAATGATCTAGCTCATGTTTATTTCTTGGATAATGAAGCATGAAACTAAATGTTCATATCATAAGTTAGAGGAGAATTTCTGGGTTAGTAGGACTATGATGCTTAAACTATTCTTAGGAAAAACTATAGGCAAACTGGGGTATTTTCTGTAATAAGGAAAATAAATGGGGAACATGGGGTTGAACCAGAAAGTATTAAAGAAGATAAGCCTTTCCAAAACATGAATGAATTGGGAGTTTTTATGATTGAATTCATAAGCAGAAACTGAAGGAGGATTTATTAAATTAAATTGGTCATTTGGGAGTTAGTCAATGATCTGCTTGCTTCAGGTGGGAGTAAGTATATGCATGGTGCAATTGCACCCTGAGGCCTTTGTGTGTTGGAATAAATTAAATAACCTGGGAGTTTCCTTCACAATGCATACATGGTGTTCATTTGACAAGGAGTTAAAGACCATAAAATAAATGGGGAATGGGGTTTAAAAAATTCTGGATTACAAATATCCAGATATGGAGTCAAGTCAATCAAGTTTAAATATGTGCATTGATTGTTTTCTGGGTGAAAATTGGGAGTATAAAAATCTGAGTTTACTTGTTCAGAAATGAATCAAGAATTATATATGTATATTTATCTTGATGGTTAACTGGGTATTGTTTATATGAATTAATGTGCCTTTGTATCACTTGAAATTAACCAATAATATGCTAAATTAGGAAGACATTGCAAGTTCACCAAAAATTATGAATATGTGTATAAATTGATAAATGCTCATACCAGTGAAAACTGACCCTTTTGGTTGCCCTTGCAATCATCTGGGTGTCTCATTAAAATTGGGGGCAGCTCAGTGAATTGCTTGCAGGAAATTGAAGTTGGCTTGATGGATGAAGAAGGCATTAGCTGCTAGTATAAATAAAAGAAACCAGATTTTAAATTTGCAGTTGCTCTGTAATGAATTTGTTAGTCATATTTCATATTGTAGTTAAAGTTAATTGTAGGGAGTTTTCTAAGTATTTGGATTAAAATATGTACTTAAGTAAACCTGTTTTGGATGATTATTGATGATGTTTGGTTAGCTTCTGATTTTATGAATGAATGATTTGGAGAAACAATGGGATGGACATATCATATGAACATGATATGAGTATGTGATTATCTCTGATTTTTTTTTACTGCCTGAATCTATATTATGGTTTATGAAAATTAAAGAGCTAAGGAGGTTGATTTAAAAATGAACTCACAAGATTTGAGTAGAGGTATTCAAGAGAAATGAATTTGTGCATGGCAGGTAAGTGATACAGGCATGTGCATGAATTCTGGAGTAAAAGTTAATTAATATGTATTTGAGCATTTGATTTCAAAAAAAAATCATGAAGGAAATAAACCTGAAAGTAATTGTATTTTTGGTTAATGGATTGAATATATATATGCATTTCCAGGAAATTTAAATTAGGCAGTAACATTCTTTTGTTAAGAATAGATCTTTGTAGAAGTTTGTTAATATGAGGAATATGGGTTTGCAAGTGGTAAAGGAGCGACTATGGCCGGCCTAGATGGCCTTGGGTCAAACTCTTGTAGCCTGGAACCATTTCATTTCAACTCATGAAGTGTAAGTGTTTCCAGAACAAAAAAAAACTCCAAGCAACCCTCAAATGACACCAAGCATTTTCAATAAAACACCAAGTACTCAAGTCTGCACCATGTTAAACTTAAAAATGCAGAATGACTTCAATTGTTCAACCTGAAATGGTAAATAGGAATTAGATCCAATGTTCATGCCTGCAAGTATAATTTTTAAAGTGATTTCATACAAGTACTTAATAACTATCATAAGAACAATTAAATGCCATTTTAATGTAAATAGACTTATTTAGGCAGAAAAGTCTAGTAACCATGTGCATTGCAATATTGTATACATAAGTATAATAATTGCCAAAAATCTATATCTGGCAGTAGAACAAAAATTAGGGAAGAAATAAATGGTTATGTTGTCAACATATATGGTATTTTGTTGCTTGCTTGATTCGAACTTTCTCTTTGCAAATTTGTTAGCTCTGAATGGCAAAGGGAAACAATTATATATCATCAAATATGTAATTGTCTTAATTTGTTTGTGTACTGATATGATTATATTGGTAAATCCAGGGTCTTGGGAAAAATATTTGGAAATTATTTAAATATTCAAATATAGAAGAAATGGGGTTTAGTGGTGAATTCCTTTTATGCAAAAAAAAAATCTAAGTGTTTAAAAGTGAGGGTCACCACAATCGACCATTCAACTCAGAAAGGTATTGGCCTCTCAAAGAAGAAGTGGAGAAGTTGTTAGCCAACGTTTCATTCATGAGGCAGAATATCCAGTCTGGATAGCTAATCCAGCACTGGTTAGAAAGCCAAATGTGTCTTGGAGAACTTGTATTGATTTCTCCGACCTCAATAAAGCCTAGCCCAAAGATAATTTTCCCTTACCTCGCATTGATCAGCTTGTAGATGCGATCAGTGGACGCAAGATCCTCACCTTCATGGATGCCTATTTTGGGTATAATCAGCTTGTCATGCACGGGGCAAACCAAGAGGACACTTCCTTCATCACAAATGCTAGCCTATACTGCTACTGTCCCATGTCATTTGGTCAATGAAATGTGGGCACCACTTACCACATCTTGTCAACCGTATGTTCTATGAACGGATCGGTCGGTCCATGAAAGTTTATGTAGATGATATGTTGGTGAAATTTGAAAGGGCCAGGGGCATGTACAGAACATGGCTTGGACTTTTATCATACTACACCAATACAACATAAAGTTGAATCCAAAGAAGTGCCGTCCGATCCGGTAAATTACTGGGACATGTTGCGAGTGCCAAGGGCATTAAAGTTAATTTCGACAAACTCCAAGCCATCCAAAACATACAAGTCCCTGGAACTATGAAGCAAGTGCAAAGCTTGAATGTGACGGTTGGAGAATTAAGCCGGTTCATGCCACATCATTCAACCACTCCTACAGTACTATCCAGGCCCGTCGACGAGGAGGATTTGTACCTTTATCTAGCAGCAACTGACCATGTGATCAATGTTGCCTTAATCAAAGAAGATGAGAAGATCCAGCTGTTGATTTATTATGTCAGTAAGAGGTTGTCTGGTCTAGAAACGAGATATACAAAGCTAGAGAAGCATGCTTTCTTCCTACTCATGGCAGCTCGAAAACTCTAGTTGTACTTTCAGGTCCATCCCATCAAAGTCCCGACCGATCAACCTTTGATGTAAGTCCTTAGCCGGCCATATACCATGGGCACACATCTCTTTCAAACCTTGAACTTCTACCAAGGGTCAGGCTATCATCGATTTCATTATCGAGTGCTCAAGAGCAGGCAGTAGTGAAGAAGAGACCATTACAAGTCGACATGTTTGAGGCATGTATGTGGATGGAGCATCAAATGAGAAGGGACCAGGGACCAACATGGTCTTTATCATGCCCCAAGAAAGAGAGTTATGTTTATGGTCCGCCTTAATTTCAAGGCAACCAATAATAAAGCAGAGTATGAAGCTGTCCCGACGGGCCTTAAAATGACAAGAGAATTACACATGGAGTCCATCCAGGTATTCAATGACTCGTCAGTAGTCATCAATCAAATCGGCAAGTGCTTTCAATTTAATGGCAAGACACTACCTTGTATGCCGTCGAGGCCAAGAAGATAATCAACACATTTGTCGAGTTCATGTTGGAGCAGATACCCAAGGAGAAGAATGTCAAGGCCGGTTAACTAGCTAAGGCAACAGACAACCCAAAAGGAGCTACTCCTTGGGTCCCCTTAGAGATTCAAGACACCCCTACAACGAACCATGGGAAACAACAATGGAGGTAGATCGCCATACATGAAAAGTGGATGTTGCCCTTTGTAAAATACTTAGCAAAAAAGGAACTTCCTGCCAACCGAAAGGAAGTGAGAAAGGTCTTCTACCAGGCTCCCCATTACATGATCGTTGATGGGAAGATCTACAAATGGGGATACTTGACACCACTTTAATAATGTGTGTCTAAAGACAAATCCGGCCAGATCCTAGAAGATCTACATGAAGAATTTTGTAGAGATCATGCTAGGGGGAAAAGCCTAGCAAAAAAGGCTACCCAACAAGGCTACTATTGGCCTACTACGATCAAAGATCCCATGGACTATGTGAAGAGATATGACCAATGTCAGCAGTTCACCAAGATATCTAAGGCCTCTTCTACCTTCCCTACTTATATGATTTTCCCATGGCCGTTCAACACATGGAGGATTATTTGATTGGAAAGTTGCCCACTGATGGGGGTATATAATCACGTAGTCGCCATCGACTACTTCACTAAATGGGTTGAGATCAAACCCCTTAAGGTTGTCAATAAAACCATCGAGTCCGCACTCAAGAAACGCCTCGCAGAAGCCTTGGGGATTTTTGTCGAAGAACTGCTACTTTTTTTTATTCTTATGGCACTTCAAGCCATACTTCAACCGGTCATACTCCTTTCTTGCTATCCTTTAGGTTCAAAGCCATACTACCCATAGAAGTAGATGTCCCATCATATCAGCATCTGACCTTTGATCCTAAGAAAAACAACGAGCTACTCAAGCTTGGAGTTGACACTATAGAAGAATGAAGAGCCAAGCCGAAGCCTACAAGAGAAAGATCTCCAACTTAAGAGTAAAGCTCTGGAAGTTCATTATCAATAACCTAGTCTTATGCTAAGTGTTTGTAAATACAGAGAGTTCGGTCGAAGGAGTGCTTGGACCAAACTGGGAGGAGTCATATGTCATAAGCATCATCCTAACAAATGGTGCTTATTGTTTCTCTCACCCGAATTAAACCCATATTTCCCACACTTGGGATCCCATGCACCTCTAAGCCTATCACATATAAGAGCCGACCACAATTATAAGGCTGTGTAGTACATCTTTTATGAAGAATACATTGAAGTTCAGAGCTAACATTGTTCAACACATTCACCAAGGCTATCCAACGAGGATGAGTTATTATATGCTCAATACCTTGTTTAGAGACCACCGACCTGTACTGCCAAGGACTGCACGATCCATGCACCCTTCCTTGCCGACCTGCTATCTGATGAGGGTGGATTACCGTGCATTCAATTCCTTTTTTGGGACTACCACCTAGCACCCTGGTTCGGGCCGCTGCCACTCTTAACTACCAGCGTCACCTTGGAGAACCTTTAAGCAGCCCAGGCTATCCAATGAAGGATCTATTATCATATGCTCATTACCTTGTTATGGACTATCGACCTTTGCTGCCAAGGATTATACGATCCACGCTCCCTTCCTTGCCAACTGGCTGTCCACGAGGGGCGAATTACTATGCATCCACTTCCTTGTTAAGGGCTACCTGGCTATCACACAAGATTGAATTGCCATGCATTCATATCCTTGCTCAGGGACTGCCTATTTCCCTGAGAGTTTAGGTGAGACATCTCTCCCTTTTATGTCGGGGTGCATTAATAAGCTAAGATATGACTACAACAGTCACTTACCCTTCGTCCATAATGCCACCTGTCCCTCATGTGGGAAGGGCACTATTATGGAGACTGGCGCTATTACCCCTAGTAACATCGAAATTCGGCATCCGTAGTGCATCCACATACAAATAAGCCGAGCCATTCTTCGACTGGAAACGTGTCAGGTGATATAACCTTCAAGTCACTCAACACTAAGGTTTGAGCGGGGTAGGCTATCACTCTATCTTGCAGCGTGTCATCTGAGAGCAACCTTCAAGCCATTCAATGCTTATGTTCAAGCAGGATAGCCTGTCACTCTATCTTGTAGTGTGTCACCTTAGAGTAACCTTCAAGCCACATAATTCTAAGATTTGAGCCGGGTCCATTCAACAATGGAACAACACAATGAAGCCCAACAATCGTTTGTCGGCCTTGGTGCTTAAGCAAGACATTGGGTTGCATAATTAGTGCTCGCATTCGAGTCCATTAAATGGCTTGGCCTATCAACCATAATGAGTTGATCAATCCAGTGTAAGGGACTATTAGCTATGCAATGTATGCTACCCTATAAGCTATGCACTGGTAGATAAGAATAGATAAAACAACAAGAGGACTTAGACAAATTTCAACAAAATGGTTTCGCTGCTCTTTGGTCAATAAGCCTATTTGCTCAATTAGTCGGGTCAAGGAGTTCAACTGCTCCTTGGTCAATACAATGGTCACTGGAATCCCAGTTGACCTCATATCCTCCGCCGCCTCCACCCGGTCATCTGCAAATGTAGTGATGTTAAACTTGCTGATGGAAATCGAAACTTGGAAATTTTCCCAAAGATGGATCTTAACTATGTTCCTCAATCGATTTTTCCACTTAGCCTCATCCTCCTTCCTAGCGGTAGCTAAATTCCCAGTCGTTCGACACTCAATCGTATGCTTGGTCAGGTTGACCCACAACTGGTCGACCTCCTTCTCCAACTTCTCTAATATCTCCCTATGGTGCGTATCTACCTTCTCCGCCCTTGCCATGGTCTCGGCTGACAAGCACACTGACTTTTGGGCTGCCTTAGCCGCTTCCTTGCTCGCCCTCTAGGCCGCTCCTAAGCCTTGATGGCCTCCGTCTCTGCTGCCTGCCAAGCCATTGCCTCTGCCTTATGGTCATTCAAAGTCTCCACATCCCCCCGATGCATATACAGTGGTACCTCGCCTGAAGAAGAGCAAGTGTTAGAATAACCAAGTAAAAAAGGCAAGCAAGTTTGGAGTTAATAACTCACCAACAGAGGATTCCAACTCTGGAAGTCTATCGCATCTTTTAGGGAATGTCAGTTCAAGCTAGACCAGACATGGTGGGAGTAAAAAAGGGCCTCCATTGACATTGGTTGGAAGGCCGAAAGCATTTACTCCATGTCAGCGACATCCTTAGCATGGTGGAGTCCAAAGTAACCTGCCCTGATGATGCGACATCCTCATCAATGTCTAGCTCCTCTATGTCATAAATATAGAGGAACCCCTTGAAAGGCATGGCCACCAAAACTACCGAGGATGGGCTAACCACATCCTTTTTTATCTTCTTACTCTCAAAGGATCATTAGAGTGACTTTAAGTGGCTGAGGGACACATTGATAGCTTGCCAGATGCGTTCGAGCATATGAGGGGCCTAGTGCACAACAGGTACAATGGGGCGGTAATGACTTGAGTCATGCTTGCCTAAACAAATTCTCATCAAAAGCTTCAAAACTCAACTCGTTGTCCACTGTAACAACATAGAGGAAACACGAATTTGTCAAAATGCTAAGTAAAAGAAGATAGGTGCAAGTAAAGTACCATTTATACCGGTAATGCCCCAATTTCTTACAAGGGGCAGGCATGATAAGACCGAGCTGCCTACATTAGTTTGGTCCGTCCCGACATGAGGTTAGCCCAGAGACCTGGCTTCTATCAAGATAAAAACATTATGCAGGAATTTACTCAAAGGAGAGACCTGCATCCTTATCGACGCCTGGCTTTTGCAACTCTCCCCTAACACTGCTTTCCTCAGAGCTTGCCTTTGTATCCTAATTAAAGGGCGAGATCTCACGATGATGAACCGAGACGTCAACTAATTATTGTAGGTCAAAATTTTCCCATTGAGGCATCGACATGCTTAATCTGTCAAGATCAACATGTTGCCACACTTCAGGCTTCTCACCTGTAACAACGTCATTGTACCCCTGGTTCTCGCTCGTAATTGGCCCATCGTCGAGTTTTAGGAATTAAATTGGAATAATCCCGCTTCGTTGTGGACGTCTTCTTTGTCGCCTTCTTCTCTGGGACAACCCGCTCCCCAGCCATTATTTGAATTTAGCTCATTGACCCTACCCGGTGAAGGTTGTCATCGGTCATCAAAATCCTTAAGTCCTGGTGTTTAACGATGGCCAACTTCAGCAGGTTTGAGTTCTCATTTAGCATCACGAATCCAGCACCGACATAAGCAAGATTTCCCATATCGATAGGTAGGTTAAGCAAAGGAAGGGAGGGAAAAAGAATAGAAAAGAAAAGAAGCAAAGACTTACTAATGATTTGGAAGTTGAGGTGCTCAAGCCCGAGATTGACCTCGCGTAGAATGAAATGGTACCTAATCATCCAGTCGGGTGGCTTTGATAAGAAGCCTGAGAAAATCATAAGCTTGGTGTTAGCCAGAAAGTGGTAGTAAGTGCCAACTAGATACTCGACTTCTTTCTGCAACCGGAAGACCATCTCAATAAAGTTAGCATTCAACTCTAGTAGGATAAGCGCCATGCAAGCGACATAGACGCTATATAATAACTAGTAGTTGTTGGGTTAGTTGACTGGGGGCAAGATAGTATGCGTTAAGGATCAAGACAATACAGGGATGGAGGGGTAACCCTTGCCTTGAGGTAGCCTAAAGAGAAAGCAAAGAAGCCTATAGGAGGGCAATTAGGACGGTCGGTGGCAGTAGGATATCGAACCATCCCTATATTACATCCATGCGTAGCCACGAGCTTCGCTTGGCCAATCTTCCCGTACTCCAGTTCAAAGGCCCTAAGGCTATCGACGCCAGTGGTAGTCGATCTACCAGTGGATGTAGATCATGAAGTGACCATCTGAAACATAAGCGACCTTAGTTAGACAAAGCCCCGACATCTTTGCCCAGCAAAACATCAAGGTGGAAGCTTGACGTCCGTCTTTATGGCGTGCCTCTACCGGGCACCCCATAAAGGCCAGCCCACAACTCAAACTCCTAAGCTAAGTAACAAGCCTTATAGCCCCCTATCTATTTAGTCTAGTTTATTACCTAAGGCCCATATTCATGAATTGGGCCTATTTCACAGCCTATCACCTGACATTTACTAATGTAATTATCTAACAGTTACAGGCCCATTGGAGTCCATCAACATTGATCGACCGCTGTTGACAGGGATGGTCGATCGACGTCCATAGATGCCAAAAAAGCAGATTTTGACCAAGGTGAACAAATACATTGCAACATCATCAACAACATTACATGAGTACAAAGCAACAAGAAAATAAAATAGAAAAACAAAAAACACAAAAATGATGAAAAGCTCAAAACTTGGATGGTGATGGCGCCTACGGTGGAGGAGGAGGAGGAGAAGAGCGAAGCACTTACTTTTTTGTCAAAGAGAGCTGGAAAGTCAGAGGTTTCGAGATCTTTCAAAGGTTTTAATGGTTGTTTTGAATTTCACGTTTTGGTAAAGAATGGAAAAAGGAGAGGCAACAACTTTTTAAACACTTACCCCCTTGATCTCAGTTGTTTGATTCAAAGCGCCTTCAAATGTCAACCGTTTAGGTGTAATTAATGCACCTTTAATTCATACACGTTGGAAACATAAGTATCTTCCATGTTTGAAAAAAGGTAACCGTCAATCACATGGTGCCACATGGAGCACACATTAAATGCACAGCAGAAGGGCTGGTCAATTGGATCCTTTTGAAATGACAAGCCCGCCTCTGCTCAAGAAGACGGGCTTGTGGGAAAAATGTTGCTTAAATTTCTCGCAGATATAAATATTAGGCCAATTAAGCACGACCGATTAAATCAAAGTCGGTCCAGCACAACTCGGCCCTTCTTGTAGATACCGGTCCAAGAATAGTCTATCCCCAAGACAGTCCAACTACTCAATAACCCTTCAATCTATTATCGACCGGCTTAATCCAAGATGGCTCCAACAATTAACTCACTAGATATGACCAGCTCAAGCACGACCCGTTATTGATCCAACTTCATCACAGCCCACCTTCGACTCGTTCCAGGCAGCTTGTATCATCATCCTACAGTTCGGCTTGGCACCTTCCTTATAGCTTAGTCCTCGGCACCATTCAATTTCCTCGACAAACTTCAATAGTAAGGAACCAACCCATTCATGGCGGTCTACATCTGATCTGGCTTAAGGTCAGCTCGTCAAGACCAACTCCATTGCCGGCCGACATAGCTCAAGACGCCTAAAATAGCCAACCCATCTGTCAAGTACGGCTCAAGCATGACTTGTCTCTGACTTGGCTCTATCCCAGCCTATTCCGTCATCTCATAGATGGCTCGGCACATTATTTGCACCTTGGTCCTTGACAGTATTCAACTTCCTTTAGATATCATTAGTAGCCGACCGGTCAGCATAGCCTGGCCAAAGCCACTCATTTGCCTTGCCATATAGGCATGCAAAAGTGAACGACAAGTCGTACATCTAGCTGTACTAGGTACTGTAGCAAAGCGGCCAAAAACAAACCTACTCCTGTAGCTCACTGTTAGCGTTTAATGGGTATTAAATGTAATGCATGCGCTTGCTATGGAGGGACAACCAACATACTTCTCAGCCATATATTCCAACATTCCTTTACAGTTGGCTTCCACAGCCAGTGCGACCAGATCAATGGCCAAGCACTCTTCCCACCTGCTTTTCTACATAATCTTAGCTGTCCAACATCAATTCCAACCCCTGTAAATATCCCATGCAATGCTACTTCAAAAAGGTGGATTTTCCAGTTGATATTATCATGTAACTCAGTCACTCCTCAGCAGCTCATGGCCCTAAGGTTAACCACTTGTTAGCCTTGAGTGCTTTATTTCTTGTTATTCTCTTCTAATTCCTTGTAATTGTAAGAGAGAAGCATAATAAGAGATCTTCATAGTGGACGTGTGCAAGCTTGCTAAACCACTCTATATTTTTGTGTCATTTACTTTGCTTTGATTATTTTCTTTCTCATTTTACATTTTAAAGCCTAGTGATTAACAAGTAACATTTGCTTCACAACACCGAGGTTGGGCAATTCTTTAGTCAACAAGATGCATCACTGTGTGCTCGGCTCAACAAACGACCATGATGGTCACTACACGAGTAGTCACAACTAGTAGCCTGACATCTAAGTCTCATTGGCTTTGGGGAGTCCATTTGTCTTGGCCTCTATGCTCCATCATGTTGTCTTCCACGACTACTTCCTCTAGATCGCTCCCTTGCATGAGTGTTTCCTTCAAAATTACTTCTAAACCTTTCACTAGCATGGACTACATCATGATTCTTATCTCTGCCAACATCATGACGTCGATCACCTCCACGCCTGAATGGATCGGTATAGATCAATCCAATTGGACCAGTTCTCTAAGCCAACCATTTCTTTCGGTATTTCTATTAGCATTTCCTACCCCCGCCCTTTCTTGATTTTCTCTACGCCTTCCAGTAGAGCTCCCTTCATCAGATACAACCAGATAATTTCCTCTACCTTTACGATCTCTAACGTGAGATCCATCTTCTTTCCAACTCTTCCATAATCGCCCTTTGTGTTGCCTCTATTTATTGGTCAACGGCAGCCACCATGCCTTCCAATTCCTTTCCAGTGACCAGATCTGGTAGAGGTTGCGTGGCTTTCGCTAGCATTTCCAATGCTTCCTCCATTAAATGCTCGTCTAACTTGCTTTCTCGGGTTCTTCTTAGGTCCCATTTAATCCGATCTCCCTGTAAATTTTATTCAAATCTTAGCAACAACATAGATCTAGCCCAAGTTCAATTCTTGACGAATGCACCAAAAGATGTTAGCCAAAAATTGGTCTAACAACCTAAATGGTTGATCTTGTGAACGTGATGATTCTATGTCATTATATCAGATCAAACAATAGTAGATCAACATAAAAAATATAATGAGAGAAAAGAGGAAAATTAAGACATAATAAAAATTTATGGTCGTTTGATTATGTCTATGTCCACTTTAATGTTGATTTATTGCCGATTACACAATAAATCTAGAAGAATATCAATTACATCTTAAAATTCAATAAGAATTTACAATGACAGCACTTCCCATAAGATGTGTAAGAGCAATTTGCCAAGATTCAGAATTCTTTTTTTTATTGTATGTAGACCCATGTTTATAGTTATAATTGGCTATTTTGAGCTTTTGAGTAGTAAAACCATATTGCTGATGATTAGAACTCGTCATAGATAAAGATCCAAGAAGATAAAGGAAGATCATAGCAAAAATTTGCTACGTAGATGAATTGGTACTGATCTATAGAAAAGTTACTCCTCTCCCGTTTTGTTTAAGATATGGTGTTATTTTTCAGTGTTGATATCCTTCCTTAATGCCTCTTAGCTTGATAGTCCACACATTCACTGAGAATGGAGGCAAACTGGAGTAGGTTGATGGATGACACCGATCGAACTTAGCCAATTTTCATGTACTTTTCATTTGCTATTCTTCGTATTCCACCGTCCTTTAGTCTAACATTCGTCCTTCATCAAGTTCAATATTATCGAATTGTCGCTTGTGAAAAATCCTAGATAACATTAATTAAACGTCACGTGAATGACCATTAGCTCAACCGGTTAATGATATGCCGTTAAAGACTATGTCATAAAGGTTATGAGTTTATGCTTTACAGAGATCAAAACAGCTACTCTGTTTGAATAAATAAAACTCTTCCAGTAGACGTTAATTAATTGTTTGGAGAACATAAATTTGATTAAAAAGGTAGCTGTACGTTGCAATATATATACAACAGTTTCCCAAATATCAAACTCAGATAAGCTCATCAATTCCCTCATATTTACTCGTCTTCTCTAAAACCCAACGTTCTCTTCCCCCCAAATTTTAGGGTTAGGGTAAAGGGTTCTCCCTTATTTCCTCTTTCCATCTCGTCTCTTTCAAATTTCCGATCTCGCGGTCGATTGAATTTGAGGTAATTTTATCTTCGATTACCCAAATTCCGTATTTTCTTGTGCTTTCTCTATACGCATTGCATGTTAAAAATATAATGTATTTGTGAATGGGTCTTTGGATTGAGGCTACTGTCATATGTTTACAGCATCAATTAGTGATTCCCAATTATTCTGATGCTAAAATTCGACTACTTGTGATAATAACATATGTTAAACCTTCTGTATTATCGTATTATATTAAAAATTCTGACGACTCTTTATTTTCTCGTTGAAGAATTACATGGATGTTAAAATGGCTGTCTCTGCATACAAATTTATTTTAACTTGATTATGAATCTTATCCAAAGCTTATTTCATTTTGCTAACTGAAGTTGTACCTCATGCGAAATTATAATCTGTCAGTGTGTATTCTTTTCATTCGCACAATAAATTACATTCGTAACTGAATATAATAATTTGAATACTTCATTATAATTTTGGGTTCATAGCAACGATACCAAAACATTGGATTACAGAATTTCTTGTTGACTTGAATATCTATTGATTTCACTTTGTATGGAATTATATAATGAGTAACCAAAGTCCTACAGGGAAACAATGTCAAAATCTTGAGTCAAGACGTACAATGACATCTAGTTTATTTAGAGCTCCTCCAGACTTAATAATACTTGATGATGATGATGATAATGATGTGTATATGTATGCTCCAACCTCACCAATAGAGGTATATCTATTTATTTCATGTTAATGTATTGTAGATTCATATTTGTGTCTTGTATAACACAGCTAACATTCTTAATTTCTGTCATTCATTTGCATAGACAAGATACTTCTTTCCATGCCCAAGTTTTCCAGACCCTCCTATCAGAGAAGAGGATCTTGACCTCCGTCTTGGTGTTAATGGTCGGTATTTATTGATTAAATTTTCAGTTCATTTTTGTTTTTGCAATGTTGAATAATCGTAAATTTGATGTATAAGTTACACAAACTACTTGTGGTAGTGCCCTTTTAATTTATTTTGGTATTATACGGTTTCATAATGGTCAGCTGTTTCACAGTAAAACAAAAATTTGTAGTTAGTCAAAAAAATTGTAAACTTTAGAAGCTATCATTGTAATTAGGTTTGGGTCAAGGTACTCATATATACTTGTAGCGATACTAGCCAATTAATGCCGAGTTACAGATGTAGGGCTTCGGAAAGATACTATGGCATTGGATTGATGCCAACAATCTTTAAAACCATAAATCAGTTATCACTCATATTCTTGTGCTTGAATTTCCATTGATGGTCGATTGTATGTCAGTGCTTACCATTGTAAGAGTTTATAACAGAGTATAGTTTGCTATGTTGTTGTCTCCATGCTAATTGGATAAGTGGTTTCTTTTCTGAATACTTTTTTGTAGGAAGAACTTGAATTCTAAAAGTTTATGCATTAGATGTTTGTATATCTACATATGTTCGTGGTTGCCTGATGCAACATAACATCACATTCAAAGAGAGTATTGGAATATCTTGTTATCTATAGCAAACATGACTTTATTTACATGTATGCTGTATACAGTTAGCACCATTAATTATACAATTATTTGTTGAACAAAAACATAAGTTACAAACAATTTTTTGGATTAATATTGAGGCAGTCATGTGCTCTTTTATTCTGTACCACTTCCAGTGAAAGTCCACTAATCATTTGAGGAGAGACTTTGGATGTGAATTAAAGTATTGGGCATCAATTCCTTTAGGACCAGTGCTGGGGGTCTAGGAGATTTTTCTTTGCTTTTCACGTAGTAGCTTGGATTGTGAACATAACTTCCATCTTAAACAGGATTAAGAACTGTTAGTTACGATCACTCTAAAGTTAATTTTAGAAAAAAATGGATTTCCTACGATTTTAGATAACTACTTTATTTCTTTTTAATTGGTGCTAACATAGATTCTTTACTGGTTACTTTGTTCCGTGTTCAGGAACTATTAATCAACTTTTTATATTTACAATGTTTGGGTAAATATAATCAAAAGGGGTAATGAGGATTGGTCCACTAGTCACTATTATATTGAAATAAGGTTCCTCGCTTTGTATTATGTCTCCAATGTCGCCGTCACCATGTATAAATCTCCCAATTATTATCATTTGTTGTGGCACCCGCATCAAAGTAAAGCATTTTATATTTTAAAACATAAAACCTTAAAATGCATCAACTTTTTATGGAAGCGTAGGATCGAATATACATTCACAACATCAAGTCATAAATTTCATAAGCTTTTCATTTGCTAGTGTTGCACACAAGTAAAAAGTAAAAAATTTAAAAGCTATATTTTAATTGTATTATTTTCTTTAAGGTCGAATCAATGTTCCCGTCTGCAACACTCAAACATACACGTCCTATATTTAAATTTAAATTATATATATAGTGTAATGTTATGTGTGCCCATGGAACATGATAACACATTAGTAATTGTGTTAATTACAGTACCAATGAATTGATTATTGTAATTATTATCTTCTAGGCATCAATTTATGTTATTACACGATAAGCGCATTTATAATTGTTTTTGATACAAATGTCAGTGTGTTGTATGCCCACTGAGGCAATTTACGTTATCCTTTAGACGGTGACAGTCTATTCCTAGACCCGATAACTCGCCCAGAGTGTTAGCCTCATCCAATCGCTTCTCCTTCTGTGATGGCCTTTCCAAGACTCGATCACTTGCAACCTCTTATGCTAGTCTTTTGAGTACAAAATTCTAAAAACCTCTAAAAATAATTTGAGTTTGAGTTCAAGAGGAAATACGAAGATGAGAGATCAAAGAGTTTTCAAAGTTTTGGATCTTTATCGTTAATGGTTGCAAATTTGTGAAGAATTTGTTTGAAATAGCATGTATCTGTATATAAATTAGGTTTTTGATTCTAGAAAGATATGAATAAGTTTTGTGTGTTTTCTCCATAATTTTTTTGAAGTCAAGGGTCTTTAAATAGTGGTGAAAGGTTGCACATATTCTTTAAATGAGCGAGTTAACAAATTTTCTTAAATTTTCTAATATAAGTTACTCATCAAACACTCGATATACTAATTCACTTGAAGCATCTTGAGCTTTGAAGTGTCTTCTTGCGTTGTAGCACATATTCATCACCGTGCACATTGTTGGTAAACAGTTAGCAGCATGCCTTATACACTTGTTATCGTCAAAACACAATGTCCACGGTTCTAATGGTCTCTTCGTCAACCATGCAAATTTGATGATAATAAAATGCAATAACTCTTCTAAGTTTATGCGCTTTCTCTCTAACGCTTTGCATTTTGTTATTCTGTACTTTTTTCTCCCAATGACATTTGCAAAAAATATTA
The DNA here is from genome assembly GCA_030737815.1 of Allium fistulosum. Taxonomy (NCBI): domain Eukaryota; kingdom Viridiplantae; phylum Streptophyta; class Magnoliopsida; order Asparagales; family Amaryllidaceae; genus Allium; species Allium fistulosum. The sequence continues at coordinate 406,961,590 of CM060904.1, read as the reverse complement.
GGTGTACAATAAAAATTTTAGTTGGACTTGCAAGGTATTAGTGAGATATGTAGAGTTTAGTAAGTGATTTATATCATCAAACACATATGATCAAATATAAGTTTAAAATCATATAATTGCAAGAATTTTAGATTCATATTTCATAGCGATTGAGATTAATTTATATTATTTTAGCTTCATTATCGACTATGTATCTCTTCTTCTTTTGTGCGTGGTACTTTTTTCTGTTTAGCACCTTATTTTTCCGGTAATTTTTGAATTCTTTGGTAATTTCTCCTTGTTTTTATTATATGAGGTTTTAGCCAAAGGATTCAACCTTGAATGCGTGTGACGTTTTAATAACTTTGTCTCCATGGCTAACCTTCAACCGAATTTCCGAAACCATTAGTTTCCTTGCAAAATCCTCAACCTTCATGGTTGACAAAACCAAAGGATTCAACCTTGAATGCATGCAACGTTTCAATAACTTTGTCTCCAATACATCTTCAATCAAATTTCCTAAACCATTAGTTTCCTTACAAAATCCTCTACCTTCACGGTTGAGAGATTATCAGTTTTTTCTATGGCTAATATCTTACTCTCACATTCTTTAGTTAGAGAGTTTAATATATTTTCATAATAATATCAAGATAGGTAAAGTTTTGCCTAGGCATATGAATGCATGTTGAATATTCTGAAGCCTAGCATACGTATTAGAAATTGGTTCATTTGGCTTCATTTTAAAATTTAAATTGATTCAACGCTGATATTTTCTTTTATTTCTATTTACTTGTGCCCTCATGTATGACTTGCAATGTACTCCAGATTTTGTGTACTTTGATAAATATATATACAATTAAATCTATTTTTGTCTAATCCACAATATAGTATGTTCATGTCCTTAAAATTATACAATGCAATTTTTTTATCTAAGCTAGACCACTTATGATAATTGGTGACACATACTTTGTTTGTGTCATATTCCATATGTCGAATCCATTGATTGTAAATAAATGCACATACGACATGACCAATATGCATAGTAAGTACTATCAGAAAGTGGAGGTTTAGAGAACACTGTCCTTTGACAAAAGCGTAACAGTAGCACTAAATTTTCAAAATTTGAAAGTCAGACTCTAATACCAAATGAAAAAATGTGTTACTTTTAACCCACACACACGGACGCACATTGGAGGGAGAGGGAGAGAGAGACTATCAATGCAACGGAATAACTTAACTACAATCAAATATTAAGTTGTATATGCTTTAGAATAATGATCAATCACAGAGCGGCAACATAAGGTATAAAAGCAAGTAAAGAGATCAAACATAGCAATTTTTATATTGGTTTGGATATAAAATCCTACATCCACCACTGTAGAGTATGGATATCACCAACAACTTGCCATCACAAGTCTTCTCTCGTAACTTAAAATCACTTTCCGCAATCATCTTGATTCAACAACATCTTGGTGTGCAATAGAGAGATGAAGGAGCATTGGGGTCATCTTCCGCAACTTTTTCGAACCTCAATGACAGCCTTCGGTTGAGACTCAGGCATGGTTTAAGGTTTCGGCCGGAACCCCGAGATTCCGGCCACCTCGGTTCGGTTCCGGCCGGTGGCGGGACGAGATTAGGTTAAAATCTCGTCCCGCTAACTAACAGTTAAAAAAATCAAAAAAAAGATGAAGAAGAAGAAAAATCAGTAAATTACCTACCCGGAATTGAGAGTCGAGATGCAAATTCAAGTGAGTATTGTTGTTGTCGATTTCATAGCACAAAGCAACAATTGTCGTCGAGCATCTCATTCGATTTTACTGTCGTCGTTGATTTTACTGTCGCCTCGTTCGATTTTACAGTTTGCCCTAGAGAGGAAGATGCGGTTTTGTAAATTAAGGGCTGAAGTGGAAGCCCTAAAGAGGAAGGAGCTGTTTTGTAATTAAGGGCTGAAGTGAAAACAGACTAATTAAAATAGATATTGGGCTGAGCTTTGAAATGAAACTAAACATCATTTAAGTTTATTTAGTTAGGACTGAATATAATGACATAAATTGGGCTGGACTAACTTATTTAATTTAATTTAGTATAATTCTAATTTTAAATTAATTTTCTTTTAGTTAAGTATAAAAATATTAGGTTAGACTATATCTTATATTTTATTTACCGTTACATTTTCATTAACAAACCATTGAAATTCGAAAGCATGACCGGAACCGAAACTAAAACCGAAACTTCCGAAATCATCCGAAACTAAGAAAATTACAAATGAACGAAACCGAGACCGAAACCGAGTTTTCGAACCTTGGACTCATGCACCTTCAGATAGTTGAGATTCAATCAGAAGGTATTTCATGTTCTTTTGGATAATTATGTTCAGTGGTTGCGAATCTGTGAAGAATCTGTCTGAAAGAGCATGGATTTGTGCTATGTAAATTATGATTTGACCCAACAAAGATAGAAGTGATGGAGCATGAATCATTAGTGTTTCCTCTGTTGAAAAATTTGAATTTAGATGTCTTTAAGTTGCAGTGAGAGGTTGCAGCCATCCATTAAGTGACACGACTGTTAGATTATATTTGAATATTGAATCAGAAGTTACAATTGGTTAGGTGCATGTCGACAGATGTGTATGCATCCGTTGATAGACCTAGTTCTATTGACAAATCAGGATCTAGGTCTATAGAGATTTGAGTTGAAATGCCTTTTTGCTTCAAAATTGATTTTACAAATATTTAGAAAATCCAGAAAAATTAAGAGAACATATTTAAACCATTTTGAAAGATAATGTGATCTGTGAGAGTTTTTAACAAAGTTTCTACTGCTCGTTACTCATTAAACACTTGACATGCTAGTTCACTTGAAGCACGCTTGTATTCTTAAGCTTTGAAGTGTCTTTTAACATTGTTAGAACATATTCATCACTTATATACTTGCACATTCTTGATAAGCATTTAATCGGTTAGTAGCACTTGTATGTTGTGCAGTTAATGTCACACTATTACCCCATTAAAACCCTGTTATATCTGATAGCGTATTTCTACCGCTACGATTTTTCCATATAGTCATTCCGCATTAAGTCCCGCTATTTCCGTTATATTCCGTTATTCCCGCTATATTATGCTATTTCCGCTATATCTTCTTTAAAAGAAATGAATTGAAAAATGACATTTATACATTACAAAAATTATGAAATTAATTTATTTAATTGAAATTTTAATATATTTTCAGAAATGAAAATACTCTAATATTCTACTAAATTCAATTATGTTATATATAATAGTTTTACGTTTATTTACAATATATTTGCACATGTTTTTATTTAAAATTATTTATGTATTAATTATAATTCAATTGAATGTTAAATTTTTATTTAATTACCATTTAAATATTTATATAAACATTAAGTACGAGTTTTATATGTTATTTTAGAGTCATCCGCTATATCCTTGCTGTATCCCCGCTATGACTTTTTGCACCTCCGACGTATTGAATCTGCCGAGCGCTTTAACTGCACAGCTTGTATGGTTGCTGTCATCAAAACACAATATTCAAGAATGTAACATTCTTTACATCCCGATAAACTTGTCCCAGTGGAAGTTTGACTTTCTATTTGATGGAAGTTTGACTTTCCGGTTGATGTAAGCTTGACTTCCTTTTCCTTCCATAGGAAGTTTGACTTCCATTCCATTAGAAGGGATTTAATTTACTCTTCATTTTGAAATGAATTTACCATTCTTCACCCTAGGAAGTTTTGACTTACTCTCTGGAGGAAGTTTTGGCTTACTTTTGGAAGAAAGTTGCGACTTGCTCTCAAAAAAACATAAAACTGACTTTGTTCATGCCAATTTATGTTGCAAAATGTAAAGTCAACGACATTTGACTAGTGCTGTTCATATTTGTTTATGTTATGTTAGAAATAAATGCTTAATCTCAGTTATTATCTTCACGACACATTCTTTATAACAGTAAGGTGAATACTACATTACATAGGCTTATCGGTTGATATGTTTGTATGAATTTAACTATTTCTTGTTTACTGGATGCAACATTTTATTTATTTAAGTCCATAATTATTTTGGCATCTGTTTTCTTATACATTTACTGTTCTGGCAGCATCTGATGGATCTTCTGAAGAGATAGATAGAAGGGATTATACATTAAAGAAAAAAAATTCTGAGGTACTCCCAAAAACTGATTAATTTTTTGTTAGCGCAAAATTGTTACACATTTAATTACATTCAGTTACACCCTGAACAGATTTGAGCTACATCGGGAATCATATTGGACTATATTAAATTATGTCTAAATTACAACTGAATTTTCTATGGGTTGAGCAATCTGATGTTTTCTAAAATAAGTATGGTTTTGGTTAAATTCCCCATCTTTACTATACATAATCCGAGTGCCTTAATTTTTTCTGTTTCAACCATTCCTTAAAAAATCGGTAATAATATTCTTATTCAGCTTCTGCTACCCCTCCTTTATCTCCACCTCTACCCGTTACAACTAAAAGCTGGAATTTCAATCCTCAAAGACATATCTGCACTTCTCTCATTACTATATATAATTTCTATAACGTTGTTTCATTTATTTGTATTGTCAGTGATATCAATATAAGAAATGAATAAAACTCAGTAAATTTTTTTAAAAAAGGAAAAGAAAAAGAAAATAATACATCGTATTTTCAGTACAAGTTATATTTTTGAATCAAAATATAAAGGGGGCGGCTATTGGGACACAAAATAAAACACAAAATGGTGGCATAATGGATGTTAGTCGTTGTACTCGATATTTCTCTATTAAACATAACCTGGGCAAACTGAATGTCTTAGATATGTAAAATAACACAGTTTTTTCAGCTTCGCAAGTGTCTAGTATCTTTCGATGACCTCACTACTAAATATGTGGTTCAATTCAATAATCATCTATAAAATACGTTTAAGATTAAGCTCAATAAGCAGCTATGTATTTGGCTTCTATGCTGATACAGGATGAAGCGCCAAGCACTGTAGTATGTAAAAGTTCAAGGTGTCCATAAGCAGCACTATAAATGATGAGGCATGTGTTGCTATAACTCTGTTAGGTGCTTGGACACCAAGCTGAAAAAGAGAGCGTAGGAGGAGCCTATTAGAAATACCCTTTCACGTCACACACAATAAATTTAACAATTTATAATTAATTTTCTCATTATCACATTATTCCACCCCGTAAAGCCCAGATTACATGCTACAAATTTCATTTTAAGTAGCTTTACGTTCTATTATGAACTACCTACTTAGGCTCCATGCATATGGATCGTAAACTATGGTCTTGGGAACATTTATACCACAAATTTAGCGCCACACATACTTCATCAAATTTGACAGTCTATAAATTACCTGCATGTATCAGTACACAAAAACATAGATAGTGTTCCGGTCCTTTCATTTTGTTCTCTTGCAACAAAACCTGTTCAATCTTAAATTTTCAATTAACAACAAAACTAAGAGGTAAATAGTTAGTCAATTGCTAACATGGACCCATTTGACACAGGAAATAACGAAGGTGAAGTTAAAATGTGCAATATGTATGGATACAATGAAAGACGAGACATCAACGTTATGTGGACACCTCTTCTGTAAACAATGCATCACTAGTGCCATCATAGCTCAAAAGAGATGCCCTGCCTGCCGAACTGAGCTCTCTATCTCCAGCATCCATCGCATATTTCTTCCAGGAGCTATCCCTTGACAAATTCCATAACACTCTGTTGTTTAACTGCGCTTGAAAAAGTCAGAATATCAAATAAAGAGATGCTAAGAGCTTTTGTGTTTAATGGTTCCAAGTCTTGTTCTTGGAAGAATGATCAGATTTGTGAATCTTGTTATAGTGAAATGCTTATTGTTGTAGCTGAGAGTTCATGAGATTAGAATTAGCTAAAAATTGAAAAGTTGATGTTAGATATTAATTTGTTCATTGACATTGAGTGAAAATGTGTTATCTTATTAGATGATCAATATTGTAAGGCTAAGCTGTATTGTTGGTTACCATCAGGTAATTTCTTTTTCTGTTTTATGTTGATCCTTATTTTTCAAGGCATATAATGATTGCTGTGGCAATCATCTTGTTCATATTATCTAAACACAGCAGCTGGCTCGTATTTTAGATATATTCTCTCTTTTTTATGTTTAACAAATTCATTTTGAAGCGTGTGGACATATCTGGAATATTGGGTTTTATTCAATCTGGTGCTTAAAGAATTCTTCAAATTTGCATTTTTAGCCGTGCAGGCCATAACATTTATTCCATTGTTTGTGTAGAGTCTGTAGACATGCAATTGAGGGCTTTGGTTCAATGCTTTGCTTTGTTTGCACATTGCACAGAGGTTAGCTTGACCCCACCATCTTTTTACTAGGTTTAAGCGCTTATAATTTTCTGTAATTTTTCTTATATATAAGTTTCTTCTGTGTGCTTATAAATGCTGAACAGATGGTCAATTATTCTGATTTTAAATTATTGTGTTCAGAATATGGCACTTTTTAATGCCTAGAACATGATCAATGTATGAGTGTCAAATGCATACACCTGCAGTTACCTGCTGATGCCTCAACTTTCCTTGTATTAAAAGTTACCCATACCGAAATAGCACAAACTTCAATATAACAATAAATCCTAAACCAGTTATTTTATATAATACAATAACAATTCTCTGTGAAGTTTCATGCTCAGTGATTACAGCTACCAAGGTTTAAACTTGAGAATCTTATTGGCCAACGACTCCAGCGATTCTGACATGAAAATGATTACAAAATCTTTCTTTACTCTACAGAAAAACTTATGTTTGAAAAATGCTACAAGATTCTTTGGGAATTTTCTAAATCTCAAAGCTAAAACGTCGGCAAATATTAAAATTATAATCACTTTGCTTCCATGTGCTTAGCTTATTAGTCCCATATGGATGGAAGTCTAAGTTCATGTGATTTATATGATTTATTACTTGATGAATATTATTTTGTTATACCTTAATTTTAACAATCAAATAGATATATGGAGAAGCTGCATGACAGTTAGAGTGAATGGTAACTGAGTCTTCTATAGTGGGAAGTGTAATAATCTTTCCATTATCTTTTATATTGAAGCATGTACAATCTATCATGCAATGCCCTTTTCAGTATCTTTAGTGTCGGTGTCCATTATAAGGCGAAATAACTTTAGAAAAGTAATATATTTTGCTTAAGTTTGTGGACAAAATGATTAAACCCCTAATAGAGCCCTTTATAAGATAAATTTCATACAATTAGTTCGGTACCAAATAAAGCAACAAGTACGTAAAGCATATGAAAATTATGAAGAACAATAGGTGCATGCTGCGAATGTTCATCGTGCATACATGGTAAAAATATAACACCTAAACTGAAAACTAAGAAAAATACTGCACTACTTTTGTAAATCGCTAAATTAATGGTGAATTGACTGCAAGTTTTTAACATAAACCGACAGTGTAGCTATTTAAGGATTTTGGTGTGCATAATAATATACACCCACAGTTTTCAATTTGGATGATCATTGTTTTTAAGCTTGTCCTTTTGCAGTCTTAATTAACAAAAGGCAGCATCTCTTTCTTCATCATTTTATAGTTATAGTAGTAGAAAAGTAAAGGGGCTGCCGATGATAAATCTAAAGACTATATTTGATAAGAGTTCTTAAACACATATTTATGAAGGGAACTTTCATAAAAAGGCCCTTCTTGGGTTTCAAAATACACAGTCGTCCCATCTAAAAACAAGTTATAAAAAATATATCATATTTTTAAGTTTTAGAATATTTGCAGAAAACTTTGCAAATATTTGCAGAATGCATAATTTTTTGCAAATATTCGCATTTTTTCAAAAAAATAAAAAATTTAAAAAAGTTTGTTTTGATCATAGAAACATGCGATTAATGTTCAGATTTAATTTTCGAAAAAAATAAACTTTTTTACCGAAAATAAAAGTAGAGGTATAATTTATATATAACATGTTTTTGGAAGAGTTTTTCACGTATCAAATCTGAAAATAAAGGACGGAATCAAATTTCTACGTTTATGGATATATACTTTTGTGTTTGGGAAGAAATAGGTAATTGTTATACATCATCTTAGTCTTAATATGGGAATATTTGTGGGATAAATTTTAGTTTATGGAATGCCACCATGTGCATCTTTTTTAAGCTAGTAAGTCCCTCACTAGGCCAAGGATTCCATCTTACCACAACTTGATCTTAGTTTTATAATCTAGGACCACATATTTCTTAGATCTGATGAATTTAATTAATCAAAGGGAGCAAGTCCTAAATAATGGCAATAGTAAAACATTAGTGCTTTTTATGCTCTATCTAATTAAGATTATGTAGTGATGTAAGCTTTCATGTTAAAACATATGCAATGCATCCCTTAAGGGAGCATTAAATGAGTATAATTTTGCAAGTGCATCGTGGTCCATATGGAGAAAAAAATGACTCAAATTGGGAGATGGGTTATGAAAGTTGTGAAAGTTCATACATTGATGGCCAAGTAAAGGGTGCTTAAATTTTTGTGCATGGATTAAGGTAGACTTCACTGTAAAACAATCATTCAAATGCAACTGTCATATTGTACTTTTGCTCTATGTTTCAAAAAACTTTTGACCAATTTCTGTGTACCCTTTGAAGGTTTTGTTTGCTTCCATCGGTAGTTATTTGAATTATATAAACCTTTGGTTGTCAAATAGGTATGCCAAATTGTATTCATCATAGTTAATATTGACCTATAATAAATAATATATTTGTACTAATATTATTGATTTTGGCATATTACTGTATGTACATTAATGTATATAACATCACATCAACAAAAGCAAGTAGCATTGAAACTAATAATGGACGATTCAAGAGGCGCTTTTTTGCATTAAACTAGTAAAGCAGATGCAAAAGGAGGGATGAGGAGTACATTGAAAAAAAAAGTTCTCGTATCCTTTTCTTGTTCTTCTGAATTAAGCCAGTCCAACCACAAGCACCAACATTTCTTAAGTGCATATTAAGTTTGATATCAACTTAAAATTTCTTAAAAGAATTGCAAAGATTTTACTGCACTGAATGGTCAGTGCCATAATTTTTGTTCAACCTACTTTATTTTTGTTCTCTGCTTTACTTCAAGCTAGTTGCAATACAGGAAAATAATAACTTAAAATGCAATATAGGACTAATTGAATATATGAAGTATTACAAATCTATTTGCACAATCTGACGTTTATTCCTGAAGCACATGTATTTTCCTAATGTATAGTAGGAAGACAAAATTTCTTTTGTACAGCACATGAATTTCTGAATACATACACATTCTAATAAGTATCGATTGTATTGTCATGTGTTGTATTAGCATCAATACATGTATAGAAAAATAAATTTGGTTCCTGTAACATGTGACGAGTTACAGTTTGATTGATATAACTAGGTGGAAACATAAATACATACATATACACATGCATAAAGGGACTCACATCAAACATATATGCATGCGATGTGTGTGTTTTGGAGTCAGAAATTTGGACTAGTAAGGTAAGAGCTTAACAAGTCCAATGTCGGGGACGACAGTCTTCAATTTTTTTGTTAGTTATTCAATATTCGAAGTGTCATTTAAAAAGATAAACTATTGATGCTAAATTAATTTATATGACATTAATTTAAAAAATCAATATACAATAAGTTGTTGAATTGCATACACGTATTTATCAAATGTACACGTACGAATATGCATTTTTCGAGATTCAAATCTTTTTCGCCTTGTCAAAGATCTTCCTTTAGATCATTTTTTTTAACAATAGAACGAGACATAATTTTTAAAGATAGATTTAATTTATTTGACACTCATCTCATCCAAGCATCTCAATCTAAGATATGATGAACTGAGATGTTAGTTCGAGATTTCGTTTGAAATATGAGATAAAACTTGCTAAAGATAAATATATTGTATATAGAGTGTTATAATTAAGAAATAGTCTTATTTAGAACGAAATTCTCTTAAGTACACACACATCATATACGTGTAAGGTTTTGTCGTATACTATATTCTCAATAGGAAATGGACTGGTACTAGATAGGTAGGTTTCTTGGCTGGAGCAATAACTCCAGTTTGGCACTAGGTAGTCTTAATTGTAACTCCTTGTTTTACTCCTTTTCTACGGCACTTTTCAAGGATACCATGCCCCCCTGAAAGACATCCAACTAACGACTATTCTATTAATAAATTCTGCAACAGGAAATCCAACAAATCCCGCTTATAACTGTTGTAATCACTATTTAAAACAGTTTAATTCTTTTCTTTATCTTCACTTAGCCTTAATTGACCCTCTTTAATTATTACCCAAATTTATTATTTGAATAAAACTTGAGAATTCCTTTGACTTAACTTAATTGGCATGTGAGTCAAGTCTTGGCCTTCTCATAAAATGACATTATGCTTATCTCATCTGAGTGTTTTTGAAGTTCATGTAATCATCTTATAATATATGTATAATTGACCGAGTGCTTTTTATGAAATTTCAGGTATTCTCGTAATGATAAATGGAAAATATACATCTAAACAGTCACCCTGATCCATTGAAGAGAACAAGATAATGTCAAATTGTGGACTATAAGGTGGTTTGGACGCCTCTGCATACAGTTTATGTTTTTGCATGTTCAACTTAGCAAGCAGACAACTTTCAGAGCACTAGATACAACGAAAGAATATATAAATAAATGCACAATGAGATTAACGGTTGAGATCTGTTGGATACACACACAAATATTATATATATATATTATATATATATATATATATATATATATATATATATATATATATATATATATATCAGCGTGTGTGTTCCGTTACACCCCATCTACATCTCTACAATTTTTTAAGCTACACAATTTAAAATCGGATGAAAATTTGTATTAACGTTGTTACATGTTTCATGAATCTCCATATTTTTGGTTAATCTGACTAGTCCTAACACATTCAAAATAATATTTTAGTGCGCGTGTATGCATATGTGTGTATATGTTTGTACGTACATACGTACGGAGGGATTATAATGTTGGAGAAAACCCCTTCAAATGATCAGTCTAAATGAATAAAAAACCCAACACAGCGGAAAACAACTGGATCGTGATTGTAGTGAGACGGAACAAACAGAAGATGAACACCAGAACAGACAGTCACAGATCTATGCAATGCAGGAAAATAAATAACACCAGTATTTATAGTGGTTCCACTACCGCTAGGCAGTGTACGTCCACTTGGGGAGAGGAGATTTTATTAATCACTGAAAGATTAGAGTTTCAAGATTGATTCATTTTTGGAGGCTATACATAAGAAAAATTTACAATACAGACAAAATTATACAGAGTTTCAGCTTTCTAGAATGGCTTTGAAATTGGTTGAAATTAGCTTTCAATTTCGACTGCCATTGTTGTCCAGAAGCTTCTCTATTTATAGAGTGAAGATATGAGGAATGATAGCTGCTATATAGCAGCCCTGAGGTTTGGTTTGGCACATCTGGTTCAGCAAGGTCCAATAGCATTTGGTGCGGTATCACTTGGACCGGCATGATTTGGTTCGGCATCTCCACTTCAGTTTGAACCGGCATGCTCTAACACCCAACGAGATATTTCGTTCGGCATCACCAAATCACCGAACGAACACTTTGGTGCGGCAAAACACCGAATGAAATATGTGGTTCGGTATTCCCCATTTTACTTTCACCAAATACGGAACGACTTCTCCTTCTATTGGAATATGAGTTAGAGAGCATATGTTATCATCTCTTTGTATAGCAGCAACCGTTGATTCATAGATCAATGGCCTTGAACGCATCCATCACTGCTGAACTGTTTTGGGCTTATGTTTCAGCCCAAAGCCTGCATAGAGCTATTATATATTGCAAGCGACATTGTATCTGTTGTATTATGAAATACAATTGAGATTAGCATTCTCTGTAACACAATTATCAAGAATAATAAAGATATTTCTATTTTTTCACTTTGTCTCAAACTCTTTTATGGTATCAGAGCAGAATCGCCTAACAGCACTACAAGATCCATTAGAGGAAGAAATTCATCAGAAAATCACCAAAAGATCATTGCTCTCTCTCATCAGATTAAGCATCATCATTTGAGAAGAAGAGACTCAAGATAATCACATCTGCCTTGCCAGTCTTTTACAAGTTCTGGCTGCACAAGGATTTATCATCGAGTCCAAAAGAAACAGAAATCAAAATTCAAAAAGAAGCAAAATCAAGAAGTCAATTCATCAAGCAATCGAATACAAGGAAAGTGCCATCCTAAGAAAAGAGATCATCAGATAATTATCATCACGTGAATTCTCTTTCTGGTTGCATCTTACCTGAGAGGAAGGTCTGATCAAAATCTTGATTCTGCATTATTTTCTTTAAGAATTTATTGTTTCTTGTTTTTCTGTTGATCTATACTTATTCTTGAGTTCATCATGGAAGATGAATCAAAATCTTCCGCACCCACCAATGGCAGTGATTTGCAACACACTGCATCAAATGTTGAGAAACTGGTTAAAACCACTGTTAGTCCTCAAAGTCAACTTGTAACTGTTCGTCTCGGTGAGGACAACTATCTGCTCTGGAGATTACAGGTTGAAACAGCTCTCCAGGGCTATGGCCTCGAAGAATATATTCAAGAAACCATATCTGTCCCACCAATGGTTATTGCTGATCAACAAAACAAAATGATCAGTAATGAAGATTATGTTAATCACCATAGACAGGACAGATTAATATGTTCTTGGCTTTTGTCATCTATAAATACAAATCTTCTTACTCATGTACTAGGCTGCAAAACAGCATATGAGATATGGTCTACAATAGAAAGGGTGTTCAATTCTCAATCTGCAGCAAATGTGCTGTTCTACAAAAGACAACTTCATAATATGAAAAAGGAAAGCCTTAGCATGAGGGAATACCTGTTCAAAATTAAGGCAATTTGTGATGCATTAGAGGCTGCCAACCTAAAGGTATCTGACTCAGAACAAATCATGACAATACTCAATGGACTTACTGATGAATATGAAGCAGTGGTTGCAGTTCTAACATCTCAAAAAAATCTGCCATCTATTGAAGATGTACATTCTGTTTTACTATCTCATGAGGCAAGAATTAACATCAAGAAACCTCAAGAAAATGACTTATCTGTCAATTTTGCATCTAGTCACAAAGGCAAAAATTAAAACAACAACAGAGGAGAACAATACACTCAAAGAGGTGGTTCTTCCAACAGATCAAGAGGAAGAGGCAGATGGAATAACAACAACAGACCAAAGTGCCAAATCTGTGAGAAAATTGGTCATACAGCAGCAAAATGTTATTTCAGGCTAAATCTCAATTATGTGCCAGGACAGGGTCAAAATACTCAAAGAAATGCCAACCATAGTGCAAATATGGCACATCTACAGTCTGAATCAGTCAACCAATCAGAGATAAAGAATTCTCAAAGTGATAATACAGGATCAGATCACACTCCAGACGAAGATTGGTATCCTGACTCAGGTGCAACAAATCACATCACAAATAACTTGAACAACTTAAATCTTGGGAGCAAGGAATACAGAGGTATGAATTCCATTCACATGGGTAATGGCAAGTCTATTGCAATTACACACACAGGTAAATCTTATATCATGGGAAGAAAACAATTATACTTGAATAACTTATTGAGAGTCCCACATATTAAGAAAAATTTACTTAGTGTGTCGCAATTTGCAAAAGACAATAGAGTATTTTTTGAGTTCTATCCACATAACTGCTTAGTTAGAGACATTCTAACTAAGGAAGTACTTTTGCAGGGTAAACAGTGTAAAGGACTGTACAAGTTCCAAGTGGATAATTCAAGAAATTCAGTCAGTAACAGAAAGTGGTGTAATAACTCAGAATACAAACTACAAGAAATGAATGAGATATTTGACAAATGGCACTGTAAACTGGGACATCCAAATGTCAATATTGTTAAGCATGTGATGAATAAAAACAGTATTTCTTTCAATGATATATCATTACCATACATCTGTACTTATTGTCAAATGGGTAAGAGTCATAAATTACCTTTCTCAGATTCAAAAACTTTGTATAGTAAACCTCTTGAACTAGTTACAACTGACTTATGGGGACCTGCCCCAATTTATACTGATTATGGATACAAGTATTATGTATCTTTTGTAGATGCATTCTCTAGATACATATGGATATATTTCTTGAAATCTAAGAGTGAAACTCACAATGCAGTTATGCAGTTCATAGCACAAGCAGAAAATCAAACTAACTGCAGAGTCAAAATAATGCAAACAGATGGTGGTACTGAATATCTCCCACTAAAGGAGTACTTTCAAAAAAGAGGAATCAATCACAGGACAACCTGCCCATACACCTCAGAGCAAAATGGGCTAGTGGAAAGGAGACACAGGCAGATTGTTGAAACTGGTCTCACTCTCCTAGCACAGGCATCTATGCCAAAGAAATTTTGGCCAGATGCCTTTGCTACAGCAGTCTATTTAATCAACAGACTGCCCTCAAAAGTTCTAATGTTAAAGAGTCCAATAGAAATATTATCAAACACTAGTCCAGACTATCATAGTCTTAAAGTATTTGGGTGTCTATGTTTTCCATACATTAGACCTTATAATAAACATAAACTAGACTTTAGATCTTCCCCCTGTACTTTTATAGGCTATGCTAGCAATAAAAAGGGATATAAATGTCTAGACAATAATGGAAGAATATTCATTTCTAGACATGTAGTGTTTAATGAAACAGTTTTTCCCTTTAGAGAAGTAAACATTAAGGTAAATAGTAAAGTGTACAATACTAAAGAATCTATACCACCTGTGTCCATACCATCTATTGAGATAATTCAGGGCCCAGCAAAGTCAATTCAAGACACAATCAATCATAAAGCAGTCTGCTCAGATCACAAAGAACAGACTTCAACAATGAAGTTGATGCATCAAATGATCAGACAAGTTCAACAAACATACTTGAGCAAGACTCACAACAAAGAACTACAGAGACACCAACTCCACTTCAGACTCAAAACAACTGGCAAAACACAGAATCAAACATGCAATCTGAAGATGACAGAGTCATTCAACAGCAAATCACTGACAGAGCAAGTCATCACATGATAACCAGATCCAAGAGTGACATCTTTAAACCAAAAGTTTATCACACTACCTTAAATGCAGAGGAGCCAACTACATATGATCAAGCCATACAAGATGAAAACTGGAAAAATGCTATGAATGAAGAATACCATGCTTTAATGAGAAACAAGACATGGGATCTTGTTCTCAGACCAAAGGATAAAAATATCATTGGGTGTAAATGGACCTATAAATTAAAAAAGAATGCTGATGGTACAATTTCTAAGTACAAGGCAAGATTAGTAGCTAAGGGCTATTCACAACAGAGTGGTTTCGACTTTACAGAAACATTCTCACCTGTAGTGAAGCCAACTACTATAAGAATTGTCATTGCTATAGCCTTACATAGAAATTGGACCATCAGACAACTTGATGTAAATAATGCTTTTTTAAATGGTATCTTACAGGAACAGGTATACATGGAACAGCCTCAAGGCTTCAACCAAATTGGGAAAGATAATCATGTGTGCAAACTACACAAAGCAATCTATGGTTTGAAGCAGGCCCCGAGAGTGTGGTTTGAAAAATTAAAGGAAACAATGATCAGACTTGGTTACCATTTAACCAAGTCTGACAACTCATTATTTACAAAAATCAACAAAGACATAACAATATTCGTACTAATATACGTTGATGACTTTATTATTACAGGTAACAGCGAGCAGGAAATCAACAATTTAATTCAACATCTCAATATGGAATTTAGCATCAAGGATCTTGGCAACTTAACTTACTCTCTGGGAATAGAAGTCAGAAGATCCACAAATGCAACAATTCATCTAAGCCAAAAGAAATACATAACAGAGATTCTACACAAAGCAAAGATGCATGAAGCCAATCCCATCTCAACACCTATGGTCAGCAACTTGCATCTATCTAAATACAAAGGAGAGGCATTACTTA
Organism: Allium fistulosum; assembly: GCA_030737815.1. Classification (NCBI taxonomy): domain Eukaryota; kingdom Viridiplantae; phylum Streptophyta; class Magnoliopsida; order Asparagales; family Amaryllidaceae; genus Allium; species Allium fistulosum. The sequence continues at coordinate 406,945,509 of CM060904.1, read as the reverse complement.
ATGACAGGGAATATAGAAGCATTGTTGGAGCACTTCAATATGCAACTATCACCAGGCCAGACATTGCATACAGTGTGAATAAGGCAAGTCAGTTCATGCAAAACCCAACAGACATACACTGGAAAGCAGTTAAGAGGATTCTAAGATACCTCAAAGGAACACTTAACTATGGGTTAGTTTTAAAGGCAAACAAGTCAATCAGTATCAATGGATATGCAGACTCAGATTGGGCTAATGATCCAGATGACAGAAAATCTACAACTGGGTACTGTATATATTTGGGTAACAATCCTGTATCATGGTGTTCAAAAAAACAATCTACCGTATCAAGATCAAGCACCGAAGCAGAATTTAGAAGTGTTGCCAATGCTACAGCAGAGGTCATGTGGATTGAATCACTACTTAAAGAGTTACAAGTCAAAACTGATAACAAGACAACAATTTGGTGTGATAATCAGAGTGCTGTGCATCTAACAGCCAATCCAGTTCTACACTCAAGAACAAAACATGTAGAACTGGACATCTACTTTGTTCGTGAACAAGTTGCAAGAGGAAATCTATATGTAAACCACATACCTTCCACTTACCAAACTGCTGACATCTTGACAAAGCCCCTTTCTAAAAACAACTTTGATCGATTCAGAGAGAGACTGCAAGTCAAAAGTACTGATGACGATTCACACACCAAAAAGCATGTGAACCGACATGTTGATCTTTCCATACAAGCATCATCTCAACACTGAAGCAAGCTGGGTCACCATAGTCATACTTCTGGATCTTCGCTTCTCCAGAGAGCAGAAGAACCTCAAAGTGGTCATCTTTTCTCTCAACTGTGTTGTAAGACTGCTGAACCTCTAATCAATTGCCACCATCAGGATGACGATTGACTAGTACTTCATCTCAAATCCAGATCTGACTCTTTTTAGCTTCAATTTTTTGATATAAGATCTCTCAGACAAGAATCGCCGCAAACCCTAATCGCCGTAGGGTTTGAGGGGGCATATTGGAATATGAGTTAGAGAGCATATGTTATCATCTCTTTGTATAGCAGCAACCGTTGGTTCATAGATCAATGGCCTTGAACGCATCCATCACTGCTGAACTGTTCTGGGCTTATGTTTCAGCCCAAAGCCTGCATAGAGCTATTATATATTGCAAGCGACATTGTATCTGTTGTATTATGAAATACAATTGAGATTAGCATTCTCTGTAACATAATTATCAAGAATAATAAAGATATTTCTATTTTTTCACTTTGTCTCAAACTCTTTTACCTTCATATCACCGAACGAGATCTCCTCTGCTGCTCCAACCATCAGCCAACTACCGAACGAAGTTCCTCGTTCGGTCTCCACCCTACACCGCTCCAAAACAATGCCGCTTCACTTCCAAACCAACAGCCTCCACCACCGAACAAACTATCTGGTCTAGTCACCTCTCTACCGCTCCAACTGAAGCGGCAGCAACTACCATCGGACGAGATCTCTCGTCCGGTCTTCCCACTCCACCGAGCGATCTTTGCTTCTGCGACTTCAAACGATGAATTAGATATCAAATTCCAACACATAATTCCTCTAATAACTCCTGTGTAGCATTTCCATATTAGTCATTGAATCTAATGAATTAGTAGATGAATTTGATTTGAATACTTCATATTTTCTCGCATACTTAATTTATCTTTGTTCACTCTCACATCATCATGAAATACATTGGCTAATTTACCAAATGCAATGACAATGGCTAATATAAAGGGCTACAAAGAGGCTAAAAGTGGAGGGGTTGTAGTTAACTCCTCTATCTTTCGTGGCACTCATTTAGCAGTGCTATCTTATTTTGAGTTTTGCATCATGTCAAATGCTATTTCGGATAGATAGTGTAATAGAGATATGAGGATGATGCTAATAAGTGCTAATACACACATATGTACATACACACACATGCATATATATGTGTGCGCGAGAACTATCTGAATGTGTTTACCTACGTTCTAGATTACTGATTTAAAGATTTGGAGATCAAATTCCATTGTCATCATTAACCAATCTTAAAAAAAGTTCCTTTATTGGTATCTATAAGCGACTAAAATAAAGGTAGAAATTTGTATGTCTATCATTAAATTACTCATGTTAGTAAATTTCCCGAATAGGAGTCCTGGTTATATCGGCTCATGCTTAGCAAAGTGCCAAAAGGTTTTCACTCCTTTTGTACTGATGCATAGTTTTGGCCAAGGCAGCTGAATTAAGTACACCTAAGTGAGGTCGCTACTTTCATATTTGATGATTCGTGTAATCACTTAATTATGTTTGGCCATTGTTATTTTTGGATCATACGGTATATTTAATATTTTATATGTGGACAGTTAAAATTTAAGAAGCAGATGAATTATATGAACTCCGTTTACACAGAGTAGAAAAGAGCAAGTATTTCTATGATTATTGCTTATCTTAGTTACAAACCAGTGCCAAATCTTGGAGAAGGATTACTTGCTTCTGTTTTATTTATTTATTTTTCTCTTTTTTTTTTTTTTTCATTTTTTTTTTTCATGTACATTAATATGTATCATTTCCATGATACTCAGACCTTGAACTCTAAAGACACAATATTTTGGCCGGTGAAATTAACATGATGTTTGATACCACCTTAACGTATATGTTTTGTGGTCATGGATTGATGCAAAAAGACAATCAAGGATGTGTTTGATCATAATAGATTTCAAATTTTTGGCAGGGACTGAGTATTTCCAAGTATATTTTGACCATTCTTTATGTCCTCTGATATTGTTTTTAATTCCCGACCTGTTTGGTATTGAATGAAGTTTTGAATAAATGAGTAATTTTGAATAGTAACTTCTAAGTAAAAGGGTTTTGAATGTAATTTAACTTTGAAGTTAAAATAGATTAATTTTGGTGTTTGACTACTATGACATATAAGTAATTAATGTATAAAAATTATGTATTTGGATAAATCTTTGTTGCAGTTGTAGATGAAATATGCATTTATCATGAAAATAAATGACTATTTTAGTTATTTGCTTGGTTAAGATTATTTAGCAGTTTCTTCATAAGTTGCAAGTAATAAGGAGTTGCTTCCAAATTTTTACTTTTAAGATACTTTTGGAGGTTTTTATACTGAATTCGAAACACTACAATTCACATAAATTGCAAGTAGTTTTGGCTACTTTTGAGAAGATGCCAAAACATACTCTTAAAAATTTAAATTTTGTCATGTCCGAACTAATTTTCTGTGTTAGCATCCGCCGCTTGTTGTAGCAAAGGGCATCTTGTAAATTAGATGAACATTCCATTATTTTGGTCGGTCTTAAAAGCGAAACATAATGGATCTAGTTAAACCGAAATCAAACCTATCAAACACACAAGTTAATTCAGTCTATTTTTTGGTTTTAATCGATTATATTTCAAATTTAAGGATTCTGCTCAATGTATACGATCTGAATAATCAATGTGAAATAAGAAGATATTATCACATCAAAACTGAACACCGTTCATGAAAAAAGTACGAGTTTGTGGATAATTCGATAGTTTATTTCGGTATATATTATTTTTTCAAAGCATCATACATCGTATTATATTTTAAATTTTCATCATCAATTTCTTCAGAGCCATCACAGTAACGGTTAAGTTGGTTCAACCATCAGACAAAAACGGAGTCAAACTGTTTTACATGGTTTAAGTTTACAGTGGTTTAAACTTAAACCATGTAAACCTAACAAGTCTGTATTGATTTGTTAACGTGGTTCTAACCAAACAATGTTCACCCTACTTGAAATAATGCTTGTTTACATGTTATTTCGGATTATAAAATTGGTTAATATGTTTGACTCCATAATAACTGCATCTAATCACAAATGCCAACTAAAGAGACATGCTCACATGTGTAGGACCTCCACAACCTCTCCACCCCCTACATAATAAACTGTTCCCCATAAATTTGCTTCCAAACTCCATTGCTTCCAAAAATACAAAAATTTAGTCCCACACTTTTAAATTCATTCTCTTCATCAGAAACTACCCAGAAAACCAAACCATCTTCATTATTTTTATATATATGTATAATACTTTCATGGGCACTTCAACTTTATTAGAATTGTAGTGTATTGAATTTCTCTCCTTATCTTGTTCTCGTACTTGTGCAAATATTTACACACACATATACACGATTCCCAATAATGTTGTTTCACTGTGATCCCAATGATAGTGAAGAAACTTTAAAGCTCATTGAGTACTTGACTTCTAATGCTGACCAAATTCAAAAACAAGCACTTGAGGAAATTCTGACTAGAAACTCCGGCACTGAATACTTAAAATGCTTGCTTAATGGAAGTGCTAGTCAAGAAGTATTCAAGAAGGGTGTACCCATAGTTGAATACGATCAAGTTAAGCCATATATTGATCGTATTGCGAATGGCGAGTCTTCGAATATTATATCTGCACAGCCTATCACTGAACTTCTCACAAGGTACTATTTCTTTTCTTTTGTCTATTTTGCAATATTAATCGATACCATTTATTATGTCATTTATGTATTCTATTTGATTTTTAGTTCGGGAACTTCTGGAGGTCAGCCTAAGTTAATGCCTTCTACTGCAGAAGAGCTTGACAGAAAGACTTTCTTATATGGTATTCAAGTTCCTATTATGAATCAGTGAGTAAACTCTTTACTTTCAGTGAATTCGAGCATACTGTTGTGCAGTAAGTTGGTAGATTATCGATTTTCTTGTTGAAGGCCATAAGCCAGCTCTCTATTTTCCAATGTTTTTCTCAACCTTCTTTTTTATTTCCCCTTTCAGAAGCTCTATCGTTAGTTCTCTCAAATTTCCCATTATGACATTTGTTTGAAGTATTCTGTGTGTACTGCAAGTATAAAAAGTCACTTTCATGTTCATGCTTGTTTCAAAATTGTTCTGCATGCAAAAATGCCTCCAAAAACACAATCACCGTCATTCTGAAATTATTATCACATAATCTTTAACCTCATGAGTCATGAATGTTATTGTTTGAATTCTGTCGTCATTTTTGTGTGGAATTATCGTAAATGCAGTAATACCATGCTTGCTGCGTGCGTGTCTGTATAAGAACTTGGTGCATGCATTCTGAAAACAATTTACTTGTTTCGGTTTTCTCCCCTTTCAAATACTAATTTCCAGTACGATATTGAAAACAGGTATTTCTCTGACCTTGACAAAGGCAAAGGAATGTACTTATATTTCATCAAACCTGAAATTCCAACAAAATCGGGACTGCCCGCAAGACCAGTTTTAACTAGCTATTACAAAAGTCCGAATTTCCGAAATCGACCATTTAATAAATACACTATATACACCAGCCCCGATCAAACAATTCTTTGTCCAGATAGCAAACAGAGCATGTACTGTCAGCTCTTATGCGGTCTAATTCAATCAGACCAAGTTCTTCGAGTTGGTGCAGTATTCGCTTCTGCATTCCTTCGTGCCATAAAATTCCTAGAAAATTATTGGGTGGAATTATGTTCGAATATAAAAAAAGGTGAGGTAAGTGCATGGATCACCGATCAAGATTCAAGAGACGTGGTATTTAAAATTCTTGACAGGCCTAATATAGAGTTAGCAGAAAGAATTGAAAATGAATGTAAAAAAGAATCGTGGGAAGGAATTGTGAAGAGATTGTGGCCAAGGACAAAGTATGTTGATGTTATAGTTACAGGTTCAATGGCACAATATATACCATTATTGGATTTTTATAGCGGGGGATTGCCATTAGTTTCAACAATGTATGCATCTTCAGAATGCTATTTTGGAGTTAATTTGAAACCGTTAAGTTTGCCATCCGAGGTGTCTTACACTATCATGCCAAATATGGCATATTTTGAATTTATTGAAGTAGAAAGAGAGGGCGAAGAGATGAGAGAGTGCATTAACGGGGAAGTTGAGAAAAAGCAAATGAAAGTGGTGGATTTGGTTAACGTTGAAGTTGGAAAGTACTATGAACTCGTGGTTACCACATTCACAGGTTAGTTCATTTATCTTGTATAAGTGCAGTTCTTTCTGTTTTCTCCAACTTTTATTAGTCTACATTTGCATGCAAGATCTTTTGATATATGTTTTTTGTTGTTGTTGCTCATCATTTGAGTTTTTTCATGTATTTCTAGGTTATTTTGATCATTTTATTCTTAACCCTTAGAAAATTGGAGTTGGCTGGGAATTATGTAGGCATGTACGAATGCTGGTTTTCTGTGTCCCTCAACCTAAAACCATATTCAATTCACACCTCTTTACATTCGTCTGCGTCTTCTTTGATTTTTGTCCGCCTTGTCCATATTAATACTATTTGCTTTCAAACAAGAGGGTTGGTCCACAACTAACATGAACAGGTCATCATATCTTGTCTCTTCTAGGTAACATGTCGACCTTTGCTAGAACATTTTCTTTTCTCACTTTATTATCATTTATACCGCTGCACAGATACGAGCAGCATTCTACCATACTCAAGCTAGTCAAGACTTAGTAAATACACATTGGTATGTCTGGTTATTTCACCCAAGAAACTCCAAATTATTCTAGTTTACTAGTGGGGATCTATTGTTATTTCGGTCTCATTCTCAATGCTTATTAAATTTGCAAGCTCTGTTTTTTTCACACAAAACTATGCTATCTTCTTCACATGGGATGTAGTTATCATGCATGTTATAAGAACGACTTTCTTTCTAAATGTTTATTAGTAATTTATCCACCTTTTTTAGATTTACTAACCTTTTATCAAGTTTTATGATCGTCATCTTTTTTAATTTCCACCATACAACTCTCTTCTCGTTATACCTCTTATTTGCCTAGTTGGTAGTAGTTCTATTTTTCTTTCCAAGTATGTGAAAGAAACTAACTTCCACTTCATAAATCAAGAAACAATTTAAACTGCCAAGTTAGAAAGCATCTACTTTATGTATTAATTTCTGGTTGAAGTCCCACTTCATTAAACTATACATGACTTTTAAGCTATGATAGGACAAACATAATTTTAATGAGAAAAGACATAGTAGGACCGACCTTATAGAATCTATGTCAATGGTACTGTATAGAATAACCACGCAGAGGACCCAATTCACCGGAACATTCACGTTTAATAGTAACAAAATGGATTGTCTATTAATTAAGTCCTTAATCTTGACACCATATTTTCATATATGTGATGATTAACGCTGGACTTGGTTAAGTTGTTTCGCTACATTTTGCTTTGTCTAGCCTATAGTGCATGCATGATCAAAACAATAATTTCAGTTCTGGATTTTATTGAAAATTTGTTCATCAAGGGGAATAACTGAATTAAGTTTTCCAGCATTATTTGAATGGGCGGTAGTGAGCTATCCATAAGGAACTCATTGCAATTACTGTCCACCAGTCCTGGTAGTCTTGGTCGTTATTAATATCTGAATACACGTCTGAGAAAGCATCATAATGCTTGAGCATTTACGCAACATCGGTACTAAAATTGCAAAACCAAATCAACAAACTGTAGCATAAGTGTTATGTGTCTAAATTTAAGCATAAGCGTGTAGTATTTGTGTTCATAGGTCCCATTGCATCTCTATGCCCATCAAAAATATTAAGTGCACAACCGCCCACATGATTTTCAGAGCTTTTGGTGCATGTTTTCTTTTCTTGAGTTGGTCCTACTTACATTGATGCATGCATTTCTACCTGTAAATGTGAAGACATATTGTTGCATGGATATGTACAGTTATGAATAACTTCACAAGTCATTTCACTTTATATGAAAGAAAATTGAATTTCCTTTTTAGCAAATGAATCCGATATTTAACCATATTAGTCTAATGAAATAGACAAGCTTGGTAGGATTTGACAGGCCCTGATCTCTAGTTGTCCATTTAAATGAGACCCATTGGTCCATCAAATTCAGTATGTGTCTAATTTCTATACAGGAAACAATTTGTACTCACTCTATTAGATAACTTGGTCAAAAAAGGATTTAGATCATCTCTTCTTCTCTCGTCGTAGTAGTAGTAGTAATAATTATTTTTGAGAGCAAAACTATGTATTTCTGCTCATAAAAACTAGTGTGTAACATGTGCATTGAATGTGACAATCCTGTAGAAAACATGAAATGTAAATATTTTGCATAAGAAATTATTTCTATGTTTTATATATTAAATTTGATTTTTGTTGTTAAGATAAACGAGCTGTATATCAAGTTTGTTATTTTCTAGAATCTAACATTTGTTGCGCGAATTAATGAGTAATTAATTATGTATATTAAGTGGAAATTATCGTCCGTCCCTTATTTTCAAACTTAATTTCTGAAAAATCTTCACAAAACACCTATGTTAAAGTTATCAGAAAAAAATATGCGGTTTAAATTGCAAATATATGCAGCTAAAACTGTAATGCAAATACATGCAGCTAAAACTGCAAATATATGTTGTTCTAGCTGCGCATTTCTATAAAATAAAATTTACAGTTTAGACTGCAAATATATGCATCTGTAAATATATGCAGTTCTGTCTTCAATTATTTGCAGTTCTAGCAGTATATATATGCAGCTCAAACTGTATGTATTCGCTACAAAAGTTGACAGGCGCGTTTCATGAAAATATTTTTTAAGTGGATGTGGAAGTGTATTTTGAAACTTTATTTTTTGAATGGTTGACAAAATGTCCCATATATTTATTAAAATTAAAAAAGGCAAATCTTTATACGAATTCAAATTTGCTAAATGTGTAAAAGACCTGTTTAGATAAATTAAAGATGGATCATAGAAAAGTTTAGATATAATTGGATGATAATTTTGAAGAAGTGAATGATTCAGATGAGAAGTATTATTTGAACGGAGGATAATTTTAGAATATTGTAGGTATTAGTTTAAAATATTGATAATCGAGTAGATGACAGTTTTAAAAATGTGGAATAGTTAAGTCAAAATATTAATAAGTGATATAAGAAAAAATATTCAAGGACGTAATGAGAGAATTATGCCTGCCGTTTATTGTTTATTTAAAAAAAAAAAAATTGGATCATTCATATTATTTATAGAGGGTTTCTGTATTTTGATTTTCGATTAAAAGCATTTGGAAGAATTACATGATGAGAGCACCGAAAATACTAAGAGTCAATTTGACGACTTACAAATCTAACAAAAGATTTGAATGTAAAATTTAAATAAGTCATAAACAACTATAAATAAGTCAAAATAGTCTTTCGTCGCTCTTCCTATCCATCATAGTTGCTCATCATCGTCCAATACAAATTTACATGTGTTTGGCTGATGAGAAAAGAACTGATAAAATCTTTTCCTTCATTATTTCAGGACTGTATCGGTACCGAGTAGGGGACATCCTACTCGTAACCTCATTCCACAACGCGGCCCCACAATTCCGCTTTGTGCAACGGCGCAACGTGGTCCTAAGCATCGACACGGACAAAACGAACGAAGTGGACCTACTGACCGCCATCACCCTTTCAAAACCGCACCTTGCTCGTCTCAACTGCATCCTAACGGAATACACGTCATACGCAGACGCGTCCTCCATCCCGGGCCACTACGTCCTCTTCTGGGAACTCAAACCCAACAACGGATCCCTGTTGAAACTGGACACGTCCATCATGGAGAAATGCTGCGCCACGGTGGAACAGGGTCTGGATTCGGTGTACAGAAGGTGCAGGAGCAGGGACAGGTCCATCGGGCCTTTGGAGATCAGGGTGGTCAACTACGGAGCGTTCGACGCGTTGATGGATCTCTGCGTGGTGCAGGGGTCTTCCGTGAACCAGTACAAGACGCCGAGGTGTATTAAGTCAAAGGCAGCCATGGCTGTTTTGGAAGAGTGGGTGGTTGCAAGGTTCTTCAGTAGGGCAGTGCCTCGTTGGGAGCCATGTAGGGTTGGCTCCGTTTAGTTGAACCTTATTGCTAGGAATCTGACTGGGATCTTGGATTTTTTTCTTTCTTTCTTTTCATGTTGTTAGTATTTGTTGTATAAGTGATGCTTACCTCTTGTTTATTTATGTGTTGGGTCGTCCATTATTTTTATGTTTACCGAAGTTGTGCATCTGATTCAGTTCATTATTAATATTTTATTTGTTTGCTACTCCTTTTATTTATTCATTTTTACATTAATCCGTAAATGAAACTAAGTAGAGTTTGTGAAGGGTAGGTTATTTGCTAATGGACATTTAATATTTGAGAATTATTATGTGTTATCATTTCCTATTTAACTATGCAATGTATGTACACTATGAACATTAATAATGAACGTTTAATGTTTTTCTTTTCTTTTTTATTTTGAAAAATTAAGATGATTGGAATAAAAATGGATTTCAATTAGTTGAGAACACCTATGTCTACTGATTTATATGTATCTTACTAAATCTTATTATACTTTATCGTACTTTTGTTAACATATGAATAATATGATACGTTAGAAAAAGGATACCTTTAAAAAGAGGTAAATTTCAATAAAAAAGGATACAAATGTGAAAATACAAAATTAGACAAATAAAGAAAATACAGCAATCGGACGATCGTTAGTATAAATTTTTATTGGCTTACAATGGCAGAAACAAAATAGCAATCATACATGCTATACGTGAATAAGTTTTAAAAAATAATTGACTACTAAACATGATTGCCTATCTTGATTCATGTGTTACCCGTTTTAAGATTTGATCCTAAAAGATAGTAATGCACTACACAAGATAATTTATTGATGTGATTATAATATATATTTATAATATAAATAGTATATGATTATATGATTTCAACAATTAAGTTAATTATTAGTAGGAAAAAGCTAGTTATCAATAATTAATAATTATTTCTATATGTTTTATGCTTTTACATTATTATTTATTTAATACTAGTACAATTGCACAACGTTAGAGAAACCGACTGTTGATGGTATAATTTATAAAAGGACAGTTTGGCTAAAGTCGCTATCAAGTTTCAAAATACACCAAACATCTTTGCCAAAAAAATATATAAATTAGGTCCTAGAATTAAGTTGCTGAATAATTGCATACATTTATGCAATTATATCCAAAAATTGCAGACATATCCGCAATTATTTACTGAAAATTAGCGGAAATTTCCATAATTATTCACTGAATAATTGCAGACATTTATGCAATTTTTGGATATAATTGCATAAATGTCTTCGATTATTCACTGAATAATTGCATAAATGTATGCAATTATTCAATAACTTAATTTTAAAGACATAATTTACAATCTTTTTTTGGGATGAGTTTTCGTGTATTAAGTTTGATTTTAAAGACCTGAGCCTAATATTCACATTTATAAAATATATTTTTGAAAACTTTCATTAATTTTAATGACAATGCGTTCAACAAAAAATATATATACACTACTTGAAACAAGAATTACAAATACGAATATAGTTGTGCAACTGTGGATGAATCAACTTTTTTGTATAACTTGTAAAAATAGCTATCGTAATTTTTTATTTATTCCAACTAAATACATAATGATAATATGTGAGATAAAAAATTAATTTTAGAAACATCAAGTGGCCATCCACCACTTTGATTTTGCACATTTTAAAAAAAGCATATTTTTATCATTTATTTTGAATGGCAATTTTAGTTTGCTTACAAGTAGACAAATAAAATCGAACATGCATACTGATTCAATTGAATATGTAGAGTGCCGTTGCTTTCATGAATATCCAAAATTTACATCGAACTTAATTTAAATAGATTCTTTTTCCCTTGTAAACAATGCCATTAAAGTTGATCATTCACAATATTCACATACTAATAAACCGATGTTCAAATTAAAATTTCAATTCGAATAATGTACATGTATATATTACATCCCAATCAAATGCAAGTGCATGATACAGAATATATGTTCATTATATGGTTACCACTATAATCAAGTTCAGAGACATTAAGAAGGTGAAAAGAAGCATTTTTAATAACATTTTCAAACCAATTCAATAATATAATTATTCAATGATTACTCAAGCATAATATAGGTTCATGCAAAAAAGTTACATCCGAAATGGTAAAAATTCACGATAATTTAAACCAGGGACGTAACCAGAAATTTATTTTGCGGTGGGCGAAAAATAGAAGAAAATTAAATAATAAAAATACTTGCTGCCAGTATCGACAAAATAGCCTACTGTGCTGCAATTTACTGCATAATTTGCACAATTTATTGTCAATTTATCGGTCAAGCACTTCATTGCTACAAATACAATGCTACTGCCACTGTAAGTATCTATTCATTGGTAGTTGTTTGCAAGTTGCAATTTCATTGGTAGTTGTTTATGTTTACCTCTAAAATTCGAATCTAGACTTTTGAATCTAAAATTGGGAACATCATTCACAATTCAGAATGAAATCTAAGAAGAACGGAAGATGCGTCCCTTTTTTTCTTTTTTTCTTTTTATTTTATTTATTTTTTTTTTATTTTTTTGGGGTGGGCAGCCGCCCACCCCATGTGCTGAATAGTTCCGTCCCTGATTTAAACACTTGCTCTTTGTACCAAAACAAAACAAGATGAATAATACACATATATGGGTATATTCTTTCAACAATGAGCAATTTTTTTTATTAACATCTGTTTATAAAATACAAGGTTTAGTAACATACATATAGAAGATATGAAATTATACCACTACAACAAAAATACCCTATTACAACGTTATTTTTACAACGGACATTGGCTTCCCGTTGTAATAGAAGGCTATTACAACAGTCCATTCAGGATCGTTGTAATAGATGCCCTATACAACGTCCTTTTTACAACGGGCAATAACTACCCGTTGTAATAGAATGCTATTGCAACGGTCCTTTCATGCCCGTTGTAATAGATGCCAATTTTACAACGTTGACAAAATTCCCGTTGTAATAGATGCCAATTTTACAACGGTCACAAAATGCCCATTGTAAGAGGTGCCAATTTTACAACACTCAAAACGTCCATTGTAATAGGTGCCAATTTTACAACGGGCTAAAAATGCCCGTTGTAATAGGTGCCAATTTTACAACGGTCATAAAATGCCCGTTTTAACCGATGCCAATTTTACGTTAATTAATATTTTATATTAAAAGTTACTATTAAATAATTTATAATTAATATTAAAAGTTACTATTAAATAATTAATAATTAATATTAAAAGTTACTATTAAATAATTTATAATTAACTTTTAATAATTAATACTTAATAATCAAAGTTTAATATTTTATATTTAATCAATTTACAATTTTAATAATTATTACTTAATAATTTACTATAGTTTAATAATTAATAATCAATATAATTTACTATTTAGTAATATATTAGTAATTAATAATTACTATTACTAATTAATAATATATACATGATAACTATTATTTAGCTAGTTATTTAAAATTTTAAAATTTTCTAAAATAAATTTAAATATAGTGAAAATAAGGGATACATCTCTAGAATCAAACTTAATACACAAAACATCCTCCCCAGAAAATAGATATAAATTACATACCTATTTTCAAACACTGCAATTTTCTTCCCTAAAATACCCCTCTGCTCCATTGCTGAACGTTGATTCTTCGTATATGGATGTTATTCTCACATCAATAATTAAATTTTGCACCCCATTAATCATCAATCTTTAAAACGCAATAACTTTTTGTAGAAACGACGGATTAACAAACCGTTTCCACCATTAAATTCAAAAATTCAAAAGTAAAAATTTATAATAAAAATTAATATTGTCATATGCATCTAGATATTTTCTTTTACATTAAGGTTTTTTTTCTTCTGTTTAACTAATTTTTTGGCTCGGCTCTTTGAATTTTTTGGCTCCGCTCCTTAAATTTTTTGGCTCCGTTCACTACACCAAAAATGTGTATTTGTAACGAATATAGTCGTTACAACTGAAATTTATAACAGATATAGTCGTGAGCGATACAGGCGTGAGGTATGTCGTTACAAATATTTATAACGGCCTCTACCCGTTATTAGATATATCACTTACCAACGGACTTTGTCGTTAGAAATCTAAATTTTTGTAACGAAATAGTTTGTTATTAGTTGCATCGGTTTTAACAGGTATTTTCCGTTACTTAGTTTCCCCTTTCATGGTGGAAGAAGGGGTTGTCATTCTAAATTATCACGACCTTGTCCGTTACAAATTTCATCATTAGTAACGCACTTGTTCGTTACAAATTTCATCAATAGTAACGACTATGCTCGTTATAAATTTCGTCTTTAGTAACGAATATGTTCGTTACAGCTACCAAACCATGTAGAGCTGCATTTTTGCTAGCATTTACACTACAGAATTGTCTATTATAATACAGTAGGTACATACATATCAAAAATTATAGAATTTCGATAATAATAAGCAATTACGCATCCAAACATACAACTTAAATTGCACAAATATTCGACAACAAATTAAAGGAAGATTCGAATTTTCACAAGTTCATCATACATAACTAAAGAGTATGAAATCAAAATATTACAAGTTCTAACATTACTTCAAAATAAATTCTAGATCCTACAAACAACGAACACGACACTCAGGCCAAATAACAAAACCTCCATTAATTATATCAAATAGCTTGTAATTACCATTTTGTGGTGCTTCATAAATAGGTGCTTCTGGATCAAACACTTTCTCCACCCATACAACTCTTTCCCCATTCATCACCTCTCTATGGTGGCATATTTTCTCGTGGACCACCTAATTCATTATGAAAATAAAGATTATTGATTCAATGTCGTTTCTTATATGAATGGAGCAAAAGCACATATAATAAAATATTACGGCAAAAAATGACACAACGATTCAAATTCAGTCAAAGTTCTCAAAATAAGATTCAAATTCAGAATTACCATTGTATACACATTTATATTTCTGGTAAAATATTATAATTTATACATTTAAAACAGTCATTTTGCATATTTCCTTTTACAATTGCATATAAACTTCTCTGTTATGTTTTCTGCTGCCAAATAGTGTATACTATTATTATTTTGGCATATAAATAAACATTTAGAGTGGAGTAATTGTTCCATTGCCCCACAAATGCTAGACATAATATAATATGATGTAAAAGAGCAGCATCGACAACAAATCCAAATTGGAGAGTCAATGCAACATGTCTTGCATTACTTTATATTCTACTAAAAAATTAATCTTGCATTACTTTAAGATAACCTGTGCTGTTATAAATTAATCTTGCATTACTTTAAGGAAATGGAGAATGTTGCGGTTATTAGCCCCTACCATGGTCACATGCATCTGTAAGCATTTTGGTCAATTCTTTTAAAACTAATCTGATGTAGTACTGTCAAACTGTTACACAACTTTCAAACATATTAGATAATGGTAAACTGTTAGATAAGAGAATGGTAAACTTTCAAACATATTAGATAAGAGCATGGTATAATAACAAGGAATAAGAATGCTTGTGTGAAATGATCTAAATTATGCTAAAAACAAGGTAGTTGAAGATCTAGTGATTCTATGCTGCATGGGCCCATTATCATGATAGTATAAAAGAAAATTTAAATAGTTAAATCATCAAACAAATGAACGTATGTATGTAATATAAATGCTGCATGTCAAATTTTTTACTACCATTTACAAAGAAATTCCAATTTTATAGGCAACAAGCCATAAAAACACTGTCAGTATCACATTATACCTCACTGCAACAGTGGAAGCAAAACTAAAATCCTACAACCATAAAACCATGTTCACGTATATTAACAAATCAAGTAACGAAATTTAGAATGGCAAATTAGAAGCATTCATCATACGTACAAAAATTTAAGCACCCATCATTCTGAAGGAGAGTAAAATGAAATGACTACAACTTCCGGTTGGTAGTTTCCACACACAATTAAGATGGAAGATTAGTCGAATACAACTGCTCTACACATATAAACTAGAAATGACCAAACTAAAACATCACAGAAGTTAGGTTCATGTTAAGTGGGTGTCGCTTGCAAATTCCAATTAAAGATTCAAATTCGTCCTGAATACAGAGCATACAAATTTAAAAGTTTAAAATCATTGGAAAACAAAAATCCATAAATTTTGTGATTGCAAAGCTAAATTATACTTAAACAAACTTTAAATTATACTTCAAATGTGGAAGAGACTTAGAACTGTAGGAAGAACAAAGTGAAAAAAAGGAATTTTGATTGCTGCACAGAATCACTAGATCTTCAACTACCTTGTTTTTAGCATAATTTAGATCATTTCACACAAGCAGTCTTATTCCTTGTTATTCTACCATGCTCTTATCTAGAATGTTGAGTTGTTTTTTGCATTATTCTCTATTTAGCATAATTTTAAATTGTTACACAACTTTCAAACATCATTTCTAAGCTGTTACCCTACCATGCTCTTATCATTAAGGAAAGGGAGTTTCCTATTCATTGTTCGATATTTTATGACAGTGTACTTATTCTGTAATTTACACATCAACTTTAGTATAGCAGGGATCCAGTAATTACTAAGTGGCAACAAATGGACAATGATATCAAAAACTATCACTAACTAAAGCTATAATTTGAAGTGTAATGGCATGAAAATTAAAGAGCTGATACTAAATTGCAGAAATAACAAAGAACTGAAAATGAAACAAAGAACCAAACAGAATTGAATAGCTAGAAGTGTAATTGCATGTAGATAACAAGCATGAAATGATAAACTACAGCTAGAAAGAAAAATGAAGAACTAAACTAAGATTAACTAACCAAAGCTAGGCTATGAACAAGAATTAAAGTAAAGAGTCTAAAGACTAGTACTGGAATTGCAAGAAATAGGAAATCAAATTGACGTGAATTATAACACCAGATTTTTCTTTTTTTCTCTCTCTCTCTTTTACAATGCAACAACAGTCCCTATTTATACACTTTGATTACAACTAACCAAGCTTAACAATTTCCCAAATTTTTTTAAAGAATGTTGTAACAACCCTATTTTTGATATTAGAAAATTTTAATTATAATAAAATACTCGAATTTGATTTTTGATAATTAGCATTTTGGAGATAAGATTCAACTAATTGAAGTTTATTTAATAACATATTTTTGTTCAACAAATTGAACTGATTAATAAAATAATTTTCATAAGATAAATTAAACTGGATACTATACATGAAAAATCATTTTATGCAAAATCTAATTCAAGGTTCTCGCATATAAGAAATTTTATAATGTTTAAAACTTTGTTAGGCATGTTCGTCATTGACAGTTGCTTAAAATTTCGTACTCTCATAAAACATCAACAACTATAATGTGCTTTCTGCTATCAATTCGAATTAATCAGAAACCATCAACTAATAGTAGTTAGCTTTATCAACGAATGTGTTATAGTGGACAATAAAGCACAATAAAGCTAAATCCAAGTCAGAAACCATCGTTGATTCAAAATTATTTATTCGAAGGTTTTGTGTAATCCAAGTCAGAAACCGAATCGAATTACTAGAAAGCACAATAAAGCTAAATCCAAGTCAGAATTCCCATTAAATCGAATGTCCAAAATTAAAACGCAATCAAGAAATAAGCGAAGAAATCAAAACGTTTTAATAGTTCAAACTCAAGCAACTAATAGTAGGAAATCAACAGATTTTAATAAAAACGAAAAGTGTTGATACCTTTAGTTGATTTAGCCCTTGATTTTGCTTGAGAAGGTTTTGCGATTAGAAAAGTAAAAGCGATCCTGAAGCGCGAATTTGGGGAGGAAATGGGGAATTGGCGGAAAGTGAAAATAATTTGAAGATTTGGCGGCCAAAGAAAGTGGGAAGCGTAATGAGCTTAAGCGTTGTGAGTCCAGATGTTATTTTCTATCTTTTACCCTTTTGTTTTCAATTTATTTTCATTTTTACCAAATTTTATAACGGTGTAAAGCAGTGATAAACTATTTACAGCTCCTTTTACAACGGCTTTGAAAGTTTTATAACGGGATTTAAGTGTTATTATTTTATAACGGCATTTGATTGTTAGTAATTCAGAAATATTTTTGTTGGGAATTTCATGTTTTGGTGTAGTGGTTCCTATAAATTTTGGCTCCAATCCAAATCGCTCCGTTCCATTATTTTATATTCCTCTTCCCCTATTTTCGTCTTTACCATCTCCTCACCCATTCACTATTCCTTCGCCAGATCCACTTTCCCCAAATCGTCCGAGTGATGTCAAAGTCCGTAGTCATTGGAGGATGCTACATCTATTTGCTAAAGAAGGGGAATTTAGTTGCTACCTATCGAGCCATGATTAGACGATGTCATGCGTTTATCTGGAGCTAGAGCAATTATACAATGAAATTGTAGAGGTATTTTCCTTTCTGGCTGTTGATAGTTTCTTCTTCTTTTTTGAACATGTTGTTATGTTTTGGTTGCCTGATACTACAATGCTTTGATGAGGAGATAGTTTCTTGGAGATGATAAATGCAAAGCCTTGAATCTGATCCCAAAAATACTTTCCTCTTATCTTGATATTGTTTCTGTGTTGGTCGGAATTTTTCATACGATAGAGATATATGAAGTATGCTATGATGAAGGGTGTAGTTTGATCATTACTATGTTATTGTGATGGCACGTAATTTTGGTTTAGATTTTTTCTGAGTTGATGATGATGAGAATTTTCATCTGTTGGTGTAGTGGTCACGATGTATTGATGAGATTTGGTTCTGTAGTTTGAAAAATAATCTGCGTCCTAGTTTCTGCTAGTGTTGGTTCGGGTAATGTATGTGATGAAGGTGCTTGACATATTGCCTCTATCAGCTCTGCACGTGATGTATGCAGATTAGCTCCAAATTATATACGATCAAAAGCAACCATCTTTTCTAAGCTCTCCTAATCTTTCTCCTTTATTCCAGATGGTCGAGGTGGATTAGGAAGTTCGTTGTTCACATTTGTTCGAGGAAATGACGCTTCAGCTTGATGCCGATCAAATGTTTGCTGCAATGTTTGGACTTAACATAATCTGACGTTAGCAGAGTTCTAGATCCAAAAATAATTCGGATCTTTAGAAATGTTTAATTTTGCCACTTTAGTTCTGCAACCATTTAAATCTGCGTATGCTTGTAAAGCCGAAATGAAATCAAACCCGAGATTCAATTATTTGAAACCAATCACATCTGACAATTAAAGCGTTTCTTCCCTATATCACTTTTCAGGAATTCCATTTTTGACAATCTGATGTATTGCACGTTTGCGCTAACATCCTTTTATGTCTACGGAAATTGCCAAGTAGTAACTCAACTAATTCGTTGACACACTATCCTACTCTCTTGCCTTAAATGCTATCAGCCTCTTTCCGAAAACCAAAGCCCCACCCGAACTTATCTAAATTGAAGACACATACGAACCCACATCCCATTCTCCTACCGATCCATTGACTTATGAACAGATGATTGAATTTGGTGACTGAACCTTCAAGTGGATCAGACCCAAAAACGAATGGGACCCAATGGTGCTGAACTACACGTTGGGCACAACGTACATAGGTATAGTTATTTACGCATTTATCTTCCAATTTTATAATTTTAAAATTGGTGTTAATTGTTAAATTTTGTGACACTATAAGATGGAGAATTGAAGGGGATGAATGTAACTTGGTGTCGGAGAAGACGGTTCGCAAATCGGAGTCCGGAGGAAGAAGATAGGAGGGATGAAGCTGGAGTTCTGCTGTAGGTCAGACGTCTGGTTGAGAGGGCCAGACGTCTGACGAGGTTCAGACTGTTTCCAGAAACATCTCTCAGACGTCTGGTCCCTCTGGCCAGACGTCTGGTTCTGCCTGTGCCAAACAGAACCTGGCCTCAGATGTCTGAGGTCTGAGGCCAGATGTCTGGTTCTGCCTGTGTTTGCCATCCAGAACCTGACCTCAGACGTCTGAGGTCTGAAACCAGACGTCTGAAGCGGCAGTTGTCTGTTTTTCTGGGCCGAGTCTTTATGATTTGTTGAAGGGGCAAAGTGGACTTTCGCTAGGGTTTTCTCCATTAGTATATATACTCTAACCAGGTTTAGAAGGAAGGAGGCTGATCATCTCTATTCAAGGGTTTAGTCCTCCATTTATTAGGGTTTTAGGCAAAACTCTATTTCTTCAATTCTAATCTCCTCAAACAGATATTCTTATTGAATAGATCATTGTAATCAATCTCTTGTACTCTTCTTATTTGGTGATAATAAAAGATGTCTCTCAAAGTGGATGTACACGAACGCGACGTTAGTGGAACCACTATAAATCGGTGTGTGATTCATTGCTTTCGTTATTGCTTGTTATCATATATTGCTTGTGGTGTTATTGTGATCGTGTTTGTCTTTGGATATATCTAAATTATTGGAGATCAGTTGTTTTGCACTATCTATCACGATCTAGCTTTTCCGCGTGCGTTTGGGGATTTGAGTTTGAGCGATCTCGATCGAAATCCACCATAACATTTGGTATAAGAGCTTTGGAGTTGGTAGGTGGTTGTTGAAATGCCGGAAACGGAAACCTCTGAAAATTCAATGGTTGGTCCAAGTAGTATAGCGCCGTATGTACGT
Organism: Allium fistulosum; assembly: GCA_030737815.1. Lineage (NCBI taxonomy): Eukaryota > Viridiplantae > Streptophyta > Magnoliopsida > Asparagales > Amaryllidaceae > Allium > Allium fistulosum. The sequence continues at coordinate 406,924,993 of CM060904.1, read as the reverse complement.
GGGTCGTATGTGGCGTCGGGATCGCAATTGGTAATCGACAAGTGGAATGGCGATAATGATTTTGAAAAATGGCAATGGAAGATGAAAGCGGTTCTAAGGAGGAATCGGGTACATCGAGTGGTGTTTGATACACATTTGTTTCCGGCGGACATCTCAGATGTCGAGAGAGAGGAAATGGAAGAGTGGGCATTTACTACACTTCAACTTGCAATGGGAGAGAATGTGATCTCCGAAATTAGTGGTGAGACCACCGCTAAGGGAATTTGGGACAAGTTGGAAGAATTGTATATGAAGAAGTCTCTAACTAATCGTTTGATCTTGTTGTGAACGTTTTTCACCTATAAGATGAAAGAAGGAACTTCGCTAAAGGCACATTTGAATGTGTTTGATGATTTGCTAATGAAGATGAAGGCAGTAGATTTGAAGATTGAGGAAGAGCAAAAGGCGATGGTATTGTTATGTTCGTTGCCGGACCGTTATACGGGTTTCTCAAATAGTTTGATCTATAGCCGAGATACATTGACGTTAGATGATGTCAAGACGGGTCTTCTTAGTGAGGAATTGAGAGATCAAATGAAGGAGTTGAGTGTTGGTGGTAGTAGTGCCGGTAATGGTCAAGGTTTGTTTATGGAGAAGGAAAGATATGTGAAGAAGGACAACCGGGGGCGTTCTAAATCAAGGAATCCCGGTTGGAGAGGAAAATCAAAGGAAAGGAAAGGCAAGTGCTATATTTGTAAGAAACACGGTCATTGGAGAAATGAATGTCCGGACAAGGAGAAGGGTAAAAGGGAAGTAGCATCTTCATCTGTAGCAGTGGAGAGAAGTGTTGGTGAGGAAGACGTAGATGTGTTGACAACGGTAGCATCGGATGTTTCCGGTAGTGAGTGGGTGCTCGACTCGGGGGCATCGTATCATATGACACCTAATAGGAATTGTTTTTCTTCTCTTGTTGCTAAAGAGGGAAATTCAATTATTATGGGAAATGGTGCTATGTGTAGGTCTCAAGGCATTGGTTCCGTGCAAATTTGAATGTTTGACGGGGTGGCTCGTACTCTCACTAATGTACGCTATGTTCCGGGACTTCGGAAGTCTCTTATCTCTTTGGGGCAATTGGATTCTCTTGGTTGTAAGATCACTATTGAGAGTGATAGTTTACGGGTTTCGAAAGGGGCGCTTGTGGTCATGAAAGGTGCTAGGGCTCATGGTGTTTACTTGCTTTGTGGAGAGACCGTAGAAGGTGAAACTTGTGTAGGTGTTGATAGTTCTCGTAGCTTGGATGCGACAGGGTTGTGGCATTTGAGGTTGGGTCATATCTCGGAGAGGAGTTTGGAGATTCTTCGGAAGAGGGAGATGATCGATGGTGAGAGTTTCAACAAATTGGAGTTTTACGAAGAGTGTGTCTTGGGGAAGCAAACAAAAGTATCATTCGGTGAAGGAAAACATGATTCAAGAAATGTTCTTGAGTATGTGCACACGGATGTATGGGGACCGGCACTGGTAGCTTCTTTGGGAGGAGCAAAGTATTATATTTCCTTTATAGATGATTTTTCTCGGAAAGTTTGGGTGTATGTAATGAAGGCTAAGTCGGAGGCATTTGCAAAGTTCAAAGCATGAAAGGCTCTTGTTGAGAATGAGAGTGGTAAGTCTTTGAAGGTTCTTAGGTCCGACAATGGCGGGGAGTATGTTTCCGGAGAATTCTTAGAGTTTTGCAAGCATCATGGGATCCAGAGACATTTTACTACACCGGGAGATCCGCAATCAAATGGAGTTGCGGAGAGGATGAATCGTACTCTACTAGAGAAAGCTCGATGCTTGAGACTGACATCGGGTTTGTCTAAGGGATTTTGGGCCGAAGCGTTGTCAACCGCAGTGCATATATCATTAATCGAATTCTGTGCTCGGCTATTGATAACAAAATTCCGGAGGAAGTGTGGAAGGGAAAGAGTATTGACTTGAGCTATCTTCGTGTCTTTGGAAGTCCGGTTTATGTGCATGATCCGGGTAATGATAAGCTTGAACCAAGAGCTTTCAAGGGGGTTTTGCTTGGCTATACAGATGGAGTGAAAGGCTATCGGATTTGGAATCCGGAAACGAAGAAGGTGACAAACTCTCGTCATGTTACTTTTGATGAGTCGGCATTGTTCAAGGAGAATGAGAGCTCATCAGATATTCCGGTCTTGGTTCGTGATGAATCGAAGGAGAAGGAAATTATTCCACCATTTCGTTTAAGTGGTAGAGGTAGAGTAGTTGAAGATGCCTGTGAAGAAAATGCGGTTGATGTTACATCACAAAGTCCACGTGGTGCCTCTAGTAGTGTTGGTGATGTACACGAGCCTAGAGAAGTTTCGGTTCAAGGTGGAGCCGAAAGGAGTTTGGGTGAAAATATTGCTACTCGGGTTAGGCGTCGTCCCATAAGACCACCCGAAAGATATGGTGATTGGAACTATCTTAGCTTTTGTGATAAGTTGGACTATGCGCTTCATGTAGTTCAAGATGAGCCAATGGACCTTGATGACGTCATGAATTCGAGTGATAGCTCGAAATGGATTTGTGCCATGAAGGAAGAGATGCAATCATTGTTGAAGAATCAAACTTGGGATTTGGTTCCACTTCCTAAAGGAAACCGTGCTATTGGGTGCAAATGGATATAAGGTGAAGGACGATGGAAGATACAAAGCTAGGCTAGTGGCTAAGGGGTTTGCACAGACAAAGCTAGGCTAGTGGCTAGTGGCTAATTAGGCAGTGCTTAGGGCCGTATCAAAAGTAATTAGGCACGGCCATAAACCGTATCAAAAATAAGCGTGTTTAATATTTAGATACGGCCCAAGACCGTATCTTTTTCTCCAATTAGATACGGCCTAAGGCCGTATCTACTTATCGAAATAGGTACGGTCCATGGCCGTATCTATTTGGAGAAATAGATACGGCTCAAAGCCGTATCTATTTTTACCTTTAGATACGGTCCATAGCCGTATCTAAATCTCTAATTAGATACGGCTTTGGGCCGTATCTATTTAGACAATTAGATACGGCCGTGGGCCGTATCTATTTCTCCCGTTAGATACGGCCGTAGGCCGTATCTAATTAGAGATTTAGATACGGCCACGAACCGTATCTTAGCTGCCCCTGACGACATAGTCAAACGAACATCAAACCAAACAACGTAACAACATCAAAATGTAAAAAAAAAGCTTGTTCCACAACTATCAAACACAAAATAAATGAAGTACTCAAGATCCAAACACAAGTTGCAAACACAAATTACTACATGTCCAAACACAAGTGACACAAGTTGCAAACACAAATTACTACATGTCCAAACACAAGTGACACAAGTTGCAAACACAAATTACTACATGTCCAAACACAAATGAAACTAATATAGTTAATGCCAATGTTGATTGAGTTGAACTCATTTCCCAGCATTTTCTTGGAGCACGCTGAAGCAGTTGAATGTCATGTATCTTCCATCCGTCTCCCCTCACATAGTAACATTGTAGATCTATCAATGCTGCCCATAATTTATGAGAATAGAAAAGACCTGCAAAGGGTTACAACCGTCAATTACAGTTTTGTAAAACTACTATTCAACTGGCTTTAATTCTAAATATGTTCTACTACATTATTATGTTTAGTTTAATTAAAATTAATGAGAAAACAAACTAACTTTATTATTTTTATTATGTAATTGAATGGTTGATTTTCCAGTGTTATACAGTTTTACCCATAAATATAAATGTTTGAATGTAACCTGAGCTTCTCAGGTTAAAACAAAGTTAACCGAGTTTGATACTGAAAATTGCTACAGTAAGTGGGTTGAATATTGCTGTTATGTGAAATAGATTATCAATCATCCACTCATGCTGCATGAACAATTTGATGTCAATGTGGTGGCAGTATGCATATTAATGCTACAATCAAATTCCAAAGTTGGAAAATACATGCGTTATGTAACTCAATTTGTGTTCTATTAACAGAAAAAAGCCACAATGTACATTGTCGACATTATACTATTTACTTATTCAAACTTGGCATTAAATAAAAGTTTCAAGCTGCAAAAGAAATCATGAAATGTTTCAATAAAATCTAGCTCAATACACTCGTCCGCTTAGTAATGTATCTACTTCGTTTATTCGAGGTCAATGAAATCATGAAATGTTGCAACTTAGTATTGCAGTTGCATTGCAATTGCAACATAGCAACTCAGTTGGAAAAACTGAGTTGCAGTTGCATTTCAACTTGCAACTCAGTGTTGCAATACTGGGTTGCAAGTTGCAACTGCAACTCGGTTTTAAAACTGAGTTGCGCAATACAACAACTCAGTTTTAAGTTGAGTTGCGCAACTCAGTAACTCAGTTTAAACTAAGTTAACTCAGTTTTAAAACTGAGTCGTGCAACTCAGCAACTTAGTTTTAAAACAAGTAAATATATTTTCAAAACTAGATGTATGTATGTATTAAAATTCACACCATGAATGAAAAGAAGAAGAAATATAGTAGTGGATATGAAACATAGATTTGTAATTAAAAAGCAGACTCCTCCACTGAGAAGTAACTACCGATTGGCTTGGAAATGTAAATGGGGCCTAGGGTTAAAAGGACATAATCTGAATTATAGTGAGAAAATTATAATACGACATCATGAAAAGAAAGGAAAGAAAGTGAGGTTAAATATCTAGTAAACATAGTATAAAGAGCTCTATTATCCCTATAATTAAAAGTGCATAAAATATGCAAGTGTATACGCAAAACCTGCATCACTCAAACCAGTAGCGTTGAAAATAGATCACTAAATATATGGATAGAGTTGACTCTAGTGGCACTGAAAGTACATGACCATGGATAGTGGTCTCAAACTAGGCTTTATAGAATGAAGGTGTATATAATTTACTTGTGCCTATGAAACTGAAATATATATATATATGATGGAATGAACTTCAAAATATATTAAATGTAGAAAATATTGACTGTTGTAATCTATAGAAGAGCCTATGGAGCAAGGCAACACAACTGCACCTCAACTCCTTTAGCTTTCCTTTGCCTTCACCATTTCCATCTATACACATACATGCGGTATATTTTCAGATTTTTCCTTAACCATTGTTTGTTTAATAACTGTCTTCATATTTCAAAAACTATGATCATGGTTGAATATTCTTGAAATGATTTAAGAAGAACTTCATACTTTGGATAATTTTGGCACAGAATATCAAGCTGACATCGATGAAGTATTGATATGAAACATGATACCAACATATGTACAGAACTCAATGAGCAATGCTAATTTAACAGCTGAAATGATCGATTTAACATGCCACCAACTTTTTATGGTAAAAAAATTCACTATATATCTTAGCTTAATGTCCTAATTATTATTTTAGTGTTGGCTTGGATGTGATAACCAAATGAATCAATGATGAAGTCATTGTCATTGATTTTCTGGACATAATTTGTTTAAAGTGACTGTGCTTTAAGTTGATGATAGCAATGAACTATATTCTTTCAAGTTCACAATAAAATTTCGTATTTTACAAGGAAGATTTTTGTATTGTGAAACATTCTTGCAGTTCCATTGGCATGCAATGAATCCACACCCATAATTTTGTTTTTGTTAGCCAAATTATGAGAAGTCCTACATAACAAAATCAGCCTAACCTGTAAAGTTATTGTATATGCATATATAGACAGTACGCAGAATTCACAAGCCATGTAATTTTCTAACAATTCCTATTTAGGTTGGCACTAAACTCAAACAGTTAACAGCTATCTAGGAATAAAGAATCGTATACAAGTAACGCCTAATAATCTAATTAAATAAACGAGAAAGAGCAAGGATCTTTAGCGATATCTTATAATACACTGAACACATATCAACATATGTTAAAAAGTTAGAAAAAATTAAATTGTGATGGACAAATACCAACATTGATCATTATTCATTATTTTTATAAATCTTAGAAGCAATTATGTTGGAAAACGTGAACCGACATCTATTTTTACGTTTTTAATTCCATAATTTGAATTAAATCTTTAACTTTCTTGGATCTGAAGCATATATCTCAAATCAATAGTGGAGTTGGTTGTCTAGGTCCATGCCTTATTTTTATATAGATAGATAAGCTACAGCATAATAAGATAAATTTTGGAGTGAAGTCTTGGAAAAGGATTATGAACTGAGATGAAAGCAGTGTCATAATATCAGTGATTCTTTTAACTAATATTTTATTTCCTTCCTGTCATTTTCTAGCATTTCTCATATCAGTGATAATATCAGTGATTCTTTTAAATTACCTGCTAAAGATATCGAATCATAATCTTCGGATGGCACACATACCCACCCACTCCAACATCAACAAAGGTCTCTGCAAATTGATGATTTATTTTGTTTGTTCTCTCATCTGGTAGCAGTATATTGTTCAAAACCAATTTTTCATGTGTGGATGGTACAGATTTCCCATGGATTTTGGACGATGTAGAATCTCGACATACAGTACCTGTTGCAATAAAATTTATTGTCCACATCTATCCAACAAAATAACTGCATCAAAAACAAGTAAGAATTAAAAGCAACTAACAAATACCTATTGCTATTATGTCTAGATCAGAACTGAAATTAGTTATTTACCGTTCAAAGGGATACATCCATCTATATCTGACAGGACCACAAATTAATGCTTCATCGGCTAAATGAACCATAAGATGGATACTGATATCAAAAAATGCAGGTGGAAAATGTTTTTCAAAAACACACATTGCTTCTACCAAACTAGCCTTTGCTTTTATAAGGTGTTCCCTATTGATCACCTTTGAGCACAAAATGTTAAAGAATAGACTAATACGATGAATAGCATTTCGCAGATCCTTATGTTGTGGATAAGAATGTTGAAGCAATACCGGAAGCAAATGTTGCATTATGACGTGGTAATCATGTGACTTCATATTTCTTAGTTCGGGAGGATTGATGCTCACATTGTTGTGGAAGTTTGAAGAGAATTTGTTGGGCACTTTTAGGTTTTTCAAAATGGTGCAAAACCGTATCTTTTCCTCTTTGCTCAAAGTGAAAGTTGCCTTTGGTATGATTATTTTATTTGTTTCAGGATCTTCCATCACCCACAACTTTTGTTTTATACCCATGATTTTCAAATCCTTGCGTGCATTGATGCCATCTTTTGACTTATCTTTATGGTCCATAACGGTGCTGATGAGATGCTCTGTGACATTTTTCTCCGTATGCATAACATCAATATTATGGCGAATCATATTTGCTTTCCAATATGGTAAATCAAAAAAGATAGACCTCCTGTACCATGCAGAAACATTGTCAACTTCTTCATAAATTGACTTTTTCCGTTTTCGACTAATTTCTTCTTTGTGTTTACCAACTTTCATTTTGATATTTGCTACTTTCTTTTCAACTTCAAAACCGGTCAATGTCCGTTTAGGACGTTGAAATTCTTGTTCGTTATTGAAATTTGTCTTGTCGTATCGAAACTTGTGTTCTTTAGGAAGAAACATTCGATGTCCCATGTAACACACCTTCTTACTTTCAGGAAGATGATAAGAACAAGTGTTTTCCCCACAAACCGGACATGCAAAATAACCGTGAGTTGTACATCCCGATAAAGTCCCAAGAGCAGGGTGATCATGGATTGCCCACAACACCCTAGCTCTCATTGTGAATTCGGATTTATTTAATGAATCATATGTAACGACTCCTTCCCATAACTGCTTTAACTCGTCTATCAACGGCTGTAAATAAACATCAATGTCCTTCCCTGGTTGTTTTGGCCCAGAAATCAACAGTGTTAATATTGAAAACTCTCGTTTCATGCACATAGACGGTGGAAGATTATATGGTACTACAATTACTGGCCAACAACTGTAAGGGTTAGATAGAGAAGCATGTGGACAGAAACCATCTGTTGCTATTCCAAGTGTGACATTTCGTGGCTCGACACCAAACGTTTGGTCAAAATAATCTGCGGCTTTCCATTGAGAAGTGTCACATGGATGACGCATTACGGTTGGATCAGACTTGGCACGACCATGCCAGGTCATCGCATCTGCTATCCATGGTACACTATACAATCTCTTCAATCTAGAAATTAAAGGAAAATGTCTTAATGTCTTTCGAGGTACTTTGATGCATTTTCTTTCTTCGTTGAATGATGTCATATATCTTGGTTCGTTGCAATTTGTACACGAAACTCTATTCGCATCATCTTTCCAGTATAATATGCAATCATTGATGCATGCATCATAAGTTTTGTAATTCATCCCAACTTGCTTAATTAACTTCTTCACATCGGAGTACTTTGTCGGCAGCGTGTTACCTTCTGGGAGTAACTCCTTTATTAGTTCGAGGAGTGCAGTCACACCATTATTTGAAAAGCCGTATTGGGTCTTCAAGCTATTGAGTTTCACAATGGCATACAGCTTCGTCAAACCTTTTGAACATGAAGGATACAGTGGCTCTTTTGCGCTATCAAAAAGTGATTTATACTTCTTACTTTCATTGGCCTGCCAACTGCCATTAACTGTAGACGGCTCTCCAACATTAGCATGATCAGACAATGGATTTTCAGGTTGAAAATGATGAAATCTATCTGCATCATTGACTAGATCTTCCATCATAATAGGTTCAGACTCGTCGGTACTTGTGGCATGACTAACTGGTTGTTGTTTTTCCTTCTCTACCCTTTTTTCCCCATGAAAATACCATACGGTATATGATTGGATAAAACCCCATCTAAGCAAATGAAAATGAATGTCATCTAATTTGATCGTCTTCATATTTTTGCACCGAGTGCAAGGGCATAAATACACTCCTTTCTTACCACCATTTTCATCAACAAAACTAATAAACTTCTTCACCCCGTCTATATAGTATGTAGATCTTTGATCAGATTCATTTATCCACTTTTTGTCTATACTGGAAGACATATTGCCCTCCTATATCATATATAGTAGAACATTAGACGTAAATATAATATATATATATGAGTGTATATATAGGACGTACTCTAAAAGTCCCAAGTTTGATTTTATTGGCCTTAATTTTTACTTCAACTTTTTTTTGTTTTAATTGAACAAGGCGTACGCTTTAATGTAATAATATAAGTATCCACATGGAAAAGAGAGTGCAACATATAAACAATGACTAGAACATAGCACATGACTCGCTAGATCCAGAACAACAGTAGATATAGTGGGAAAACAAGCAGGCATACATGTAGGGAAACGACAGTCTGAACTACAGCTAAAACTTAGCTCCATTGACAGTCTGAACTACAGCTAAAACAATAAACCACTGCAGGTGTGCCCACTGCGACTATATTAATTTTTTGGTCCTTATTGTAACTTGTCACCACGAAAGTAACATAAGTGGTGGGGTTCAACTGGGTGTAGAAGTGATCAATAGTCGCCATTTCACCACAGAGCATTTGGTTGTAATTATGCTTATGTTGGATGTTGACCCAATAAAATTTGACTATCAACCTTACCAAGTTCAGCTCGGTAATGTTCCTCTCTACACATTTAGTGTAGGCAAATATTCTGATCAGTGTATAAATTCAACTGAAATGGTAAACTCCTGTGTGTGTTTTTATTTATTTATTAAGTTGTATATAGTGTCTTCAAACCTTAATTAACACCATGCAATCTCCTACTCACTCAATAAACAGGAGCTAAAAGAAATGTCAAATGCGAGTATAGGAGGAACGTTCTTGCATATTCCAAACTCAGACAGGTTAAACAGTGCATTTTCTGAGTGTTTAGTTGGGCTTCTCACTGTAGCCGTTTCGGAGATAAAGCTAAATGTGAGGCAAATCAACTCCACAATCCACACTATCTCTGGTGTTAACTATACACAGTCCATTGATGGTGAGAACGGGTCTGTAACTATTAATTTTGGAGATATCTATGCCAACGAGCAGTGTAAAGTCATGGTGGACCTCATTCTCCCTGCTGTTGGAACACGTCGTACTGATGACAGTATTCTTGAAATCACTATGAGGTACAGGTGGAAAGAATTTGATCCAAGTATTTTTTAATTTCTACATAAAATCATTATTGTATCTTGATTCTGTGTTATGTACGAGTATAACTTATATGTCTTATTATAATTATAAATATGCAGCTCTACTGGTAGAGTAAAAGAACATCCTATTATTATAATTATAAATATGTAGGCATAGAACATTGAAATTACTTGCTATATATATCATAAAGAAATGTGCCCAGCAAACTAAGCTAATTTGTAGTATGAACAGAAATGCAAATACATTTTAATTTTGCTAACCTATATGTCTACCTGTATAATACAACTTCAAGAGGTCGGATTTATCATGGATTGTTGATGAATGTGTTCAGGGTTCATTTTGTAAGGTCAGGAAAATAATTTCATAAAATAACTTAGTTTACCTTTCGAGGAGCGGTATAACCAATGGTCTTTACCTAAAAAGTGAAACATAAAAAAAATTACATGCTGCAGTAAGTCTTTAAAGAAAGGTAACCGGTACTTTATATACACTTGTACGAGATTAAGACATACAATGAAAGTGAAACATATAAATAATTAATGATTTAAGACATACAATGAAAAATCTGCTAAAACTAATGAAGGCTATTATATACACTTGTACGAGATTCAAATAGTTACATAATTAAATCTCTTGCCATTGTTTTTTTCTTCCCTCGCTTTTTCCCCAGACAATTTAGTAGTAAATGAGACTACCTTAAAAAAAAGGAATTTACTGCCAATGATCACGGTAAGGCACTGGACTGTTGATTTTGGAAGATCTATAATTGAATTGACGGTTTGGATATGGCATTAAAATAAAAAATGAAAGAAAAACCTTTTTCATTTGCTAGTGTTTTCATATTTAATGAGCTTAAATACAATGTAACCTAAATCTAAACAGTTTGATCATCATCGTTTTTTGTTTATAGTTAAATTTTTTTATTTTTTTTGTCAGTGAGCTGGAATTATCGAACCATTGAACTGTAAGATGTAACCAACTATACATTATTAGGCATACAGTCAGTTTCTTTTCTATAGTCCAAAAATTGAAAGTTTATGCAGGAACATTTTAAAATAAAAACATAAAAGCTCAATCAGTGAAATTGGTACATATGGTTCATCTCTTGTCATTGTTCAATTAACCCCGTAATTAATATATTTAATTAAAATAGTTAAATGATTATAACTAGCAGTAGAATCAAAATAAAAACCTTGCTGCGGAAACATCTAACAAAAGACTATGTATGAAGTTGTCTCTAATCTCTATACATGTACAAAAACAGACAAAGGATTCCCTTTGCCAAATTTGGACTACAATCTAAAAAAATAAAGAAAATGCAAAATTCATATGGAACAATATTCTTCATAGACAGAGATACATACAAACGCATCCAGCTTCAACATGAAATTTCATTCTTAAGTGAATTTCAGGTTTACAGTATACATGATATTTTCACAATGTTACAAACTTAGTAAACGATTGTTAAATGCACGATATCTAACTAGAAAAGAATTCAATATGATCACAAAAATAATCATGCGCAACCATAATATCTATAATAACCCTCTACTCAAAACAACAATGTTCATTTGTCGACCACTGCTAAGATAATGAAATTAGGACTGTAATACATAAAAAAAAACGAGATATGCAATCAGACTGACACTTGCAATGTCAAGTTACCATAGTCTCTGTTCACAAAATGGAGGGGTTTGGTGTCATCAAATTGAAGCTAATTCTAGATGAGAGAACTTATTCGATGAGGAATTCAGAGGCAAACTATAAAATTTCAATAAATGGAACTCAAAATATAGGGTTTATTTTAAATATTAGCACCAAACTGTTTCCAAAAAATTTGCCATTACAACGGCGCCATTTTGTAGCACCGGAGTAATGTCTATGCATTACCCCTCTCCTGATACTTGGCTTGCGCCATTAACAATAATTTATCCACTTACACAACAATGTAAACACCATATACAATGTTAAAGCTACTGCCAAAAACGGTACCCCATATTTTAAATGGTAACAGCCTAAAGCTAAAACATATTAAAAACAAAGGCAAGGGCTTTAGCAATCAAATGAAAGCAAACTCAACTAATTAGAGGACACGAGTTTTAAACTAGATCAAACTAATGTGAGGTCGGATCTGTTTCCTGAATATTTGGATCATCATCTACTAATAAGGAAGAACTCAAATCATCATCAACCATCATAGCTCTCAGACAATCAAACCTATTATTAGTGAAAACCTCAAAAATCTCCACTTCATATGATTTTGCCTTTGATTTTTGTTAAGAATAGGTTCAAATTCTTTATTCACATCCTCTATTAAAACAACTAAATTTTATGCTTCATTAATAATATTTTCACACCTATATTTTAATTCAAACTTGTCTACCCTTAAAAATTGTAAATCCATCCTACACTGCATCACAGCAGGATCCAATAGTAAGGAATCAGAGAAAGAAGATACTTCCTTATCGATAGTATTAAAAAAATCCAAATCAATAATATCATTATCCAAAGATTTTGAAACTCGAATGTTCTCTCTATGGGCTGGAATTAAGGTGTCAACAGAGTCATCAAAATTCGACAAGTAGTAGATTTGAAACTCGAAGGCTCTCTACGCTTAACTGATTTGAAAAAGAAATTCGACAAGTAGTAGATTTTTTACCTGAAGTGAAATCAAAATTTACGACTCCTTTTCTCGATGATTTTGGTCCCCGATGATATTCAGTCAACGATTCGTTTTGGGGAAATTGGGAGATGGTTGGCAGTTGCGTGGCTGTGATAGAATTCGTTTTGGGAGATTGGGAAATTGGAAGACGGATGGCAGAAATTGGGAGATTAAAGTCGAGATTGAGTTAGAGCCGAGAAATTGGAAGTAAAAAAACAGAGGGAGGGAACGCTTCGTTTTGGGGAAAATTTTCCCACGAAATGTGGCACAGATTTTGATACGGCTATAAGCCGTATCAAATTTTAATACGGCTAAAACCGTATTTTAATACGGCTTAAGCCGTATTAAAATTTGATACGGCTTATAGCCGTATCAAATGTGCCGCGCCAAAACAACAAAGGAGGGAGGGAACGCTTCGTTTTGGGGAAGATTTTCCCACGAAAAGTGGCACACAAATTAGATACGGCTATAAGCCGTATCAAATTTTGATACGGCTTGAAACCGTATTAAATAGTGTAGATACGGCTTTAGGCCGTATTAAAATTTCATACGGCTTATAGCCGTATCAAATGTGCCGTGCCAAAATCCTATCCTTGGTGTAGTGGATGAGATATTCGCACCAGTCGTGCGTCATACTTCCATACGGATATTACTTACCATAGTTGCTATTCACGACTTGGAGTTGGAGCAACTTGATGTGAAGACCGCCTTCTTGCATGGTGACTTGGATGAAGACATTTACATGGAGCAACTACAAGGTTTTATTGTAAATGGTAAGTCAAATATGGTGTGCAAGTTGAAGAAATCACTATATGGGTTGAAGCAATCACCTAGACAATGGTACAAGAGATTTGATCATTTTATGCTTGAAAACGGTTTCAATAGAAGCATCAAGGATGCTTGTGTGTATTTCAAGAAGTTGGGAAATCATTGTTGGGTGTATCTACTCTTGTATGTGGATGACATGCTCATTGCTTTGAAGGACAAGAATGAAATCAACAAGTTGAAATTCCAATTAAAGTCGGAATTCGAAATGAAGGACCTTGGAGAAGCAAAGAGGATATTGGGCATGGAGATAGAAAGGAATCGAAAGTTTTTTGAGTTGAAACTGACTCAAAAGGAGTACATTAAGAAAGTGCTTTGCCGGTTTAGCATGGAAAATGCAAAGGCGTCAAATACACCTTTACCTTTGCATGTGAAGCTTTCGAGTAAAGGCCCACCTATCTTGGAGAAAGACAAGGCTTATATGGCAAAGGTGCCATATGCAAGTGCGGTTGGAAGCTTGATGTACGCTATGGTGTGTACAAGGCCCGATATAGCAAATGCCGTCGGGGTGGTTAGTCGATTTATGTCTAATCCGGGAAAATCGCATTGGGAAGCTGTGAAGCTCATATTGAGATACCTTAGGGGTACATCATCTCATGGTCTTGTTTTTGGCGGTAGTGGGAAAAGGAGTTGCAACTTAGTTGGTTATTGTGATTCAGACTACGCCGGTGATAGAGATAGGAGAAAGTCAACTTCCGGTTATGTCTTCACACTAGGTGGTACGACCATAAGTTGGAGATCTAGATTGCAGACTGTAGTAGCTTTATCCACTACGGAGGCGGAGTTGATAGCCGCGGTGGAGGCGGCGAAGGAAGCACTCTATTTGAAGCGATTGTTGTGTGACTTGGGTATTGAACACGATAGCATTGATGTTCAATGTGATAGCCAAAGTGCTATTCACTTGGTGGAGAATTTGGCATTTAGCTCACGGACTAAGCATATAGAAGTGAGGGAGTCATTCTTGGTAGCCATGGATGAGGATAAGCAAGTATATCTTCGAAAGGTGCACAAAAAGGAGAACGCGGCGGATATGTTCACTAAGGCATTGCTGCTTGGGAAGTTCGAGCATTGCTCGGACTTAATTCGCTTGGAGAAGTGCTAGGTGCCACGGGGTGGCACGGTTGAGAGAGAAATTTGTGTAGATGAGGAAGAGTATTGGTATGAGATTGTCGTTCTATCTTCTTGGTGTAGTGCTAGTGTACACTCCTAGTGCTCTTGTCTTTGGTGAGACGGTGTTTGAATGTTTCAACATTTCGTTGGCGGGTAGGGGCTTTGTGCCTGAACTCTTTGATGGAGTGCAATGGGGGGCGGCTTTGCCAGAACCCGTTGGGGAAACATTCATGTTTGGTTGAAGGTAGAAGTGTTGGTAGTTGGAGCTATCGGTTGTTGATGGTATGGTACCATTGGTGTTGGAGATGGATATAGTGTCAAGGTGGAGTGTTAAATTTTGTGACACTATAAGATGGAGCTATCGGTTGTTTCATTCCCAACGTTGCTTCTAGACTTTTTACGTCCCTGATACTTTTCTTTCTCCTCTGCTTTCATTTTATTCAGCTATGCTTTGAAAAACAAATAAGAAAGAAGGAAAAATATACAAGTTGCGAAGAGAGAAGTGGGTGACAGAACATTTCCAAAATTTGTGATATATAATTATCACGTCCTTTAGCTTGTTCCTTTTTCCCTCACTCTCCTTCTTTTTTTTCTTTCTTCATCGTCCCCAGTGTTTGGCCAAGACCATTTTTCCCACTCAGATCCAAGCTTCCACATCTGCCATGTCCCTCGTCCACCATTCCTCTCCACGTCACCACGCCATTTCGGTTCCTCCAGCCTCGGCAACACCCTGACCGCCACACACTCATCACTCAACCGAGCAAGCACGCACGCAACCCGGATCCGCCTCCGCCTAGAACTCACGTCCATCTCTCTGCTCTAGCTTGCTGTGTTTTGCCCCTCTCCACATCGCCCCGCTTCCATGCTCACCGACAACGTCAGCCAACCACTCCGCCTTCACCTTCTCGGCCGCCACACCCAGGCCAGCCGTACCCCTCTTCCACCACCACTTTTCCCTTCGCCAGACCCATCACCGATCTCCGCCTTCCACTCACAGCCGAGCCATCCCCCTCCTCCTCTGTTGCTTGGTATAGGTAAGCACATATATAGTGTTTCGGTTTCTATTAGATTGCTAAAAGAAAACGTATAAACTATGTTTTAAAAGTATATAAATATTATTTTTACTGTAAAGGACACATGAGTTTGTATTGTTATATTTTATACATATATATGTTCATAGTTTATATATATAATAGGTTGTATGTAGGTTAGACATAAAAGTTGTTTGATTTTCTAAGTATACATATATATATATATATAATGGCTTACCGTATAAATTTGTTTAAGCATATACATGAGCTTATCAACCTTTGTTACGTTCAATATATATAAAGTATATGGGTTTCTTATGTTAATATATATATTAGATTATAAAACTCTTGTTTTGATTTCTACATGCTGATGACACGTTGCACTGTTAGATAGTGTGTTCATTTCATTGTTTATTTTTTTTAAAGAGTATGTAGTGATGGTACATCACTCTGTTGATTAACATATGTTAGTATTGGCAATGTAGGGTCCACGTCGGTGTAGTAGTATCATGAAGTAGGTTGGCAGTCTGCATACGTTAAGTTACAATATAAGTAGGTTTAATAATAGTTGGGTTTCTCTAGACTCTCTAGTATAGCATTGGTTGTAGTATATTGGTTATAATTTAAGAAGTTTATAGTAGTTGAGTTTTATAATCTATATGATTTTGTAAAAGAAATATTATGAACATATTTTTCTTTCGTATATTCATATCTTGTTTTACTTGTAGTATACACATGTTGATAAAAATAATAATAATAATAAATACGTGTTTGAATGGTTCGTAACATAATATCTATATATTTTATCTTTGACATTGAAATTAAGTTATTGATTTGAAATTAAATAGGTATATCTTACTTTAGTATATGTTTGAATTTGAATATAATTATTTTACATACATATTTAGCTATATAAAGGTAGATATATAAGTTCACTTATACCATTATCTTCAACGATCAAATTCTGATTTGATTTCGTCTATTTTTTTTATTTATCAGCCTTGTCTACCGAATTCGTACCAATCTTATTTTGCTTTGGTATTCGTGCTCGGATTCATATCTCATCTCATTCCGTGTCGAATCTCTCTAGCCTCGAAAGGTGAGCAACCACTCACGATTAATGTTCTTTTATTTATTAAATTTGATTTCAATTGAAACGATAATTGAAATATGCTGCTGTTTTGTTAATTACACTGATATAAATGTTATCACCTGTATCAGTTCACCTGTGACATCTGACACCATTATCTGTTAATTATTTATGCGATGATAATACAGTTTGGCTGATAATTGATTGATTGTTGATGTTTATATGGGACGTTAAATTGTTAATGTTAAAATGATAAATAGTATGCAATTGAACTTGATATAGGATAGTTAAATGTTAAATTTGATTAACTGACAATTTGTATAATATGACCCCTTTAACTGTTAAATTTATTGACACGTAGGATTTGTTTAATTACACTTTGAACCACTGAACGTATGTTGTTAAATTGATGATGTATGAAATTATAAATAGATGACAAGTGAAACCGTAATGTAATAATCTTTAATCTACATGAAATGATAGTGTAGATTCTAGAAATAATTATATTAATTCGTACAAATAACAATGCGAATTAATTCGGTTATTTCAGGATTATTTGAATTGATTATTGGATTGTTATTGTTGATGTTATTGCTTGTTTATTTACTTTGACACCATCCCAGTTATCACACTGCAAGTTCCCTTTGTTATGCTTTGATTTTGAATTGAATTGGAATCGGGTTGAAATGATAAATACCCAAATTGAACTTTGACCTAGGATAGAGAATTAAATAAAACCCGATTGGTCAATAATTTGATTTAAAAATAAACGAAGATTTTATTTGAATAAATAATATGGTCTTGAAATGAAGTTGAAATTTGAATTTTTAATGAAAGGAAAATGTTAATATTTAATAATCTGAAATAAAATATTAACAAATGTAATTGATGAAAGAATGTTGTTTAATTTGAGAAATGATTTAATAATTAAGTCTGAAATTATAATTAAGTTTGAAATTATTAAAGTTTGAAATGATTTAATAATTAAGTTTGAAATTATAACTAAGTTTGAAATTATTAAACTTTGAAATTATTTAATAATTAAGTTTTGAATTATTTAATAATTAAATAAGATTGAATTATTTAATGATCAAATTGAATTGATTTTTGAATAAGTGAATTTTACTTCGTAAATAATTGAAATTTAGTTTCTTTATTAATTAAGTTTTGGAAATTTATTTAAGTAAGTAAATAAGTGAAATTGAATTTCTTTAACAAGAAATAAAATGCGATTTATTGAAATTAATGTAAGACTTGAAATTTAAAGAATTTGATTTGATGGATTTAATTTAATTAAATTTGTAAGTTTTGATTTAATGAAGTTGAACTTAAGAATTGATTTAATGAATTGGAAATTTAATAGAAATTGTTTTGAATGATAAAGTAACTTAACGAATATTGAATGGAATCGATAAATGAAGTTAAACTGATTTGGAATGATAAATTAAATTAATTTAAATGATTTCAGAATGAAACTTATATACGAACTTGAATCAATTTTGAATTGTTTTAAATAAAGATTGAAATTGAATTATAAGATTTTGAAATGATAATTTGGAAGTTTTGAAACGTAAATTGTGGAAATTGATTTAGAAAGGCAAATGAAATGTTGGTTTACGAATTCTAATTGAATTGAAATTGATTTGGTTTTTTGAAATATATAAACGACCAATCGGTGTAATAATTACGAAAGTTATTAAAGAGACCGGGATCGGTAATGGATATACTCTCTATCTGAACCGAAACCACTTTAATAACTATACGCGGAGTGATGATCCAGAATGAAGTGGTTGGAATGATGTACGTGATGACTGAAGAAAGAGAACGATAATGGATAGCCTTGACACTTGTGTACAATTGGAAATGACTTAAACAGGAGTTGTGCCAGGCCAATGGAGGATTAGCTACCTCAAGTGGACAAACTTCTTCGAACTACTTATACTTGTTGTCGATTGGTGCACCCTTGATTTTAGGAGTGTTGTTTCACGGTGTTGCGGGCGCTGCGGCGTTGCGTTCTCACCAGTCCGGATCAGGCGAACGGTAGTATCACTACCTTGGGTATTGCCTCATGTGCCTTGTCATACTTGTATTCCATTTATACGCGACCACTACGATTTTGATTTGTACCTTTAGTATATGGATTGCCCTCTGGTGACTTCAGGTTTTGGGGAAACTACGGTCTTGTATATGGTTTTGGGAATAAAAATGTGTTAAGGGTGGAATGGGCCATGACTTAACACTATTTTGATATCTTTATATTACTAATAGACATTATCTACTTATCGTACACTACTACATAGTAGATAGTTTAACGGATCCTTAAAGGATGGTTATTCCAAACATCCTTTGAGTTACTTGTATTTCAAATTGCTATTTCACTTGAGTTGGATTTATTAATATAAGAATGTTAATCCTGACTTGAGTGTTTTGTGTTTTGCTTTACGCTCGGGTCAGACTGAGTGGTTCAGCTTTTGAGACTCACCTTTGGATTTGGAGCTTTGCTTGAAGATCCAGCCATCTATTCTGCTTCCAGTATTCGATGATTCCAGTGATGTATTCTGATTTGTATCTGATGTATCATATTACTCTTCCGTTGTATCTGGTTTAACTCTGATGTAACTTATACATTTATATAGTAGCTTCATGAACTACTATCTCTTTTATTTCCGCTGCACTTATTACTCTGTGTCTGTGATCTGTGATTACTTATTTACTGTATACGTTCAGTTTTGCCAAATTTAAATTAACAACGCGGTATTTTGAGCAATTCAACACCGGCATGAGTGTCTACCTATACACTTATAATGGATGCGAATGGTCCAAAATCTCGGGTCGTTACAGTTGGTATCTGAGCTTTGGTAGCTCTAGGCAAAACTCAACATATAGGGTAAATGTATTTACAGAATCACTCTCATTCGAGTTTCAATCTCTTCCTTTCGACTCGACTCCTTTGAATTTTGGAACGTTCCCCTCGGTTCCGAAATTCATTCGTGTCCTTCACTATTCGTCTTCTGTCAATTCTGGAGCACCCCATAACTCCATTTTGAATGATATCTATAATAGATCGGCGGTCTCGCCAATCTTCAAATGATTCGTAAAGGAGCAAAACTCCTTTATAATGGACATCGATCTACCGGAGATTTCTGTATCCTCGGTTTGCGATGCTATCTATTCCCTGCTATACCTGAATTCC
The DNA here is from genome assembly GCA_030737815.1 of Allium fistulosum. Classification (NCBI taxonomy): domain Eukaryota; kingdom Viridiplantae; phylum Streptophyta; class Magnoliopsida; order Asparagales; family Amaryllidaceae; genus Allium; species Allium fistulosum. Next base: position 406,905,043 of record CM060904.1, on the reverse strand, counting down.
ATCTCTTGAGATCGAGTGTTGATTTACCTCGGAATTCAGCATCGATATTATTCTTGAAGTTACGGACGACCCGGTTAAGGTTGCCCGTGAATTATATAAACTTATCCATCTCCATGTTTTGTTATTTAATCATCTTATATTTGTTTCGAACCTATCTTCGAATCAAAATTCTGTTGATTTGAGTCCCTCAAATTTAAATCTCTATCCTTGCTTTGAAATCCATTCTTGTATCGTCGAGCGAGGAAGTGTATTTATAAATTAATATTTAAAATGTTTTATATATTGTGTTGTTTGAGTTGCTGATGTTGATTTGGGTTTTCGATCAATTCGTCTGATCAACGCTATCGGTAGGATTTCCAAAACACTTGAGCAGAGCAAACCGACACAATATTGTTTTCAAATTTATTTGATTATATTGTAAAAGTATAAGTGAAATTTTCTGGAATTTAATAAGTTAATTAAATTGTTTGGTTGAAATGATAATATTTGATTATCATTTATTGTTCTAAATAAATTTATAAATACGGTTTATAAATTGATTTGGAATTTGAAATGAATTTAATTCAGAAATTTGAGAATTTAGTTTCCGGTGATTTCGAACTTTGGTTTTTAAATTTTTTAAAGGATATATTATAGGAAGTATTTTCAAATAGAAACTGTTTTCAAAGAATTTTAAAATGTTGAAATCAGTGCTCTTTTCTTTGTCGCTGGAAAATAATTTCGGTGATGGCGGCCGCATCATCGACATTCATTTTCGAGTTTCGAAGTGGAGATACTATTCTGTAGCCTTGCTACGGTTTTGTTTTGAAAAATATTTTGATTTGAATTTCTTCAGTATAATTTGATTTATATATATAGGTATCTTATTTTAAAATTTAATTTGATTTGATAAAGATATTATATATATCTCTAAATTGTTTAAAGTTAATCGGAAATCTAATTCTTAAATTCTGTTAAAGGATGATTTTAATTATAAATAAAACCAAAATTTGGAATAAATATTTAAACTTGAATAATTAAAATTGGGAAAATTTTATTTGTATATTGTTCAACTGCATTCTAATACGACTTACCTAAATTTTTCAGAAGTCTAAATGTAATTAGATAATATATAATATAAAATGATTTTATAAATTTTGAGTGTTTATAATAAATGTTATACACTAAATTTTGATCATAAAGATGTCAATTGAGTTAGATAGGATAATAAGTAAAACTCAGTTAATAATGAAATAAATTTGTTTTGAAAGAATTAATAAATTTGTTTTGAAAGAATTAATAAATTGAAATTTGATCAACTTATGAAAATAACTTGAATTTGAAAGCAATTAGTAAATATAAATTAATTTAAATTGAAACTTTTATGGTTTAAATTAATTTATATGGGTTAAATATATGTGAGTAGATATATTAAGTAGAATAAATTTAACAATAATTTGGAATAAAGAAGAATTTAAATTGTTGGAAATAAAATATGATTATAATAAAAGATTATTCAAATTTATGGTTTTAGAAATTTTAAATTGAGGATAATTGGATAATAAGATAATGAATTTAGAAATAGTTGAGATTGATTGAAATCAAATGGATTAAATCAAATTATTGAATGCCAATTAATTTAAATTTGAATTTATATGGTTTAAATTAATTGTTATTTGTATTTCAAATCTGTTTTTCTTTCTGGTTGTTTCTATTCTCCTACCTCGTTCCTTTTCGGGGACGAAAAGTTTTGAGTGGGGGAGAATGTAACGACCCGTAAATTTTAACCGTTTTAATAACGTAATTAATTGAAATTTTGTGAAATTTTAAAATATAAATTTGATATTTGGAATGCGTTTAGTTAAACATATCAACTGGTAAATTTTCGTCCGAAAATATGAAAGTTTATTTCGCGCGTAAATTTATTTCAATTTAATCAGTTAAAAAGCGATGAAAATAAAATGTTTCCGAAACCTAAATATTTTCATATAGAAAAATTCTAAACCATCTTCTGAGCAAGATGTCAGTTTGTCGTTTTTCCAAATTCAGACATCTTTGGCTCCGTCGATCTTATTTTTCTGTGTTTTTCTTGCATTTTCCGTAGTAGAAAATTTCGAATTTTATAATTCAAATCATACCACCGATATCTTTATACCGTTGTGACCGGCTCGTCGTGCTGATCTCTACGGCATACTCATTTCGGTGTTTTGATGTCCGATGCACGACGAAATCGGTGAACAAATAAATCGTATCGGTCCGTTTTGTTTCTTTGTGACTATTCATATCCAACGTTTAAACCCAATGGTCACCGGCTATTAATAATTGCAGGAATCCAACTCTAGACTTTTACTATTCCCCGTGCCAATTTATTTCATTTCTATTTCGTTTCATTCCCAACGTTGCTTCTAGACTTTTTACGTCCCCGATACTTTTCTTTCTCCTCTGCTTTCATTTTATTCAGCTATGCTTTGAAAAACAAATAAGAAAGAAGGAAAAATATACAAGTTGCGAAGAGAGAAGTGGGTGACAGAACATTTCCAAAATTTGTGATATATAATTATCACGTCCTTTAGCTTGTTCCTTTTTCCCTCACTCTCCTTCTTTTTTTTTCCTTTCTTCATCGTCCCCAGTGTTTGGCCAAGACCATTTTTCCCACTCAGATCCAAGCTTCCACATCTGCCATGTCCCTCGTCCACCATTCCTCTCCCCGTCACCACGCCATTTCGGTTCCTCCAGCCTCGGCAACACCCTGACCGCCACACACCCATCACTCAACCGAGCAAGCACGCACGCAACCCGGATCCGCCTCCGCCTAGAACTCACGTCCATCTCTCCGCTCTAGCTTGCTGTGTTTTTCCCCTCTCCACATCGCCCCGCTTCCATGCTCACCGACAACGTCAGCCAACCACTCCGCCTTCACCTTCGCGGCCGCCACACCCAGGCCAGCCGTACCCCTCTTCCACCACCACTTTTCCCTTCGCCAGACCCATCACCGATCTCCGCCTTCCACTCACAGCCGAGCCATCCCCATCCTCCTCTGTTGCTTGGTATAGGTAAGCACATATATAGTGTTTTGGTTTCTATTAGATTGCTAAAAGAAAACGTATAAACTATGTTTTAAAAGTATATAAATATTATTTTTACTGTAAAGGACACATGAGTTTGTATTTTTATATTTTATACATATATATGTTCATAGTTTATATATATAATAGGTTGTATGTAGGTTAGTGTGCATTTATACATAAAAGTTGTTTGATTTTCTAAGTATACATATATATATATAATGGCTTACCGTATAAATTTGTTTAAGCATATACATGAGCTTATCAACCTTTGTTACGTTCAGTATATATAAAGTATATGGGTTTCTTATGTTAATATATATATTAGATTATAAAACTCTTGTTTTGATTTCTACATGCTGATGACACGTTGCACTGTTAGATAGTGTGTTCATTTCATTGTTTATTTTTTTAAAGAGTATGTAGTGATGGTACAGCACTCTGTTGATTAACATATGTTAGTATTGGCAATGTAGGGTCCACGTCGGTGTAGTAGTATCATGAAGTAGGTTGGCGGTCTGCATACGTTAAGTTACAATATAAGTAGGTTTAATAATAGTTGGGTTTCTCTAGACTCTCTAGTATAGCATTGGTTGTAGTATATTGGTTATAATTTAAGAAGTTTATAGTAGTTGAGTTTTATAATCTATATGATTTTGTAAAAGAAATATTATGAACATATTTTTCTTTCGTATATTCATATCTTGTTTTACTTGTAGTATACACATGTTGATAAAAATTATAATAATAATAAATACGTGTCCGAATGGTTCGTAACATAATATCTATATATTTTATCTTTGACATTGAAATTAAGTTATTGATTTGAAATTAAATAGGTATATCTTACTTTAGTATATGTTTGAATTTGAATATAATTATTTTACATACATATTTAGCTATATAAAGGTAGATATATAAGTTCACTTATACCATTATCTTCAACGATCAAATTCTGATTTGATTTCGTCTATTTTTTTTATTTATCAGCCTTGTCTACCGAATTCGTACCAATCTTATTTCGCTTTGGTATTCGTGCTTGGATTCATATCTCATCTCATTCCGTGTCGAATCTCGCTAGCCTCGAAAGGTGAGCAACCACTCACGATTAACGTTCTTTTATTTATTAAATTTGATTTCAATTGAAATGACAATTGAAATATGCTGCTATTTTGTTAATTACACTGATATAAATGTTATCACCTGTGACATATGACACCATTATTTGTTAATTATTTATGCGATGATAATACAGTTTGGCTGATAATTGATTGATTGTTGATGTTTATATGGGACGTTAAATTGTTAATGTTAAAATGATAAATAGTATGCAATTGAACTTGATATAGGATAGTTAAATGTTAAATTTGATTAACTGACAATTTGTATAATATGACCCCTTTAACTGTTAAATTTATTGACACGTAGGATTTGTTTAATTACACTTTGAACCACTGAACGTATGTTGTTAAATTGATGATGTATGAAATTGTAAATAGATGACAAGTGAAACCGTAATGTAATAATCTTTAATCTACATGAAATGATAGTGTAGATTCTAGAAATAATTATATTAATTCGTACAAATAACAATGCGAATTAATTCGGTTATTTCGGGATTATTTGAATTGATTATTGGATTGTTATTGTTGATGTTATTGCTTGTTTATTTACTTTGACACCATCCCAGTTATCACACTGCAAGTTCCCTTTGTTATGCTTTGATTTTGAATTGAATTGGAATCGGGTTGAAATGATAAATACCCAAATTGAACTTTGACCTAGGATAGAGAATTAAATAAAACCCGATTGGTCAATAATTTGATTTAAAAATAAACGAAGATTTTATTTGAATAAATAATATGGTTTTGAAATGAAGTTGAAATTTGAATTTTTAATGAAAGGAAAATGTTAATATTTAATAATCTGAAATATAATATTAACAAATGTAATTGATGAAAGAATGTTGTTTAATTTGAGAAATGATTTAATAATTAAGTCTGAAATTATAATTAAGTTTGAAATTATTAAAGTTTGAAATGATTTAATAATTAAGTTTGAAATTATAACTAAGTTTGAAATTATTAAACTTTGAAATTATTTAATAATTAAGTTTTGAATTATTTAATAATTAAATAAGATTGAATTATTTAATGATCAAATTGAATTGATTTTTGAATAAGTGAATTTTACTTCGTAAATAATTGAAATTTAGTTTCTTTATTAATTAAGTTTTGGAAATTTATTTAAGTAAGTAAATAAGTGAAATTGAATTTCTTTAACAAGAAATAAAATGCGATTTATTGAAATTAATGTAAGACTTGAAATTTAAAGAATTTGATTTGATGGATTTAATTTAATTAAATTTGTAAGTTTTGATTTAATGAAGTTGAACTTAAGAATTGATTTAATGAATTGGAAATTGAATAGAAATTGTTTTGAATGATAAAGTAACTTAACGAATATTGAATGGAATCGATAAATGAAGTTAAACTGATTTGGAATGTTAAATTAAATTAATTTAAATGATTTCGGAATGAAACTTATATACGAACTTGAATCAATTTTGAATTGTTTTAAATAAAGATTGAAATTGAATTATAAGATTTTGAAATGATAATTTGGAAGTTTTGAAACGTAAATTGTGGAAATTGATTTAGAAAGGCAAATGAAATGTTGGTTTACGAATTCTAATTGAATTGAAATTGATTTGGTTTTTTGAAATATATAAACGACCAATCGGTGTAATAATTACGAAAGTTATTAAAGAGACCGGGATCGGTAATGGATATACTCTCTATCTGAACCGAAACCACTTTAATAACTATACGCGGAGTGATGATCCAGAATGAAGTGGTTGGAATGATGTACGTGATGACTGAAGAAAGAGAACGATAATGGATAGCCTTGACACTTGTGTAAAATTGGAAATGACTAAAACAGGAGCTGTGCCGGGCCAATGGAGGATTAGCTACCTCAAGTGGACACACTTCTTCGAACTACTTATACTTGTTGTCGATTGGTGCATCCTTGATTTTGGGAGTGTTGTTTCACGGTGTTGCGGGCGCTGCGGCGTTGCGTTCTCACCAGTCCGGATCAGGCGAACGGTAGTATCACTACCTTGGGTATTGCCTCATGTGCCTTGTCATACTTGTATTCCATTTATACGCGACCACTACGATTTTGATTTGTACCTTTAGTATATGGATTGCCCTCTGGTGACTTCCGGTTTGGGGAAACTACGGTCTTGTATATGCTTTTGGGAATAAAAATGTGTTAAGGGTGGAATGGGCCATGACTTAACACTATTTTGATATCTTTATATTACTGATAGACATTATCTACTTATCGTACACTACTACATAGTAGATAGTTTAACGGATCCTTAAAGGATGTTATTCCAAACATCCTTTGAGTTACTTGTATTTCAAATTGCTATTTCACTTGAGTTGGATTTATTAATATAAGAATGTTAATCCTGACTCGAGTGTTTTGTGTTTTGCTTTACGCTCGGGTCAGACTGAGTGGTTCAGCTTTTGAGACTCACCTTTGGAGTTGGAGCTTTACTTGAAGATCTAGCCATCTATTCTGCTTCCAGTATTCGATGATTCCAGTGATGTATTCTGATTTGTATCTGATGTATCATATTACTCTTCCGTTGTATCTGGTTTAACTCTGATGTAACTTATACATTTATATAGTAGCTTCATGAACTACTATCTCTTTTATTTCCGCAGCACTTATTACTCTGTGTCTGTGATCTGTGATTACTTATTTACTGTATATGTTCAGTTTTGCCAAATTTAAATTAACAACGCGGTATTTTGAGCAATTCAACACCGGCATGAGTGTCTACCTATACACTTATAATGGATGCGAATGGTCCAAAATCTCGGGTCGTTACAACTTTCGCCAGGGTTTTCTCCATTAGTATATATACTCTAACCAGGTTTAGAAGGAAGGAGGCTGATCATCTCTATTCAAGGGTTTAGTCCTCCATTTATTAGGGTTTTAGGCAAAACTCTATTTCTTCAATTCTAATCTCCTCAAACAGATATTCTTATTGAATAGATCATTATAATAAATCTCTTGTACTCTTCTTATTTGGTGATAATAAAAGATCTCTCTCAAAGTGGATGTACACTAACGCGACGTTAGTGGAACCACTATAAATCGCTGTGTGATTCATTGCTTTTGTTATTGCTTGTTATCATATATTGCTTTTGGTGTTATTATGATCGTGTTTGTCTTTGGATATATCGAAATTATTGGTGATCGGTTGTTTTGCACTATCTATCACGATCTAGCTTTTCCGCGTGCGTTTGGGGATTTGAGTTTGAGCGGTCTCGATCGAAATCCACCATAACATTAATCAAGGCACAATTTTTGCTGTACAAATTATAACAAAGGGAGTAGGATGCAGGAGAAGGCAGGAAGTGGGGGTTTCAGCTGCACCATTGATTATTCCTCTAATCAACCAGTTGATTCTTCCTGTATTTCAAATGTTTGCTTAAGATTTCAGAGCTATTATGGTAAGATTTGCTACCTATCTCTTTATACTGTCCAGTGAGTTAACCTTTTCTGTTTAAGTAAGAATGAGTATTACTTTATCATGTTTATGAAATATAATCAGGTTGTGCCGAGTGTGCTTGAATATTATTGGGGGACCAATCAAGTTGACTTATAATTACTGACATTGTTGACTGAACCCAAGTTTGCTGGATGTTGTCACAACTAGTAGGCTTATTAAGGTATTTCTATGTTTATGTTTGACTTATAAATCACTGATATTTCTTGTGAGTAAATAACCGTATGCAAAAAAAGAAGTTTGATGCATATCGCCATTGTTTTATGATACTTTCTTCAAGTTGTGTCAATAGGGGGTTGGTCGTTACGCGTTGCTTTAACAATCCTATGTGTTATTTTGGTGTGTATTGATGGTGGGTGGAAGTGATTTAGTATGCTATATTATTTAAGTATAAAGTGACCAACAGTGATGCTCCAACAATAATTAGAAAAAAGACGTACTGTCCATGTTGCGTTTGACGTTTTCATATTGCATTTAAGTCTACAGCTGTGTTTGTATTTCGATCAGTCGGTGTTTTGATCATAAGAGGAGACTTGATTAAGATATGCATTTTTATTGATGTTTCAATAAGCATGTGTTTTGTCATATGAGCTTGACTTGATTAACGAACGAATGTATTTTTCTTGATATAAAGGTATGTATTTCTATTGTTAGATTGTCACCATAGCCCACCAACTACAAATTATACTTTATTCACACACAGTAGTTAGTAAAACATAACACGTCTTCACGATGTGATTGTGTGGCAGCACTCAGTTTATTAAATCCATACGTATTTGCCTCTCGTTGCGTTTTTCTGCTTTAAATCGAATTAAACTAACGAATAAATTTGATTAAATCAAACCATATTGCTTCTTTTTTACTCGTCAACTGATTTGTGAATGTGCTGCCTGTTATGGGTATTGTACACGACACATGATGTGCTGTAGAAAAGAGGTAAGTTACTACATTTACATTCTTTAGTTTTATTTTCCAAATGAAAATAAGTCATTATAGATATAGAGAATACACACACACACACACACACTATGAGGATCATACTTGTTAGTACACACATCTAGACACACATACATATACATCTCATTGCTCCAGCACTTACTAAAGACCCATAGAAAATTATCTCCCTATATTAAGCTCATTAATCCCTGACTAAACCAAAAAATAACGTGCAAAAGTATTTTTGGGTCTTAATTACTAACTTAATGTTCAGCGGTACTGTTTCATCACATTAAACAAAATTCTCCAAAGTACCGTTTTATCCCAATTTTTGTTTTTTCTTTTATAAAACTAACGGTGAATTCATTTGAGATGTTTAATACCTTTTTTAGGTATCTCAAGAAGAGTTTTTATGAGTGTTGTTGCTCGTGTATCTCAAGAAACGGGTATCAAACTTGAATATGAGGTTTGCTTAAAGACTAGAAAATAAGACAATTATCATTGTATAGTTGTTATAATGCAGTTGTGTTGTATTATTTTTTTGTATTAGTTTAAGCATGAAATACGATGATTTGTAATTATGTTAATACTTTATGAATAATGTGAATATATGATTCGTTTTAGCCTTTTAGAGTGTGAATCTATCATGTTATTTTTAATGAATATGAATGATTTTAATTGTTGTTAGTACAATATTGGTTTCAATTGTGAAATGACATTAAATCTATAGGTGCATGTCATAGCAATGCAATTTTTTTTAATTTGCATTTTTAACAACGGGCAAAATGTGTTGTGAATGATGCTATTGCAACGGCTAGGGACCGTTGTAAAAAAGTCTGCTACAACGGGATTTACAATGGGCATTGCCCGTTGTAAAATCTTCTAAATCTATTACAACATCACCTAATAAGACGGGCGTTGGCCCATTGCGAAACCCCTATTACAACGGGCATTGCCCGTTGTAAAAGGGTATTTTTGTTGTAGTGTACGGACATGTGCTGATACACATACATACTTACATACATACATACATATATACATACATACATACATACATATATATATATATTTGCATGTGTGATAATAAACATATGCATCTTGTACCATTAAATATTTGATAAAGCTACAACTAGAATTGTGCTATCAGAATAAGATTCCCGTCTCAGAACACTATAGTGCACGAGTATAGTAGTAAATCAAGCGAGCTATTGGGACCACGCTCAGACATGATTTCTTCCCTCCATAATAACAAGGATGCCCAAAAATATATACCGCAACCAAACAATATAAGATCTTTAACCTTAGCCAATTTCCTCATGAAACTCCACATCTTATTAATATATGGGATATTTTATATATTTAGTAACTCATTTTCCCATAGTACTACTAATATATACTCAAAAAGGTAGAAAGATCAATTTTCTTCTCATAAAGTACAATTTACATACAAAAATAGATATAACCTTTATAACAAAATAAAAACTCCAAATGTACACCTGAAACTCCTCTCTCAAAGACGCCATAAGAAAGAACATATTTTTAAAATGTAATTCAGTAGTAATCACACATGACGTTAAGCGGAAACTTTTTCAAAAGTTACGAGCTGTACATACTAAAACCACTTCTAATAATACCCTAAAGCATGAAAACAACATCTACTTGAAACACATGCTTAAAAATTAATCAGTTCTCACCAAGAATACTAATAATGTAAGGAAAGTCAGAAAATGAGCAAACGTTGTCTTTAAAGAGGTGTTTTTTTGAAAGACTGAATTAAAGTAAGCATTCATGTGAACAAAATCTGAATGCATTATTTCTAGTGATACAAAGAGTCATAGGTGTAGAAATAGCAAGTGAATTCGATGCCTTTGGCAAATGAGAATTGAACCAAAACATACTCAACCACAAAACTCATTCAATTTCTCCAATCAATCATTATCCACATATTATAGTGATTAAACAATTTATAGTTTGTATAAGTGTAGTCAGCTCCAAAGTTGTGCTAGCTCTTCTTCCTTGTGAAAAAATCTACACAACTAGATGATCAATATGTATAGATCAACCAATGCAGTGAAAGAAATCCACGTTGTACTTCAATGCCACTTATCTTGCATTCATACTCAACATCTTCATCGTATGCCAATTCTAATGCTTTTTTCTTAAGTGTGAATTCAACTTGGACCACCCTAAAATTGTTCTCCAAATTATCATTGTTAATAGCATACAACCAATAATCTAGCACTATATAAAGATTACACATAATTAAATTTTAAGGTAAAAATATTGTAAACAAGGAAATTTTTTCACATGTTGGCCAATAGGCTTGGCTCAGTTGGTTGGTAGTCTAGACTATGAGATTAAAGATCATGAATTCGATCTCCGAGGTCAATGCTTATTGACATTAATAAACCATGTTCAAAAAAAAATCTCTCACATGCTTATAAGGAAAAAATAAGATTAGATTGGACTAATTCAAGCCAAACGAAATGAAAGCACATAGAATTAATGAAAAATATATTGAACCAAACTAAAGTAAGATGATTAGCATACATATCATGCTTAAAATACAAAAAGAGAGTGGCAAAACTATTGGAAATAAACTTAGTTTTAGGAAGCAGTAATTATTTGGACAATTTGAATTTTGGCATTTATTAAATAATTAATAAGAGCTAAAATTTAGCCTACAGAAGAATGTGGATATATTGTAGTAAAGAGTCTATAGAGTTGTCTGTTCTAGAAATGGCTAAAGAATCAATGATAATTATTGAAAAATCTAAAGAATGATTACCAACCATTGGATAGAATACATCTCCATAATTCATTTAGGAGACGTGTTACTATAAATAGGGAAGAGTTTTCTCATTTGGATATAAGCAAATGCAAGCAAAAATAAAGCAAATAAGTAGAAAGAAAGAATTGCAATAAAGCTTCATTTCCTCCTTTATAAAATAATTATCTCCCAATCTCCATTTGCAAATTACATTTACTTCTTCTTTTTCTTATAAAATTTTCTAATACTGGTATCAGTACGAAGTTGCTAAGTAAAGAAAGATGGCAAACAGACTCTTCTCAAAGTTTAGTTACTAAAGAAGGAGTATTATGATAATCAGAGCATTCACATGAAGACGTTGCTTAGACTGCAAGATACGTGTGATATCGTAGAAAATGGGTATGAAGGACCCACCAATATCACCACTTTATTCCAAACTGAAAGGGATAATTCGAAGAATTCGAAGAAGGAGCAGAAGACACTTACACTCATTTACCATAGTTTGGATGAAGCTATGTTCGAGAAGATAGCTAATGTACAAACTAGTAAGGAATCATGAGAGATTTCAAAGAATGCTTTTAAAGAATTGACAAAATGAATAAAATTAGACTACAAACGATGTGAGGTGAGTTTGAATTTTTACATATGAAATCATCAAAATCAATTGATGATTATTTTTCTCAAGTTTTGTCTAATGTAAATCAAATGAAAAGATTGGAGAAAAAATGGAATATTCTAGAGTTGTTGAGAAAATTCTAGTTGATTACATAGTTATAGCAATTGAGGAATCTAAAAATTTTGGGATCCATGACTGTTGATCAACTCATGGGTTCACGTCAAGCCAATGAAGAAAAATTATAGCAAAAAGGTTAAAGAAGAGCCATTGGAGCAAGCTCTTCAAACAAAACTCACATTGCGGAAAAATGAGACATTCAAAAATGGAAGAAGTCAGAGCCAAAGAGAAAGAGGTCATGTTTAAAGTTATTAAAGAAGCGACTAAAAATATACTACTAAAGAGGAGAAAAGGAAAAACATATATACCGTAGGAGATCGAGGAAAACGAGGAAACATAAAGCAAATTAGAAGACCAATGTACAATAAATCCAAATAAAATGTTATAACTATGATAAATTTGGTTATTTTGCTTTTGAATTTATGGCAAATGTTCGTCGACGGAAATTCTATCGGTTTAGAAAACCATCGAACGAATTTAAATTAAAAATAACCGCAAGCGCACGGCGTACACTTGTAGTACGTGGCGAATACATGTCGATCCGTAGGGATTGATGATTTTAAATCTCTATTCAATCAAATTAACCAAAGTTGAAAATGTGATTAGCTAAAAATGTAGAAAACTAGCAAAAGAAAATTGATAAAAATATGAGAGTGTGAAGGCAATTTAGAGATAATTCCACTCTCTAAATCATATAGTTCAAACAAATATGAAATTATGATATCTCTTTTTTAGTCATAAGTGAATTTAAATGATGTGTTTATTATAAGTATGGCTCATTTGTGCTATTAATTAGCTCAACATAAGCCATCAAACTATAACACAACCTTCAAACCACTTACTACTCTCATGAAAATGACAACAAAGTTGAAAATGAAATCTATTTTAAGTATGGCCTATTAACTATTAATTAGAAATATAGACCATCAAATTTGAATTTCAAATCACTTTCTTATGCCATAATCATATTTTGATGAAGAGGCATTTGTGTTAGTGATTGTTTAAGCATAGCCTATTTGGTGTCAACAATATAGGCTATCAAATTCAAAACAAAAACAACAAATTAAACCACTTCAATCATTGTCATTAAGCACAAAAAGAGAGCTATAATTATCAAAATGTTGAAGCTATATGATTAGAGGCTTCATTACCCCTAAATTGAAGGGATTAGCCTCTCATATTTGTTATCAAAACAACAAATGTAGCTAGCAACATGAAAGCAAAAGAAAATAAAAATGGAAGCTAATGGAAAAGAGAACTACTATTCTACTTGCATGAAAAATAAAAGAAATCTACACTACAACATGAAAGGAAATAAACAAGAAAAGAAGAAAAGAGCATGTATTTAAAGTTGCATAAAAAGAATTACATAAAGAGAAAATGGCTAAGTAGCCATGAAAAGAAAAGAGAAGCTTTCTTTTATTTTGAGCCTAAAAACTAACTAAAGAGAGACTAAGGGAGGAGAGTTACATGAAACATAAGGGGTATTTAAACAAGTTAGAAACCCTAATGCATATTTTTGGGGAATGCCCAAAATGCCCTTGTAGGAAGTGTGGTGGCCAAGTAATCATTAGCTTCAATAATCCCTCACTTAAATGTACATGTAGCCATTAATTCCATAAGCATGTGCATTAGCCTCTGATTTGTACATTAAGGTAGGTGGGTAGGTGGGGTCCTCCATTATCTTCACTTTGAATTATTTCCATCTTCATTTGTTCTCTTCACTCTTGTGCATGCATATATCATCATGTAACCACTTGTAAAATTCACCAAATTTCCTACAAAACAACATAGAAAATTCCAAGTAAATTTTCATAATTTAATAAATGCATAAAAATGACCGTTTTGCCCCTATATGAAGATGAATATGTGGCAATTTCAAATAATTTGAATTTTGGTTTAAACAAGTTAAAATACCCAATATGATCATTTATTTAATTTAAATAGATTAAATATGGTGGTTAAAATATGCACATTTACGTGCACATCAGCAAATTTCACGAAATTTCAAGAGCGATAACTTCGCTAAAGAAGATGAAGAAGATTTTTCACTTTTATGGGTGCTCAAAGTAGTTGAAATTAAAGATGAAAAGGCTGGTACTTGAATATGAAAGCTAATAAGAATGAAATGCAATATGTTGAAGCAAATATGTTAGCCGATGAGAAGGATGAAAAGAAAAACAACGAGTTGAGAGAGAATGCTACAAAGAAAGAGAAAATGAAGAACGTTATGGAGAAGAAAGTTGTAGAAGAGTTGCCAAGGATCAACTGAATAAATGAAGAAAGAGCTGGAAAGATAAAAAATGAAGAGCTTATAGAAATCAAAGAAGTGAAAAAAAGACTACCAGAAATTAAATATGGAAGAGAATGAAAAATACAAAGATGAAGAAAATAATGTCAAGAAAGATGATGCAAATGATGAAAAGTATGAAAGTAAAGGAGAAGAATACGAAGAAGACATGAATTAAAGAGATAATATTCAAGAGCATGAAGAAGATTTAAAACATTTAAAATATGAGCAAAAATTTGAAATGAAAATAAAGAAGGCATGCCAATAAAGAATATCAAAGAAGTAAAAATAAAAATGGTCAAAAAGGAACACAATAAAGGATTCTTATATTTTGAAGTATTCTATTATAACGATGGAGGACGAAACGAATGGAATACGGAAAAGATTCATGAAATTGCATCGAAGATCTTGACAATGAGAAAAAAGAACACAATAAAGAAAGATTGGATAATTTCTTCATTCCTATCGAAGCACGTAAAATACAAAGATTGAAAATTTTGCTAAGAGTTACAAAACCAAGTTTACAGGGATGTTGTAAATAAATTTGGTTTTAGGAAGCATTAATTATTCGATCAATTTGAATTTTGGAACTTATTTAAATAATTAATAAGAGTTAAAATTTAGCCTACAAAAGAGCATGGACATATATTGTAGTAAAGAGTCTACAGAGTTGTCTGGTCTAGAAATTTTTAAAGAGTCAATAATAATTATAGAAAACTCTAGAGAATGATTATTAGCCATTGGATATAATACATCTCTGCCATTCATTTAGAAGAAGTGTTGCTATAAATAAGGAAGATTTTTCTCATTTGGATGTAAGTAAATGCAACAAAACAATAAAGCAAATAAAATAGAAAGAAAGAATTGTAATAAATCTTCATTTCCTCCTTTACAAAATAATTATCTCCCAATCTCCATTCGCAAATTGTGTTTATTTCTTCTTCTTCTTATAAAATTTTCTAACAAAATGCAAGCACATAGAATAAAATAAAAATATATCGAACCAAACTAAAATAAGATGATTAGCGTACATAGCATGCTTACAATACACAAAGAGAGTGAAAAACTATCCTTTCTTGATTTAGTTTTCTGGAAGCATGCAAGAGTAGCTAAGAAAAGGAATTTAAAAATAGTACAAACCGGTTACCATATAATAACCAAATATTTACGTGATATTAGAACTTACAATGAAACATGTAAGAGTATTTAAGGATAGGAAACTGAAAATAGTTATTACCATATACCACTAAAGTTGATCAGTTAATTTTGTCTAGTAGAATTATTCTTTCTTTTAACACGATTGAAACATGTAAGAGTAATGAAGGAAATAGTAAGTTGATTACCAAGAGTGCTTAGGGATATGAATTTAAAATTAGTTATTACTATATACAGTTAAGGTTGATCAATTTATCTTATCTCACAGAATTATTATTCCTTAAATAAACAATTTAAAACATATAAGAGTGAAGACTAAGGAAATGTATTTAAAAATACTTGAAATTGATTACCATTATAAGTATTTATGCTATGTTGACTTCTACAATGGAAGCTCAAATGAGGAGTACAGATGTAAAGATAAAATGAGAACTATATTTTATGCTTAAAGTTGCTTAAATGTTTATCCTTGTTGTAAGTTATGTTAAAACTTTCATAAGCAATTTATGAAAAAATGTCTCTAGGATAAGAAAGGTGAGCTATATTTCTCTGACAATGTTAACTTTTGTAAATGCATGGTCTATAGGTTAAGAGATAACATACAATACCATGATTTTCTTTTGGTCACAACGATTGGCAAATGATGTTGACGTAATCAAAACTGAAGGCATGGTTTTCATTCCCCTATCTTTCTCGAGACTCTCTCGAGATCTCCTTTTCACACTTAGACAAAACGAGATATCAAATCTCATTCATATCCCCAACACTCATCTCATTCGAAATATTTAAATCTCACCCGAAATATGGATAAAAATATCAATCCAAGATCTCACTTGAAATTATATATTTTTATCATCTATATAATTTTTTTTTCATGTTCATATAGATTTTAAAGAAACTACTCAATGGCGGCCGGTCTTCTAGGGTTTCAAAAACCTTAGATCTAGAACTCCTATAATGTTCTGTCTTTCTTTCTTTCTTCTAGTATATGCTCTTATTTATTCTTCTTCATTTCTCAGTAATTCATTATTATGTCTGGAATCGAGAATGATGTTGGAGGAATAGGCAAGGTGGGAAGGGATGACAAGGAAGGATGGTATAAAGTTGTTTACAAAAGGTAAGGGTTGAAAGAAGTAGAGATGTGGAAGCTAGATCTTGCCAATATAATGAAACGACGATTAGGGGGAAGAATAGCAATTCATACCTGAACAAATCTAGAGTAAGGCATGGATCAGTGCATAACAAATTGAGTATATCAAAATATGCGAAGAAAGTCTTATATTGTGATGTAGTGAAAGAAGAGGGGAGAAAAGGTGATGCTCCAGATTTGGAATATGTTAAACCTCTATTTGAAAATGGCAAAAGGAAAGGATTTTTGTCAACTGAAGCAACTAAGGAGGAATAGAATGGATGGGAGAACCATGTAATGCTTTATGTTATTCGACCAATACCATTTTCAAAACTTTGGAAGTGCATATTAAGCGATTTTGGAAGATGAAAGGGAGCTTAATGATTTAGTCTAGAGAAAATGGTTCTTTTGTAGTAAGATTCACTTTTGTAGTAAGATTCAGTAACAGGAGGGATTGCCACTTTATCTTTCAAGAAGACCTTGATTCTATGATAAAATTTCATATTCATAAAGAAATTAATCCCTGATATGAAAAAGGATTATGACCTACATACAATAATGTCGGTTTGGATTTGTCTTCTGAGGCTGATTTTCTACCTTTAGGAACCTTGAGCTATTAGTGCGTTCTTGAGTTCGTTAGGGATTCCGATCAAAATGGCTGAACCAACTCTTAAAAAGACAAGAATGTCTTTGCACATGTATGGATGGATTTAAACGTCAAGGTTGAATTTACTAATGTTATAGAATAAATTAGTGAAGATGGTGAAGTGTTTGCATAAGAGATAACATACGAAAGACCTCCACCAAGGTGTGATATTGCTTTGGGAACCTCAAAAGATAATGCCTAATTGTAAATGCTTGGATGTCTAAAGAAGAAAGAGGAGTAAAAAAAGAGGAAAAGAAGGAGGCTTATAAGAGGGGGGGGAGTGGTCTTCGGGTGTAGTTAAATCTGATGAAGTGGTGGTAGCAGATGTAATGGGAGCACAAGGTAGGAAAGAAGGGTAAGGGGGCTCAGTAGCAAAAGAGAGCGATACTATTAAAAGAGTAGAGGAAATGAGTGTGAAGTTTACTAAGTCAAACATTGATGAGAGTAGGGTTAAGGAGGTAGAGAAAATTGATAATGTGAAAGAGTTGAGGATGCAGTGGACAGGTCAGGGAAAGCGTTGGGAGAAATTGAAGAAGTTGTCAAATAGCCGATTGAGGCCAAAGAAATGATTCTGAAAGAGAAATATCGGTAAATAGGGTAGATGTTATAACACCTCGCAAAATCAACCATAAATAAATAAATTGGACAAGTTAATTTAAATATGATAGGAGTAAAAATGGAAATTTTATAAAAGTTAGAATTTGACCATGAAAGTTATATTGTTGCATTTGTGGCGATTTTCTGATCAATTTTCATATATAATCTGTTTAAAATGGAGCTCAAACGAGGAAGTTATGGGCGTTTGAAGTTTCAGATTCAAATTAATTTAAATAGAATTCAAATTCAAATAAATAATGAATATAAATAATGAATCGCTAAATTTTAAATTCAAAAGTTAACAGTAACAATACTTGTGGGTTAAGTAAACGTTAAAATTAACATTAACATTAAATTGGAATTAAGGAAGAAAATAAATTAGACAACGACAAAAAGAAAATCAACATTCTCAAAATGGACCAAGCGGTCGACCGATGGTAGAGGCAGTCAACTAGTGAACAAAGGGTGGCGACTAGGGTTTTGCAACAATGAATCTTCCAGATTTTATAATTTTAAACCGACTTAAATCTAATGGTTCTAGTGCATTCCAACCACTATAAATAGGAGGCTAGCCCCCTCACTTCTATACACAAAATATTTTGGGAACACTAGTGAAGCTCTGTTAGTTTGACTTTTTATAGATTCAAAAAACTCCATTAGGGTTTCAAGAAAGAAATCCTATATATCTATTTTGTTTATTGTTTATTTTCTCAACTTACTCTCCTCTAAATCTCTAATTTTCTGAATCTAACGTATATACAAATCCGCTGTATATATCATAAGAAAGAGATCTAAAAGAGTTCATTGTAGGCATGTCAAATCCAAAGAGGAGCAAAGTTAAAGACTTGCTATGAGTGAAAATCTTAGTTTTTCTATTTTAGTAATTGAATAGTGCAGTTTGGATTTGATATATGACTTGGGGAGTTTTGGAATATGAAAACATCACATTAAAAATCTCCAAAATTTCCCCCAAAGCGAAATGTTAATTCTTAGGTTGGAATCTTAATTGTTTTGTATTAAAATAATGGAGTTTGTGTGGATTTTGCAATTTAAGCGTTTTACCTTTCGTTCCACTTCTTATTCTCTTCCTTTGGATCTGATTAAGGGATTTGGCTAAAAATGGTGTGTAAGGTACGAATTCTTATTCGTAGTTTATACTGCCTATTTCTACAAATTGAATAGAAATTCCCTTATCTAATTTCATGTAAAAAGAAGTTGAATAGAGCGAAAAATTAATTAAACTGTAAGTTTCTATTATTGATTTATTCTGTTGTTTTGATATGAAATAAGTTGAATTTGGATTCTATATACAAGTCTATTTTTTTTTTGGAATATTAGATTTATGGTATATGTGTTATTATGGAAATGAGACTTGTATAATTTTGGAAGGCTTGACATTAAAACATTAGTTTAGGGCATAATCTCCGCACACATAGAAATTAATAAATGCATATATATATATATATATATATATATATAAGGGGTACTTAGTTTTAAGGACACATTTTAGAAAAAATTAAATCCAAAGACAACTAATTTTAATAATTAGATCAAAGATGAAGACCCAATTAGATTATGTAAACCTTAAATTCATTTTAATTACTCATCTTCATTAAATTAATAGAAAAACAAAGAATGACACTTGAAATTGCAAGAAATAAATTGATTTCAAAAATGTCTTAGTCGATTAATGTTATCGTAAAAACATAGAAGTAAATAGTTCGAAAAGCTAAATGAATATAGCTTTATAACTTAAAAATAGTGTTATATTATATAATTTAAAATATAGAACTAAGCAATTTAAAAGTTAATCCCATTTATCATTTGAAAATGTTAGCAGTAAATAATGAAGCTACATAAATTTAGCTTTCCATCCAGTTTTTTCTATATTCTTTTCTCCCACATTCACAAGAAAAAGATGTTTATGTAATTAATTTTTATAACTTTTTTCTCAAATTCACAGAAACATATTTTAATTAATTTTTATTATTTGCGAAATGTCAATGTATGTCCTTGATTTGAAATATTTGGATTTTATCCAATTAAAACTTGAAAGTTGTCTTTGATGTGAATAATAGAAGTTGATTGTCCTTTGAAATAAAAAGAAGAACAATTTTTTCCTTGAAATAAATATCTACCATATATAAACTAGCATAAATAATGTACAAATATAACATATTAATTGCGTAGTTGATTAGGTTAATAATTATCAATTAAATCCCTATTAGGAAAGTAACTTATTGTAGAGGCGAAATAAGAAGGATTTCTTATAAGGCCTAAATAATTGATACGGCGGGATGTGTGATAATATACTTAGAGAGTGTTATGAAATATGACTAAGTTATAGGGATATGAGGTCAGTCAAAAGCACATAGAAGTCTGCCCAGCTAATATGGCTAGCAACATTGTGACTTTCAGGCTGATATGAGACATCGCCTATAATAAGTAACTACGGACGACACAAGGTTAGTCCTAATTCTATACGGTAAACATGTCCGCTAATCTGGCTATCAGTTCCTACGAATAGTCGGGCTAGTATGAGACATCTTCGTGGGGACGAGTCATAATATGAAGGACCTGCTTTGGCGATTGAAGGTATTAAGTTGTTGTTTGAGGACCCACCTCTTTCACTTACATAAATGGTCAGGATTGGGTTTGGACATGATTAAGGATATCTCGGAAAGGTCCGCTTTAATGGAAGCAGTAAGTGTATGAAGAGATTTCCATGCAATGTCAGCTAGATAGATACGTGTGAGCAGTCCGCCTTGGGAATAGGTATTAAGTGATGGGGGCCTACCTCAATTGAGGTCTTAAATGGTCAGAGTCTGCCTATTTTCCATTAAAAGGTATTAAAAGGTTTGGGTACTATCTCTCGCATTGGTAGACATTAATAACTATTGTTATGGGTTATGGAATTGGATAATACGAAGCACCTGCTTTGGGGATTAAAGATATTGAGTAGTTGTTTGAGGGCCCGCCTCTTTCCCTTATATGATGTATTAAATACTTTTGAATATATTTTAAATGTGAAAGGCACATCCTTATTTAAATTATATTGCTCAAGTACTGATATAGAAAGGCTCGAGATTTCTATTCACCAGACATTGTTGTTCTGACTCCCTCCTCATTACAACACAGATTAGGGAAGGAGACGTTGATCAAGATGGAGATGGCGATGAGAGGAGCTCGTGTCAGTAGTCTATTTATCTATTTATGCTATTTTCTGATGTATCCATTTGAAGATGACAATGTATTTTGGTACATAATTATGTAACATTTATTGTTATGTTATGGTTTTATGACATTTGGAATTTTAAATAAATGGGTACTGTTTACGCTATTATATTTTATCCTTCCACTGTGAGTTCTGAACGAATAGATAAATAGCTTTGTATTGTTCTTTTTACCAACCAATAACCAGTTGTGGAATGGGTCTAAGTTTCGATGAGCCTTCTCTGGGTCGGGTTTTAGGCCTATTTCAGGGTGGGTTATTACATTTGGTATCAGAGCCTAGGTTACCCGATCAACTAGGAAAAGTATACGTATGAGTGACATATTTATTTGAAAATATATTTCAAAAACCCTACTATATATACATATACTACTTTTGAACATACATGCACATGCTAGGCAAATCTTTCTTTCAGCATATAATACTATCTTAGGAAGTTATAACTAAATGCTCAACCTACAGATAGTTGATATGGCTGATAATCATTCTTCTTCTAAGGCTGGGAACCCTACCCGAGGAAGACCCACTATTTGAAGGATGCTCGAATGGTTTAAACAACACCTAAGGCAAGCGGGTCAAGTCCCTTATTGACAGCTTGACACCTAGAAGGTGAAGATATTTTGGGAACTTGGTTAGGAGGATTAACATAAGAGGAGAATGGTAGCTTGAAACCTCAAAGGAGAAGCCCCATATTGGTGGAATATTGTGGTTGGGGAGAATGTTGGTAGGATCATTACTCGGGATGAATTCAAGGACAGATTCGAGTTAAGGTTTATGTCAAGGAAAGAGGTGAGTTTACAATTGGAGAAATTTATATAGCTTAGGCAAGAAGACTCCACTTTGAAGGAGTACATTAGTAAGTTTACAAAGTTGGCTAAGTTTGGGATGAGCTTGATCGACACACCTATGGAAAAGGCTATAAAGTTTGTGAAGGGCCTAAACTCCCGCTTAAAGAATTGTTGTTAACCCAAGTGCCTATTGGCGCGACATACGAGAAGTTGGTTGAGATGACTTTACTGCAAACGATTAGTGAGAAACAAAAAGGGTAGAGAAGGAGAAGGCATGACTTACTCGAAATCAAACCAAGAAGGGAAACTTTTGGGCAAATAAGAAGTTGAAAGGAAAGTTTAAGAAAGAGGGTAAGATGTGTAAGAGATGCCAAAAGAAGGGTCATATAGCTAAAGATTGTAGGGTGAGTCTGATGAAGGAAACTTTTAAGTGAAAGTGTTATCACTGCCATGAGGAAGGGCACCTTAAGAACCAATGTCCGAAGCTGGTGAAGGAAGGGCCAAGTGGATAGACCTATGCCATTGAGGCTGTCCATATTTCAAGTAAACCACCCTCTAAAGACAAAGGGAAGTCAGCATTGGAAGGTATAACTCTTATTTTTGGGGCTACAATTCATATCTTATTTGATTCTGGAGCATCGAATTACTTTATATCTAGGATTTGAATCCGATTTGTCAATAGCCCAATATTAGTCTCTAACCCTATTGGGGGGTGGACACATCTCTCTTTAATTTGCAAAGAACTAGTTATGGACATATGTGATGTTGATTTCATATGTAACACGTACGTTCTAACTTTTGAGGGGTATGGACTTATCTAAGGTCTCTCACCCCAAAGGGTGATCGAATGTAGAATTGATTTGGAGAATGATGCTAGACCAATCGCTTTGTCATTAAGACACAAGGCCCCTAAAGAAAGATGTGAGTTGGACAAGCAAATCTCGTAGCCGCTATAGAAAGGTTTCGTTCGACGAAGTACTTCGCCCCTATTGTTTTTGCTACTAAGGCAGACGACTAATTGAGGCTATGCATCAACTATAGGGAACTTAACAAGTTGACAAGAAAGAATAAGTATCTCTTACATAGAATAGATGACTTGTTCGATCAATTTATGGTAGTTAAAGTCCTCTACCAATTGGAATTAGCATTTGGATTTCATCGGTTGAGGATCGTAGAGGACAACAAGTCAAAGAATGCATTCCGCACACCAGATGGACTCTATGAGTAGGAAGTAATGTCTTTTGGATTGACAAATACCCCCACATACTTTGTAGATTTGATGAGTAGAGTATTTAGGGGACAAATTAATAAGTTTGTCTTAGTGTTTGTTGATGATATCTTAGTATTCTCCAAGAGTGAAGGAGAGTATGATAGTCACTTAAGGGAGATAATAGGGACTTTAAGGAGGCACCAATTTAGTGCCAAAATTGCAAAATTCTACTTTTGGAAGAAGGAGGTAAGGTTTCTTGGAACATCGTTTCTGAGCATGCATTGGCAGTGGACCCCACAAAAGTGGAAGATATTCAAGTGTGTAAAGTTCCAAGGAGCGCAATGGAAGTTAGGAGTTTTCTCAGGTTAGCAGGCTATTATAAGAAGTTCAAAAAGAACTTTATAAAAATAGCAGTCCCTTTAACTCGATTGACAAAGAAGATTCTAGCCTTAATTGGGATGATAGATGCATTGAAGTATTTGAAAAACTTAATGAACTATTGACAAGTGCAGTTGTACTTATCATTCCCAATTGGACGTAGCCTTTTACAGTTTTCATGGATACATGCGGCACAAGATTGGGTGCAGTTCTCATGCAAGAAGGAAGGGTGGTATCTTATGCTAGTAGGCAACTGAAGGACCATGAGAAGTGGAACCCAGTTCACGGCTTGGAGTTGGAAGCTATTGTCTTTGCCTTGAAGATGTGAAGGCACTATCTTTTGGGAGAAAGGTTTGAGTTGTTCACTAATATAAATCACTCAAATAGCTATTTTCATAAAAGGATTTAAATGTTAGGCAGCAGAGGTGGATGAAGTGTATAACATCATTTGAATTTGATATACAATATACGCCCAAAAAATGGAATGTTGTCACCGACGCCCTCAGTCGGAGGCATGCTACCTTAGGTGTTATATATGAATGTGGGCAATTGGAGTTCCTCTCAAATTTCAACTTCCAACCACCAACAGAATCCATCCAAGGATTTTTGGCAGTAATGGAGGTTAGGACGGTTTTGATGGAACACATTGGGCTTGAGCAAAAGAAAGATGAGAAGATAGTGGAGGTTCCAAATAAGTTGAGAAAAGGAGAACTTTTTCTCTATGTCGATTGATATGTAATTAACAAGAATGGGTGTTTAATAAGGGATGGATGCCTTTGTGTCCCAGTGATTGACTGTGTACTGGCGGAAGTGCTTGCAGAGTGTCACCACTCAAAGATGACCATTTACCATGGAGGAGACAAAATGTACGGGGATATGAAGATAATTTTCTTTTGTCGGCAATGAAGGGGAGAGTAACATATCAAAGAATAAAGGCCGAGTGTGGAAAACCCGGAGGATTGTTATTACCATTTGGGATTCCAACTTGGAAATGGGAGCACATTTCAATGGACTTCGTAGAAGGATTGCCCAGGAGTCAGAGGGGCCATGAAGTTATTTGGGTTATAGTAGATAGATTCAATAAGAGTGACCATATTATTCCTATTAGGAATAATAGGACCGTTGCGTCTCTAGCATTGATTTATATTAAGGAGTTGGTTCGAATACATGGAATTTCGGTGAGCATTATTAGTGATAGAGACCCCTTGTTCCCTAACGAGTTTTTAAGGAGTTTGTAAGCAGCTTTGGGAACTTTGTTGAATCTTAGCACTGCTTACCACCCATAAACCGATATTCAAACTAAAAGGGTGAATAGAATCTTGGAAGACTTGTTAAGGGCTTGCATCATGGACTTTGGAGGACACTGGGAGCAGCACCTACTTTTAGTTGTGTTTGCCTATAATAATAGTTACCAAGCAACGATTGGTATGATCCCCTCTGAAGCGCTTTATGGGAGGCCTTGCAAATCGTCATGTTGTTGGTATGAAACCACTGACAAAATTATGCTCGGACCAGATTTGATTCATGACACTTTAAACAAAATAAAGTTGATCAGGCAATGTATGAAGGTAGTGTAAGACCATCAGAAATCCTACGCAGACAAGAGAAGGAAAGAGTCAAAGTTTAAGGTTGGAGACTCAGTATTTATCAAATTCTCCCTTCTTAGAAAAGTGGTAAGGTTTGGTAAGTAAAAGAAATTGGCGCCAAGATTTGTTAGGCCTTTCCGAGTTTTGAAAAGATGAAGACTTGCTTATCGCATGGAGCTACCAGATAGATAGGTAGAAGTCCACGACATTTTTCACGTTTCACATTTAAGGAAATGCCTTCATGACACAACCATTGTGGTAGAGCCTGGTCAGCTGGGGGATATTATGATGGAGCCAATAGCATCCCGTGTCACCACACGCGTTGTGGAGCAAGGAACTAGGAAGCTCCACAACAACAAAAATTAGGTTGGTCCAAGTACAATAAGGCGACAACCCAACGGAAATCATATAGAAAACTAAAGAGAAGATGAAGATCTATAATCCTGAGCTTTTCACTGATAAACTTTTCTCTCCAATACTAGGTTTTGGATGCATCATGGTTTCTAGATTGGATGGCAAAAGATGGTTGCTACACTTTTCACTATCACTTTGCACTTATGTAGAAATTTTATGCATGTTCAGGGTGTTTACATACATACTTATATGTCATGACTACACACTCACGCTAGGATTGAGCTCACTTATAACATGTCTGTAGTACATAATCACATTGCACTTTTGGTTAAGTAGATGCCTGTGTACATAACTTGGTTGTATAACATGGATATTTATTGTGCTTTACGCTGTTGCCTGTAACACCCCAGCTCTATACCCATATTAACAAAGAATATTATGTAGTAATATTGTCCGCTAATATAGAGAATAAGGCTGGATAGGAGTGACCAATCGTGAATATACCATTAGGCTAACATCGGCAGGTTTTACTTTACCTCATGAATCACATATGACGTGTACGGTATTGGCACAAAACGATAAACACGTTGGATGATATGAAAGAACAATATATAATATATCACAGATAACACAGAATCATAGAACACAGCAGGATATATAATATAGACATGAAGATACATAAGTGAGTCTATAAAATAGAAGTACTAGACTCACATAATACAAATATAAATATATTCTATAATCATGTCTCAAAATATACACGATAAAAAAAGTTAGCAACTTATACAAAGTATATAACATGCATAAAGGTCTAGAATCTATATGACATATATTTATATATATATATATATATATATATATAAATATATATCTCCATAAGCTAGCTCAACGTCCATGGCCAATGAGTCACAGTACCTTAAATGTCTTGGCCCGACCTGAATTTTGAAATCAGTAATATATTTTATATAAACCCTACAAGTGATTTTTGAAGATTATATTTAATATAACTAGTTTAAAGATGGTTTCTTCTCATATATTATGTATTTAACACACACACACACACACACACACACATATATATATATATGTATAAGTCTAAATAAATTAGAATAATGGAAATTCCCTAAAGTACGAAATCATCAAAATTCCAAAAATTAAGGAAGCGAAAGAAGCAAATTCAAAATTAAACAAAGTTGAATAAAACGCGACAAGGTTGGCTGGAGTACACAGGTTCGAGGACTCATGACTGGTCAACCGGTGCATACACTTGGAGCCTGTATGCTCAAGGCATCGTCTCAGGCGACGATCACACCAATTCCGACAATTGAAGTTTGATCCAAGAAACGCTGATACAGCCTACATGAGAACATGCATTCATTCAAGCAAGCAAAAACATCAATAATTTGATCAAAATATATCATTAACTTGCAACTTTCAGCAATACTACTTCAGAAATATAAACAGTTCACACATAGATAGCTACTGAAATTATTGATAATAAACTAAAATGGTAGCATGCAATCTAATCAGAGATAGTGGTGAGGTTTAAACAACTTAGAGCTTTGAAATAGTTTGCCAAAAAATCCAATTTCAACCTAGTCTTTGAATTTCAGCAAACCCTAAACAATACCCAATAACATAGATGCAAAACCCCATTCAACTTATAGCAAAACACTAAAATCAAAGAGTCTAAAGGATATAATAGAGTTTGAAATCATTACCTTGAATTTACTAGGATTTCTGAGAATTTATATGAATTGATTTTGAAGCTTTCTTATCTAAGTTTAGAAAATGCTTAGAAACTTTTCTTCTTTCTGGTTTGTACATACTGTAACGAGAGACTAAGAAGAAGACTTATCTTTTGCTAAGTCTTAAATGGGCTTGCGTTATTATACAATCCAATAAGAAAAGCAAATTTATTTCTTTTATGTTATTGTTTTAAATCTCTTCCTTTTCAAATTCATTTTTACTTTCAACACATTTCAAAACCGTACTCTCTAATAATCATTACTAATTAAGTATTCAATTTATCTTTCTTTCATGATTTTAAACCACAAACATTAATACAACTCTATAAGTTAAATTTATAAATACATTTTAAATTGATTATTAATAAAATAATCGTTTCTTAAACTCTTTTTTATCAATGATTGAAGAATTTAACACATAAAATCCCAGTATCTTTCAAAATTGATTACTTGCAATTTTTAACACTTCTTAACTCCTCTTTATAACAAATAAAAAGGAGTTTACGAAAATAAAATCTCTATTCTTCTTATAAAATATATTTAATTATAAATTCCAAAATATTCATTCCATATATAAATTTTCAATATTATATAAATTTAGAATTCACATTCCAAAAGAATTCATTATCTTTTGTAAAAGCACAAAAACTCTAATTTCTCCATATAAATCTCCAACTTAAATCATTAGTTATTTTAAGAAGAAAAGTCTAAAACTAGGGTTCCGCCTGAAAGAAATTGCGTCCTCGCAATTCTACTTCATAGAAAAGTCTACAACATATTTTATTATTAGTAACGCATTCAATTTTAAAATACACACTATCAACATAACAGTCAATCATTCACATAATCACACAATACAGCTGTTCACAATTATAACTCAAAACTCTACATTACTACCTCGATTTAGCACATATCGGGATCCGCCTTAATATTGTCCAGTAAAATAGAGCACTCAAAACACCTATTAGACCCTTATAACGATGGTTTCGAGAGACTTATAACTATCTTCCATGATTACGAGTTTTACACAAATTTATTTAGAAGATTCTACTACCAGTACTGTTAATCCGCTTTTGAGCCAAACCAAATTACAACTCGACGTAGAAGATTAAAACAAGGATGAAATGACTTGGGAATTTGCAAGCACACTTAGATGAAGTAAAGAAACAACTCGGAGAAGTTTCAACTCAAAATAATCAAAGTACTCAAGTCGGTGCTGACTTGTTAATGTCAGTGATGACATGTATTTACTCCATATTCCTCTACTCCAACTTCACACAAGTTATGATCTACCTTTGTTATATGTGTTTGAGTGATTTCCAATGGTTTTGGACGATCTATTTCAAGAGGTGAAGAGTTAATGTTGTGTGCATTTCCACCACGACCGAACCAAGAAGAAGGAGACCACCGGTCCAACTCCGTCTCCATACCTCTACCGAACCAAACCTCACCTCCCACAACTACCGGTCCAGGCCACCTCCTACCGAACCATAGCCCCTACCGGACCAGTTCATCACCGAATGAAGCATCTCCAACCATTACCGGACCAGCCACCTTCTCCAACCACCGGACCAAGCTACGTCCTCACCACCGGACCAAGCTACGTCCTCACCACCGAACCAACCTGTCTCCAGGGCGCTACCGAATCAAAGCCTTGAAGAACCAGAATCACCAATTCAGATTGCCTCAGCCCGGGCCCGCCAGTAGCTATATACTTCCAAGACCCCTACCCACATCCTCACTCTATAAATAGAGGGGCAGGGGTACAACAATGGGGGACAAGTTTGAGAGCTCAAGCACGGAAGGAACTTTCAAACAACTTTCTTTTACTTGTATCAAAGCTTTGTACTTGTAATCTAAACAAGAGAAGAGAAATAACATATAAAGTGGACGTAGGCACATTCTGGCTGAAGCACTATAAATCTGTGTGTCTTTTTATAGTTTAGCCCCTGCTTTTCATATATTTGCATAAATCACCTAAATCACTAAGAACAACATAAGATCTACTAAATCATACGACTTTGAGGTGTTTGTCCATTTTTTGTGCAAACATTTTTGGTGCTTTCACTGAGAACTAGAAGCTCGAAGCTTCAGTTTCATCCACTTAAACGAGTTTTCCTAACAGCATCGTCCGCCACTTGGAAAACATGCCTCCCAAACAGAGAAAAGATGTTAACAAAGGAAAAAACATCGCATCCAACAGTCTTCCAGATCCAGCTGTCACGAATCAAGTAAATCGTCCTCCTCCAGCAACAGTAACAAATGAAGAACAGGCTAACCCAACTACTCCTGCCACAGAACAGCCTGCAGCAATTACTAGAGCAGATCTGGACAGAGTTGTGGTTGAAGTAACTAACCGCTTCACGTCCCAGCAGGAAGCCTTGGTGGACCATCTCATGTCACGCTTAAGGGACGCTGAAAAATCCAACCGCAACACTGAATCATGGGGCGAGTCCCAGTCAGGAGGATCTCAGAGACAACGAAGATCTTCCTTCTTCGAAGGAGCTAACGGCAGAAGTAGCCATGGTAGGAGCCGAGACCGAGCACAACCCGAAGTTAGGCCTGAGGAAACGTTTGGTACCGAACCCAACGGGGGAGGTACCGGGCGAAGGTCAACTGTAGCTGAGCCTGCCATGCTGCCTAACCATAGAAACGCCAGTGAACGGGGCCGAGCTAGAGTCCAGCCCGAAGTTGGACCCGAGGAAGTGCTTAGATCAGAACCCAGCAGGGGGAGATCGAGGCAAGGGCCAACTGTAGCTGACCCGAGCATGCTCCCAGAAGATCAAAGGCAGCCTTTGGAAAATATGAGGAATGATAGACGATACCATCCCTACAGGTCATCTGGACGGAATCAATCCCACAGAACAGAACCAAACTCATTTTTATCTACTCCAAGTTCTGATGAAAGGATGGCACGCTTATTCAGAGAGTGTGTCCAACGGGAACAAAGAGATCGAGGGATAGGCGCTAGGGTAACCAGCCCTTTCGCCCGCAATATCGAAATTGCTATCACCCCCCGAGAATGGAAGATGCCAACAATGGAACCCTACAAAGGAACCTCCGATCCCGTTGTCCACTTACAGAGGTACACGCAGCATATGCTCATGAGTGGAGCGACAGAGGGAGTACTGTGCAAATGCTTTCCTCTCTTCTTAGCAGATCTTGCTACCTCCTAGTTCTGTCATCTACCCCAAGGCTCCATCAGCTCATGGGAAATGTTGAAAGAAAAATTTATCAGTCAGTTCCGCATTCATGTGGAGCAACCTAAGGACGCTTATTCCTTATCCAGCGTCAAACAGAAACCTGGAGAAAAGCTGCAGCAATACCTAACCAGATTCAACGCCGCAGCAGCCGCAATCCAAGATGCCGATGAAAAGCTTATCCTAATGGCCCTCTGCAGTGGTATGCATCCGAACACTAAATTTGCTAGAAGGTTGACAAAAGAAAAACCAGCTACTTTACCCGATTTCTTCCATGAAGCCGGGAAATACATGAGGCTTGAGGATGCTGCCGTTGAAGGGCAGTCAGGACAGCAAAATAAGACTACCCATGGCAACGCCCCTGCTGTGGCAAGGGACGTTTGAAGAAATGATTCCAGAGACAATGCCGGGGGCAAGAAGGGAGAAAAGCGCCTATATCGGCCAGGACCAAGATTCGACACTTACACCCCTTTGAACGAGACCGTCGAAAATATCTTCCTTGCCACCCAAGGCGAAGTTAGATACAAACGCCCACCATACAAGAAAGAATCAGATAACGCACAAAAGTCTGGAAAATTCTGCCGCTTCCACGAATCTCACGGGCATGATACCAACGAATGCCATCATCTCCGAGATCTGATTGAGGAACACATCAGAAGAAAGAAACTGGAACGTTATGTAAAAGGTCAGGACAGGACCCCAGCTCCTGCCAATGAAAACCCAAGGCTACCCTCACCGGGGGCCGACAGAGGAAACCGCAATGCTAGCAGCTCTAGCCAAGAAAAGATAGTGGTCTATACCATCTCAGGAGGGCCACACATCGCAGACAGAAGCTGGAAAGAGATGGAAAGATACGGAAAGTCGCTTAGAGACAATAAAGACTATGTCAATTCGGTTATAGAAGAGCGCCACCCGAAGCGGAAAGAAAGTAATGTCACGTTCGGTAAGCGTGCCTAGAAGGAAGGCAGTACCCTCACATGGATCCCATGGTCATCTCTGCCCGACTTGGTCCCGCCGAAGTATACCGAATCTTGGTAGACACTGGAAGCTCGGTAAACATCCTGTTCAAACACGCATTCGACAAAATGAAGCTATCAATGAAGGATGTATCCCCCTGCGATAAACCACTGCACGGCTTCACTGGAGATGCGAAGATGCCCCTCGGGCAACTGGACCTTTTTGTTGAAATTGGAAGCAATCCCCGCTCTGCTGTACGGAAACAAACGTTCGTGCTAATAGAAAACCAGTCGGCCTACAACGCCTTCTTAGGAAGGTCATCCTTGTCTGACTTCCAAATTGTCTTAGCCCCATGGTGCCTAAAGATGAAATTCCCAACAGACAATGGAGTGGGGGAAGTGGAAGGAGACCAGGACGTTGCTCGAGACTGCTATGTAACTGAACTTCGCAACAACCACAGGAAGGATAAAGGGAAGGGTGTAGAGATTGCCCTCTGCACAAAAAGCCTAGAAGCATAGAAATTAAAGAAAGCCCCTCCTCTTCGATATACCAGCGACCCTTTCAATGAATTAGACCCTAGGGACAAAGAGGAGGAGGCCACCGCCGAGCCTGCAGAGGCTATGGAGTTTATATCTGTAGACAAGCACGACTCAAGTAGACTATTGAAAATTGGGTCCCAACTAAAAGCCGAATTGAAGGAACAACTCATCGATTTTCTCTGCCACAACTTGGACGTATTCGCATGGTCACACGCTGACATGACTGGAATCTCCCCCGACATAGCCTGCCACGTATTAAACATTGATCCTACCAAGGCGCCTGTAAAACAAAAAAAGAGAAGTATGGGGGCAGAGCGATCAGCAGCCCTCGATGAAGAAGTAAAGAATCTACTCGCCAATGACTTCATACGAGAAGCTGTTTACCCGGAATGGATCGCCAACCCGGTGCTGGTAAAAAAGGCTAATGGGAAGTGGCGAACCTGCATTGACTTTTCCAACCTAAACGACGCCTGCCCAAAGGATTGCTTCCCACTTCCCAGAATCGACCAACTTGTAGACAGCACAGCCGGGCACGAACTCCTATCTTTTATGGATGCATACTCAGGATATAACCAAATTCCTATGCATGCTCCCGACCAAGATCACACTAGTTTCATCACCGATCGAGGTTTATACTGCTATAAGGTAATGCCTTTCGGACTTAAAAATGCAGGAGCCACCTACCAGCGCCTCGTCAACAAGATGTTTGCGGGGCTGATAGGACAAACTATGGAAGTATATGTGGATGACATGCTGGTAAAGTCAAGGAAAGCCAAAGATCACGAAGCCACCTAGGCAGGATGTTTCAAGTACTTCGACAATATGGAATGAAGTTGAATCCGCTGAAATGCTCCTTCAGAGTGTCATTTGGGAAGTTCTTAGGATTCATCGTTCATGCCAGAGGGATAGAAGCAAACCCTGAACAAGTCCGAGCGCTAAGGGATATCAAGATACCTTCCACCCGAAAGGAAATGCAAAGCCTAAATGGAAAAGTGGCCGCCCTAAGCCGATTCGTCTCCAAGGCAACGGACAAGTGCGTCCCCTTTTTCGAAGCTTTAAAGAAAGATAAAGGAAAGTTCGAATGGACGGACGAATGCTTAACCGCTTTCCTTAACCTAATCGAACACCTCCAGAAACCACCAGTACTCTCGACTCCAAGCAAAGGTGAAGAATTATACCTATACCTTGCTGTGTCATCTCACGCTCTAAGCGCTGCCTTGGTAAGAGAAGACAACCGCACGCAACGACCAGTTTACTTCGTCAGCAAAAGGTTTACTGGGGCAGAAGTCAGATATCCTAAACTTGAGAAGTTAGCATACTGTTTACTAATCACATCACGGAAATTGCGTCACTACTTCCAGTCCCATTCCATCAAAGTTCTGACCGATCAACCGCTGAGGCAGGTACTCCATCGTCCCGACACTTCTGGGCGATTACTTAAGTGGTGCATTGAACTGAGTCAGTATGATATCGCCTATCACCCTCGCACCGCCATCAAGGGACAGGCCATGGCTGATTTCATTGCAGAGTTCACTACCAACGAAGATCAGGAGCGACTGGAAATAACAGAAGATGTCAAGTGGAATCTCTTTGTGGATGGGGCATCAAACGAACAAGGCTCGGGGGCAGGTGTGGTAATAATCACTCCCAGGGGAAATAAACTGCACTATGTTATAAGGTTGGAGTTCGCTGCCACCAACAACGATGCAGAATATGAAGCAGTGATAGCTGGACTAGAAATTGCCATAGAAATCAGGGCCAATTCTTTGTGTCTTCACAGCGATTCTCAACTTATTGTTAATCAAATACTAGGAGAATTCCAAGCTCGAGAAGAACGACTCATAGCATATCTAAAGAAGACCAAGTTACTTCTCAGCCGATTGGACCACTACTTAGTCAAACATATCCCTCGGGAGGAGAACCGAGAGGCCGACGAATTAGCAAAGCAAGCAAGTGTGAGAGACATCGCCATCTTCGGGGCAGTAACCATCTCAAAGCAACTGGCCCCAAGTTTTGAGCAAGTAAATCTGATAGCTGCAACCGAAGAAGCAACTTGGATGACTCCCATCCGAGACTACCTACAAAGTGGCACTCTACACAACGGGCGTAACGAAGTCAAGAAAATCTTGAGGAAAGCATCCCGCTACACAATACAAGAAGACATCCTCTATCGTCGCGGATTCTCTAACCCGTTATTAAGGTGTGTCGCCGGGAGAGAAGCCAAGGAAATCTTATCCAACATCCACCAGGGGAGCTGCGGAGATCACACCGGAGGGCAAACATTAGCAAAAAAGATACTCCGATACGGATATTTCTGGCCCACCTTAAGCAAGGATGCCTTAGATTTCGTCAAGAAGTGTGACAGATGCCAGAAATTTGCTAAGATTCCACGGCTACCATCAACTGAAATTACTCAAATGACCAGCCCTTGGCCCTTCGCAATATGGGGAATTGACTTAATCGGCGAGCTACCGATGGGCCGAGGCAGGGCCAAATATGCTATAGTGGCAGTTGATTACTTCACCAAATGGGTGGAAGCGGAACCACTGAATAAAGTATCTTCAGCAAAAGTTATTAACTTCTTAATCAAAAATGTTCTATGCAGGTACGGAGTCCCACTCAAAATCATATCAGACAATGGACTTCAGTTTGACAGCGAAGAAGTCGCCAACTGGTGCCAAGAACACGGAATTCATAAAAGCTTCTCATCCGTAGCATATCCCCAGGCAAACGGACAAGTCGAAGCAGTTAACAAAATTCTGAAAACTCTGATAAAAAAGAAGCTCGAAAAGTCAAAGGGCGCTTGGGTGGATGAACTCCCTACGGCACTGTGGGCCTACCGCACATCTTTCAGAACATCAACAGGGCACACTCCTTTCTCTTTGGCATACGGATCGGAGGCTATGCTCCCAGTTGAAACCATTGTGCCTTCCCACCGTAGGATCCACTATAACCCGGAAGAGAATGAAGAGCTCCTCCACATGTCTTTGGATCTAGTTGAGGAGAGAAGAAACGATGCAGTCCTTAAAACAGCAGCCCACAAACAGAAAGTGGCAGCGCAATACAACTCCAAAGTCAAGCATCGTACCTTACAAGAAGGGGATCTTGTCCTCAAGCGAATCTTCCCTCGCCCTGGAGCACTAGACCCAATCTGGGATGGACCATATGTAATTCATAAAGATCTCCACAACGGAGCCTATATTTTGTCAACAGTGGACGGAGAGGTGTTCCAGAGGGCATGGAACATCCAACACCTCCGTCGATACTTTTCTTAACTTGTATTGCCCATATGAAGTGAATTAACAAAGAGAATCAGTGGACGTAGGCCTTTTCATGCCGAACCACTTTAAAAAACTTTGTCTCTTTTTTAACTTGTTCCTTTATATCTTGGCTACTTGTTAACTTTATCCTTTTCTATTGAACAAAATCCTATGCGCATAACATTTCCACTCAAAGCACTCCACGGCGCAACTTCGCCTGGGCAAAACCTAACAGGTATTATGCGAATCTATGCCCTCACCAATGAGACACTTTCGCTCCAGCATCCCTCTGCTATGGGTTAACTCATTGCTCGCGACGGCCCTTAAAGCCAACTGTAATGAGCCGATTATAAGCCACCGAGAAGGCCGACTATAGCCGAGGCAGCTCATTACGGCGTTAGGCTCGCCGGCAACTGTGAACCGACTATAAGCCCCAACATAAGGTGTGGCCAGCCAGGGGCAGTTCACAGTTGACGATCGGCACCCACGCTAGCCGGCCACAGTAAATCGAATAATACCCACGATTACGGGCCATAATGGCCCGGGTAGTTACTGTGCACGATCTCGGCTCCGATGTGTCTTAAGTGCGGCTGTGGTAAAAAAGAATTAACTCCCCGCGGAGGCGTAAGATGGGTGACAAATGTCTCCAAGACCCACAACTAGGGAAAGTGACTACAAAACCCGTTTGCCACGAACTTAAGCACATCGAAGGCCTTCCGTGATAGGAAGTTTTACTATTTCACATATTTTAATTTTACTTAAAAAGCTTTCCTCCTATCCTCTATAACAATCCATAAAGTACAGGATACAGAATAGGAGATACTCGCCAATGGATGCAGGGATTCACAATCGGATGAAAGGGCATTCAACTGCTTTCCATGCTCGGTCATACAAGATATTCGAAACTGCCATCTACAAACAGAACATGAAAGGCGGTATTTTCTTCCTTTATGTACAAATACATGGCTATAATTTGTTTACACCACACACTAATATTACAAGTCATGAAATTATGTTTTAAAACCAGAACCTGACATCAAACACAATTCAATTACAAAAATATGCATAGCTATATTTCTCATACAACATGTCAAAATAGCAACAAAACATTCGGAAGACGACAAAATCAGCTTAAGTTAAAGAATTACACATCAAGAATAGAGCTGTTTATTACAAGTAGCAAAAGAATTACAACTTAAAAGTTACTCTACTGTTTTAAGACTAACGTATACGGCCATGTCAAGTCTACAAAAAGAATTTTCCAGGTCTGATCAAGGGGCCGGCTGCATTGGAGTTTTATCCTTGTCCTGTTGACCACCTGTCTAGTCAGAGAAAGGATTCATTAGTGATAAGCAACCAAAGTTAATGGAGAGACTAAAAAGGAAGACTTACCAGCACCTGCTTCTTGACTATCCTGGTCGTCATCCTCTACTTGCACACCCGCCTCCTCAGCAGCAAGCAACCGCATACCCTCCTTCACCGCCACCTTCTCCTCCTTGGTAAACTGGGCAGTGACCACATCCATGCTGAAGGCCACACCACCCTCTTTATCCGCATCCGCCTTAGCTTCCTCCAGAGCCCGAAGATAAATCTTAGCCATGACCCTAGGATAGTCATCCATCCAGGATAGGTTGCCCTGCTTCCAAGTTCGGAAGTACATGTCCTGAAGCATTTCATCCATCATCCCCTCATTCTCCTCGAACTCCCTCATCTGGGCCTCGGAAGCCGACAACCTTCCAACAGCAGTTTCTCTCTCCAAGCGGTATCTCGAGCAGTCAGCCTGAAGGGATTTCCGCATCGCCTCCATCTCCTCCTTCAGCCTAACCTGAGCGAGCTCTACGGCTTCAAGCTTCCCCGACAGCTCCTCTACCCGCTCAAGATCCGCCATCCGAACCTCATCCACTGTCGAGATGGTCATATTTATCTGTTCCTTGCAGGCGGCCTCCATCTTCCGCAGTTCCGCCTTACTAGCCTCCTCCATAGCCTTCCTCAATCGCCCGGAGGCAGCCTCATGCTGAGAAATCTGAATGGCCTGGTCAGCGAGCTGTTTGGCCTGGTCCGAAACCATCAATCTTAGTTGGATGTTGGCACTCCCAATCTCCTCTCCAGCCTTAACCAGCCGGGCATGATGCCCCATTAGTTTCCTAGTCTCCTCCGCCACCCGATCAATACTAGCCTTGGCCTTGTCTCCCATGGTAACTATCCGAGTGGTAAGTAGATCAAGATCTAAGGACTTAGCCTCATCAAGCACCCGTACCATGGGATTGCGGGGAAGAAGGTGCTCACCAGTAACCTCGTCAAAGATGATGTCGTGGGAACTTGGATCCAGATCAGGATGACCCGCAAATGGGTTACGAGCCAAGTCAGGACGGTCGATATGAGTAACAGAAGGGTTTCCGGACGGGTGCGGAGAAGGTGCGAACTCGCTGTCCTCCTCCGTGATATCATGAAGAGGCTGAGCCGGGAGCTGAGGACTGGGCGAAGGTTCGGATAAAGGACGACTCCTCTTTCTTTGCTGAATACCCTCTTCGATAACCCCGAGAAGAGGACGGTAGCCGACTACATCCTCGGAGCGGTGGGTCGAAGGCTTCGGCTTGCCAGAAGTTTTGGAAAGCTTGTACTGTTCAAGCCTGTGCCGAAGATCTGAGGCCTTGGCCGTTTTACCTGCTCCTGATATGAAGAAAAAGTGTCACAAGCATATATTGATCTATAATTCGAGAAAACACGGAAAATTAAAAGGTAATAAGAAAAGAAACACATCTGTGGTTGTACAAACCCTGGGGAGGAGTAGGATACTGCAATAAGTCCTGGATTTCATTCCAGGACGGGTGCGGGTCATAAAATATTCCTAAGTCCCTATCATAAATGGAGCCCGCAGGAATCAAAAGTTCACCTTGAGTCGTCGGAGCCACCTTGGCTGGGATGGTCAGAGAAGACTCACTTGCACCGGTCCCGGCCTTGTCCGCTTTCCCAGTTTTCTCTACCAAAGCCGGATCTTCGTCCAGCCCCTCGAAAGCCTGGTGGAACGCATCGTCCGTCCACTCCTGAATCTTGCCCGCTTGCCCAGGAAGCAAGGCCCCGATGCCATCGCCACCTTTATCACCTTCCCGACCATCTCCACCCTCGCCTCTTTCCTCCTCTATGTCTTCCTCCTCCTGGGTAAGTGGACAATTGCTGGGGGAGGGACCGTCCGACTTCTTGAGTTTCTTACCTCCGACGGCTGGAGGTTTCGTGAAAGTTTTCCTCTTGCTACTCTCTACCGTAACACCTTCCTTGGTCTGAGCAGCCGCCCTCTCCTCCGCCGTTTCCCTCAGCTTAACTACTGACTGCTGTGGAAGGATTAAGTTATACTCCAGAAGGATCGCATTTCTTATCAGGAAGGCAGATGATCTATATTTCCCGAGAATAGCTTCTATCTCAGCCGCCATCTGAACCAGGCGGTCAGTCTCCACAATCGCATAGCCACCTGTCGCTAGCAAAAATGAGAAAGTATGAGAAGAAGCATCGCAATCGGGATGGAAATTATAAGTAAAAGCATCAACTTACATCCAGAAGTAAAGCGCCGAATTGAAACGGAGTCGTCCCTGACAAAGAACCACTCCTTCTTGAACATGCTGAATTTAGAATACAGATCCAAGACCGTCTTGAAGGTCACGGCTGACTCCAAGCTAATGTATGGGGACCCCTTCTTATAGCCCCTCAGATTATACAAGTATCGGATCTCCCGGTTAGAAGGAGCACGACCATACTTCCTCTGGAAAATGACGAAGAGGCTCACCAGTATAGCGTAGGAGTTGGGTTGAAGCTGGAATGGGGCCACCTTGAGATATGTGAGGAAGCTGGTTACCCAAGCATGAAGAGGCGGAATGGCACCACACATGCAGTGGTATCTGCTGTAGGCAAAGTACCCTTCAGGAGGGTCGTATGGCATAACATCTCTCCCTGGCAACAGCATTCGCGCCCTATCAATTCCGAA
This sequence comes from Allium fistulosum, assembly GCA_030737815.1. NCBI lineage: Eukaryota > Viridiplantae > Streptophyta > Magnoliopsida > Asparagales > Amaryllidaceae > Allium > Allium fistulosum. Next base: position 406,865,927 of record CM060904.1, on the reverse strand, counting down.
AGAACGAGAGATGACATCAAGCTGCTCTTCCTTAAGGGAGCTAGGAAAGCAATCGGGCGGGGAGTTCAGAAGTTCCTGAGGGCCGTACCCGTCCACTAGCGATCTCGGGGTTGGTCCGTGACGTTCTTGATTCGGCTGAGCTGGGGGCACAGCAGAGGAACCTCCTTCGCCCCCGGATTTCTTTTTGTCTGATCGAGTTTCCGCTTTACGAGACATTATCTGCAAACACAGAAAGTACATCATTAAAATGCATGAATTATGTAACCTAGAACTTCACTGATAATACAAGTATAAAAGCTCATCCGGTATTAGATTCATTTGGTACTTAGAAACCATCGGTTCCATTCGGAAAATCAAAAACATATGTCCCATTCGGCATTCCGAATACGAAGACTTATTTGGCTATCACGCTCTCACATGTTCATTCGATAGAGCAGGGCCCCAAGCTCGTTCGGTAAAACACAACTTTCATGTCCATTCGGTGGTGAAGAACAAAGGTCCATTCGGTAATCAGCATCACCAGTGCCATTCGGCACTCACACTCCCAATATCATTAGGCAGTTAAAAAAAAAAATCTCTCACCTGGTTCGGCTAAATTATTTGGACCGGCTAGGTTACTTGGCTCGGCAAACCTGAGTTTGATTCGGCAAGGAAAAACAGACTGATTCGGCAGATAAAAAACGGAGGCCCTAGCCCTCTACTTATAGATGAAGGCGGACGACCGAACCGGTTGGCTTGGTAATGAAAACCGGATGAAAAGTCCCCCAAGCTCAAAGCAAAGCATGCCATGCGCACGCACATGCCCTACTTTGGGGGGCAAGTGTTGTGTGCATTTCCACCACGACCGAACCAAGAAGAAGGAGACCACCGGTCCAACTCCGTCTCCATACCTCTACCGAACCAAACCTCACCTCCCACAACTACCGGTCCAGGCCACCTCCTACCGAACCATAGCCCCTACTGGACCAGTTCATCACCGAATGAAGCATCTCCAACCATTACCGGACCAACCACCTTCTCCAACCACCGGACCAAGCTACGTCCTCACCACCGGACCAAGCTACGTCCTCACCACCGAACCAACCTGTCTCCAGGGCGCTACCGAATCAAAGCATTGCAGAACCAGAATCACCAATTCAGATTGCCTCAGCCCGGGCCCGCCAGTAGCTATATACTTCCAAGACCCCTACCCACATCCTCACTCTATAAATAGAGGGGCAGGGGTACAACAATGGGGGACAAGTTTGAGAGCTCAAGCACGGAAGGAACTTTCAAACAACTTTCTTTTACTTGTATCAAAGCTTTGTACTTGTAATCTAAACAAGAGAAGAGAAATAACATATAAAGTGGACGTAGGCACATTCTGGCTGAACCACTATAAATCTGTGTGTCTTTTTACAGTTTAGCCCCTGCTTTTCATATATTTGCATAAATCACCTAAATCACTAAGAACAACATAAGATCTACTAAATCGTACGACTTTGAGGTGTTTGTCCATTTTTTATGCAAACAGTTAACGACTAGGACGACAGAATAAACCAAGCAACGAAGGAACGACCATCAAAATCAATCAACAATTGGTAAATACAACATGGGATGCCGTAAAAGGATGTAAGAAAAAAGATGCAAGTAAATTCGAAATAATTCAAACTAAGGGAACATGTCGGCACCAACACGTTTAAGTCGGTATCAACTTGTTTGGTTAAATCGGAAGATTCTGCGATTTGGCATGTTACTTCGGTCGATCTCTGGACTCTACTCTAAGTGGACTTCTAATCTGACATGACTGTTTCTCTATAAATACCAGCCTACCTTCAAGCAACGTGGGATCTTTTTTCCTCTTATTCTCTTCCCAGATCTTCAGCTCTTCACTTCGGATCTGATCTCCCTACTATTGGAGAATTTTTCCTCTTCTTCACTCCTATCCTCACCTCTCAAACACTCTAGAAACTTCATTGTAAATCTAAGATCCACTAGATTGTGGTCAAATCTGATATAATTCATTGTAATCTAGAGAGAAGACTATTAGTACCTTAGGTTTTGGTTTTGATGATAACAACTATAGGACATTATATAAAATATAGATACTAATGTTTTATCAAGACATATACAGGATATTAGATGGGTATTGATTAAGAAGATTGTATGGTATCAAGAGTAGATTCAAAGATGCTAATATCAAGAGTAGATTCAACATGATGATGATTGAAGACTTACGAGTATTAAAGAGTTAAAGATTTCAAGATATTCTAGATAAGTTATAGAGTCATAGAATTTTTGTTAAAACCCTGATAGCGCTTTCTTGATCTCTCTCTCTCTCTATTTCAAATAAGTTTCAAATATTTTTCAAATATCTTGGTTTTTAAAAGAATCTTTTCAAACATTTATTCAAAATATTTCTTAACCTTTTATATCTACAAAGATATTATATTAAGTTTTTAATTATTTTTTAATCTATTATATTCTTTTTGGTATTTTAGTTTATATCTTCCTTATGTTTATTTTTGATATTTATATTTTGGTTTTGGATATTTACTTACAATTTATAACTATATTGATTATATATATATATATATATTATTTACATTATATTGAATACTCTACTTCAATCTTTCAAAATTATTTTATAAAGTTTTATTAAGTTATATTTTGATTAAAATGTGTATAAACTATATTCAGATGATTCTACAAAGTATCAAATTATTTAACAAAGCAATGGATTTTCAATATAATATTTGTAAGGTATTTTTCAATTTTGTGAAGAGTATGTTGACATACTCTATCTAAGTATGTTGACATAGTGGTCGTAATTTTCAAAATTCAAATTTGAATGGAAGTGTCTTTTTGTCGTATCTCTTCACGAATGGACATGACCGTTGTTTCCTATATATACCAAACTTCCAAACGAATTTTTAACATCTACTTTCTTATTCATCTCTCCTCCTTCCACTCTCTTATTTTCTAAATCAAAATATACCCAAAATTTGCCGATATCCAACCAGAATCAAGTTCAATCATCACTAGTTTGATTCTCCTTCATCTACTCTCTGATTTCTCTTCCCTCTCTCGCTCAAACCAAGATCAAAGTGCTATTCAAGAGTTATAGAATCAATTGTAATCAAGATTGAAGATCCGAGTCTGTAAAATTATATCAAACCATACTACTATACTTGTGGGTGTGATTGTAGCCTGTAAAATCAATTGGGTGTGCTTAGTAGCCCGTAAATCTAGTAGGTGTTCTTGTAGCTCAAAAATCAAGTGACTCTACGCAAAGGTTGGGATTTTGGAGGGTGTGTCTCATAGCCTTGAAATTGAGATTGTATTTGCATTTACTAGTTGAAAATAAATCCGTACAAGGAATTGTGCATGACTGGATGTACGGTAACTTCGAACTAGTATAAAATCCTGGTGTGTTCTTTCCTTTTTACTTTTACTACATTTACTTTTATCTGTACTTTGATTCTGTGATTGTTTCTATGATTGTTAATTACATCATTCCAAGTAGAACCTTAAAGAATTTGAAAAATATTTATATAATCCATTAAATACTATTCACACCCCTTTAGTGTTAATTTAGCCTTAAGATTCCTATTCCTTTGACTCACATTTGGTATCAGAGCATTAGTTTTCAAAATATTCATAATTTGATTTTTGAAGAAGTTTCAATGGCAATTTTTGATAATATTTTTAACACTATTTTCGAAAAGATAATTTGAAAAATCATCAAACTGTTGTTTCATAAATTTTATCTATTCATTATAAATAATCACGTGATCTTTTGAAAAGGTATAAATTGCAGGAACAGATGTGTTACATGGCTTTTGATGAACATATACCTGATGATCAAACTTTATATATCAAAAAGGGCTAATGGATATTGGATAGTGGATGATCAAGACACATTACTGGAAATCTAGATTTTTTGAAAGATATAGTTTACAAAGATGGTGGATCAGTAAATTTTGGAGACAACTCTAATGGATATGTGATTGGCATCAACAATATCAATAATTCTAAAACTCCCACTATTTCTTAATGTTTTGTTAGTTAGGAATTTAAAGCATAATATGTTGAGTATAAGTCAATTATGTGATAAGGGTTTCAAAATTAAATTTGTAAAAGATAAATATCACATTGAAGATAACGAGTCAAACATTATCTTCGAAGGTATTAGGAAATGAAACATCTATATATTAAGTATGAAAATCTCAAATGATAATTTGTGTCTTTTGGCTGAATCAAGTGATCCTTGGATTTGGGATAAAAGATTTGGTCATTTAAATTACAAACTAATATCTAAAATTGCTATAGAGGTCTTCCCAAAATGAATTTTAAAGTTGATAATTTATGCGATGCATGTCAATTAGTAAAACTTAGAAAAATTTCTTTTAAATTAAAAGATATGATTTCTACCTCTCAACCCTTTGAATTTATTCACTTAGATCTTTTTGGTTCCTCACAGATACAATCTATAAATCACAGTAGATATTTATTTGTAATCGTAAATGATTATTCTAGGTTTCTCCTTCATCTACTATCTGATTTCTCCTTCATCTACTATCTGATTTATTTGTAATCACAGTAGATCTTTTTGATTCTCCTTCATCTACTATCTGATTTCTCTCATCTCTCTCACTCGAACCAAGATCAAAGTGCTATTTAGCAGTTATAAGATTAATTGTAATCAAGATCGAAGATTCGAGTCTATAAATCTCTATCAAATCATACCGCTATACTTATGGGTGTGACTGTAGCCTGTAAAATCAATTGGGTGTGCTTAGTAGCCCATAAATCTAGTGGGTGTGCTTATAGCCTGGAAATTAAGCGACTCTATCTAGAGGTCTAGATTCTGGAGGGTGTGTCTCGTAGCCTTGAAATCGAGATTGTATTTGCATTTACTAGTTGAAAAGAAATCCATACAAGTAATTGTGTGGGATTGTATGTAGGGTAACTCCAAACCAGTATAAAATCCTAGTGTGTCCTTTCCTTTTACTTTCACTGCATTTACTTTTATCTGCACTTTGATTCTGTGATTGTTAATTACTTCATTCCAAGTAGAATCTTAAAGAATTTGAAAAGTATTCATATAATCCATTAAACACTATTCACCGCTCCTCTAGTGTTAATTCAGCCTTAAGATCCATATTTCACTGACTCACAAAGACAGCGAATAACAAACTATAAAGTGGACATAGGCCAGAGATTGCCGAACTACTATAAAAACTCTTTTGTATTGCGTGTTTTTTACTTTTATTCTATCTTTTACTTGCTTGATCTAGGATTTCTACCGCTTTTACATTTATTTTAAAGAACTGGTGCTTTCAACTAATTTCTGGGTGTTGATCCATTTTTTAGGTCAATATTTTGGTGCTTTCACTGAGAACAAGAGCTAGATATGAAGACTTAAAGCTTGAATCTGAGATTTGGAGAAGAGGAAGAGGCCTAACACTAGATCTAAGGCTGGAACAAGCCAACTAGGGCATGAGGCAGCTAGGAGATGTCCATAATTTCTCATCAATCCATCTATGCGACCAGAGAAGAGATGGAAAAAATGATGAAGGAGATGCAAGATGGATTAATGACTTGATGACAGGAAATGCTTGAAGGATTTTTCCAAAGGATGGGACAATAAGGAACAACCGAAGCAGCTGGAACTCAGAACAAAAGATTAGAAACCAATGCAGGATCATTTGGAGATAGTGCAAAGCAAACTGAAAGAATGCCTTCACGACTCGGGGCATGATCGATTTGGATCTATGATGAGCAGATGAGCTTTAGAGCCTAGAACGGGTAATGCTGGAGCCAAAGAGGCAAATCAAAATGTAAATGCATAATAGCAGAAGCTGGAACCAATAGCTCACCGTAGGAATGGAGAGCAAAACGAAGTTTTGGATCAGAGACTTTCATTAGATGAAAATCCCATGATTAGGATAGATTGGGGTTAGCTTCGATTCCCTTACCCTTCTTTAAATAAATGATGCAATATTAACCTCAGGCCACTTACATGTGTATGGCATCCCGAAAGGTCTCTAGGCACGCTTTGAGTTGGATGCCTGGGATGATTGTTTAGGATATTTGCACAATATTAACCTCAGACTGCTTACACATGTACGAGATCCCGATCGGTCCCTAGGCACGTTCTGAGTTGGAAGTCTGAAGGTGACATTAATAGGATTAGATGTCCGCTAGATGCCCTGACATAGGCTCCATGAGCGATGGTCGAACTGATTTGGAAATACTAATAGAGATTGATGACCTCTTAGAATTAATTATGATTTTATAAACCACATTGAATGTGATGACTAATATTGATCGTTTTAAGTCCCCTCTGGAGAAATGAGACCGGAGTGCAGGGTGCAACTACCCTCGCTGGAGAGTGAGCGTATGGACTTGTATGATATTGATCGCTTTAAGTCACGTCTAGAGAGATAATACCGGAGTCCAGGATGCAGGCTTCCTAGCCAGAGAATGATGGGATGGGCTTGTACGAAAAGTAAGTTCCCTCACTGGAGAGTGAGCGGATGGCCTTGCTTGGTCGTTGAGTTTCTTTGCTGGAGACTAAGCGGACTTAGCAAGGATTCAGAGGGATTGAAATCCCAGCCCTAGATTAGGCGACAAACGATCCGGAGAGATCGAAACCCTAAAAAGAATGTCAAACGGCACGGAGAGATCGAAACCCTAATTGGATCACGAATGATTCAGAGAGAATGCATGTTAAATTAAATGTAAAATAATCTGGAGAGATCGAACCTTAGAATGAAAACAGATCTAAAAGATTTGAAAGCCTTATAATTAGAGTAAAATAGATAAATTCCGGATGAACATGGGATGATTTTATTATGTGATGTAATAACTCTGAATGAAATCGGAATGACTATGATGTATAAACAACACTTAAGGAGGGATTAAAGTCTTTAGCTATAATAGGTTGGGAATGTCTTGTGATTTGCAAGAGAACGCAAAAGAACTGGATGATTCACCAAGATTAGCAGATAACTGGAGAGCTCAACTATCAAAGACCGATTACTAGAAATTGCCCTTGAGCAAAGCACACCTTGCATGTGAAAGGCGTACTTGGGGAGGGGGCAAATATAGATAGAAGGAGAGCTCAACTATCGAAGACAGATTACTAGAACTTGTTCTTGAGTAAAGCATACTTACATATAAAAGGCATACTTTGGTGGAAGGATGTTAGCCCGCTTTTGAGCCAAAGCAGATTATAACTCGACCTAGAAGATTAAAATAAGGATGAAACGACTTGGGAATTGGCAAGCACACTTAGATGAAGCAAGGAAACAACTCGGAGAAGTTTCAACTCAAAATAATCAAAGTACACAAGTCAATGCCGACTAGTTCATGTCGATGATGACATATTTTTGTCCATATTCCTCCACTCCAACTTCACACGGGTTATGATCTACCTTTCCCATATGTGTCTGAGTGATTTCCAAGGGTTTTGGATGATCTATTTCAAGAGTTGAAGCGTTAACAACTAGAACGACAGAGTAAACCAAGCAATAAAGGAACAGCCATCAAAATCAACCAACAACCGATAAAAACAACATTGGACGCTGCAAAAGGAAGCAAGAAGAAATATGCAAGGAAGTTCGAATTAATTCAAACTAAGGGAACATGTCAGCATCGACATGTTTATGTCGGTACCAATATGTTTGGGTAACTCATCAGATTTTGCGATTTAGCACTTTGGGCCGATCTCTGGACTCTGCTCCAAGTGCAATTCTAACCCAACATGACTGTTTCTCTATAAATACCAGCCAACTTGCAACCAAGGATATTTCTTTTTTCCTCTTATTTCCCAGATCTTCAGCTCTTCACTCTGGATTTGATCACCCTGCCATCGGAGACTTCTTCCTCTTCTTCACTCCTATCCTCTGCCTCTCAAACACTCTAGAAACTTCACTGTAAATCTGAGATCTACTAGATTGTGGTCAGATCTGACATAATTCATTGTAATATGGAGAGAAACAACGGATAACAAACTATAAAGTGGACGTAGGCCAGAGATTGCCGAACCACTATAAAAATTCTTGTATGTTTTTGTGTTTTTTACTTTTCTGCTATCTTTTACTTGCTTGATCTAGGATTTCTACTGCTTTTACATTTGTTTTAAAAGAACTGGTGCTTTCAATTGATTTTGGGTGTTGATCCATTTTTTGAGTTAACAAGTACAAACAATCAAAACATTTTTTTTCAAATGTCGAAATTTTTAGAAGACTTCGGAGTACTCTTTTTGGTATGAAGTGTATTCCAAAGATCCATAACTCAGAATATTATATCAACCCACACATTTTCTGACAATAAAAACTATTTCATTTAAACTTATAAAATATTTTAGTTACTTTTCAAAACGTTAAAATATCTAGCTTACATATCATTCCTTAAAAACGTTGACGTATAATGATTTATAAATCTCCATTCTTTCCCAAAATATTTCTAGGAATTTAATTTCCCTCAATCAATTTCTTACCTCAAAATCTTAATATTGATTAATAAGTAACTCATTTCTAAGACATTTAAAATCTTGAAACTACTCTTGAAAAACTCATAATTTATAAGATTCATCCATTTTAGTGGAAAACCAATTATAAAAGCTAAAGGAGTTCCTTTGTCCTTAATTTTAATATCAAAGTCTTCTTTTGTCAAAATCAATTCCTTTCAACTAAAATTTCAAAATGCGTTTCTTAAATTCAAAAACACTTCAACTTAGATAAATCTTCTTCTAAAATAATTATCTTAAAAGTTTGAGCTTTTCCAAATGGTAAAAATATTTTCTATTTTAAGAAATTCTTTCAATATGAAATTCATCATTTAGTTTTTCATCCTTCTTTATATTTTCATTTCAAACAATCAAATTTTTCCAAATCCTTCTTTATTCTTTACTTTTTAAGTAGACTCCATTAATATAAAATATTCTTCAAATATAGCCTATCAATTTACAAAATTATTATTTTTACTTTATATACTTCCTTATTCGCAAATTAGTTGACATAAATATTTTACATTCTTTTTCCAATATAAACACCTTTTACAACTTAAAATACTAAACACTTTATGGTGTTTAAAACATTCAACTCATTCAATTCTTTAAAATAAGGATGTGAAATAATTTGGAGATTCTCTTTATACAACTATTATAAACTTCACAGTTTATAATTATTTTATCACAAAAATCCATTTCTTGAAGAATTATTTTCCAAAAAGTGAAAAATCATAAAAATCAAATCATTTCTCAACTTTTTAGTTCCTTTTAAGCTAAATGTCTATATTTGAAATTCAAAAATTGGGAAAGCCAACTTCTAATAAGAAGTTATATATATAAAACCATGAGGATTTTTTCTCTTACTAAAATATTTATCTTATTAAATTTCATCTTAAATATATTTTGAAGGCTTTCCTTTCGTACTCATAAAATTTATTTTTGGTACGTATCATATGTTTATACTAAAATCCAAAACTCATTTTACAAATATCTTTTCTTTGCTTTATAAATGAACTTTTATATCTCATCGTTATCATTTTATAAAGCCATAAAATCAAAATATCCTTTATTTATAAAAATTAGAGTATCAAAAAATTCAACAACTTATTTCAATCATATGAAGTTAAAAAAATAAAGTCCAACCTTTTAATATAAACAATTATAAGGTTAAATGAGTTTCTTTATTTCTAATTTATTCTAAGGATTAATTTATCCCAAATTTTACTTTTTAACAAAACTTCAATAATGCCTTTTGAATTACAATTATCTGATTCTAGATAAATCTTTTCCCCAATAATAATTTTCTAAAACACTACATTTTACAAATGATATGATTGCTTCTTGTGGTATTTATTTATACCAGATCTTATTTATTTATCTTTTAGAATAAATATTACTAATATAATATATCCTTTTGATTTTAAATCATCAAAATACAGAGTTTCATTTTCTCCAAGTATTTCTTATTTTACAGTTTTCAAAAATTTGTTTACACAATCACTTTACATTCTTTATAACCCAGTTATTCTTTTTTTCCCACTTCCTTTAAATTAGGATTAATATATAAAATTTTAACATTCATTCAAATTATAATATGTTATACACAACCTATCAAAAACATCCTATACTATTCATTTTAGCATATATCTTATAAATGAACATACATAAATGTAACACCTCTAATTTTTGATAACATTATTCAGGAGATTTAGTTAGATAATTAAATAGAATAATATAAATAATTAGAGTAATAAGGGGATTGATATTTGAAAATAAATTAATGGCCCTGGTTAATTATTTAAATGGGCTTAAGAATGGCTTATATGCTAATTAATTTACATAAGGGCTTATTAGGAAATAGTCGCACCCTTATATATTCATGGCTTTACCATCTATTCACATTCATTTTTATTTCATAAAAATGCAAATATATGAGGAGCCGACTATTACTAGGAAGGGGAAAAATTAATCAAGAGCTAAGGAATTAAAGTAAGAAGGATTAATCTCAATTAAATCTCAAATTCCTTATCCTAATCAAGGTGAATATTAATCTATATCATCTCTATTTTATTTTATGGTCATTTGTTTTAGGGTTTAAGATTAAATCCAATCTAATGATGATTTGGATAATGATATGCTTGGACTATAACATGTTTGATTTAAACAAAATTGTTTAAATATGATTTTATACGGTTTTAAGAGTAAAACCGATTAAAATTAATTTTGTATGCCATGAGAAAATTTTATGTTATGTAAAACATGATTTTAGAGATGGGTTTTAATTTCTATAATTATCCAAACTATGCAAAATTTATTATGAATTTTCAATGGAAAGTATGAATAATTGGGTTTAGAAATTTATTTCGATTATTTTATAAAGAATTTAGGTTTGGAATTTTTATATTTTAGATAACATATTGAAAGTAAATTTCTGTACTTTTGGGGATTTTTCCTATGTAATTTACTAAGGAAATAAAATTATTTTAGAGGAAGGAATTAATTTTTTATTACCCTTGCTTAATGGAAGGGCTTATTTGTTAAATTAATCCATGTTTAGATCTAAAATTATGCGGCAGTTATTTTGGTAAGAATTTGAAAAGTTATGGAAACCAATCAAATGTTTACAAATAGGCAGGTTAGTTATAAAGTAATTGCTTTAATTGGTATTCAAATAGTCTTTATCCAGAAAAGTGGGTTCCGCCTCTTTCAGAAGCACCTTTCGGCCCATTACTTCCGCTTCAACCTAGTCGAAACAAACCTTGCTGAAACCAAAACACAAGGTATCACAAGTATGGTATGTAGTGGATTGGAGAAAAGCGGAAGATAGGGCGTCGAAACCTTTGCTTCCGATGGGGACGAAACCTTTGTTTACTTTCAAATGGTAAGCGCTTGTCTTGTTTTGCCAAAAGCTTTCGAAGGAGTCAAAGCATATGCTTTCGAAAAAGTTTTCTAAATAGCTTTCGAAGGGGTTGCCATATATTATTTTAATGTATAAGCTTTCGAATGAGTTCCTCTATTTAAAGAACAATGCTTTCGAAAAGGGTGGTTTCGACCCAGTCGAGATCCTACTGCCATTCTTTTGGCCTTTCGAAGGTATTGAAGTCATCAATGCTTTCGAAGAGTAGCTTTTGTTTTAAAATTGTACTAAGCCACTTTCTAAAAAAGCTTTTGAAAGGGTTTCGAAGGCAATGGCTTCAATGCTATCCTTTAATGTTTTACTTAATGTTTTGAAGCTTTCGAAAGGATGGTTCCGAAGCCATCAAGTTTTTCCCCAATCATTTTTAGTTAAATGTAAATGGTTTCGAAAGGGGTACTTTTGTTTGTATTCACTTAGACCCAATAAGTTATGATTTAAATTAAACCCAATGGTTTCGGAAGGGGTACTTTCATATGGTTTCGAAGCTATGCTTCTATAATTGAATGGTTTCACTTTAATACATTCGAAAAGTTTCAAAAGAAAGGTTTTAAAGTGTTTCGAAAGCCAGGTGCCTAGAGTTTTGAAAAGAAGATTTTAATGCTGTCGAAAGGAAGTTTTCCAATGATTTCGTAAGTAATGATTAAAGGTTTCAAAAGCCTTAGTTTTCAAAATAAATAACCCAATCTCAATTTAAAGGAAAACCATGGCATAATAAAAGAGTTTTGAAATGATTTTAAGTATGGAGTTTTTGAAGAAGTTTTCCTTGATTAATAAGTTAAAGGGATTAAACAAGTTTTATATAAAATGATTTCAAGGATAGTAAACTACAGGCGTTGGCATTATCATGTTATTATGTTTACTCCTTTATATATATATATATATTCACATTGTAATGGACCCATAACTGTATTTTGGGGAAGGGCAGAATAACCAACTAGGTTGACCCAATAGTGAATATAAATTAAGTTAACTCCTGAATGAGTAGAATTGCATCCAGGAGGTCAGATAGACCATAATGTAGGATGCCAAAATATTAATTAAAGAAGTTGTCAGGTAGACAGGTTCATAGTAAACCCATGAATACTATGATTAGCTTAAGTTATTGGCATGAGCCAATAGGTTTATAGTGAACCCATGAAAACTATATCCGGATTAAGTTATTGACAGAAGTCAATAGGTTCATAGTTAACCCATGAAAACTATGATAAGAGAGAAGTTATTAGAGATACCAATAGGTTCAGGGAGAACCCATGAAACAATGAAGTTATTGGCAGGGGCTAATAGGTTCTTAGCGATCCCATGAAAACTAAGAAATCAAACGGGGAGTCCGTAAAAATTAAATAGGTTATTAGTCAGCCCATGAAGACTATTAGGTTAATAGTGACCCTAGAAACTATAAATGAGACAGATAGTCAAAATGAAAGGGTATGGGAAATCCAGAATTGATTTACTTCGTTGCATATCATCATAATATTTTGAATTGCTATGTTTAACCATTGTGGATGTAGGAGCACAGTATATGGTTTTATAAAGTTTTGAATAAGATAGTAGTGAGGGGAAAACCCATTTCGCTAAGTGGAATGGTCTCACAAGATATCTAAATGGTTTGAGATGGTAGATTCTTATTCATACTATGCTTATTGTCTGACTCGAATTTTATGTCTTCCCCTTAAACTCTCGGGTACTCAATTGATTTTTGAGTAGTTTGAGAGTTGAGGTTTTCAAGTACCACTTTAGACGATTAAGCTTCCGGAGACGTGCAGGAGGCATGTAGCTAATTATAGTTCTTTTCTATTTTGATTCCACTGTGTTTTGTTGTAAAGGCAAAGATGTTTAATTGCCTAGTTATATACTCCGATCATCTAAGGGGTCATCTTCATATGTTGCTCTTGGCGTATGTTGTAATAATTATATTTTCTCCAAACGTGGTTCTCGTATTGGGATTATGTTAAGAATTTGAAATGCCTTGAAATGGAATGAGAAACTTGTTTGTTGATTTCAAAAATTTTCCATATTCATGTGTTTCTGTTATATCAATGTATCGACTAATAAAGTATTTGGTCGCCGAGGATTAATAACTATGGATGACTGCAGCATCCGTAGCCGTTAGTTTTGGGCCTCCAAGTTGGGGATGTTACAAGTTGGTATCAGAGCATAGGTTTATGAAAATTAAAAGAAATTTAAACCTAAAAGATTTTCAAACATAATCCAATGAACCAAGAAATTATATCGGGGTTTGGGTTAACGCTATAGTAACGTATTTTTATTTGATATATATATATATATATATAAGTACATATTCCCCTCTCTCTTAGACCGTTCTTCTGTGTCTTACTAAGGCTTGAATGCATATTTACGAGAAAGAAGATATGGAGGCATGAAACGGAAGAGGAAATCTCAATGGAGGAAGCACCACAACCAACGGAAATGTTCGACCCACCAAGAGGAACCCGGGTCGATCGGCTAATGCTAACCAAAATGCAGATGCCAATATGGGTGCTAGGAATCCACCTATGGATATGGGGGTGATGTATTAGTTTTTCATCAATCTGATGCAAGTTGGAGTTGCTGGGAATGTAGGAGGAGCTAATCCTGTGGCTCCAGTTGGGAATAATTATGCTAAGCTGAGCAGAGACTACACCAGTCTTGGTGGGAAACCATTTATGGGAATGAAGGATGTTGTAGAAGTTGAGGATTGGTTGTTGCATTGTGAGAGGATCTTCGTTGATTTGGGTTTGGATGATGAGTAGAAGTGGAGGCTGGCCTCTAGGCAGTTGCAAGGTGCAGCACTTCATTGGTGGAAAAGTGTTACTGCCGGAGTTCCGGAGGAGGAGCTGACTTGGGCAGATTTTAGAAGAAGATTTGAACAGAGGTTTTTGTCTGAAGTCGCTAAATCAGGGTTGATGAGAAAGTTTATGGATTTGGTGCAGGGAGAGATGTCAGTTATCAAGTATGCTACTAAGTTTGATGAGTTGTTCCGATATGGACATGCTACTATAGACACCGATATCAGGAGGAATGAGAGGTTCATTCGGGGATTCAGACCAGAGATTGCTAGGGCAACCCTGCCACACCTTCGTGATCCTTATAATGTAGTTGTGGAGATGGCAATCCGACATGAGGAGATGCTTGCTATGTGTGCTAGAGAGAAGCCGATTGAAATCCAGGGTCCTTAGGGAAAGAACAGGAAGTTCTTGAAGAAGAAGGGAGCCTAGAAGGGAGAGACTGCCAAGAAGGCAAACGCCAATTTAATTTGTTTCAAGTGTGACAAGAAATGTCATTATGCTCATGAGTACTAATCAGGCAAGGGGAAGAAGGCTGCAGAAAAGAAGAATGCTAAGTGCTTTAACTGTGACCAAGTTGGGCATTATTAGAACCGGTGTCCAGAACCAGTCTGGGTGGACAAAGGAAAGGTTTTTGCTGTTGGACCATCATCTGGTAGACCAACTGCAGCTGAAAAAAGGAAGACTGTGATGGAAGGTATGCTTTTGATTTAGTGTATACCAGTTAGGATACTATTTGATACCGGTGCATCACATTCATTTATATCTTAGAATTTGGTTGATAGGTTATGCTTAGAACCCTCTTACCTTGTTACTTCCTTAAGGGTTGCGAATCCAATAGGAGGGTATGCAACTTTGGGGATTAGATGTGACCAGTTAGAACTTGATTTGTTAGGTCATAAGTTTGCATGCAGTCAGTATGTTTTCGATTTCGTAGATTTCGTAGATTTCGAAATCATTTTAGGTGTGGATTGATTGAGTAAGTATGAGGCTAGGATATTTTGCCAGGATGAGGAGATATCACTAAAACACCCTGATAGTCATAACCAAATCATATTCTCAGTATAGAATTCTGACCGGAGTAGTTGTGCTTTGTTAAGTGCTATGGTAGTGGGAGAAGAGTTAAGTCAAGTTCGAGCAGCAAGAGAATTTGCAGATGTCTTTGAGTCGGTTACAGGATTACCAACTAAACGAGCTATTGAGTTTCAGATAGATCTTATGCCAAGAGCTGAACCTGTAAGTAGACCACCTAGCAGGATGATACCAACTGAGATAATTAAAGAAATTGAAGGTGCAGCTAGTGGATCTAGAAGGGAGAAATTTTATCAGACCAAGCAGTTTGCTTTGGGGAGCGGCCACGATGTTTGTGAAGAAACCGAATGGTTCATTGAGGATGTGTACCGACTATCGTAAGTTGAATGAGAGGACGATCAAGAATAAGTATCCTTCATCGAGAATTAATGATCTATTTGATCAGTTGTGTGGAGCTAGAGTGTTTTTCCAATTGGATTTGGCGACAGATTTCCATCAGTTAAGAGTCACAGAGGACAGTATTCCATTGACATCATTTCGAACTAGGTATGATTCGTATGAGTGGTTAGTAATGCCATTCGGGTTAACGAATGTACATTTTTTCTTCATGGATTTGATGAACCGAGTTTTTCGAGAGTACTTGTATAGGTTCGTGTTAGTGTTTATATATGAAATTTTAGTATACTCTAAGGATGAAAGGGAGCATGAAGACCATCTTAAAGTAGTACTTGAGATGCTGAGGCAGCATCAGCTAAAAGCAAAGTTTTCCAAGTGTCATTTCTGGAAGAAAGAGGTTAAGTTTCTTGGTCACGTGGTTTCAGGGAAAGGGTTGTCAGTCGATCCAGATAAGATCGAAGTTGTTAATAATTGGTAGAGACCAGAGACGGTGACTGAGATTAGAAGTTTTCTTGGACTTGCTGGCTATTACCGGAGATTCATCAAGGATTTCTTGCGGATAGCAGCGCCTTTGACTAAGTTAACCAGAAAGGATGTGAAGTATGTCTGGTCCGACAAATGTGAGAAAGCATTCCTTAAGTTAAAGCATTTGTTGACCAATGCACTTATGTTAGTAGTTCTAGACAGAAACCAATAGTTAGTGGTGTATACCGATGCATGCGGAACTGGATTAGGAGCTGTGTTAATGCAGAAGGGTAAAGTGATTGCCTACGCTTCATGACAGTTTAGATCGCATGAAGTGAGATATCCTACTAATGATTTGGAGTTGGCTACAGTGATCTTTGCATTGAAGATTTGGAGACATTATCTCTTAGGGGAGAGATTTGAGCTATACACATATCATAAGTCTTTAAGGTACTTATTCTCTCAAAATGAGCTGAATATAATACAGCAAAGGTAACTGGAGTTTTTGGCTGCTTATGATTTTGGTATAGAGTATACTCCTAGGAAAGGAAATAAAGTAGTGGATGCTCTTAGCAGGAGACATGAGAATGTGGTGTTAGCTATGTTGGCAGAATGGAAGGATTTAGAAGCTTTGACTACTTGTAGTGTGCAGTTAAGATCGACTGCTAGTTCTAGTCAGAGCATAGCCATGTTGTCCTATTTAGAAGTTCGACCAGTATTGATCGAAAGGATTGCTTCTAAGCAGAAAGAGGAACCAGTATTAGCCGAGAGAATTAGCAGGCTTGAGGTTGGAACTGAGATCGATGATCTAAGGGATTTTAGTCTTGACCAGAGAGGATGGTTGAGAAAGAAGGGATGATTGTGCGTTCCAAATGTTGAGGACTTAAGGAAAGAAGTTCTTGGAAAATGTCATCGATCCAAGTTTATGATTCATCTTGGAGGGACCAAGATGTATCAAAATATGAAGAGGAGCTTCTATTGGGATGGTATAAAGAGGGATATTGGCTTGTGGGTTAGGCAATGTGCAAACTATCAACAAGTGAAAGCCGAAATCAGAAGCCGAGTTGATTGCTTCAACCTTTAGAGATTCTAGTTTGGAAATGGAAATTGATATCCATGGATTTTATTGATGGGTTGCCAAGGTCAAATAGGGGAAATGAAAGTATATGGGTCATAGCGGACAAGTTGACCAAGAGTGCCCATTTCATTCCAGTTAAGTCAAGCATGACGACACCTGTTTTAGCTAAGTTGTTCCAGAAGAACGTAGTTAGACAACATGGAATTCTTAGTAGTATTGTCAGTGACAGAGATGCTTTGTTCACTAGTGAATTCTAGAAGTGTTTACAGGATGTGTTAAGCACTAAGCTCAAGATTAGTACTGCGTATCACCCTCAGACGGACGAGCAGACAGAGAGAGTCAATATGGTACTCGAGGATTTATTAAGAGCTTGTGTATTGGACTTTGGTGGACCTTGGGAAGATCACCTACATTTGGTTGAGTTTTTCTACAATAATAGTTATCATACTAGTATAGGAATGAGGTCTTTTGAAGCTTTGTATGGAAGGTCATGCAAATCACCAGCTTGTTGGTTGGAGATTGGATACATATTAGTCTTAGGTCTAGATCTGGTTAGAGAAGCAACATAGAATATTGAGTTGATCCGAGAAAGGATGAAGGAAGCTCAGTCCAGACAGAAAAGTTACGCACATAAGAGGCGTAAAGATCTATAATTCTCAGTTGGGGATAAGGTTTTCATTAAGGTATCACCGACGAAGGGTGTGGTACGATTTGGAAAGTCAGGGAAGCTGGCACCGAGATATGTTGGTCCATTCTAGATTTTAGAGAGGATTGGAAAGCTCGCATACCAAGTAGAGTTGCCGAGCAGTATGGCAGGTTTCCATAATGTATTTCATGTGTCTCATCTTTGCAAATATGTACATGATCCAGAGACTACTATTCCTCCAATGGGGTTGGAAGATTTGATAGTAGAGCCTAATATGACTTTTGTTCGACAACCAGTTCGGGTTGTAGAAAGAGATGAGAAAAGATTGAGGAACAAGACAGTTAGGTTGGTGAAAGTTCAGTGGAGTGACAACGAGAAGGCCTGTACTTGGGAGACAAAAGACATGATTAGAGATACTTATCTTGATCTACTTTGAGGGTATGTCTATATTAGCTTTATATACATAGCTGCTAGTCAGGTAGACTAGTATGGTTGTTAGGAGCTGTTACAGATGATTGCTATGGTTAGTATTTAGTCCTTATTGAATTTCGAGGATGAAATTCTTTAAGGAGGGGAGCCTGTAACACCCCTAATTTTTTATAATATTATTCAGGAGATTTAATTAGATAAATTAAATAGAATAATGTAAATAATTAGAGTAATAAGGGGATTTAGATTTGAAAACAAATTAAGGGCCGTACTTAATTATTTAAATGGGCTTAAGAATGGCTATAATTAATTTACATAAGGGCTTATTAGGAAATAGTCACACCCTTATATATTCACGGCTTTACCATCTATTCACGTTCATTTTCATTTCACAAAAACACAAGTATAAGAGGAGCCATCCATTACTAGTAAGGGGAAAAATTAATCAAGAGCTAAGGAATTAAAGCAAGAAGGATTAATCTCAATCAAATCTCAAATTCTTTATCCTAATCAAGGTGAATAATAATCTATATAATCTCTATTTTGTTTTATGATCATTTGTTTTTGGGTTTAAGATCAAATCCATTTTAATGATGATTTGGATGATGATATGCTTGGACTATAACATGTTTGATTTAAACAAAATTGTTTAAATATGATTTTATACGGTTTTAAGGGTAAAACCAATTAAAATTAATTTTGTATGCCATGAGAAAATTTTATGTTATGTAAAACCTGATTTTAGAGATGAGTTTTAATTTTTATAATTTTCCAAGCTATGGAAAATTTATTATGAATTTTCAAAGGAAAATATGAATAATTGGGGTTAGAAATTTATTTCGATTATTTTATGAAGAATTTGGGTCTGGAATTTTTATATGTTAGATAACATATTGAAAATGAATTTCAATATTTTTTTGGGGATTTTTCCTAAGTAATTTACTAAGGAAATACAATTATTTTAGAGGATGGACTTAATTGTTTTATTGACCTTACTTAATGGAAGGGCTTATTTGTTAAATTAATCCATGTTTAGATCTAAAATTATGTGGCAGTTATTTTGGTAAGAATTTGAAAAGTTATGGAAACCAATCAAATGTTTACTAATAGGCAGGTTAGTTATAAAGTAATTGCTTTAATTGGTATTCAAACAGTCTTTACCCAGAAAAGTGGGTTCCACCTTTTTCAGAAGCACCTTTCGACCCATTACTTCTGCTTCGATCTAGTCGAAACAAACCTTGCCAAAACCAATACACAAGGTATCACAAGTATGGTACGTAGTGGATTGGAGAAAGGCGGAAGGCAAGGCATCGAAACCTTTGCTTCAGATGGGGCCGAAACCTTTGTTTACTTTCAAATGATAAGCGCCTGTCTTGTTCTGCCAAAAGCTTTCGAAGGAGTCAAAACATATGTTTTCGAAAGGGTTTTCTAAATATCTTTCGAAGGGGTTTCCATCTTTTATTTTAAAGTATAAGCTTTAGAATGAGTTCCTCTATTTAAAGAATAATGCTTTCGAAAAGGGTGGTTTTGACCTAGTCGAAACCCTGCTGCCATTCTTTTGGCCTTTCGAATGTATTGAAGTCATCAATGCTTTCGAGGGGTAGCTTTTGTTTTAAAATTGTACTAAGCCACTTCCTAAAAAGGCTTTCCAAAGGGTTCAAGGGTTTCGAAGACAATGGCTTCAAAAGGGGGTTTCGATGCTATCCTTCAATGTTTTACTTAATATTTTAAAGCTTTCGAAAGGATGATTCCGAAGCCATTAAATTTTTCCCCAATCATTTTTAGTTAAAGGTAAATGGTTTAGAAAGGGGTACTTTCGTTTGTATTCACTTAGACCCAATAAGTTATGTTTTAAATTAAACCCAATGGTTTCGAAAGGGGTACTTTCATATGGTTTCGAAGCTATGCTTCTATAATTGAATGGTTTCACTTTAATACATTAGAAAGGTTTTGAAAGAAAGGTTTTCAAGTGTTTCGAAAGGCAGGTGCCTAGAGTTTTGAAAAGATGATTTTAATGCTTTCGAAAGGAAGTTTTCCAATGATTTCGTAAGTAATGATCAAAGGTTTCGAAAGCCTTAGTTTTCAAAACAAATAACCGAATCTCAATTTAAAGGAAAACCATTTCATAATAAAAGAGTTTTGAAATGATTTTAAGTATGGAATTTTTGAAGAAGTTTTCCTTGATTAATAGGTTAAAGGGATTAACCAAGTTTTATATAAAATGATTTCAAGGATAGTAAACTACAGGTGTTGGCATTATCATGTTATTATGTTTACTCCTTTATATATATTCACATTGTAATGAACCCATAACTGTATTTTGGGGAAAGGCAGAATAACCAGCTAGGTTGACCCAATAGTGAATATAAATCAAGTTAACTCCTGAATGAGTAGAATTGCATTCAGGAGGTCAGATAGACCATAATGTATGATGCCAAAATATTAATTAAAGAAGTTGTCAGGTAGACAGGTTCATAGTAAACCCATGAATAATATGATTAGGTTGAGTTATTAGCATGGGCCAATAGGTTTATAGTGAATCCATGAAAACTATATCCGGATTAAGTTATTGACAGAAGTCAATAGGTTCATAGTCAACCCATCAAAACTATGATAAGAGGAAAGTTATTGGAGATACAATAGGTTCAGGGAGAACCCATGAAACAATTAAGTTATTGGCAGGGGCCAATAGGTTCTCAGGGATCCCATGAGAACTAAGAAATCAGAAAGGGAGTCTATAAACATTAAACAGGTTATTAGTCAGCTTATGAAAACTATTAGGTTAATATTGACCCTAGAAACTGTAAATGAGACAGATAGCCAAAATGAAAGGGGATGGGAAATCCAGAATTGATTTACTTGGTTGCATATCATCATAATATTTTAAATTGCTATGTTTAACCATTGTGGATGCAGGAGCACATTATATGGTTTTATAAAGTTTTGAATAAGATAGTAGTGAGGGGAAAACCCGTTCCGCTAAGCGGTGTGGTCTCACTAGATATCTAAATGGTTTGGGACGGTAGATTATTATTCATACCAGGCTTATTGTCTGACTCGAAGTTTATGTTTTCCCCTTAAACTCTTGGATACTCAATTGATTTTTGAGTAGTTTGAGAGTTGAGGGTTTCAGGTACGTCTTTAGACAAATAAGCTTCCGGAGATGTGCATAAGGCATGATAGCTAATTAGAGTTCTTTTCTATTTTGATTCCACTGTGTTTTATTGTAAAGGTAAAGATGTTTAATTTCCTAGTTATATACTCTGATCATCCAAGGGGACATCTTCATATGTTGCTCTTGGCGTATGTTGTAATAATTATATTTTCTTCGAACGTGGTCTCGTATTGGGATTATGTAAAGAATTTGAAATGCTTTGAAATGGAATGAGAAAGTTGTTTTTTGATTTAATTTTTTTCCATATTCATGTGTCTTTTATATCAATGTATTTAACATTACCGTATTTGGTCGCCGATGATTAATAACTATGGATGACTGCAGCATCCGTAGCCGTTAGTTTTAGGCCTCCAAGTAGGGGATGTTCCAACAAATTTACATATACTGAATAATATAATGAGGATTCCATACCATCCATTTATAGCGAATTGCTTTGTCAATTGGCTACGATATCGACTGTATGGTCAACATTGCCATGCCATTGACCTTGACTATCGCTAATGCTCAATAGCTGCATTTGCCATCTAAAATAAAATCAATACTTATAAATGTCCCAATTGGTTTTATCATAATTACTTTCAACCATCAAAACTTTAAAATACATAATAACCATTTTCATACTAGATATATTTTTCTTCTCAAAATATTTACTAAAATATTTTTGCAAATAATGCACAATCTCATATCAGATTACTTTATATTATTATTAAACTCCATATGATATCTTCTTTCAAAAATAAGATATATTGCTCAAAATACTTCCAAAAATATTATTTATCTGAAAGGCATTTCCTTCTAAAATCGTTACAATGTATATATATTTTTCCAAAACATTCTTTTCATTTTTAAATAATATTTAACTCACTTTAAAACTTTATTTTCTCTTTAACTATTATTTATAACACTTTCATAAACATTTATTATACTTTCAAATTATTATAACTCAAAGTACCATGTCCGACTGTCTCGTCCTAGTGGTTAGTAATCCCTATTGAAAACATTGGCCAAACGCCTCAGCTAAAATTTTTAAAGCACCCAACGGGCAATTTAACACAAAATATATTTCTAAAATTTCTTTAACCTATAATATTCTTAATTTAAATAAATGCTTTCTTTATTTAACTACTTCCAATAAATCGTTATATTATTATACAGATAATAATTCACTAATAACAATTTAATAACACAACCATTCATCCATACATACATCAAGCAGCCATCTAATTTTAATTTCCTTTTACCATTTAATTAATCTTACATATGGATTAATATTCTATTTTATACAAAAAATTCAAGCTTTCAATATTCCTTGTGGTAACTCTCCCACCGAAGACACCACAAGGTCTTATTTTTAATACCGATTAGGTTTCAACTCTCAAGTGATGATTCCTACTTAATATAAATTTTAAAATTGTTACTAAAATTTTCAAAACAACCAAGCATTCATCAACCAATCAAATAAACATATATAAGAGAAAACTAATTAATGTGCTCAGCGGAAGGCAGTCCATCAGCTTCCGCTGCATAACTCTGACCATTAACGGATCATGACACAATAATTAATTCAAATCCATCTAAGGTCTAATCTATGCTATTTGTTAAATCTCACTCTTGACAAAAACGAGTTCCAAACTTTAGCATTATTTTCATAACAAAAACTTGTATAGTAATTTAATTTTTTTACAAATACGTCCGATGATTATACCCAATAATCATTTATATTTTTATACTAAATAGGAAATAATTTCTAAATTCTGCCCTGCACCCAAGCGACGTGACTCTAAGTCTGTCTAGGCCAAGATTCGTGTCTTAAACATCGTATATTATCCTAAACCTTTGCTTTGATACCAAGCTGTTATGCTCCACCTCTATACCCATACCAACAAAGTATATTATGTAGTAGTATTGTCTTCTAATATAGAGAATAAGGCTAGATAGGAGCAAACAACCGTGAATATTCCCTTGGGCTAACATCGACACATTTTACTTTACCTTATGAATCACATATGACATGTATGGTATCGACACAAAATAATAAACACGTTAGCTAATACGAATAGAACAATATATAATATATCTTAGAGAATACAGAATCACTGAACATAGCTGAATATGTTATATAGACATGAAGATACATAAGTAAGTGAGTCCACTAAATTGAATTATTAGACTCACATAATACAAATATAGATATACTATACATGACATAAAAAGTCAGCAGCTCATACAAAGTATACAATATGCATAAAGGTTTAGAATCTACATGACATATATTAATATCTGTATATGTTAACCCACCTTTTAGCAAGGCCATACACAGGCGGAGTTAACCCAACAGGCTTCACAATTATCGAGGCCGATGAGTGTAGAGTGATGATCGTGGGGTCCGGAAGTCAACTACAGATAATAACATGAAGCCCGGATTAAACATAGTTGGTAGATAAACGATGCAGGGTGCTTGAAATATGAGTATTAGCTTGGATCGGCATAGCTTGGATCAGCATTGTTCATGGTGAATGGATCGGCCCTGATAGTAATCTAAGGGGTTGGCATAGTGGAGTTTCATGATATGGATCGGTATGGAACACATTGGAAGGAATTGGATCGGCACAATATCCTAAAGCATTATGGATCGGCATAACGTCCTAAGTGCTATGGATCGGCATGCTCTAGTGGGGTCGATCTACTTTCCAGGCTACAACAGGAAGGATCGGCATGTCTTCATGGGGAAGAAGGATCGGCATATCTTCATGGGGAAGAAGGATCGGCATATCTTCATGGGGAAGAAGGATCGGCATATCTTTATGGGGAAGGAAGGATCGGCATATCTTCATGGGGAAGGAAGGATCGACATATCTTCATGGAGAAGGAAGGATCAACACGCTTCATTGAGGATGGATCGGCATAGTATATTGGAAGAAGATGGGTTAGCGAAACATCATGGAAAAGGAGGGATCGGCATGAAGGACCCTCCAGAAATGATCGGCCTTGGATTAGATGAAGGAAAAACGATCGGAGGAAGGTTGGCCGATCATTTCTGATTGACGAATTACACATGCCGATCGTTATGGTGGGCTCATATGGATGAGAAGGCCCTATAGTCGAAGTTTCACCTATAAATACAGCAGGCATGGCTTCAGAAAGCGGATCTTCATTATGCTTCTCTTCATCTTCTACCTAGGCTATACTCTGCCATTTTTATTCTTGTATTTCAAGGATTTGTAACTGTAATCAACAATATAAACTAATAAAAGGAAAACCTTTGGAGTGGACGTAGGCCGGAGTTAGCCGAACCACTATAAATCTGTGTCTCTATTTACTTGCTTTCTGATTGTTTTTATTTTGTTCTTCATTTATTTCTCTTCATATTTCTGTGATTGGATTGGATTTTGGTGCTTTCACATAATTGGATGTTGGTGGTCAATTTTGATGCCAACAGTATATAAATATTTTTCTCCATAAGCTAGGTCAACATCCACGGTCAGTGAGTCCTAGTACCTGAAATGTCTCGGCTTGACCCGAATTTCGAAATTAGAACTGTTTTTTGTATAAAATCTATAAGTGATTTATAAAGATTATATTTAATATAACAAGTTTAAAGATGATTTCTATTCACATATAATGTATTTAATATATATTATTCTAAATAAATTAGAATAGTGGAAAATACCTAAAATATGAAATCATCAAAATTTAAGAAATCAAGGAAGTAGAAGCAGCAAGAAATCAAAATACAAATGTAAACAAAGTTGAACAAAATGCAGCAAGGTTGCCAGGAGCACATAAGCTCCAGGACTCATGACCGATCGACCGATGGCAAACGACTGGTCGACCGGTGCATACGCTTGGAGCCCACGTGCTCCAGGCATCGTCTTAGGCGACGATCGCACCGATTTCGACAACTGAAATTTGATCTAAGAAATGCTGATACAGCCTACATGAGAACATGAAATCATTCAAGTAAGCAAATTCATCAATAATTTCATCAAAATATATTATTAAATTGCAATTTTAGCACTTTAAACTTTTAGCAATACTACTTCAGAATTACAGATAGTTCACACATAAATAGCTACTGAAATCATCGATAATAAACTAAAACAGTAGCATGCAATCTAATCAGAGACAGTGGTAAGGTTTACTCACCTTAGAACTTTGAAATAGCTTGCTAATACCCCTAATTTCAACCTAGTCTTTGAATTTTAGCAAGCCCTAAAATAACATAGACACAAAACCCCATTAAATTTAGAACAAAAACTAAAATCAAAGAGTCTAAAGGATATAATAGAGTTTTAAATCATTACCTTGAATTTACTAGGATTTCAGAGAATTTATATGAATTGATTTTGAAGCTTTCTTGTCCAAGTTTAGAAAATGCTCCGAAACTTTTCTTCTTTCTGGTTTGTACGTACTATAATGAGAGACCGAGAAGAAAACTACTCTTTTGCTAAGTCTTAAATGGGCTTTGGTTATTATACAACCCAATAATAAATGAAAGTTTATTTCTTTTTATCATATTGTTTTAAATTTCTTCCTTTTTAAATTCATTCAACACATTTCAAAAATATACTCTCTGATAATCATTATTAATTAATTTTCCAATTTATCTTTTTTATGATATTAAACTACAAACTCTAATAAAACTCTATAAGTTAAATTTATAAATACGCTTTAGATTGATTATTAATAAAATAATCATTTCTTAAACTCTTTTTATCAACGATTGAACAATTTAACACATAAAATCCCAATATCATTCAAAATTTATTAGTTACAAATTTTATTACTTCTTAACTCCTCTTTATAATAAGTAAAAGGGGTTTACCAAAATAAAATCATTATTCTTCTTATAAAATAGATTTAATTATAAATTCTAAATATTCATTCCATATATAAATTTTCCAATATTATATAAATTTAGAATTCACATTCCAAATAATTTATTATATTTTATAAAAACACAAAACTCTAGTTTTTCCATATAAACCTCTAATTTAAATCATTATTTATTTTATTAAGGAAATTCTAAAAGAAGGGTTATTACATCATCCCCTAAAAAGATTTCGAGGATGAAATCCTTCTAAGGTGGGAGAATGTAACATCCCGTAAAATCAACCATAAATAAATAAATTGGATAAATTAGTTTAAATAAGATAGAAGTGAAAATATTATTTTTGTAAAAGCCAGAATTTGACCACGAAAGCTATGTTGTTGCATTCGTGGCGATTTTCCGATCAGTTTCCATATATAATATGTTGAAACGGAGCTCAAATGAGGAAGTTATGAACGTTTGAAGTTTCAGATTCAAATTAACTTAAATAGAGTTCAAATTCAAATAAATAATCAATCCCTAAATTTAAAATTCAATAGTTAATTGTAATTATACTTAGGGGTTAAATAAACATTAACGTTAAATTGCAATTAAGAAAGAAAATAAATTATACAACGACAAAAAGAAAATCAACGTTCCAAAAATGGAATCGGTCGACCCCTGATCCATGATCGGTCGACCGCTAGCGATCGACAGGTGGTGGGGGCGATCGACTAGTGAATACAGGGTGCGGCTTGGGTTTTGCAGCAATGAACATTCTAGATTTTATAATTTTAAACCGACTTAAATCCGACAGTTCTGGTGCATTCCAACCACCATAAATAGGATCCTAGCCCCCTCACTTTTATTCACAAAATATTTTGTAAACACCAGTGAAGCTTTGTCATTTCATCTCTTCATAGATTCAGAAAACTCCATTAGGGTTTTAGGTAAGAAGTCCTATATATTTACTTTGTTTACTGTTTATTTTCTTAAACTAATCTCTGCCAAATCTCTAATTTTCTAAATCCAATGTATAGGAAAATCCTTTGTTATATATATCAAAAGGAAAAGATTTGAAAGAGTTCTTTGTTGGCATGTCAATCCAAATAGGATCTAAGATAAAGACCTAATGTGAATGGAAATCTTAGTTTTTCTAATTTAGCAATTGAATAGCGTAGTTTGGATTTGATATATGCCTTGGGGAGTTTTGAAATACCAAAACATCACATTATAAATCCCCATAATTTCCCCCAAAGCAAAATATCAGTTCTTAGATTGTAATCTTAATTGTTTTGTATTAAAATAACAGAGTTTGCATGGATTTTTCAATTAAGTGTTTTACCTTTTGTTCCACTTCTTATTCATTTTCTTTGGATATGATTAAGGGATTTGATTAATAAATGGTGTGTAAGATTTGAATTCTTATTCGTAGTTTGCATTGTCTATTTCTACAAATTGAATAGAAATTCCCTTACCTAATTTCATGTAAAAAGAAGTTGAATTGAGCGAAAAATTAATTAAATTGTAAGTTTCTATTATTGATTTATTACATTGTTTTAATATGAAATAAGTTGGATTTGGATTCTATATACAAGTCTATTGATTTGATTTTGGAATATTAGATTTATGGTATATATATTATTGTGGAAATGAGACTTGTATAATTTTGGAAGATTTGACACTTAAAACGTTAGTTTAGGGCATAATCTCTGCATGCATAGAAATTATAAATGCATGTATATATATATATATAAACTAGCATAAATAACGTACATTTATAACGTATTAATTGCGCAGTTGATTAGGTTAATAATTATCAATTAAATCCCCCTTAGGAAAGTAATTTATTGTTGAGGCAAAATAAGAAGGATTTCTTATAAGGCCTAAACAATAGATATGGTGATATGTGTAATAATAAATTTAGAAAGTGTTATGAAATATGACTAAGTTATAGGGATGCGAGGTCAGTCGAAAGCACATAGTATTCTACCCAGTTAATCTGGCTACTAGCAGTATGACTTTGGGGCTGATGTGAAACATCGCCTATAATAAGTAACTACATATGACACAAGTTTAGTCCCAATTCTATATGATAAATCTGCCTAGCTAATCTGGCTACTAGTTCCTACGAAAAGTCAGACTAATGTAAGACGTCTCCATGAGGGTACAGATCATAATACGAAGGACCCACTTCAAGGATTGAAGGTATTAAGTAGTTGTTTGAAGGCCCACCTCTTTCCGTTATATGAAGTATTAAATGGTCAGGATTAGGTTTAGGCACAGTTGAGGATATCTCGGAAAGGTCCACTTTAATGGAAGTAGTAAGTGTCATAAGAGATTTCCATGAAATGTCTGTTAGATAAATACCTGTGAGGAGTCCGCCTTGGGAACGAGTATTAAATAATGTGGGCCTGCCTCAATTGTGGTCTTACATGGTCGGAGTCTGCCTATTTTTCATTAAAAGGTATTAAGTGGTATGGGTACTATCTCTCGCATTGGTTGACATTAACTGGTTATGGGTTATGGAATTAGATAAGTCGAAGGACCTGCTTCGAGGATTGAAGGTATTAAGTGGTTGTTTGATGGCCCGCCTCTTTCCCTTACATGAAGTATTAAATAGTTTGGAATATAGTTTAAATGCGAATGACATACCCTTATTTAAATTATACTGCCCAAGTATTGATATAGATAGGCTTGAGATTTCTATTCAGCAGAAATTGTTGTTTTGATGCCCTCCACATTACAACATAGGTAGGGAAGGAGATGATGATCAAGATGGAGATGGTGATGATAGAAGCTTGTGGCAGTAGTCTATTTATCTATTTGTGCTATTTTCGGATGTACCCACTTGAAGATGACAATGTATTTTTTGAACATAATTATGTAATGGTTGTTATTGACAATATGTTATGCTTTTGTAACATTTGGAATTTTGAATAAATGGGCACTGTTTATGCTTTTATATCTTATCCTTTCGATTTGAGTTCTAAATGAATAGGTACATAGCTCTATATTGGTCTTTTTACTAACCACATCTAGCTTTGACTGGGTCTAAATTTCGATAAGCCTTTTTTGGGTCGGGATTTTGGCCTGCTTCGGGGCGGGTTGTTACAGATGTGGTAGTGGAGTCCTTAGATATACATTCATATAGGTAATACTTTATAACATTGAACAAGTTACTTCTACCCTGGGCCTTCAAAATAAGATCGCGGAGGGTGCCATCGATCATGGCTGGTATCCTAAAATGCCACCAACTGCTCCCAAGGTTAATTGAGAATGTCTAATTTCATCCCAAGACCGTGTAGGGGTAGGATCCTACATTGATTGAACCCCTTTCTTTTAATGATAATTGTGTTTTTCCCCTGATGAAAATTGCAATGTAACTGTGGCTTTACATATGAATGATAATCTGCAACCTGGAGAGTAAAGAGGCTAATATAAAAGGACGTCAAAGAAGTTTGTATTATCATAAAGATAAAGAAACCTAGACAATGGAAACCAAGAGGACAACGATGATTAAGAAGGAGTAATTGGTAAAGAGAGAAATCCAAAGTGGGAGGATTTGGAAAAAGGGAAAATTGATGAAGGAAAAGTTGCCACTGTTCAAGGCAAGGAATTAAGGAGTAGAAACAAAGTAACCAGATGATAGTAATATGCTATACTATTAGGGGTTTCACAAACCTGGTATACTGGAGGAGGTCAAAAACTCGGTTAAATATGATGTAGACTGCATGGGTTTACTGAAGAATAAAATGAGAGCGAGAGAAATTATGAGTCTCAAGGGTAGATTTAAAGATAAATGGGTGATTCTAAGTAATGTTGTGTTACTTTAAATGTAGAATTAAGGTGATGATTAATAGAGAAGTGTGGGAACTTGGTATTATAAGCATGACCGACTAACATATTATGATCAGACTTAGAAATCACGAAGGAGAAACTTTTAATTGTACTTTAATTTATGCACAAAACTTTGAATACCTTCACGAGTCGCTTTAGAGAAACTTAGAAGAGGATGCTATAATAATCTATGGATCATGAATTATTTGGGGGACTTTAATTAATTGCGTCAAAGTGGCTAGTGAGGAAAAAAAGGAGGTAACAACGTTCCATTTAGTAAAATGAATGAAATTGACAGAATTATGACTATTTGTGGATTAGTAGAGACTCATGTGTATGGTTATCAGTTGACATGGTGGTAAGGCCTAAGGAGAAATATACTATCAAAATTGGATAGAGTGATTGGTTACTAATCACAGAAACACATCAGCTACCTATCTGCCATCACCCGTCAGTGATTATATGCCCATCCTAGTTTCATTGATAGAGAAACAACCGAAAATTGTGCAACCATTCAAATACATGAATCGTTCGAGCTCATTTGAAGATTACAAAAGCAAAGTTGAGGAAGGATGGGAAGTGCAAGTAGTAGGGAGACCTTTGTTTTGTGGGTTGAGGAAGTAAAAGGTAGTAAAAGAGAAGCTTAAGTAACAGAGTAAAGATACAAATATTTCTAAGTCAAAAGTGAATAAATGTTGGAAGAAGTGTGTTGAACTTCAAAGTCAATTAGAAATGCATCAAGATGAAAGTACAAGAAGAGAATTGCAGGAAATGAAACATAAGTTGGAGAAAGCAGTACAGCAAGAACTCATAGATTCGAGATAAAAGGCTAAATGTGACTAGCTACTACTGGGTGATGAAGGCACTATGTTCTTTTATGTGAAAATGTCAAATAAGAGAAGCCATAATAATTGGAATGGGATTATTTCTATGGAAGGTAGCCTATGTAATAATCATATAGAATTTATTGATAAAGTAGTCAGGTATTATTCAAAATTGTTGAATGAAGATCGTTTTAAAATTGATAGACTTGCAAGTGTTATTTGTAAAAGCATAACAATGAATTACAAACGCAATTTATTAAATGACAAGATAGAACTGGATAAGATAAAAGAAGCCATTTGCAGTGTGCAAGATAGGACTGCTCCAGGACCAGATGGATTCAATGCTAAACTTTATAAATTGCATTGCAACTATATGAAAGAGCTTATATGTATGAAGTTAACGACACATTTATCAGTGGTAAGATTGATAGAGTTAGGGATATGCCCTAAAGGTAATTTTGTAATTTATTGTAAATTATCGACTCTGTAACAAAATCTCGTTCGAAATAAAAGGTGTTTTTCTTTATATTATATACTTGTCATACTATGTTATGTTAATAAGAATTACTTAATTTAAGTATATTTAATAGTAAATCCTTAAATGATATGTTAATGTGATAGTAATTACAATGTGCTGTAATCACGAGAAATTTATCACATTAAAAATAACATATTTTTTTAAATATTCCTAATCAAGATGTTTCGACATAGGATATCAACACACCCGTTAAGTCTAAAGTACGTAACGCTCTCTAAATGTTGGGTATTGTGTTACTCAAGGCTGTTGGGAGCAACCAGGGGTTCAAACTGATAGTTATTGGATAACCATGGAATGACTCACTCAAGAGATTTCTGTTGGTTAATATAACTGTTAACCGGCTTTTTGACCAAGCAGATTATCAATAAAAATTGGAACGTCGAGATGAAGACGTAATGATTCACAAACTTGGAAATATGCTTAGTAGAGCCATAGAAGCATATTCAACAAGTTGCAAAGGCAAAGGGACAAACTGGACCACTAGGTACCGAGAGTTTTTTGCTCCACTTTAGACCTCATAAACCATCATAATTGAAACACTACCTCAAGTGATCGTCATAAAGTACTTTTCTTCAAAAATAAATGAGAAATTCAAAGAAACCACGAGAAGAAAGCAGGAAAAGACAAACAATATCAAGGAAGTTAACAAGAACCAACTCCACCTTCAAGGAAAAGAGTTTGCAATGCAAGGAATTTCCCCATGAAAACCAATCAGCACTGAGAGGTTTCTCTCGGTACCGAGTGGTTTCTATTGTTGACTGAGCCACTTTGACTCTCTTGCACCTATGGACTTGGATCTGGACCTTCTACTTCATGGGCCTCCGAGTCTACTGGCGAATTCCCCTATAAATGCAGACCCTACAGCTATTGAAAATAGACTTTTTAGCACTCCATTGTAACGACCCACATTTTTGACCGTTCAAGTCGACAAAACATACACACGTGCCGACTCAAACAATCCAAAATACAGATAGTTATTGGGGTTAAATAAGAAAAGAAAGGAAAGAACAGAAACAACTCAGAATCTCGCAGCGGAAGGAACAAGATATAATAATAAAATAACAGTTCATGAAGCTGTTAAATAAAAAAATTTGATTATTATTATACATCATAAATCAGAGTTACATACATATCAGAGATAATACAACAATGCAGCGGAAAATAATACAATAGTAGAATACAATGATGCAATACCAAACTCCGTCTTCGTCCTCCAAAATAGATCATCAACCTTATCTGAAATGCTCAGGCTGACCCGAGCGTAATGAAAAGACAAAACACTCGAGTCAGGACTAAAATATCTCATGTAAGTTAAATCGTAAAAGTAAATATGAGTGTGACGGCGTCGGAGATGTTTACGGGTTTTAGACACCTCCTATCCAGTGTTTAACGTGCGTGCATTAACTTAAGAGATGTTCGGGATTTCCATCTCCTAAGGATCCGTTAAACTATCTACTATATAATAGAATACGCTATATACAATAATGTTTATCATAAAGTAAAATATCAAACTAGCGTTAAGCCATGGCTCATTCCACCCTTAACACATTTTTATTCCCAAGAGTATATACAAGACCGTAGTTTCCCCAAAACCGGAAGTCACCAGAGGGCAATCCATATACTAAAGGTACAAACCAAAAGGTAGTGGTCGCGAATAGGATAATTAGTATGACAAGGTACATGAGGCGATACCAACTAGGATACTAGTAGTTGCCTGATCCGGACTGATGTTGAGCATAGCAGCTACTATCTCAACACCGCGAAACAACACTCCCAAATCAAGGGGTGCACCCAAATCGAATCACAAAAGTAATAGATATGGTATCGAAGAAGTGTGTCCGCTAGAGATGGCGATCCTCAATGGCCCGGCGCGGCTCCTGTTTTAGTCATGTCAGGGGTCATCCAAAATCGTTCTCTTTCTTCAGTCAACGCGTTCACCAAAACCATCCACTTCGTTCTGGATCAACACTCCGCGTATATTAGTTATTAAAGTGGTTTTCGGTATCGACAGAGAGTATGTCCATATCCGATCCCTGTCTCTTTAATAACTACGCGTTAATTACCCGATGGTCATTTAATATTAAAGTTTAAACAAATCAAAGTCCAAAAGTCAAGTTGCAAGTTTGACTTTCAAAATTTTACACATCACAATTCAATTTATTTCGAACATTTAAAAATCATATTTCCAAATTAAGTTTTAGTTCAAACCCTTAAGTTGACAATACTTAAGTATTCAAGTTTAACTTAATTCCTATTCCCATTTATCGTTACATTAAATTTAATCAAAACTTTGATTTACCAATTTCAATAGCTAAATCAACTCCTTAACTTTAGTGGGTTTTACATTCCTTTTAAGTCACTTTGTTACTTAATCTCAAATTAAATTTATAACAAATTCCAAATTTATTAAATTTATCCAAATTAGGTTTAATTTCGAATCTAATAAATTCAATTTATTAGATTCTAAAACTTACTTATTCAAATCTCATTTCAATTAAATGTGTCAATCTGTTTATCTAATTAAATAGATTTATTAATCCGTTTCAATTTAACCCTACTAATTTATTCCAATTAGGTCCACTTATTAATTCACTACAATTAAATCCGTTAATTTATTACAATTAAGTCCATTAATGTATTGCAATTAATCCTATGAATCTAATCCATTGATTTATTTCAACTAAATCCATTTATTCATTACAATTAAATTCATTCGTTTATTACAATTAAATCTATAAATTTCGTTACTTACTTTCCAACAAATTTTTAAGTTCATTTCTTAATTTCAAATGAATTTTAATTCCAAAATGATTTTTGTTGACCAATCGGGTTTCTTATTTTTAATTATCTATCCTAGGCCAAGGTTGTTCAATTGGGGTATTTATCATTTCAACCCAATATAAATAAATACATAAACAGAGCATAACAAAGGGAACTTGCAGTGTGATAACTGAGATGGTGTCAAAGTAAATAAACAATCAATAGCAACCATACATAACAATTTAATCGTTTATTTCAATAATCCCGAAATAATCGTATTTAATTTACATTTGTTATTTATGTAAATTAAATAAAATTATTCCTAGAATCCACACTATCATTTCATGCGGATTAAAGATCATTACATTATAGGTTTTCACTTGGCGTTTATTATCGAATTATTACAGCAATCATACATTCAATGGTTCAAAGTATAACTGATCATATTTCTACGTGTTGATTTATTTAACATTTAAAGGGACAAGTTCAACATATATAATCTATTTTGAATTTTAGACTATCCTATATCAATTCCAATTTCATATTAATTATCACTTATATTAACAACCAAGCATCACATAACAAATTAAATGTCATAATTATTTCCATATATAACTTCAAATCACAATTTAACATCAATTATTTTAACATTCAAATTAATACCAATAACATATATCACTTGATTATCATAGCATAATAGATTGAGTCGTGAATGAAATATTCACGGCAATTTCATAGTTATCAATGTCAGGTAATTTAATCGCAATTCAATTTTAATTTCAATTTTCACTGTCAATTTAATTTTCAATGGTGAATTCAAATGACAATCTATATGACAATTAAATTTTATCAAACAATGACAAATAAAATTCATATCACTTCATAATATCAAATTTAACTACCATAAATTATTTTAGTCAATTGTGAGCGTATAAACACTCACCTTTTGAATTTAAATTCAATTTAAACTCAAAAATCTGACAGTCTCAGAATTCGTCCAAACCAGCATCATCAGGTCCGGAATTTTAATACGATCCTAACAAAAGAAACTGCGTGTAAATCGGAGTTCGTATGTGAAAGTTATTCGATTTAAATCGCTTGAAAACAAAATTAAATTTTAAAACAAGACAAAATAACCTTGCCTCAAAATTTCTCCATGTCATCTCCTTTCTTCCCTCCCTTTCTCACGCGTTTTTGCTTCCAGGTCGTGAACCCAAATACCGTGCCTTTGACCGAGGCTTTGACCGAGATTTCGACGACCCTCCGACCACTTAAAATCGAGCCGCCGCCATCGACGAGACCCCCATCTCTCCGTCTACCGACTGACCCCACCGCGGCATCCCAAGGTCGCCGCCACCGCCGCCGCCGTTTAGGGTTTTCAAAACCCTAAATCGCCAAATTCGAGCGCCTCCGATCGAATTAGTCCTCCAGACTACCAGCGTTTGCTTCCCCTTGACGAGCTCTTCGATACCCAGAAAGGAATTTCTCGATTGCTGCCCGAATCAAAAACGCCCAAATCACCATATGGGTTTCGAAATTTTGACCTTTGACCGTGATTTGCCGTTGGTTCGAGCTCCAATTGCAAAAACAGAAACTATGCGTAGATTCGTATTGATGAGATCTTCGATTCTATAATTTTTTTGAATTTTTCTGAGGACTTTAAATTTTCATTTGATTTTTTTGAATTGTGATTGGATCTAGGGTTTGCATCCATTGAAGAAGAAGAGGAGCTGATGAAATATATGCGCAGATAAATGAGAATAGGCAGAGGCTAGGGTTTATAGCGGGATATTTAAAGGCAGGTTGAGAAAATAGATGGATCGGGTTGATAGATATACGTGCTACCGCTAACGTGGCCCAAAAAGCCCGTTCTGACCTTGGAACGAAATTTGTTAAACCCATATATCAAAATAGATGTTTTAAAATATTTTAAACGCAATGGAAAAGGTTTCGGGTTCAAACTGCATCGCATAAAGAAGTTATGCTAAAAACAATAATTTCCAAATTGATTTCAATTGCATAAATTTCAAGGCGTTTAAAGTCCGTACGATCAACGACAAGTCCGATTTCTACGAAAATTGAAACCTTACAATAATTCACTGTTACGGATCCGATGAAACTAGTTTCGTCGAAATCCGAGACAGTTGTAAAAATGGCTATTTCTACTGTTTAATTTCAATATAAAATTCCCAATTTTAAATTATTAACTTTTAAATCAAATTTCAATTGTTCACAAATTTCATTTTTAATTTCACAGTAATTAACAATCTTTTACAATGCAGTTTTCCATTATAAATCCAGTATAAAAGATTACATTAGATTCAGCGTTCAATTATATTGTAATTCAAATTCAAGTTATTTAATTCCAATTGAATTCTTTTATTTCGATTTACACTTTCATTATTGACTCAACCATTTACTTATACATTATTATCAATAGTTTATAATTCATTTACTTTCATTTTCTTCAGCTATCATCTTATTTAAATTCACAGTAATATTAAATTACATTCATTTACGTTGATTTCAATATTATAACTTCAATATTAAATGTAACATTTTATATATTTCGTTGTTTACAATCAAATTCAATTCGTTTCAATTACTTGTTACACTCAAATTTAAATCTTTACTTACGTTCAATTACAAGTTAACATCCTTATCAAATTACAGTTTCAGTTATTATCTGATTTCAATCAACTGTAATATTAAGTTCGTTTATTTATATTAGTTTCAATAACATAAACTTCCACTATTCAATCTACCATTTTATTTACTCTTTGTTTACAATCATAACCAAATTGGTTTACAATCAAATTCAATTCATTATTTACATTCAATACAAGTTAACATCCATATTTAATTTACAAATAAGTTATTTCAGAATTCAGTTTTGTATTTTAACTTGTAATTCACATTTAACAACACAAAATTTTAATTCCTTCGGATTTTTATCCAAATTTTTTATTTTAATTCGCATTTTTAAAGTGTTAAAAATACGGGTCGTTAGATTCTCCCCCACTTAAAACTTTTCGTCCTCGAAAAGGAACGGAGAAGGGGAAACCATCATTTAGATATAATTCATTCAAATATTCTACTTATTTGCAAATTTTAGTTATAGGATTTTTAAAATCTCAAAATTTTCCAACTCCCGGATTTTTGAAAAATTTCGACAACACCTCCTTTGCGCGGCTAGGACCGAAAATTTCACAGTGGTAATAATTGCATGATATACATCTCATTACAAGAATGAGGCATCCCAAAACATGGAGAACACAATAATATACCACAACATAAACCGTAATCCGAGAACGTACCTTTTATTAAGCGTTTATTAGCATTTTAACTTACATTTTGCATTTAGCGCAGAAGCGAGCTCCACAAGCGAAGAGCAACCCCTTTGCTACCTATTAAAATGCTCAATAACCAAGTTAGAACCATTCATATAAAGATAGATCGATATACTTAGCATAAACAACATACATATAACATGTTTAGCTTCAAAACTGAAATTCCAATTCTAGGACAGCAAACGAATCTTAGTTTCTGGTCATCTAAACGATAAAATTTGGCAATGGAATCTAAACAAAAGTTATTTCATTCGTTTCAGGCTTTCCGGAATGTCCAAAATCATCAAATTCGGACCATCCGTTCAAAAGTTAGGGCCGTTTACTAAAAGGATATGCCTCAGCCTGGGCAATGAATTGCGCAGGTCAGCGACGTTCACTCCCCTTTTCGACCATCTAAATGACAGAGAAATACAAAACATTTAAAACAAAAGTTTTAGCTTAAGTTCTAAGCTTTCCAGAAAGGTCAAGATCGTCAAAATCCGATAAACCAGTAAAAAGTTATGGTGAAAATACTAAGGTTATATGCTACTGATTTTGCTTCCTTTTTACACAGGCCAACGAGAATATTCAAGTTTTTAACTAAGTAAATGAAGGAATTTCTCAAGACACTCTAAACAAAAGTCGTGCTATAGTTTCTAAGCTTTCCTACAAGTCTAAGATCGTCAAATTTCGTCTAGCCATTTAAAAGTTATGGTTGTTTTCGTTTCAGTATATATTGGACAATTTTGGATTTTTCCAAAAATTTGCTTTTATTATTTCAAAGTACAAACCATCAAACTTCAAATTTTCTAAAGAAACAATCATAAACACAAAGTCGTTTATTTTCTTATTTATCCATGAAATAAGTTTACATTCGATTTGTTTCTGATTTATTCAAGTTTGTTTCATTCATAATTTAAATTCAAGTCAATTTGCTTCAATTTAATTTCACTTTGCTTCAAATTTGAATTTAATTATTTAAATTTTTTTTATTCCGTTTATTCAATTCCATTAACACTAATGAATTCTAATAAATCAATTACCATCCATCAAACAACCAATGCATGTCAAACATTACCATCCATCCAGAATCTACACTAAATCAATTATACATTTCCAAGTCAAATTTTTTTTTATTTCATACACTTCCAAGTTTATTGACATTTAGTCATATTCAACTATAATTAGTTTCCATTTACAAATTTTATATTTCATTAATTTTAAATTTTATTCATTCACTTGTATATATCATTCATTTTACAGCTTAAATTTCTTTTATATTTACAACTATCAATAGATCTTCACATTTTATTATTCACTCTCACACTGGTATATTATTCCTCTACTTATCCTTATTAGCATTTTAAACTTTTTAAGTATTTGGCAAGTCATAGTTATGCAAATAGAACGTAGTTAAACAACATACAACCTCTTTTCATTCAAAGTTGAATTTTAAATTAATTAATTCTTAAGTCATTACTTAAATTTCACTATAATTAAATTTCACATTTACATTCACATATAGTATTTCCATTTTATATTAACATAATTGTGAATCACCTTTAAATGTTAATTTAAATTCCAATTATTTACTAACAATTTTATTTATATTTGCAAACCATTAATTAAATGCATATTTCATTATTCAAACCTATACTTGTATATTATCCAATTAACAATTCATATAACATTTTTGAACTTCTCAAATATTTTGGTAAGTTATATCTATGCTATAGAATGAAATTTAATACTATGCGAGTTTTACAGTTTCAATTTTATTTTAAATTCATAATTTCCTAATTCTAAGGATTTCTACTTCAATTGATATTTCACTTAGCTCTTAGGTTCATTTCTCATTTCGCAATTCAGAAGTTCCGTAATGATTCAAGTATTAATTCATTTCAACCATTAAAAGAAAAATCATTAATTATTAAAGAACTCAAGAATTCCAATCCCGGTTTCATTTCAAATCAAGTTTTGAAATAGTATATACTTATATAATTTATATATCAAATCATACTATAGAGAATACAAAATAAAATTCAATTTTAATCAAAACAGGGTTTAGAAAAACTATTAAGTGATCTCCCCCACTTGGACTCTCGAAAATAAACGTCGATGATGCGTGCACTCATCACCGAAATCATTCTCTAGTGTCAAGAGGGGAGTATAACACTTACTTCATTTGAAAATCCTTTGAAAACAATTTCTAATCGAATACACTATCATATAATACTTATATTATACATTTCAAATTTTTGATAATAAATTTTCAAAACACCGGAATTTAAATTCTCCATCTTAATTTAAATTCATTTTTATTTTATTTTATTTACCATTTATATTCATTGTCAATCATATTTACAAGTTTCATTTCTCAAAATCATCCAATAGTCAATAGTTAGAAATATTGACTAATCAACAATAAACGATGATAATCTAATATTATCATCTCCTAACAACCAATACAATCAAAATTTATAAATTTTCAAGATAATTCTTTTATATATAAAATATAATCTAAAATAATATTATGTCAATCTGTCCTATTCGAGTGTTTAGAAATTCCTATCGATGCCTTCGCGTTCCAAGTACCAACCAGAATTCATAAATACTCAACGGAACAAATTAACACAATATAAAATCATTTTTATATCAAAATTACAAATACGCTCTCTCATATACCCTCAAACTCATTCATAAGGTTTAACCCTATTTCAACGAGTTATTCCCCACTAGAGCCAAGGTAATCTAAACCAAAGCTCTGATACCAACTGTAACGACCCACATTTTTGACCGTTCAAGTCGACAAAACATACACACGTGCCGACTCAAACAATCCAAAATACAGATAGTTATTGGGGTTAAATAAGAAAAGAAAGGAAAGAACAGAAACAACTCATAATCTCGCAGCGGAAGGAACAAGATATAATAATAAAATAACAGTTCATGAAGCTGTTAAATAAAAAAATTTGATTATTATTATACATCATAAATCAGAGTTACATACATATCAGAGATAATACAACAATGCAGCGGAAAATAATACAATAGTAGAATACAATGATGCAATACCAAACTCCGTCTTCGTCCTCCAAAATAGATCATCAACCTTATCTGAAATGCTCAGGCTGACCCGAGCGTAATGAAAAGACAAAACACTCGAGTCAGGACTAAAATATCTCATGTAAGTTAAATCGTAAAAGTAAATATGAGTGTGACGGCGTCGGAGATGTTTACGGGTTTTAGACACCTCCTATCCAGTGTTTAACGTGCGTGCATTAACTTAAGAGATGTTCGGGATTTCCATCTCCTAAGGATCCGTTAAACTATCTACTATATAATAGAATACGCTATATACAATAATGTTTATCATAAAGTAAAATATCAAACTAGCGTTAAGCCATGGCTCATTCCACCCTTAACACATTTTTATTCCCAAGAGTATATACAAGACCGTAGTTTCCCCAAAACCGGAAGTCACCAGAGGGCAATCCATATACTAAAGGTACAAACCAAAAGGTAGTGGTCGCGAATAGGATAATCAGTATGACAAGGTACATGAGGCGATACCAACTAGGATACTAGTAGTTGCCTGATCCGGACTGATGTTGAGCATAGCAGCTACTATCTCAACACCGCGAAACAACACTCCCAAATCAAGGGGTGCACCCAAATCGAATCACAAAAGTAATAGATATGGTATCGAAGAAGTGTGTCCGCTAGAGATGGCGATCCTCAATGGCCCGGCGCGGCTCCTGTTTTAGTCATGTCAGGGGTCATCCAAAATCGTTCTCTTTCTTCAGTCAACGCGTTCACCAAAACCATCCACTTTGTTCTGGATCAACACTCCGCGTATATTAGTTATTAAAGTGGTTTTCGGTATCGACAGAGAGTATGTCCATATCCGATCCCGGTCTCTTTAATAACTACGCATTAATTACCCGATGGTCATTTAATATTAAAGTTTAAACAAATCAAAGTCCAAAAGTCAAGTTGCAAGTTTGACTTTCAAAATTTGACACATCACAATTCAATTTATTTCGAACATTTAAAAATCATATTTCCAAATTAAGTTTTAGTTCAAACCCTTGAGTTGACAATACTTAAGTATTCAAGTTCAACTTAATTCCTATTCCCATTTATCGTTACATTAAATTTAATCAAAACTTTGATTTACCAATTTCAATAGCTAAATCAACTCCTTAACTTTAGTGGGTTTTACATTCCTTTTAAGTCACTTTGTTACTTAATCTCAAATTAAATTTATAACAAATTCCAAATTTATTAAATTTATCCAAATTAGG
Organism: Allium fistulosum; assembly: GCA_030737815.1. Classification (NCBI taxonomy): domain Eukaryota; kingdom Viridiplantae; phylum Streptophyta; class Magnoliopsida; order Asparagales; family Amaryllidaceae; genus Allium; species Allium fistulosum. The sequence goes on along the minus strand of CM060904.1, from coordinate 406,824,098 downwards.
TTTAATTTCGAATCTAATAAATTCAATTTATTAGATTCTAAAACTTACTTATTCAAATCTCATTTCAATTAAATGTGTCAATCCGTTTATCTAATTAAATAGATTTATTAATCCATTTCAATTTAACCCTACTAATTTATTCCAATTAGGTCCACTTATTAATTCACTATAATTAAATCTGTTAATTTATTACAATTAAGTCCATTAATTTATTGCAATTAATCCTATGAATCTAATCCATTGATTTATTTCAACTAAATCCATTTATTCATTACAATTAAATTCATTCGTTTATTACAATTAAATCTATAAATTTCGTTACTTACTTTCCAACAAATTTTTAAGTTCATTTCTTAATTTCAAATGAATTTTAATTCCAAAATGATTTTTGTTGACCAATCGGGTTTCTTATTTTTAATTATCTATCCTAGGCCAAGGTTGTTCAATTTGGGTATTTATCATTTCAACCCAATATAAATAAATACATAAACAGAGCATAACAAAGGGAACTTGCAGTGTGATAACTGGGATGGTGTCAAAGTAAATAAACAATCAATAGCAACCATACATAACAATTTAACCGTTTATTTCAATAATCCCGAAATAATCGTATTTAATTTACATTTGTTATTTATGTAAATTAAATAAAATTATTCCTAGAATCCACACTATCATTTCATGCGGATTAAAGATCATTACATTATAGGTTTTCACTTGGCGTTTATTATCGAATTATTACAGCAATCATACATTCAATGGTTCAAAGTATAACTAATCATATTTCTACGTGTCGATTTATTTAACATTTAAAGGGTCAAGTTCAACATATATAATCTATTTTGAATTTTAGACTATCCTATATCAATTCCAATTTCATATTAATTATCACTTATATTAACAACCAAGCATCACATAACAAATTAAATGTCATAATTATTTCCATATCTAACTTCAAATCACAATTTAACATCAATTATTTTAACATTCAAATTAATACCAATAACATGTATCACTTGATTATCATAGCATAATAGATTGAGTCGTGAATGAAATATTCACGGCAATTTCATAGTTATCAATGTCAGGTAATTTAATCGCAATTCAATTTTAATTTCAATTTTTACTATCAATTTAATTTTCAAAGGTGAATTCAAATGACAATCTATATGACAATTAAATTTTATCAAACAACGACAAATAAAATTCATATCACTTCATAATATCAAATTTAACTACCATAAATTATTTTAGTCAATTGTGAGCGTATAAACACTCACCTTTTGAATTTAAATTCAATTTAAACTCAAAAATATGACAGTCTCAGAATTCGTCCAAACTAACGTCATCAGGTCCGGAATTTCAATACGATCCTAACAAAAGAAACCGCGTGTAAATCGGAGTTCGTATGTGAAAGTTATTCGATTTAAATCGCTTGAAAACAAAATTAAATTTTAAAACAAGACAAAATAACCTTGCCTCAAAATTTCTCCACATCATCTCCTTTCTTCCCTCCCTTTCTCACGCGTTTTTGCTTCCAGGTCGTGAACCCAAATACCGTGCCTTTGACCGAGGCTTTGACCGAGATTTCGACGACCCTCCGACCACTTAAAATCGAGCCGCCGCCATCGACGAGACCCCCATCTCTCCGTCTATCGACTGACCCCACCGCGGCATCCCAAGATCGCCGCCACCGCCGCCGCCGTTTAGGGTTTTCAAAACCCTAAATTGCCAAATTCGAGCGCCTCCGATCGAATTAGCCCTCCAGACTACCAGCGTTTGCTTCCCCTTGACGAGCTCTTCGATACCCAGAAAGGAATTTCTCGATTGCTGCCCGAATCAAAAACGCCCAAATCACCATATGGGTTTCGAAATTTTGACCTTTGACCGTGATTTGCCGTTGGTTCGAGCTCCAATTGACAAAACAGAAACTACACGTAGATTCGTATTGATGAGATCTTCGATTCTATAATTTTTTTGAATTTTTATAAGGACTTTAAATTTTCATTTGATTTTTTTGAATTGTGATAGGATCTAGGGTTTGCATCCATTGAAGAAGAAGAGGAGCTGATGAAATATACGCGCAGATAAATGAGAATAGGCGGAGGCTAGGGTTTATAGCGGGATATTTAAAGGTAGGTTGAGAAAATAGATGGATCGGGTTGATAGATATACGTGCTACCGCTAACGTGGCCCAAAAAGCCCGTTCTGACCTTGGAATGAAATTTGTTAAACCCATATATCAAAATAGATGTTTTAAAATATTTTAAACGCAATGGAAAAGGTTTCGGGTTCAAACTGCATCGCATAAAGAAGTTATGCTAAAAACAATAATTTCCAAATTGATTTCAATTGCATAAATTTCAAGGCGTTTCAAGTCCGTACGATCAACGACAAGTCCGATTTCTACGAAAATTGAAACCTTACAATAATTCATTATTACGGATCCGATGAAACTAGTTTCGTCGAAATCCGAGATAGTTGTAAAAATGGCTATTTCTAATGTTTAATTTCAATATAAAATTCCCAATTTTAAATTATTAACTTTTAAATCAAATTTCAGTTGTTCACAAATTTCATTTTTAATTTCACAGTAATTAACAATCTTTTACAATGCAGTTTTTCATTATAAATCCAGTATAAAAGGTTACATTAGATTCAGCGTTCAATTATATTGTAATTCAAATTCAAGTTATTTAATTCCAATTGAATTCTTTTATTTCGATTTACACTTTCATTATTGACTCAACCATTTACTTATACATTATTATCAATAGTTTATAATTCATTTACTTTCATTTTCTTCAGCTATCATCTTATTTAAATTCACAGTAATATTAAATTACATTCATTTACGTTGATTTCAATATTATAACTTCAATATTAAATGTAACATTTTATATATTTCGTTGTTTACAATCAAATTCAATTCGTTTCAATTACTTGTTACACTCAAATTTAAATCTTTACTTACGTTCAATTACAAGTTAACATCCTTATCAAATTACAGTTTCAGTTATTATCATATTTCAATCAACTGTAATATTAAGTTCGTTTATTTATATTAGTTTCAATAACATAAACTTCTACTATTCAATCTACCATTTTATTTATTCTTTGTTTACAATCATAACCAAATTGGTTTACAATCAAATTCAATTCATTATTTACATTCAATACAAGTTAACATCCATATTTAATTTACAAATAAGTTATTTCAGAATTCAGTTTTGTATTTTAACTTGTAATTCACATTTAACAACACAAAATTTTAATTCCTTCGGATTTTTATCCAAATTTTTTATTTTAATTCGCATTTTTAAAGTGTTAAAAATACGGGTCGTTACATCCATCTTCTTCATCTCCCACCTCTCTTCACTATAGTCACCAAGGCAGACATTATTCGCAGTTCTAGGCTTAAGAATTTGTCAATCCTTTGTACTTGTGACTTATAGATCTCTTTAATCCTCTTAAACTCTCTCTCAAATCAATAATCAATAAAAATAACAGTTGACGTAGGCTAGAGATTGCCGAACTCTAAAAATTCTTATGTGTTCTTTAAATTTTTTACATTATTTGCTAGACCTCAGCTTTACAATAGGTTTTTGGGTGTTGTACCACTTGTGACATCAACATTTTGGTGCTTTCACTAAGAAATCCAACTTAGGATTAGATCTGATTACTATTTTGGATTTGGAGAGATCCAGTAGTTAGATCCAGAAGGTTTTCTTTGAGAAATTCGGAAACTTGCTTATAGAAATCAATGGCGCCTTGGCGATCTGGAAGATTGTCAGTAGCACGCAGTAGCTAGTGGTGATGAAAGTAATGGTCACTAAATTGAAGTTAGTAACCAGCAAGCAGTACTAGGATTATCTGCTCAACATTAAGTGGCTACTAGGGTTGAGCCCAATAAGATGAAGCGGGAATTGAATCAGAAATTGGTTGATAGTCAAAAGGCTGTAACACCCCTAATTTTTGTTCAACAGTATTCAGGGAACTTAATTAGATAAACAAAATAGAATAATGTGATGTGTTGCGATGAGATAAGGAGAATGAGACATATTCACTATTTTAGGTCGTGTCTTAAGCAATCAATTAAAAAGATTGTTTTAAACATAGAATATAATAAAGTTAACGAAAAGGGCATAATGGGAATAATTCCTTACTTCATTCCCTAAACCTTTCCTCTCTCATTCATTTTCATTTTCATTTTCTAAATCAACACAAAACATAAGTAGGGGCTTGCTATTGCATAGAAGAAAGAAGGAGAAACCTATAGGATTCAAAGGGAAAAAGCTTAGGGGAACTAATCAACATCAAATCTCAATCTCTCTTACCCAATCTAGAATGAATAATAGTATCCATCTCATTTTTTTATGTTTGTTTTCAGATTTACGTATGATTTCCAAATTGATTGTGATAATATGTCATGCTTGATTTTATGATATCATTATTGGATTGAATGATGAATTATTGGAATTTTATGAAAATTATTTTAATGGGTTTTAAAAGTAAAAGCCTAATTGATCTTCAATTGACTTGAAATTTGAATATGTTGTGTAAAACATTATTTTGGAGATGGGTTTTCAATTTCATAATTTTCCAAGTTTGTATGAATATTTTATGAATTTCCTAAGGGAAAAAGGTGTTTATTTTGAGTTTTTAATTAGTAAAAATAATTAATTTAATGTTTTTGTCCTGAAACTTTTATGTATGAAAGAAGAATAAAATTTGAATTTCTGGTGATTTTTGGGGATTTTTTCCAAATGATTATGATTTTCTATGAATTTCCTATTCTAGAAAAGTGTTTAATTAATATAAGTAAAATATATTAATTAGAAGGGTTGAAAAGATATTAGAGAAGGTGGAATGTGATCTACCAGCAATTTTTGAAAAGAAAAATGAAAATTAATTTTATTATCCAATGAAAATTTGAAATGGGGTAAGAGTTGGTAGAAAGTTTTGACTTTAGAAAGATATAAATTAGTTTTTAAATTATTTACAAATATGCCATCGACACATATACTTATAGTTTCGATACCCACATTTGATACTTAAAGGGCTGATACATGTGATAGCTATTCGATAGCTATGTGATGTATATGTTGTCTTAGGGGTTCGATTCCTTATATTTTTAAAACTCAAAATCTAAGGGGTCGTTTGGTTTATTTTGTATTTTATGTTTTGAGTTTGAACATTAATTACAAAATATGAGAAGAATGAAAGGAGGTCGGAAGGGATGAACGGAAGATTGGAGGGGACCACGAAGTGGATGGAGGAACAACAGAAGGATGAATTGTTGCTCGTGCTTCCGTTTTTCTCAAAACACGAAAAATGAAAAAAAGTTGTTTTCTATTTTGTGTGTTAAATTAGTTTTCTAAAATGGTCGTTTTTCATAATATACATACGTCGTGCGTATTTTTGTATGGATGAAAACTCAAAACTAAAAACGGTAAACCAAACATAGCCTAATGTTTTGACGAGGCTTGACAACCCCATGGTTTAGGGACTCGGTATCTTCTTTATTGTTAAAACTCGACATCTTCAAGTTTTATAGGCTTAGCACCCATAAGAAAAGAGGGTCGATAACCCTAACAATTTTAGAGGCTCAGTACCTTAAAGATTTTGAGCACTCAACACCTCATGTATTCTAGAAACTCGATATCTTTAGTATAAATATACGATAACTATATGTTAGCGGCCTAATAGCCGAATGGTTTACAAACTCGATACTATGTTTTAGAGGCTCGATAGTCTTATGTTTTATGAATCTAATAACTATGTTTATAGGCTCGATAGCCTTGTGTTTTGCAAATCAAACAATCATATTCATAGGCTCGACAACTTTATGCTTTACAAATTAAATAGCTACATTTATTGCCTCAATAGCAATGTTTTCTAAAGGCATGATAGCATTATGTTTTGCAAACTTAAAAGCAGTGTTTAGAGGCTCGAAAGCCCGTGTTTTCTAAAGGTTCGACATCCATGCTTTAATAAAAAAAGTTTCAAAAGCTATGAAAAGAAGATAGTGCTTTGGCACAAGATTTTGGCTAAGTACATGGGCTATGTTCTCCTTGTTTTTAAGAATGATTTCAAGTGGTTTATCATTTCTAAAGGTAAACGTTTTCAAGGAAATGAAGTAGTGTTTTAGCCTAATTTTATTTGGATTTTGCGAAAGGAAAATTACTACTTAAACCTAAGTAATTTTGTGATGGATGTGACTATTAATTGCATATATTTTGATGGATGATGTTATATGTTCTTTTTATCAGTTGATCAATTAAATTTACATGTTCATCATTTTTCATACTTATATCCGCATTACAAAACATTGCATCTTGGGAATTAGGATCAAAATTATCAATTAGGTTGTTCCTATAGTGAGTATGGTCAGACTAAACTCTTGAGTGAGTAAAATTACATACATGAGACCAGGTAGATCAATTGTGTTAGGATTCCTTAAACTGATCAAAAAGATATGACCCATGGATTTAAAACTAGATAAGATTTTAAGTGGTACTGGTGTAGAGTCGCACCCTATGCTTCAGCTGTTAGACCGTGGTTGGTATAGGTCCGCGTTTCTAATGTGTAGGGCTTTGTCAGTAGTGAGACTAAAAGGATGTTTACACATAGAAAGGATCTCGTAGCTCTATATTCTTACATAAAAAGGTTATTGGTTGGCCTGCAAAACCCATAGGTACATAGTGACCTTAGGATAACTATGATTCAGACAGAAACTCCAGTTTCCTACTAACCGTATTTAAAGATTTTGGTATATCTAGTTAAGTTTTGGCCCAAGTCAGCCAGATAGGTTATTGATTAGCATGCATATGATCATATCATGTTTTGTTTTAACCATTGTGGTTAGACATATTTGATAAGATAGTATATTATTATTCACACCAGACTTCTTGTCTGACCCAAAGTTTTTGTTTTTCCCCTTAAACTCTCGGGTACTTATTTGAGTAGTTCTGAAGTAGGGTTTTCAGGTTAGACAAATAAGGTTTCGGAGATGTGCAGGAGGCATGCTAATATTAGGAATTTATTTCCAATGTGTTATTTGAAGTTTATACTTTGTTTGAATTGATTTAATGACAGAAATTATAACTATAAAGTAGTTAGAATCTGATCATCTAATGGGGCATCTTCATATGTTGCTCTTGGAATATATTTATAATCATTATATTTTCTCTGAACGTGGAAACGATGGGATTATGTAATGAATGTGAAAATTATTAATGAAGAGTGTTTTAAAATTTTCATATTCATGTGTTCTTGATGTTATAGATACGATTAACTAATCTTATTTTGTCACCGAAAATTAATACTATGGATGACTACAACAGCCGTAGCACTTAGTTCGGGCTTTAAAATGGGGGATGTTACAACTTAGTATTAGAGCATAGGTTTATGTAAAACTTAAAGATTTTGATGAAATAAAACTTAAATTTTTTTGAAAACATCTAATAAACCAGAGAATAAGATTGGGGTATGGGATAACACAATAGTAACATACTTGTTATTTGCTATATATAAATATGTATACTATCTCTATTCTCCCCTCTCTCTTAGACCATTCTTATGTATTTTACGAAGACTCGTATGCAGATTATGAGAAAGTAAGATATGGTAGCAAGAAATGGAAGAGCGAATCTAGTTAGAGGAAGCACCACAACTAGTAAAAATGTTCAACCCAAGAAGGGATCCGGGTCAACAAGCAAATGCTAATGTGAGTGTTGGAACTCCACCAGTAGACATAGGGACTATGTATTAGTTCTTTGTGAATATGATGCAACCTGGAGCTATTGTTGGTTTAGCAGGAGGTGTTAATCCCGAGGTATTTGCTCGCAGTAATTATGTCGTGTTGAGCCATGATTATACCAGACTAGGAGGAAAGCCTTTTCATGGAACAAAAAGTGCTATTGAAGTTGAGAATTGGCTGTTGCACCATGAAAGGATCTTTGCCGATTTAGGCTTGAACGATGAGCAGAAGAGGAGGTTAGCATCTAGACAGTTGTAAGTAGTTGCTTTGTATTGGTGGAACGATGTGACTGTAGGAGTACTAGAGGAGAATTTGACTTGGGTTGAATTTAGGAGGAGATTTGAGAAAAAAAAATTGTTCGAGATAGCTAAGTGTGAACATTGCTCAAGAAGTTCATGGAATTGGAGCAATGAGAGATGTATGTACTGGAGTATGTAACTAAGTCTAATGAGTTATCCAGATATAGATATGCTACTATTGATTTATGATTAAAAGGAACAAGAAGTTCATTTGTGGATTGAAGCCCGAGATTGTCAGGGCAACAATGCCGCACCTCAGAGATCTATGTGATGTGGTGGTGGAGATGGCTTTAAGGAATGAGGAAATACTTTCGACATTTGGAAGTGACAAGCCTGGGAGACTAAAGGTTTTCAAGCCAGAAGAGAAAGTACTTTAATAAAAAGGGAGTTCAGAAGGGCGGAGCTGCCAAGAAAGGAAAGACTAATGTTGTTTACTATAAGTGTTATAAGAAAGGGCACTTCAACAATGAGTGTTGATTAGGTGATGGAAAGAAGGTTATGGGAAAGAAGAATGTGATGTGTTACAACTGCAATCAGATAGGGCATTACAAGAATGAATGTCCAGAACCAGCTAAGGCTGATAAAGGAAAGTTTTGTCTCTGAAGCCATCAGCTTCTGGATCGACTTCAGAAGAGAAAGGAAAGTCTGTGATGGGAGGTACGCTTTTGATTCATGGCATACCTGTTAAAGTATCAAATAATACCGGCGCATCATATTCTTTTATCTCTCAATGTTTGGTAGATAAGTTAAATCTAGAACCATCATACCTTATTACTTCCTTAAGGGTTGCGAATTCGATAGGAGGTTGTGTAACTCTTGGGATGAGATGTGACCATTAGAATTGAGCCATTAGGTCATGCATTTATCTGCAATTTACATGTGTTTGAATTTGTGGGTTTTGGAATTATCCTGGGTATGGATTGGTTTAGCAGATATGGTACTAGGATATTTTGCCAACATAGAGAGATATCATTAAGACACCCTAATAGCCGTGATCGAACTACATACTCAGTAGAAAATTAGAGTTTAGATTTATGTACTTTATTAGGTGCGATGGAAGCGGAAGACAAGGTGGATTGGGTTTTCATTGTAAGGTAGTATGCGGATTTTTTTGAGCCCGTTACAAGAATACCACCGAAATAAGCTATTAAGTTTTGAATAGATCTTATACTTGGAGCTGAACCCATAAGTAGACTTCCTAGTAGAATGACACCTACTGAGATGAAGAGTTAAAAGTGCAGCTAGTGAAATTAGAAAGGAATAATTTTATTAGACCAAGTAGTTCACCATGGGGAGAGGTCGTGGTGTTCGTGAAGAAATTAGATGGGTCGTTGAGGATGTGTATTGATTATCGTAAATCAAATGAGAAGATGATAAAAAATTGATATCCTTTGTCGATAATAGATGATTTGTTTGTTCAATTGAGTGGAGCCAAGCTATTTTTCTAATTGGATCTAGCGATAAGGTTCCATCAATTGAGGATGGTAGAGGACAACATTCCATTAATAGCATTTCGAACAAGATATGGTTCGCATGAATGGTTAGTCATGCCAATTGGACTGACCAATGCGCCTGCTTACTTTGTGGATTTGATGAACCAGATCTTCCGAGAGCATTTGGACAGATTCATTTTAGTGTTTATAAATGACATTCTGATATATTCTAAGAATGAAAGAGATCTATGAGATTCATCTCAGAATAGTGCTAAAGACATTGAGGCAACATTAACTAAAAGTGAAGTTTTCTAAATGTCATTTTTGAAAGAAAGAAGTGAAGTCCCTTGGTCATGTAGTTTCAGAAAATGGTTATCAGTAGATCCGGCTAAGATTGAAGCTGTTAATAATTGAAAAAGACCCGAGGCTGTGATCAAGATAAGAAATTTTTTGGGGTTATTTGGCTATTATCGAAGATCCATCAAGGATTTCTCTCATATAGCGGCACCTATGACTAAATTAACAAGGAAGGAAGTAAAGTTTGTTTGGACTGATAAATGTGAAGAAGCATTCTTAAAGCTAAAATATTTATTGACCAATGCGCCCGTATTAGTTGTTACAAATGAAAATCAAGATTTAGTAGTGTATACTAATGCATGTGGGATAGGTGTAATGACCCTGTTTTGGAGATTACCTATCAATATTGAATTATAATGATAATTATAATTTGATATTGTGATTTAAATTAAAATTGGACTTTAAATTGTTTATTTGGAATAAACAACGAATTTTGGAAATAAAATGAGAAAATAAAGTTTGAAACTTTATTTTATTTGTTTGGGTTAATAATAAATGGAAAATAGTTTTTATTTAGAGAAAATGCAATAATTGAATTAATTATGGCTAATTACTTCTTCTAATAGTTTTTTTTAAAAAGAAGTATGTGATTTTTAAGGGTTGTTTAATCAAATAAAAAGGTGAAAATTGGTTTAAAAATGAGTTTTGGTCATAAAATTGAGTTTGAAATGGTTTATTATACTTTTTCTATGCAAGAAAATAGTTTTTAGAATTTTTTTGAAGTTAAAATTAAGGATTAATACATTCATTTGTGTAAATTGTGTATTTTGTAAAAATAAGGGGTTTTAATAATAAAAATGTTTTTATAACATAAATTATCATTTTATTAAGTGTAAAATATTTTATATAACTTGTAGATGTGTTTGTATAATTTATTTTTAAGAAAACTTGTGTAAATATGATGTGTGATTTAATTACATAGGTGTATATTATGAATTAAGTCATAATTTGTCACTTAGGCTAATTAAATCTTTTCTTTTGGGTCAAAGCCCATTATCACATAACCTGAAAAGAGAAAAAAAAGGTTTCTCTCCTCCCTGTACGTTCTCCTCTTCATCTCCAGTAAACAAAAACAGAAAAAAAGAAAAGGAAACTTTACCTTCTTCTCAAATCTAAGCCAACAAATCTAAGCCAAAACTCCAAATTAAATCAAAATTTGCTACTTTCTTTCAAATTAAAGCATATTCTACAGGTAATTTATTCCAAAATTGAATCATTTCATCAAAATCAAATTTGTGATATTGGGTTTGTATGTAATCTCTTCTTTTGGGTTTGCATGCCTTTGTTTTGATATTCTACAGGTATTTGAAGTCAAATTTAGCACCAAGCTCACTACTTTCAGCTCAAAATCCGAGCTTTTGCAACAAATCGGCAAGGTGAGACTAAAATTTCATATCTACTGGCCAAAAATATTGAATCAGTAGCTAAATTCGATGGTTGTACAAATTTTTGTTCATTGTTGTTCTTGTTTTCGTTTCTGGCCTCAAGTGCCAACTTTGGTTGTCCATAACATTCATCTCCGGCAACGAAATGCTGCCGAATCTTTTTCTGAGTTAAGTTTATATGTTAAACTTAATTTATGAAAAATTTGGTCGAAAAATATTTTCATTTGAATGTTCAAACCGTTGCTGCAAAATCAACAAAACACGGTTTTTCTGCCTGTAGAAATTGTGTTTTCTGAGTTGCTGCAAACATGGCCTGAGTGCCTGTTTGAGACATCATAACTTCCTCATACTTTATCGAAATTGCGTGATACATTTTTGGTTTGAAAGGTAAAGTCTTCTACTATAAGCACACCAATTTTGAGCTCAATCCGATGCCGTTTGATACTCCGTTTTATTCCTGGAAGTTGAACCCAGAATTGATTTTCAGGCCTGGGCACATTCTTGTTGAACTGTTACAAACATGGTCTGAGTCCATGTTTGAGACATCATAACTTTCACATACTTTATCCAAATTGTATGATTCTTTTTTTGTTTGAAAAATAAAGTTATCTACTATACGTTTAACAATTTTGAGCTTAATCCAATATAGTTTGTTGCTCTGTTTTATGCCTGGAAGTTGAACCCAGAGAAGATTTCAGACCTGGGTATTAATTCGTCTGTGTGTTTTTGTTCATTTTCCGTCCGATTTTTGACTTTTACTTCATGTTTTATGATATTTTAGAAATGTTTTGAGGGCTATGATGCCTATCAATAGGCTAGCCAAGTTTTGATGAATTTGAAATTCAAATTTGAATTGAATTTGAATGACAGTTTTGAGTGAGTTCTTTGATTTCGAGCACAGATTTTTCCTAACAATTTTGAAATAATTTTTAAAATAAATTAGCATTTAAAATAATTATTATGTAATATTTTTAAATTATTTTAAACTATAAAATCTATTTATTCTCTATAATAAGGGAATTTTCAAATATCGTCTTCAAAATTGATTTCGGAAAATGGTTTTAAAAGCTTGTTTTCTCAAATAAATTATTTTATATATAAAATACACATTTTTGCACTATTCGAGCAAATGAGAAGGAGAATTAAACGGTTTGGTAAAACACGTGGTATGGGACACATGCGTTTATCTTATCGGTTAATTCTTGACTTGTCCATTTGATCGTTTTGACCTTCGGGTCGAGTTTACCGATGAGATGAGGTAAACTTTTCACTGCTTTGAGTATGAAATTTACTGGCGATTAGTAAACCGTTTAGTGCAAATGTGTGGTATGGGACACACGTTAACAGTCTTTGGGTTCCTATTCGAGAGTTTGTGACACATTTGCCATTGCGGCATGCCAGTACTGGACCTTCGGGTCATTGCCATTGCAACGTATTTTGCCATTGCAGCGTATTTGCCTTCGAGACGTTTTCCATTGCGGCGTATTTGCCATTGCGACGTATTTTTCATTGTGATGTTTTGCCTTCGGGCGAGGTACCTATTTGAGATAACAGTACTTGGTAAGGCTTCGGCCACATGCACGTTCAAACACTTTTGAGATGGTTTCTTTGACTATTTTCCCTAATGTATCGCCCCTTTCCGGAATTGGTCCTTTGAACCATTCGACATATATTTGTGGCGATTACCTTTTTGGATTTGAACTCTTGGAAGTTTTATTTTCGAGATTTGAATTGTCTACACTGGCGTTATATGAGATTTGCCTTTTGGCGTTTACTTGAGATTTTATTCTCCTCTTTGGAGATATATTTGCCTTGTGGCATGTTTGAGATGAGATCTCTTTATACATGTTTTGGGTTTGCCAAGATGGCAGGTTTAGGTTTTCCCCTAAACCATATTTGATGTTTTATGAATGCTGATGATACGAGGCTCGCTACTTTTAGCGTTTTATGGGTTATTTTATCTCTTTTGAGATTATATGTTTGTGTAGTGATACCATACTATCACTCGATGTAATCATACACTTTAGTTGTCCCTTCTCACTCGAGAATATTATCACATTATCCTTATGCTCATATTATCGCTTATCCTTGTAAACTGGTTTGTTTAGCTAGATTGACCCGCGTATTTTATACTCGGGTCAGACCGAGGTGTTTCAGGTTAGGTACATTTGGGCTTAGCCTATTCTGCTTCTGCATGGACTATTCTGCTAGCTCCTTTTGTTATAGCTTTTTGTGTAGTCCTTTTTGGTTGTAACTCTGATATGTATATTCTTTTGACTCGCCTGTATATTTTGGTTACTATACCACTTGACATGTATCATTTTGTATACTCTGTGATGTATTTGTATATGTGTATATGTATGTGATGATCTACTGTTCTGTGATGTGTTTTGCATTCAAGTTGTTGTATTTTGTTTTGATAGATCCTATAGCCACCTATGGTTTTGTATTAAGTATTTATTGGATATGTCGATCCACTTGAGATAGAAAAATATATATATGGCATTTGTCGACGTATTCAATAGATATTTAAGACAAGGCTATAGATGGTCACTCCTATCCAGCCCTATTCTCTACATTAGCAGACAGTATTACCTAGTAATACTCTTTGTTAATGTAGGTCTCGGGGTGGGGCGTTACAATAGGGTTAGGAGATGTGTTAATGCAAAAGTTAAAATGATTGTCTTCGCTTCTAGACAACTTCGACCACATGAAGTTAGATATCCAACTCATGTTTTAGAGGTGGCAACAATGATCTTTGCTTTGTAAGTGTGGAAATTGTTATTATCCGGGTTTTTAACCCAGTAGAGTCCAAAGGAAGTCAAGAGAACCCCATCGAGTCAGAATAGCTCAAAAGCCAACCGAAGGGACTAGAACAAGGAGCCAAAGGAAGTCAGGAAAAATAAAAGGAATATACTCTAAGGGCATGGATCGCTAGCAATCCATGGTCTATTTATCGCTAGCGATCCATGGCATTAACTCGAGTGTTCATGAACTACATCAACACGAGATAATGGACGCGATCCAAAAGGCTAAGCTTAGAAAACCACTAAGTACATGGATCGCCAGCGATCCATGCACTATGAATTGCTAGCGATCCATGCCTTTTCGCCAGATCGCCATAAACTCCAAAAGAACAAAGTCCAAAAATAGACCAAGTATATGGATCCCTAGCGATCCATATACCATAGACCGCTAGCGATCCATACTATTTCATCAATTAGCTGCGATCTTCATGGAGCAAAGCAAGGGGAAAATGCTAAGGCGTTGGTTCGCCTTCGAACCAAACCTATGGATCGCTAGTGATCCATAGCCAATGGATCGCTAGAGATCCATCTTTTTAACTCGGGTCGCTGTGTAACCTCTAGTGCGCCTTCCTGTGTTGATCTGCAAGTAGGTGGCAAGCAGACTTGGCCCAATAGCTCTCCAACCTCTATAAATACAATCCTGCATGCAACATAAACTGGATGATCTTCGGACTGGTTGCTGAAACTCTGTTGGAAGCTTTCTTCACTCCTCACCTCACTCACAATGGTCTTCAAAGAATTCGCTGTGATTTTCCAATGGATTCTAACCTTGGAGATTCAATCTAGTTAAGGATATTCAAGAGCTTTGTAATCAAATACAAGTTGTAACAGCAATCAATCAATAATAAAAACTATAAAGTGGACGTAGGCTTCGTTAATAGCCGAACCACTATAAAAATTCTCTGGTCTTCTTTCTATTTCTACTCTTTTGCATTTATTCTCTATATTTTGCTCTGATAAACAGGGCTGGTTTTTTCACGCTCAATCTAGGGTGTTGATCCATTTTTTCGGTTAACATTATGGTGCTTTCACTAAGACCCCCTATCTGGGTCGTTCAAAGGAGATATAATCAATTGGAGGCATATGCAATAGAAAGTTAAAGATACTCGAAAAAGCCCCAACTAACCAGCTTCCAATCCCACACTGGAGCTCCCATCGTCGAATTGCGAGTGGTCGTCATCGAAAATCATCAAAAACCATCAAAATGGTCGTTGAAAAACTCACTTCAGAGTTGACTCAAAGTCGAACTCGGGTAATCGACTATTTGACTCGAAGCAGATTCTGAAAGTCCTGACTCGAAGTCGAACTCGAGTAATCACCCATTTGACCCGAAGCAAACCTAGGAAATTCTGGCCCGAAATCAAACTCAGGTAAAACTAAGGTAGTGTTTGGTTTAAAAACAAATTTTGTGTTTTGGGTTTTCAATATGCATGTCAAATATGAAAAGAATGGAGGGACGACGGCGGGGATGAAAGAAAGATGGATGGAAGAACGAATGGGATAGAGGGATCACGGATGAACGGATTGCTTCACATGCTTGTGTTATTTCTCAAAACACGGAAAATAAAAAATAGTTGTTTTCTATTTTGTATGTTAACTTCGTTTTCTAAATTGGTCGTTTATGACAATATATATGCATCATGTGCATTTTTGTACGGACGAAAACTCAGAACTAAAAACAACAAACCAAACACTACCTAAGATTTTCTCCAAGCAAACATGCAAATGGCTCCAAGCAACGTTTATCACTAACCCACACTTCAAATTCTGTGACTCCAAGCGAATCATGTACTGACTCCAAGAAAATGGAAAAATTCTCGGGTCGGACTCCAAGTAAAATACCACCGATCCATCAATGCCGATCCATCTTCTTTTGCCCATAACTTGAACACGCGAACTCCAAATGCCTTGAAATTTGGAATGTGACCTTATGGGGCCTTCTTGGTCACCCAGATTGATCTCACCTAGTTTGAAATTTTTTGGGGACCATCACTAATCCATGACCCTATCACAAGTGATTTGTCATTCAATCGGCAGTTCCAATCATTCAAGCATAGACAATCATGCATATATCATTCTCAAACAATATAAACATCTGTAACGTGAAAACGGACCTATCTGACAAAGATTAGAGCATCTTCTCCAATCAAAACCCATTCACCAAAGCCATTCAGCATGCAGAATATCAAAAGAAGTTTATCATGCCAACTATACCTTTTGTACAACTGTACAACTGATTCAAAATTTCTTTTTTACTGGTATGACTAGCATATAACGAAGCGAGGGCGAAGGATGCAGTCTACTGCAAGGCTCTCAGGAATCATTAAAGGATGAAACAACCTACTAACCTAGAAGAATTCTATGGGAAGTCAAAATGGTTCTAAAGACTAGAAGTAGTGCAATTGGAAGAAGGCAAACCCGACATTTTGCCAAAGAACATGCCAAACGATGAAGGAGCTATAGGACCCCAGGGACTTTCTACCCAAGCAAGGATACTAAGACCCAGTAGAAAAGCACCCCAGCTAACTGACGAAATCAGACGAAAGGATGATTATCAAATAACAATCTAGCTAGCTAGAAATAAGGAAAGGGGAAGCAATCTAAAATGACGCCTTCTCATCCATCTTTGTCTACTTTCCTTTTCCAAATGAGCCATACCGGGACATTGGGGGCATTGGAGACCACACGACGAAAGAAGTGCTTCTATGCCCTTGACTAGTCAGGCCGATCCCCCTTCTGAGAACTGGCGTTGCTCAGGTAGCATCAAGAAGTCTTGTCCAAAGGATCGTCGAACAAACAGATCCAACCCTTTAGTCTCCAGGAACCAATAAAACTGTGTTCCCGCATGCTGAATCCCAAAAATTTCTCTTGAACTCGATGGATCATCGCATTAAGACTGTTGGGTCGTCGGACGTTTGACCAAAATCCCTTTCGAAATCGATAAATTATCATTCCATGGCCGTCTGGTCGCCGGACATCCGACCACAAAACTCTTTCACAAACTAAAGCATCATGAAGGCGAACTAGTAGATCAGCGGTCATCTGATACAAAAAACCCTTCGCGAACATGAAGGTCTTTCACGAACTAAAGTGTTGTGAGAGCGAATAGATAGATCAGCGGTCATTTGATCCAAAAAACCCTTCGCGAACGTGAACGTCTTTCACGAACTAAAGCGTCGCGAAGGCGAACCACTATGTCAGCGGTCAACTGATCCAAAAAACCCTTTGCGAACATGAAGGACTTTCACGAACTTAAGGGTCATAAAGGCAAACCGGTAGATCAGCGGTCATCTGATCCAAAAAACCCTTCGCAAATGTGAAGGTCTTTCACAAAAGAAAGCGTCGTGAAGGAAAACCAGTAGAACAGCGGTCATCTGATCCAAAAAACCCTTCATGAACGTGAAGGTCTTTCACAATCTAAAGCGTCGTGAAGGCGAACCGGTAGATTAGCGGTTATCTGATCCAAAAAACCATTTGCGAACGTGAAGGTCTTTCACAATGTAAAGCATTGTGAAGGCGAACCGTTAGATCCGCGGTCATCTAATCCAAAAAACCCTTCGCGAACGTGAAGGTCATTCACGAACAAAAGCGTCGTGATGGCGAACTGGTAGATCAGCGGTCATCTGATCCAAAAAACCCTTCGCGAACATGAATGTCATTCATGAACTAAAGCGTCATGAAGACGAACTGGTAGATCAGCGGTCATCTGACCTAGAAAACCCTTCACGAACATGAAGGTTTTTCACGAACTAAAGCGTCGTGAAGGCAAACCGGTAGATCAGCGATCATCCGATCTAAAAAACCCTTCGCGAATGTGAAGGTCTTTCATGAACTAAAGCATCGTGAAGGCAAACCGGTAGATCAGCGATCATCTGATCCAAAAACCCTTCATGAACGTAAAGGTTTTTCATGAACTAAAGCATCATGAAGGCAAACCGGTAGATCAACGGTCATCTGATCCAAAAAATCCTTTACGAACGTGAAGGTCTTTCATGAACTAAAGTGTCATGAAGGCGAACCGGTAGATCAGCAATCATATGATCCAAAAAAACCTTCGCGAACGTGAAGGTCTTTTACGAACAAAAGCGTCGTGATGGCGAACTGGTAGATCAGCGGTCATCTGATCCAAAAAACCCTTCGCGAACATGAATGTCATTCAAGAACTAAAGCGTCATGAAGACGAACCGGTAGATCAGCGGTCATCTGATCCAAATAACCCTTCGCGAACATGAAGGTCTTTGATGAACTAAAGCGCCGTGAAGGTAAACTGGTAGATCAGCGGTCATGTGATCCATAGAAACCCTTCGCGAACGTGAAGGTCTTTCATGAACTAAAGCATCGTGAAGGCAAACTGGTAGATTAGCAAAATTTATGTTTCGCGAAGGAGAACTGGAAGATCAGCAGTCATCTGATCCGAAGCTCCTTAAGTCAACGAAGTCATGCTCCGGGGCCACAAATCGACAATCATATCAGTCGCTCCGCATAATTAATGGAATCACTTCAAACGATCAATCAAACAAATAGTGTTGAACTCCAGAGCTTCATAGTTGCTTAAAGGATCTAAGCCAAAACCGAACCGACCTTGTGGTTAATCAGATGCGGACTCGAATCAAGCCAAGACTTAAACTCGGGAGAACCGCACCCACTGATTGGGGACAACCAAACGAGTTGTGGAGAAACCTCGGATACAGTTTAAGTGCGCGAACATCCCTATGGCATAGGGGGCACCACACATACTTGAATATCTACTAGGAAAGCCAAGACTAATCATACCACAATTCGGTTACGTCCGATCGAAAATTCTGGCATTCTGACAACTACGGACTTAATAACCTAGCTAGCGCAACAAACAAAATAGAAGCATAATACTTGCTAACTTCTTCCCAACTCCTCCTTTACCACCCTTAGTGACAGATCCTTTTCCTTTTAGACTATATGCCAGTTAAAGGCCAATTCTCTAAAGGCTGTTTGGACCAAAAAGTGAGAGTCTTGCCTCGGACTCCCATATGCTCTTTCTTCATAACCATCTCCATGATGTCGGCTGTAGATCTCTCCACCATGGCAACCTTATCTGTTTAGTCGTGCACATCTTCCCGAAATACGGAAGGATCACCCAAGCCACGGTTACCCAATTCAAAAACCAATTATCTATTAGAACTGACGAAATCGCGTTCCTGCAAAGTCAAATCGCTGGATTGATGGGAAAACTCGATCCTTACCTTCTAAGAACTAGTATCGCTCCTCCAGCACCGGGAAGGCCCAAACCATTGCGCACACTATCAAAAGCCGTGCATTTTGTAAGACATGCATTCTCAAAATCCGCGCATTTCACAAGCCGCGCACTCTTAAAAGCCATGCATTTTGTAAGCCACACATTCTCAAAAGCCGTGCATTTCATAAGCCATGCACTCTCAAAAGTCGTGCATTTCGTAACCATACATTTTCATAAGCCGTACATCTGATAAGCCATGCAAACACTGCTTGATGTTGCTCTGGCATCATCAATGAACCGTTAAATTTTCGAAGTACTGGTGTTGTCCCGATAACACCAGGAAACTTGTCTATTACAAGATTAACAGGGATCAACTCCCGCTACCCAAAAGAACCGACATCGCTTTGGTAGTACCACAAAGCTCACAAACCAAGAAGTCAGAAAAGAATTCTGATTTTTGACCAAAGTTAATGTTCAGAATGTCAAAATTCAAGACATCCAAGTCATGAGTTCCCAAAGATAGGAGGTGCGATGTACCATTGACTGGGGACATCCAGCGAGCTGCCCAGAACATCAAGTCTCACATCAATTGTTCAGAATAATCAGCCTTATGGATCGAGAGGCACAGAACACATTAACACTTGGTCAGGATAAAAGATCGCTCCAACTTGCAATAAAGGGAGGAACTTACCGTCGTCCAGAGATAGACGATGATGGAAGGCAGTTATAGAATCAAATCATCATCACACCAGTTTCCAAAGACAGAAGCAGGTGCTCGACTGAGGTCTCAAACCGAAACTTGCAGGAAATCAGCCGTTATCCAAAGACAGATAACGACAAGGAGAGAACGCTCAAAACCAAGCAACTAAACCATTGATTCCCGAGGATTGGAACCAACGAATAAGTTTGATATCCGCAATAATGCTATCAGACCAGCATAACGCATATGGCCTGGAACAAGTTAAGGTTAAGTATCACAAATTCAAAACAAACTCTATCAAACTCTATAGGTCTGTGATCAGGATAGGGATTAGCATGGTCGTACCGGAGGCAATGTGATGACTTGCTCCGCTGCTTCTAATTTTCTATAAGAACCTAAAATTTGGTACCTGGAAATGAAGGGTTCTACGGGCAACGAAAACGCCCGGGACTCTTATCCTTCGAGAACATGGCATATCCCGAAGTTAAGCAACGACGAGAAACTTTCTACTTCCTAAGTACCGATGTTGCCCCGACAATGTCGTGAAACTTTCTATTTCCTAAGTATCGGTGTTGCCCCGGCAACGCTGAGAAACTTTTTATTCCCTAAGTACCGACATTGCAAAAAAATTTATTGTTCACTAAGCATCGGCGTTGCCCCGGTAACACCGGGAAAACTTTAATCTACAGGGTTAGTGAGAAACACTCACCATAGTGAACCATCAATGCACTAACTTCCGGAGATAGAAGCTGGTTCTCGACTGAGTTCTACCCTTGTTTTCGAAAAATTACCGTTGCCCGAAGATAGGTAACGACAGGAAGACATAACCTTTCATAGGTCAATCAGATGGTTCAACCAGACATCGAAAGAATCAGCCACTGCACAGGAATAAAGCAGGGCTGAAAGGAAATCCCAGGATTGAATTGTTCGTGTGCTAATTTCTAGGAATGAAAGCTAGTGCACAATCGAATTTCCTAAATTCAACATAGAAAGAATTTAGATATAGCCAAAAGATAGGTAGCCTCGAGGAAATGTTGCTTGGAACCAAGCAGCTTGGTTATCAATTCCCGAAGATAGGAATTGGCATATGAATATAACTTCCGTGATGACAGCAATCAAGCAAAGCATACACAACTAAGGACATGTAGGGACAATCACAGAAGGTCGGAACTAAAACCACCGGACTTCCGCAATCCTAGAATGGGATTGAGAGCTAGACCAGGGGCAATCAAATCATGTGTCCCAAACCTCTCCATCTCTCATAATCACTCAAATACAGGTCTTCGAAATAGCTAGTCCCTCGAGCAGGGATAGATGCACAAATACTTGTTCGGAAGAAACGTTGCAAAGTCCAAACACGAATAACCATGAGGTTGGTTAGATAATGGTTCTGTATCATAAAACGGAGCATTCTGGCAATAAAATCGCCAACAAAGGAAGTAAAGGATTTAACGTTCAGAAATCAACCATCACTCATAGTTTGGCAATGACGAGAAAGATCGATGGTGTACTCAAGGTCTAACTAGATCATTTGGTTCCAACTTGCAGGAATATGCCATTACCCGAAGTTTGGTGATGCTAAGAAGAAACTCCCAGAATGAAACTATCGATACATCGGCTTTCGAAAATAGAAGCAAAAGCTTGATCGAATCTTTAATCCTACCTTCTGGAATCTTACGTTATCCGAAGATCCACAACATCGAGGAAAAATCCACAGGGTTGAGTCATCCCTACATGAGTTTACGAAGATAGAAACCAACACATGATTAGGATCTCAACGCCGAACTCAGAAGAATTTACTTTAGCAAAAGATGCCAGGAACGCATCTTTCTCATGCCTATTGACATCATTACAAAAACTTAGATCTTAGGATCAAGCAACAAAGTCCCTAGGTCTCGAAGATAGGAGCTATCGTGTCAATCGAACTGGGGCAATCGAACTTATTACTTTGAAGACCTAACCCCCCAAAACGCGTTGGTTTAGTAGTCAGATTAATGTTTAATCGACGGTATTCTATCGTTTTAGAAAATAGCCGAAATAAATTGTAATAAAAATAATCGCAAGCGCACGGCGTACAATTTTAGTACGTGGCGAGTACGGGTCGATCCACAGGGAATTGTAGTGATTTTAAAATTTCTACTCAATCAAATTAAACCAAGATTTGAAGTTGTGATTAGCTATAGCAATAGAAAGTGGATTAAAATGTGAGAGTTTGAAGGCAATTTAGAGGCAAATCCCTTCTCATGATCACATAAATCAACATATATGAAATTATGATCTTTTTTTTGGTCATTAGTAAATTTAGTTGATGTGTTTATCATAAGTATGGCCTATTTGTGCTATTAATTAGCCCAACATAAACCATCAAACTATAACACACCCGCTAAAACACTTCTTAACTCTCACGAAATGATAATGAAATTAAACATAAAATCTATTCTAAGCATTATCTATTTACTATTGCTAGTAATAGACCATCAAATTTTGATTCTAAAATTCACTTCATTATCATAATCATATGTAGATGAAGAGGTAATTTGTGTTTGTGTTTGTTTAAGCATAGCCTATTTGGTGTCAACAACATAGGCTATCAAATTCAAAGCTAAAACAACAATTTTTTTTACCCATTCAAACATTTCCATTAAGCACAAAAAGAGATCAGAAATTAGCAAATGTTGAATCTACATGATTAAGAGAGCTTCATTACCCCTAAATTTAAGGGGTTTAGCTTCTCATATTTGTTATCATTTCAACAAATATAGAGTTCAACATGAAACAAAAATAAGAGGAAAATGCAAGCTAATTAAAAATAAAAGAGAGCTATACTTGCATAAGAAATAAAACTAAGCTACCAACATAAGAGGAAAGAGAACATGTAAACAAAAATAAGCATGAATTAAAATTGCATTAAAAAAATTACATAAGAAGAAAATAGCTAAGAAGCCAAGAAAGAGAGAAAGATAGTTTATATTTACAATTTATGCCTCAAACTAAACTAACTAAAGAGGAGGCTAAGAGCTCATTACATGAAACATAAGGGGTATTTATACTTGTTTTGAAATCCTAATCCATATTTTTGGGGACTACCCAAAATACCCTTGAGGAAGTTTGTCCTCAAAGTTTTCATTAGCATGAGCATAATCCACCATTACATGTGCATGTAACTTTAATCTCCACTAACATGTGCATTAGCTCCTAATTGTACATCATGGTAAGTGGGTAGGTGGAGTCCTCCATGTTGTATGAAATGATTTATTTCCATCTTCATTTGCTTGTTTCCTTCCTTTGTGCATGCATACATACATAAAACCTCTTCTAATTTCCATCCAATTTCCTACAAATAAAAATAAAATGTGCAAATAAATATTCTCAAAATTAATATATGCACAGAAATGACTATTTTACCCCCAAATTGATGTATGAATGATGACTTGAAAGCATTTTTGAAATTTGGTTTTAAACATGTAAAAACACCCTATATGCTCATTTATTTAATTAAATTAGATTATATATGGAAGTATAAATATGCACATTTACGTGCACATTAAGTAATCAGCCCTACGGGCTAAGGCATTTACACCAACGCTTTATCAAACGAGCTCAGTTGAGCATGAACTCGACTGAATATAAACAAGAACAGTCATGAAATTGGCTAGACCAAGCTACCTCATAGTTCTATAAAAAGCAATTCTTGAAGCCGAGAAATTAAGCCAATAATCCCTTGAGACAGAAGCTAGTGTGCAGATCGAATTCCAAAAACCACAAAGGAAGGATATTTGCGATGGAATAACTCATGCACTAGTTTCCGAAGACCGAAGTTCTGCCCGATCAAACTTCCACTACAACTCTACAAGAGAAGTTGTGCCTTGTAATTTAACTGTAATCGATCATCCCAATATGATAGGAATAATAAGCGAAGCCTAAGTTGCGAAGGACCCAGCTTTTGGAGGAGTGGAAGTCCCTATGTCAGAATAAAGTTTGGATGACCGAAAAGTCATTTTCAACAACAAAACTTGGCATTCAACCTTGTCAGGTATGTTTTACTTTAAATAATATCCTCGTATAACCAACGCCTGAAATCTAAGGGAAGTCGGCGTATGTTGACCATTCGGGTTCGAGCGTTGACCGGGGCTGATGCAGTGTGTTATCTACATAAGAAGGGTCCAGTATCCTGAATACTGGAAACAAACAATCTAGCGTAGATAGCTTGCTTACATTTGAAAAACAATCCATATTGTCCTTTGAAATTATCTCTTCCACACTTACCCGTTATCGATCAACGATCGATAACGGAGCCACTGTCCAAAGCAACGCAGGAAGCTTTTCTTTCCAGGATTCCTGGAATACAGAATGGAAAGAGCGATACGATTGAATCATCCACTATATTCGATTTTGGAATAAATTGTCGCATTGAAATTCAAAAACATCGACGGGAACTTAACCAAATTCTCGAGAAGAAAAAGCTAAAGACAAAGAGCATGGCTTCGCTCCAGAACGACGACAATCGTTCGAGATAAAACTTAGCTTTACCGCCAGTCGAATTGAAACTATATGGGACAACTTAAAACCTACATCATGCACCTACTTAACGACCTAAACCCTTGCATAAACTACGGTGCAAAGATTGCATCGTCAATACCAGGAATTGAAATTCAGAGCGAAATCAAAAAACGAACGGCTATCAGAAGTCATTCAATTGAGAACAACAACTTGAGGTGGACTCTGACGATTCATATAAAAAATTCAACAGTCAAAGCCAAATTTGCATGGTAACCTTGACACGATCAACTAGATTTCACAAAATGAAAACTCAAAAGAAGTTACTTCTAGAGCATGCCTTGTTTTCAACGAAGGCTTACTTTGGGGGATAATTATTATCTGGGTTTTTAACCCAGCAGAATCCAGAGGAAGTCGAGAGAACTCCATCGAGTCAGAATAGCTTAAAAGCCAACCGAAAGGACTAGAACAAGGTGACAAAGGAAGTCAGGAAAAAAGAAAGGAAAATACTCTAAGGGCATGGATCGCTAGCGATCCATGGAATTAACTCGAAGGTTCATGAACAACATCAACACGAGATAATATATGCGATCTAAAAGGAAAATCTTAGAAAACCACTAAGTACATGGATCGATAGCGATCCATGCACTATGTACTGCTAGCAATCCATACCTTTTCGCCAGATCACCATAAACTCTAGAAGAACAAAGTCCAAAAATAGACCAAGTATATGGATCGCCAGCGATCCATACTATTTCATCAATCAGCTGCGATGTTCATGGAGCAAAGCAAGGGGAAAATTCTAAGGCATTGGCTCGCATGCGAACCAAACCTATGGCTTTCTAGCGATCCATAGCCAATAGATCACTAGCGATCCATCCTTTTAGCTCGGGTCGTGGTGTAACCTCTAGTGCGCCTTCCTGTGTTGATCTACAAGTAGGTGGCAAGCAGACTTGGCCCAGTAGTTCTCCAACCTCTATAAATACAATCCTGCATGCAACATAAACTGGATGATCTTCGGACTTGTTGCTGAAACTATGCTGGAAGCTTTCTTCACTCCTCACCTCCCTCACAATGGTCTTCAAAGGATTTCATTGTGATTCTCCAGTGGATTCCAACCTTGAAGATTCAATGTAGTTAAGGATATTCAAGGGCTTTGTAATCAAATACAACTTGTAACAGCAATCAGTCGATAATAAAAACTATAAAGTGGACGTAGGCTTCGTTAACAGCCGAACCACTATAAAAATTCTCTGGTCTTCTTTCTATTTCTGCTCTTTTGCATTTATTCTCTATATTTTGCTCTGATAAACAGGCTGGTGCTTTCACGCTCAATCCAGGGTGTTGATCCAATTTTTGGGTTAAAAACTATTATCTAGCATTTTCCTGGCTATATCCGAACTAATTAGATAGGTTAAACTCGACTGTCATCAAGACCAGTAAGCTTAGAGCGATGATTGTGGGGTCTAGAAATCAAATATAGATGATAATATAAAGCCATGATCAACAGAATTAAGAGATATGCAATACAGAATGTTCGAAGTATGGGATATAGCTTAATCTAGAAAAGGGATCGGCTATAATCCCTCTCAACCATAAGGATCGGTTTACTTCAGCTAAGCAATTGCAACTTAATAGAAAACAATCGATATCTCAAGATCCAGAAGTCTAATACATATCAAACATTGAGAACAGATGTAGGGACCCTAGGAAGTCTACCCTAGGGATCGCACCCCAAAAGGAGTAAGCAAGAGGGGTTGGCCCTCTTTCCTCCATAGGGATAGGCCAAAATCAGGTAACAATACACTTTGCAGCAATGATCGAGCAATAATTCAACATTTACGAACCCAATTAACCTGAAACTTGGAGGCTAAGCATAATACAATATGGAGAAGCTCCCATAAGGATCGCACTCCAAAACTCCTCCAAATTAGGGATCGGCCCCGATCCCTATTTCTTGGGATTTGGGCCATGCGATCCCTCCTGTGGGCCCCTATGATTTTGGAGATCCTTCTGCCGAATTTTCAAGGAGATATTTCATCATCTTCGTCTATAAATATAGAATTGATTGTTCATTTTCGGGGCTTTTACGTTGCTTGTTGCTTTGTACTCTTTGGTTACTAAGGACTTTTATCCGATCCCTATTGTACTCAATTTACAAAGTGATTAACAAAGGTATCTCTACAAATTGGACGTATGCAAACAACGTCGAACCACTATAAATTTCCGTGTCTCTGTTATTTGCTTATTGCTTTACTGCTATATTTCCTCTATTTACATTTAATATTCTTCATTTATTCCTCTACAAAATCTCCATTAGGTGTTTGTGCTAACTTTTGATGTAGACATTTTGGTGCTTCCTGAGAAATAACATTCTCATCTCTATTTGGATCCCTTTGTTGCTACTAGATTGCATAAATCCCAGGAAGAGATCCAGAATTTTCTTTAATTAGTTTATCCATTCTATATAGATTTGCAAAAGTCTAAGAAAAACTATTAACAAGGGTTAGGAACACTAGATCTACCTCTTAAAATGCAGAAGGAAATGAGAAAGCTAGCATCCAGTAAGGAGGCCAAAGCAATCTACCAGTAGATGTTAATGCTACTAGTCTAGTTGATGTCTAGAATCCAGCTGATTCTATCACAAGGTCTTATTTGCAGAATCTGATGAGGGAGCTTGTGGATTGCCGTCGATAGTTAAACCAGCAGATTCAAGCCAATATCGATCTAATGAATCAATTCAGGGAGCAAAAGCCTGGGAAAACTAGGAGTCAGCCAACCGCTTATTCTTTATCGAAGTGTTCTTGTTCATCTGATGACTATCACAGATGCAAACATCGAAGAACATATGGATATCGCGCAGAAGCATCTGGACATCGACAAGCAAAATTGTCTGGATTGCCAGGATCTATCGGGGCCGATCACTCTAAAGGGATCGGGGCTGATCCCTCCTCCAAAAGAGGAAATTTGCCTCCTCTTGGCAGGGTACAAGCGGGAGTTGCCGCGGTTGATTTGGATGCTGGAGTTCAGGTGGATGTAGACTAGTTACCTACCTAGAATGACGATGAAGTGAACACACATGTTATGAATCGAGAAGATGTTGAGCCAAGAAGGCGTGGAACGACCCGTAGACATCGACCAGACCATTCACGTGAGGTGAAGCATGACTACTGTTTGGCTCCAACTATCTAAAAGCCGAACTTGTCGGCTATGGTTAGACAGCTAGTAAGGGAGATCCAAGGCTTGACCAATGATGATTAGGGGATCTTAAGAAGCCATACCCTATTCACCGACAATAACCTACATGTGGAGTATCCAAGGAGGTTCATCATGCCATCGATGCCTGCCTCCAAGAGAAAAACCAACCCTAGGCAACACATCATGAGATATGAATGGCTGATGGATTCCACGTGAGCTGATGATGCCAAAAAATGCAGATGTTTTCCTATTACTCTCTCTGGCATAGAAACGATGTTGTTTATGAGATTACCCCCACGGTCAATCTCTAAATTTGAAGATTTTGCAGGAAAGTTTGTGGAGCAGTTCCATATGCATACAACTCGCCCCAAGGATGTAATGCCCTATCAAGCATGATTCAGGCTCTAGGAGAATTGCTGAAAGACTATTTCGAGAGATTTCGTACAGCCGTCACTGAAGTTAGTATTCTGAATGACCATTTAATATTGATGGCGGTAACAAGAGGGATTGACCCAGAATCCGACTTTGGCGATTGGTTAGCTGGCAAAACACCCGCAACGTTGGAGCATTTCTATGCAAAAGCAGCTCAATATTTTAGGAAAGAGGAAGCTAGATGCTCTATGAAGAAGAATGTTGTGGGACCGAGTGGAGAGGCAGTATAGAGTAACATTGCAGTGAAATAGTCGGGGGAGAGTTCCGAAAAAGTTCAAGTAAATGTCCAAAATAAATAGAAAGGCAGTGATCGGAACTGTGAGCAAAAGAGGGATTCTCGAAGAGGAAAGTCAAGGATTCCAATGTATGATACCTACACACCACCGAATACATCCCTAGATAATGTCTACTTGTCTACATGAAACACTATGCAGTATAAGAAGCCACCTCCGAAAGAATTGATGGAGAAGCAAAAGCAGACTGGAAAATACTGCCGGTTCCAAAAATGCTATGGTCATAACACAAATGAATGTAGGCATCTCTAGGATGTTAATGAGAAAATGATTCATGAAAGAAAACTACAACAGTTTGTTAAAGCCCCATAGGATGGTGGGCTACGGACATCCGACCCTAATCGAGGACAAGCGCCGTACAGGGCAAAGGAGCTTGCATGGATTAGTGGAAGATTAGTGATCAATACAATAGTCGGAGGACCACATCCATATGATAAGAGTTGGCATGAGATGGAGCGCTATGCTAGCGCAATCAAGCATATGAATTTTGAGTGTTGTTCAAGTATAGAAGATGAGACTCCAGCAAAACTGCAGCGCACAATGGAAGACAATAATGTATTCAGAGACAGAGCTGCAGATAAGGTGGTGGCATCGATGATCAACCCATGATCATTTTGGCTATAATTGGCCTTGCCTTAGTGAGGAGGATCTTGATTGATTGTGGTAATTCCGTGAATATAATTTTCAAATGGCTTACGATCAAATGAGGATGGTAGTGAAGGACTTGAAACCGTCTAAAGCCCGCATTCATGGCTTTAACGGTGCTGCAACCAAAGCGGTCAGTTATGTCGAATTGCCCGTAGAGTTGGGAGAAGGTGACCGCAGGAGAGTGCGGATGTTGCCATTTGTTGTCCTAGGTTGACTCTCCTTACAATGCTTTTCTAGGCTGACCAGCCCTTGTTGAATTCCATGCAGCTCTTGCCCTATGGTGTTCCCAACTGATAATGGTGTTGGAGTTGTGCATGGTGATCAAGCGATCGGACTTTCCTGCTATGTGGCTGAATTGAGACACGTTTAGTGAAAGGAGAAAGGTAAGGGTGTGGACAAGTCTATATGCATCCAAGCCATCGAAGATTGACAATTAGCGCCTGGGCCTTGGCTTGGGCGCTAAAGTTGGTTCTATAAAGACATATCCGGGGGATGACGAGGAGGAGACCAAAGAGACCAAGGCTACACCGGCTGAGTTGACGATCGACATCACGGTTAGCCACGACGACCCATCACGGGTCCTAAAGATCGGATCATAGCTTAGCCCCACATGATGAAAGAACTTGCTGGTTTTCTCCGAGCGAATCTTGACGTGTTCGCTTGGACTCACTCTAGCATGTGTGGGATCTCACCTGCCAATGCGAGCCACGCATTAAATATTGACCCTAGGTATGTTCCGGTGAAACAGAAAAGGCGTGGCATGGATCCGGAAAAATCTTTTGCCCTTAAAGAGGTGGTGGATAGGCTCAAAAGCCATGGGTTTATTCGCAACACCCTCTACCCTAAATGGATATCCAATCTGTACTTATGAGAAAGGTGAATGGAAAGTGGCAGACATGTGTTGACTATTCGGATTTAAACAAAGCTTGCCCAAAAGGCAGTTTTCCCATTCCGAGAGTTGACCAGCTGGTGGACTCTACCGTAGGTCATGAGTTGCTATTTTTCATGGAAGCATACTCTGGATATAACCAAATCCCGATGCACACCCTCGACCAGGAGCACACTAGTTTTATTACCGACATTGGATTGTACTGCTATGTGGTAATGCCATTTGGATTGAAGAATGCTGGAGCAATCTATCAATACCTAGCTAACCGAACGTTTAACTATCAGATTGGAAAGACAATGGAGGTATATGTGGATGATATGCTTGTGAAGTCACGATGATCAAGCGACTACATTAGAAACTTAGCAGGAATGTTCGATATCCTTTGATATTACAAAATGAAGATCAATCCTTTAAATTGTTCTTTTGGCGTTGCATCAGGAAAGTTCTTAGGTTTCGTCATTAATGCTCACGAAATCAAAGCTAATCCCGAGAAGATTCGAGCAATTCGCAACATCTAGGTGCCAAAGACCATCAAACAAGTGCAGAGGTTAAATGGGAAGATTGCCGCCCGAAGTCGATTTATTTCCTGAGCCACCGATAAATGCATTCCTTTCTTTAACTTGATCAAAAGAGGGAAAAGAAACTTTGGATGGACACAGGATTGTGAAGACGCATTCCAAGCTTTGGTGAACCACTTAGAGAGGCCTCCCATCTTGTCAAAGCCGGTGGATCACGAAGACTTATATATCTACTTAGCCATGTTGGTACACGCTTTAAGTGCTGCACTGCTTTGCGAGGAGAATCGAATCCAAACACCGGACTATTATATTAGCAAGAGATTAATAGGAGCTAAAAGGAACTATCCAAAGATAGAAAAATTGACATACTGCTTGTTGATTGCTTCACGAAAGCTCCGCCTCTATTTTCAGACTCATCCCATCAACATTTACACCGATCAGCCGTTGCGACAGGTCCTACAACAACTTGAAATGTCTGGAAGGTTACTCGAGTGGAACACTGAACTGAGTCAATTCAACGTCACTTATCTCCTCGGAGAGCCATCCAGGACAGGCACTGGCGGACTTTATAGCAGAATTCACTACACATGATGATCTTCCAGAGAGCAGTGGAGCCTCGACCATTTGAGGGAAAATATATACAGATGGAGCATCTAATGATCGTCATTCTGGAGCTGGAATCGTGCTAGTAACTCCATAAGATTGATCAATTTTCTATGCTTTAAAGCTTGGCTTCCCTGCAACGAACAACGAAGCTGAGTATGAAGCTCTAACTGCTGGACTCAAACTTCCCAAAGAGCTGGGAATAAAATCCCTTGAAATATTTTGCAATTCCTAGTTTGTGGTATACCAAGTCAGGGTAGATTACCAGCCTAAAGGACAACGACTCGCTCCGAAACTTATCCGAGTTCAAGAGCTATTGACGGACTTTGAGTATTATAACTCACGCACATTCCCCGTGATCAAAACAAAGAGGCCGACTCGTTGGCAAAGTTTGCTAGCACCGAGGATGCGCAACAATTGAGCTTGGTTCCAGTCGAAGTACAAGATGCTCCGAACATAAACCGGTTGGAAATCGACTGGGTAATAGAGATGGAGCCTGAGAAGAAGTCATGGATGACTCTGATTAAAGATTAGTTTCTACATGGAGTCCTTCCCAAATAGAGGAATGAATGGCAACAAGTCCTCCGCAAAGCTTCACGGTATATCATTCAGGAAGGGGTCATGTATAGAAAGGGTTTTTCCGTTCCCCTACTTTGGTGTATCGCTCATGATGAAATAAAGCGAGCCATAAATAAGTTCATGAAGGGGAGTGTGGCGACCACACTGAAGGGCAAACCCTAGCAAAGAAAATACTCCATTATGGGCATTACTGGCCAATTGTCAACCGAGATGCTGCTAATTACGCTAAGCGATGCGACAAGTGCCAGATGTATGCAACAGTTCCAAGAGCTCCGCTGAAGAAAATCACACAAATGTTCAGTCCATGCCCGTTTGCAACATGGTGCATATATATTATCGGTTTCTTGCCGATCTCAAAAGGTGGTGCGAAGTACACCATCGTAGCAGTTGATTACTTCACCAAATGGGTCGAAGCAGAACCTTTAGCCACGATCACGACAAAGAAAGTAATCATCTTTATTGTTCAGAACATCATCTGCCATTTTGGCATTTCATGAACCATTGTAACTGATAATGAAACCCAATTCAACAACGCTGAATTCAAAGACTTCTGCCATCAGCATCATATTAAAAAGAGATTTGCGGTAGTTGCTCACCCTTAAGCAAATGGACAAGTTGAAGCTGTAAAGAAATTCGTAAAGCCTATTCTGAAGAAGCATTTGGAAAGGCTAGAGGCAAGTGGGTGGATGAACTCCCAACAACATTATTGGCTTACAAAACCACCCACAAGTCCGCGAAAGGCCATACTTCATTCACCCTTACATACGACTCCAAAGACATTATTATTGTTGAACTCGAAGTCCCTTCTCATTGAGTAACCTACTACGATCCCAGAACGAATAGATATTTCCTCTTATAATCTCTAGACTTTGTAGATGAGAAGCGTGAAGAAGCTGATTTGAGGGCAGCGGCACACCAACACCGAGTCGTCCGATACTACAACTCTAAAGTCCGACCTAGAACCTTTGAAATCAACAATCTCATCTTGAAACGGTTTTTCCTACCCTGTTACACATGAATCCTACTTGGAAAGGACCATATGTCATTGAATAGAGGCTTGTAGACGGAACTTTCAAGCTAGCAACTATTGATGGCATCACACTCCCAAGGGCATGGAATAGTGAGCATTTACGATGCTATTTCACTTAGTTTATTCCTTTTCATTCAGTTTTATTTAATTTTCGAATTTTCTTTAGTATTTGATTTTCCAGACATGTCATAAGACAAATTATATCATTTCTTTCCATTTGGCAAATAAAATTTGAAATTTCCTTCATATATGTGATTGTTGTAGATTACATATCAGTTACAATACCCGACTAACTAATATTGACATGTCCTAGCAGATTCCTAAAGTTTGGAGCTAGCCGATTACATAAGTTCACTATTGAACTAAACAAAATGAACATGGTCCTTCTGTTCGTTCGATGATTCTCACTCATAACCCAATGGACGGAGTACCTGATGAGTAATTGATGTGACTTGACCATCCAATAATCAAATTAATCCAATCGAGTGATGGGACAGACATGAATAAAAAGCGATCGTGATATGAATGATCGCTCGCTAAGTCAAACCCCGGACTTGGGGGCAAGTCAATCAACTAAGGAAAGTACGGTCCGACTATTTTCCGAAATAACTTTAAGTCCCCAGAGTGTGAACTGGAGTATAAACGCAAATTGGGTGCGATCAGATCACCTGCCAACTAACTCTTATTTCCAAAGTGTGGATAAGAGTATAAACAAATAGATGAGCACCCACCACTCACTATTCCATAAACTCCGACCTGAAATAGATAGGGGGTATATAAACTCACCAAGGATGGAGTTCGACCATCCACTATCTAACTTCGCAAACTCTAGACTGGAGCTAGGAGTATAATCACTTAAACTGCTAAATCGGATGGGTAACACTAGGGCTCGAGCCCAGTGTTTGGTACAACTTAAGGCCACGACTATACAGAGACCTTGAGTAAAGATTAATGGATGATTATCCGAATCAATGAGCAACGAATTACAAGTACATTAAATGGAAAAGTAATATCTCGACTATTCAAACAAAATTCACATAAGAGTTCAACAGAAAATAAAGAACTTTTATTTGCACATTAAACCCGAAGATCGTAGTACAAGTTTATCCAAAAGCGAGGGTCGTACCCGCATAATCACGGCCAACAAAAAGAAAAAAAACTATACAAGCTATATACAAAGTAAGCCGTAGCGACGGCTACTTCTTTTGCCTCTTCTCCCTTTTGAATTTCTTGGGAGTGGTCCCACCTGAGCCTTCACATGTCCCTCTCTTCGATCCTTTACCACCCTTGGCAAGAGAGCTTTCAGAGGTTGGAGGGAGTTCTCCGGAAACTGAACCACCGGGTGTAATGACTTGCAGTGGGACGAGATTTGGATCATCGATGTCCACATAAACGGGTTCAACTTTAGCTTTTTTCTTCAATGACTCCTTTCTCTCTTGATTTGCTCCTTTAAGCTAAGCTCATTAGTGTTTTCGGAGGCACTCGTGATCACAACATCATCAAATTCATCTGACAATGGCTGATTGTTGGCCTTTCATCATCAAATGCTCCAATAACTTGAGCATCGAGCCCTAGAATGTCGGTAGCTGCCGGAGTTTCATTAAATGTCGATTGATGCTCCACATCGACATTGATTCCTAGAGTTTGACTAGGAGCTGGAAGATCTACAGATTCATGGTAACAAGAAAATAAGCCCATAACTATTGGGCATGTGGAATGAAACCTCTCGAATAATGGAGAGTAGAGCGGGATACCTGTGTCTGGCCGACTTTCAGTTGTCGCTGATGTGCTCCCTTCTTGAGTAGGAGTCAGCACCTTTGATTGATAACCAGATCTGTCCGGATCATAGGTTAGATCCTATCCCGTGCCAAGTGAAACTGATGCTCTGGCTATTTGAAGTGAAGGGGGACCTTTGGGATCAAACTCCGAAGCTTCAACGATGTTTTTCCCTTTGCTGGAGGGTGCTAAAATATCAAGTATCAGAGCCTTGCAACAGCAAGATCTAAAGGTTCATTCCCATGAAGGATCTCTCGTACCAGTTTCTCCTCATCCAAATCAGCTTTGCCAAGGGATTTCTTCCACATTTCTATGATATTTTCCCAAGCCTTAGCAAGCGATTCAAGATAGCCCTCTCTAAGAAAACTCAAGTCACAATGGATTAAGACCTTAGCATTGTATTCAACAATCAAAGGATCGAACATGTTCTTAATCTCATTCCAGCTAACCTCTTTAGAATCCTCCAACTAGGCCTCAATTTGTCATCAAACTTCAGTACGACCAACTTCCCTTGCCTTTTCCTTAAGGACTTCGATTTGAGCAAGTTCCTCAACAAGTTTAAATTTTAGCTCTCGAGCTTTGATGGCCTCTTCACAATAACTTTGAGACTCCTCCCGAGCTTTATGTTTTTCTTCTTTCTCTTTCTTAAGGATTTCTTCGAGTTCCTCAATGTAGTGGACTAGAGTGCTTTTCTCTTTTTATAGTGTGTCCTTCTCCAGAGCAAGCATCACTGCGGTTGAGGGCAACATCCAACTCCTTTTTGTGAGCCATTTCCATACGACTAACCGCCTCGGATGTTTCTTCCTCTTCTCTACCGCGGCTAGCTTCGCTGTCAACTCTGTGATCTCATCATCTTGGTGTTTGATTATGTATTTATCATGGATCACCTCCAGCTTAAGGTGATCAACTTCATATTTCCTTTCAGTAGACACCTTAGAGATTTTCTCAGCTAAGTGCTGGAATGCTTCATACTGCGTAAAAACATTGTTGACACATGCAAGTGAACTCGCTTTACCACTCCCTAGAATTGTATGGACATAAGGAAGAAACTTTAGCCTATCAAAGTAGATTTTTGAAAAATTGACCTTAAGTTCGGCTATTCTTCCTGCTGTAGAGGGCTCGGGAGTTGTAGTAGTCAAAGCTGGATCAAAAGTAACAATTGGGCATTTGGTCGACCTATGATCGCAAGGCTGTCGAGAATCAGAT
Source organism: Allium fistulosum (assembly GCA_030737815.1). Taxonomy (NCBI): domain Eukaryota; kingdom Viridiplantae; phylum Streptophyta; class Magnoliopsida; order Asparagales; family Amaryllidaceae; genus Allium; species Allium fistulosum. Next base: position 406,788,477 of record CM060904.1, on the reverse strand, counting down.
GAACCTAAATAATGCTCAGGCGGCACATCAGTTTGGGGAACATAGGAAGAGGTCTGATCGTTGCTGTGTATAGGAGGATTGGGCTGAATTTCCTGATGAGATGATTGAGATTTAGACTTGTGTTTAAAGGATGAAGATTCCCTTGAACGGTAGCTTCTTTCCTAGATGTCATCACTTTCTCGACGCCTGCCCGAGTCTAGACCACGATTGGATCATACTATGTTGAGGAGCCCCTCAAGAGATCAAAGGCACGGGAATGAGACATAACACCTGTAGATCAAACAAAAGCATATATGTGACCATCAAATAAAAGATAGACAAAAATCATGTAGTGCAGTGCGCGTGATTGTGAGTGTCCTAGTGTCCCCCTGATGGACCAGTTACTATGGCCTTGCTTATAGGAGTGATTTCCCCTTTGCTGGTGGGAGGAATGCCATCACCAGTCCTGGTAGGAGAATTAAGTCCCCCAACACTAATGTTGGGAAAGTCAAAGGTCATGATACCGTTAGGAATCTGGAGACTTGAGAATCCTTCCATTGAACTTTCTAAAGGTTGAGAGGAAGACTCTTCTTCGAAAGGGGTGATGAAGAACTCGGACTTTCTATCCGTTTTGGTGACCTGATGACAGCCGAGCCGGTGACCGAAGCCCCAGTGAACGACGGCTGTAACTATAACGGTCCTAAGGTAGCGAATTTCCTTATTAGGTAAGTTCTGACCTGCATGAAAGGCGTAACAATCTGGGCACTGTCTCAGAGAGAGGCTCGATGAAATAGACATGTCTGTGAAGATGCGGGCTACCTGCACCTGGACAGAAAGACCCTATAAAGTTTTACATTTCACTGGGAATGGCTTTGGGCCTTTCCTGCGAAGCTTAGGTGGAAGGAGAAGAAGGCCTCCTTTCGAGGACCCGAGTCATCAATGAGATACCACTCTGGAAGAGCTAGAATTTTAACCCTGTGTCAAGACCTACGGGCCAAGGGACAGTCTCAAGTAGATAGTTTCTATAGGGTATAGGCCTCCAAATAGGTAATGGAGGCGTGCAAAGGTTTCTTCGGGCCGGACAGAGATTGGTTCTCCTGTGGAGATTGTACGCTAGCTTTTTTTCTTTTCTTGTTGGCACTTGAGATTGCATGCCTTGTGATGATTCAACCATAGGAGTGTTGCCCACACCTGGATCATTATCGCTAGGCTTGTTGGTTTCATCACCTCTAATTTCACCTTCTTCAGCATCGTCCCGAGCCTCCTCGATTGGGGGCACGACAGGGCTATTAGTGTCGCCTTCTTGTTCCACAACGTTTCTTTACAACGCAACACTTGTCAGAAGCCCGATGCTACGACCTTCTTCTAACAGTCTAAAAAGAGATAACTACTCATCGGTTACAAGGGATCTGATGTTCTTGTCCTCAACTAGGGTGGCGCGGATTGCAGAAACCGCCCTTGAATAATTATCACCTTTAAGTCGTGGATGGACACCTATTCAAAGTATTTCTTAGTTCAGGGTATGACTTGGGCTAAAGAATTTGAGAATAAAGTTTGGGCAACACTTACGTCCTTCCAACCATCGCCTCGCGAAGCCAAGTGGACAACGAATGTAGAACCATTCGTGTTTAAAGACACTGAGCTTGTTCCAACCAGCAGTTAGAACTTGACAGTTGGGAGAAAGCTCAAGGAAAGTATAAGAAAGGATTCCCATCCATCGTTTGAAATTGTAGATAAATATAAAGTCTTCAGGAGATGGGGGTGGAATAGAACATCCATAAATAGCAAGAAAGTGTCATGAAAAAAGCATAGCTGTTGGGATGCAGTTGAGCAGGAGCCGATCCTAGATAATTTAGCATCTCTTGGGTAAAAGAATTAAAAGGCGGCATACATTCGACCCATCACATAAATTTATTACATGTCGTATACCCCTCCATGGGAAAGTGAGCCCTATCATTCACTGTATGGACTAGAACATCTCCAAATGGGATCTCATGTTTAGAGCACAACCTACGAAGAGCAGCCTCACCAATCCTGGAGGCCTAGGAATCCATTGGGTTATCCAAAAATACATCACCCTCTATAGTGTTAGGGGTAGGATTTATCTCTTCCACGGGAAGGATGGGAACATCAGAAAAAAGGTCAACCAACGGACCAGAAATCTTTGGTTACTTAGTTTGATGTTCAGAAGAGAGTCTACCGGATATAGTTGCAGAACTTGACTCAGCACCTAGACTGCTATGCTGTGAAGGGTGTCTAGAAGACATGGCGACTAATTGCCCTGAACGTCTGGAGCCCAAATCAACTAAACTCGGTAGATAATCAAGATTAGAAAATTTTACCTATCCTCTTGTGCTAAGTGTAAACTAGTTTGGTGCAGTATTGTGCAGTGCAGAGATAAACAGTTCCAAATTAAAAGAAAAAGTAAGCGATGATACTTTGGATTCAGACCAGAGCGACCGTCATCGTTGACTATCTCAGCTGGCATTTAGATCGATCGATTATGTAAGCTTTGGGATCGACTATTAACATATCAAAGTGTGAAGTTCATTATTAAAGTACTTATGCTAAGTTGCAGTCCATATCAAAGTCTCGGTAGTTTAGTCGTTCAGTTTCAAGTTCAATATTGGATATGCAAGTCCAGTTGTCCATTATAGTCATATGTTCAAGTTCATTAAGACGGGATTGGTTCTGATTGTTCATGCAAGTGAATATGGATTGGTTTGCTCAAGTGTTCAAGTTCAATTCAAAGGCTTAGAATCGGCTAAGTCCCCACAGCCGATGCCTTTATTTAATACAACCGATCCCTCTCGAAAAGCCTATAACAGATCCCTCCATTCTCTAACACCATCAATCCCTATGCCAAAACCTATACGACCGATCCCTTAGTTGAGTACACCAACACCGATCCCTTCATGCTCCGCAAACAACCGATCCCTCGTCCACCAATGCAATCGACCCCTTCTTTCTTATATTCACTCCTTCCTCCTCAAACTTCAATAACCTATCCCTCTCCACACTTAACCACAACGATGCCTCTCAACTCGAGTAATACTGATCCCTCCACTTAACAAACTTCCACACCTTGTTTCCACGAATCTCTTCACTCTTTACCTTCTCCTTTCCTACCACCTCACCGAACCCAACATCGCCACCGTTCTCATCTCATATCCTCCTAACTCGCCCCATGCTTGATACAAGAAGCTCAACTTAACCTATCATCCTGTCACAAATTAAAGATTAAATGTAAGAAAACCTACCAATGTTTATAGAATACGAGTTACTCGAAGGGAGATGTTGGATTTCGGTTCAAATCGAAGGTGGAGCGGTGGTCCAAAGCAGGAGAGGATTGTGGATATAAAGATGGAAGCGGTTATTGTATCGAGGAGAGGGATTAGAGGAAAATTGGAAAGGGAGGGTTCGAAGCTGAGCTTGAAGAAAGAAAAGGCGAAGAAAGGAATGAAGTAAAGTAAAAGACAGAGTGGAAAATGTTAGTTTATATACGAGGCTAGAGGGATCGACCTGCTTTAGCTTCTACATGAAGCCAGAAAGACTAGTCCCCAACATATGAAGGGATCGAGTACGATCCCACAACTTGGGGATCCAATCTGATCCCTATGTACAGAAAAAATGAAAGAGAGAGAGAAGATGTGAGAGAAAGGGATCGGCTAAAAGAATTCTGATCCCTATAAACATAAAAAAAGAAAGAAAGGAGGAAAGGGATCGGGTACGAACCCTATTTGCATGCAAACATATACATAAAAAACTGTATAAAGAAAATAAATATATAAATGCAATAAAATTGCTTCTATTCAACAACAATTGGCGACGACCTGTGAGCATTGAAACATATCCGGGAGCCTACAACAAGAACGTGTGCCAGAACATACACGTGAATGTTCTAAAAATTCAAAATTTGAAATTGATAGAAATTGAATTCAAACCTGAAGCTTTCAAGGTCGAGACTGAATCAGATAGCCATAGCTACTAGCCCTATAGAACCGAACATATATAACAACTAATGGAATGTAATGTTGAATTTATACTATTGGAAATCGACTAAGCGTCATGACGATCAAAGAGAGATACAACACTTTAGGAAAATAATTCGACAGAAGGATAGTGACTATTCAGAAAACTTGATGGATTTCTTTCCGACGACTCTAACTTGCTTTGATTCAAAGAACGTCATGTTCAACACAAGATGTACTTTGAGGGGTAAGTGTTATCCGGCATTTTAACCTGGCTATATCCAAACTGATTGGACAAGTTAAACTCGACAATCATCAAGATCAGTAAGCCCAGAGCGATGATTGTGGGGTCTAGAAATTAAGTACAGATAGTGATATGAAGCCATGATCGAATAGAATTGAGAGATATGCAATACAGAATGTTCACAGTATGGAATATAGCTTAATCTAGAAAAGCGATTAGCTATAATCCCTCTCAACCATAGGGATCGGTTTACTTCAACCAAGCCAGTGAAACTCAATGGAAAACAATCGATATCTCAAGATCCAAAATTCCAATGCATATGAAACTTTGAGAACAAGATGTGGGGTCCCTAGGAAGTCCACTCTAGGGATTGCACCCCAAAAGGAGCAAGCAAGTGGGATCGGTCTTCTTCTCTCCATAGGGATCGGCTAGAATCTAGTAACAACACACTTTGCAGCAATGATCGAGAAATAACTCAATATCTACCAATCCAATTGACATGAAACTTGGAGGCTAAGCATAATACAACATGGAGAAGCTCCTATATGGATCACACCCCCAAAACTTTCCAAAATTGGGATTTTCCCCGATCCTTATTCTTAGGATTTGGGCCATACGATCCCTCATGTGAGCCTCTATGGTTTTGGAGATCCTTTTGCCGAATTTTCAGGGAGATATTTCATCATCTTCCACTATAAATACAGGCTTGATTGTTAATTTTCGGAACTTTTACGTTGCTTGTTGCTTTGTACTCTTTGGTAACTAAGGATTTTCATCCGATCCCTATTGTACTCAGTTTACAAAGTGATTAATAAAGCTATCTCTTCAAAGCGGACGTAGGAAAACAACGCCGAACCACTATAGACTGCCATGTCTCTATTATTTGCTTATTTCTTATTGCTTAGTTCCTCCATTTACATTTAATATTCTTCATTTATTCCTCTACAAAATCTCTATAGGTGTTTGTGCCAACTTTTGGTGCAAACAAACACTATCTTTTGGGAGAATGATTCGTGTTATTTATGGATCATATGTCTTTGAAATATTTATTCTCTCAGAAGGAGTTGAACATGAGATAACAAAGGTGGCTAGAGTTTTTAACAGCTTATGATTTCGGTATTGAGTATATGCCAGGGAGAGGAAATAATATTGCGGATGTACTTAACATGAAACATCATGGTATTAGCTATGTTAGAAGAATGGAAAGATTTAGAGGCATTGAGTACTTGTGTTGTGCGGTTGAGGCAATGACTAGTTCTAGTTGAAATATCGTAATGTTATCATATTTGGAAGTTCAACCAGTAATGATCGAAAGAATTGCTTCTAAATAGAGAGATGATTCATTACTAGTTGAATGGATTAGAAGACTTGAAGAGGGAACTAAGATTGATGATTTAAAGGTTTTAGTATTAATCAAAAGGGATGGTTGAGGAAGAAGGGACGGTTGTGCGTTCTAGATGATTGTAACCTAAAGAAGGAAGTTCTTAGGAAGTGTCATCAATTGAAGTTTAATATTCATCCTAGAGGAACCAAAATGTATCAGGATATGTAGAGGAGTTTCTTTTGGTAAGGAATGAAAAGAGATATAGGCTTATGGGTAAAACAATGTTTGAATTACCAGCAAGTGAAAACCGAGCATCGGAAACCAAGTGGATTGCTTCAAACTTTATAAGTGCCACTTTGGAAATGGGATTCTATATCCATGGATTTTATTGATGGGTCGCCAAGGTGAATATGGGAAATGAAAGTATTTGGGTTGTGGTAGATAGACTGACAAAAATTGCACACTTTATTCCCGTTAAGTCGATAAGAACGACACCTTTTTTAGCAAAGTTGTTTATGAAGAATATTGTAGGACTGTATGGGATTCCTGGTAGTGTAGTTAATAACAAAGATACTTTGTTCAGTAGTGAATTTCGAAAGAGTCTACAAGAAGTGTTAGGTACCAAGATGAAGATGAGTACTATTTACCATCCATGAACGGATGGGCAAACAAAGTTTTCAAAGATTTTTTAAGGGATTATGTACTAGAATTTAATGGGTCATGGGAGGACCATTTTCACTTAGATGAGTTTTCCTATAATAATTATCAAACTAGTACATGAATGACACCTGTCGAAGCTCTTTACGGAAGACCGTGCAAATCACCAGCATGTTGGTTAGAAACCAAAGAAAGATTGATTCTTGGACTAGACATGGTGAGAGAAGCTACAAAACAGATTGAGTTGATCCAAGCAAGGATGAAGGAAGCTCAGTCTAGGCAGAAAAGTTACGTAGATAAGTGGCGCAAAGATTTAGAGTTCTCAGTTGAAGACCATGTTTTTGTTAAAGTATCACCGATGAAGGGTGTGGTACGGTTTGGAAAGTTAGGAAAATTGGCATCGAGATATGTTGGTATGTTTCCTATCGTAGAAAGGATCGGGAAATTGACTTATCGGATAGAGTTGCGGAATAGTTTGGCAGGAGTTAAAGTTTTTCATGTCTCTTATCTTAGAAAGTGTGTGCATGATCTAGAGACTATTATTGCACTGATTGTATTGGAAGATTTAGTAGTGGAACCAGATATGACTTTTGTTAGATAACAATTTCGTGTTGTAGCAGGAGATGAGATTAAGAAACAAGACAATAAAGTTAGTGAAAATCCAATGGAGGGACAATGTGAAAGACTATACTTTGGAGACATAAGATATGATTAGAGATACTTATCCTGAGTTGTTTTGATGGTATGTTCTATATATGTCATATAGACTATTAGATAACAGGATATGTTATTATTACTATTATGTGTTTGTCATGCATGTTTGCATGATTGATATGCTTGTTGATTTCCTGTTCATAATTTCGATAACAAAATTCTTTAAGAGGGAGCCTGTAACACCCCTAATATTTGTTTACATTATTCAGGGAATTTAATTTGATAAATTAAATAGAATAATGTGATGGGATAAGGAGAATGAGATTTGTTAACTAAATTAGGTAGTGCCTTAAGTAATCAATTACAAAGATTATTTTAATCATAGAATAGAATAGAATTAATGAGAGGGGAATAATGGGAATAATTCCTTACTTCATGCCCTAAATCCTTTCTCTCTCATTCATTTTCATTTTTATTTCCTAAATCAAAACAAAATATAAGAAGGGGCTAGCCATTACATAGAAGAAAAGAAGGAGAAACCTAAGGGATTCAAAGGGAAAAAGCTTAGGGAAACTAATCAACATCAAATCTCAATATCTCTTATCCAATCTACGATGAATAATAGTATCCATTTCATTTGTTTATGTTTGTATTCGGATCTATGCTTGATTTTTGAATTGATTGTGATAATATGTCATGCTTGATTTTATGATATCATTGTTGGATTGAATGATGAATTATTGGAATTTTATGGAAGTTGTTTTATTGGTTTTGAAGCTAAAACCTACATTTTGATCTTCAACTGACTTGAAATTTATATATGTTGTGTAAAAGATTATTTTTGAGATGGGTTTGGAGTTCATAATTTTCCAAGTTCGTATAAATAATTATGATTTTCCTAAGGGGAAAAAGGTGTTTATTTCGGGTTTTTAATTAGTAAAAATAATTAAATTAATGTTTTGGTCCCGAAATTTTTATGTATGAAAGAAGAGTTAAATTCAAGCTTTTGGTAATTTTTGGGACTTTTTCCCAAACGATTATGATTTTCTATGAACTTGCTATTCTAGAAAAGTGTTTAATTGATATAAGTAAAATATATTAATTAGAAGGGTTTGTAAAGATATTTAAGAAGGTGGAATGTGATATACCAGCAATTTCTAAAAAGAAAAATGAAAAATAATTTTATTGTCCAATGAAAATTTAACATGGGGCAAGAGTTAGTAGTAAGTTTTAACTTTAAAAACAAATGAACCAGTTTTTATATTATTTACAAATATGCCATCGGCACATATATTTGGTGTTTCGATACCTCCATTTCGATACTTAAGGGGCCGATACATGTGATAGCTATTCAGTAGCTATGTGATGTATCTGCTATCTTAGGGGTTCAATACCTTATATTTTTTAAACTTGAAATCTAATGTTTTGATGAGGCTCGGCAACCCCATGGTTTAGAGGCTCAGTATCTTCTTTATTGTTAAAACTCGACTTCTTCAAGTTTTATAGGCTTGGCACCCATAAGAAAAGTGGCCCGATAACCCTAAATGTTTTAGAGGCTCGATACCTCAAAGATTTTAAGAACTCGACACCCTACGTATTGTAGAAACTCGATATCTTTAGTATAGATATACGGTAACTATATTTTAGCGGCTTGATAGCCGAATGTTTTACAAACTCGATACTATGTTTTATAGGCTCGATAGCCTTATCTTTTATGAATCTAATAGCTACGTTTTTAGGCTCGATAGCCTTGTGTTTTGCAAATCAAATAGTTATATGTATAGGCTCGACAACCTTATGTTTTACAAATTAAATAGCCATGTTTATCGGCTCGATAGACATGTTTTCTAAAGGCACAATAGCCTAATGTTTTGAAAACTTAAAGGCAATGTTTAGTGGCTCAAAAATCATGTTTTCTAAAGGTTTGACATCAATGCTTTGATAGAAAAAGTTTCAAAAGCTATGAAAAGAAGATAGTGCTTTAGCACAAGATTTTGGCTAAGTATATGGGCTATGTTTTCCTTGTTTTTAAGAATGATTTCAAGTGGTTTATTATATTTAAAGGTAAAATTTTTCAAGGAAATGGAATAGCATTTTAGCTTAATTTTATATGAATTTTGCCAAAGAATACTTACTACTTAAACCTAAGCAATTTTGTGATGGGTGTGACTATTGATTGAACATATTTTGATGGATGACATTATATGTTCTTGTTATCATTTGATTAGTTAAATTTACTTGTTTATTATTTATCATACTTACATCTGCATTACCCAACATTGCATCTTGGAATTTAGGAATAGAATTACCAGTTAGGTTGTTCCAGTAGTGAGTATGGTTAGACTAAACTCCCGAGTGGGTAGAATTACATACAGGAGATCAGGTAGATCAATTGTGTTAGGATGACTTAAACTAATCAAAAAAATAAGACCCATGGATTTAAAACCAGATAAGATTTTAAGTGGGACTGGTGTAGGGTCGCGCCCCATGCTTCAATCTTTAGCCCCTGGTTGGTAAAGGTCTGCGATTCCAGTGCGTAGGGCTTTGTTAGTAGTCAGACTAAAAGGATGTTTACGCATATAAAGGAACTCGTAGCTCCATATGCTCATAGGAAAAGGTTATTGGTTGGCTTGCAAAACCATTAGGTTCACCTAGGAAAACTATGACTTGGAAATACCGTCTAGTTTCCTCCTAACCGTATTCGAAGATTTTGGTATATCCGGTTACGTTTCGACCCGCTTCAGCAAGATAGGTTATTGGTTGGCCTGCGAAACCATTAGGTTCATAGTGACCCTAGGAAAATTATGATTTAAGACAGATGGTCCATTTGATAAGTTGGGTAAACTTTGGGAATGCATAAACCTATATTGACAGACTAATCACATTTACCCACATTGCATGCATATGATCATATCATGTTTTGTTTTAACCATTGTCGTTGTAGGTGCATGATTTATGTTCAGATTGAAATATTTGATAAGATATTAGGGAGGGGAAAACCCGTTCCATTCTATGGCATGGTCCTAGTAGATATCCATTTTTTGTTCGAGATGGTATATTATAATTCACACCAGACTTTTTGTCAGACCCGAAGATTTTGTTTTTCCCCTTAATCTCTCAGTTACTCATTTGAGTAGTTTGAAAGTATGGTTTTCAGGTTAGATAAATAAGCTTTGGAGATGTATATGAGGTAAGCTAATATTAGGAGTTTATTTTTGCTGTATTGTTTGAAGTTTATACTTTGTTTGAATGGATTTAATGACATAAATTATAACTTTCAAGTAGCTAGACTCTAATCATCCAAGAGGGTATATTCATATGTCGCTTTTAGCATATATTTGTAATTATTATATTTTCTCTGAACATGGAATCGATGTGATTAAGTCATGAGATTATGTATTGAATGTGAAAATTATTAATGGAGTGTATATTAGTATTTTTCATATTTATGTGCTCTTGATGTTATAGATACGATTAACCGATATGATTTTGTCACTGGGAATTAATACCATAGATGACTGCAACATCCGTAACGCTTAGTTTCAGGCCTCAAAATAAAGGATGTTATAAAGGCTTTGATGGAAAATATGGACGCTAGCATAGCATTGATGACCCAAACACCACAAGGGACTAGGAGGAATAGGAGAGAAGCTTCTCCCCCCAGATCTGAAGAAGAGAACTCGTCCATTTCTGCTCAGAATAGGTGACATAAAAGGGAAGCTGGAAGGAATCAGTTGTTTGGCCAATACAAGAGATTGTTGGAGGAAGTCAGAGTATTCCCCCCAAAAGAAAACAACTTGGTACTGATAGGAGTCAAGTCGGTACCGAGAGGTTTTCTGGACAACAAAGGGACATAGAATTGAAGCTTAGATTTTGTCTAACTCAGAAGATGACCTACTGCTTGATGACGATGATTACAAACTAGATGTTGAAGTTAATGATGCTGGAGTTCAAACAGCCGCAACAGAACAAACCGAACATCAACGGAAGACAAGAGGAGTGGTTCTCCTAGAGACTAGAGAATATATGCAACAGCGGATGAACCGACATTGTTTGCAGAGTCAATCACTCGGTGTACCTCCTGATTGTCGGCCTTTGTAATACCATCCCCACGAGGAATACATAGAAAATATGGTTAAAAGGTTGGTAGAGGAAAGCAAACATAAAAAGAACGAGGATTGGGGTTCCTTGCCAAGCAAAATTCTGTTTATGGAAAATATTCTGAGAGAATAATATCCCAAGAAATTGATGATGCCAACTATGCCATCATATAACGGGACTGCCAATCCTAGGCAACATTCACTCAAGTTTGAATGGCACATGGACGGTGCCAGAGTGACAGATGCTATTCGATATTGGTGTTTTTCCTATCTTCTTGTTGGGAGTTGCAACAAAGTAGTTCACTAGGCTCGCATCGAGATCCATATCAACTTTTAATGAATTAGCTAGAAAGTTCATGGAGCAATTTCAACTCCATATCGCTCGACCGAAGGACGTGATGCCCATGTTGAGTCTGTCTCAAGAACCTAAGGAATCCCTAAAGTGGTTCTTGAATCGGTTAATTATTGCTATTACAAAAGTAGGTAGACCAAAGGGGAATCCGGTATTCATGGAATTGGTCCGGGGCATATACTCGGATATGTATTTCAGTAGATGGCTAAAAATGAAACAACCTACGATTATGGAAGAGTTTCATCGGAAGGCTAACCAGTTTCTGCGATTGGAAGAAGCAAGTCTCGCTATAGGGAAAATTAATGATGGACAGTCGAAGGAAGTTATCTAGACCAATGATGCGATTAAACAAGCTGGAGAAAGCACTAGTAATGTGGCAATTAATGTTGGAAATTCTATTAACCAGAAGAAAAGGAATTTATGCCCAGTTTTAGTCGATATTGTTCTCGAGGCAATCTCGTCGTCAGGGGTAAATCAGACAGGACCGGTGGTAGGGGAATTGAATCATGATGGTACGACGAAGCTCTGATACCAAATGTAACGACCCGAAATTTTCGACTCAGAAAATTACGAATTGTTAAAGAAAAGAAGAAGAAAGAGGTAGAAGAAAAATAGAAAACAAAACTCAGAATCTCACATTTCGCAGCAGATTAAATATAATATCAAATAATAGCATTTATACAAAGGAAAGCTGTAATTGTTACTTTACATTCAATACCATTCAATCTTCCATAAGCAAGTTAAATCAACCACACTATCTCTACTAAATTTAATTAACCACCAATGAATTAAAAGTAATTAGCCTTGGTGGTAGACATGATGATAGAAGAAATGCCCGACGAATACAAAATTGGAAGATTGTATGTGCATGAATTATACATTGGAAAACATATACCTTGCAACTCGAGGAACATAACAATATAAGAAGCCATCTAGGAGGGAGCCAACTGAGCAGGAAAGGCGCTCTGGAATGTTCTGTCGTTTCCATGAAACTCCTGGACACAACACAGATGAATGCCGACATTTGAGGGATCTTATCAAGGAACTGGTAAGGAAAAATAAATTCTAGCAGTATATTAGAAAGCCACAAGAAGGTGGTCAATCTGCACGACCCCAAGGGTTACCTGCCCAAGGGAATCAACCTGGCCAAGCGAAGAAGGGCCTAGGTGTAATGATGGAAAATTAATTATCAACACCATAACTATAGGACCCCTTTGTAACACCCCCACCTCTATACCTATACTATCCAAGAGTATTAACAAGTAATACAATCAGATAATATGGAGAATGGGGCGATATGGGGTACACACGTAAATACTCCCTTAGACTAACACTAGTACATGTCTCATATATCAATTAATACTTACCATAGATGTACATGGTCTCGGTACAAAGCAATAAACACATGTGCCTCCCGGATGAATAATACACAACCACAGATGAAATTAATATGAAAGAACACAGAGTCAGAACGCAACAAATAAAATATAATATATAACGTACATATAATACATAGTTCAGTGGACTACAAAATGATAGTCTATATCCCAATACATAATACATCACTAAATAGATAAACTAAATATAATGAGCCTACAAAATGAGTAGGGAATTTATCATTCTATCTCTTCTATTAGCCTCCCAAAAGTCCATATCCTGCTTATTTTCATTGAGTACCTACACCTGAAATCTCTTGGATTAACTCAAGTATTATAAATAACACACAGGTTAGACTATGTTTGAATATGTCGTTAAATGATATAATAACAATAATAATATCCAGTATAGAATGAAAATTTCATATAAATCAAGATATAAATTGAGATAACCCATCATATTATCTACGCAATAACTAACATCATAGAAATCATAAGGATAAGTCAACCACAATCAAATCCATAATCAATAAACAAAGGCTATCTCTAAAATATTAGACCATCAGAAAAGTATGGATATAATGGAGACTGACTACACTTTAGACACAAGATCTCTAGTATAGCCAAACTCATCATGGAATATAAATAGTATATACTGATCCACTACACATACAATCAGAACCAGATGGAAGACTGACATCGCGTTTTCTTGTTCTAGGAGCCACACATGTGTTTGTTTGACATGACTCCTACAACCATCGATTACCATTACCTCTCCTCATAGTATTGTGACAATGATCCAGCAATGGGTTGACTACGCGTAGCCTCTTCGGTCATTACCAAACATGTGCCCCTATGGTAACTAACTGCTAGCCTATGTGACACAGGAGGCAACTACACACCAACTGCTAATAATATAAGGGTGTCACTGATTCGGGGCACGACCCCACATCTAGGGCGCTAGGTTAGATACTGGCTAATTTGGTTCACACCCGTAATATAAAGAGAGGGGGACAAAAGGTGGTCAGACACATAGTACTCATATCCAATAGCCATCACGGTCTCAATCATATGCCGGTGAATGGCTCTACATATCGGTTAACATATGGCTATAGTATACTCCCCATAGTGAGGATCATCATACACAAGAGTAATCCCCATTTGAGTGACATTTACTTACAATAAATAATCAAACAAATAACATAATGGTGTCATATACCACCACATGTTATTCAAATAATCATTCAATTCTCATAAAACACACTCGATCTACACTAGGTATCTCTATGTAACAAGCCCGATGAATAACTGGAAAAGGGTCAATGAAAGTCCCATACCAGACGGTATCACTAATCCGTTTATTCAATTTTCTCGTCACACAGAAATGAGAATTTTACACACAACAAAATATAATTGTTTTAGAAATACATAAGTATATATAAGGAATATAAATATTAATATTGAAAACAATAATTGTTTTATTAACGAAGATATATATATATATAGGGGTGTGTGTGTGTGTATAAAACATCATAATAGTTTTCAGAAATACTTTAATATAGTATAGAATTAACATCAATAATCATTGATTAAATATAGATATATAATAGAATGTACAAAATAAATATTTCAGAAAAATATATAAATATACAGGTTTAGTCGACTGGAACCTCCCCTTAGTCGACTGAAACAAGTAATTAAAACCATCAATAGGTCGATTGAAATGTGGTGCTTTTTTCAGGTTTCAATTTTATACTAGAGTAGTCGACTGAATGTCTTGCTTAGTTGATTGAATAAGGTTTCAATTGACTGGTTATACCCTATAGTCGATTGAATTACTGAAGGTAAGAATTGGTTTTCATGTCTTCTATACTTCAACCCTTCTAGGCATTGCACTTATGTTTACGTTATTCTCTCCTATTCTCTCATATTTCTACTATATTATAATCATACATAAACAATTATAACAGTGAAGCACAATACTCATATATGAAGGTGTGACCACTATACTTCCAATGTGTAACTTGATCATTAACTTATGATCAGTAAATCAATTCAAACATAGTTTTGACTTGGAAATCCACCTTGAATTGAAGATAACTCTAGCTTCTACTCCTTCCTTGATCCTATCTTCTTTCCCTCTCTACAAGAATTCTTCTATTCAAATTAGTTGATCATCTTATGCTTCACTAAATTAGTTGGTATGGAAGATTGTCAAGAAGCTTGGATTTGAATGTATGGTTTATTGGGATTTAATGTGAATTTATTATAGTTTTAAAGTGAAAGGCTTTTGGTGGGAAGTTCAAATTTTCATATATATGAAATGAAGGGGTTGGGTTTTATTTATAGAAGTGGGTGAAACCTCTAGAGTTGGAAAACTCTAGAACCCATTCTCATGAAACAATATTGTTTATTTTTAATTTTGGGTCTTAACTAATTGGGCTTGTTTCTTTATGTACATTTCTTTTCTTATCTTGTTTACATGAAAAATATCAACACATCCCAAGCCTTCATCATTTACGTGAAACAATTTTAGGTTTTGGCTTGTGTAGTAATAGGCTTTATTTTACGAAATAAATAAATTTCTTTCTTTTTCATTTAAAAATCATTTCTAAATAAATTTCAAGCTTTCCTAACATTATAAAATCCTCTCTATCTTCTAAATTAATTTCAACATGTTTATTTCAAACATCATTTGCTATAAGATTTTGTTTTATAAATTTATTTCATATAATTAATTCATAACTTCACATTTTAAAATAACCAAATAAATTATTAAGCCAATATTCTTTCCAAATTAAATTCTTATCATTTTATCAAAATATTTTCCATTAAATTCCCAAATCATTTCTTTAACTTCATATTAATTTATTCAAATCCTACTCACCTCATTAATTTTTATTATTTTATTATTAATTAATAGCTTCTAGACAATGGGTTATTACACACTCCCCTTAAGAAAATTGCATTCTCGTAATTCCTACTTAAGGAGAATCTATAACTAGCTAGGCATACTCTTGCTCTCTATACCATTAATTAATAGATAACAGATAAGAAAAGAATTACATACCTAACTTATGTGCATCTGTAAATAACTCAGGGTAAGTCCATATCATCTACTCCTCGATCTCCTAGTTACAGTCCGATTAGTTGTTAGACCACTACACCTTCACTAATGGGACCTTCTTGCTCCTAAGCCGATGGACTTTCAAGTCGACTATACAAATCACATGTTGCACATAAGTCAAGTTAGGAGATATTTCGATCTTTGGAATGTCTCTAGGTTAAATAACCGTCTCTACGTCCCTTAAATGCTTTCTCAGCTGTGACACGTGAAAGACATTGTGAATCCCAAAGAAGTTATCAAGCAATGCTACCATGTATGCCATTTGTCCAACATGTTCAATTATCGGTCACATACTCACATAATGAGGTCCTATTTTCCCCAACTTGCTGAACCTCATTACACCTTTTAGTGAAGATATCTTCACATAAACCAAATCTCCAACTGCAAGCTCTAACTCTCTCCTTCTTCGATCGGCATAGGATTTTTATCGATCATGAGCCAGTTTCATTCTTTGTTTATATTGCCCAATCTTCACTGTAGCTTCTCTAATAAAATCTTAACCCAGAGCAAACTTGTCTCTAGTCTCCAACTAACATGACGATGATCGACACGGCCTTCCATATAATACCTCAAATGGTGCCATGCCAATATTGGATTGGAAACTGTTATTGTAAGCAAACTCAACAAGATGGAGATGATCTTCCCAACTTCCTCCAAAATCAAGAGTAGAGGCACAAAGTAAACCTTTAAGTATCTAATTCACTTGCTCTGCTTGGCCATTTGTTTGCGGATGGTATGCTATATTAAAATTCAACTTTGTCCTCGGTGCCTTTTGGAAGCTTCTATAAAATTAACTTGTAAACAAAGGATCACAATCGCATATGTAACAATCCTACTTTCTATGTTGTAATAACAAATACATTTAATTTTAAAAAATGTTTGAATTTGATTTTTAATAATTATTATTTTAGGAAATACATTTTTACTTAGTTGGGTTCTATTTAATAAGTGATTTTTTGTAATAAACTGGGTTAAATTAATAAATTCTTTTCGGATAGTATTTTGGAATCGAATAAAATGTTTTGATTAATTATAAATATTTTAAAGTGTAAATAATTTTAAATAGTCGAAATAGTGGAAAATAAATTTACTTTAGTTTAACATAATTAATAATCAAATGAAAATAAACAAATATTGGATTTAATAAAATTGTTTAAATATTGAAATATGATTTGTAGAATGAAGTGCAAGTCAATTTAAACTAGACTGGAATATAAATAAATGATAAGGGTTAATATTTAAATGAAAAGGAAATTAATTGAAACAAAATTGATTAAGACATGGCCAACAAATGAAATCAAAACCCATTCTTTTTCTCCCATTCTTCACTATTAGGCCCAAAACCATTTGCCATTCATTTTATCCCTAATCCCAAACCAATGCTGATTTTTGGGGGAACATTAGCCTAACTCCTAGAAAACTCTGGTAATGAGGCATATAGAAAAGAAGAAAAAGATAGAGAGAGGCGAATCGCGAACAGGAGATGATGCGAGTAGAGAGGGCGACAACAAGATGCTCACGTTTAAAGGGGAGGTCGACTTGCGATTGTGGCTGGGAGCAGCAATATAGGATCGTGCATTGATGAAAGGAAGTCACGATATTGGATGTGGTGGTTGTGGATACGTGCAAAGATGGTGATCGTGACGTTGAAGCCTGACTGTGTGGTTGGTGTAGTCGAAATCAGGAACGACAATGGTGAAGATACAGGCTCACTGTCAAACAAAAGGCAGAAATTGTAGATTTCACTTGACAATCGGCTGAGTTTTTCTCACTCACTACTATATCTATTTCATTGCCTGAGATATATTTTTTCATACTGATAGTTAACTCATAGCTTGGTTGAATTATTTATTTGGAATTACGATGAATTTGGTTGATATCGATGACGTTGTGATTATTTTCTAGAGATTTTTAATATTAAGGTTAATTAAATATTATTGAAAGTGTTTGTATACTTTGGAAAAATATAGAATTCTTTTTATCAAATAATTAAATGATTATGGATATGTTTTTAATAAATAAAAATCTCTTCTCTATAATATGAAATTTTCAAATATGGAATGATTTAAAAGAAATTGCTTTACTTTCAATTAGTTGAATATAAAGTGAAAATGTTGGATTATATTTTATGGTTTGAAATTAATGTAATTTATTTTGGAGTGTGTGTGTGTGTATATATATATTTGAATATTTGATTTAAATGTTTAAAGATAGATTTTGATGTTCTTCATTATTATTTCATTTTTTGAATTAAATTGGAATTTTTATGTATGATTCCTATATCTTCTAATTTCTCATTTTCCTTTACTGAATTAGATTATATGAATGATTCGCAGTTGATATGGATTTGTTTAGTGATTTGATATGATAAAGTGATGACGTATTTAGATTTAATTCGTGAGATTTTCATTTTTGTGCGATGAGAAATTTGAAGATTGGATTATTGATACTATCTAATATGGGACTTTCAGTAACACATTTCCAGTTATTCATCGGGTCTGTCATATAGGGAAATCTAGTGCGGACCGAGTGTAGTTTATGAATAATGAATGATTATTCGAATAACGTGCGATGGTATGGGACACTGTTATGTTATCAGTTTGATTATTCGTTGTAAGTAAATGTCACTCAAACGGGGATTACACTCATGTGTATATGTGATACTCGACGAGGAGTACCATATTATTAGATGTTGCTTCATGAGAGCTGCATGTCAGCCTACTGTTAGAGATATGCTTAGCTATAGGGTACGTGTACTATATGACCATCCATATTGTGTCAAGCTTCCTTTATTTTCTAGGAGTGAACTAGATTGGTCAATATCCACCTTAGCGGCTTAATCATAGGGTCGCGCCCTAGATCTGCAACACCGTAGTTATAGGTCCCTTCGATGCACATCACAATGTTGGTAGTAGTAGATGGGTTGTTGCCCATAGTCCCTTGTGTCGAATAAGACGACAGTCTATTACCATTAGGGGCAAAGTAGGGTCGTGACCGAGGCTACGTGTAGACGAGCCGATGGGGTCACGATGTCCATTGAGGTAACTAAAGAATGTAGGAATAGACTGTACTTTATGGGAAGTAAGTAGTCTTGGGTTCCTAGAGCATGTTGTACTATCATTCTACCTTTATGGTTCAGGGTATGTGTGCGTAGTGGATTGACATATATGTATCCACCCCATGATGAGTTGGCTATACTAAAGACTCGATGAGTCTATAGTGCAATCAGTCCCAGGTATCCATATTGATTGATGATTTGATATTTTAGAGATGGCCTTTGATTATTGATTGTGATTTGGATTGTGATAGATTATCTTTGTGATTTGTATGATATCAGACATCATTTAGATGATTTGATTGGCTACCGTACATTATATATTAATTATATGATTTTATGATATTATATTAGGGCATTGCTATGTGTTAGCCCGATTCACTTGATGATTCCACTTTATGTGATGATGTTTTATTGTGTGGATAATTCACCCATTGGATATAGTATCCATGATTTCAATTGGATTTTTTATATGGGTAATGACATTTCATACCGAGTTTTATGATATTTTATGTTATAGGATAATTGGTTTTGTATAAGATAACATTATTATGTTATTACCCAGTATATACCGAGTACCGTATGTTTATTGACCTTGGATTTAGATATTGTCTGACCTGTGTGTTTTTCATATAATACTCGGGTCAATCCAAGATATTTCAAGTATAGGGACTGTGAGACTAACTTGCATTTTCTTGGTACAGAGGAGATTAAATATCATGCATTATAGATTATCATCTTGTATTGTATAGTCTCTTATGTATGTATCATTGTGATATGTATTGGACAAATTTGTATATTGCATGTTATATATTATCACTACGATTGACTTTATGATCGCTGATGTCTTCTATATATTATGTGTTGTTCTATCCTTGAGGCACACATGTCTATTGCTTTTTACCGATACTGTGCATGTATAGATTAGTTATTTATTTGGTGTTTAAATACGTACCAGTGTTAGTTCAAAGTAATATTCACGTGTGTACCACATATCGTTTTATTCAATCCAACTCGTTACTTACATTTATTCAGATACAATGATATATATATATACATGAGTTATAGCAAGCCCACGAGAAC
Source organism: Allium fistulosum (assembly GCA_030737815.1). NCBI lineage: Eukaryota > Viridiplantae > Streptophyta > Magnoliopsida > Asparagales > Amaryllidaceae > Allium > Allium fistulosum. The sequence continues at coordinate 406,768,555 of CM060904.1, read as the reverse complement.
AAAGCCCAAAAGCCCAACAAACAAACAAAGAAAAGAAATGCCAACAGCTAAAAAGAAATACAAACAACCAAAAGAAATACAACAGCAAGTCAAGTAATACAACAGCAAGTCAAGTAATAAGCCTACTCGCAACACCCCCCCCCCTCAAGTTGGTGCATGTAGGTTCACCATGCACAACTTGCTTCTCAAGTACATCATCTTCTTTGCATCAACTGCTTTAGTAAATACATCAGCAGTTTGCTCCTCCGACTTAACATATTTAGCAATCACCAAACCTTGCTGTAATTTCTCTCGAACAAAGTGGCAATCCACCTCAATATGTTTAGTTCTCTCATGGAAAACTGGATTCGAGGAAATATGCACAGCAGCTTGACTATCACAACCTAAGGCAATCGGTTTCTGAACATCAAAACCTATTTCAGACATCAAGTGATTCACCCACATTATTTCACATATTCCTTTTGCCATTGCCCTATATTCAGACTCAGCACTTGATCGTGCCACCACATTTTGCTTCTTGCTTCTCCATGATATAAGATTTCCTCCTACAAACACGCAGTAGCCTGTTGTAGATTTTCGATCCACTCTAGAACCAGCCCAGTCTGCATCAGAGAAGCATTCTATCTTTGTATGACCGTAATTCAAGTACATAAGGCCATATCCAACAGTTCCCTTCAAGTACCCTAAGATTTGTTCAACTGCTCTCCATTGATACACTGTTGGTGCATTCATATATTGACTCACTCTACTGATAGCATAGGCCAAATCAGGTCTGGTTACAGAGAGGTAGTTTAACTTCCCAACTAACCTCCTATATCTTTCAGGTTCACTGAATGTTTCTCCATCTACCGATAAGTCAATGTTTGGTGTCATCGGAATTTTGCATGGCTTCACCCCAAGTTTTCCAGTTTCATTTAGAAGATCTAAGGCATATTTCCTCTGAGATAAAAATATTCCCTCCTTGTTCCTAATAACCTCAACACCCAAGAAATACCTTAGTTCTCCTAATTCTTTAGTATGAAAATGTTTATGAATAAACTGTTTTAAGGAAACAATCCCTGCTTCATCACTCCCTGTAATGACAATATCATCAACATAGACAATCAAAAGAATAATACCTGCTTCAGATTTCTTGTAGAAAACAGAGTGATCGAACTTACTCTTGATAATACCAAATGACTCCATAACATTACTAAATTTCCCAAACCATGCTCTTGGACTTTGTTTCAGTCCATACAAAGTTTTGTTTAGTCTACATACCAATTCATCTTTAGCTTTAATCTTGAATCCAGGAGGTTGAAACATATACATCTCTTCTTGTAAGTCACCATGCAAAAAGGCATTTTTAATATCTAGTTGGTGTAGTTTCCAGTTGTACCTTGTTGCCAAAGAAATAAATAACCTGATTGAAGTTAGCTTAGCCACAGGAGAAAAAGTTTCTAAGTAATCTACTCCATATACTTGCGCATAGCCCTTTGCCACAAGTCTTGCTTTATACCTAGCAACAGTTCCATCTGGATTAACCTTTACTGAATAGACCCATCTACACCCAATAGCTTTCTTATCTTGAGGCAACTTAACCAAATCCCACGTTTTGTTTGCTTTCAAAGCATCCATTTCTTCTACCATAGCATTATACCATCTAGCATCAGATAAAGCTTCAGTAATACTCTTTGGTATGGTTACACTATCCAGAGATTTGATAAGCAAACATGTCTGAGGTGATAAATGGTCATATGCCACATATGATGCTATAGGGTATGTACATTGCCTTCTGCCTTTTCTCAAAGCAATAGGCAAATTCAATTCTGGATCAATAGTAGTAACTGGTTCATGAACTGGAATCTCTGATTGAGTAGTATCTACATTTTCTTGTGTATTATCATTTATAGTATATATAAGAAAATCATCCTCCTGCAAACTATTCTCTGACGAATTCTGCAATGCTTGAAAATAAGGTACATCCTCATGAAATGTTACATCAATAGAGACAAGATACTTCCCAAGGCTTGGACAATAACATCTGTAACCCTTTTGAACACGTGAATATCCCACAAATATACACTTAACTGACTTAGGATCAAGTTTAGATAAATTTTGTCTGACATCCCTAGCAAAACAGACACATCCAAATAACTTTGGCTTAACTGGGTACAATGTTTTATCTGGAAACAAAAGTTTATATGGTATCTCACCATTTAACACTGATGATGGCATCCTATTTATAAGGAAACATGCAGTTGATACAGCATCAGCCCAAAAATATTTTGGCATGTTTGTTTGAAACATCAAAGCTCTTGCTGTTTCCAATAGATGTCTGTTTTTACGTTCTGCAACACCATTTTGAGAAGCAGTATCTACACACGAAGTCTCATGGATTATACCCCTATCAGTCATAAATTTCTGGAATAATTCAGATGTGTACTCCTTAGCGTTATCACTTCTAAGAGTTTTAATCATAGTATTAAACTAATTTTCAACCTCAGCACAAAATTTATAGAAAGTAGAATATAACTCTGATCTATTCCTCATAAGAAATAGCCATGTTGTGCGTGTATAATCATCCACAAAAGTAACAAAATATCTAAAACCTGGTTTAGAAATAATAGCAGATGGCCCCCATATATCAGAATGAACAAGCTCAAATATGGAATTACTTCTTTTATTTATTCTTGGATTTGAAGACAATCTATGATGTTTAGCATATTGACATGACTCACACTCTAGCACCCGTAGAGATTTATATTTAGGACATAACATTTTGAAATTAAGTAAAGATGGATGACCTAATTGACAATGAATCTTAAGTGCTTCATCTTTACTTATACAAGCTGCAACTATAGATTGATCTTCCTCCAGTACATATAATCCATTTTGCTCATGGCCCTTACCAATAATCTTCATGTTCTTTAATTCCTGGAACACACAATGGTTGGGGTAAAAGGATATGCAACAATTCATATTTTTAGTTAGCTGACTAACTTATAACAAATTAAATGCTAACTTGGGGGTATGTAAAACTGAGGTTAATGACAATTGTGAAGTGAGATTAATACATCCAGATCCATTTGTATTTGCCACTGAGCCATCAGCTAAAGTAATATTTCGAGCAGATTTATTCTCTTGAAATTCAGTGAATAAATATGAGTTACCTGTCATGTGATTCGTTGCCCCTGAATCAATTATCCATTTGTTAGATGTAGCCACTGTTGATACAGAACTTGGTACACTCTTCAGTCCTTCTTTATATTCAGTAAACTTCATATATTCCTCTGCATCAACCAACACTGAACCATCTTCAGCCTTCTTCACAACATTTGCAGTCTGGTTTGGTGAATTTTGCCATCTATTATTATGTGACCCACTGTTTTGTCTTTGTTTAGCAAGTTTCCAACAATTTTGATATCTATGTCCAGCCTTTTTGCAATAAGAACACGAGATTGGAGAACTCATGCCCCTATTCTCAGATCTACCATTTTCTCCTGAATTTCTTTGGTTAACAAGAGCACTATTGTTAGTTACAGCAGGAGTTTGATTGCTTGAATTATCAGATCTTAAAATTCGACTAAATACTTCTTGTAAAGACTTAACATCAGATCCAGACAACACTTGTGATTTGGCTGATTCATATTCAGATGGAAGACCTCCAAGGAAGCTCATAATGGCCATTTTCTCCCTTTGTTGTTGCTGAATTTTCACATCAGAACTAATAGGCAATAGCAGATTAAATTCTTCATAAATTCTTTTAAAGTTCATAAAGTAACTCATTAACGTTTGATCCTGCTTCTCTACCCGATAGAACGATTTACATATATCAAACATTCTGTTTAGATTTCCTTTTCTTGAATATAGAAACTCCAAGTAATCCATCAACTCTTTCACAAACTCACAATGATTAATCATACTAATGATACTACTGTCGATAGTATTTCTAATTTGAAGAAATAACCTGGCATCATCTGTAAGCCATACCTGATCCTCTTTAGCTACTGAATCTACTGCAGGTGGATCTTTACAAAGATGATCGTCCTTGTCAATGCTTCGGAGATAGATCCGGATAGTCTTGCTCCAATCGAAGTAATTTGATTCCCCCAACTTATGCTCAGTAATTTTTGACATTACTGGCATCACATCCATGATCGATTTGCTTTCCGTCATAACAAGAATCGATCAGGAAATCAGAGGAGAAATCAGAACGAGAAGATAATTTTGGATCGAGTGATATGCTCTGATACCATGTTACAAATGAAGAGGGAAAAATTCAATTTACTCTTTTATTCAATCCAACTCGTTACTTACATTTATTCAGATACAATGATATATATATATACATGAGTTATAGCAAGCCCACGAGAACAAAGCCCAAAAGCCCAACAAACAAACAAAGAAAAGAAATGCCAGCAGCTAAAAAGAAATACAAACAACCAAAAGAAATACAACAGCAAGTCAAGTAATACAACAGCAAGTCAAGTAATAAGCCTACTCGCAACACTCTATAGTATTATTTTATAATAGTCTTAGGTAGTATAGGTATAGAGGTGGGGATGTTACAAAATGGTATCAGAGCGAGGTTCATCTCTGGAGTTAAACAAGGAGTAGGTTCGGAGGCAGCAAATCCTGACTTGCAAGCTATGTTCAATACGATGATGGCGAACATGCTTCAAAATGCCGAAGCGACCGCTTCAAATGTTGCTGTTGGTGGTGGTGCTCAAGTGCAAGCTCCGAGGGCTAACTTCGCCAAGCTATGAAAAGATCACTCTACTATAGGAGGCAAGTAATTTCTTGAAACGCAGTCTGCCATCGAAGTGCAGGATATGTTGTACATCTGGGAGCGTTTTTTGGTGATATGGAGATTGATGATGCAATGAAGAAGAAGCTGGCCTCTAGACAGCTTCGAGGGCGGACCATGAACTGGTGGAATTCCATCACTATTGCTACACCCGAGGATCAGTTCACTTGGGACCAATTCAAGGCCAGGTTTGAGGAGAAGTTCGTTCTGGCTGCTCAAAAGTCGATGCTATTCAGAAGATTCGCTGAATTAAAGTAGGGAGATATGTTGTTTCTGAATACATTGCTGAGTTCGACACTTTGTCAAAATATGTGATGTCTTTTATCGACACTCCATTGAGGAAGAATGGGAAGTTTATTATGGGTTTGGACGACTATTTGGAAGAGAAGCTAGTAAGTCACATCGATGAGCCTTTTGAGAGACTCATTGAAAAAGCTCTTCGCCAGGAGAGTTTATACCCTAAGTCTAAATTAGCCATCGTCATTAAGGAAGAGCCAAAACCTCAACAAAGCAGTGGAGGCAAGAAAAAGAAGTGGTTTGGAAAGAGGAAGCAATCTTAGGGAAAAAATGAGGTAAAGGATGCTCCACTAGCCCTGTCGGAGTCTCCACTAGCCTATATAGGGTTTGTCGTGGTTTTGCCTTATCGAGTCATGGATGATCTTTTGTTTGTGATTGTTTTTTTTGAATTTCATTGGGTTCGAGATTACCTTGGAAATGGACTTGCTAAGGAAGTATGCGACAGTAGTGGATTATGAGCAGCCGTTGGTGATAATTGGGGCTGTGGAAGGGCGGACGGTAGCGGTTGGCTGCCTACTAGAGGATGGAGTTTTGGTCAGCTTTCTGTATTTGCTTGAGATTCCACAGGATGAGTTGTCATCTATGACAATCGTAAGGGAGTATCCGGATGTATTTGAGGAGGTGACCAAATTACTGCCGCATAGAGAGATCGAGTTTCGTATAGACTTGACGAAGGATGCCAGAGCTGTAGTTATGCCTTTAAGGCGTATAGCACCTAGAGAGCAGAAGAAGTTAGAGGTGCAAGTGAACGACCTACTGAAAAGAGGGTTCATTCGTAGGAGCATATCTGGGTGGGGTACATCCGTAGTATTCACCACTAAGGTAGACGACTCTCTAAGGTTGTTTTTGGATTATCATGAGCTGAATAAGGTGACGAAGAAGAACAAGTATCCACTTCCACATATTGATGACTTGTCCGGTTAGCTCTATGGTGCGAAGGTGTTCTCCCAATTAGATTTGGCTGCGGGATTTCACCAATTGAGGATAGCTGTAACACCCCATATTTTTATAACATTATTTAGAATAATTAATTGGGTAAATTAAATAAATAGTGTGAAGATTAAAAGGTTGAGATTTGATTAACAAAGGGCAGCAGTGCCATGTTAGTGTGTTAATTAAAATGAAATAACCTAAGTTAATGTGTTAGGATATGAGAAGGGCAATATGGGAAATAGGTAAGGTTTATACCTTAAACCCTTAGGAATGGAACTCACGTTCATTTTCATTTCATTCAAACTAAAATTTCCTAAGGCCAGCCACTATTATCATTCTCAAGAAAAAGATTAAAGCTAGGATTTAAAAGAAGGAAGAAAATCAACTAAATCAACATCAAATCTCAGATCTATAATCTCAAAGCTAAAATAATAATTATTTGGGGTTGAAATTTTTATATGTTAGGCAACAGATTAAAATAGATTTTCTGGATTTTTCCAGATTTTTCCTAAGTTATTTGATAAATATATAAAATTATTTAAGGTATGGGACTTAAATGTTTTATATATTTGATTAAGGAGAAGGGGCATTTTATAAAAGGAAATTATTATTTAATTTTGAAAATAGTGGCAGCATATTTCTGAAAAGAATTTGTTAACCAATGAAAATTTGACAAACAAAGGCAGGTTAGTTGAAAAATTATCCTTTTTAAGTTAAAAACAATGAAAACATACTTTTAGCATGTTTCAGCCTTTGCGGCAACAAACTTTCCGACCCAGACCTTCCGACAAGGTCGAGAGGTTCTAAGCTTTGTACAAGGTCAAACCAATGCATATGGTATCAAGCTACTTGGTACGTAATGAATTGGACAGAGTTGAAGGGTTTTAAGTCGAAAGGTTGATGGCTAAAGAGGTAGGGGTATGTTTGTTTTATAAACCAAAAGCTTTCACCTGCTTTGCTTTCGAATAAGAGCTTTCGATTTGGTTATTTTCGACTAGGTCAAAATATTTAAAAGAAAGGTTATAAACCCTTCGACATAGTCGAAAGGTTACTGCTACTTTATTACTACTTTGTTTTGAAACCTTTCGACATAGTCGAAAGGTTACTGCCGCTTTATAAATGTTTTGTTTTGAACCTTTCGACAAAGACAAAAGCTTTACTTGTTTTAAAAACTAGCCGCTTCTCCTTGCTTTCGAAAGGAAGCTTTCGACTTAGGTGATTCACTCTTGTTTTATAAATTGAAGTAAAACCCAAAACTATCGAAAGAGTTGTTTTAAAGGATATGTTTAAAGCTTTTAAAGTAGAACTTTCGACAAAGTCGAAAGGTTGCTTCCATTGGTTATGAAAGGTTTTAGTTGATTGATTTCGAAAGGTTTTATTTGAATGATTTCGAAAGGTTTTAGTTGAGTGATTTCGAAAGGTTTTAATTGAATGATTTCGAAAGGTTTTAGTTGAATAATTTTGAAAGGTTTATTGAATGGATTCGAAAGGTTTCAGTTGAATGATTTTGAATAGTTTTATTCAATGGATTTAAAAGGTTTAAACAGAAGGTTTTCCAAGGTTTTCTAAGGCAATATTTTAAAAGTGGTTTTAAAGAAGGATGTCCAAAGTTTTATAGCTTTCAAAAGGTTTACTTTTCAATCGGTTTGAAAGGTTTGGAGAATGGTTTCGAAAGGTTTGATGTATAATTTCGAAAGGTTTGATGTATGATTTGAAAGGTTTGATATTAGTTTTGAAAGAGAGGATTTAAAAGTATAGAAAAGGGTTCCTTCAAATGGTTAAATGTTTTCATCAACTAAATTTTGAGTAAGAATATATATATATATATATATATATATATATGACATTGTGATATGATTTTGAGTAAAGTATAAAGATTATATACTTTTCCTTGTTTAAGTTTGATTTAATGGTTTTAAATATTTTGAAAATGTTTTCAAGAAAAATTATGGGAGGGGATCCTTAAGTGAAAATGACTCAGATATTAGAAAACCAAATGGGACCAGTATGGGGTCGCGCCCTATGCATTAGCTAATACCTCCAACTAATTGATTGTCCAAAATACTAGTGTGTAGGGCTTTGTTACGGGTAGACTAAAATTATCATTACACATCGAAAGGAATATATGTTTGTATACAGATAGGTTATTGGTGAGCCCGAAAAACCATTAGGACTGGGAAGACCTAGGAGATGATTAAGTTAGGGACAGACAGTCCGTAAGTGAAGTATTTAATAGATAGTTAAGGACATACCGTCCAGATGGTAAATGTTTAACACATAGTTAAGGATAGATAATCCAGAAGAAGAATATCTAACAGGTGTTAGGTTAATTTTGATTGTATTGTCTGGTAGGCCCGAGTCAGCCAAAGGTTAAAAGTTATCCAAACAAAACTTGTGTGTTTGAATAGATAGTTCATTATTACTTGATATTTATGTATGTTTACATAATGATTGCTTTACGGTATTTAACCGCTGTGGATGCAGGAGCACAATATATGGTTTTATGAAAGGTTTTACAAAGATATGTTTTAAAAGGATGTTAGTGAGGGGAAACCCGTTCCGCTAAGCGGCGTGGTCTCACTTAACATAGTTATTCTGGGATGTGTAATATTATTCACACCAGGCTTTATGTCTGACTCAAAGTTTATGTTTTCCCCTTAAACTCTCAGGTGCTCAAAATTAATTTGAGTAGGCTGAGGGACTAAGGTCTTTTTCAGGTTTTAGTAGGATGACGAATAAACTACCGGAGGCATTCAGGAGGCAAACAGATAGCTATTTAGGAGTTGTAGTTCTTGTTTTGTTTTTATGGATTTTCCACCGTGTTGGTTTGTATTAGGTCTATTATGACCATATGACTCTGATCAACCAAGGGGGTAACTTCATATACCGCTCTTGGCGTATTTTTTAATAATTATGTTTGATCTGTGCTTGGGAACTATTTGGGATTATGTGTTGTAAATGTTAAACAATTAGTTTTGAAATGTAATGAAGTAAAAGTTGTTTTTGAAATCTATGTTTTTTTTTCATATTCAAGTGCTTCTAATATTATTGATACCATTAACATAGCCGTATTTAGTCGCCGGAAGCTAATACTATAGATGATTGTAGCATTCGAGTGCTTAGTTTTGGGCCTCTAGATAGGGGATGTTACAGCTTGGTATCAAAGCATGGTTTATGAAATACTTTAATTAAAAATGATTTTTGAAAACATAATCCTTAGAAATTAGAGTTAAGATCGGAGTATGAGATAATGCTATAGTAACGTACTTGTATTTGCTCTATATATAAGTATACACCATATCTCTAGACTCCTATCTTAGTTAGGCTATTCATCTGTATCTCATGGGGTTTGAATACAGATATGGAGGGAAGAAGAGGTAGAGTATATCTTGGAGGAGACAACACCACTACTAATGGAAATGCCCGACCAAACACTAGGAGAGGACCCGGTCAGGCTCAAGCTGAAACTATTGGTGCATGAGTTCCCCAGATGGACATGGGAGCAATGTATCAGTTCTTTGTAAACATGATGCAAGATGGAATAGCAGCCAGAGTTATCGAAGTTAATGCTGCTGGAGGTGGAGCTCAGAAAGTTACGATGGTCAATCAGTATGCTAACTTGAGTAGGGATTACATCAGGCATGGAGGAAAGCCGTTTATTGGTACTGAATATGCGATCTAGGTGGAAAATTGGCTACTGCATTGCGAGAGAATTTTTGCTGACTTAGGATTGAATGATGCACAAAAGAGGTGATTGGCTTCAAGGCAGCTGCAGGGATCTGCTCTATTCTGGTGGAATACTGTTGCTGCTAGAGTTGATGAGGAAACCATAACTTAGGAGGAGTTTAGGAGAAGGCTTTCAGAAAGATTCATGTCTGTTATGGCGCATGCGGTGTTGGTGAGGAAGTTTGCAGAGTTGGAACAAGGAGATATGTCCGTCTTGGAGTATGCGAGGAAGTTTGAAGAGTTGGCCCAATACGGGTATGCTTTGGTGGATACCGTGATCGGGAGGAATGAAAAGTTTATAAGGGGCTTGAGGCCAGAGTTGATAAGTGCCACTTTACCACATTTGAGAGATCCCAGTGATGTAGTGGTTGAAATGGCATTAAGACAAGAAGAGGCATTGGCTTGCTTGAGGAAGAAGATGAAGGAGGCCCAGATGGGATAGGGCCAGAAAAGGAAGTTTTTCCAAAAAAAGAATGCTTAGAAGAGAGGAGCACAGATGAAAGGAAAGGCTGAAGTGGTTTGCTACAAATGCGATAAGAAGGGACACTATGCTAATGAGTGTCGTACCAGGAATGGAAAAGGAAAAGGGAAAGAAACTGTTGGAAAGAAGAATGTCATATGTTTTAATTGTGATCAGACCGGCCATTGTAAGAACAAATGCCCTGAGCCTGCTAGAGATGGAAAGGGACAGATGTATTCAAATGGAGCCCACAATTCCAAGGCCAGCCATGCAGGAAAAAGGGAAGGCTGTTCTGGGAGGTTCGCTGCAGATTCACGCTATGTCTGTTAGTGTTCTATTCGATACTAGAGCATCTAATTCTTTTATTTCTCGATGTTTGGTAGATATGTTTAACCTAGAATCCTCATACTTAGTTACTTCCTTAAGGGTTGCAAATCCAATAGGAGGGCATGCAACGCTTGGGAAGAGGTGTGACCATTTAGAATTTGATTTGCTAGGCCATACTTTTGATTGCTGTTTTCATGTGTTTGACTTTGTGGGATTTGGGATTATCCTTGGGATGGCTTGTTTAAGTAAATATGATGTTAGGATATTTTTCCATGATAGGAAAATATTACTTAGTCACTCGGATTGCAGTGATTAGATCGTTTATACCATAGAGAACCCCCGTTGTGAAGTGAATGCTTTATTGGGTATTATGGAGTTGGAGGATGAATTGCATCTAGTCTTTGTAGTTAGAGAGTTTGCTGATGCATTTTAGCCGGTTGTTGGACTGCCACCAAAACGAGCCATAGAGTTTCAGATTGATTTGGTGCCTGGAGCAAAGCTGGTTGAAAGTCTATAGTATGGTGGATCGATTATGCAAATGACAAGTATGTGACTAATTTAAACTATATTGTAACAATATTAAAGTATATAAACAAGAATAATCACACTAGAGATTTTATACTGGTTCGGACCTCCCGTCCTACGTCCAGTCCCGAAGATCCTTTTAGGAATATCCTTTTACCGAATAACCCTCACTTAACCCGGAGGAACATGTTTACAATAGCAGAGTTTCTTTGTCAACTGTGTGTTCTCTATTACATGGATTTTTACTATATAGTGCAAATGCTTCCAATATATATCTAGAGATTGTTGTCTATGAGGAACTATATATTTGGAAGAGTAGAGTACAAGTATAGATTGCTAAAGATCAAGAATATATTAGAGTATAAGAGTAGAAAACGCAAGTAAGTCAGGTGAGGTCTTCTCTTGAATTCCTGATGTTATTTATAGCGGTAGAGAGATCCTTTGTGTAGTTGCATCTGTTGGTAAGTGCTCTAAGGTTGCTTCTAATGGTGATGAAGAGTTGCAATGAAGAGGAGCGAACGTGTCTTTTCAATTGTGACAGTTGTACTTTGAATATACACAGCCGAGTTCAAAATCAGACGTCTGGAAAATGTTTCAAACGTCTGGCTCTCATATATTTTTTGTATATGGTTGCTTTTCAGACGTCTGAGTATATTAACCAGACGTTTGATTCTGTCTGATTTGCAAACCAGAGGAATCAATCAGACGTTTGCCTAGTGCACTCAGACATCTGGATTTGTGCATGTTGCTTTTCCTGTGTCTGTATCATTCTTCTTCCGATTCTATCGACTTGTAGTCTCTTGATACTTCTTTTGAGTCATGTTCTTGTCTCTTTAGTGATGTGAGTTTATCAATTACTTGTAAATATAGATATATATGCATATTCGATTTCCATTGTATAGTTGTTATCATCGAAACCATAGAATTGATTTCCTAACAATCTCCCCCCTTTTGATGATGACAACTATTCAATGTACTTATATATAGATTATAAATCTCCCCCTGAATATGTGCTTATTTTTAATGTTTTATGATTATTCTTATATTTCTCCCCCTTTGGCATTATCAAAAAGAATTATAAAATTGAAGCCAATCGTCAAAAAAGAAAATTTCATTAAACTTGAAGTGTGATTACAAACATAGATTTGTACAGAAATTGATATTCCAAAAAACCTAAAGTCTATGATTCCCAAAACCTATGATTCCTTTGGAGAAGCTTTATTTTGATCATCTTCCTTTGGTTCTTCTTTTTCAGAAGTGCTAGCCTTTGTAGGAGAAGTCAAAGCTTCCTTGAGAGGTTCATCCTCAGAGAGTGTGGAATGTTCTGCGGGAGGAGAAGGTACTGGGGTTGGCCAATCATCAGAAGGTGGTGTTGGACCGCGAACCCGTTGTAGTACTTCTTTAAGAACCAACAAGACAATGGAGAGGGATTCTTCAATTGTGGCTAGGCATGTAGCAAATGATGTTTCGAAGTTGTCAATTAGCTTAGCCAAAAGCTTTTGATTTTGAGATAAAATTTGTTGGTTTCGAAGAGTGGGATCTCGAACACTTTCGTTTGGATTTGTATCCGTTCGAGTCTCCATAATTTCATCTTGTCCCGGATAATCAAATGGTGCGGGAGGAGTAGGAGTGGCTTCTCGATGTTGTTCCTCCTCTTGGGATGGATCAATGTGTGGTTGAGGAGAAGGCTCAACTCTTCTAGATTGATGATTGTGCGTCCAATCTTCGAAGGACATGAATTTTGGAGGGATTTCGGGTAGGTGCATCAGAGAGAAGAATTTGGTGGAAGCATATTTAGGCGAGATTTCTTCGAATGTCGATAGGTAGTATGGAATGTTATGTGCATGAAGAAGTCTCATAATATAAGTTGGGTAAATAATTGACGGCCTTAATCGAGTCCAAAAATGCTTTAGCTCGTCGAAGATGAATTTGGCCCAATTTACTCTTGTTCCACTAAATAGAGCATATAGGGCTTTGTGCTCTAATTCGGTGATTTGCTCGTGACTTCCCATTCGTGGAATAATTGTGTTAATTATCATTCGAGTTAGGAGTCGAGATTTTGGACGTAGAAATTTGGAGGCAAATTTTGGCATTTCGTCCTCCCAAATTTGATGAGTTATACTGTTCCGTGGTTTGAAGCGCATATCCGGAATGTTGTATAAATCTTCCCATGTGTCAGAGCATCCTAGGGTTCAACCTATTATGCCTGGAGTTAATCTAATCGTGTTCCTATACACGCTAAACCAGAGCCAGTTATCCTCATTTTCAGTGTTCCACACTGAGGTATTGTCTAAATTCGCATAGAATAAAAATATGGCTAATTGGTCTATTTGGACATCATTAGGAGTAAAAGAAATTAGGGTTTCCAACCCGGCATTTTCACATAGTTCATCCAAATCATACATAGGAAATTTAAGGAGATTGTAGAATGGACCTATATGGAGTTTTTTCTTTTGGATGTCTTCATACCTTTTGATGGAATGCGGCGCTTTATTCATCCACCTTTCGATCTGTTCATCGGAGCACACCTGAGGATTTGAAGATGAGGCCGGTTGGTCTTGTTTTCTTTTTAACATCTTGGCATTCTTAGTGCGAGGAGGCATTATGATTAGATTTGCTTAAAGATGATGCTTTGGAAAGAAAATGGTTTCTGAGAAAATTGTAGGTTATACTAATTTTTGAGATAAAAGCAAAAATGACGTTATCTGGGAGAATTTAAATGGTCGATTGGGAATCAAACGTTTGGATTGGAAATCAGACGTTTGCTTTGCCCTAAATTGAGTGCAGCAGATAAAATTAGACGTCTGGTTTGATCGAATTTTTTAAATTGAAGAGGCAGAGAGTTTTATCAGACGTCTGGGTATAAAAAATCAGACATCTGGTTTGGTTTACTTTTGAAAAACTTCGAGGCAGAGAACTAAGGCAGACATCTGAAATGCTCTGATTTTTATTTGGAGAAGACAGGGAAAAATTCCAGACATCTGAGGGGTATATCAGACGTCTGACATATGCACAGTGCTTAAATTTTAGACGTATATCATTGTGTCAGACGTCTGAAGACCATAGTCAGATGTCTGAAATAAGAAGTGTGGCTAAAAATAGCCTAAAATTTGTTGGTTTTGCTTATTTCTCGAATTTTTGTAACAAGTAATTTTATTGTTGTGAAATAAAATAACAAATAAGCATAGATACATACAAATATAATTTATTTAGAAGGCGATGGAGTTTTGCAATCTCCTGACTTGTCATCCGTCCATGGTTTAAGTGGGGACCATATATTTCCACGTTCATGAGTTCTCGGAGAGCCAAAATATCGTCTTGGTGAAGGGTCCGAAGGGGTACGCTATGACGATGAGGAATCCAAAGAACTACAAGGCTTTGATAGCGGTTCATGGATATCTTTCTTCCGTGACGAACAAAACTTCATTGCTACTTGCTCCAAAAAGCTTAGGCGACATGCTGTAACTTTTTATTCGAAATATAGTTCTTGTTGAAGATCTATCTGTTGTATCTGATAATGATGAATTTCATCAATTTTCTCCTTTTTGTTAGGAGAGACAAACAAAGATCTTTTGGTCTTCTTGTTGTTGGGAGTAAAACCCGTATGATATACGAGGACCACCTATTCGTTTGCTCCTGTTTTGGAGTAGGTGTAGGAAGTCGCTGGGGTCTATCAACCGAGCTATCCAACGTAGGCATTGAGATGGAAATATAATAGTTATCAGAAGACATGGCTATATTTTGTTTGTTTGAGGAAAATCTGAATTGTGTGTATACAATTTTTCTTGAAGTATAACTGTTTATATATACGTTACAGATTTATTTATAGAGAAACTAACTATCTAAAAAACAAAGGGTGTATAAATTACTGATTATAATTTGTGGATAGAAAAATACTTGACTAAATATAAGCTAGAGGAATCAGGAATTATTCAGTAAGAAGATCATGGAGAGAGCAAATCCCTAAATCACGTCGGAGTTTAATAAAAGTTTGTTCATTTAGTGGTTTTGTAAAGATGTCTGCTATTTGATTTTCAGTATTTACGTATTCTAATGAGATATTTCCCTTTTCAACATTGTCTCGTAGAAAATGATGTCGTATATCTATATTCTTAGTTCGTGAGTGATTGACAGGGTTTTTTGATAAATTTATTACACTCGTGTTATCATAATATATTGGAGATTTATTGATAATTTTGCCGAAGTCCGTAAGTGTTTGTTGCATGTATATTACTTGCGCACATGCTAGAGCTGCTGAGATATATTCGGCTTCGCAAGTAGATAAAGAAACACAATTTTGCTTTTTGCTAAACCATGAAACTAATGATTGTCTAATAAAGTGACAAGTTCCACTAGTACTCTTACGATCTGTTCTACATCCTCCGAAATCCGCATCACTATATGAAACTAGTTCAAACGATGATCCTTTAGGGTAAAACAAACCATAATCTCTAGTACTAGATAGATAACGTAAAATACGCTTAACAGTTCTAAGATGAGATTCTTTTGGTTTTGCTTGAAATTGAGCACAGAGACATACGCTCATCATAATATCGGGTCGACTAGCCGTCAAATAGAGTAAGGAACCAATCATGCTATGATATAATTTTTCATCAAAATCTTTTCCGTTATCATCTTTTTCTAAGTGAATAGTAGTACTCATCGGTGTTGGTTTGCTTGAAATTTTATCCATTCCAAAGCGTCGTAATAGGTCGTTATAATATTTTTCTTATTGAATAAAAATACCATTTTCAAGTTGTTTTATTTGTAAACCTAAAAAGAAATTTAATTCTCCCATGTGAGACATTTCAAATTCATTGGTCATAATATTTGAGAAATGATTACAAAGATTTTCATTAGTTGAACCAAAAATAATATCGTCAACGTAAATTTGCACAACTAAAATATCGTTATCTTCTCGTTTAATAGATAAAGTTGTATCGATTTTACCTATTTGAAAACCCGATGTAATTAAGTGATTTTTAAGTCGTTCGTACCAAGCTCGAGGAGCTTGTTTTAAACCATACAAAGCTTTCTGTAATTTAAAAACATGATCGGGATATTTATCGTGAGTAAATAGTGGAGGTTGTTCAACATATACGTTTTCTTTGATAAAACCATTTAAGAAAGCACTTTTGACATCCATTTGAAACAGTTTAAAATTGTGATGATTTGCAAAAGTGAGTAATGTTCGTATGGCCTCGAGTCTTGCTACTGGTGCAAAAGTTTCATCGTAGTCGATACCTTCTTCTTGATTATAACCTTGAGCAACTAAGCGTGCTTTATTTCTTACAATATTTCCATTCTCGTCTGCTTTGTTTTTAATACCCATTTTGTTCCTATAACCGATTGGTCTTCAGGTCTTGGAACTAGTTCCCAAACATTATTACGTTCAAATTGATTCAATTCTTCTTGCATAGCCATTATCCAAAAGTTATCATTTGAAGCTTCTTTATAATTTTTTGGTTCAAGATTTGACACAAATGCTACATGGCTTATTTGATTAAGTTGATTTCTAGTTACTCTAGAATTGAGATCTCCAATGATATTATCTTTTGGATGATTCTTAAGAATTCTAGGGGATAAATTTAAAGTGTTATTTTGCACATTTGTTTCATTATTAATAGAATTTGTTGAATTTGTTATTGGAATAGTCTCGTCTTCATCATTAGTATGATTGTTAAATAGATTTTCGTCGAACGAAACATGTAAACTTTCTTCAATATTATTATTTCGTTTATTAAAAATTCTATATGCTTTGCTACGATCAAAATATCCAACAAAGATACCTTCATCGGCCTTCGGGTCAAATTTTCCTAAGTTATCTTTTGTATTTAATATAAAACATTTTGACCGAAAGTTTTAAAGTATGATACTTTAGGTTTTCTTCCAAAAAATATTTCAAAACAAGTTTGTTTAGTCATAGGACGTATGGTTACTCAATTTAATACGTAACAAGCTATGGCAATTGTTTGCGCCAAAATTGGTCATAAACCCCGAATGTCGTGAAAGTACCAGTGTATGAACACAAACCAATAGTGTATAACCACAGATCTCAGATCTAAGTAAAGCAGATAATCATAAAATGAAGAATAACAGACAGAACACAGGATTTATAGTGGTTCGGCTATCTCCGGCCTACGTCCACTTCAAAGGTTTATCTTTTTATTGATTATCCTTGCTGATTACAGTTGGTTACAGCGATTACAATGAAGGAATTCGATTTTTAACAGCGATGATGAAGTGTAGAATTGAATCCGGTAGAGTCTGGGCACTTCTGAATCCCGATCCCCTTTCCTGAATGACCTGGGGCTCTATTTATAGGTGTAGGAGGCTGATATTTCGCCTAAACTAAGGGAGACCACTTCTGGCATGTGAGTGGGCCCACGTGCCCGCGTCCAGGAAATCTTGGCCCAATCCGGGATTGATTCGAACTCCATTCGAATCGATCAAGAACTCATCCAATGGAGCTGAAATTTGGTGAGAACGTTCTTCAACATGCATGTAAGCTCCTGTGAAAATTTCATTGCATTTGGACTTGTAAATCTCAAGTTATGATCGATACGAAATTGTATTTCCGGTAGCAACGCTCTGTTCGAACCGATGAATTCGAATCCATTGCTTCGAATCGATCCAAGCACGCGCTAGCAGATTGACGTGGCGCGCATTCTTTGCATCGATTCACATTTTCCGCCGAGTTGATAGAGTCACTCCGGAGATTTCGCCGTGTTGACATATTCACTTCCACCTGGCATTGTCGCATTCATATCCATTGATTCGTGCTCGTTTTGACTGCTCCCTTCGTATCGATCGGTTCGAATACGATCGATACGAACATTGCTTCTGAATCCTTCGTATCCATATGCATCCATCCATCTATTAATGCCTTCGATCTTCTTCGAATCGATCCATATATGAGTCCTTCGTATCGATTCCAGCCACGATCGATACGAAATGCATCTTTAATCCTTGCCTTCCTATCGATACGAAATGTATAGATACGAAACCTGTAGCCTGAACCCATTCCGATCGATACGAACATCTGTTTGTAACCATGTTGACCAAAGCTAGCGAATGAACCTATTTTCATCGATATGAAGTGCGGTAGATCTCGATCGATGCGGACAGCATCGATTCGAACCAATATCCATCGATACAAAATGTATCGATTCGAACTTTTCCTTACGCATTTTAAACCATTCATATCTTGCACATACGAACTCCGATCGTTCTAAAAATTGAAACGTAGCCTCTCCTAGCCTTGATCATCACTCCCAATCGATTCTGTCTTGATTGGAGCTTGGACAAATTTTGAAGACATCGATCACAACCTTGTTTCTAATCGATCTCCAATCCAGATATCCATCCTTTCTTACTAATTTGTTGATATTCCAGCTTTGACCAAAAAGTGGAATAACAGCAATAGCTTCTGCCCAAAAGTGTTTTGGTAAACCACTACTATTTAGTAGTGTTCATGCACATTCTTGTAACATACGATTTTTTCTTCCTACTACACCATTTTGTTGAGGTGTGCGAGGAAAAGAAAAATTATGACTTATTTCTTTATTATTGCAAAAATTAGTAAAAAGATCATTTTCGAATTCTCCTCCATGATCACTTCGAATATTTTTAATTTTCAAGTCCATTTGTGTTCTAATTCTTTTAGCAAATATTTTGAACATTTCAAAAGCATCGCTTTTATGTTTTAAAAACAAGGTCCATGTATACCTTGAAAAATCATCAACTATCACGAAAACATATTTGTTGTGATTTATAGATCGTATTTGTGTTGGACCAAATAAATCTAAAGGTAATAATTCTAATGGTTGTTTTGTAGAAATATTAATTTTAGATTTAAAAGAGGCTTTCTTTAGTTTTCCAATTTGACAATCGTCACATAAATTTTCTACTTTGTAATGTATTTTAGGTAAACCTCTAACTAACTCATAGTTTACCAATTTATTAATACTTTTCAAATTGATGTGGCAAAAACGTTTATGCCATAACCATGGATCATAATGTTTGGCAGTTAAACATATATTTGAATTTTTATTTATATTCATGTTTAATACATAGATATTTTTGTTTCTAAAACCTTCAAATATAAGTTGTTTGTTATTATCTAAAATATTACATCTATCTTTTTCGAAATTTATTTGAAAGCCTTTGTCACATAATTGACTAATGCTTAGTAGATTGTGTTTTAGATTTTCTACTAATAAAACATTTGTAATAATAGGGGAGTTAGAAATACCATAATTGATGACTTCTCCAATGCCAACGACATATCCTTTTGAATTATCTCCAAAGGTTACCGTTCCAATCGATGTATGTTATATTTGATAACATTTTTGAATTTCCGGTCATATGCTTGGAGCATCCGCTATCTAGTATCCATTTCGCCTTATGTTTTATTTTGGGTACCTGCAAAATAAAAGATGTTTTAATTGGTACTCATATACTTTTGTTAGGGTCCTAATTGTTAGGAGAAGGTAGCCATACTCATGATGGTTTGGTACCTTTATAAATATAATTTTTATTATAGACTACATTCTCTAAGAAATTATTAATATGTTTTTGTTTAATCAAATTATTATTTGTCTTAGGAATCCAAATTTTCATAGTTTTGGTATTCATACTAGACATCGGTAAACTTTTAGTTTTTGTATACAAATTTCTTTTACATCATTTCCTTTTTGTTTAGAAATATTTTTAAATCCTATTCCATTTCTATTGCCTGATGGTTTTGAAGTTTTGATAAGAATTTCCAAATCTTGTTTCCCTTTATTGAATTTTGACACATTATTTGTAATTTTATCTAATTTTTATTTTTATTCTAAATTTTCAATTTTCAATATTTCAATATTGCTTTTCAAGTTGACATTTTCTTTTAGTAAATCATCCTTTACTATTTTAGTGTTTTCAAAATCAATAGTAATAGCCTTACTTTCTATCAGATTATTTTTAATTTTTTTCTTGAGATAATTCTAGTTCTTCTTCTAAGATAATTTTTTCATCTTTTAACATTCCTACTTCAAGTTCTAATCTATTTATTTTAGCTATATATTCTTTGTTCAATTTTTTAATTTGTCTAAATTGATCATCTAATTCCATGCTAAGTTCTAATAATTCATCATAGCTAAGTTCCGGACATACCTCATCAGTTTGTGCCATAAAACACACATTAGCTTGTTCTCCATCATTATCACTATCACTTTCAGATGATGAAGAATCCGAGTCTTCTCATGTAACTTTGAAAGCCTTCTTCTTCTTGAATTTTTCAAATTTGTTCTTCTTTTTATCATTACTGAGTTTAGGGCAATCCTTCTTCATATGTCTGTATTGATCATATTCATAGCACTTAATTTGAGATAAGTTTATTGTGTTGGACTTCCCTTCTTTTTGGAATTTTGTCATCTTTCTAAATTTCTTGAATCTGTTATAGTTCTTGGCAATGAAGACTATCTCTTCTTCATCTAAATCAGAGTCATCATTTTTTGTTGCTGGAAATGCTATGTTCTTCTTTTCCGAATTTAGTTCTTTTTGTGCCTGCAAATTAGCTTCATATGACATTAAATTTCCTATCAACTCTTCAGTTTTGAGAGTAGAAAGATCATTAGCTTCTTCAATAGCTAATACTTTCCTTTCCCAATTTGATGTTAAAGAGTTGAGTATTCGAGAAACTAAATCAAAATCGGTAAATTTAACTCCTAATGCCATAAGATCATGTTGGATAGTTTGAAATCTAGAATACATATCAATAATAGTTTTATTTTGCTTCATTTTAAATGACGAAAATTGGTTTTGCAAAATTGAAATCTTAGTTTGTTTGACCTTTGTTGTACCTTCGTGTGTAATTTGTAAACTACGCCAAATGTCAAATGGAGTAGTACATAACATGACACGTGAAAATTCATTTTTATCAAGAGAGCAAAATAAAACGTTCATAGCTTTAGCATTGTTTGATGCCGAGGCTTTTGTGCATCAGTCCATGTGTTCATAGCAGTAGTAGGTGCTTCATATTTATTTTGAGTAGCTGACCAAATTTCTAGACCATTAGCTTCCATAAAATTTCTCAAACGTGTTGACCAATATGCATAGTTAGAGCCATTAAAAAGTGGTGGTCGTGCTGTGGATTGTCCTTCTTGAAAAATACTTGCCATATCAAAATGATTCAAAAATGTGTTACTGTAATTTGATCAAATCTTGCTCTGATACCAAATGAAAGTCTATAGTATGGTGGATCGATTATGCAAATTACAAGTATGTGACTAATTTAAACTATATTGTAACAATATTAAAGTATGTAAACAAGAATAATCACACCGGAGATTTTATACTGGTTCGGACCTCCCGTTTTACGTCCAGTCCCGAAGCTCCTCTTCGGAATTTCCTTTTACCGAATAACCCTCACTTAACCCGGAGGAACAGGTTTACAATAGCAGAGTTTCTTTATCAACTGTGTGTTCTCTATTACACGGATTTTGACTATATAGTGCAAATGCTTCCAATATATATCTAGAGATTGTTGTCTATGAGGAACTATATATTTGGAAGAGTAGAGTACAAGTATAGATTGCTAGAGATCAAGAATATATTAGAGTATAAGAGTAGAAAACGCAAGTAAGTCAGGTGAGGTCTTCTCTTGAATTCCTGATGTTATTTATAGCGGTAGAGAGATCCTTTGTGTAGTTGCATCTGCTAGTAAGTGCTCTAAGGTTGCTTCTAATGGTGATGAAGATTTGCAGTAAAGAGGAGCGAACGTGTCTTTTCAATTGTGGCAGTTGTACTTTGAATATACACAGCCGAGTTCAAAATCAGACGTCTGGAAAATGTTTCAAACGTCTGGCTCTCATATATTTTTTGTATATGGTTGCTTTTCAGACGTCTAAGTATATTAACTAGACGTCTGATTCTGTCTGATTTGCGAACCAGAGGAATCAATCAGACGTCTGGCTAGTGCACTCAGACGTCTGGATTTGTGCATGTTGCTTTTCCTGTGTCTGTATCATTCTTCTTCTGATTCTATCGACTTGTAGCCTCTTGATACTTCTTTTGAGTCTTGTTCTTGTCTCTTTGGTAATGTTAGTTTATCAATTACCTGTAAATATAGATATATATGCATATTCGATTTCCATTATATAGTTGTTATCATCGAAACCGTAGAATTGATTTCCTAACACTAGTGAGTAAGCCGCCGAGCAGGATGACACCCACTGAGATGACAGAGTTGAAGGTGCAGTTGGTGGATTTGGAAGGCAAGAGTTTTATCCGACCAAGTAGTTCGCCATGGGGTGCTGCCGTAGTGTTTGCTAAGAAGCCGGATGGATCGTTAAGGCTGTGTCTCGATTATCGTAAGTTGAATGAGAAGACGATAAAGAACCGATATCTATTGCCGAGAATTGACGATTTGTTCGATTTGTTAAGTGGAGCCAAGGTATTCTCTCAGCTGGATTTGGTGATGGGATTTCATCAGCTTAGAGTGGCAGAGGATAACATTCCTTTGACGGCGTTTAGGACAAGATATGGATCGTACGAATGGTTAGTTATGTCATTCAGACTAACTAATGCACCGGCATTCTTTATGGATCCGATGAATAGAATTTTCCAAGAACACTTGGATAGATTTGTTTTGGTCTTCATAGATGACATTTTGATAGACTCTAAGGATGAGAAGGAGCATGAAATTCATCTTAGAGTTGTGCTTGAAATGTTGAGGGAGTATCAGTTGAGGGCTAAGTTTTCGAAGTGCCATTTTTGGAAGAAGGGAGTGAAGTTCCTTGGTCATGTCGTCTCAGAGAAAGGGTTGTTTGTAGATCCGACTGTTAGCACCAAAATTGGTCACTAACCTCGTTGAGAAAGATTGTGTAGAGATGTAAGTGATGAAGTTAAATTAAACAAGGAAGAATATGCTAATTTAAATGCAGAAAGTAAGAACACCGGATTTATAGTGGTTCAGCGTAACTGCCTACATCCACTTTGAGTTTTGATCTTTATTTCTTTCATAAGTAGTTGAATACAGATGCAATCCATGTATTAATGACTTGAATACAAGTTTTAGCTAAAAAGAGGAGAGTACAAAAAATGGCAGAGTCTCCCCATTGTTCTCCCAAAAAAGGTCCCTTTTCACTGTGACCCTGCCCCTCTATTTATAGACAAATATGGGCTGGACTTCCCAGGTGGGCTTGGTGGCCGAATACTCTAGCCCAAGTGTAGTGGTCGCTGTATGCCGAACCAAGTAGACCGAACACGTTGACGCCGAACCACCTTCTCAATGCCGAACGGTACGTTTGATGGGTGGGAAGTGCAGAACAGTTGTCAGTCGAAGCCGAACGATCCTTTGGCCGAACGATGCTTCTTAGCCGAACGATCCTTTGGCCGAACGATGCTTCTTAGCCGAACGATCCTTTGGCCGAACGATGCTTCTTAGCCGAACGATGCTTTGGCCGAACGATGCTTCTTAGCCGAACGATGCTTTGGCCGAACGATGCTTCTTAGCCGAACGATGCTTTGGCCGAACGATGCTTCTTAGCCGAACGATCCTTTGGCCGAACGATGCTGCCATGTAGAGTAGTTATATACGCCGAACGTCTTCTAACGCCGAGTACCACTGGATGCCGAGTACTACGCCGAGTACTCCTTGATGACGGGTACCACTGGATGCCGAGTACTACGCCGAGTACTATGAGATGCTGAACACTACGCCGAGTACTATGAGATGCCGATCACTAGTTGACACCGAGTCGTCCTGTACGCCGAGTACTCAGTTGCCTGGTCAAATCTCCAGGAAACACTTGCCCCCCAAAGTGTGTCGTGTGAAGCAACACAACACGCTTTGAATCAGCGAGTATTCCTTGTCTTCAGAAAGAAATCCACCATGTTTCTTGAATAATCATTATCCTCCCAAGGTGTTGTATCCTTCTAAGGTCATCGTGATGCTTGGTCGATTCCCAATATTATAAATCCAGGGTTGTGGTTCATTAGTGGCCATACATGACTGATTCTGCAGAGCTAATAAGCTTCGGCTATCTGATCTAGTCTTTTCTTAATAACCCTTAGTGAGAATTCAATTTCTGTTGATTTCAAGAAGTCGAACTTTTAAGGATGTACACATGCACGTTCGGGTACATGTTCTTGCCATTGGCTCTCGGATGCGTTTTATATGCTCATAAGTCGTCACCAACTCCATCTAGTTTAATTGCAATTCAATCGCGATTCCTTGTTTGTATTTTCTATGAAATAAGGGTTGCAATCAGCCACTTGAGGAGTTTTCCAAACCTCTCTTTAGTACTGACTCTATGATTTGGTTCACAGCTTCAACCTGTCCATTTGCAGTTATAATGGATCATGGAAGGTCATAAGGACAGATGACGTTACGGATAAAGAAGTTGATTATTTTCTTCATCTTGGACATGGTTAGAGTTCTCCATCTGCCCATTTGGTGACGTAATCAACTGCTATGGTGGTGTATTTCGCACCATCTTGAGGATCGACAGGAAGATGATTTCAGTGCCCCCAAGTGGCAAATGGCTATGAACTAGCCATTTGACTAATTTCCGTCGGCGGGGTTCCCGGATTTTTTGCAAACATCTTGCACTCGTCACATTGTCTAGCATGATCAACCGCTTTTGGGTTGATAGTTGGCCAGTAATACCTGTAGCAGAGTATCTTCTTTATCATGGTTTTCCCCCTGATGTTATTACCGTGTTCTTCTTCATAGACTTTGCTCAAGATATCATCATGGGCGATATGCCGAAGCGTGGGGATGGATAAACTCCTTTTGACACACGACTTATTCTTAGATGATTTGGCGTGAAGCTTTGAGGAGGATCTGTCGTTTTCCATTCCTCCATTCAATAAGAATTCTTTATTGTAGATAGTCTTTGATAGGAGTCAACCATGACACCTTTTCATTTTGTTCACTGAGTTCGTGTGTAATGATGTAATACGTGAAGTCGGTTAGTAGCTCTTGGACTTGGCCGAGATAAGGAGCAAGACTATGCCCCCTAGCAAGATCAACTTCCTTAAATTTGTATACTACCAATCAAGAACCACAAAAGATATGTAAAGTTTTCACTTCAAATCCTCTAGCAGATTTGAGGCTGGCAGTCAAGGCTTCATACTAAGCATCGTTGTTTGTTACAGGTAAATCGAGTTTTAGGACGTAGTAGATTGATCGTTCCTCAGGAGTCATTATCATGATTCCTATTCCATAACACTGATCATTGGGTGCTCCATCCGCGTACATTTTCCATCTTATGGTTGGTTCTCTGCTACTCTTTGAATAGTCATCTGAGGTAGTGAATTTGGGTGTGAGGTCTGCTAATTTCCGTCCTTGGATAGCCCTTCGTGGAAAATAAGTGATATCGAATTAGCTTAGTTCGATATTCTATTTAAATAGTCTTTCAGACGTCTCAGGCCATCGTATGCCCTGTCGCAATGGCTGGTGGGCATAGGCGTTGATGGGGTGAGCCTAAAAGTAAGAGTGGAGCTTTCATGAAGAAATCAATAGAGATTGTGCTAGCTTTTGTAGCTTCGGGTTGATATCCAATACATGGCTCGCGATAGTTAATGAAATCACATATGCATGTCAGAATGGGTCCAAGGGAAGATATCATCATTTATTCAGAAAAATTCAACTAATTCTTTTATCATCACTGCACTGAGCTGTGATCCGATATTCAGCGCCCGGAAAGGGTCGCCATGGCTGGTTGTAATGTCGACCGTCAGACTAGCAGGTGCCATCCCAGATTCTTTGAGTAAAGATGTAACTATCATAACATTCAATGTGAAATATGGTTGGGACGGCCAAAGTTGATGGTTACTCTAGTCGAATCCTAGAGTCTTGTCATGAGTTATTGAGCCTAATAGCGAAGGGTTCTGAATGCTTTAATAGATTATCAGCAAATGGCCAAAGATCAGGCTTAAAAGTGCGTTGAAGGAAATGTCGAGTAGGGGCCAGCCTCGAGTTGCGTGCAACTGCATAGTTGGATCTTGCCATGAGTTTGAATTTGCCTGTATATTCGAGTAACGCATTTTCTATTCGATGCATTCATGATCCTTCACTCATCCTTCGGGTTGGAGTGACAGTCAGTTACCCACAAGCTTTGGCATTGATTTAATGATTCTATCTCTGGGCATCCTTTCGGTCGTTGCCTTGAGTAGCTGTAAGCACTATACACAAGTTTTAATATTGAGCTATCGTAGCCAATCTTTGGATGACCATGCGTCTTCTCCCAGTCTCGGGTTGATAAATGTACTACATGGACGGTTGAGTCTCGTCCTAGCTATGTATATGTTTTCACCTAAACTCCAAAGACATAGAGGTGATTGGTGAAAAGTCGGTTCACATTCATCTTGCTTCTTGCTCGTGCCCCCAGGTCTGGGGCATATACTGATAAGTAGGAAGGCTATCCACGCCCACTTTAGCTTTACTCTCTTTCCCGTTGAATCGTGGGATCATGTCAGTCGATGGGAGACTAGGTCTCGCCTATCTTGGATTTTATCGTGGTTTTTCATTCCAAGAGGAATACTTCGATGCCACGTAAGTTTCAGGGCGTAATTTGGACAGTGGATGGTCATCCACGTCCACTTTGGTTCATGCTCTGTAATCAGATCTCGGGGTAAAGTTGGCTACAAATGCAGTCGGGTTATGCTCATCCAGTTTCATACTCCTCCTGACGAATCGAACGAGGGTGCTGGAGAATTTTTGACCAAGTATTCGTGGTTTACCCTCCTTTCCATACTCTGGGGGTCATAGTTTTTCAAAAAACAAACATCCGAGTCACATTCGTATGTGCTTGGCGCGGATCGGCATTGACCCTTGGTCTGAGGTATGATATAGTAGGTTGCTCGTAGCTTTGGATTCCATTTCGATTGGTTCTGTATTGAGGCCTCCCTGCAGTCGCTGCCTCAAGTTATAAAGAACGCCATGCTAGAGCTATAGTAAGCTGTCGTATTCGGCTTTTTAGTGTTTTGTACCCCTGCCCCCAGCATTGATTTGGCCAGGTCACTAGTTGGATGGTCGAACTCCATCCTCAGCGTGTTAATAATCCTCCTGTCGATTCCAGGCCGAAGTTTACGGAATAGAAAATGGTCGGAATCCACTCGTCTATTTATCGATGATCATACACCACTCTGCACTCTGGTGACTTAGTGTTATTCTCCCCCCGGTTGATTCGCGCCCAATTTGTGTTCATGCTTCGGTCCACGCTCCGGGGACTTAGAGATTTGTCGAACGGTTTATGCTTTAGTCCACAGTTCGAGACGCAGAGATTTTCGTCAACTCGTTTATACTCTAGTTCGCACTCTGGGAACTTAGAGTAATCTGGTCCGCTTCTGGGATTTAGGGATTTTTCTAATGTTGTCTATAATCTAGTCCATGCTCTGGGGACTGAGAGTACTGTAGTCCACACTCTGGGGACGTAGAGGTTTTTGAGTCATTTATACTCTAGTCCGCGCTCAGGGACTTAGAGTACTTTAGTCCGCATTCTGTCTCCCATTCCAAAGGGTGAGACCCCCTGGATGGCTGAGAGTCTGCCTAGACCTGGTAGATAATCCTTCTCTTTAAGATTCTCTTTAAGATTTCGAAAGTCGTTATTCTTTATGTAGGACTATTGCATTCTAATGCTTGTTTTCCATGATTTTGTGCAGGCCGTTCTGACCCCGAGCCCACTCCGAGGAGCGATGTCGCCAAGGAAGTGGGGGAGAGAACAAGTGAAGCCACTCACGCAGGGGAGGCTCCTGGTCCAGACGCTCAGGTGATCGGAGCGCTTGATGAAGACAAGTCTGAGACCTTCTCTCCTACCGACGGGGGTTATAAAGTAGAAATTACAGGCGCCTCTGAGCACACATCTGAATTGAGCATGGAGGAGCGGCTCGAGATAGAGAAGGGGGAGACGGTCAAGGTCATAGTAGAGCCCCGAGTTGTGGACTTGGGCGATCCTTTGAAAAAGCCGTTGAAGGTCATCCTTCCTGGCGGATCCAAGCCCATGGAAGGCCCCCGTACTCCTTCAGTTGCTACCCCTCTATCAAAGAAGAGTACCAAGGGTAAATGCTCTGGAGAGGAGCCATCTGGAAAGAAGTTGAAGAAGCACAAGAAGTGATTACTATCCTCGTTCAACGAGAGTTAGTTTAAGTCATGTAATTATTTTCATCTATTTCCTAGTCCTTGTAAATAGAATGTCGACTCCGAACTTTGGAGGGGTTGTAATAGAAACTCATTTCTGAATAAGGTTTAGTTCTTTTTCTGTCTTACAAAAGACTCTTATTGTTCAGTTTTCTTTGTGATTGTGACTTTAATCCAAGCAGTTATGAGTAACATAGACTTCTCAGTCCATCTTCATATAACTCGGAAACTCTTCGGGAGTCGTTGAACTTCCATTCTGTGCTTCGAGCACTTAGAAAACTTTCTAGCCCGTATGTTAGGGATTTGACAAATTCAATTCATCTGTGTCATAGTTCATATTCAGGGAACTTGGAGATCCAATTCGCTTATATTCGAGTCCGCACTCTGGGGAGTTAGAGTACTCCAGTCCGCACTCTGGGGACTTGGAGGTTTAAGTCATTTATACTCTAGTCCGCGCTCTGGGGACTTAGAGTACTCCAGTCCGCACTCTGGGGACTTGGAGGTTTAAGTTGTTTATACTCTAGTCCACGCTCTGGGGACTTAGAGTACTCCAGTCCGCACTCTGGGGACTTGGAGGTTTATGTCATTTATACTCTTGTCTGCGCTCTGGGGACTTAGAGGTTTAAGTCATTTATACTCTATTCCACGCTCTGGGGACTTAGAGTACTCCAGTCCGCACTCTGGGGACTTGGAGGTTTAAGTCGTTTATACTCTAGTCTGCGCTCTGGGGACTTAGAGTACTCCAGTCCGCACTCTGGGGACTTGGAGGTTTATGTCATTTATACTCTAGTCCGCGCTCTGGGGACTTAGAGGTTTAAGTCATTTATACTCTATTCCACGCTCTTGGGGACTTAGAGGTTTAAGTCATTTATACTCTATTCCACGCTCTGGGGACTTAGAGTACTCCAGTCCGCACTCTGGGGGCTTGGAGGTTTAAGTCGTTTATACTCTAGTCCGCGCTCTGGGGACTCAGAGTACTCCAGTCCGCACTCTGGGGACTTGGAGGTTTAAGTCGTTTATACTCTAGTCCACGCTCTGGGGACTTAGAGTACTCCAGTCCGCACTCTGGGGACTTGGAGGTTTAAGTCGTTTATACTCTAGTCCACGCTCTGGGGACTTAGAGTACTCCAGTCCGCACTCTGGGGACTTGGAGGTTTATGTCATTTATACTCTAGTCCGCGCTCTGGGGACTTAGAGTACTCCAGTCCGCACTCTGGGGACTTGGAGGTTTAAATCATTTATACTCTAGTCCGCGCTCTGGGACTTAGAGTACTCCAGTCCGCACTCTGGGGACTTGGAGGTTTAAATCATTTATACTCTAGTCCGCGCTCTGGAGACTTAGAGTACTCCAGTCCGCACTCTGGGGACTTGGAGGTTTAAATCGTTTATACTCTAGTCCACGCTCTGGGGACATAGAGTACTCCAGTCCGCACTCTGGGGACTTGGAGGTTTATGTCATTTATACTCTAGTCCGCGCTCTGGGGACTTAGAGTACTCCAGTCCGCACTCTGGGGACTTGGAGGTTTAAATCATTTATACTCTAGTCCGCGCTCTGGGACTTAGAGTACTCCAGTCCGCACTCTGGGGACTTGGAGGTTTAAATCATTTATACTCTAGTCCGCGCTCTGGAGACTTAGAGTACTCCAGTCCGCACTCTGGGGACTTGGAGGTTTAAATCGTTTATACTCTAGTCGAGAGCAGTCGTATTTCCATTTTTTAATTTGTATTCATCTACTGTATCGAGGCTAATGTCGTCGAATGAACAATCGAAACACGTTTGCTCACGGAATGGGATTCTGCCCCCTAGGATGAGGGACGAAATTAGAAAAATGGACGATCGATTCTCGTCCGCTTGGTGATTATAGCTCTTCCAATCAAGTCAAGGAAGGAGGTATATGACAGATGGTTGAATCACATCCATGTTGGGTTAGATAGCCAAATCTCTTACAATTTGCTCTGTATCTCCTTCTAAAAAATAAGGATAATAGATTGTTGAGTAGACAAAGTAAGTTGCATATGTTCCAAGGTGCAGTCGTGTCCGTATTTTGACAGCGATGGTTAGTGAGTACGCAGTCTACCATAGCTACTTCAAGTTGGGCTTTCGAACAACCTTTCGTGTTCAGGGTAGGATTTGATGTGTAGATGATCAAATCACGTCCACTTTAGACGGATCCCGGCGTCACTGAGCTTCATGAGGTGTATCTGTATTTTGTCGAACTTTGTTCTATGACTCGATTAGAGTGGATGATCGGGCCATGTTCATTCCAAGCAGTTTAGGTCTCCAAGTCAAATGTGGAGGTTGATGGATGGATGGTCGGTTGTTCGAATCGATCATAAGTTGAGCATACGAACTCGGGTCGTCTTGAGACTTGGAACATTGGCTTCCCTGGCTTTGATTGTTATGTCTTGTTAATCGTGGCTCGATCCAGACTCGGACAAAATCCATCGATATCCATAGTGAGCCTTTGTGTAACCGATCTCCAAGACGAACTGTCACTGGTTTCTAATCAAGTTCTTGGTGTCACGGCCTTCCCAAAAGGCGGGATAACATTTGCCCCCCAAAGGACGTCTTGTGTAAACATGACGTGCTTTGAAAAAACCGCAGTCTTTCATGCTGAATATTTCCGTTCAGTTGATTGCTTGACAGTCGTCTTTTAATCGTTTCGTTGCAATCTTCTTTTAGACAAATGTTCAACTAGCATGCTTTGCTTTGGTTCTGCCCCCAGTTTTGGGGATGAGTATGGAGTTGATGTATGTTTATACTCCGTCTCGCACTCTGGAAATACGGAGTTGATTAATGTTTATACTCCGTCTCGCACTCTGGGAGTACGGAGTTAAGCGAATGTTTAAACTCCGTCTCACACTCTGGGAGTACAGAGTTGACTAATGTTTATACTCCGTCTCGCACTCTGGGAGTACGGAGTTGATTAATGTTTATACTCCGTCTCACACTCTGGGAGTACGGAGTTAAGTAGATGTTTATACTCCGTCTCGCACTCTGGGAGTACGGAGTTAAGCGAAGGATCGTCGTGTATCAACCCATTTTTAGCCTGATGTGATGGCTTGCCCCCGAGCTCGAGTTTCACTTAGTGAGTGGTTGGTCGTATCGCAGCCGCTCTCTACTTGAATAAATTCCACTTGCAGGATGGAATTCAGCTCTCCGTTCATCGTGATGTTGTACATTGTATTTAATCCATAGCCCCAAATCAAAGGCATATGGTTGATGATGAGCAATAGAATTATTCTCGTCCAGATGTAACTCCACACGTCCGATCATGGTCTGCGTAGATTGGTTGGCAACCAAATCTGAGTACCTGGACACCTACATCGTTTTGAAAGTAGTTTAGTTCAAGCTAGTCGTAGTTCATAGAACAATTGAAATAGAGATGGAAATGGAAATAATTCAAAGAAGATTATGGTAAATCTCATTGATATGTGAAGCAGCGTCGTGTGCTCGCTAATCAACTCCGCCCCTGGCTTCTTTCAAAGGGATGTTGGCCGTCAACCGTCCAATTGATAATCATAGCCCTTTATTAATAGGCATCAGATATTCGCTGCCCGCCATTATGCTGGACTTGTACATACTATTGAAGCTTTCCTTTCCAGGTCATCTTTTCGATCACACCTCGGAGGTGTTTGTAATCGCTCGTGTTAGGATTAGTGAGCATCTGGGAATATACAACATTCCCCTGATTTTCTTTAGACTTTGGTGTACTCTCTCGAGGTTGGTTTCCAGTACCACTTTGAGTCGTGAGTCTTCAAGTAGAGGTTGTCAATTGAATCTTTCAAAGAGCATATGAGCTGAATTCTGAAGTCTTGTTTCGGCTACTGGGATCTACATCCTTAGCCAACGGGCCTTCATTGTTATTTTTCTTAGTCTGCTCCACTCCTCCTCACTTTAGTTTTGATTTATTTTGTAGAAGAAACGATCCATAGTCGTAGGAGGCTCTTTAGCTAACTAGCTGCCAAAGTATATCTCGAGATCGACTTTCCTCAAACGCAATAAGTATGATACCCTTGTTAGCATTTGGAATAAATTGCTTAGAGCTAAACATTGGTTTGCTTGGAGTCACTAAATTCGAAGTGCTGGGTCAGCGAAGAATGGTGCTTGGAGTCATCTTGACCTTTGCTAGAGTCACATTCATCTATGTTCTCCAACCTTTGGGAGTACCGTTTGAATAGCGGTTGCTTGTCCGTTCCCTTGATGTCGTTCATAAGCTGCTGCTGGATCCTCTATGCCCTGGTCGATCATGGGATGTCAGGGAAGTGGATAGAATGTTCCTTTACTAAGTTGAGTTTTTTTTTAGCCTCTTTTTTGGAAATTTGGGTCGTACCCGAAAATATTTTTTTTTTTTAGAAATAGGGGTTGTATAGGTGACCGGTGTAACTTAATTCCAGAGGTGCTCGGCATACAATACCGTTCGGCATTGATGAGCGTTCGGCATACAATACCGTTCGGCATTACAGAGGTGTTCGGCATAGAGGTATGGATCGGCCTGGAAGAACGTTCGGCCTAGAGGTATGGTCGGCCTGGAATGGTTCGGCCAAAGTTGTTCGGCCAAGGCTTTTCGGCCAGAGTGGATCGGCCTGGAGTGGTTCGGCCAAAGCTGTTCGGCCAAAGTGGGTCGGTAGAGGCTGTTCGGCCAAAAGGGATCGGCCTGGAGTGGTTTGGCCAAAGCTGTTCGGCCAAGACTGTTCGGCCAGAGTGGTTCGGCCAAAGTTGTTCGGCCAAGACTGTTCGGCCAGAGTGGTTCGGCCTGGAGTGGTTCGGCCAAAGCTGTTCGGCCAAAGTGGATCGTCCAGAAGTGGTTCGGCCAAAGATGTTCGGCATCCACACTGTTCGGCACAACCGAGTCGTTCGGCATACAATACCGTTCGGCATTAGGGCGTTCGCCCTACGCCTTTTCTGGAGCGTTCGGCATATGCCTTTTCTGGAGCGTTCGGCATACGCCTTTTCTGGAGCGTTCGGCCTACGCCTTTTCTGGAGCGTTCGGCCTACGCCTTTTCTGGAGCGTTCGGCCTACGCCTTTTCTGGAGCGTTCGGCCTACGCCTTTTCTGGAGCGTTCGGCCTACGCCTTTTCTGGAGCGTTCGGCATACGCCTTTTCTGGAGCGTTCGGCCTACGCCTTTTCTGGAGCGTTCTGATGGTCTGGGCCTCCAGCCTCCATTTGTACTCCTGTCCTGAAGTTTCCAGCTCTTGCTTGGTCACGGTCTCTAGCTGTTTGAACAGCAGCTTCAGTCTTGCGGCGTCTGCGCCTGGGAGGTTCATCAGAGGAAGTAGAGCTGTCAGCAGCTTCAGTCTTGTTGCACGCTAGCCGTCTCGCGGGCATCCGCATTATGAGAAGCTGACCTGGTACGTGGTCCTGCCATTGTAGAGTTATCGGTATGAACTCTGAGTAGAATCAACGGATGTCCTATCAGTGAGTCGGATCTTCTTTGGGGGATTTATTCAATCCAGTAGCTTCAAAGCAGATCCTTGAGGTCTGAGAATTCAATTCTCGGTGAAAGCACCAAAGTGTTAGCACCAAAATTGGTCACTAACCTCGTTGAGAAAGATTGTGTAGAGATGTAAGTGATGAAGTTAAATTAAACAAGGAAGAATATGCTAATTTAAATGCAGAAAGTAAGAACACCGGATTTATAGTGGTTCAGCGTAACTGCCTACATCCACTTTGAGTTTTGATCTTTATTTCTTTCATAAGTAGTTGAATACAGATGCAATCCATGTATTAATGACTTGAATACAAGTTTTAGCTAAAAAGAGGAGAGTATAAAAAATGGCAGAGTCTCCCCATTGTTCTCCCAAAAAAGGTCCCTTTTCACTGTGACCCTGCCCCTCTATTTATAGACAAATATGGGCTGGACTTCCCAGGTGGGCTTGGTGGCCGAATACTCTAGCCCAAGTGTAGTGGTCGCTGTATGCCGAACCAAGTAGACCGAACACGTTGACGCCGAACCACCTTCTCAATGCCGAACGGTACGTTTGATGGGTGGGAAGTGCAGAACAGTTGTCAGTCGAAGCCGAACGATCCTTTGGCCGAACGATGCTTCTTAGCCGAACGATCCTTTGGCCGAACGATGCTTCTTAGCCGAACGATCCTTTGGCCGAACGATGCTTCTTAGCCGAATGATCCTTTGGCCGAACCATGCTTCTTAGCCGAACGATGCTTTGGCCGAACGATGCTTCTTAGCCGAACGATGCTTTGGCCGAACGATGCTTCTTAGCCGAACGATGCTTTGGCCGAACGATGCTTCTTAGCCGAACGATCCTTTGGCCGAACGATGCTGCCATGTAGAGTAGTTATATACGCCGAACGTCTTCTAACGCCGAGTACCACTGGATGCCGAGTACTACGCCGAGTACTCCTTGATGACGGGTACCACTGGATGCCGAGTACTACGCCGAGTACTATGAGATGCTGAACACTACGCCGAGTACTATGAGATGCCGATCACTAGTTGACACCGAGTCGTCCTGTACGCCGAGTACTCAGTTGCCTGGTCAAATCTCCAGGAAACACCGACTAAGATTGAGGCAGTGAATAATTGGAAGAGATCCAAGACGGTGACCGAGATTAAGAGCTTTCTTGGATTGGTGGGGTATTATCGAAGGTTTATAAAGGATTTTTCGTGGATAGATGCACCGATGACTAAGTTTACGCAAAAGGATGTGAAGTTCGTATGGACTGATAAGTGTGAGGAAGCATTTCAAAACTTGAAACACTTATTGACCCATGCACTGGTGTTAGTGGTTTCAGAGGGGAATCAAGATTTAGTTGTTTATACTGATGCATGTGGAACTGGATTGGGAGCTGTGTTGATGCAAAGAGGTAAAGTAATTGCCTATGCTTCTAGACAGCTCAGACCACATGAAGTTAGGTATCCTACGCATGATTTGGAGTTAGCTGGCGTTATATTTGCTTTGAAGAGGTGGAGGCATTATCTGTTGGGAGAGCGATTTAAGCTTTATACTGATCATAAGTCTTGAAGTACTTGTTCTCTCTGAAGGAGATGAACATTAGACAGCAGAGATGGTTGGAGTTTATCATTGCTTATGATTTTGGAATTGAGTACACACTCGGAAAATGAAACAAGGTGGCAGATGCACTCAGCCGGAAACATCAGAATGCAGTATTGGCTATGATTGCTGAGTGGAAAGATTTGGAAGCATTATCAGCTTGTAGTATGCAATTTAGATCTGAGGTAGGTTCAAGTGCGAGAAGTGCTAGGTTGTCTTGTTTAGAAGTTCGATCAGTAATGATTGAGAAGACAACTTCTAAATAGGAGGAGGATCTAGCTTTGGCTGAACGGATCAGAAGGTTGAGGGAAGGAACGGAGAGCGATGACCTAAAGGATTTCAGTCTTGACCAAAATGGGTAGTTGAGGAAGAAAGGAAGGTTTTGTGTTCCGAATGTAGGAGACATGAGGAAGGAAGTTTTGGATGAGTGCCATCGTTCGAAGTTCACTATCCATCCAGGAGGAATGAAGATGTATCAGGATATGAAGAGAAGTTTCTTCTATGAAGGTATGAAATGGGACATTGGTTTGTGTGT
Organism: Allium fistulosum; assembly: GCA_030737815.1. Taxonomy (NCBI): domain Eukaryota; kingdom Viridiplantae; phylum Streptophyta; class Magnoliopsida; order Asparagales; family Amaryllidaceae; genus Allium; species Allium fistulosum. The sequence continues at coordinate 406,732,817 of CM060904.1, read as the reverse complement.
TTAGTAGTGCTTGAATTGCCAACAGGCAAAGGCTGAACACCAGAAGCCTAGTGGATTGCTTCAACCGTTAGAAGTTCCGTTGTGGAAATGGGATTCCATCTCTATGGATTTTATTGATGGGTTGCCAAGGTCTAGAAGAGGAAATGAAAGCATGTGGGTCATAGTAGACAGATTGACTAAGAGTGTCCATTTCATTCCAGTAAAGTCAACTAGGATGGCACCTATTTTGGCAAAGTTATTTATGAAGAATGTAGTTAGACTGCATGGGGTTCCTAGTAGTATTGTCAGTAATAGAGATTCTTTGTTTACTAGTGAGTTCTGGAAAAGTCTACAGGAAGCATTAGGAACTAAGCTCAACATGAGTACCGCTTACCATCCATAGAATGATGGGCAAACGGAAAGAGTTAACAAAATCTTGGAGGATTTGTTAAGAGCTTGTGTATTGGATTTCGGGGGATCATGGGAGGACCATCTTCATCTAGTTGAGTTCTCGTATAACAATAGTTTTTAGACTAGTATTGGGATGGCACTGTTTGAAGCTTTGTATGGAGGACCATGTAAGTCTCCCGTATGTTGGTTAGAGACCGCGGATAGATTGGTTCTTGGTCCGGATTTGGTGAAGGAAGCTGCAGAGAAGATTGAGTTGATCGGAGTTAGGTGAAGGAAGCTCAATCTAGGCAGAAAAGTTACGCTGATAGAAGAAGGAAAGATTTGGTAATTTCTGTCGGAGACTATGTGTTCATTAAGGTTTCACCGATGAAGGGTGTGATTAGATTTGGAAAGTCAGGAAAGTTAGCACCTAGATTCATTGGACCTTTCCGTATTGTTGAGAGAATTAGGAAACTCGCTTATAGAGTAGAGTTACCGAGTAGTTTGGTTGGAGTCCATGATGTTTTCCATATTTCTCATCTTAGGAAATGTGTTAGAGACCCGGAGACTACCATAGCACCTGCAGTGTTAGAGGATTTAGTAGTAGAACCGGATTTGACCACAGTTAGAAAGACGATTCAGATTGTGGCTAGAGATGAGAAGAAGTTGAGGAACAGGACAGTCAAGTTAGTTAAGGTTCAGTGGAGTGACAATGCTAGAGACTGCACTTGGGAGATGGGAGCAGGATTAGAGACTCTTACCCTGATTTGTTTGATGGTATATTCTACCTTTGATTGTGTACCTTATCGTAATTTCAACGACGAAATTTTTTAAGGTGGGGAGTCTGTAGCACCCCATATTTTTATAACATTATTTAGAATAATTAATTGGGTAAATTAAATAAATAATGTGAAGATTAAAAGGTTGAGATTTAATTAACAAAGGGTAGCCGTGCCATGTTAGTGAGTTAATTAAAATGAAATAACCTAAGTTAATGTGTTATGATATGAGAAGGGCAAAATGGGAAATTGTAATGTTTATACCCTAAACCCTCAGGAATGGAACTCACGTTCATATTCATTTCATTCAAACTAAAATTTCCTAAGGCCGACCACCATTATCATTCTCAAGAAGAAGATTAAAGCTAGGATTTAAAAGAAGGAAGAAAATCAACTAAATCAACATCAAATCTCACATCTATAATCTCAAAGCTAAGGTGAATAATTACTACATCCTAATTACTTTTAGTTTTCAATTTTAAGATTAGACCCGAAATGATTTTGGAAGTATATGCCAGGTTTAGATGATTAAAGTTATATATATATATATATATATACACGTTGTTGATGGATTATACATGTTTATGTTAGTTTTTATGATAAGTTTGGCATGAAAACCTTATTAAATGACATCCAAATTCCTTGAAAATTTAAATATAGGTCAAAAATGATATTTCAGAGATGGGTTTTGATTTTCATAATTTTCTGAATTAATATGGATTTTATATTAATTTTCTAGTGAAGGAAATTGTTTATTAGGTTATAAATTATTTTCGACTAAAATAATAATTATTTAGGGTTGAAATTTTTATATGTTAGGCAATATATTAAAATAGATTTTCTTGGATTTTTCTAGATTTTTCCTAAGTTATTTGATGAATATATAAAATTATTTAAGGTATGAGACTTAAATGTTTTATATATTTGATTAAGGAGAAGAGGCATTTTATAAAAGGAAATTATTATTTAATTATGAAAATAGTGGCAGCATATTTCTGAAAAGAATTTGTTAACCAATGAAAATTTGACAAACAGAGGCAGGTTAGTTGAAAGTTATCTTTTTTAAGTTAAAAACAAAGAAAACATAATTTAAGCATGTTTCAGCTTTTGCGGCAACAAACTTTCCAACCCAGACCTTCTGACAAGGTCGAGAGGTTCTAAGCTTTCGACAAGGTCAAACCAATGCATATGTTATCAAGCTACTTGGTACGTAATGAACTGGACAGAGTCGAAGGGTTCTAAGTCGAAAGGTTGATGGCCAAAGAGGTTGGGGTATATTTGTTTTATAAACTAAAATCTTTCACCTGCTTTGCTTTCGAATAAGAGCTTTCGACTTGGTTGTTTTCGATCAGATCAAAATATTTAAAAAAAGGGTTATAAACCCTCGACACGGTCGAAAGGTTACTGCTGCTTTATTACTACTTTGTTTAAAGAAAGCTTTCGACTTAGGTGATTCACTCTTGTTTTATAAATTGAAGTAAAACCCAAAGCTTTCGAAAGAGTTGTTTTAAAGGATATGTTTAAAGCTTTCGAAGCAGAACTTTCGACAAAGTCGAAGGTTGCTTCAATGGTTTTGAAAGGTTTTAGTTGAATGATTTCGAAAGCTTTCGTTCAGTGGTTTCGAAAGGTTTATTGAATGGTTTCTAAAAGCTTTAGTTGAATCATTTCGAAAGGTTTAATTCAATGGATTCGAATGGTTTAAACGGAAGGTTTTCCAAGGCAATGTTTTAAAGTGGTTTTAAAGAAGGATGTCCGAAGTTTTATAGCTTTCAAAAGGGTTGCTTTTCAATGGGTTCGAAAGGTTTGGAGAATGGTTTCGAAAGGTTTGATGTATGATTTTGAATGGTTTGAGGAATGATTTTGAAATGTTTGATATTGGTTTTGAAAGAGAGGATTTCAAAGTATAGAAAAAGGTTCTTTCAAATGGTTAAATGTTTTCATCAAATAAATTTTGAGTAAAGAATATATATATATATATATATATATATATGACATGGTGATATGATTTTGAGTAAAATATAAAGATTATATACTTTTCCTTGTTTAAGTTTGATTTAAAGGTTTTAAATCATTTTGAAAATGTTTTCAAGGAAAATTATGGGAAGGGATCCTTAAGTGAAAATGACTAAGATATTAGAAAACCAGATGGGACTAGTATGGGGTCGTGCCCTATACATTAGCTAATAGCCCCAACTAATTATTTGTCAAAAATTCCAGTGTGTAGGGCTTTGTCACAGGTAGACTAAAATTATTATTACACACCGAAAGGAATATATGTTTGTATACAGATAGGTTATTGGTGAGCCCGAAAAACCATTAGGATCGGGAAGACCTGGGAGATGATTAAGTTAGGGACAGACCGTCCAGAAGTGAAGTATTTAACAGATAGTTAAGGACAGACCGTCCAGATGGGAAATGTTTAACATATAGTTAAGGATAGATAATCCAGAAGAAGAATATCTAATAGGTGTTAGGTTAATTTTGATTGTATTGTCTGGTAAGCCCGAGTCAGCCAAAGGTTAAAAGTTATCCAAACAAAACTTGTGTGTTTGAACAGATAGTTCATTATTATCTGATATTTATGTATGTTTACATAACGATTGCTTTACAGTATTTAACCATTGTGGATGCAGGAGAACAGTATATGGTTTTATGAAAGGTTTTGCAAAGATATGTTTTAAAAGAATGTTAGTGAGGGGAAACTCGTTCCGCTAAGCTGCGTGGTCTTACTTAACATAATTATTCCGGGATGTATAATATTATTCACACGAGGCTTTATGTCTGACTCGAAGTTTATGTTTTCCCCATAAACTCTCGGGTGCTCAAAATTAATTTGAGTCGGCCGAGGGATTAAGGTCTTTTTCAGGTTTTAGTAGGATGACGAATAATCTACCAGAGGCATGCAGGAGGCAAAAGGTTAGCTATTTCGGAGTTGCAGTTCTTGTTATGTTTTGATGGATTTTCCGTTGTGTAGTTTTGTGTTAGGTCTATTATGACCATATGACTCTGGTCAACCAAGGGGGTATCTTTATATACCGCTCTTGGCGTATTTTATAATAATCATATTTGATCTGTGCCTGGGAATGATTTGGGATTATGTGTTGTGAATGCGAAACAATTGGTTTTGAAATGTAATGAAGTAAAAGTTGTTTTTGAAATCCGTGTTTTGTTTCATATTAAAGTGCTTCTGATGTTATTGATATCATTATCATAGCCGTATTTAGTCACCGAAAGCTAATACTATAGATGGCTGCAGCATCTATAGCACTTAGTTTTGGGCCTCTAGATAGGGGATGTTACAATGGCGAAGGAGAGTGTGTCGATCACCGCGTTTCGTACGCCATCTAGTTTATACGAGTAATTTGTTATGTCATTTGGGCTAACCAATACTCCGACTTACTTTGTTCATATCATGACCGTGTCTTCAAGGATCAGCCGAACAAGTTCGTACTTGTGTTCGTGAATGATATTCTGATCTATTCCAGGATAAAGGAGGAACACAAGGCGCACTTGAGGATTGTGCTCGAAGTATTACGGAAGCACAAGTTGAAAGCAAAGTTTTCGAAATGTCACTTCTGGAGAAGGGAAGTGAGATTCTTGAGGCATGTCATTTCCGAGCATGGCATCATAGTAGATCCTATCAAGGTTGCGACGATTCAGGATTGGAGCCAACCCAAGAATGCTACTGACATGAGGAGTTTCTTAGGACTGGTGGGATATTATAGACGCTTTACCAAGGACTTCTCGAAGATAGCTGTGCTGTTAACCAATTTGACAAAGAAAATTCAGACTTTTACTGAAGATACGAAAAGTGAGCAGGCATTGTGAGTCTAAAAGAGAGGTTATTAAGCGAACCTATATTGACTATTTCGTGTGGAAATGAGGAGCTGACAGTATACACAAATGCTTGTGGTACTGGATTAGGTGCAGTATTGATGTAGAAAGGAAAGGTCATCGCCTACGCTAGTCGACAGCTAAAGCCACATGAGAAGAAGTATCGAACTCATGATTTAGAGTTGGCGGCGAAAGTATTTGCTTTAGAAATTTGAAGGCACTATTTACTAAGGGAAAGGTTCGAGCTATTCACTAACCACAAATCCTTGAAGTACCTTTTCTTCCAGAAGGATCTCAATCTTCGACAACAGCGATGGTTGGAATTCTTAGCCTCCTACGACTTTGCCATTTTCTATACGCTCGATAAGGGGAATGCGATCGCCGATGCATTAAGTAGAAGGCATGCTAGTTTGGGAGCGATGTTCCTAGAGTGGAAACAGTTGGAGTATATTGCTGGTTATGGCTTTAGACCTCATCGCGAGTTAGAGCTAGAGATGTTGGCAAGTTTGACAATCATGCCTATTTTGATTGAGCGGATCGGTACTAGTTAAAAGCAATATGCTAGACTGGTAGAGATCGTGGCGAAAATAAAAGGATGAGTAGAGTTTGAGGATATGAAGAAATACCGACTCGGTCGAGAAAGTTGGCTCCATAGGGATGGAAGATTGTTTGTTTCGGTGTTGATAGATGCGATACGAAGTGCTATGAGAGTGCCACAATTCCATGTTGACCATACATCCCAATGTAACAAGATGTACCGTGATATGAGGAAGACCTACTATTGGGAATGGATGAAGAAGGACGTAGGGACATTCATCTCGAAGTGTATGAACTGCTAGTTGGTGAAGGCAGAGCAAAAGAAACCGAGTGGCCTATTGCAACGGCTTGAAGTTCCCAAGTGGAAGTGGAGCAGATATTGATGGATTTCATTGATGGACTGCCAAGGACTCGAGCAAGGTACGACAACATATGGGTAATAATCGATCGATTAACCAAGAGCACCAGATTTATACCCATCAAGTCAAGCAGAATGGCACCCAAACTGGTCGAGTTATATGTGAGCTATCGAGACCCGTTGTTCACTAGTGGGTTTTGGAAGAGCTTACAGGAGACGTTGGGTGCTGAGCTGCATCTTAGTACCACTTATCATCACCATACAGATGGGCAAACAAGAGACTAAATCTTATACTAGAGGATCTCTTGCGAGCTTGTATTCTCGAATTCGGAGGCTCGTGCGATGATCATTTGTATTTCATAGAGTTCGCATACAATAGTAGCTATCAGTCTAGTATCGGTATGGCAACATGTGAAGCACTGTATGGACGACCGTGTAATACCCCTTCATGCTGGTGGGAAGTAGGTGAGAAACTGATACTTTGGCCAGATATGATTAGAGAAACCTCGAAAAAGATAGAGATCATCAGGCAACGGATGAAGGCTGCATAAGATAGGTAAAAGAGTTACGCTGATAGAAGACATAAAGATCTAGAATTTTTATCGACGATATGGTAATCGTGAAAATTTCTCCTTTGAAAAATGTTATTTGATTCGGTAGCAAGGGGAAGTTTGCACCAAGATTTATAGGTCCTTTTTCGATAGTAGAAAGGATTGGGAATCTAGCATATAGGGTTAACTTACCTTCGAAAATGGCAGGTGTGCACAATGTCTTCCATGTTTCTCATCTGCGGAAGTGTGTGCGCGACTCGGGCATGATGATTGCACCGGATCAACTTGATGATATCGAGATTGAACTAGAAGCTTTGAGGCCTCATAGGTCGGTTCGTATTGTTGAATGCAATATGAAACAGCTTAGGAGGAAGACGGTGGTGTTAATGAAAATTCAATGGGGCGAAAGTGAAGATGATTGCACATGGGAAACCGATGAGAGTCTAAGGGCCATGCAACCGGAGCTCCTCACATGGTGCCCATAGTTTATCATATTTATTTTTACTTTCAATATCTTATAGGGTAGTTTAGTGTCCTGCATGCTTGGATAGGTTTACCTATATAATTTATTGCATGATTGCGTGTTTGACATGTTTGATAATATACATGAGTGTTAGGCATGCAGGGTAACTATGATTGATTTTCTGTGTTTCTTTGGGGATTTCGGGGGCGAAATTCCTAAAGGGGGAGGGTGTAACGACCTATGTTTTACATATCAGAGAATCGTAAAATATTTTTATTTTGTTAATATGAGGTCGTATGACTCTAAGATTTTGGAAAGTGACTCTTAGGGATATCTTCCACATCTATGATTTTGTCGAAATTCTATATGACCATTTTGACCCTGAAAATCTTATTTGGACTATAACTTTCTATATGAAACGAATTAGGATCTCAAAAGACTTCCATTGCTTTAGGTTGATGGTTTCCTATTCCGTAGAGTGGTCATAATTGAAAAATAGACTTGTCGTTTGAAAGTTATTGCAGTTTTAAGTTTTGGTTGCTATTTGTCAGTTTTAGTGGGTAATTAACTAAGCCCGTGCTTAGGGCCACTAACCTACTTCAAAATTTGTGCTAATAGGAGACTGTAGGAACTGATCTAAGTCATATTCTTCATCCCCAAAACAGATCCAAACCTCCATTAGCCCTAATTTCATCAAAAATCCCATCTTCTCCTTACTAATCTTAGCCAAATCATTGATTACATAGGGGATTAGCACATAGAAGAGCCAAATCAATGATTAGATAGGAGATTAGCACATAGAAGCTAGAGATTATCATTTTTATTGGTTTAGATCCTTCTTCCTCGGTATCCACTTCAGATCTAAGGAAGAAATTGGATATTTTAGGTATATGGTGAATAGTTCCTGACCTCTCACTCATAAATACTTATATTTATATAGTTAAAATGGTTGTTTTTAACACGATTTTGATCTAAAAAAGGTTTTTTTAACTTTAACCACTTATCCATATATGCTTATGACCATAATTTGGAGATTTTAAAATGGTTTTTAAAATGGGTTTTGTAATCTATTAACTCATGTCTACATGCTAATGTAATTTTCATCATTCATATGCATATGCAAATGAAAAACTTAGATTTAGAGTAAAATTAGTTTGATTATCACATTCTCATGTATGGGTTGTATGAATGGATGTATATGCATGTTATTCTATGATTGTATATTGTGATTTGATGTTGTTTGCTAGTGTTCTGGATGTTAGGTAGATAGTAGATAGGTTGGGAAATTGGGCAACTCAGAGGAAAAACTAGTCGTAATTAGACAAAACTTGGGAGGTAGATTATAGAGCATGGGAAAGGATCGTGTTCCAAATTGCATCCCCCAATTCATTAATCACAAAATTCGGTGCCGACTTTGGAGGTCGGTATAGAGTTGTCTCGGTTGCTCCATGTCGGCAGCGACTTGGGGAAGAGGGAGAGTATAGCTTGTAGAGGCTACCTATGGTGATAAATTGGAGATCGACTAAGTGTCGAAGGCTATAATGGCTTGTTTCTAGGATATGAGTAAGGTGTTTTGAAGGTATGATGGCTTGATTTGGAGCAGAAAAATCAGGGTTCAAGCACCTGGGCATGGAGTACTAGAAGCAAGAAATATGATGGAAAGAAACTTGGCCACTTAATGGCCAAGTACAAAGGTCAGTACCGACTTTAGAGGTCGGTACCAAGCTCTCTAGTTTGGTCCTATAGGGATGGAACTTCTAGGGGTTGGTACAGGGGTTCGAGAGGTCATGCTGTAGATGTTGGCTCGTTTGCATGATGACTAATAGCGATGTAATAACATGATGAAAGTTAGTAACTTTGGATAGTAACTTGAAGTTGGATGGAGTTAGGTTCCGAAGAAGACGGCTCGTTGTAGAAAGGAGTTGTAGAATAGGGAATGTAGAATGGTTCCTTGAAGTTCATGGCTCGATGTTGAAAGGAGTCATTGAGTGGGGGAATGTAGAATGGTTTCTTCAGGATAATGGAAGCTAGTTGGAGCAAAGGAAAGGGCTCAAATACGCGTACTAAGGGCTCATTGATACTCGAAGTGTTTTCTGTTGTACTCAAAGCAGGGGTATCATAAGGACGCTCATAGGTATGTTGAATGTTACCCTGGATCAGTTGAATGGATCCATGTACCCTGGACCAGTTGAATGGGTCTAGTATCAGCTTCAGGCTAATAAGAGTACATTGAAAATGGGATTAATTTTAGTCCCTGGCAGTCGAAAGGTCATACGAGTTATTATATATCCAGAGTACATCGAGTGACAGTGAGGATTGTTTGATGGATGCTATGGTTTCTTTGATTTCTTTCCTTGTAGTCTATCACTCTAGGGTAGTCATTGCAGATAGGTATTGGAGATAGGGATACCTAGACACCTATTATTATACTTAGTTTATTGCACCTTTATGACTCTTAGAGTAGCATATCATGTTATTATGTGCTAACTCTTTAGTTGTATGGACATGTCAGGTATGATTCATATACCTTTGTTCCTTACTATATCGACTTGTATGGTATTTTGAGATTCATTTACTGCCTATACCAGACTATTGTTTGACTCGAGGTTTAATGCTTTGCTTCTTATTATCTAGAGCGCTCTTAAAAGAGTAGACTAGATAGCAGGTCTCGGTGCAACGCAGTAGCTGTGCAAAGAATAAGCTGGAGGGAGCTATCTCGTATTATATATGGATTTCTATTCTTATTCCTCCATGCAACACTATGGAGCCTTGTCAATGCTTGCTTATTATTATTAGTATAAGACAGTTATATGAGTTTACTTCTGTTGTATAAACTTTATTTCATGATGTATAGCTTTGTGTATCTGTACTCTGATATCCGGATCACTTAGTTATTACCATCTCTTCTGTTTTATATCTGTGAATTATGTTTTATTCCATGCGCTATGCGATATACTACAAATTTTGTGATGTTTGTTTCATTTTAAGCCTTGATGATCGCTCTACAATGATCGGCATGACAATAACACACTATCTTATGTATATTGGGTGCTGGTGGTGTATGATGATCGTTACAGTAAGATATATATTTGATGTTTTAATATGTACTAGTGTTAGTCCAAGAGAATATTCACGTGCATACCTCATATAGCCTCATTATCCGTATTATCTAACACTATTACTTAGTAATAAACTTGGATAGTATGGGTATAGAGGTGGGGTGTTATAGAATTGATATTAGGGTAGGTTCAGAACAATACATCATATAAGAGACACGAGTCAAGACCTTAGTGAGACTTAGAGTCCCTATCCCCTTGGGTGCGTTGGGTTGTTATCCTATATTTGAAAAATAGTAGAAGCATATGATGCTTACTGGGGTAATCATTTGGAGACGTACTTGTTATTTTTCCTACTATATATAATTATTTTATTTTTATCACTTTTGTGTGTTAATCTCTCTATGGAATTTAAGTTATTGATGAATGGAGTGAAATAAAGAGTTGTTAGTCAAATCAGTAGTGTCGGCGTTGATGTAGGCAAACAAACCTTTGTGTGGCTTTGAATAGAATAACCTGATCCAGCAGTGGTCAGAATGCGCAGCGGATGCTGATGAGTAGCTTTTCGATGAAGGCATTTGTTGCTTGTTTTAAAATGTGTGCATTGTTATTAATGGTTGATGAATTTAATACACACAGATACATACGGATTTTGAAAATAAATATTTTTATTCAAACAAGCATATGATTTAATAAAATATAAAATTCAATTTTATAAATGATTGGGAATATTTTAATAGTTAAATTTTGGTGTTAATTTATTCACCGGCACTTTAAAAATTCTGATTGATCGTCTGGCCAATGTTATCGATGGAGGTTCTTAAGTACTAGGACGAGATATTTTGATACAATATTTTGGAAATGAATACAAAGTATCGATAGAATTTTCTAATGAAATATATATATAAACAAACGCATGCGCACGCGGACGCGCACACGCACGCATGCGCACACACATATACATACATACATACATATACATACATACATATATACATACATACATATATGTACATACATATATATATGTTTGTGTGTGTATATATATATATAATAACTTTGTTTTGAGTTTCAAAAAATAAAATTCCCAAGAGAAAACAAAATAAAATAAATGTATTATGTGAAAAGAAAAATGTTTTGAAATTATCTTTAATAGGCTTCCAATGGTGTTTGTAGAACATGGGACCAAAAACATCTGGGTTTGGGCTGCCATCTTCATCTATTCAAAATATTGCTTGTTTATTGATTCCGTCCATCGAATCAGGACCACCTATCTTTATCTTTTCATTATTGGTCTTTTTTTACATGTGATGTTAGCAAAGTTTGTGAAAACATTATTAGATATAAATATAAAAAATTTAAGAATATTCAATTGCACTATGAGTTAGACTAATCAGATATGAAATTGCCATTGCTATCCACTAGCTGTCTAATGCTATTTCTAAAAAATATTTCTGTCATATGTGAGTAAAAAATAAAAAAAATCTTTTGCAAGAAAATGAAAAGGAGATAACCAGCAACAGAAACTTTCCAAGCACTATAAAGGATGTCTTTATATCCAATCATATTTTTCCAAGCATTTTAAATCTAAAAGGACCGAACGCCCTCTACTTTTTTCCTTCGGCATAATTCTTATTTCTTTAAGCTTACTTGCAGTCTATCCTTTTGCACCTTGCTGTGATGTGTTGCTATTGACATAAAAAATGGGTATCAACATCCAATAGAATCTAGCAGAGATTAAATGAAGAATGAAATTAAAACAAAGCAAATATCATAAAGGTACACATAGATTTTTATAGTGGTTCGGCAATCTTGGCCTAGGTCCACTTCATATTTTTATTGATCTTCCACTTGATTATGATTACAAGAATGTTTGGATCAGTTGGGATCCATTAGGACAAAAGTGAAGTATAAAAATGGCAGAGCCTCGGTAGAGAAAGTAGGATCATTTTTCTGACGCCATGCCAGTTGTATTTATAGGGAAAAACTTGCACGGATCGGACTAAAATTTTGGTAGAAAGTTCGGGAGACCAAGACGAGGCTACCCAAAAATTAGCAGGCCCATCGGGGCCCATAATAGGGATCGGTACCGATCCCTATTAGTGCATCCAAATGGGCTGCTATCCCTGTTAGGGATGTCCCATGATGTTAGCTACTTGCTCCTCAAATTTTGTGCAATTCCGACGTACGGTTTGTGAGATATCATATTTTCCATGAAGTAGTCTTGCTTGAATTCTGATTTCTGCCGATCCCTTCAAAAGGAGTTATGCCGATCCATCAAACTTCCTTCAATTGGAATGAGATCCCTAGAGGGTGTTCCACATGTTGTAGTAAGCTTGTAGTCCAAGTTTCATATTGATAATATGTATTGATTTTGAGTTACTGAATACGGATCGTACCTGATCCATCTTCGGGGAGTAGTGAGCTTTCATGCTTCTGCTTCATATTATCATCTATGCTTGATTTTTGTACCCCACAATCATCACTCTGGGCAACTAGGCTTGATGACAGCCGAGTCTAACTTGTCCAGTCAGTTCGGATATAGCCGGGTCAAAATGTCGAATAACTTTTGCCCCTAAAAGTACATCTTGTTGCATACATGACGTGCTTTGGATCAAAGCAAGTTACAGTCGCCGGAAAGAAATCCATCTAGTTTCCTGAATAGTCACCATCCTTCCGTTGAATTATCTTCTCAAAGTGTTGTATCTCTCTTTGATCGTTATGATGCTTGGTCGATTTCCAATAGTATAAATTCTGGGTTGTAGTCCATTAGTTACTATCTCTGTCTGGTTCTACAGGGCTAGTAAGCTTTGGCTATTTGATCCAGTATATTTTTTAATAACTCCAGGTGAAAATTCAATTTCTGTCAATTTCAAGAAATCAAATTTTTTGAAATACACGTGCACGTTCAGATACACGTTCTTATCATTGGCTCCCGGATGCGTTTGTACGCTCATGAGTCGTCACCAATTACTTCTAGTTTAATTGCAATTGGATTGCAATTCCTTGTTTATATATTATTTTATAATGAAATAGGGGTTGTAATAAGTCATTCGATGAAAGGGGACTTCAATTTCTACAGAAATGACAGCCTCGGAGCCGTAAGCAAGGGCGAATGGAGTATGGCCAGTCCGGACTTGTGGGTGGTTCTATAAGCCCATAATGCTGTTGGGAGTCCATCCACCCAATTTCCTCTAGCCTTTTCCAAACGTTTCTTCAGAATGGACCTTATGATTTTGTTTATAGCTCAACCTGTCCATTTGCTTGAGGGCGAGCAACTGCCGCAAATCTCTTTTCAATATGATGCCGACGGTAGAAGTCTTTAAATTCAGTGCTATCTAATTGGGGTACATTATCAGTTATAATGGTTCGTGGAAAGCCAAAACGACATATGATGTTTCAGATAATGAAATTGATTATTTTCTTCATCATAATTGTGGTTAAAAGTTCTGCTTCAGCCTATTTGGTGAGCAGTCAACTGCTACGATGGTGTATTTCACACCACCTTTAGAATAGACAAGAAGCTGATGATGTCAATACCCCAAGTGGCAAACGGCTATAGACTGGCCATTTGAGTAATTTTCGTCGACTGGGCTCTCATATTTTTGCAAACATCTAGCACTCGTCGCATTGTCTAGCATGATCAGCTGCATCTCGATTGATAGTTGGCCGGTAATACCAATAGCGGAGTATTTTCTTTGTCTGGGTTTGCCCCCTGGTGTGATCGCCGCATTCTTCTTCATGAACTTCTCTCAAGACTCATTTGATTTCATCATGGGTGGTACACCGAAGTAGGGGAATGGAGAAAACCCTTTCTATACATGACTCCTTCATGGATGATGCAGCGTGAAGCTTTGAGAAGGATCTATCGTTTTTCATTCCTCCGTTCAAGAAGAATTCCCTATTGTAGATATTCTTTGATAGGATTTATCCATGACTCCTTTTTTGGCTCTGTCTCCAAGATTTGGTCGATCTCCATCTATTAATGCTTAGAATGTTAAGTACTTCAACCGGGACAAGTCTATTTGCTGCGCATCCCCAAAACTGGCCAGCTTGGCCAATGACTCGGCTTTTTCATTTTTTCCCTGAGAATGTGTGTAATGATGTAATACTCGAAGTCAGCTAGTAGCTCTAGGACTCAGCTGAGATAAGGTGCAAGATGTTGTCCTCTAGCAAGATAATCTTCCCTGACTTGGCATACTACTAACCAGAAATCACAAAAGACATGTAAAATTTCCACTCCCAGTTCTCTAGCAAGTTTGAGCCTAGCGATCAAGGCTTCATCTTTAGCTTCATTATTTGTTGCAGGGAAGTCGAGTTTCAGGGCGTAGCAGTTCGATCGTTCCTCAGGAGTCGGTAACACAATTACAACGGTAGAACACCAATCATCGGATGCTCCATCCACGTACATTTTCCATTGGTTAGTCGGTTCTCCACTGCTCTTCGGGTCGTCATCTGATGCAGTGAATTAAGAGATGACGTCTACTAATGTCTGTCCCTGAATAGCTCTCCGAGGGAGATAATTGATATTGAATTGGCTTAGCTCGATATTCCATTTGAGCAACCTTCCAAATGTCTTAGGTTGTTGTAGGACCTGTTGTAACGGCTGGTCAGTGTAGACGTTGATGGGTTGAGCTTGAAAGTAATGGCGAAGCTTTCATGATGCAACCAACAAGCAGTACACGAGCTTTTCCAGCTTTGAATAGTTTCTCTCAACACCCGTCAATCACTTGCTAACATAATATATTGGCCTCTGGATCTGATTCTCTTCACGTAACAGTGCGACACTTATGGCGTATACCGACACCGCTAAATAGATGTATAAATCTCCATGATCCAGTGGCTTGGATAGGATGTGAGGTCTCTCTAAGTGATCTACCAGAGCTTGAAACACATCTATGCAATCATGCGTCCATTCAAAGTTCCTCTTCTCTCTCCTGATCAAGTCGAAGAAAGGAATACACTTGTCGGTGGCGAGATAAACCGGCTTAGTGCGGCAACCTTCTCATTTAAGCTCTGTACCTGCTTAATCGTCTTCGACACTTGGATGTTTCGAATTGCTTGAATCTTCTCGGGATCGGCTTCGATTCCGTGAGAGTTGAGGATGAAACCTCGAAATTTCCCTAACACAACGCCGAAAGAGCATTTTAAGGGATTTAGTCTCATTTCCTATTTTCATAGAATATTGAACATCTCCACTAAGTCATCGATGTGGTCGTTTGATCGTCGTGACTTCACGAGCATATCATCCATATATACTTCCGTCGATCGCCTTATCTGGACTTTGAACATCATGTTGACCAGTCTCTGGTAAGTAGCTTCAAGCATTATTTAGTTCAATCGGCATCACACCATAACGATATAGCCCTAGATCGGTAATGAAGTTGGTGTGCTCCTGGTCGAGGACGTGCATCAGGATCTGGTTATATCCGGAGTACAAATCCATAAATGAAAGCGGTTCATATCCAGTGGCTGAGTCTACTAGCTGGTCGATCCTCGAAAGTGGAAAGCTATCTTTCGGGAATGCTTTGTTCAGGTAAGAGTATTCGACGCATGTCTGCTTCTTTCCATTAACTTTTCTCACAAGAAATGGATGGATACCCATTTCGGGTAGAGGGTGTCGTGGGTAATCCTATTGTTTTTGAGTTTATCCACTTCGACTTTAAGTGCAGCAGATCTCTCTGGATCCATGATGTGTTGCTATTGTTTCACCGAGACATGCCTCAGATCGATATTCAATGCATGGCTCATGATAGTTGGTGAGATCCCACACATGTCAGAATGGGTTCAAACAAATACATAAAGATTCACTCAGAGAAAACCAGCTAATTCCTTCATCATCGTTACACTAAGCTGTGATCCGATCTTCTGGACCTGTGATGGGTCATCATGGTTGACCGTATGTCGATTGTTAGCTCAACAGGTGCAGCCTTAGATTCTTTGGGCTCCTCTTCTTCATCTTTGTGGTCTATATCTTTATAGAACTAACTGTGCTGTTGTTGCTTGATATTGGCCTTATGTTTTAAGTTGAAAAATGCTTAAATGGATTTGCCCAAGCAAAGGGATTGGTTTCGATCCCTTATTTAAGTGGAACTTAGAAGTTTTTGATTTGACATGAACATATTAGACCATGTGAACTCGAAATCAAACAATGGGACATTCCATATATGACTTGCATACTTGAACTAGCGTATGGCCTTGAACTAGATTTTTACCACTTCAGACTTGAATAGATTAGCATATTTGTACTTGTACGGATTGTAACATGTGCCCTGAGTGAACTTGAATATGAATGTCAGATTCCTATATGTCGATAACCGATCCTTGAGTTCAAACGTAGTTGTTTCACGTAATAATCAACGTGAATCCCGTTGGGATGGTCAATGATGATGGTCACTCCGGTCAAATCCCAAAGTCTTGTCATGAACTGTTGAGTCTGATAGTGATGGGTTTTAGATGCTTTTAGCGATTATATGTGATGGTTAAAGATCAGGCTTAAAGGAGCATTGAATCAAACACCAAGAAGAGTTCAGCCTTGCACAACTGCATAGTTGGCTCTTGCTTTGAGTATGAATCTTCTTGTGTATTCGAGTAACCTGCTTTCCATTCAATGTACTTGCGGTTTGTTGCTCGTCGTTTAGGTCGGAATGATAGTTAGCTGCCCATGAGCTTGTGCATTGATTTGATGATTATATATCTAGGCATCCTTTGGGTCATAGCCTCAAGTAATTGTAAACACTAGATATGAGTTACAGTATTGAGCTGTCGCAACCAGCCTTTGGATGATCACACTTCTACTCCCATTCTTAGATTGATAAATGTACTACATGGACGGTCGAGTCTCGTCCTAGTCGTGTTTACACTTCTACCTAAGCTTTGAAGACTTAGAGTTGATCGATGAATGGTTGGTTCACATTCATCTTGTTTCTCGCTCGTGCCCACAAGTCTGGGTCATACATTGATAAGTAGGAAGACTAGTCATGTCCACTTTAACTATATACCCTTTCCCATTGAATTACGGGATCGGGTTAGTTAATGGAAGGCTGAGTCTCGCCTATCCTATATTGTATTCTGGTTTTTCCTTCCACTGGGAATACTTTACCGATCCGTCGAGTTTTGGGTATGAGTTGGGTAATGGACAGTCAATCACGTCCACTTTTGGTGCAAATGTCACCATACTCTGGGCGAGGACCTAAAGAATAGATGGTCAAGTCACATTTATTCATGGTTTATTCTCCTATCTGCACTTTTGTGATCGAAGTTTTTCGGAGGACATCTAGGTCACATCCGTTTGTGTTTGATGTGGATCGATATTGACCGTCGACCCAGAGGGACTATATGAAAAGCTTGGATCAACATTGCCTGTCGACCCGTTGGTACGATATAGTCGGTCGTCCATAACTTCGGGCCTCGTTTCGATTAGTTTCATATTGAGGCCATCTTGCAGTCGTTGCCTTTAGTTTTAAAGATCACCCTACCGGAACTATAGTAAGATGTCGTATTCAGCTTGTAGTATTTGTTCTCTCATTCCCATTCTTGGGTTAGTAGAATTAGTCGCGGACGGTCAAATTCCATCCGTAGTAAGTTCATACTCCTCCTGTCTAGTTTAGGTCGTAGTTTATGGAATATTGAGTGGTCGAACTACACTGATCTATTTGTTTATACTCATATCCGCACTTTGGGAATAAGAGTTTGTTGGCGGGTGGTCGAACCACACTAGATTTGTGTTTATACTCCAATCTGCACTAGGGGACTAGAGTTATTTGCTGGACGATCGAACCGCGTCCATGTCTTGGTTTGGAATTTAGGCTTGCCGATGTTCGGGCAAGGCTTGGATAGTTCGCCGTACCTCAAACGCAAACAAGGTCGTGGGTGGATGTATCACATCCTCTTTGGATTGGATGGTTGAACCACGTCCAATTTAGGCTTGGGCTCTTAAACTGCCCCCTGCTTCCAAGGCATGAGTTGATGCGTGGATGGTTGTACCACGTCCACTTCCATTTAGATCCAGTTTCTGCCGAGCCTTGGGAGTAAGATGAGTGTTTTGAAGAACTTCGAGCTCGAGTAGGGGAGGAGATGGCCAGATCGCATCCACTTTGAGTCGTGTGTTTACTCCCAAGTAAAAGGCAAGAGTTAACGGACGGTCGAACCACGTCAACATTTTGTATTTATACTCCGATCTACACTCTGGGGAACAGAGTTTTATGATGGGTGGCCAGTCACACCCGTTTGATGTTTATACTCCGGTCTGTGCTCTAGGAACCAGAGTTGTTCGATGGACGGTTGAACCTTGTCCATCTTTTGTGTTTATACTCCGGTCCGCACTCTAGGGACCAGAGTTTTATGATGAGTGGTCAGTCACACTCGTTTGATGTTTATACTCTGGTCTGTGCTCTGGGGACCGGAGTTGATGATAAATGGTCAAACCGCATCCATCATTTTGTGTTTATACTCCGATCCGCACTCTGGGGATCAAAGTTTTATGATTAGTAGTCAGTCACACCCGTTTGATGTTTATACTTCGGTCCACACTCTGGGGACTAGAGTTGAACGATGGACGGTCGAACCGCATCCATCATTTTGTTTTTATACTCCGGTCCAAACTCTGGGGACCGGGGTTTTATGATGGATGGTCAGTCACACCTGTTTGATGTTTATACTCCAATCTGCATTCTGAGGAGCTAAGTTGGTCGATGGACGATCGTACTGTATCCATCTCTTTGGTGTTTATACTCTAGTCCGCACTTTGGGGACCAGAGTTGGTCGATGGGGTGGTCAGTCACACCCATTTGGTGTTTATACTCTAGTCCGCGCTCTGGGGACCAGAGTTGGTTGATAGACGGTCGTACCACATCCATCTCTTTGGTGTTTATACTCTAGTCTGCACTCTGGGGACCAGAGTTGGTCGATGGTTGGTCAGTCACACCCATCTGGTGTTTATACTCCAATTGTCAAGTCGAGTTAAGAGTTGTTGAATGAACGATCGAACCACGATCATCCATGTAATGGAATTCTGCCCTAGGTATTAAGGGAAAAACTTGATAAATGGACAGTCGATTCACGTCCACTTGGTGATTGTAGCTCCTCCAATAAAGTCGAGGAAGGGGGTAAGTGATGGATGGCTAGATCATATCCATGCCTGTGTTGGATGGTAAGATCTCGTCCAATTTGCTTAGTACTCCTCCCAGCAAGTCGAGGGAGAGAGTTTTCAGGTGGACGATCAAGTCACATCCACCTCAAGCTACAGTTGTGTCCACGTGTTGAGGGCGGTGGTTGATGAGCAAGCAGTCGGTCACGCCTACTTTAATTCAAGCTTCCAGACTGATTCCTATTTCCAGGGCAGGAGTTAATGTGTGGACGATCAAATCATATCCACTTTAGTTGGACCTCGGTCGTGCTGAGCTTCGGGAGAGGCATAAGTATTTTAGTGAACTTCAAGTATGAGCTAGGGAGTGGATGGTTGGGTTGCATCCACCCCAAGTCTATCTTTGGTCTCCAAGTAAAATGTGGAGGTTGATGAGTGGATGGTTAGTCGTGTCCACTATGTATTAGATCTAACCTTTTCGGGCTCTGAGTATGGCGTAGATGTTTTGTCAGAATTGAAGCATAAAGTAGGAAGTGGATGGTCGAGTCACACCCACCTTCCATTTCGATTCCTTACCCCAAGTCTGGGGCATATGGTAGCTAATGAGTGGTTGAATCACGCTCATCTTAATGATCCTCCAAAGGTTCGATCATGGTCCGTGGAGGTTGGTTGGCACCCAAATCTAATTACTTGGTCACCTGCATCGTTTGGAAGTAGTTTAGTTCAAGTTCGTTATAGTTCGCAACATAATTGAAATGATATAAATCTTATTGATAAGTGAAGCAAAGTCGAATGCTCGCTATTCCACTTTGCCCCAGCTCTCCTCTACTAGAAGTCAACCATAGGTGGTCCAATTGATAATCAAAGGTCATTATTCGTAAGTGTCGGATGTTCCCTGCCCGCCATTCTACGGGGCTTGTAAATATTGTTGAAGCTTTCCTTTCCGGATCAGCTTTCCGATCACATCTTAGAGGTGTCTATAATCGCTGCTGTTATGACAGTGTGTATCTTGAAATATACAACATTTCTCGGGTTTCTTCTCGGTTTTGGTGGACTCTCTCGAGCTTGGTTCCCAACATTGCTTCGAGTCATGAGTCTCCAAGTAGATGTTTTTGATTAGATCGTTCAAAGGAGTATATGAGTTAGATTTTGGGATTCTGGGTAGTCTCCTAGAATCTGAATCCTCATCTAAGGCCTCAATGCTGCCCTCGCTTTGACTTCCTTCAACCAACAGACTTGCATTGTTCTTCTATCTATTATATCTTGCCTCCTCCTTGTGTAGGCACTGGTTCGCTTTGTAATATAACCGATCCAAGGTCGTAGAAGGCTCTCCATCTAACCAGTCGCTGAAATCCAACTTGTGGTCAATTTCTCTTACCAATGCCATTAGTTTGATTCCTTGCTGGGATAGCTCACTTCAATGACGGCGACGTTGAATCTACGCAAGAAATCTTTGAGCATCTTGCTTGGTGCTTGGATTAGGTTAGATAAACATCGCATCCTCAGGGCGAGTCGCATGAATTCTAAGTCTCTCGGCAAACTTCTGAGCCGGTTAGTCGAATGAGGAGATGGACCTGGGCAGTAATCGCGTAAACCGTGTGATCGCTACTCCTTCAAGGAATATAGAAAAGCATCTGCATTTGATGGCGTCCGTTGCTCTAGCGGAATCCATGTACAACTCATATTTCATGAGATCCTACCGGGGGTCTGTATTTCCATAGTACGCCGACATGGTCGTCATGTTGAATCTCCTTGGATATTCTGCTCATAGAATGGATTTAGTGTTCCGATAGAGGGAGATGCTCTGATCATCGTCAGTTTGGTCTTGGCTCTCTCTTACAAGCCGTCGTACCATAGCTGCCAAGTTAGGTGTTTAGAAGCTGGTAAGTTGAGGGTAGTTGCAATCTGACCTGGGAGCTTGACCCGGTAATCGATCCTAGTTTATGTCATATCGTCTTGATTCTCCAGCCTTTGGGAGCACCGTTTGAGTAGCAGTTTCTTGTCCATTCCTTGGATGCAATTTAGTAGCTGTCGCTTGATCCTCTATGCCCTGGTCAGTCATAGGACGTAAGGGAAGTGGATAGAATGTATCGTTTTTAAGTTGAGTTTCGAATCCAGAATGTGGGGGTACTGCGTTGCGGCACGGGTTCGGTTGTACCCGATTCATAATTTTTTAAAATGGATCGTACCCAATCCATATTTTTTTGGTATAGGGATCGGTAGTTTGATATAAGAGAGGGATCGGTCATATGCGGGATCGCTAATATGGAGGGATCGGGGATGGATCGATATTGGTGCTTCCAAGGGATCGGTATTGATGTCTTTGGATGGATCGATATTGGTGCTTCCAAGGGATCGGTATTGACGAATTTGGAGGGATTGGTATTCCTATTTCGGAGGGATCAGTATATATACCTTGTAGAGGGATCGGTATATATACCTTGTAGAGGGATCGGTATATATACCTTGTAGAAGGATTGGTATATACACCTTTTGGAGCGATCGATATAGATGTTGAAGGGATCGGTATACAGACCTTGCAGAGGGATTGATATATATACTTTGTAGAGGGATCAATATACATATCTTAGTGAGGAATTAGTATATACACCTTGGAGAGGGATTGATATATATACCTTGCAGAGGGATCGATATATACACCTTATAGAGGGATCGATATAACTGTTTCGCAGGGATCGGTATTGATGTCTTTGGAGGAATAAGTATTGAGCATGTATATGTATTTAGGGGTCGTTTGAATTGTTTTGGTGAGGGATCGGTTGCAGTTGAGATTGGAGGGATCAGTTATCTAGGCTTGAGAGAGGGATCGACCATCTAGGCTTCGAGAGAGGGATCAGCCATTTTGGCTAACTTGAGTGCAAACTTCAGCATCTGATCCTAAGAACTTGCATACGAGTGAATCTGATCCCTTCCAAATGGACATGAACACATGAACAACTCCAAACAAGAACACCAGCATAATCAAATCCTTCAAAAACACGAGAAGTAGACTTAGTTCCTCTAACCATAGCTATCAGCTTCCTTTTGATTTCCTTTAAATCAGAGTAGGATAGGAAGTTTATCGATAGAACGCTAGATCTATCTCACGAATATGGGAATCCATAAGTAGATAATGGGATCCAATTAAGATGAGAATTCGACTCTTAGTGGAAGCACCAAAATGTTGACGTCAAAAATGAGCATTAACACCCAATAGAATCTAGTAGAGATTAAATGAAGAATGAAATTAAAACAAATAAAAAATCATAAAGGAACACATGGATTTCTATAGTGGTTCGGCAATCTTGGCCTACGTCCACTTCATATTTTTATTGGTCTTCCACTTGATTATGATTACAAGAATGTTTGGATCAGCTGGGATCCATTAGTACAAAAGTGAAGAATAAAAATGGCAGAGCCTCGGTAGAGAAAGCAGGATCCTTTTTCTGATGTCATGCCTACTATATTTATATGGGAAAACGTGCACAGATCAAACTGAAATTTTGGCAGAAGGTTCAGGAGAACAAGTCGAGGCTACCCAAAAATTTACTGGCCCATCGGGGCCACAATAGGGATCGGTACCGATCCATATTAGTGCATCCAAATGGGCTGCGATCCCTATGAGAGATGCCCCATGATGTTAGCTACTTGCTCCTCAAATTTCACGTAATTCCGACGTACGGTTTGCGAGATATCGCATTTTCCGTTAAGTAGTGTTGCTTGAATTCTGATTTCTATCGATCCCTCCAAAGAGAGTTGTACCGATCCCTCAAACTTTCTCCAATTAGAATGAGATCCCTAAGGGGATTCCACATGTTGTAGTAAGCTTGTACTCCAAGATTCATGTTGATAGCATGGGTAGATTTTGAGTTACTAATCGATCAGAGCTGCAAAATTGAGTTGTGGAATCGATATGATATGATCCATAGTGTTGAATATGGATCGTACCTAATCCATCTTCGGGTAGGACTGTCAATGGGTATTCAAAAAATCCGATATTCGTTCGAATCCGTATCCGAAAATATGAAAAATATCCAATATCCGAAAAGCGGATACGGATATCCGAAAAGCTTTCTGGATCACTACAAGATAAAACGGCTATTCCAACGGTTCCTAGCCGTTGGCGGCCGTTGGAAACCGTTGGAATAGCCGTTGGAATAAATCCCACGCCTTGCAATGCTTTCCAACGGATCCAACGAACCATTTCCAACGGAATTTCCAACGGCCGCTAACGGCTTGGAACCGTTGGAAACCGTTAGAACCCGTTACAACAAACTGACCAATAAGCCGTTGGAAACCGTTGGAAGCCGTTGGAAATACTGGGTCTATTTTGCTGTATAACAGCAGGCCTATTAACCTTCCATCCATACCATTTCCAATCCATTCAAATTCCATTCCATTTCCAATCAATTCCACACATATATATCAATATCAATACAAACAACACACATAAATCAATAAAACACCAATATAAACAAACCAAACCGATCAAACATCACAAAATATACCATCAACGTACATACCATCAACAAATGTCAATGTACCATGTACATGCCATCAAAATATTTCTCACCCACTCCGTACCAATATATACAACATCAAAACATCTCCAAGTCAATATATACATTGTTCAAGCACATATAATCAAAAACATACCTCCTCAAGGATCCTCGTCGCCTCCCGAAGCACCAGACGACGAAGGAAGGGTACCATGATTCTGCAAATACTGCGCAAGCTTTTGATCCAGCTGCTCCACCTGGATGGCTCGTAGACGATTCTCTTCCCGTAGCTGCTCAACCATAGCTCTAAGCTCCTTGATTTCATCTTTGTCTTGGTCTTTTTGAGCTTGTCGAGCCTGTCGAGCCTGCAAATAGAAATAATAGCAAAAGGATTGTCTCAGCATATAAAATACTATAACATTATATATCTAAAACGCTGATTTTTTTGTAAATACGTAAAAGGATTAATTATTTACCGTTAGGTTCCCGAAGCCAAAACGTCTACTCCGTTGTGCCGGATCCATAACAGCAGTAAAAATGTTATCCTGCTCCTCCTGTGTCAGCGCATCACGACCTGATTGCTGAAGCGCATTAGCCTGTGCCTCCTGCAACCTCGACTAAAATGAAAAAAAAAACAATTTCAGTTGAAAAATAGTAGCATGTAATTATTTCGCATAGCTAGAAATTAATAAACTTATCGGTGTAAGTATTAGAAATTTAAAAATGCATACATATGCCTCGGTCGCCCTATCTTGATCACCCCACTGATATATGATATTGCCAGCCTCATCTACTTGCCTAGACGCGTGGGTGTGAGCAAACACGTCCACTAAGCCAACAGAGCCTCCACGAGCACGTTCCTGCAATTGATAATTTGGATAATTTAACTGTACATAATTAACTTATTACTGAACTGATCAATATACATAATAGATAAATTTACCAAATCTTCGCGGTGATGCTGGAAAGATTTGGAGCCTCCACGGTGTGATACAGGATTCCTACTCCTGTTTGCCGAGTTCCTAGCTGACTCCTCCTGCAAATTTACAATGATTAATTATTTATTAAACGGTAAAAAATTGCTGAGATTTATTTTAGAGTTACCTTGAACTCCTCAGAGTTCCACCACTCAACCCACTTCTCCCATACAGTCGCGCTCATCCACTTGGGCTTCTTTCCTACTTTTTTAGTCTCCGACATAGTCTCCCTATAGTTCTTCGCGATCCTGGAGTTCCAGTGTCGCTGAACTAAATTGACGTCAGGCTCTTGCAAATCTATGGCGTCCTGTACAATGAGAAAATATTACTAATTATTTATTTGTATTTAATTAATCATCTTGTAAAGCGGTATACACTTACCAGAAAATCTTGCCAAATCGTCTCTCTCACGTCGTCGGGGATCTTGTCCCACTTGGGCCAGCAATCGGTCATCCTAGCCATGTACGCCTGCTTCGAAATGTTCAGAACCACTTTGGATGGCTCCAACTCAAATCCACTGCGTTAAATATAAAATTGAACTTTAGACAATTATAGATATATCATGTACAATTAAAAAATTAAAATGTTATGCTTGCTAATTATGATACTTACGTCTCATCAGCCTTAGGCTGCAAGTAAACAAGTGGCCGAGCTGGTTGCTCACCACTACCCTCTCCAACATGACGTGAAGAGCCACGTCGCCGAGACCCAGAACCAGAACCAGAACCAGAACCGGACATAATAAATATACCTGCCATATATACATACATATACAATTCATAATAATCATGATATGATGAACCATTAAAAAATGTAATACACTTATTGTCATTAAAATTGTGTAAATTGAATAAATGCATTATTAATCAGAGATCAATGTAATGTGAATACTTTTAAAAATTACCGGATATTACTCAATCGTCCTCATCGTTTTCTGATTCAGACTCGGTTTCGTGCTCTATGTCGTTTTCCTCTACACTCTCAAATGCTTCGACTAATACATGTGTCTCATCGTTTAAAGGTCCAAAATCAGTTTGATCGTCTGTAATTGCTATTTCAGCATTTTCCTCCAGATCTGCTTGATAGGCTTGTTCGTCTGGAATATTTTGTCCATCGAACGTAAATCTTGCTTTGGTTTTAAAAACCGCAGACCAATCTGCTTTATCCCTTTTTAGAGATGGATAAGGGGCATAGTAAGCTTGTAGGGCTTGTTTGGCTAGTATAAATGGGTCGTACTTTTGATAACGCGAGGTATGTTTAATTTCTATAAGATTATATTGTGGATGCACGTTAATACCAGAACCTGGAATATTGCTGAACCAGTTGCATCTAAACAAATAAACATCTTCCACGGGTCTTGTAAAATATGTCAACTGCAATATCTGAGTTAACACGCCATAAAAATCATTTATATGATTATTAGGGTCATCACTGCCTTTAACAAATACACCAGTATTGTTTGTTAATTTTTCAGCACCGTATTCTTTGGTGTTGAATTTATATCCGTTAACAAAAAATATTGGATACGTATTAACTTTTCTTTTCGGTCCAAACGCCAAATGTTTCAGTCCTTTATCGAGCACATTATTTGTGGGATCAGAAACGTATTTCGAAAACCAAGTACTGAAATCTTTGCTTAAATCGCCACCTGGATTTTGTGATTCATAAATACTGCAAACACAAACATGATATATTACATTATTATTTATTCACACGTGTAGTATTAAATTTAACAAAACTTGGAATGTGCTAATTACCTAACAAATGGTGCAACTTCAGGACAATTAAGAAGAATATATGTGTGTGCTACATGGTAATCTTTATCATCTAGCCATACTTCCTCACATTTTCCAGCATGTCGGCCATGTTGTTTAAAAATAGATAATACTGTTTCAGAAGAAGAATCTTGTTCAACGGCCTCATCGTCATTACGCGGAACACTTACAAATGATAAGTTCACATGGTCTTTAAAATAATGAGAGAAAAAGAAAGAAGCTTCTTCTTCGATATATGATTTGCAAATAGAGCCTTCAACTCGAGCTTTTTGTCTCACTTTTTTCTTTAAATGATTTAAGTACCTAATAAAAATTATTTGGGTTAAGTATTAACTACTATATTTATACTTAAATCAACATTTGCATACTCAATATAGTAACATACCTTTCGAAAGGATACATCCATCCATATTGCACAGGACCTCGAAGACGTGCTTCATATGGAAGATGAACAGGTAAATGCTCCATTACATTAAAGAAACCCGGAGGAAATATTTTCTCCAGTTTGCAGAGCAGTATAGGAATTTCTTCTTCAAGTTTAAGTAGACGGTCAACTTTTAACGTAGTTGAACAAAGCTCCTTGTAAAATAAACTAAGTTCTGTTATTACCGTCCAAACTTTTACCGGTAACAATTCTTTGAAAGCGATGGGTAATAAATTTTCCATCATTACATGACAATCATGGCTTTTCATTCCACTCAGTCTCCCATTTTTATAGTCGACACATCTACGAAGATTAGAGGAAATTCCATCGGGAAATCGTAATCCTTCCACCCATTGTAACAGTACTTTAACTTGGTTGCTGTCTAGTTCATAGCATGCTTTGGGTTTTTTATTGTTGGGAGTCATATGAAGCTCGGGACGATTGCATATTTGCTTTATATCACGTCTAGATTTCAGATCGTCCTTAGTCTTGCCCTTCACATTCAAAACTGTATAAAACACATTATCAAATACGTTTTTTTCGTTATGCATCACGTCAATGTTATGACGGATTAATAGATTTTTCCAATAAGGTAATTCCCAGAATATACATTGTTTGCACCAATTATGAAACGTCGATTTACCTTGAATTTCTTCTTGTTGTCCGGTCTCGTGTATCTTTGGATAATCTTTTACAAGTTCATATATATCCTCGCTTGACCATACCGCTGGTGGTCGTAGAGTCTCATGTCTATTAGCTATGAAGTTTTTTTTGTCTCTTCTAAAAGGGTGATTAATATGAAGAAAACATCGATGACAATCAAACCATGAAATTTTCTTTCCATTTGGCAAAGAAAATGCTCGTGTTTCTTCCATGCAATAAGGACAAGCAAAACGACCGGCCGTACTCCAACCCGAAAGCATTGCATATGCAGGAAAATCGCTAATAGTCCATAACAAAGAAGCGAACATCCGGAAATTTTTCTTTTTTGATATGTCGTATGTTTCAACTCCTTCATACCATAATATTTTCAACTCTTCAATTAACGGTTGTAAGTAAACATCAATGCCCTGTGTCGGATCATCAGGACCAGGGAAAACAATCGTGAGAAACATATATGGAGTTTTCATACACATCCACGGAGGTAGATTGTAAGGTGTGATTATTATAGGCCAAGATGAATATTTAGAACCAAACTGAGAAAACGGTGAGAAGCCGTCTGTACATAAACCTAGTCTAACATTTCGGCTCTCCGCTGCGAAATCGGGATATTTCTTGTCAAAATGTTTCCATGCTTCTCCATCGGATGGGTATGTCAACGTACCTTCTTGAGGTGTTCTCACACTGTGCCATCTCATATGATGCGCTGTTACAGATGATGCATATAATCGTTGAAGTCTAGGGGTGAGGGGCAAATAATGCATACGCGTGTACGGAACTTCTTTTCCCTTCTTTTTCCTCGATTTGTATCTTTCCTGATTACATATTTTACAATTTCTAAGATTGATGTCTTCTTTCCAATACAACATGCAACCCTTTAAACATGTATCTATTTTTTGATATGGCAAACCGAAAGATGACATAAGTTTTTTCACTTCATAATAATTTTCGCACATTAAATTATCGGATGGCATATGACGTTTAGCAGCTTGAACAACAGCCGTAAATCCAGCTTCTGTAAGGTTGTATTTTGATTTCATTGCAATGTATTCTGCAGTTACCGATAATTGAGAGCCGCTTAAACATCCATTCCAAAGGGGTTTTTTAGCATGATCCAATAAATCATATATTTTTTTAGCTCCAACATTTGGTTCCTCTTCGATGTTAACATCGTCGTTATCAATTACAACGGTAGGGAACATTGATCGTGCTGCATCTTCGACCATATGTTCTATGAGATTCGTACTACCTTCTTCGTTGATGACCTCCACCGACTGTTCTTGATTATTAGGGGCTACAATTTCTCCATGACGATCCCATTACTGGGACATCCTACTTTCCATTACAAACACAATAGTAATTATATTCCGTAAATCATATCATTTTAAACGATTTACAAAATTTCGGCAGCATTTCCCCCGTGTTCCTTGTATCGTACACAAATGCGTGTACACAAGGAACGTAAAGGAAATGCCGTCGAAATTTTGGGAATCGTTTAAAATGATATGATTTACGGAATATAATTACTTTATAGTGTTTGTAACTTGTCCAATACTGGGACAAATCCGACAAATGATGTATCAGATGAATAGAGTTGTCCGTTTTGTGGAAAAACGGATAACCCTAAAACGATCATATACAACACTTATCAGACGGGGCCGAATAATATCTAAGGATTTAAATATTTGTTTATATTAAATTTTAATATATAACTCATTTAATTAATATTGGTTCTAACGGCTTCCAAATGTTCGCGTGTTCGCACAAATACAAAGCTCGTGTTCGCACAAATGCAATATCCGTTCTAACGGCTTCCAAATGCAATAAACTCTATCACACACATACATTTAATATACTTATAACCAAATAAACATAAACTAATGTAATATCCTAAATTACAAAATTTTCAATCAATTATAATAACTTGTTCATTATGTTATAATAGTTGCAATTAGGGGATAACATAATGTAATATGCATACACTAACAATTAGGAATCAATCAACATTCGAATTAAACCCTAAATCTAAAAAAACCTAAATATTAGGTTTAGAAAAATTACCGATTTGGAGAGCTAGAAGGGTGGAGATTGGCCGGAGCAGCTTGTAGATGGCGTCGGAGGCTGTCGGGTTGGTGCTTGGGGCGGTAGCAGTTGGGTAGGAGGTGGGGGAATTGGAGATTTGGGGAAAAATTAAGTAGGGGAAGAGATAATGAATTGCAGGTCTGGTCTCGGCCTGTTATCTCAGGAAAATTTCCAACGGCTACCAACGACCGCAAACGGCTTATTTTCAATGGATTCCAACGGTTTCCAACGGCTACGTAAAAAATTAACGGACCGTTGGAAACCGTTGGAATAGCCGTTGGCGGCCGTTGGAAATGAGGCGTTGGAATTTACTGTTTTCCTAGTAGTGGATACGGATATGGTTATTATGGTATCCGTATCCGAAAAATATCCGTCTGATTAACTTATGCATGTATATATATATATATATTTAATTAAAATTATATTTAATTAATATATGATTTTTCAACTATTTTTTAACAATTGGATGTTACTACGATATGGTTTTTTGCTTATTTTTAGTGAAAACAGACGGTTTTAGTGTTTAATTTTTGAATATTTTTGGATACGCGTATGGATATTGGTATAAAACTATGTTTTATCACCGCATTTTTTATTTCTTTGTTTTTTTATGAACATTAGTATAAAAAATGTTGTACGTTGATCCAAACCTTTTCATTTATACTTTTAAATTTATTGATTATGGGCAGAGCGGATAAATATCTGATATCCGTCCGTATCTAAAAATTAAGCGGATATGGATATCAATTATCCGAAAATTAAACGGATACAGATATCCGATATCCGAAAATGATTTCGGATACGGATATGGATATAGCACTATCTGTATCCGAATGTATCCGTTGACAGCCCTATCTTCGAGGAGTAGTGAGCTTTCATGCTTCTGCTTCATATTATTATATATGCTTGATTTTTGGACCTCACAATTATCTTTCTGTGCTACTGGCCTTGATGATAGTGGAGTCTAATTTGTCTGGTCAGTTCGGATATAGCTGGGTCAAAATGCCGGATAACAGTTGCTCTGTTAATTGGAACCATCATCTAGATGTTGCACCTCAGTTTGAGAGAAGAAGTTCATTTCCATGTCTTATTGCAGTGCACACACTTTATTTGAATGTATAATCTGAAACTGTGGTTCTTGTTGAATATTTAAGTGAACCAAGTTATGTAGATTGTGTTAAAAAAATAAAAATAAAATAAATAGCAAGACAAACTCATGGCTTATTCATTTAAGCAGATAACGATTCACTTTATATCATAGTTCATAACCTCATAAAAGTATGTTTGCAAGACCCCACGCAAACAAGTAATGCATAAGTGCAATTCTGGTAAGAGCTGATTGGAAAAAAAAAATGTTGAATGGATAA
This sequence comes from Allium fistulosum, assembly GCA_030737815.1. Classification (NCBI taxonomy): domain Eukaryota; kingdom Viridiplantae; phylum Streptophyta; class Magnoliopsida; order Asparagales; family Amaryllidaceae; genus Allium; species Allium fistulosum. The sequence continues at coordinate 406,702,001 of CM060904.1, read as the reverse complement.
AAGGAAGAAACATGTAAACTGATGCATATACAGAATGATTATACCTTTAGACTTGGTTCAAATAAGTAAAAGTGGGACCATTGTGTCTCCTGTCAGAAAATTAGTGGATGCTCCAGTCAGAAGGAACCCAACAATTTTCTTAGCAAATGGACTAACATTTCATTTCCTTCAGGAACCTAGCACAAGCAGACCAACACAACTGCTTATGTGAATCGCATAAATGGTCATATTTTATGTTTATGTAAAAGTGTGGTGCGTATTGCAGTGTATGGAGTTATGAGGCGTTGTAGTTTATGGAAAAGAATGGGTATAATCAAATGTAACAAGACTTACTCTAAGGTGGTGTACTGGGATTACTGCATGTAGAAATATCATTCGTGCAAACCAACAAATATAAACTCAAAATATATCAAAATTATGACAGTGTACTTACTGTACAAGTGACGTGAGCCAATAGAAAATATGTTCACAAATTTGGGCACCAACGGTCTAGTCATAATTTATCAAGATGATTTCCTTGTAGGGTTATGAACTACATGCGCATTGGTTTTGTTTGAAAAAAAACACAACGGTTGTACTACCTTAAGGTAGAATGGGCTGCTGCTACACAGCAGCAGCAGCAGCACGTAAAGAGGGGGAAGAAAAATAAAATGAACAAGGCATTAGAGGAAAAAAAAAAAATTAATTTGAAAATTTTAGTCTTGTTTAATGATACACTATATACTTCATATGAACAACTTGTTGCAGTTCATAATGTTGCACTTTTATATTCTGATTATGTAATGGTGCATATCTTAGCATGCTTTCTATCTTATCAATTAAATGTAGTTTCCTCTCCTGGCGTAAATGATTTGCATTTGCTTCCTTTGTTGCCCATTCTAGTTTTAATTCAATGCAATATCCACAGTCCACTTAATCTTTCTTTTATTACCTTATTTTTGTAAACCTGCTAACATCAACAAAATAAAAAGTAACAACTTTTATTACTAAAGTTATGGGAAATTTATAGTTTTCTAGGTGGCGGAATTGCATTTCAGACATGATTATAAATTTACATGTGCAATATTTAAATAGTTGCTTGAGTTAATGACATGTACATGAAGGCTGTTTGGATATGTTTTGACGCGTATGCATTTGAATTAAGCAAACTCGCTTAATAATGTAAAATAAGGTACGTTTTACTTAAAAAAGTAACAAATATTGTGAAATATATGCCACGTGGCAAGATTTTTGTATATATATTATTTCCGACCGTATTTTGGTCGATGTATATCTATTTTATCATATTATGATTTTTTGAAACGCTTTCCGTACAAATGAGGTTCTGCCGAAATTTTTCATAAATTTTTTATTGTATGTGAAAATAGAAAGTCGTGAGTTGAATCTATTTAAATAGTAGCATACGAAAAGAGAATTGGATGAAGAGCCACATAGAGGATTTAGAAGTTGAGTTTGATGGAAGAGTGTTAGATACCAAGAAAGTTAGGGTATGGGTTGTTTGACGTCTCACTATAAGAAATTGCGATGATGCAATTTTATAAGGGGTAAGTCTGTAACAACCTGCTTTCTACGCCGTATAAATAAATAAATTTTATTAAAATAGATTGTTTGAATTTGATAATTAGTAATATGAAAATAAAATTTTAGTTAATTAAATTATATTTAACAAATGATTCGGATTTATTAATTTAATAAATTCGTTTTCTTTAGATAATTTATTGTAATTGAATAGATCGTATTAATTGAAATATAGTTTATCGAATTCTGGTGTACGAATCAATCTATATTAGATAGCAATTTTTTTAGGAATTAAAATTTGAATTCAAATATAAAGAAAACTTATTTAAAACTAAATTAAATTAAAATATAACCGAGCCCTGCCCATTTGAATTCATTTTCTAGAAATCGCTCACAACTTCACAAATTCAAGCATGGACCCGGTTTTTCTCAAGGACCCCCAAATCGAAATCTGGTGATAACAAGAATTTTTTTTAGCTTGTGGCACGCGACCCTGAAGTAGAAATTAGCAATGTCGACGTCGGGAGGAGGAGCGGCTATAACTGGGGATGTTGCAAGCAAGGTCGCTCGACCTGGTGGTACTAGGAGGCGCGACACCTCGATGGTTGCGACTTGCTAGTGATGGAGCAAGCAAAGATGGAAGGCGACGTGGTTGAGGTCATATGTCATTGGGTGCAGGTTGCTTTGGTGTGGCGAATTGCAGGTTTTAGGGATGATGGAGGAGGTAGTTGCTGGCTATGTTGAGGCAGTGGAAGACTTGGATTTGAAGGCGACGATCGTGCTGATCGTGCAAGGTGTTGGCAACGATTATTTGGGAATTCATTGCTAGCTGAGGTTGCTGCCTTATTCATGCTTGCCTTCATCGTTTGGTGAGTATTTCTTTACACTCACAACTTTATCAATATTACGTTGCATATATATATGCTATCCCAATTGATGATTGAATTTCCTGGTTGAGTTGGTTATTTGGTATTATGAGGAATTTGGTTAATATGGATGATGTTGTGATAATTGGTCGAGCGTGTTAGTTGGATGTGTCAATTCACAAACGAAACTCCGTCCGTTTGTTAGTTGATCTAAATATTTATTTGTATGTCGATGTGTAAATTTTATAAATGACCAAAGTTTGATGGAACTCAACTCGGATCACGCGATATTGATAGTGATGTTGGTTGATATGTTTATGGTATAATTTTACTCCATAATTATATACATACATACATACATATACATACATACATACATACATACATATTGCCTGTTTCAAAGAATGTTTGAAAAGCTTAGAAATATTATTTAATAATTTTAAAATCTTATTAAAAGTATTTTATAAATAATGTACAAAATTTTATTTAGCTTAGCTTATTTATTATATTTACAAATATAATTTTAATTATATAGACATAAATATAGTTTTCTATTGGTTATAAAACTCTATTTCAAATCAATATGGTAATCTATTATAAATTTTGTAATTGTTTTAAAGGAAAATATAATATGTTGATATTTTTATAAAATATAGTGTGAAATCAATTATTTCTAAGTGATAGATTATGAATACATTAAATTGTTTTTTATAGTATAATATTACTTAATGATAGTATTTGATTATATAAAGTTATGAAATAACTTATATTTCTAATATTCAGCTTTATAAACTATTTTGGGAATTTAAAATTGAGTTTTCTAATCTTATTAGTGAATATTTTATAATTGACTAAGTTTATGTAAAATTGGAAAATTATTTATTTATTGTAAATATTTAATTATATCTCAGTTTGGATAGTTACTTATTTACTTCTATAATATGTATTTATTATCCGTCCCTTAATATTTATTTTATTATATAAAATTATATGCCATGAATGATTTATTATTAAGAATTTATCTGTTTATTTATATTTATTTGAATAATTTAATTTTTATTAGTTTCCTGATCATTCATTTCTTATTTATTGAATAAGGTTTATATGAGTGATTCACCCTAGACATTGATTTGATTAGTGTTTTAAATGTGATATGGTGATGACATCCTTCTATTTGATTTGTGAGCTTTCATTTCTATGTAACTAGAAACTTGAATAGACGGATTAGTGATACCGTATGGTATGAGACTTTCGGTTATTCACTGGACTTTTCATATAGAGTTATCTAGTGTGGATCAAGTGTAGTTTATGAACATTGAATAATTATCCGAATAACGCACGATGGTATGGGATGCCATTATATTATTTATTTGATTATTCATTGTAAGTAAATGTCACTCAAATGGGGATTACACTTATGTGTAAATGTGATACTTGGTGAGGAGTATCATATTGTTAGATGCTGACTTATGAGAGTAGCGTGTCACCGTACTATTAAAAATATGCATAGCGATAGTGTACGGTACTATATGACCATCCACATTTGGTCCAGCTTCCTTTATTTTTTGGAAGTGAACAAGATTGGCCAGTATCCACCCTAGTGGCCTAATTGTGGGGTCTGTTAGTTATGATATTTGATATGCATCAAAGAATTGGTAGTTTGTAAGGTAGGTGCCCTACATCCCCTTATGTCACAAAGGCAAACAGTCGGTTACCATTACGGGCAAAGCAGGGTCGTGACCAAGGCTAGGCGTAGACGATTCACTGACGGATGGGGTCACGATGTCCGTCAAGATAACTGAAGACTATAGGAATAGATGGTTTCTTTGCAGTTGACGAGTAGACCTAAATTCCGAGGGCAGGCTTGTGGTATGAAGCTATCAGTCTCCCTATCTGGTTCAGGGTATGTGAGTGTAGTAGATTAAAATAAACCTTGAAGACTGTAGGAATAGGCAGTTACTTTGTAGTTGGCAAGTGGACCTGTGTTCCTGGAGTAGGCTTGCTGTAGGCAGCTAATCTCCCATTAGATTCATGGTATATGTGTGTAGTGGATTATCATATGTGTCTCTTTTCTATAATGAGTTGGCTAGACTAGAGACTGGTTGAGTCTAAAGTGTAGTTAGTCCTCGTATATCCATACTCTTTGATGATTCGGTATTTTTAAGATAGCCTTAATTTATTCTTGGTGATTTAGTTTATGGATGATTTAGATTGATGGTTTGTAGGATGTTGGATATGGTTAGGATGATTTGATAGGTTATCTCACATTTTATATATATCGATTTTGATGATGATTTTTGAATATGGAAGATTCACTCATTTGACGTTGATTTCGTGATTTTTTTGACTGATATACTTTATATAGGTGATCGTTTTATTATGTGAGCTATAGTGGTTGTTATCTTGAGATTTTTGAACTTATTAATGTCGTTGTTGGTATTATTATTATACCTTCCATTTGATTTTACATATTTCCTACCATCTATCTTTATATATATAGCCTAACCCGTGTGTTATTTATAATACTCGGATCGGTCCGATATATTTTAGATACAGGGACGACATGACTAGCTTGTGTTTCATTTGGTTTAGAGGAGTATTATATTAGGCTTTTACATAATATTTGTACAATATTGATTCACTGTATATATAATTAACATTAGAGTTGTATTATATTCTTATAATATTATTGTAATATATATTTTTTATATGTTGTGGCTGTGATTGATCTATGTTCTCTATATGATACTTTATATTGTGTATCATTTTATCCTGGAGGAAAACGTGTTATTTCTCTGTGCCGATACTATGTACGTATAGGTAAGTTATATATTTTATATTTTAATATGTACTAGTGTTAATCCAAGGGAATATTCACATGTGTACCCCATATAGTCTCATTATCTGTATTATTTGACAGTTTTACTCAGTAATACTCTTGGATAGTATGGGTATAAAGATGGGGTGTTATTACCTCTTTACTATTTGCTGATGATCTATTGTTGTTCACTGAACTAAATGCAAAATCCATCCTTAATGTCTTGAAAAATCTGGCTAACTTCCACACCCTTACTAGTCTATCAATCAATACTTCTAAGTGGTATTTTCCAGTCTGCCCTCACTGAGATCATCAGCCTCTCATCTCTTTAGGCCCTTCCTTCTAATGATCTCTATCTTGGAGCTCCACTGCTTCCTTCCAAAATCTCCACCTCTCACTTCTTATATCTATACGATAAGATCATCGGTAAACTTTCTTTATGTCTAAGCTTAAAATTATCTATTACCGGTAGGCTAGTGGTCGTTAAATCTATAGCTTCTTCTATGTGCCTATACTATGCCAGAATCATTTTCCTCCCTAGCAAATCTGTTAACATGGTTAATTCAGCTTTAAACCACTTTTTATAGCATGGAAACCCTCATTCATCTAAACTGATCCCTATTGCTTTTATGAAAGTTATGCAGCCTACTAAGTATGGTGGATTAGGCGTGTTAAACTTAAAGACTTGGAACAAAGCTGCTTACTCCACTCTTCTTAATAGACTTTTACGTTCTGGTTCTAACTATGGGCAGACTGGATAAAATCTTATCTTATTAAAGATGATCACTTCTGGACAATGCTGATTTCTGCTGATTGTAGCCAGGTGTGGAGGTCCATCATGAGGCTTAGAGCTGAGTTTCTCCCATTATTTCAATATCTAGGTATGCTAGCTTTGTCTCTTTTTGGCATGACCCTTGGGTTGCCAAGGGTATGATCTTTTCCAAATTTATAGACCACAATCTAAGACATCTATCTGGTATCCTTAAAGCTGCTAAACTGTCAAACTTTCTTCATGATGGTCCTTTCCATACTCTAGATCATATCTTATTAGATCGGTATGGGCTAGCTTTAAAAACACTTCTATTACCACTTCCCTTGATAATTGTCAATGGGACAGTAATCTACATTCAATTAACCATGTTTTAAGTTTATGGCAACTCCGTATGGTGTTTTTCCTTGGCACTCGAGAATACGGAAGGCAAAAGGCTGCCCTAAGGAAATTTATGCTTTGGAAGATCACCAGCAACGCGATGCACACTCAAGATAATCTAGTGATTAAAGGAATGCTCCAGGTCTCTTCATGTCTACTCTATCATGATGCTCCAGAAAATAATAGTCATTTTCTCTTCTCTGGCAACTATCTTTTTTCATTTGGAAAAGTATTCTTAGCCTTCTTCATTAGTACAATCTCAATCTGACTCAAAGGCATAATGGTTCAATATTTTCAAGGCTACTAGGTGGAGGACTGTTAAAGGGAAGCTGCTCTTGAAAACATTAAAGAATTTTGTCTATCTTATTTGGGAGGAGAGGAATGTTAGGTTGTTCACAGGAGTGCAGAGAACTGAGTTTGATCTTTTTATTACTCTTGCTAGGAATTTAAAGAGGCAGAATTGAAAACCATGTTAATACGTGCTTGTATTATATTGGGTTTCTTTTTTTTGTTTGTGTCCATTGTTTAGGCTAGGTGATTAGCTATTGTTTGTAATAGAATTATTTTTAGGAAATAATTAAATGATTTTGGAACTGTTTTTAACAAATAAAAATCTCTTTTCTATAATTTGAAATTTTCTAATATGGAATTGTTTAAAAGAAATTGTTTTACTTCTATTTAGTTGAATACAAAGTGAAAATATTGGATTATATCGTAAGGTTCAAAATTAATGTAATTTATTTTGAAGTTTATATATATATATATACATATGTGTGTGTGTGTGTGTGTGTGTGTGTGTGTGTTTGAATATTTGATTTAAATGTTTAAAGATAGATTTTGATGATCTTTATAATTATTTCATTTTCTATATTAAACTGGAATTTTTATATATAATTCCTATATCTTTTAATTTCTCATTTTCCTATACGGAACTGAATTATATGAATAATTCACCGTTGATATGGATTTGTTTAGTGATTTGATATGATACAGTGATAACATATTTAAATTTGATTTGTGAGATTTCATTTCTATGTGACAAGAAATTTGAATAAACGGATTGGTGATACCGTCTGGTATGGGACTTTCGGCAACACTTTTCTTATTATTCATCGGACTTGTCATATAGAGATATTGTTAGCACCAAAATTGGTCACTAACACCCAAGTCCAGATGAAAGCACCAAATCACTGTTATAGATCACAGATAGAGTGTATGTAGAGAGTATAAATATGAAGAATGGTAAAAATTAAAAAGAAAGTAGTAATAACACAGGATTTATAATGGTTCGGCTGACTTCAGCCTACGTCCACTCAAGAAATTTCCTTTTTATTGATATGAGAATCAATTACAGTTACAATCCAGAGTTTTTAAAGCAATAATGGAAGAGTAGCCTTAATGGGGGAAGTAGAAGGAAAACAGAATGAAGATCCTCTTTTTCGAAGCCCTACATGTTGTATTTATAGGTAAACTTGAGTCACTGGGCTTCCCGAGTGATCCAGGCCCATCAAGACCAGAGTCGACCCAAACCCCAAACACCACGACCGACCCTGAGTTTATAATATGCCGACCCGAAGTAGCCAGGGTACTGACCCGAAGTGACCCAAACCCTAACTCGAAGTAAAGTGCTCAGCGACTCGAAGCAGCTCCAACATGCTGATCCCTTAAGTGAATGCCATCCTCATGTCTCGCTTGCCGACCCAAAGCCACTTGCATGCCAACCCCTTTTCCTACTCACAACATCCTGCTATGCCGACCTACCCACTATGGCTGAAACACGTATGGCCGATCCATATGCTCCAACTCCCTTGAGGACAGAACCATTCATACGAACCACTTTGCCTTATCCTCCCTGGCCAACCTAATGCGACCAAGCGACGAACCATGCATCACCGACCCACCTTAGCTTTCACACCATGACCGAACGACATGGCCTTCCTTCCTTTGTCCGATCGACCCTCCATAACCGATCCACTTTGACTTATTTACCCTGACCGATCCACTCCACTGCCGATCCACTCCAACATGCCGAACCACCTTCCTACGGACCCAAAACCTTCACAACAACGACCCACTTGTGAACTCCTACCGACCTAGAGCAACTCGAAGCATGACCCAATGTGACCCGAAGCAAACTCGAAGCAAACCTGGGAACGACTCGAAGTAAACCCCAGGTGACTTGCGACAACACCACTTTTGTCGAAACCCATATTTCGAGTATCGTGTGACTTTTGTCCATTGACTATGCCGAACCCGGCTTCACAATCATGATTATCATCCATGATTGACTGTCTATCCATCCAGTTTACTAAAACCATCATATTCCAGTCTCGACAAACAAGCAGTCGATTTAGTTAAATCCGCCTATCTACAGCCTTGCCAAAAGGCGGGTTAACAGATATCTAGTATGGATTGAGTGTAGTTTATGAACATTGAATAATTATCTGAGTAACATGCGATGGTATAGGATGTTGTTATGTTATTCGTTTGATTATTCATTGTAAGTAAATGTCACTCAAACGGGGATAACACTCATGTGTATATGTTATACTCGGCGAGAACATCGTATTGTTAGATGCCGGTTTATAAGAGCCGCATGTCAACCAACTGTTAGAGATATGCGTAGCTATAGGGTACGAGTACTACGTGACCATCCACATTGTGTCCAGCTTCCTTTATTTTTTGGAAGTGAACCAGATTGGCCAGTATCCACCTTAGCGGCCTGATCGTGGGGTGGCGTCGTAGATCCGCGACACCACAGTTTTATGTCCCTTTGATGCGTATCACAGTATTGGTAGTAGTAGATGGTTTGTTGCCCACAGCCCCTTGTGTCTCGTAGGCCAGCAGTCTGTTACCATTAGTGGGAAAAGAAAGGTCATGACCAGGGCTACGCATAGACAAGCCGATGGTGGATAGGGTCCTGATGTCTATCGAGGTAACTAAAGACTATAGGAATAAACGGAACTCTGCAGGAGGCGAATAGTCCTAGGTTCTTGGGGCATGTTATACTATCAGTCTCCCTTTCTGGTTTAGGGTATGTATGTGTAGTGGATTGGCATATATGTCTCCTCCCTATGATGAGGTAGCTATACTAAAGACTAGGTGACTCTAAAGTGTAGTCAATCTCTGTTATATTCGTTTAATGATTTGATATTTTAGAGATAGCCTTTATTTATTGATTGTGATTTGGGTTGTAATAGATTATCTTTGTGATTTGTATGATATCGGACATCATTCGGATGATTTGATGAGCTATCTCACATTATCTATTGATTGTATGATTTATGATGTTTTATTAGGGCATTGCTATGTGTTAGCCTGATTTACTTGATGATTTCATTTTCTATGATGATGTTGTATTATATGGATGATTCACCCATTGGATATAGTATTCTTGATTTCTGTTGCATTGTTTTATATGGTGATGACATTTTATACCGAGTTTTATGGTGTTTTACGTTATATGAAAATTGGGTTTGTATGAGATAACGTGTTATTACCCAGTATATATTGAGTACCATATGTTTATTGACCTTGGAGTTAGATATAGTCTGACCCATGTGTTATTTATATAATACTTGGGTCAATCCGAGACATTGCAAGTACATGGACTATGAGACCAGCTTGTATTTCTGGATATAGAGGATATTAAATCTTCTGTATTATAGATTATCATTTTGCATTGTATAGTCTCTTATATATATATCATTGTGATATGTATTGGACAAATATATATATATATATATTTTAGTGAATATTAGGCACGCATCCTTAAAACAGAACTTAATTCAAAGCGGATCCCTGTGATAAAAAGTATACTTTCTACGTCCCTGTTTTTGGTTTCCGCTTATTTTTTCCCCAAATTACCCCTACGCTTCACTGTCGAGCTCCAGTTCTTCTTCTTCAGTTTCTTCTGATCAAATGAAAAACCGAGCCGAGTCTATAAACTATGAGAATCAAGAAATTAAATTGAAGACTCTACAAAATCGAAGGTTTATTTTTCGATTTAAATGAAAAACTACAATTAAATTGAAGACGAATCAAGCTTTTTTACAAAATATGAGATTATTAATAGTTGCAGTTATGAATAATTGCAACAGGTTCTTTTTTTGGATTAAATGATTTTACATGGATAATTGCTGATAAGAATACAATTATTCTGAATATTTGCAGAAATAAATGCAATTATTGAGAATAATTGCCGATAACTATGCAGTTATTATGAATAATTGCAGAAACAGATGAGTTTAGAATTGAAATGATTTTACAAGAAAAATTGCTACTAAGAATGCAATTATTTTGAATATTTTCAAAAATAAATGCAATTATTGAGAATAATTGCTAATAAATATGCAACTATTACAATTAATTGCAGAGAAAGATAAATTTAGGATTAAAATGATTTTACATGAATAATTGCTAATAAGAATGTAATTAAGAAAGATGAATTTCGGATTGAAATAATTTTACATGAATAATTGCTGATAAGAATGCAATTATTTTGAATATTTGCAGAAATAAATGCAATTGTTTGAGAATAATTGCTGAAAACTATGAAATTATTATGAATAATTGCAGAGAAAGATGAATTTAGTATTGAAATGATTTTACAAGAAAAATTGCTGATAAGAATGCAATTATTCTGAATATTTGCAGAAATAAATGCAATTGTTTGAGAATAATTGCTGAAAACTATGCAATTATTATGAATAATTGCAGAGAAAGATGAATTTAGTATTGAAATGATTTTACAAGAAAAATTGCTGATAAGAATGCAATTATTTTGAATATTTTCAAAAATAAATGCAATTATTGAGAATAATTGCTAATAAATATGCAACTATTACAAATAATTGCGGAGAAAGATAAATTTAGGATTAAAATGATTTTACATGAATAATTGCTAATAAGAATGTAATTAAGAAAGATGAATTTCGGATTGAAATAATTTTACATGAATAATTGCTGATAAGAATGCAATTATTTTGAATATTTGCAGAAATAATGCAATTATTGAGAATAATTGCCGATAACTATGCAGTTATTATGAATAATTGCAGAGACAGATGAGTTTAGAATTGAAATGATTTTACATGAATTTAGAATTGAAATGATTACATGAATAATTGCTGATAAGAATGCAATTATTCTGAATGTTTGCAGAAATAAATACAGTTATTGAGAATAATTGCTGATAACTATGCAATTATTATGAATAATTGCAGAGAAAGATGAATTTAGGATTGAAATGATTTTACATGAATAATTGCTGATAAGAATGTAATTAATCAGAATAATTGCAGAAATAAATGCAATTATTGAGAATAATTGCTGATAACTATGCAAATATTATGAATAATTGTAAAGAATGATGAATTTAATCTTCATAATTGAACTAAAATTCTTTATTTTGTTATTTATAGTTATAAATGTCTAGTTTTGTATTGAAATGCTTTTATATGAATAGTTGCCGATGAGCATGCAATTAATCAGAATATTTACAGACATACATGCAATTATTAAAGATAATTGCAGATTTATATGCAATATTTGCAAACAATTCAGCAATTATATGCAATAATTGATGACATGCCTGCAAGTATACGCAATAGTTGCAGACAATTCAGCAAGTATATGCAATAGCTGTTGGCATTTGAAGAAAAATCGATAATGTTTAAAATTTGCAGAATTCTCCACAAATATATGGAATAATTGCATTCTTACCTTAAATATGTTTTTTTGGTGTCAACAATGGATCTCATTTTAAAGATCATCAAATTTGTGATTTTTTGGTGACAACTGTACGCTGATCTGATTTTTCTACATAAAGTTATACGCGTTTGAAATGTTAAAAACGTAAAGGGTATTTTGGTCTTTCTGCGCGCGCGAATTTGAAAACAGGGACCAAAAATGTAAGTTAAGTTTGGCAAGGATTTTTTCTCTATTTTGAAACTTACCAGGGATGTGAGCCAAACTATATATTATCACTACGATTGACTCTGTGGTCTCTGGTATTTACCGTATATTATGTATTGTTCTGTCCAGGAGGCACACGTGTCTATTTCTTTGTACCGATACTGTGTATGTATAGATTATTTGTTTTGATGTTTTAATAAGTACCAGCATTAGTCCAAGGGATTATTCACGTGTGTACCCCACATCATCTCATTCTCTGTATTACTCGATAGTATTATTTTGTAATACTCTTGGGTAGTATATGTATAGTGGTGGGGTGTTACAATATACAATAGAGCTAGGAACTCCATGTAGTCTCACTTCCTTTTTTAGGTATAGCTTGGCCAAATATGGCGTGGTTCGGTTTGACTTTACTGGAATAAATTGTGTTGATTTAGTCAACCGATCCACTATCATGCATATACTATCGTGACTGATTCATGAACGAGGTAACCCATTAATGAGAACCATGGATACTTGATCCTATTTCCATTGGGGAACTTCTAGTGGTTGAAGTAGGATACTGGGTTTTTGATGTTCGGCTTTTACTAGTTGACAGGTATTATACTCTTTCACTTATCTTCCAATATCATGTTTCATTCCTTCCCAATAACAAAGATGTTTCATGTACGTATATATTTTACTTCCACCTGGATAATGGTATAACATAATCGATGACAGCTATCCATTACTTCTCAACAAAGATCATCTACATCAAGGACCAATATCTGTTTCTCTTTCGTAAATAACCATGCGAATCAAGAGAATACTATCCAAATATTCACCCTCATCTCCACCTTCCAACCTCTGAATTAGTTTAAGTATTGCTAGATTTATACTTTGAGTTTCAACAATCCGATCAACCAAAGATTTCCTATCCACAAGACTCACCAACATTGCTCCGAAATTTGCTATAGAATCTTTAGCTCGAATTTCGCACATAGAAAGCGTCTCAATATCTTTCCATTTGGCAATCATCATCAAAACCACTGCTTGATGCTTCCTACTTAGTGCATCAGCTAATTACCTTTCCCAGGCATATATTTGATCTCAAAATCATATGCTGCTAGAAATTCCAACCATCGCTATTGTCTCATATTCACGTCTTTTTGAGTAAACAAATACTTTAATGATTTATGATCAGTGTATAGCACAAATCGTTCTCCAAGTAAGTAGTGTGGCAATATCTTTAACACGAACACTATAGCTGCTAACTTTAAGTCATGTGTATCATATCTTGCTTCATTAGGTCTTAACTTTCTTGATGCATATGCTATAACTATTCCTTTCTGCATTAATACTACACCTAAACCCGAGCCACAAGCATCAGTATAAACTTCTAAATCTGTGTCACCTTCGGGTACTATCAACACAGGTGCATTTGTAAGCAGCTCCTTCAATTTCCTATAAGCTTCCTCACACATGTATGTCCATATAAACTTTACTCCTTTTATGGTGAAGTTGCTCAATGGTTGTACTTTTCTCGAGAAGTCCTTAATGAATCACTGATAATAGCGGCTAATCCTAAGGAACTTTTATACTCTAAATCTATCTCCTCCTTTTCCAATTCTATATTGCTTCGACCTCAGCTAGATCTACTGAGATACCCTCTTCAGAAACAACATGACCAAGAAATTTCACTTGAATTTTGCTAGAAATTGCATTTTTAGAACTTGGATTTTGGTTTATTCTTCCTCAGGGTCTCCAATACTATCCTGAGGTGCTTCTCGTTCTCCTCCTTAGACTTAGAATAAACTAAAATGTCATCAATGAATACCAAAAAAAACTTATCCAAATATTCTCTAAATACTCCATTCATTAGGTCCACAAAATAAGCCGAAGAATTTGTCAAGCCAAATGGCATTACTAGCCATTTATACGAGCCATATCGAGTTCTGAATGCTGTCAATGGGATGTTGTCTTTAGCGATCCTGAGCTGATGGAATCCAATAGCTATTCCAACTGCGAAAAGATCTTGGTTCCATTCAGCTGATCGAACATATCATCGATCCTAGGAAGTGAATATTTATTCTTAATAGTTAACTCATTAAGCTTCCTATAATCAATACATAACCTGAGATATTCATCCGCCTTCTTTATAAATACTTCTACAGCTCCATAGGGTGAACTGCTCAATCTAATGAAATGCTTCTGCTATACATCTGTTAACTGCTTCTTAAGTTCATCATTCTCCTTCATTGACATCCTAGTCGGAGGTCAACTTATTGGTTGAGGTCCAAGAACTAGATCTATTTGAAACTCGATAGCTCGTTTAGGAGGTAAATCTGTAATCGGCTCATAGATATCAGGGTATTTTTTAACCACTGGAATTTGAGTAATATCTTCCTCATCTCAAGCTTCAATGCAAACAAAGATCCTCCTGAATATTTACTAATGCTTCCAAGGGTTATACTAATTCTCTCCTCTGAATCATGATGACTTAGAGTCATAACTCTTTCAGGACAAAAAAGATGTGCCTTGTAAAGATCAAGCCAATCCATCTCGAGTATAATTCCAAAACCTATGTATTCAAATACATGTAAGTCACAACAGAACGAATATTCACCCAAGAATAATTCAACCTCCTTGCATAACATCTTAAGGGTCGTATACCCTCCAATAGGATTCACAATCTTCAATGATGTAACTAGATGAACTATATCAAGATTAAACTTATCTACTAGTTCTTGCGATATGATTAAGTGTGACACACCCGTATTGAACGGAACTCTAATAAGTAAATTTTTAAACAGAATCACACCTTCAAGGGTTGCAGGCGACTTCCCTTTGCATTGAGAGGTGCTCCCAACTATCTCAAAAGCATTGAGTTTCATTGTTTTCTTCTCAGCTACAGGACATGTCCAATTAAGGTGTCCCTCTTTGTTGTATATCTTGCACTTCATCGAAAATGAAAAGGAGCGCAGTTAGTACACTCCCTCGAGTAATGACCTTTCTCCCTGTAATTAAAACACTTGGTAACATCTCTACCTCAAACCATTGATTCATGATTGCCAACTCTCACCTGCTTCTTTCCTTGAAATCTAGACTTATGCTTCTTGAAAGAAAATCTATGCTTCTGAGCAACAACTACTTTGCTCTTCCGATCTTCCTCTTAACCACTACCTTTCTCTTCTTCTTCAAGCCTTAGTGATGCATCTACAAGCTTCTCAAAAGTTTTTTCCGACTGATGAAGGAGGGGTTTCCTTAGAGATTTCCTTAGGCCATATACAAACTTCTCATTTTTCTTTAGGAGTGTATTAATGAGTTCCGCCTCATACTTAGACAAAGCTTCAAATTCTTCTACATACTCAGCCATGTACATGGTACGCTGCTTCAAATTAATGAATTTCCATGCCATAGCTGCTTTCTCATCTTCCGGAGGGAACTTTCTCTCAAATCATCCTTTGAAATCCTCCCAAGTCATCTCTAACCTATCCATTTTAGCTACAAGAAGCTCATACCAGTCAAGAGCTCTCTTTTGTAGTTGGTTGGAAGCGATTTTGACCTTTTGCTAGTCCGAGATGCCCATACGTGTGAAAATTCACTTACACGTTTTCAGCCAGGCTTGAACACCAACCACTCCTTCAGTTCCTTTGAAGGTCATACCTCCAAGACTTGCATGATTAATGCAAAATCTTGCAAAATCGAAATGTTTAGTGGGTGGGTTTGGAGTAGTGGAAGCTCTTGACTGTTAGATGTTCCTCACCATCCCCATGAGTTGCTTAGTGGTCATGTAAGCTCCATCGGATCTAGTACTAGAAAACTGACTTGGTTCACCTCAACCTAAGCGTGGTCTAGCCATATCTCACTACTACATAGATGTGAGAGACAAGTTAAGAATATTCATAGATTTGATATGTAATATATATAGCAATCACAATAACAAATACGCAGCTAGATACAGGCCAAGTAATCACCGTATATATCTGGTTAATATTTAGTTCATCTACCCAATACCCCAAGGGACAAGGTCTCCTAATTTCATTTATGCCACTGATTCGTGTCTCTATATGATCTGTATTGTTCTAACCTACTATGAAACCAATTTCTAACACCCTCTCCTCTATACCCATACTATCCAAGAGTATTAACAAGTAATACTATCAGATAAAACGAAGAATGAGGCAATATTGGGTTCACATGTGAATACTCCCTTGGACCAATAGTTGTACATGTCCCTTATATCAATAATACTTACCATAGATGTACACGGTCTCGATACAAAGCAATAAACATGTTTGCCCCCAGGATGAACAATACACAATCACAAATGAAATTAATATTAGAGAACACCAAGTCAAAATGCAGTAGATAAAATATAATATATAAAATACATACAATACATAGTTCACTGGGCTACAAAATGATATTCTCTAGCCCAATACATAATACATCACTAAATACATAAACTAAATACAATACGACTATAAAATGAGTAGGGAATATATCATCCTATCTCTTCAACTAGCCTCCCAAAATTCCATATCCCGCTCTAATTTCACTGAGTGCCTGCACCTGAAATCTCTTGGACTGACCCAAGTATTATAAATAACATGCGGGTCAGACAATTCTAAATATATCATTAAATGATATAATGATAATAATAATATTTGGTATAGAATGAAAATATCATATAAATAATGATATAAAGTGAGATATCCCATCATATCATCCATACAATAATTAACATCATACAAATCATGAGGATAAGTCAACACAATCCAATCCATAATTAATAAACAAAGGATATCTCTAAAATATTAGATCATCAGAAAAGTATGGATATAATGGGGACTGGCTACACTTTAGACACAAGATCTCTAGTATAGCCAAACTCATCATGAAATATAAATAGTATATACTGATCCACCACATACACACACCAGAACCAGACGAGAGACAGACAACATGTCTACTTTCTCCAAGAGCTACACGTGCGTCCGTTTGACATAGCTCCTAAAGTCATCGGTTTCCATTACCTCTCCCCTCGGCATCATGACAATGATTCACCAATGGCTTGACTACACATAGCCTTTTCGGTCATAACCCCACATGTGTCCCTATGGTAACTGACTGCTAGCCTATGTGACACAAGGGCAACCACACAACAACTGCTAATAATATAACGTTGTCATAGGTCTGGGGCCCGACCCCATAATCAGACCGCTAGGGTTGATACTGGCGAATCGGGTTCACTCTCGAAACATAAAGGGAGCCTGCAAAAAGGTGATCAAACACATAGTACTCATATCTAATATTCTTTACACGCCTCAATCATATGTCGGTGAATGGCTCTACATATCGGTCAACATATAGCTATAGTAAACTCACTGTAGCAAGTATCAGCATATACAAGATTAATCCCCAGTGAGTGACATTTACTTATAAAGAATAATCAAACAAATAACATAACGACATCCCATACATCGCATGCTATTCTAACAATTATTCAATGCTTGTAAACTGCACTCAATCCACACTAGGTATCTCTATGTAACAAGTTTAATGTATAGCCAAAAAAGTATTACCAAAAGCCACATCCTAGATGGTATTACTAATCCATTTACTTAAATTTATCGTCGCACGGAAATGAATTTTACACACAACCAAATGTAATTATATTAGAAATACATAAGTACATGTAAGGAATATAAATATTAATATTGAAAATTATGATTATTTTATTAATGAAGATATATTTATATATATAAGTTTAAACATTATAATAATTCTTAGAAATACTTTAATATAATATAGAATTAACATCAATAATCATTAATTAAATATAAATAAATAATAGAATGTACAAAATAAATATTTCTGAAAAATTCAAAAATATACAGGTTTAGTTGATTGGGACTCCCCTTAATTGACTAAAACAAGTCAACTAAAACCATCAATTGGTCGACTGAAATATGCTGCTTCTTTCAGGTTTCAATTTTATACTTGTCTAGTCGAACCAAATGTCTTACTTAGTTGACTGAATAGGGTTTTAATCGACTGTTTATACCCCTCGATCGACTAAATTACTGAAGGTCAGAATTAGTTTTCATGTCTTCTACACTTCGATTCTTCTAGCCATTGCACTCTTATTTGTGTTATTCTCCCATATTCTCTCATACTTCTACTATGCTATATAATCATACGTAAACAATTTTAACGATGAAGCATAATTCATCATTAATGAAGGTGTGATTACTATACTTCTAATGTGTAACTTGATCATTGACTATGATCACAAAATCAATTCAAACATAGTTGTGAGTAGAAGAACTCATCTTGAATTTATGATAACTCCGGCTTCTACTCCTTCCTCGATCCTCTCTTCTTGTCCTCTTTACAAGAATTCTTCAATTCAACTTAGTTAACGTCTTATGCTTCACTTGATTGGTTGGGGTAGAAGATTATAAAGAAGTTTGGATTTGAATGTATGGTTTATTAGGATTTAATGTAAATTTATTTCAGTTTTTAAAATGATGGGATTTTGGTAGGAAGTTCAAACACACACACACACACACATATATAAATACACACACACATATATATATATGAAATAAGGGGTTGGGTTATATTTATAGAAGTGGGTGAAATCTCTAGGGTTGGAAAACTCTAGAATCCATTCTCATGAAAAAAAATTATTTTTAGTTTTGGGTCTTAACTAATTGGGCTTGTTTAATTTATTTACATTTCTTTACTTATCTTGTTACATGAAAACAATATCAATACATTCTAAGCCTTCATTATTTACATGAAACAATATTAGGTTTGGACTTGTGTAGCAATGGGCTTTATTGTACCAAATAAATAATTTTCTTTCTTTTTCATTTAAAAATCATTTCTAAATAAATTTCATAATTTCCTAACATTATAAAATCCTCTCTACATTCTAAATTAATTTCAACATATTTAGTTCAAACAACATTTACTATAAGATTTTATTTCTATCAATTTATTTCATATGAATAATTCATAACTTCACATATTTTCTCATTTTAAAATAACTGAATAAATTATTAAGTCAATAATCTTTCCAAATTAAATTCTTATCATTTTATCAGAATATTTTCCATTAAGTTCCTAAATTATCTATTTA
This sequence comes from Allium fistulosum, assembly GCA_030737815.1. Classification (NCBI taxonomy): domain Eukaryota; kingdom Viridiplantae; phylum Streptophyta; class Magnoliopsida; order Asparagales; family Amaryllidaceae; genus Allium; species Allium fistulosum. The sequence goes on along the minus strand of CM060904.1, from coordinate 406,682,601 downwards.
ACTTCATATTAATTTATTCAAATACCACTTACCTCATTAATTATTATTATTTTATTATTAATTAATAGCTTCTCAACAATATGTTATTACCCCCATCCAATGGAGAAAAGCTGGATGGAAATGGAACGGTACGCGAGCTCGCCAAAGCACGTACCACAGGAGGATTGCTTTTTCTGTGAAGATGGAGCTTTGGCTAAGTAGAAAAGGATGATAACTGAAGATATCATATTTAGAAATAGAGATGCAGATGGAGTTGAAGCGCCAACTTTCAACCCTGTATCGGTAACAGTTGGAATCAGACCGGTAATAGTACGTCGATTTTTGGTAGATATTGGAAGTTTTGTTAACATATTGTTTAGGATAACATTCGATCAGATAAAGATTAACATGAAGGAGGTAACCGTTGGTAAAATCAAGATTCAAGGCTTTACAGGCAAAGCGAAACATCTGATTGGGACGATTGGTCTGCCTATGGAATTGGGCGAAGGAGATCGTAGGATAGTGTAGATTCATAAATTTGTTATAGGAAATGAATGCTCGATATATAATGCCTTTTTCAGCCGATCGACCCTTGCTGACATTAGGATAGCACTAGCTCCTTGGTGTTTAATGATGGAGTTCCCCACAGAGAATGGGGTCGAACCAATAAGAGGAGACCTGAGCACAAGAAGAGAATGTTATGTTGTGAAACTAAGAGAAGAGAACCGACGTGAGTAAGGAAAGGATATGCAGAAGAATCTCCGCATCCACGATTTGCAAGCATAGCAACTAAAGCCTGGACCCTGACTTGGGAACCATAGCAGGTTTGATAAGGCTATGGATCCTAGGAAGAAGTTAGGACACCTGCTGAGCTGACGGTGAATGTTCTAATCGACATGAATGATCCTAATCGGGTCTTGAAGATTGGATCTCAACTCAATGCTATCTTAAGGAAGGAATTGTTTAATTTCCTCCAAGCAAATTTGGATGTGTTTGCTTGGATGCATTCAGATATGTACAGGATATTGTTGGAGATAGCATGTTACGCACTGAATATTGATCCGAAGTTTACACCTGTCAAACAGAAAAGGCACAGTCTGTGTCCGAAGCGATCTGCTGTGATGAAGAAAGAAATGGATAAGCTGATGGCAAATGGCTTCATCTAGGATACTGATGTGCACTTAAATGTGCATATTTTTACTTCCATATTTAATCTACTTTTATTTAAATAAATGTCATAATTGGGTATTTTTACATGTTTTTACCAAAATTCAAATTTCATCAAATCATCATTTATTCATTTTCATTTAGGGGCAAAATGGTAATTTTGTGCATGTATTAATTTTGAGAATATTCACTTACACATTTTATTTTTATTTATATGAATTTGGATGGAAAATGGATGAAGCCTTCATATATTCATGCATGCACAAGTGAAGGAGGACAAATGAATAAAGAAATAAAAGAATCCATGAAATCATGGAGGACCCCACCTTCCCACTTACCATGATCTACAATTAGGAGTTAATGCACATGCTAGTGGATATTAAAAACACATGCACATTTAATGGAGGATTAATTCATGCAAATGATAACTTGGTGGCCACACTTCCTAAGGGGTATTTTGGTTAGTCCCTTCAAATATGCATTTGGGTTTTAGGCATGTATAAATACCCCTTATGTTTCGTGTAGATAGCTCTTACCACCTTCTATTTAGTTTAGTTGTAGCATGTAAACATAAACTCTCTTTCTTTAATGGCTTCTTAGCCTTTGCTTATGCTATTTATTTTTATGCAATTTTAATACATGTTCTTTTCTTCTTTGTTTCTTCTTATGTTAGTAGTGTAGATTTCTTTATTTTACGCAAGTAGATTCGCTTTTAGTTTATTTTAATTAGCTCTCATTTCTCTCTTGTTTATGTTTATGTTGTAATCTATATTTGTTGAAATGATAACAAATATGAGAAGCTAAACCCCTTCAATTTAGGGGTAATGAAGCTCTCTTAATCATGTAGATTCAACATATTTGCTAATTTGTGATCTCTCCTTATGCTTCATGGAATTTTTGATGTGGTAAAATTTTGTTGTTCAACTTTGAATTTGATAGCCTATGTTGTTGACACCAAATAGGCTATGCTTAAACAAACATAAACACAAATTACCTCTTCTTCTACATATGATTTTGGTAATGAAGTGGATTTTAGAATCAAAATTTAACGGTCTATATTACTAATCAATAATAAATAGATCATGCTTAGAATAGATTTTATTTTTAATTTCATTATCAGTTTCATGAGAGTTAACAAGTGGTTTGGATGGCGTGTTAAAGTTTGATGGTTTATATTGGACTAATTAATAGCACAAATAAACCATACTTATGATAAACACATCAACTAAATTCACAAATGACCAAATAGAGAGATCATAATTTCATTATGTTGATTTATGTGACCATGAGATGGGAATTGCCTCTAAATTGCCTTCTACTCTCAAATTTATTCACTTTTTTTGCTAGTTTTTTTTACATTTTCAGCTTAAAACAACTTCTAGCTTTGGGTTAATTTGATTAAGTAGAATTTAAAATCACTTCAATTCCCTGCGGATCGACCCGTACACGCCACGTACTAAACTTGAACGCCGTGCGCTTGCGGTTATTTTTTTTTACATTTTTTGGCGATTTTCTAATTCGATAGAAAATTAGCCGTCGAACAGATGCCTTATACCCTGAATGGGTATCCAACCCTGTATTGGAAAAAAAAATCAAATGGAAAGTGAAGGACATGTATCGACTATTCAGATTTTAAGGCTTCTCGAAGGACAACTTTCCTTTGCCCAGGATTGACCAACTAGTCAACGGGACTGTAGGGCATGAGTTGCTCTCATTTATGGATGCCTATTCGGGTTATAATCCTACTCATATCATATAACAGATTAGGAGAATACTAGCTTTATAATAGATTTGGGTTATACTACTATTGAGTAATGCCTTCCAGTTTTAAGAACACCGAAGCTACTTACCAGAGCTTAATAAATTCTATGGCAAGAATCAAATCGGATGAACAATATAAGTGTACATGGATGACATGCTTGTGAAGTCATGAGTATCGTAGAACAATTTGGATGACCTTGCGAATATTTTTGAGGTCCTAAGGAAATATAGAATGAAGCTGAATCCATTAAAATGTTCTTTCGAGGTAGCATCGGGAAAATTTCTTGGATTTATTGTTAATGTAAGAGGCATCGGGCATTTCCAGAGTAGATTAGCACCATGAGGAAAGTAACTGCCCTGACTTCAAAGAAACAACTACAGAGCTTGAATGGAAAGATCGCTGCCTTGGATCGGTTCATCTCAAAGGTAACAGATAAATGCATACCCATCTTTAATGCCCTCAAGAAAGGTAAGAAAAACTTTGAATGGAATCATGAATGTCAAAATGCTTTCAGAGAACTACTGAGGCACATGGAGACACCACTGGTCTTATCCAAACTACTAAACAAGGAGGATTTGTTTGTTTATTTGGCAGTGTCTACTCACGCGCTAAGTGCAGCCCATATGTGAGCATGCAAGGATTCAAAGATTTGTTTACTATATCAGCAAGAGGTATACTAGAGCCGAAAAGAACTAGTCGAAGTTAGAAAACTCGTGTACTGCTTGTTGATTGCATCTATGAAACTACATCCATATTTTCAGGCTCATCCAGTCAAAGTACTAACTGATCAGCCTCTTAAGTAGGTTTGTACAAACCTGAGACTTCGGGAAGGTTGCTGAAATGGAACATAGAGTTTAGCCAGTACGATATCACCTACCATCCAAGGAGAACAATAAACGACCAGATGTTGGCAGACTTGATCGTCGAGTTTACCGCATGAAATGACGAAGAGGAGGTGGTTACGTTTCCTTAGTGGAAACTATTCGTATATGGAGCTTTGAACGAACATAGTTCAAGAGCAGGAATAGTACTAGTAACTCTAGAGGGACGTTCGTTTTGCTATGCATTAAGATTGGAGTCACAACTAACAATGAGGTCGAATATGTGGCATTGAGAGTAGGATTATGGATAGCTAAGGAGTTGGGAATAAGGACGCTGCACATATTCAGCGATTCCCAACTCATGGTTTGTCAATTAAGAAAGGAATATCAGGCTAAGGGTGTAAGACTTGCCCCTTACCTAGAAAAGGTACTTGAATTGTTGGATGATATGGAGCACTACACTATCGCGCATATCCCTAGGGATGTGAAGATGAAAGCCTATTCATTAGCTAAGCTAGCTAGATCTGGGGAAGCACAAATGATGGGCATGGTTCCAGTGGAGGTTTCAATGGCTCCAAGAATCGATCAAATGGATGTCGATTGGATTTTGGAGACCACAAAAGAAGAGGATTCGTGGATGACTCCAATCAAGGATTATATTCTTAGGGGAATTTTACCGAAAGATGGGAATGAACAGAAGAAAATCCTTCGAAAGGCACCTCGATTCAGGATGCAAGAAGGTATGTAACCAAGGATGAGGCTAGGAAGATCCTTATGGAAATCCATGAGGGTAGGTGTGTTGATCACACCAGGGGCCAGACTTTGGCTAAGAAGATATTGCACTACATATGTTCCTGACCAACAGTCAATAGGGATGCAGCCGTTCACACTAGATGGTGTGATTGTTGGCAAAGGTTTACGAAGATTCTAAGGGCCCCATCTATAGAAGTTGCACAAATGGTTAGCCCATGGCCATTTGCGGTTTAGGGAATTGATCTAATTAATGTACTACTAATCACGAAACGAGGAGCTAAACATGTGATAGTCATAATGGACTACTTCACAAAGTGGGCAGAAACAAAATCGCTTGCCAAGATTACATAACAAAGGACCTCATTTACAAGTTCAGAGCACCTCAGGAGATCATAGCGGATAATGGAACTCGGTTCGAAAGTAACAAGTTTAAGGATTTCTATAAACAATACCAAATTGGGATGAGCTTTTCAGCGGTAGGACAACCGTAGGCGAATGGACAAGTGGTGGCAGTGAAAAAAATCATCAAGTTCACATTGAAAAAGTGGCTAAAGAGAGCCAAAGGAAATTGAATAGACGAGATTCCTCTGGCATTATGGGCTTATAGGACAACCCACAAGTCTGCAACCGGACATACAACACTTTCTCTGGCATATGTGTCAGAAGCTATGATCCCGATAGAATTGGAAGTCCTTTCTCACTGTAAAAAGCATTATGATCTAGAGGATAATGAGGAACACTTGCTTGAGTTTCTCGATTTGGTTAATGAGAAAAAGGAAGAAGCAATGTTAAGGGTAGCTACTCATCAGAGAAGAGTAGCACGACATTTCAACGCCATGGTCCGAAACTATACTTTTGAGTCAGGAGATCTCATTTTGAAACAAGTTCTCTCGGGTTTGGGGGCACTTGTTACAAACTGGGGAGGACCCTATGCAATTGTTCGAAAGCTTGGAGATGGAAAGTTCAAGCTTGCAACCATTGATGGAATTTCAATCTCGTAAGCATGAAATAGCTATCTGCTGCGGTTCTACTACACTTAGTTTTTCTTAGTTTATTTTTGCAAAAAGGCACCCAAGGATTCTGGGGCAACATAATAAGGCAGGACTTACCACGTTTTCTATCTTTAATAATTAATTAACTTCTGGAACTGTGTTCTGGTAAGTAAAATTCTTATACTGCACGATTAGCAGTGCGACAAAGAGCATGTTCCTTAGGCCTCGGATCATAGCCAGGGAGCATAGGTATTGGGGTCAATCGAATAATTCAACCCTAACCTTCAGGAATCTGGCATTGCCTGGAGAGTGGCAACGTCAGGAAGGTAAAACTCTTACAGGGGTAAATCGAACAATTCTACCCCAACCTTTAGTAATCTAGCATTTCTTGGAGATTGGCAACGTCACGAAGGGAAAACTCTTATAAGGATCAATCGGATTAAACGACCCTAACCTTCAAGAATTTGGCATCGCCCGGAGATTGGTGAAGTCACGAAGGAAAACTCATTTAAGGGTCGATTGGATAATTCGACCCAAGCTTTAGGAATCCGGCGTTGCCTAGAGATTGATAACGTTAGGAAAACTCACTTAGGGGTCGATCGGATAATTCGACACCAACCTTCAAGAATCTGGCATCGCCAGGAGATTGGTAACGTCAAGAAGGAAAACTCATTTATGGTTCGATCAGATAATTCGACTCTATCCTTCAGGAACCTGGCATTACCTGAAGAGCAGTAACGTTTGGAAGGGAAATCCATATAGGGGTCGACCATATAATTTGACCCTAAACTTCAGGAATCTGGTATGGCCAAGAGATGGGCGATGTTAGGAAGGAAAACTCTTCAGGGATCGATCGGATAATTCGACTCCAACTTTATAGATATAAGTCACTTCCTAGAGTTTGGCAACAGTGAATAGAACAAACCGCACGAGGGTTGATCGGATAATCCAAACTCGGCACATAGCTACCAGCCGTTGCCCTAAATTTGGAAACATCTCGAGTGAATGTCCAAAATCGAGTAGTTAAAAACACAGTTCTCGAAGACAGAAGATAGTGTTCGAAATGGATTTCCATGACTGCTCTAGCGGCCTAGCAAGAAATGCTCGACCGAGGATAAGTAAGGATAGTCATTAAAAACTAAAAAAGAGGTATTATCAGACCTTTTCAATACGGGATCAGAATTGGAAAGGAGCAATCGGACTGGGGGCAATTAGATAATTTGCCTCCACGATGTTTAACTCCTACTAGTGCCCGAAACTTAGCTTTTTGAAAAATAGATTCTGCGAACATGATTTAGTTCATGGTAGGAATATATAAACATGAAATAAATATTGTAGTTGCTGCCCTACACCAACGGGGAATAACATGGAACTTGAATTATTCAGGATTAGTGGCAATTGAAAGAGACTCGACCCAACATGAATAGCAATAACCATAGAGTTGGTTAAACGACGGTCTTATTTTGCCAATCGGAACACTTTGGTGACTATAAACAGGGCTAAAATAATGATACATAATTTGAGCAACCGCAAGAATTCATTTACATGCATAGAGTTGCGGTAAATGGAAGCATTGCACAGAAATAGGTATATAATATGGATAAATTGCAGGATAAGTAGTTATATTATATACACTAGCAGTTGCACAAAGGTAGGTACGGAACATAGAAGCGTGGAAAGTAACGTTAAAACAAAGATTACAAGAGGAAATTATCTTTCATTACTTAAGCTTTTCTGTACAAAGATGGCGGGGTATGCTCCCGCACAAACATAGCTTGCTTGCACAAAGAAAAAGAGAAAGTACAAGCAGTAAAACAAAAGGAGCTACCATGCCCACAAGCTTTAAGAATCCCCTACTTGTTCTTCCCTTTCTTTTCGCTTTTGCCTTCGAAACCACCAGGACACATTTAGTGCTTCTGTTCATCCTTGATTACCCTTCCTATAACGACCCAGAATTTGACCACTTTAAAATATACTATTTAAAGTGATTTTAAATATGAATTGAGTAAGGTTATATGATTCAAACAAAATTAGATAGGGTTTGGAAAGAGAAGTATACACAAAAATAGTAACATTTTCCTATATCGACAAAAGTGACAAAATGCTGATTTTACAAAAGTAAGTTTCAATGGTTAAATAAATTATTTTAATTAATTTATGAGTGTTTATATTTTTAAATAACATAATACAAATTTATTTTTAAATTTGGTTTACATAAATAAATAGTTTAACTAAAACGTCAAAATGTGACCGTAAAACGTTTTATCGAAATTCAACGTTTTGTTCAAAATATGTTGTCGCAACGTTGTTGCACCTTTGTTAACTTATTTTAACATATATATTACACATTTTAATAACTAAACATGTTTGCTTTTACTAATTATGATTAGGAGACTTCTAGAACATCATTAAGAAAAGTAAGTAAGTTTAAGAAAAGTCAAAAGTAAACATCAAATCCAAATCACATCAAAATCCAACAAAATAATTACTTTTCTTTACTTAATCTTTAAATGACTAAAACATAAAGTAAGAAGTGAAAGGATGATGTTAAGGGTTGAAAAAATATAGCTTACTTTAGTTTGAAGTAAGGGTGTTTTGGTAATTTGATAAGATGTTAAATTTGTAAAATTCCATTCCTTACTTTTTCTGTAAATACTCACCTTCTTCTTCACTTTCATTCATATTTTCTTCTTCTTCTTTTCTCAAGTTTCTTCATCTTCTTCCTCTCTTCTTTAATGACTTCCCTGCCATAAGAAAAAATTAGAAAGAAATAATGTCTAAATATTTACAAAATATTCAAAAGAAATCAATGTTCATTCTCTTCAAACCAAACTCCTATTTTCTCCATATTTTACCTCTTTTTCTCTCGACCATAACTTCTTCAAAAATGATCCAAAATGCAATTTTTTTTAAATCGTGTAATTTTCCAGTGGCTACAACTTTCATGTTGACCACTTTGTCTCATTTTAAAGTTTACTATGTCAAAAGTACACTTCTATCTAGTGCATTCTCTGGCCCAGTTTTTAAGCCTGAGAATATGACATTTTGTTTTGTTCATAACTTGATCATAGATGATTCAAATTACGAAATTCTTTTCTTCAAACCATATGAAATTCCAGTGGCTATAACTTTTATGTTTATCACTTTTTGCAGTTTTGAGTTTTGCTATACCTGAAACTAAATTCTTTGAAGTGCATTTTTGGGCTTTATTTTTGTCAATTCGGCAATACCTCGTCTTAATTCTACCATATCTTCCTCCAAACCACATAGATTCAAGTGATTCTTTTTTTAATTCAAGAGAAAAGAATTTATAACAATTTTTCAGTTAATAAGTTTTTCAAATTTTGAGAGTAAGAGAGTCAAAAATAAGAGAGAAGATGACCTATTTTTCGGGTCTAATTTTGAGAATTCAAGTTCAAAGCTCCACCACTTCTTCTCTATACTTTCGGCCAACTTCCATCTCAAGCCTTGGCCAAGCATTAGGAAGGAGAAATTCGGGCTTATTTTCATTTGGTTGCAAATCATGGTAGGAAGTATGCATTAGATCTTAAGATCCTTGCCTTAAAGTTTGACAGAGTGGAATCCAAAGTAAGTTATTTATTATTTAAAGTTTATTAAAACCATTGCTAAGTTGAAAGAACTTTAAGTGTTAAGTGTTATTTGAAAACCCGTGTTGAATGCTTGTTTACTTTGTTTTCTAAAACAATGCTTTGATTTCCTTGCTTGATATTATGTTTGGATGGTTAATTAAGTAATTTAAAATTTAGAAGTTAAATACTTAATGGGGTATGTGGAAACGACTAGTACACGTGTTTCGTCTGTGAGATCCAAGGAGACTTGGGCGAGGGACGGAACATGTCGAAGGGAAAGCCCGGATGCTCCAAAATAAATATCAAACCATTTTAGCCCAAGATAAAATAAAGTGTTATAAATATTAGATAGAATGAAGCGTTGATTTATCATTTATTGTTGTGTTTATTTTGTTAATTGATTGTTTGGTTGTTTGGATTGCGCTCGACCAGTTTATGAGCTTTGATTACTATTTATTGATTGTTGACTTTGCTCGAATAGTTTATGAGAAATTAATTATCCATATGCATGGGTTGGGTAGAAAATAATTGTAGGCTAATACCTTATGATTTATTTCACAATTTGACTATAAGGTGTTTAGCGGTAATATTTGGTTCACTTCGATTTAATGAATTGTTTTGAAGATTGATTTTAAAGTTGAATTGCTATGAAATGTTTTCCCTTAAAAAGAAATAGAAATGTTTGGTAATGAACATTTTGAAGTTATATTATATAAAAATGATTTATATAAGAATGGTTTTTATAAAAATATTTTATAAAACATAAAGAATTTTCGAGGACTAAACTCGATGATTTTAAGATGATTTTTGAACGGTTTTGGGAAATGAAAATTATTATAGATTTGAAAGTACTTGTATATTAGTGTGAAATGATTTATCGCTTTGGGATATAAAATGATTTGTTATGTTACCGATGATTTGGGTAACCCGTCACTAAAAAGTGGACATATGTTTTTGGTATAGTATGCTCTTGGAATAGAGGAATGTACTTATTTATCGATTGTATGAAGGCTGGGACCCAGTTGCCTTGTTATGGCTAGAAACCTCCTGATCAGGTAGCATATAGTTTTGAATGCTTGAATATTGATATCATTTTCAAAAAGTGATTTGTTTTTAAATCCTGAAGTAAATTTCTAATTTGAATATAAAAGATATATATATGTTTCAAAAGTTTTGGAATAAGAATTTGAGAATTAAGACCAAAGAGATAATTTCCGTAAAGGTAATTAGATTTGAATATCTAAAATTGAAGATTAATCCTAAGTGGGTAGTTTTGGAATTGCATATTTTTTGTTGCATCGTAGGCTCCATGAGTCCTATTTACGGTAGAAGAACTACGTTTGCTTGATCTTGTATCTAATTGGGTACCCAATTAGATAGCGGTATGTAGGCTGTCACAAGTGGTAGTGATGCAGCCCCTAAAATAAAATAACTCTTCCATGTTTATCTGTTATTGGCTGTTGTTTTTCTTGTATTATTGTATCTTTCCTCCTTACTATTTTATTCCGCATTTACATTGTTTATTGAGTTCGCAGGTAAGGATAGTGATGTCTCTCTCATCAGAGTTGTGCAGTGGTAGATTTATAGCCATTGTATTTGGTATGTACTAAAGCATACTTTGTAGGATTAATAAATAAATTAATTACTATGATAAGTTGTATAATTGAAATTGTATCCTATACATTTAGTAATGTTGAATGTTTATCAAATATGGTATATTAAGTTGGTAGTTTTCATTAGTAGGTTTAGAACGGAAGGATTTTTCGACGATTTTAACTGGTTCGAAAATTCGGGTCGTTACACGTGGTATCAGAGCTTAGGTTAGGTGCCTAAATAAAATTCATCTAGGGTTAGTATATCAACTTAGAAATTTTAAAAATGAAACTACCTTAATTTTATAAATAAAATGGATAGGATATGGCACCGTACCTCCGACTGGGGTTATGGGTGATATTATTATTTTTGGTGTGCTTAACTTTCGTTAATCGTTGTTTTATCGTTATATTTTTTTTCGTCCTTTTAATTTCGAGGACGAAATTCTTTTAAGTAGGGGAGAATGTAACGACCCAGAATTTGACCACTTTAAAATATACTATTTAAAGTGATTTTAAATATGAATTGAGTAAGGTTATATGATTCAAACAAAATTAGATAGGGTTTGGAAAGAGAAGTATACACAAAAATAGTAACATTTGCCTGTATCGACAAAAGTGACAAAATGCTGATTTTAGAAAAGTAAGTTTCAATGGTTAAATAAATTATTTTAATTAATTTATGAGTGTCTATATTTTTAAATAACATAATACAAATTTATTTTTAAATTTGGTTTACATAAATAAATAGTTTAACTAAAACGTCAAAATGTGACCGTAAAACGTTTTGTCGAAATTCAACGTTTTGTTCAAAATAAGTTGTCGCAACGTTGTTGCACATTTGTTAACTTATTTTAACATATATATTACACATTTTAATAACTAAACATGTTTGATTTTACTAATTATGATTAGGAGACTTCTAGAACATCATTAAGAAAAGTAAGTAAGTTTAAGAAAAGTCAAAAGTAAACATCAAATCCAAATCACATCAAAATCCAACAAAATAATTACTTTTCTTTACTTAATCTTTAAGTGACTAAGACTTAAAGTAAGAAGTGAAAGAATGATGTTAAGGGTTGAAAAAATATAGCTTACTTTAGTTTGAAGTAAGGATGTTTTGGTAATTTGACAAGATGTTAAATTTGTAAAATTCCATTCCTTACTTTTTCTATAAATACTCACCTCCTTCTTCACTTTCATTCACATTTTCTTCTTCTTCTTCTTTTCTCAAGCTTCTTCATCTTATTCCTCTCCTATTTAATGGATTCCATGCCATAAGAAAAAATTAGAAAGAAATAATGTCAAAATATTTACAAAATATTCAAAAGAAATCAATGTTCATTCTCTTCGAATCAAACTCCTCTTTTCTCCATATTTTACCTCTTCTTCTCTCGACCATGACTTCTTTAAAACAGATCCAAAATGAAAAATTCTTTTCTTCAAATCATGTATTTTTCCAATATCTAAAACTTTCATGTTGACCACTTTGTCTCAATCTAGAGTTTACTATGTCAAAAGTACACTTCTTTCCAGTGCATTCTCTGGCCCAGTTTTTAAGCCAGAGAATATGCCATTTTGTTTTGATCATAACTTGATAATAACTGATTCAAATTAAGAAAACATTTTTTTCAAACCATATTAAATTCCAGTGGCTATAATTTTTATGTTGCTCACTTTTTGCAGTTTTGAGTTTCTATACCTGAAACTCAATTCTTTGAAGTGCATTTTTGGGCTTTTTTTGTCAATTCTGCAATACCTCTTCTTAATTCTACCATATCTTCCTCAAAACCACTTAATTCAAGTGATTCTTTGTTTTAAATTCCAGAGAAAAGAATATACGATAATTTTTTAGTTAACAAGTTTTTCAAATTTTGAGAGTAAGAGAGTCAAAAACAAGAGAGAAGATGACCTATTTTTCAGGTCTAATTTTGTGAATTCAAGTTCAAAGCTCCACCACTTCTTCTCTATACTTTCGACCAATTTCCATCTCAAGCCTTGGCTAAGCATTAGGAAGGAGGAATTCGGGCTTATTTTCATTTGGTTCCAAATCATGGTAGGAAGTATGCGCTAGATCTTAAGATCCTTGCCTTAAAGTTTGACGAAGTGGAATCCAAAGTAAGTTATTTCTTATTTTAAGTTTATTAAAACCATTGCTAAGTTGAAAGAACTTTAAGTGTTAAGTGTTGTTTGAAAACCCTTGTTGAATGCTTGTTTACTTTGTTTTCTAAAACAATGCTTTGATTTACTTGCTCGATATTATGTTTGGATGGTTAATTAAGTAATTTAAAATTTAGAAGTTAAATACTTAATGGGGTATGTGGAAACGACTAGTACACGTGTTTCGTCTGTGAGATCCAAGGAGACTTGGGCGAGGGACGGAACATGTCGAAGGGAAAGCCCGGATGCTCCAAAATAAATATCAAACCATTTTAGCCCAAGATAAAATAAAGTGTTATAAATATTAGATAGAATGAAGCGTTGATTTATCATTTATTGTTGTGTTTATTTTGTTAATTGATTGTTTGGTTGTTTGGATTGCACTCGACCAGTTTATGAGCTTTGATTACTATTTATTGATTGTTGACTTTGCTCGAATAGTTTATGAGAAATTAATTATCCATATGCATGGGTTGGGTAGAAAATAATTGTAGGCTAATACCTTGTGATTTATTTCACAATTTGACTATAAGGTGTTTAGCGGTAATATTTGGTTCACTTCGATTTAATGAATTGTTTTGAAGATTGATTTTAAAGTTGAATTGCTATGAAATGATTTCCCTTAAAAAGAAATAGAAATGTTTGGTAATGAACATTTTGAAGTTATATTATATAAAAATGATTTATATAAGAATGGTTTTTATAAAAATATTTTATAAAACATAAAGAATTTTCGAGGACTAAACTCGATGATTTTAAGATGATTTTTGAACGGTTTTGGGAAATGAAAATTATTATAGATTTGAAAGTACTTGTATATTAGTGTGAAATGATTTATCGCTTTGGGATATAAAATGATTTGTTATGTTACCGATGATTTGGGTAACCCGTCACTAAAAAGTGGACATATGTTTTTGGTATAGTATGCTCTTGGAATAGAGGAATGTACTTATTTATCGATTGTATGAAGGATGGGACCCAGTTGCCTTGTTATGGCTAGAAACCTCCTGATCAGGTAGCATATAGTTTTGAATGCTTGAATATTGATATCATTTTCAAAAAGTGATTTGTTTTTAAATCCCGAAGTAAATTTCTAATTTGAATATAAAAGATATATATATGTTTCAAAAGTTTTGGAATAAGAATTTGAGAATTAAGACCAAAGAGATAATTTCTGTAAAGGTAATTAGATTTGAATATCTAAAATTGAAGATGAATCCTAAGTGGGTAGTTTTGGAATTGCATATTTTTTGTTGCATCGTAGGCTCCATGAGTCCTATTTACGGTAGAAGAACTACGTTTGCTTGATCTTGTATCTAATTAGGTACCCAATTAGATAGCGGTACGTAGGCTGTCACAAGTGGTAGTGATGCAGCCCCTAAAATAAAATAACTCTTCCATGTTTATCTGTTATTGGCTGTTGTTTTTCTTGTATTATTGTATCTTTCCTGCTTACTATTTTATTCCGCATTTACATTGTTTATTGAGTTCGCAGGTAAGGATAGTGATGTCTCTCTCATCAGAGTTGTGTAGTGGTAGATTTATAGCCATTGTATTTGGTATGTACTAAAGCACACTTTGTAGGATTAATAAATAAATTAATTACTATGATAAGTTGTATAATTGAAATTGTATCCTATACATTTAGTAATGTTGAATGTTTATCAAATATGGTATATTAAGTTGGTAGTTTTCATTAGTAGGTTTAGAACGGAAGGATTTTTCGATGATTTTAACTGGTTCGAAAATTCGGGTCGTTACACGTGGTATCAGAGTTTAGGTTAGGTGCCTAAATAAAATTCATCTAGGGTTAGTATATCAACTTAGAAATTTTAAAAATGAAACTACCTTAATTTTATAAATAAAATGGATAGGATATGGCACCGTACCTCCGACTGGGGTTATGGGTGATATTATTATTTTTGGTGTGCTTAACTTTCGTTAATCGTTGTTTTATCGTTATATTTTTTTTCGTCCTTTTAATTTCGAGGACGAAATTCTTTTAAGTAGGGGAGAATGTAACGACACAGAATTTGACCACTTTAAAATATACTATTTAAAGTGATTTTAAATATGAATTGAGTAAGGTTATATGATTCAAACCAAATTAGATAGGGTTTGGGAAGAGAAGTATACACAAAAATAGTAACATTTGCCTATATCGACAAAAGTGACAAAATGTTGATTTTAGAAAAGTAAGTTTCAATGGTTAAATAAATTAATTTAATTAATTTATGAGTGTCTATATTTTTAAATAACATAATACAAATTTATTTTTAAATTTGGTTTACATAAATAAATAGTTTAACTAAAACATCAAAATGTGACCGTAAAACGTTTTGTCGAAATTCAACGTTTTGTTCAAAATAAGTTGTCGTAACGTTGTTGCACCTTTGTTAACTTATTTTAACAAATATATTACACATTTTAATAACTAAACATGTTTGATTTTACTAATTATGATTAGGAGACTTCTAGAACATCATTAAGAAAAGTAAGTAAGTTTAAAAAAAGTCAAAAGTAAACATCAAATCCAAATCACATCAAAATCCACCAAAATAATTACTTTTCTTTACTTAATCTTCAAGTGACTAAGACTTAAAGTAAGAAGTGAAAGAATGATGTTAAGGGTTGAAAAATATAGCTTACTTTAGTTTGAAGTAAGGGTGTTTTGGTAATTTGACAAGATGTTAAATTTGTAAAATTCCATTCCTTACTTTTTCTATAAATACTCACCTCCTTCTTCACTTTCATTCACATTTTCTTCTTCTTCTTCTTTTCTCAAGCTTCTTCATCTTCTTCCTCTCCTCTTTAATGGATTCCATGCCATAAGAAAAAATTAGAAAGAAATAATGTCAAAATATTTACAAAATATTCAAAAGAAATCAATGTTCATTCTCTTCGAATCAAACTCCTCTTTTCTCCATATTTTACCTCTTCTTCTCTCGACCATGACTTCTTTAAAAAAGATCCAAAATGAAAAATTCTTTTCTTCAAATCATGTATTTTTCCAGTGGCTAAAACTTTCATGTTGACCACTTTGTCTCAATCTAGAGTTTACTATGTCAAAAGTACACTTCTTTCCAGTGCATTCTCTGGCCCAGTTTTTAAGCCAGAGAATAAGCCATTTTGTTTTGATCATAACTTGATAATAACTGATTCAAATTAAGAAAACATTTTTTTCAAACCATATGAAATTCCAGTGGCTATAACTTTTATGTTGCTCACTTTTTGCAGTTTTGAGTTTCTATACCTGAAACTCAATTCTTTGAAGTGCATTTTTGGGCTTTTTTTTGTCAATTCTGCAATACCTCTTCTTAATTCTACCATATCTTCCTCAAAACCACTTAATTCAAGTGATTCTTTGTTTTAAATTCAAGAGAAAAGAATATACGATAATTTTTTAGTTAACAAGTTTTTCAAATTTTGAGAGTAAGAGAGTCAAAAACAAGAGAGAAGATGACCTATTTTTCAGGTCTAATTTTGTGAATTCAAGTTCAAAGCTCCACCACTTCTTCTCTATACTTTCGGCCAATTTCCATCTCAAGCCTTGGCTAAGCATTAGGAAGGAGGAATTCGGGCTTATTTTCATTTGGTTCCAAATCATGGTAGGAAGTATGCGCTAGATCTTAAGATCCTTGCCTTAAAGTTTGACGAAGTGGAATCCAAAGTAAGTTATTTCTTATTTTAAGTTTATTAAAACCATTGCTAAGTTGAAAGAACTTTAAGTGTTAAGTGTTGTTTGAAAACCCTTGTTGAATGCTTGTTTACTTAATTTTCTAAAACAATGCTTTGATTTACTTGCTCGATATTATGTTTGGATGGTTAATTAAGTAATTTAAAATTTAGAAGTTAAATACTTAATGGGTTATGCGGAAACGACTAGTACACGTGTTTCGTTTGTGAGATCCAAGGAGACTTGGGCGAGGGACGGAACATGTCGAAGGGAAAGCCCAGATGCTCCAAAATAAATATCAAACCGTTCTAGCCCAAGATAAAATAAAGTATTATAAATATTAGATAGAATGAAGCGTTGATTTATCATTTATTGTTGTGTTTATTTTATTAATTGATTGTTTGGTTGTTTGGATTGCGCTCGACCAGTTTATGAGCTATGATTACTATTTATTGATTGTTGAATTTGCTTGACCAGTTTATGAGCAATTAATTATCCATATGCATGGGTTGGGTAGAAAATAATTGTAGGCTAACACCTTGTGATTTATTTCACAATTTGACTATAAGGTGTTTAGCAGTTAAATTTGGCTCACTTTAATTTAATGAATTGTTTTGAAGATTGGTTTTAAAGTTGAAATGCTATGAAATGTTTTCCCTTTAAAAGAAATAGAAATGTTTGGTAATGAATATTTTGAAGTAATATTATATAAAAATGATTTATATAAGAATGGTTTTTATAAAAATGTTTTATAAAACAGAAAGAATTTTCGAGGACTAAACCCGATGATTTTAAGATGATTTTTGAACGGATTAGGGAAATGAAAATTATTATAGATTTGAAAGTACTTGTATATTAGTGTGAAATTATTTATCGCTTCGGGATATAAAATGGTTTATTATGTTACCGATGATTTGGGTGACCCGTAACTAAAAAGTGGGCATATGTTTTTGGTATAGTATGCTCTTGGAATAGAGGGATGTACTTATTTATCGATTGTATGAAGGCTGGGACCCAGTTGCCTTGTTATGGCTAGAAACCTCCTGATCAGGTAGCATATAGTTTTGAATGCTTGAATATTGATATCATTTTCAAAAACTGATTTGTTTTTAAATCCCAAAGTAAATGGCCAATTTGAATATAAAAGATATATATATGTTTCAAAAGTTTTGGAATAAGAATTTGAGAATTAAGACCAAAGAGATAATTTCCGTAAAGGTAATTAGATTTGAATATCTAAAATTAAAGATGAAGCCTAAGTGGGCAGTTTTGGAATTGCATATTGTTTTTGCATCGTAGGCTCCATGAGTCCTATTTGCGGTAGGAGAACTACGTTGGATTGATCCTATATCTAATTAGGTACCCAATTAGATAGGGGTACGTAGGCAGTCACAAGTGGTAGTGATGTAGCCCCTAAAATAAAATAACTCTTTCATGTTTATCTGTTATTGGCTATTGTTTTTCTTATGTTATTGTATCTTTCCTGCTTACTATTTTATTCCGAATTTACATTGTTTATTGAGTTTGCAGGTAAGGATAGTGATGTCTCTCTCATCAGAGTTGTGCAGTGGTAGATTTATAGTCATTGTATTTTGTATGTATTAAAGCACACTTTGTAGGATTAATAAATAAATAAATTACTCTGATAAGTTGTATAATTGAAATTGTATCCTATACATTTAGTAATGTTGAATATTTATCAAATATGGTATATTAAGTTGGTAGTTTTCTTTAGTAGTTTTAGAACGGACGGATTTTTCGATGATTTTAACTGGTCCGAAAATCCGGGTCGTTACACTTCCTTTAGAGGTGTCCCCCTCGGACTGGGAAGTCTCGCCTTCAGTAGCAGTATAAGGCCTATCGGTCTTCCCAGCAAAAGCTTTAGAGGATTTAGTCTTGAGTTTTGGGGGCCTCAATTTAATCGTTGGGAGCTTGGAAGTAGGGCTTTTAGGAGTTAAGGCAGTAGGCTTTCTGATGCTAGGCTTGATCTTGATCGTAATCTTTCCAAAATCGTCCTTCAACCTCTTCGCCATGGAACTATGATCAGTTGGCTCTAGGGCGCTGGTGATGATAAGGTACTCCTCCTTGGATAGAAGTACATCCTCCAAGTTCTCCAAAGCCTCTATTTTCTAAGAGTTGGGTCCTAGGCCAGAGCCGAAGGGTGGAACGGAAGAGACAAGTCCCATTGAAATGGAGGTTGATGTTGAGAAAATAGCCATAGAACCCAAGCCTTGAGTAGCTGGAGGTAGAGGAGGAAGATGCGGTTGACCTACAAGTTGACAAAAATAATGATAAAGGTCAGTGATGGATTCACGCGAGAACTGAAGTTTCTCCTACATAGGTGAAATAAAAGATATACCTTTGCTTGGGGTCGATCGAGAGGTAGGAGACTTGGGAAGTTCGCCCTTTTCGAAAGAGTGTTGAATTGGCCAATCAATGAAGGGAGGAATGTATGTCTCGATGAGATTAATCGCCGTAGGAGCTAAGATAGCCTGGGTAGCAGTGGAGCTAGCCCCCTGGCACTTTGGAGAATCTACCATATGCTCTTTGGATTTTAGAGCTAATGATTTAGCTGGACTCAATGCACTTGGGCCAGTGGAAGTCTCAACAGCAGCAACAACAGTAGTTGCATCTTCTGTAGCAAGTATGACCGTTCCCTCCTTAAGCTTCGCTATGTCTTTAGCATCGAGGTACTTGGCCATGAGTTTCTCTTCAATGAGGCGTTCATCAACTGCATTAGAGTGACGTAGCACCTCCTCCCAAGCATCGACAAGAGTCTCGACGTATGAGCTTCCCAGCCACTTCAAGTTCTTGTGTATAACCACGCTTCCATAGAAGTGCCATAGAATGTCATTGAAGTCCTCTATTTCCTTGACCCTCTCTCCTTTAAGCTCTGTAATGTCTTGCTTGGCAACGTCAAGCTCAATATCAGTATCGAGTTTCTCAGTTTTCAAAAGGTGCAGATTATCGGCAAGCTTCTTGTTTTCGGCATGGAGCTTTTGAAGTTCAACCGCTTACTCTTCAGTAGTTTGGTCCCTAGCTCGAATAATTTCGTTCTTTTCGGTGATGGCTAGGTCAATAATTTTCATTTTCAAAGTTGCACCCTCTTCGTGAGCAGTCTTCAGTGTATTTTCCAGTAAGATGATAGCATCATCATAGGCTTACCTCATCTCAGCCATCAAGCTGTCAGCCTTTTCTTTGGATTGTATAGCTGTGCCCTCTTTGCTTTCATCTTCTCCTAGTCCCACTTATGACCATCGATGATTCTTTCATAGGTCTTCTTCTCAGAGTTAAAGGGCTGGATGTTGGTGTAAGTGATTTTGTTGACCGTGGGGAGAGTGGAGTAGAGCTTTTTCCATTTAGTGGCCAAGTCAACATACTTTTGGCCTAGCCAAATGTTATCCCACCTTTTGGCAAGGCCGTAACACCAAGAAATTGACTGGAAATCAAAGACAGTTCATCCCAGAAAACGGTTATGCACAGGTTCGCTATGGATACTGGTAAATTTTGCTCAAGTCCGGATCGAGCAACAATTAACATGACACGGCAAGCAAAGCCATGAAAGCCAACGTTCCAAGTTTCAAGTCAATCCGAGTTCATATGATTAAGATATGATCGATGCAAGCCAAGAAAATTAACTCATTCGTATCCATCAGTCCATCTCCTTCGCATCGGTTTCGTTCGAACCCATCCGGGGCAACGTTCTGTTTGTATCCATCAGTTCGCATCGGTTCATTTCGTATCCATTTGTTTTGCGTCGATCCCTTTCGTATCCAACGCGCCTACTCTACTTCGTATCCATTTTGCCTGGTTCTGTTTCGTATCCATCACGTTTACACGGGTTCGTATCGATCGATCAACGTCGATTCGCATCGATGCTAATTGTGCAGTTCATATCGATCGATCAACAATCGATACGACTAGGCAATCCAACGATCGATACGAAGTAATATCTTCTATCGATACGAAACAAACCAAACACCATCAATACAAAGTATCTGCATGTGATTGATGTGAAACAGCTCCCAAGTCATCGATACGAAGCAACCTCATGCATCGATGCGAAATAGGGATGAATGCATCGATACGAAATGAATCCATCAGGTCAATACGAATAGAGCACGTAGAAGTGGAAGACTCGGTCACTCGACATAAAAAGTAGATCGATCCTAAAGCTTAGCGCCACGTTAACTAACATCACGTGCAGAACCATCGCTACGAAGCGGTCGATACGAACAATATCAATACAAAAGCAGTAGTGTTTTGCAAATCTGAACTTGCATCGATCATCACTCAAAATCTACAAGTCCAAATGCCACCAAATTTTCACAAGAGCTTGCGTACATCTTCAGTAGTATTCATGATCGATCCTGACTCGATTGGACTAAATCCTGATCGATACGAATTGCATTTGTATCGATCATGGATCGACTCCAAATGGTCAGGGATCGATCATGTGGCCTATGTACGTGAGAGAAGAGGTCTTCCGAGATCTGTGCGGGATATTTGCAACCTACGCCTATAAATAGCAGCTTAGAACCTACTGAAAAAGTACTTTTGGCTCCTCTACGTCCAGACTCTACCGAAACCACCATTGTACTCGAATTTTACTATTGTATCTCATTGTAACCAACAAGCAAAAATCAATAAAGTCAATCATTTCATAGTGGACGTAGGCCATACGCCGAACTACTCTAAATCCGTGTGTTTCTGTGCATTTTTCTTGCTTATTATTGGTGTGTTTGTTAGATTTTCCTCCTTTTCCATTTATATTCTTCATTTTATCTCTTCAAACACATCCGAAGAGTGTTGTGCCCAATTTTGGTACAAACACTTTGGTGCTTTCACTGAGAGAACCCAGTTTTTCTTCTGCTCATTGGATCTACTATCAATATCAGATTGCGTAAATCTAAGAAGAATACCCAGATTTCAAGTTTAAAGTTCTTCCATCATATTCAGATTTTCATCAAGTCTAGGAAAGAGCTTCGCTATCCATCATGGTCAACACTAGGACTACTTCAACAGTTGCAGATCCGGAAGGACGGGACAGAAAGAACCCCATACAACTACCTCCTGCTGATCAAAATGCTGCCGGACCGTCAGATCCGCAAGGCCCTGTCACCAGGGAAGAGTTTCAACTACTAATGCAAGAGCTTACTCAAAGCCGCCAACAACTTACTCAGCAACTGCGTTCCAACGCAGAACTGACCAATCAACTGAATCGTCAAAGACGAAGGAGATCCAGAGGGGATTAGGCTTCCTATTCATCCACTAAAAGTTCAGCCTCTTCTGACTTTAATCATAGATCCACGCACCCACGGCTTGACGGAATTTACACACAAGCTACTGGACAACAGCACACCTTGAGTCTTGGGAAACCAAGGGTTGGCCCGTCAACTAGCCATCAGACTGGACCCTCCTCCCGAGGAGGTACTGTTCCTTATCATGTTACAGACAACCGCACTGCCACCACTGCTACTGAATTGGGAGTCGATGCTCAGAACCAAACGGATCTGACCCACCGCCAACGCAATCATACCCCTGAGCCTTATGTACCTAAAGACATAGAACCAAGGAGGCGAGACATGGACCATCGACTGCGACCGGCCCCTCCTCGCATTGTGGAACCCGACCATACCTTGGCTCAGCACGCCCAGAACGTCCAGATGCCGGACATTCCGACTATGATCCGTCAGATAATCCGAGAAAGCCAAGGCCTTACTAACGACGACTGGGAAATCTCCCGGAGTCATACCCCTTTCACTGATGATATACTCTATGTTTAATCACCTCGGCGATTCAGGATGCCAACTCTACCCATTTATGAAGGGAGCTCTGATCCTAATCAGCATATCTTAAAGTACGAATGGTTAATGAACGCCGCATGGGCTGATGATGCGGTCAAGTGTCGAAGTTTCCCGTTCTCCCTAGGAAGCATAACAACTATGTAGTTTACCCGTTTACCACCTCGGTCTATCTCGTGTTTTGATCAGTTGGCCACAAAGTTTATTGAACAGTTCTGCATGCATGTCACAAGGCCAAAAGATGTTAACACCTTGTCTAGCTTCACTCAAGATTCTGGAGAGACACTTAGACGTTATTTGGAGAGGTTTCACGCTACATGCACTGAGATTAGTAATCCCAATGATAACTCAATTCTGATGGCATTAACTAAAGGGATTGATCCCAATTTTGAATTCGGCAACAGGTTAGGGAAAACCTCCTGCGTCATTGGACCGTTTCTATTCCAAGGCAGCCCAGTTCTTGAGAAGAGAGGATGCGAAATAGTTTAGGAAAAGGATGATACATGGCCTAGTGTGGAAGGAACCTAGAGCAATGTTGCTGTTAAACAAACCGAGGAGAGTTCTGGAAAGGTACAATTGAATATACAGAACAAAAAAATCAACAAAAAGGCAATGGAAACCAAAACAGGAAACATGATCAGAATCATGGGCCATGATGTAAGGCTCCCATGTTTGATAACTATACTCCTTTGAATACGTCCCTGGAAAATGTGTACCTACAGACTTTCAATACTATTTAGTATAAGAAACCTGCTCCGAAACAATCATCAGAGAAACAGATTCAAACGGGGAAGTTTTGTAGATTTCACGATAGCTATGGCCATAACACGAGCAGTTTGTGCGGGCGCCGCAGACGGGAGGGTTCATCGAATCAGAACCGAATACCAAATCAGGTGAGACCGGAGGAACCCGCTCGTATCGGTGGGAGGTTGGTGATTAATTCTGTTAGTGGTGGTCCTCATCCAACAGACCGAAGATGAAAGGAAATGGAGTCGTATGCCAGTTCAGTTAGGCATGCGAGCTTCGAATGTTGTAGTAGTTTGGAAGATAGGGCTCCAGCCACGTAGCAGAAAACGATGACTGACGACATCGTATTTCGAGATAGAGATGCCGATAGGGTCGAAGCCCTAACTATAGATCCACTTATCATTTCATCTCAGGTAGGTCCTGCTTGGATGAAGAGGATCTTAGTAGACAGTGGAAGTTCTGTAAACATACTATTCAAGCGAGCCTATGACCAGATGAAAATGGAAAAAAAGACTTGAAGCCTTGTCAGTCTCGTATACATGGCTTCAATGGGAGCGCAACTATACCCGCTGGAGTGGTGGAACTACCAGTTTTGTTGGGAATTGGAGAATGTCGGAGAGTCCGTATATTACAGTTTGTTGTGTTGGATATAGACTCGCCATACAATGCTTTCTTCGGCTGACCGGCCCTAGCTGAATTTAGGGCTGCCATTGCCCCTTGGAGTCTGACTTTAAAATTCCTTACCGACAATGGGGTCGGAGTTGTTCAAAGAGACCAGACTGCTGGACGAGCCTGTTATTTTGCTGAGCTGCGAGAGGCGCAGTGAAAAAAAATGAAAGGGCGTAGAGGAATCTCTCTGCGTCCACTTTGCGGAAAATTGACAGCTAACGCCTAGGCCTAGGCCTAGGCATCCCAACCAATTCCCAAGGGATCTTGACCCAAGAGATACTGAAAGTGAAGACAAAATTAAAGACAGTCAAGCTTCCCCGGCCGAGCTGACGATCGATGTTCCGATCGACGATAGTGACGATTCTAAAATGATAAAGATTGGATCTTAGCTAAGCCAATAGATGCAGGAGGAATTGGTTGAATTTCTCCAAGAAAACCTCGACGTGTTTGCCTGGACGCACTCTGACATGTGTGGGATCTCGCCAGACATCGCGAGCCACACATTAAATTTTGACCCATGGCACGTCCTGGTCAAGAAAAAAAGGCATGATATGGATCCAGAGAGATCTGCAACCCTTATAAAAGAGGTAGAAAAACCCAAATCGAATGGGTTTGTCCAAGATGCACTATACCCAAAATGGGTGTCAAATCCTATACTTGTCCGAAATCCAAACGGGAAATGGAGAACATGCATTGATTACTCAGACTTGAATAAAGCTTGCCTAAAGACAGTTTTCCACTTCCTCGGATCGATCAGCTCGTAGACTCAACAACTAGACATGAACTCTTATCCTTCATGAATGCATATTCTGGCTACAACCAAATACCCATGCACTTACCTGACCAGAAGCATACTAGCTTCATAACCGATATGGGACTTTACTGCTACAAAGTTATGCCCTTCGGACTCAAGAACGCCGAGGCAACTTATCAATGGTTAGTTAATCGAATGTTGGCTAACCAGATCGGAAAAACCATGGATGTATATGTGGATAACATGCTAGTGAAGTTGCGATTCTCCACTGATCATATCAAAGACCTGGAATCAATGTTTAGCATCCTCTAAGAGTATAGAATGAAGCTCAACCTATTGAAATGTCACTTTGGGGTCGCATCCGGAAAATTCCTCGGGTTTATCGTCAACGCTCGAGGAATTGAAGCTAATCCTGAAAAGATCTGGGTAATCATAAATCTTGAGAACCCAAGAACTATAAAGCAAGTCCAGAGCCTGAACGGGAAAGTAGCAGCACTGAGCAGGTTCATTTCAAAATCCACTAACAAATGCATTCCCTTCTTTGATCTGATCAGAAAAGGGAAACAGAACTTTGAATGGACTATGGAATGTGAGGGCGCATTCCGAGCACTAGTTCAACAACTCTCTACACCACCCATTCTGTCAAAGCCTATTGATCACGAGAGACTATATATCTACTTGGCGGTGTCAGAAAATGCAATCAATGCTGCTCTAATTCGGGAGGAAGACCGAATACAATGGCCAATATATTACATTAGAAAACGGCTTACCGAAGCGGAGAGAAATTATCCAAAGCTGGGAAAGTTGGCTTATTGCCTCATCATTGCCTCAAGGAAGCTCCGTTCGTATTTCCAGGCTTATCCTATCATCGATTACACCGACCAGCCGTTACGATAGGTCCTTACGCGGCCTGAGACATCGGTAGGTTACTCAAGTGGAATATCGAGCTGAGTCAGTTCGACATCACCTACACACCAAGGCGAGCCATTCAAGGACAAGTCCTAGCAGATTTCATAGCTGAATTCACTATCCCAGAGGACTTTTCCGAAACCAGTGAATCTCCTAAGTATATCTGGAAGCTACATACTGATGGTGCATCAAACGACCGCTGTTCAGGCGCCGGAGTTGTGCTTGAAACTCCTGAAGGCCGATCTATATGCTATGCTTTAAAGTTAAATTTCCGTGCGACCAACAACGAAGCCGGGTATGAAGCCCTGCTTGCCGAATTGAGGCTTTCCAGAGATTTAAGAATCATTGCTGTGGAGATTTATTATGACTCACAGTTGGTCGTGTGTCAAGTTCGGGGGGAGTACCAGGCTAAAGACCGAAGCCTGGCTGCTTACCTAGCTCGGGTCAAGGAGATATTGAATCAGTTCGATTATTATGCCATTTATTGCATACCCGGAGAGCGCAATCAAAAAGCCGATTCATTAGCAAAGTTAGCCAGTACAGTCGAGGTACAACAAATGGGAATCGTTCCCGTGAAAAAATTATCTTCCCCGAGCATCGATCAGATGGAAACAGATTGGGTATTTGAGGTCATTCCTGATAAGGAGTCATGGATGACTCCGTTCAGAAACTATCTCATGCATGCGAACCTATCGGAGCGTAGGAGTGAAAAGAGACAAGTTCTTCAAAAAGCTTCGCGGTTTACTATTCAGAATGGAATCATGTATAGAAGAGGGTACTCTGTTCCTTTACTCCGGTGTATCGCCCACGATGAAATCAAATGAGTGTTGCATGATGTACATGAAGGAGAATGCGGTGACCACATCGGGGGGAAAGCTTTGACCAAGAAAGTGCTCCGATACGGATACTATTGGCCGACCGTGAATCGCGATGCATCGGATTATGCCAAAAATGTGACAAATGTCAAAAACATGCTCGAATTCCAAGAGCCCTACATACCGAAATAACTCAGATTGTTAGTCCATGGCTGTTTGCAGTTGGGGCATTGATCTTATTGGTTCTCTACCTCTAGCCAAAGGTGGTGCGAAGTATGCCAACATTGCAGTTGATTACTTTACCAAGTGGGCGGAAGCCGAACCCCTTGCTACAATCACAACAAAGAAAGTGATCAACTTTGTAGTACGCAACATTATCTGCCGATTTGGTCTCCCACATACCATCATCACAGACAACGGAGCCCAATTCGATAGTGTTGAATTTAAGGATTTCTGTCAACGATTCCACATCCAAAAGAAATTCTCCGCAGTTTCACACCTTCCAGCGAATGGACAGGTTGAAGCTGTTAATAAAGTTATAAAGTCTATTCTGAAGAAACGACTGGAAAAGGCCGGGGGCAAATGGGTCGATGAACTTCCTATGGCTTTATGGGCTTATCGGACAACCCACAAATCCGCAACCGGCCACACTCCATTCTCTCTATCCTATGGTTCAGAAGCCGTTATTCCAGTCGAGATGGAGGTGCCTTCTCATCGTGTGACATATTATGATCCGAAGAAAAATGCTATATTACTTGCCTAATCTCTGGATTTATTGGATAAGAAGCGTGAAGAGGCTGATTAGAGGGCAGCCGCATAACCAAGTCGAGTCGCCCGATTGTACAATGCCAAGGTCCGACCCCGAACCTTTGAACTCGGCGATCTCGTCCTCAAGAGAATTTATCCGGTTCCAGCGTAGGAAGGGCCATATGTTATCGAACGAAAGCTCGAAGAAGGCACATTTAAGTTATCGACCGTTGACGGTCTCACTCTACCGAGAGCCTGGAACAGCGAGAGTCTTCGTCGCTACTACACATAACAGGCTCTGTTTATTTATTCAGTTTACTTTTCATTTGCAGATTGTTTATGCATTTCGAAATTTGAACTTGTAATAAAGCAACTGACTTTGCCGTATTTTCTTATTTTAGCAATAAAATGCAATCTCTTCGAGCCAGAGCTGTGATTTATTTGAAATGTGTCATGTAACCATCACTATGCACGGAGAGCTAAGTTCCACAATACGGTGGGATTTATTCAAATAGGTAGTGACTGTGATACGACCGGTCACTCACTAAGTGAAACCCAAGCTCGGGGACAAGTCACACTGAAGCCAAAAAAAAGGATTGATACACGATAATCCCCTAACTAACTCCAGATTCCCAGAGTACGAATTGAAGTATAAACTCATAGATACGAGCTCGAAGTGGTTGGATCCGTCCACCTAACGACTTCGCTCGTATTTAAACCTAGTTCGAGGAGGATGGACCTCGTCCATCTAATGACCTCGCTTGTTAACTCAGGGTGGATGTGATCCGACCATCCATGATCCTGGTACATCCGTCATTCCCTAAGTGCGAATGAAATTCTGAAATACACAACAGATGTGACTAACCGTCTATCAACTAACTTTGGATTCCCAGAGTGCGAACTGAAGTATAAACATTAACTAACCCTAAATCCCCAGAGCGTAGACTGGAGTATAAACAATGACTGACTCTAAATCCCCGGAGTGCGGATTGGAGTTTAGACGCAAATCGGGTGTGAATCGACCACCCGTAGAGCAACTCCGAGCCCCCGGAGTGCGGGCCGGAATATAAACGCAAAGTGGGTATGACTAACCACCCACAAATCAATCTAAGTCCCCGGAGTGCGGAAGAAGTCCTAAATACCAAACTAGCATGGCTGGCCACACGTAAAATAACTAAAGTCTTCGGAGTGCGGACATATCTCAAAACCATAAGCAGTCATGGCCGATCGCCGATTTATGAGTGCAATCCCCAGAGTGTGGATGCAACCATCAGTGGATGAGCAGGTGTAATTCGACCACCTAAACTCGTCTTGGTTCAGCCTCGCTTCAGCGAAGTTAAGCTCAATGTGTTAAAGACAAACAATGATTGTTAACTAATTTTTTCAACTTATCCCCGGAGCTGGGGGCAGGACTTAAGTGCCAGCTACTGATTGAGACAGTGAAATATCGAAACTCGACTTAACGCTCGATCGCGACCCGAAGCCGTAGCTCCGAAATTTAGCAACTAAACCCGGGTCCTCAACGACTAAAACTTCACAAGTGTATTGAATAGAAGTTCGAACACTGAAACATTTAAGCGAATAAACACAAACTGAGCTGAAGACCAAATGGAATTTTATTTCAACTATACTTCGGAAAAGAAGGATAAGTACAAAATTATTCCAAAAATCCTACTAGCAGGGGCCGAACCCGCATCTATACACGGCCTACAAAAAGCAAAAGTAGATTCCTGTCTATCTACCAAAAATGAACCAAGAAGACATGTCTATTCTTTCTTTTTCCTCGGCTTCTTCTTTGGTGTCGACCCCCTGGAACTGGTACTTGGCTGCCTCTTTGAGCCCTTACCTTTTGGCATTTGATCTCTAGCCGGGGGCATTATGGTAACCTCCTCCTCCGAACTCACATGGATTGGAATGCTTCCTAAAGGCGGAGCTGGGGGAGTAGGATCGATGTTGGTAGGAGCAGGGGGTACATCGGTGTCGACAATGGTACCACCGGGAGAAATCATCTTCAAAGGGGTTTGGCCAGGTCCCGCCATTCCACCTCCAAAGCCACTGCCCCGCGCAGCTGCTTTCATCTCGGCGTTGATTTCAGCCAGTATCTCCTCTTCATGAATTGTTTGAGCATCGCCGGGGACGTTAGCAGTTGGACCCGAAAAGCTGGTCACTGGTGTGCCTCCACTCATGACAAACGGCAGATCAACAAAGGGGTCACTATGATGACCGAGAAGTTCCTCCATCATATGTTCATCGAAAGTAAGTGTGCTCCCTTGTACCTCATCCGTAGGTGTAGTAGCCATTGTCGTGGTCACTTCCGTTATGATAACCTCCTGCTCGTGATGTAACTCTTGGGTTGCAGGATGCATGACATATGAAGCTCCTATCACTGAACAGAGACAAAGAAAAAGTTATTGGTGATTGCTTTGAGTAATGCTCCCCACTTTGAATGAGCATTAGAGATGTTCAGAATACCTTCCTCAGAATGAGTTGTAGGCAGAACTGGAGCAGCTTCAGTGGCGTGCTCGTGAACTGGAGATAACCGCGGTTGATCGGGATTATATGCGGGAACAGACTAAGGATCAACCGTAGATGTAGATTCAGGCTGAGTTGGCATAAGAATTTCGGAACCCACATCGCGGTGCTCAACGCCAGAACCCTCTCCAGCTTCCGAATGCTGAGTGCCAAGTTTCTCCTTTTCGTATGTGATCGTGATATCATGGAGAACTTTCCTTTCATCTTCACACAGCACCCGGTTCTCCAGTTCGAATTCATCAATTGCTTCAGCTTGGTGGTTTGCCTTCTCGTCATCCACCAATCAGCCCCAAGCGTTATACAAGTGTGACAGATAGTTATCGAGCCACGTCAGGTCTCGGTGTTTCAAAAAATTAGCATAATATGTAACAAGGAGATCTTCGATATCAGCCTCTGTTATCCTGCCTTTTGGCAAGGCCGTGACACCAAGAACTTGACTAGAAACCAATGACAGTTCGTCTTGGAGATCGGTTATACGCAGGCTCACTATGGATATTGACGAATTTTTTCCGAGTCCGGATCGAGCTAAAATTGATATGACACGACAAGCGAAGCTATGAGAGCCAACGTTCCAAATTTCAAGTCATTCGGAGTTCATATACTCAAGATATTGATCGATCACTATTGAGAAATCCAAACTTGCATCGATCATAACTCGAGATCTACAAGTCCAAATGCCACCAAATTTTCACAGGAGCTTACGTATGACCTAAGGAATGTTCATTCCAAATTTTGACTTGGTTGGAGCAAGTCTTGATCGATACGAAATTCGTTCATATTGATCACGGACATAAAAACTCCAATTTGCATCGATCATATCTCATGATCTACAAGTCCAAATGCCACCAAATTTTCACAGGAGCTTACGTATGACCTAAGGAATGTTCATGCAAAATTTCAACTCGATTGGAGCAAGTCTTGACAGATACGAAATTCGTTCGTATCGATCAAGGACAGAAAAACTCCAATTTGCATCGATCATATCTCATGATCTACAAGTCCAAATGCTATGAAATTTTCACAGGAGCTTACGTACAACATAAAGAATGTTCCTGACAAATTTCGACTCGATTGGAGCAATTCTTGATCGATACGAAATTCGTTCGTATCGATCACGGATCGAGTCGAAATCGCTTAGGATCGATCGCGTGGGCCCACCCACGTGCCAGAAGAAGTCTCCCGAGATCTGAGCGAGATATTTGCCTCATACGCCTATAAATAGAGCCCCAGGGCCTATAAAAGGACTTTTTTTGGCTTCTCTACGCCGATATTCTGACGAAATGATTATCAAACTTCAGTTATACTGTTGTAATCTTTTGTAAACAGCGAGTAAATTCAATAAACATCAATCATTTCATAGTGGACGTAGGCAATTCGCCGAACCACTCTATATCTGTGTGTTTTTATGCATTTTCTTATCTGTTTATTGGTGTGTTTGTTAGATCTGCTTCATTTTACATACGTTTTCTTCATTTTATCTCTTCAAACACATCCAAGAGTGTTGTGCCCAATTTTGGTACAAACACTTTGGTGCTTTCACTGAGAAAAACCCAACTTTTCTCCTGCTTTGTGGATCTACTACCATCGTTGCATTGCAAAAATCTAAGAAGGAGATCCAGATCTGCCGTCCAGTGGTTTCATCTATTCTATTTAGATTGCTCTAGATCTAAGAGGAACTACATTCATGATGAATTTCGTATCCATATTTTCGTATCCAGAAAATATGATCATTTTCGTATCCATGTTTTTGTATCCAGAAAATATGGTGATTTTCGTATCCATGTTTTCGTATCCAGAAAATATGGTGAATTTCGTATCCATGTTTTGGTATCCACAAAATATGGTGAATTTCGTATCCATGTTTTCGTATCCAGAAAATATGATCAATTTCGTACCCATATTTTCGTATCCAGAAAATATGGTGAATTTTGTATCCATATTTTCGTATCCAGAAAATATGATCAATTTCGTACCCATATTTTCGTATCCAGAAAATATGGTGAATTTTGTATCCATATTTTCGTATCCAGAAAATATGATCATTTTCGTATCCATGTTTTCGTATCTAGAAAATATGGTGATTTTCGTATCCAAGTTTTCGTATCCAAAAAAATATGGTGAATTTTGTATCTAGAAAATATGATCATTTTTGTATCCAAGTTTTCGTATCCAGAAAATATGGTATTTTCCAAGTTTTCGTATCCAGAAAATATGGTGAATTTCGTATCCATATTTTTGTATCCAGAAAATATGACAACATTCGTATCGATCGAACTTCGTATCTATCAGCTTTCGTATCGATCACTTTTCGTATCGATAACTTTTCGTATCGATACTCACACGCAGTTCGTATCAATCCATTTGCATCCAATTCGTATCGATACTCGCACGCAGTTCATATCGATCCATCTGCGTCCAATTCGTATCGATACTCATATCCTGTTCGTATCGATACTCACATCCTATTCGTATCGATCGCAACTGCTCTGTTCGTATCGATCACAACTGCTCTGTTTCGTATCGATCGCAACTGTCCTATTCATATCGATTCTCACACGCAGTTTGTATCGATCCATCTGCGTCCAATTCGTTTCGATTTTCACACGTTGTTTGTATCGATCCATCTGCGCCCAATTCGTATCGATACTCACACGCTGTTTGTATCGATCCATCTGCGTCCAATTCGTATTGATACTCACATCCACTTCGTATCGGTCCAGCTGTACGCCTTTCGTATCGATCCAATTGTCAACTTTTCGGATCGTTCAATTTCACCTACATTTGTATCGTTCAAACGTTGCTGAGAACGATATGAAATTTCAAAAAAAAAATTCAGGTACGACCCAAATTTCCAAAAAAGGGGATTCTAGTTTAATATAGGAACATTCAATCCACACTTATAATTGTTCCATCACTGAACAAGACATAGGAGATCACAACAACAAATGCTGAATTGCAATCAAGGAATAGGTAAAGAAATACTACTCAACTGGTGCTCCCAGAGGCTGGAGAACCTAGCTAATATGCCAAGAACTAGAGTTGGTTAATATATCATGCTTCTAAGGTGGACTGCAACTTTCCCCAATTGACTAGCTTTTAAACTCCTGAATTGACAACTATGGTACGATTGCTAATATGATGACTGCCCAACACTGTCTACTCTTCTAACTCAAAACATAGCTAGTCACCGCTGAACCATCTTCAAATGCCCGCATCTTAATCATACCGTGTCCATATGACTAGAAGCACGACATAAAACCTTAAGAGGACTACCTCACTATCTTATATGGGCCTCCTACCTGGGTGAAAATTAGAAATAATCACCAACCTATGAGCCCATCTTAACCAACTAACCATCCAATCAGCATTACCAACCACTCGAACATTGGGCAATTGTGCATACATCATTCACCAGTATTACAAGACCCCATAGCCATAAAATGGACCTGATAATGTTAATAGAAGTATCTTTCCCAGTCCAGACCTATTTATTGAAACCATCCTACATGCAGATTTTCCAGAAAAAATTCAACACGCTGACTACGTCAGTGTACTTTGGAAATATAACCCCGACACTACCTCATTGTTACCACCAAAATTGGTCGCTAACCTCGTAGAAGAAGATTGTGAAGAGATATAAGTGATGAAATCAAATTAAACAGAGAAGACAGTGCTAATCTAAATACAGAAAGTAAGAACACCAAATTTATAGTGGTTCAGCGTAATTGCCTACGTCCACTTTGAGGTTAAACTTTATTGATCTTCTCTATAGTTGATTACAAATACAATTCGTGAATCAAATGCTTGAATGAAGTTGTTATGTAGAAAAGATGAGTCTTAAAACTGGCAGAGTCTCCCCGGTGTTTTCTCTCCAAAAAAGGATCCATTTCACTGTGACTCTGCCCCTCTATTTATAGGCAAAGATGGGCTGGACTTCCCAAGTGGGCTGATTGCCGAACGCTCCAGCCCGAGTATAATGGTCGTCGTATGCCGAGCAAGGTTCGCCGAACGCTCTGCGCCGAACCATCCCTTCTATGCCGAACGGTATGTTGGTGTCGTGGGAAGTGTAGGATGGTTGTCTGTTGAGGCCGAACGCTCTTCTTGACGCCGAGTGCCCTTACGCCGAGTACTCCTGTACGCCGAACAGTCTCGTATGCCGAGCAGTCTTGACGCCGAGCACACTTGTCGCCGAGCACTCGTTGGATGTTGGGTGCCTCGCCGAACACTCCTGGCTGTCAAGTGCCTCGCCAAACACCATGGGATGCCGAGTACTCCTGTATGCCGAGCAGCCTTGACGCCGAGTACTCTGGTACGCCGAACAGTCTCGATGCCGGACACTAATGGATGCCGAGTACTATGCCGAGCACACTTGTCGCCGAGCACTCATGGATGGCCATTGCTTCGCCGAACACTCCTTGATGCCAGTCGCTCTCTGATGCCGAGCACTTATTGCCGAGTACTAGTTGCCTGGTCAAATCCCCAGGAAACACTTGCCCCCCAAAGTGTATTGCGTGGCCGAACGTGATGCGCTTTGAATCTGATACAATCTACCTCGGAGGTACCTTCTCGAGAATGCTAGCGAAGGAGGTGCAAGACGAACGAGATTTAGATGCCGAACGATACGCTCGAAGCCAAACGTACCTCGTGTGCCGAACGTCACACTGCTACGATGCCGAACCCTTCGGTGTTGACTGGTTCTACCAGGTATAGCCTCTTCAACTTCTACCTCCCTCTATATAACCAGGTCCTCACCGTCTCTCTTCCCTTTACGCCTTCTCTTCAGCCATTCCTTAGAGACTTTCAACTCTTCCCATCCTACCAGATATAAAGCCTTTATAATCCATTCTCAACTTCGATCGTCGAATTAGGTATCCTTCCTCTAACAATTGCACTACTTCCATTTTAGGTTCATCGTGGTTTGCTCGTTTTGAGTTGTCTAATTGGGGATAGCTCCTCCGTGCCGAACGATAGAAGGGTAGATGGGGTGTTGAACGGCGTAGTCTTTGCCGGGCGATCCGTCTCTGTCGTTCGGCGTGGATGGAGAAGGTGTGTTGAAATCGTGGCGGAGCACCACTTTTAGCCGAACGATGACATTAGCCGACCAATACGATTGATACGCCGAACACTGACTTTAGCCGAACAATATAATTGACATGCCGAACAATGACTTTAGCCGAACAACATAACTGACATGCCGAACAATGACTTTAGCCGAACAACATAACTGACATGCCGAACGATGACTTTAGCCGAACAGTATAACTGACATGCCGAACGATGACTTTAGCCGAACAGTATAACTGACATGCCGAACGATGACTTTAGCCGAACAGTATAACTGACATGCCGAACGATGACTTTAGCCGAACAGTATAACTAACATGCCGAACGATGACTTTAGCCGAACAGTATAACTGACATGCCGAACGATGACTTTAGCCGAACAGTATAACTGACATGCCAAACACTGACTTCAGCCGAACAACCCTTAGGTCGAACCATTACCTTAGTCAAACAAAGCAATTGCCGGACAATTCTTGGACCGGATAATGTCTTTAGCCGGTCAATACAAATGCCGAACAACATTAAAAATGTTGAACAGGATAGGTGTCTAACTACACTTTAAGCCGGTCACTTTAGAAATCATATGTCTTTTGAATCTGGGACTGTAATCTCCTCAAGGCGAGCTTTCTGAGACGGTCAGCGATGACGGTCTTCGAAGGCGATGATTCGAAGCTAAATATTACATCTTTAGAACCTTTAGATTCTTATTGCCTGCACACAATTGCTTGCACTAGTTCACACACCACATGGGGGGGAAAATCGTGTTGCTAATTCTAACGTTCAACGTTTTTTAAGTATAGCTCTCTCAAGCATTTAGCCAGGTTCATTATTTATTCGGGATGTCGAGAAAATCTAGTTCTGCCACCATATCTGACAGGCCTGGGCCGTCAGCAAGGCAAGGAGCCGCAGATGCTTCCAACCCGTAAATCTCTCCCGCTAATAACTTGGTGCCCGATGCTCTGGAGTCAACCATCTTACTGGACAATCCGATCGATTCTCAAGCCTCGAAGATCAATGAGGCCGCTCTGCGACGGATATGTTCCATTCACGGGATTCTCTTTGCTGACGTGTTAGTTCCTTCGAGACACGACCGCCCTCATCTGCCCCTAGTCGGGTACACAGCCTGCAACAAGTTCATGTGTTGGATGGGCAGCGTGCCTCCGTTCAATTTATTTCTCCGGGATGTGCTGCAGTATATAGACATAGCTCCGTCGCAGCTGCACCCGAACGGCCATGCGTTTCTATATGGGACTTATTTACTTTTCATGGCCGTCTTCTCCAGACCTCCAACCCCCGGCGATATCCGATACATTTATATGTTCAAGAGACGGAAAGATAGCCCTTCCTTCATGTTCCTCGAGCCATACCACAAGTGCCAGATCTTGACAGGGGCCTGTAGCAAATTCGCCTTGTACAAACAGGAATGGTTCTATGTGCGCTGCCCTTCCGGTTTCGCTAGGAGATGGGTTGAAGGCAGTAAGTCTCTCTGCCGAGTTACTATTTGTATTTAACCCGAGCATGTCTTTCCTAACTTTCTGTTTCATCTTTTCAGGTATCAGCCCACGCCCGGAAGGCCGAGGATATTCTGATGCTGTCAATGCGATTAGAGCTCTTCCGGCCGAGGATCGAGATATCCGAGCTATCATTTCAAATGAATCGCTGTCGGGGTTCGGCTTGCTAGCTCCTGGTCATCGGATCAGCCTTCCAGAAGGTGTTACAATTCCCAAACCTTCATCTGGTAAAGGGAAAAAACTTGCCGGACCGTCGTCGCGTCGCGCTCCCGACGCGCATGAAGAAGGCGAGCGCAAAGAGGATGATGCCCCCGAAACTCAGGGCGAGAACGTGGGTCCCGCTTGGAATCCGGCAATCGAAGTTCAGGATATTGAGACATCATCCTCCCCTTCGAAGGGAAAGAAGAAGTTGAAATACATGGTTCAAAAGGAGAAAGTTGGTGGCACCTCAAAAGTTACGCCTACCCCTCCTGAGAAAGAGGCTTCTTCGCAGCATCTGGAAAGTTCCTTGAGAGGTCTATCGAACCTTTCTATTCCCGAAGACATACTTAATTACGGGTTCGATGATCCTGAAGCTCTCAAATTCTCTTCGCCCGCTAGAGGCAATGTAGGAGTTCAACTCCCGACTCAAAGAGACAATACTCCGATTAGCAAAGATAAACGAACGGGTCCATCGGGGGGACACTTAGGACACACACGCACATGCGCATTCCATAATATACTTCAAGTCTTTTTAATTCGTGAATTCTCCTTAACTCGTTGTTATCTCCCTTCTTTGCAGGTGATATGGGCTGCTCACACGGACTTGATCGCCTTCAGGGGTCTTCTATATTCCATCACTCCGGACGGGATTCCGGTTCAGGCAGACGCCGGGACCGAGGTGATTATGAAGATAGGGACAATCGTCCGTGCGAGTCGTCTCACCGCAAGAAAGCACACTATCAATCTTCCCAGTCCCGCGATCTTCCTCCTACAACTGAGCCGGATAAAGAGAAGTCTTTGCAGAAGGGTTATCAGTCTGATGCTGCTCGAGAACAACATTCCAGTTCATCGAGTACGAGGCAAGTTCGAGAGCCGCGTAAAAGAACGGAATTCTCTAAGCCTCCTCCTCCTACTCCTGCCGTGGACCCAACTGTTGCGGAAAAGATGGTCGACCTTAAGGCCAAGTTTCCGAAAATCTGTTTTGACGGTTTGAAATTCCTCCCGGCCATCCATCACATTCCTGGGCACGTGAAGCAAAGTGCCATTGCCTGCAACAATGACGTCTATGTTCAACATGACGCATTCGTGCACTTGGTGGAGAAGATCTCAGAAGTATCTGTCGAGCGTCAACACGAGATTGACCGTCTGAATCTGGAGGCTGACAGCGATAAGAAAATCATCAAACTCCAAGACGAAGAACTCGCCTCTTATAAGTCAAAGCTAGAAGCCGCTGAACAAGGTGCAAAAGATACTGCTGAGGCAGTTACTCGCTTAGAGGTGGCTCACAAAAAGGAGCTTGACGAAGCAGTTCAGCGCAGCGGCGTCCTTGCCCTAGAAAAAGACTCTGTCCAAAAAGAAAGGGACGTGCTCGCTACTCAAGTCAAAGAGCTGAAAGAACAACTCTCCAAGGAGAAAGAAGACAAAATAGCCGCTCAGGAAGAATCACAGCGGTATTGTGATGAGATTGTTGCTACCCGACTCCTGAAGGCAAAGCTCGACGGTGAACTTGCCGGGGTCGAGAAAATGAAGGATGAGGCCCGTGAGGAGGGCAAAAGAATGGCTGTGGAGGAGCTTGATTCTCGCCTTGAGGCGGCCGCAGAGGCCGGCAGGGAAGAGGTCAAAAGTATGTTTGACCCGTTGATCGCCGAGTACGGAGCCCGCGTCCTTTTGCACCGCGACCTAACATTCTTGGGCGACGGCTACCACGAATCCCTGGCTGAGGCATGGGA
Organism: Allium fistulosum; assembly: GCA_030737815.1. Lineage (NCBI taxonomy): Eukaryota > Viridiplantae > Streptophyta > Magnoliopsida > Asparagales > Amaryllidaceae > Allium > Allium fistulosum. The sequence goes on along the minus strand of CM060904.1, from coordinate 406,644,626 downwards.
AACTCTGATAAAGATCAAGAAAGTCGAGTCAGGCTCCGAAGAAATCGACGAGGATGCATTGGTGAAGGAGTTCCTGAGGGGGAATGAGCCATCGGATTTATCCGCAGCATTGGCTCTTTATGGCAAAGGCTCTTCCCCTTCGAAAGAGAAGAATGACGAGGCTGGCCCGTCAGAGGCCGACGCTACTACTCCTCACATCGCCGCTCCTTATGCTGCTCAATCGGCCGGTCGGTCGACGCTTGATCCATTCGAGCAGCATGCCAGTTATGATCCCGAAGATCCCGGGCTCGGCGTTCATGTGCTGTCACCTATCCTGGAGGGTGAAACCCCGCGCGCCACCGATAGCCAACCGGATCCTGGTAGGAAATTCTTCTTTCTCTAGAAGTCAAAGAGATCCCGTCATTTTTCAGCAGTGGTTATTCGTTCTAATGCCCACTTCTTATATTTTCATGCAGGTCGTTCTGACGTCGAGCTAACTCCGAGGAGCGATGACGCCAAGGAGGAAGCGGGGAAAACAAGCGACGTTGCTCATGCAGGGGTAACTCCCGGCCCAGACGCTCAAGTGATCGGGGCGCTTGATGATGACAAACTTGATACTTCGTCTCCTGCCGAAGGAAGCGACGAAGTTAAAATCACTGGCGCCTCTGAACATACTTCAGAGATGAGCATGAAGGACCGTCTCGCCGACGAGGAGAAGAGAAAGGTCAAAGTCAAAGTTGAATCTGAAGTCCTGGAACTCACTGACCCGCGGAACAGACCTCTGAAAATCATTCTCCCGGGCAGGTCCAAACCACTAGATGTTCCGTCTCCTACTCCTGACTCCGTCTCTCTAGCAAGCAAAAAGTCCAAGAAAAAACGTGAGGGAGAGGAGTCGTCGGAAACACCAAAGGCAGACAAGAAGAAGAAGTCGAAGAAATAATCGATGCACTTGTTCAACAAATTTCCTGACTAAGCTTTGTAATTGTTTTTATCTCCCATGATTTGTATTTTGTATAGAGAGGTCTGAATTTTGTAGGAGTGGTCATGTATCCCCATTTTGGACTTATTGAATAAAGTTTTAGTTTCTTTTGTGTTTGAATGCTTCTCTTGTCTTTATTTGGTTTGCTGACTAATTGTAGCCATAACTCAAGTTCTTATGAGTTGCATTATCTCCCAGTCCATTCTTGCGCTGTTCAAACATTTTTTGGACGTGGCGTACCTCTCGTCCCACATCTTTCGAGTACTTGGACTTCTTGCAGACTCTGTGTCCCGGGGACTTGGAGGCTTGAAATAGTTTATGCTCTAGTCCGCGCTCTGGGGATTCAGAGATTTGGGATCGTTTATACTCTAGTCCGCGCTCGGGGGACTTAGAGTACTCCGATCCGCGCTCCGGGGATTCGAAGATTTGGAATCGTTTATACTCTAGTCCGTGCTCTGGGGACTTAGAGTACTCCGCTCCTTACTCTGGGGATTCGGAGATTGGAAATCGTTTATACTCTAGTCCGCGCTCTGGGGACTTAGAGTACTCCGATCCGCGCTCTGGGGATTCGGAGATTGGAATTGTTTATACTCTAGTCCGCGCTCCGGGGACTTAGAGTACTCTGATCCGCGCTCTGGGGATTCGGAGATTGGAATCGTTTATACTCTAGTCCGCGCTCTAGGGACTTAGAGTACTCCGATCCGCGCTCTGGGGATTCGGAGATTGGAATCGTTTATACTCTAGTCCGCGCTCCGGGGACTTAGAGTACTCCGATCCGCGCTCTGGGGATTCGGAGATTGGAATCGTTTATACTCTAGTCCGCGCTCTGGGGACTTAGAGTACTCCGCTCCGCACTCTGGGGATTCGGAGATTGGAAATCGTTTATACTCTTGTCCGCGCTCTGGGGACTTAGAGTACTCCGATCCGCGCTCTGGGGATTCGGAGATTGGAATCGTTTATACTATAGTCCGCGCTCCGGGGACTTAGAGTACTCCGATCCGCGCTCTGGGGATTCGGAGATTTGGAATCGTTTATACTCTAGTCCGCGCTCGGGGGACTTAGAGTACTCCGCTCCGCACTCTGGGGATTCAGAGATTTGGAATCGTTCGTACGAGCCTGTATGTCGCGCAGAATAATGTAATTTATCATCCAATTAAGAGATATAGAAACTTCATAGAAAATGTGGCTTCAAGCCTTTATTAATGAAAATCAACTAAATTGCTCGATTACAACTTTAAAAGGAAACTAAGTCATTATTGAATGGAAACATGCAGGAAACAATAGTGCCTATAACAAGAAAGGGAAACATGCTAAATGTAATAGTGCCGCAAATGTTCACTGTTCCATGCTCGGGGGAGTGTCGCGCCATCAAGGGTTGCTAGCTTGAATGTTCCTTCTCCAAGCTTCCGTTCAATGGCGTATGGACCTTCCCAGCTGGGATTCATGCGTGATGGTACCGGGAAGACTCGTTTCAGAACGAGATCTCCCACATCAAAGATTCTTGGGCGGACTCTGCCGTCATAGTAACGCTTGACTCGATGTCTGTGCGCCGCCGCCCTTAATTCAGCTTCTTCCCGTTTTTCATCGATGCAGTCCAGTGATTCCAGCAAGAGGTTTTGGTTCGTCTTGGGATCGTAGTATGTCACTCGGTGCGATGGAACTTCAAGTTCCACGGGTATAACGGCTTCAGAGCCGTATGCCAAGGCGAACGGAGTGTGGCCGGTCGCGGACTTGTGGGTAGTTCTATACGCCCATAATGCTGTCGGGAGTTCATCTACCCATTTGCCTCCAACCTTCTCCAGACAATTCTTTAGTATGGACTTGATTATTTTGTTAACGGCCTCGACTTGTCCGTTAGCTTTTGGGTGTGCAACGGCGGCGAACTTTTTCTCGATGCCGTACTTTAAACAGAACTCTTTGAACTCTCTACTTTCGAATTGCGTTCCGTTGTCTGTAATGATGGTGCGTGGAAGGCCAAAGCGGCATATAATGTTTCGTACAATGAAGTTAATGACCTTCTTAGAGGTGATAGTGGCCAAAGGTTCTGCCTCAGCCCATTTCGTGAAATAGTCGACTGCAACTATTGCGTATTTCGCACCACCTTTGGATAGAGGCAAAGAGCCGATTATGTCGATTCCCCAGATCGCAAATGGCCAAGGACCGATCATTTGTGTGAGTTCCGTTGACGGAGCCCTCGGGATTTTTGCATATCTTTGACACTTGTCGCATTTTCTTGCGTAGTCCGCGGCATCCCGGTTTACGGTGGGCCAGTAATATCCATAGCGGAGGATCTTCTTTGCTAGCGTTTGCCCCCCAGTATGGTCGCCACATTCCCCTTCGTGAACTTCCCTCAAGACTCGCTTTGTTTCATCATGAGCGATGCACCGTAACAATGGGACTGAGAATCCTTTCCGGTACATGGATCCACCCTGCATTACGTACCGCGCAGCCTTTCGAAGGACCTGTCGTCTTTCGCTTCTTTTTTCTGGTAAAGCCCCGGTTGTCAGGTACAGTTTGAATGGGGTTATCCACGAGTCCTTCTCGATCTCTGTTTCCAACACGCGATCGATTTTAGCAATCGTCGGTACTTGCGAACTTAGCCAACAAGTCGGCTTCTTTGTTCTGTTCTCGTGGGATATGTGAAATGTCATAACGCTCAAGATTTGATAGTAGTTCTTGGACCTGAACGAGGTACGGAGCAAGCTTTCGTCCTTTTGCTTGGTAGTCTCCTCGTACTTGGTAAACCACTAACTGCGAGTCACAAAAGATTTCGACTGATTCGATCCCGAGTTCTTTGATGAGCTTCAAGCCAGCGATCAGTGCTTCATATTCAGCTTCGTTGTTCATAGCCGGGAAATCGAGCTTCAGGGCATAACAGATTGATCGGTTTTCCAGAGTTATAAGAACTACGCCCGCGCCGGAGCAACGGTCGTTTGATGCACCGTCAGTGTATAATTTCCATCGAATGGGGGGAATGATGTCGTGATCGTTCGGTTTGATGGGTATGGTAAATTCAGCGATGAAGTCTGCTAACGCTTGCCCTCGGATGGCTCTCCGTGGTAAGTACGCGATATCGAATTGGCTCAACTCGATGTTCCATTTTAGCAATCTTCCAGAAGTTTCCGGTCGTTGAAGTACCTGCCTCAGGGGTTGATCGGTATAAACGCCGATTGAATGCGCTTGAAAGTATGGGCGCAGCTTGCGTGATGCAATCACCAAGCAATAAGCCAATTTCTCGATTTTAGGGTAATTCTTCTCTGCCCCCGTTAAACGCTTGCTAACATAATATACCGGCTTCTGGACTCGATCCTCCTCACGAACCAAAGCTGCGCTTATCGCATGAGGGGATATAGCCAAGTAGACGTACAACATCTCATGGTCAACTGGTTTAGATAGCATTGGTGGGCTCTCCAGATGCCTTACCAGGTTCTGGAATGCTTCCTCGCAGCTAGACGTCCATTCAAAATTCCTCTTTCCTTTCTTTATTATGTCAAAGAACGGGATGCACTTGTCAGTTGCCTTGGATATAAATCGACTCAGCGCAGCTACTTTTCCGTTCAAGCTCTGTACCTGCTTTATAGTCCTGGGCGCTTGTACATCTCGAATGGCTTGGATCTTTTCTGGGTTGGCTTCGATTCCCCTAGCGTTGACGATGAATCCTAAAAACTTCCCTGATGCAACGCCGAAAGAACACTTCAGCGGGTTGATCTTCATTCCATAGAACCTGAGTATGTTAAACATTTCAGCTAAGTCTTGAATGTGGTCGTTTGACCGTCGTGACTTCACGAGCATGTCATCCACATAGACTTCCATGGTTTTGCCCAGCTGGTCCTTGAACATTCGATTCACCAGACGTTGGTAAGTTGCTCCAGCATTCTTTAATCCAAAGGGCATCACTACATAGCAATACAGCCCGACATTTGTAACGAAGCTGGTGTGTTCTTGGTCCGGAATATGCATTGGGATTTGGTTGTATCCTGAGTACGCATCCATGAATGACAATAATTCGTGTCCTGCTGTGGAATCGACCAACTGATCGATCCTAGGCAACGGGAAACTGTCCTTAGGGCATGCTTTGTTCAAGTCGGAATAATCTACGCAAGTCCTCCATTTCCCATTCGCCTTCTTTACTAGCACGGGGTTGGAGACCCACTCCGGGTAGAGGGCGTCGCGGACGAACCCATTTGCTTTGAGTTTGTCCACCTCCTCTCCAAGAGCGGCGGATCTCTCCGGATCCATTCCTCTCCTTTTTTGCTTGACTGGGACGTATTTCGGGTCTATGTTCAACATATGACTCGTGATGGCGGGAGAAATCCCACACATATCAGAATGCGTCCAGGCAAAAACATCAAGGTTTGCCCGGAGGAAGTCGCTAAGGTCTTCAGTCATTGCGGGGCCTAACTGTGATCCGATCTTCAGTATTCGCGAAGGGTCGTCACGGCTAACTGAGATGTCAATTGTTAATTCAGCCGGTGCCGCCTTCTCTTCCCTGGGTTTCTCATCGTCGTCTCTCGGATCTATATCTCCGTAGATCCGAGAATTATGCCCGAGCCAGGGCTCGGGCACTACTTGTCAATTATTCGTACTGAGGATGCGGACGGGATTGTCCGCAACCTTTCCTTTCTCCCTCCGGTGGGCCTCTCGGAGCTCGGCCACATAACAAGAACGACCAGCTGCTTGGTCACCGTGAACAATGCCTACTCCTTTGTCAGTCGGAAACTTCAAAGTCAAACACCATGGGGCTAGTGCCGCCCTAAATTCAGCCAGGGCCGGCCGACCCAAGAAAACATTATACGGAGAGTCCACATCCAAAACTACAAAGGGTAGAATTCGTACCCTCCGACGCTCGCCTTGTCCCAGTTCAACTGGTAACTCGACATATCCTACCGCATCAGTCGCAGCGCCGTTAAAGCCGTGGATACGAGCTTTGGATGGTTTCAAGTCTTTTGTCTCTAGCTTCATCTGATCATAGGCCTTCTTGAAGATGATATTGACTAAACTTCCACAATCAATCAAAATTCTTTTTACATATGCTGGTCCGATCGTTGCAGATATGACCATGGGATCGACAGTCGGAGCCTCTACCTGATTAGCGTCTCTGTTCCTGAACACAATATCGTCTGTCATCACGCGCTGCTGCTTAGCAGGGGCCCCGTCCTCTACGTTCGAACAGCACTCAAAATCTGCATGCTTCAAGGAGCTTGCATATCGTTCCATCTCTTGCCAGTTCTTATCTGCGGGATGAGGTCCGCCGATAATTGTATTTATGACCAGTCTTCCAACAGTCCGAGTAGGCTCCTCAAGATGACGTGGAGCTGGTGCACGACCTGGGTTGGACGTTGCCTGTCCTCCTTCCTGTGGATCCTTGACGAATTCTTGCAACTTCTTTTGTCTGATCAATTTCTCGATAGCATCATGCAGGTGTCTGCATTCTTCCGTGTTGTGTCCATAAGTTTCATGGAAGCGGCAATATTTCCCAGTCCGCTTCTGTTCTTCAGTTGATTCTTTAGGACATGGTTTTCTGTACTGAAAAGTATTGCAGGTGGATAGGTAAATGTTCTCAAGTGGGGCGTTTAGCGGAGTGTACTCGCTGTAGCTTGGAATTCTCGACTTCCACTTTCCCGCTTCTTTCCTCTTTCCTTGACTTCTTCCTCCGGACTCTTTGGGCTGCACAGGCTTACTCTGGACATTGACTTGGACCTTTCCCGAATTGTCTCCAGATTGCTTCACAGCAATGTTGCTCTTGATTGACTCTTGGGCAGGTCCCGGTGCCTTATCTCGTCGTACCCACCTAGCTTCCTCTCTTCTTATGAACTGGTGTGCCTTGGAGTAGAAACGCTCTAGCGTAGCCGGAGGTTTTCCTGCCAGCCAGTCTCCAAATTCAGAATCCGGATCTACACCTCTCATTACAGCCATTAGGATTGCATGGTCGTTGGGATTACTGACTTCCGTTGCCGCAACGTGGAATCTTTGTAAGTACTCCTTCAGCGACTCTCCGGGATTCTGGATTACACTCGACAGAGACATCACGTCCTTCGGGCGTGTAGTGTGTATCCTGAATTGCTCAATAAACTTCTTTGCCAACTCCTCGAAATTTGATACGGATCGCGGAGGAAGTCGGGTGAACCACATAGTAGCGATCCCAGATAGAGTAATCGGAAAGCACCTACACTTGGTGGGATCATTTTCTCTGGCTGAATCCATCATCCATTCATACTTCATTACATGTTATCTGGGGTCAGTCTTTCCTTCGTATGCAGGAATGGTTGGCATGCTAAACTTCTTGGGGTACGCCGCTTGCAGCACAACATCTGTGAACGGAGTATGACTTCTTGACACTCCCCAGTCATCATTTGATAAGCCCTGATTTTCTTTCATCAGTTGCCTGATCATGGCTGTCAGATCGGGTGTCTGTATGGAAGCTGGGAGGTTGGAGTCAGTTCTACGCGCCTGTCCATGCTGATGCCTCCTTTCCTGGCGATCTGCCAATCGTGCGTCGTGAGGTTCAACATTGTTAGCATTTTGATGATCTGGAGCTCCATCCTCCATCTGTATTCCGGTTCGGAAGCTTCCAGTTCTGGCTTGGTCGCGGTCTCCAGCTGTTCGAACAGCAGCATCCGCCCTTGCAGCTTCAGTCTTACGGCGTCTACGCCTGGGTGGTTCATCAGAAGAAGTAGAGCTGTCAGATGAGGAATAAGCAGCTGGATTGCCCCCAGCATTCTGTTGCTGCTGTTGAGTGAGTTGTGCCATCAGGTTGGCATTAGCTTGCATCTGTTCTCCCAGTTGTCTCCTGCTTTCCCTAAGTTCTCTCATCAAGTCATTGAACTCTACTCTGGTGACAACTGGAGTCTGTTCTTGAGCGGCAATCCCTGCACTCGGGATCGCAGGTTGATTGCTAGGTCCTGCTTGTTGCACGCTAGCAGTCTCTCGGGCATCCGCATTAAGAGAAGCTGACCTGGTACGTGGTCTCGCCATTGTAGAGTTATTGGTATGAACTCTGAGTAGAATCAACGGATGTCCTATCAGTAAGTCGGATCTTCTTTGGGGGATTTGTTCAATCCAGTAGCTTCAAAGCAGATCCTTGAGGTCTGAGAATTCGATTCTCGGTGAAAGCACCAAAGTGTTAGCACCAAAATTGGTCGCTAACCTCGTAGAAGAAGATTGTGAAGAGATATAAGTGATGAAATCAAATTAAACAGAGAAGACAGTGCTAATCTAAATACAGAAAGTAAGAACACCAAATTTATAGTGGTTCAGTGTAATTGCCTACGTCCACTTTGAGGTTAAACTTTATTGATCTTCTCTATAGTTGATTACAAATACAATTCGTGAATCAAATGCTTGAATGAAGTTGTTATGTAGAAAAGATGAGTCTTGAAACTGGCAGAGTCTCCCCGGTGTTTTCTCTCCAAAAAAGGATCCATTTCACTGTGACCCTGCCCCTCTATTTATAGGCAAAGATGGGCTGGACTTCCCAAGTGGGCTGATTGCCGAACGCTCCAGCCCGAGTACAGTGGTCGTCGTATGCCGAGCAAGGTTCGCCGAACGCTCTGCGCCGAACCATCCCTTCTATGCCGAACGGAATGTTGGTGTCGTGGGAAGTGTAGGATGGTTGTCTGTTGAGGCCGAACGCTCTTCTTGACGCCGAGTGCCCTTACGCCGAGTACTCCTGTACGCCGAACAGTCTCGTATGCCGAGCAGTCTTGACGCCGAGCACACTTGTCGCCGAGCACTCGTTGGATGTTGGGTACCTCGCCGAACACTCCTGGCTGTCAAGTGCCTCGCCAAACACCATGGGATGCCGAGTACTCCTGTATGCCGAGCAGCCTTGACGCCGAGTACTCTGGTACGCCGAACAGTCTCGATGCCGGACACTAATGGATGCCGAGTACTATGCCGAGCACAGTTGTCGCCGAGCACTCATGGATGGCCATTGCTTCGTCGAACACTTCTTGATGCCAGTCGCTCTCTGATGTCGAGCACTTATTGCCGAGTACTAGTTGCCTGGTCAAATCCCCAGGAAACACTCATGAAGTGAGAATTGCGCATGGCTTGCACCAAGAGTGATGTCTGCCATCAAATGTAGCTGTCTTCCCCCATTCCTCAAAGAACATTGTCAATCGTGGTTAGACATACCAGTTCTACTTCTCATATTGTTGAAGGGAATGAAGAAGCTGGCAGCCAATGAATTTATCCAAAGCCCACAGCCAGTTGCTGCCAATACCCATAAATGAATTCGTCACCAGAGCTTATTTCCGGACTTTGATAAGAGAACTGGTGGGTAGCCGCCGACGAGTACACCAACATATCCAGGCCAATATTGAGTTGATGAACCAGATGAAGGATCAACATGGCGAGATAAGGAAGGGACATACTCCATACTCTAGATCGGAAAACTCCTCTTCTCTAGATGGCTACCGTGAACGCCAACTCCATAAGGCTGCTCCGGAAAGGATAGCTCCGACAATATGTGCAAGCCCTATAAAACAAAGGACCGGGAACATCCGACCCCTATCGATCAAGGACTTTGATCAAATTGAACCATTTGTGTTAGACTTCCAACTGAGAAGGGCTGGATTGAAGTGCAATAGCGAGCAAAAGAAGCTGCCTCACTTATCAATGAGATTTGATCTGATCTCTTTTGAATTATTTCTAATTAAATTTCATTTACGTTGCGAAAAATGACCGACTTGAATTAAACTACTTGCAAATGATGCAGGTAACAGAGTACTTAGGATTGGGTGCAAAACAACCTCCGTGGACTATGATCAAATCATTGAGGTATCATCATGACGAGCATGATTCAACCACTCATCGGCTACTATATGCCCCTGACTGTGGGCAAGGCATCAAAGCGGAAGAGATCGACAAGGTCAAGACTCTAGTACAAAGTGGATGCAACCGACCATCCACTCATCCGCCTATGCAATTTAATTGGAGATATGGGAAAGACTTGGAGTGATATGTCCCGACAATGTACTCTCCATCTCGTACTTGAAGCTCGCCAAAATACATATGCTTCTTCCGATGCCTAGTAAAATTAGAATCACACCAAGGGTGGATGTGACATAACCGTCTATTAATCCAATCCTACATTAGAACTTGGGGTAATTTGAGAATATATGTTTTAAATGGATATGATTTGACCATTCACTCTCCAGATTGCGTCTGTGATTCGACAAAAACAATCATGCATTAAACCAACTTCATGAGGGCCCGAGCCTCAACTCAAAGTCATCAACGACTAACTGCCTACTCGCTAACCATCATGAGCCATCATTTTGACTCTCTTCCTCAACTCGACTGGAAGAGTGCAAAGCCTAAAGTGGACGTGACTCGACCATCTGCTCTCCAACTCTTGCCCCTAACTTAAGGAAAAATACATAGCTCAAAGTGGATGTAGTTCGACCGTCCATCAACTAAATCTTATCCTTTGTTGAAGGTGGATAGGTGGAAATTTGTCTAGATCCGACCAATCACTTATTAAGTTAAACGCGAGCTCGGGGGCCGACACACTTAAATCAAAAGGGATTGAAACACGACAATCCTCGAACAAACTTTAGTTCCCAGAGTGCAAGATAGGGTACAACATTCCAAGTCCAAACTCGAGGGGGACGGACCCGTCCATCTAGGACTTCGCTTGCCAAATCAAGGTGGATGTGATCCGACCATCCACAACCTTAATCGACCTCTTGTTCCCAGAGTGCGAACGGGATCCAAATGCCTAAATAGATGTGACCGACCATCTGTCGGCCAACTCCAGAATCCCAGAGCGCGAACTGAAGTATAAACATCAACTAACTCCAGATTCCCAGAGTGCGAACTGGAGTATAAACATCAACAAACTCCAGATTCCCAGAGTGCGAACTGGAGTATAAACATCAACAAACTCCAGATTCTGAGAGTGCGAACTGGAGTATAAACATCAACTAACTCCAGATTCCTAGAGGGCGAACTGGAGTATAAACATCAACTAACTCCAGATTCCCAAAGCACGAACTGGAGTATAAACATCAACTAACTACAGATTCCCAGAGCGTGAACTGGAGTATAAACATCAACTAACTCCAGATTCCCAGAGCGTGAAATGGAGTATAAACATCAACTAACTCCAGATTCCTAGAGCGCGAAATGGAGTATAAACATCAACAAACTCCAGATTCCCAGAGTGCGAACTGGAGTATAAACATCAACTAACTCCAGATTCCCAAAGTGTGAACTGGAGTATAAACATCAACAAACTCCAGATTCCCAAAGTATGAACTGGAGTATAAACATCAACTAACTCCAAATTCCCAGAGTGCGAACTGGAGTATAAACTTCAACTAACTCTGATCCCAAGAGCGCGGACTGGAGTATAAATACCAAATGGGTTTGACTGACAACCTATCAACCAACTCCAGTCCTTAAAGCATGGTTTGGAATATGAATATTAAAAGGGATGCGATTCGACTGTCCATCTATCGACTATGGTTCCTCAGCAAGTTCTGTAGTACAAAAAGCGAATGTGGTTCGACCGTCTGCTTTCCAATCTTCCCCTGACATGGGGGCACACTTAACACACAAAATCGGATGCGATCCGACCATCCAACACTAAGCGGGCGTGACACAACCGTCTGTGCATCAACTCTTGTCCTCGGCATGGGACCCATAACATAATTTTATAGGGATGCACTCCAACCCTACAAGACAAAATTTCATCCTTGATTCGACAGGGAGACGCAGATTAGCAAAACGGACCTAGCTGAACGTCCTATTCTAAATGGATGTTACTACCATTCAACCAAAAATGAACGTGGCATGACCGTTCATCTCCTAACTCTCGCCTGTGATCCGACGGATTGTGCATGCAACATGGAAGGATGTGACCTAACCATCCGCCAATCAATTCCTTCCTACAGTTCAGTGGGAGAAGCATCAAACTAAAGTTGTTGTAATTTGACCGACCACACTTCGACTTTTTCCCTTGACTGGGGACAGAGGAATTGACCGAGGAGAATGCGGTCCGACCATTTTCTACAAAACAATCTTAGTCCCCAGAGTGTGGACAGGGGTATAAACATCAAATAGGTTTGATGAATGACCTTACAACTGACTCTGATCCCCAAGGTGTGGCTACAAGCATAGACAAACGAATGAATGTGACTCGACCATTCATTCACCAACTCTGACCTAAACTCGACATGAGGAGTATAAACTCACTACAAGTGCAATTAGACCATCCATGAACTAACTCTGCTAACCCAAGACTGAGGGTAGAAATACAAATCACCGAACGAAGAGAAAGGTGACTCGCTACATCTCCAGCTTAGCGTCCTTTACAACCTAAGGCAACGACTACAAGGAGACCCTAATGCTAACCAATCAGAATGATGCCCTAAGTTCTGGGCAACCAATTATATCGTACCGCCGGATCAACGGGCAATATCGATCTGCACCTTTCATATCATACCATTGGATCGATAGGAAATGAGGTCCGAGCATTCTACATCTTTCCATTGAATCGACGGTCAATATCGATCCTCTTCGACTACAAATCGATGTGACCCGAACTCCATCGAATACCTTTAACCAATAGAGCATGGATAGAAGAATAAACCATGAATGAGTGTGACTTGACCATTCGTCCTCCATTGCCTTCCTTTAATCCGTTAGGAAGAGCATGATACCAGATGAGCATGACTTGAGTGCATTCGAGCTGAATTTATCCCTAGATCTAAAGGGAGAACGTAAATCGAAATGAACGTGGTTGATCGCCCAACTCCAGAGAATGCAATGTGACCATTCATTCTCTAACTTTTACCATGATTCGATTAAAAGAACAATTCAAAACAAGTGCAACCTAAACATTTGCACACTGACTCTTACCCTGGATTCGACAAGGGAAGCATCAATCCTGCATTGGATCTGACTGGACCATTCACTCTTCAGTTTTTTTACCAAAGTATGGTGACATAAGCAGCGAAGTGAATGTCAATGACCGTCCATAATCTAGATTACGTCCGAATGTCGGCAAAGTAACAATGTATTCCGCCTAGAGGAAAGAACTAGAACATAACGCAGGATAGGCACGACTTAGCCCTCCATCGGTTAACTCGATCCTATGGTTCAATGGATAGAATACAAAATTGAAGCAGACATTATCTACCCTGCCACTTATCGAGATATTCCCTAGACTTGGGGGCACGAGCAAGAAGATAAGATTAATATGATTCAACCACTCATCAATCAATTCTGATTCTTAAAGCTTGAATTACAGTATAAACATAGCTTGGACGAGACTAGACCGTCCGCGTAATGCATCTGCCAACCCAAGACTAGGGGCAAAAGAGTGATTATCCAAGAGTTGACTATGACAATTTGAACCTATGACCCATGCCTGATATTCATAACAACTCTAGGTTATAACTGAAAGGATGCCTAGAGATAGAATCATCGGATCAATACCCGAACTCATAGGCAACTGATCATCATTCCGACCCTTACAATGAGCAATGGATCGTGAGTACATTGAATGAAAAGCGCATCATTAAGAAACAAAAGTAAATTCAATCTCAAAGTTGGAGCCAGCTATGTAGCAGCATGCAATGCAAGGCTAAGTTCTACTAATTCTTTGATTCAACGTCGTTATAAGCCTGATCATTTACCATTGCAAATAAACACATGAGGCGCCTACAACCCATCACAAGTATTGTAGATCAGATCATAACTCTATGCAATGATGAAGAAAGAGTCAACTGTTTTACTTCAGGTGAATCTTGATGTGTTCGCTTGTACTCGGTCTCATATATATATATATATATATATATATATATATATGGACTCTCACCATCCATGTAGAACCCTGCATTAAATGTCGACCCGAGGCATGTCTTGGTGAACAAAAACGATGCGACATGGATTCGGAGAGATCTGTTGCACTTAAAGAGGAGGCGAATCTGCTCAAAACCAGTGGGTTTATCCATGATGCTCTCCAACCAAAATGAGTCTCCAATCCTTTACTTATAAGAAAAACGAACAGAGAGTGGAGGACATATGTCAACTACTCAAATTGCATGGGGTATGACAAAGCACAGCTTTCCACTTCCAATGATCAACCAACTGATGGACCTGACCATCAGACATGAATTACTCACATCCATGGATGCAAACTCCAGATACAATCGGATACTGAAGCATGTCCTAGACCAGGAATACAACTGTTTCATTATTGACCTGGGCCTATAGTGCTATGCTAAAATCCCTGGATTCAAACTTGAGAACGCTTATGCTACTTACCAAAGGACGATTAACAGATCATTCAAAAATCATATTGGCCGATCGATTAAAGTAGATGTGGTTAATATGCTCGTGAGATCACGACTATCAAACGACCATATCGATGACTTGACAGAGGTATTTAGCGCTCTCCAAAAAATGCAGGATGAAACTCGATCCTTTGAAATGCTCTTTCACCATTACATCAGAAAGATTCTTTGTTTTCATCATCAATTCTCATGGAATCAAGACTAATTTCTAGAAAATTCCGACAGTTAGAGACAGCCATGTACCGAGGACAACCAAGCAGGTACGGAGCCAAAGTTGAAAGATTACCGTCCTAAGTTGATTTGACTCTAGGACCATCTACAAGTGAATTCTCTTCTTAAACCTGACCAAGAGAGGGAAGATAACTTTTGAATGAACTAACAACTGCGTTGATGCACCTCCAGATCTGATAGATTTCTTAAAGAGACCTCCCATTTTACCCAAACCTTTGGATCACGAAGATTTATACATCAATTGGGCCGTGTCAACACACGCCATAAGCATTGCAATGCTATGTGAAGAGAAACGAATCCAAAGACCAGTATATGATGAAGGCTTGCTATTGACAAGCTCATCCTGTTAACGTCCATATCGACCAACCGTTACGATAGGTCCAATAGAAACCTTAGATGTCTGAAAAGTTACTCAAATGGAGTATCAAGCTAAGCCAATTTGATATCACTTATCTCCCTCGGAGAGCTCTCCAAGGTCAAACATTAGCATACTTCATATCTGAATTCACTACATCAGACGATTATCCGAAGAACAGTGGAGAACCATCTAATCGATGGAGAACGTACACAGATGGAACTTCCAATAATCGGCTTTCTAACGTCAAAGTTGCATTAATGACTACTGAGGAACGATCGATTTGCCACGCCCTCAAACTCAACTTCCCTGCAACAAATAACGAAGCTAAGTATGAAGCCTTGGCGCTCAAACTTGCAAGAAAACTAGGAGTGGAAACTTTACATATCTTATGTGATTACTAGTTAGTAGTATACCGAGTCAGGGAAGATTATTCGACTAGGGGGAAACATCTTGCTCCTTATCCTAACTGGGTTCAAAAGCTACTAGTCAACTTCAACTATTACACCATTACACACATCCTCGGAGAACAAAATGAAAAAGCTAAGTCACTGGCCATGCTAGCCAGTTCTGGGGATGCGCGGTAAAAAGACTTTGTCCCAGTTGAAATACTTATTATTCCAAGCATTGACATATGAAGATCAACTAGATCTTAGAGATGGATCTAGGAAAGGAGTCATGGATGACTCCTATCAATGATTATCCATAATTGGGGATTCTTCTTGAATGAAGGAATGAGAAATGGCATATCCTCTATGAAGCCTCACTGCATGATTATGTCTAGATCGTTCAACTCCGTCGACACAAAGCATTACTCCTGTATCCGCCAATTCGAGACCCAATATGACGTATCCATCGATACGAAGCATACATTCCAACATCTCAGATCGATCCAGGAGAGGATCGATACAAAGGAAGGACTTAAAACAACCATCGAACGTTGTTACAACTTGAATTTCACTTCAATCCAGGAGAGGATCGATACAAAACTCAATCCAAATAAAAACTAAAGAACTTGACAATGACTCGTGAACGTGCAAACGTTAACGGGAGTCAAGTAAACATACGTACGCGTATGATGAACTAATATTCAATTTTCAAAATTTAAAGGAGTTGAATGCTCACCTAATGACAATTACAACAGTGAACAACAAATCGCTAGCACTCGACACTCAGTTACAACAATGCACTACATAATCATTGGCAGTTAACAAATCAACATTTATATTACTAGAAATCAATCGAAGGTTACATCTTTTGACGAAAAGATAGCAACTACTCAACGAATCAGATTGAACTTTTTTAGAATGAAGGATGCAGCATTTCAAAGCACGTCATGTTCACACAAGACGTACTTTGGGGGGAGGCAAATGGTATCCCGCCTTTTGGCAAGGCCATGACACCAAGAACTTGACTAGAAACCAATGGCAGTTCGTCTTGGAGATCGGTTATACGTAGGCTCACTATGGATATCGACGAATTTTGTCCGAGTCCGGATCGAGCTAAAATTGATATGATACGACAAGTGAAGCTATGAGAGCCAACGTTCCAAATTTCAAGTCATTCGAAGTTCGTATGCTCAAGATATTGATCGATCACGATTTAGAAATCCAAACTTGCATCGATCATAACTCGAGATCTACAAGTCCAAATGCCACTAAATTTTCACAGGAGCTTATGTATGACCTAAGGAATGTTCATGCCAAATTTCGACTCGATTGGAGCAAGTCTTGACCGATACGAAATTCGTTCGTATCGATCACAGACAGAAAAACTCCAATTTGCATCGATCATATCTCATGATCTACAAGTCCAAATGCTATGAAATTTTCACAGGAGCTTAGGTACAACATAAGGAATGTTCCTGCCAAATTTCGACTCGATTGGAGCAAGTCTTGATCGATACGAAATTCGATCGTATCGATCACGGATCGAGTCGAAATCGCCCGGGATCGATCGCGTGGGCTCACCCACGTGCCGGAAGAAGTCTCCCGAGATCCGAGCGAGATATTTGCCTCCTACACCTATAAATAGAGCCCTAGGGCCTACAGAAGAAGGACTTTTTTTGGCTTCTCTATGCCAATATTCTGACGAAATGATTATCAAAATTCAGTTATATTGTTGTAATCTTTTGTAAATAGTGAGTGAAATTCAATAAACATCAATCATTTCATAGTGGACGTAGGCAATTCGCCATACCACTCTAAATCTGTGTGTTTCTATGCATTTTCTTATCTGTTTATTGGTGTGTTTGTTAGATCTGCTTCATTTTACATACGTTTTCTTCATTTTATCTCTTCAAACACATCCGAAGAGTAGTGTGCCCAATTTTGGTACAAACAGCCTCCAACCTGGACTCTGCCATCTTCACTTCATTTTCAATCCCGGCATCGGCCTCCTGAATTTTAAGTGCTGCCGCATCCCTCTCATTCTGGAGCACCACAGCCTGCTCACACGCCTCTCGAGCAGCTTTGTTCGCATCGTCTTTCTCCTTGACGAATTCAGAAAATTTGGCCTTAAGCTCCTCAAGTTCCTTCAGTGCAGCACCCCTTTCGGCCATAACAGTGGTGTTTCGGTGGCCCATCTCCTCAACTAAAGCAAAATGCGTCTGTTGCATCCTTTCCATGGACTGATTTGCCTCATCAGCTTTTTTAGTGGCCTCTATTTTCGACTTCCTGGAAGATTCAGCCTCGTTGTTGAGCACTTGTATTATGCGGTCCTTTTGAGCGAGATCAGCTTCTAATTTTTCGATTACTTTTGCCCGCTCAAAGGCCACCGCCGATGCTTTATCCGCAGTCTTCATCCACTCCCTATATTGGTTATAAACATCATGGATGTAATAGTGCATAGTTTGTTCCACCTCAACTGGAATTCTCTTTAAATGCGGAGGGAATATGAAACCATCAAAGAAAATGTTAGGAAAATCGTTTTTCAGCTGGGCGATTTTGATCGCTCCCTCCCTTGTGGGCTCAATGATAGCTTGTTCAATATCAGCAGGAGTTTCTATTCCAGAACTTCGATGATGTTGATCGGGCCTTGGAACTTGAGAAGACGGTTTTTGGCGTGGAGGCTCTAAGGATTGTTTCCCATGACCAAAGGGTGGTGTTGGAGCTCGAGGAGGTGGAGAGCATGATCGGGAGCGATATCTGTATTCTCTATCTCTATCCCTCTCCCTCTCATAACTTTCTTGACTAGAATAACCGCGATCGCGGTCTCTATCATCTTCCCTGCTACGGGACTCATAGTATGAACTAGATGACTGGCGTGTAGAGCGAAGGCTTCCTAACATCGATTCTCGCCTAGTCATCGTATCTGTAAAATAGAAAGAAAAGCAGAATCAGTAATCTCCAAAAATGAATAACTTATGATTGGAAATAATGTAGTGCCGTGAAGTGTACGTATGCATGTTTAAACCCCCCGACCAACCGGATATATCGGCCACACTTGTAGGAAGTGACTCGCTTAAATCTAAGACACTTTGAAGCCCTTCCAATCCGGTGTCGTGTTGAAGCGACACATAGTCTGGGATTGGAATGTCGCCGAGCCCTTCGAAAGGATTCTCTATATGCGAGCGAGAAGCCTCCGAAATTCTAACACCGGAGGCTGGCAGGGACACGACTATGGATTTCCATCTCGAAGACTTATGATGCTTATGTGCTACTGCCTTGCCTTTTCTCCTTCCCTCTAAACCCTGAAGAATGTCAGGAGGCCCGGCTACGGGTTCGTCGTCAGTGGGAATGTTTTCTTCATCGCCTCCTCAGCTATTACAATCTCGGGCGCTTTACGCTTCACCCGCCTCATCAGGGCCGCCCTAAGTGATCCCTCAAGTCTTATGCACTGGTTTCGCTCGATTAGCCCAACAATCCTCAAGTTTCTATCTATGAGCACTGAGTCAATATCTCTCATTTCGCTCAGCACTTCCTGAAGAATCTGTACTATTTCTTTAAAGTGAGCATCTTCGGGTCGCGGAATTACGACTGTAAAGGAAAGAAGATATTAGTTTCAATATCAATTATGACTATCTCGTTAACTACTGGAAAAATTGCAGCACTTACGTCTGACTAACCCTAGACTAGCAAACCTTAGAGGACATCGGACATAGAACCACTCCGTCTTAAAGTAGCTGAGCCTAGTCCAGGATCCCGACACTACTTGGCAATTCCTGACTGCCTCTAGAAACGTGAATGAAGGATTGTCTCCCCGACTCTTGACATTAAACAAGTATCTGACTTCTTCCGGAGTCGGGGGCCGAAAGAGATGTTCCATGAAAACAATGAATAAACTGTTCAGCAGTGCATATCCATTTGGATGTAATTATGATGGAGTGATTCTAAAGAAAGATAACACTTATCGAATATACTGGTTGAATGGAGGAAGTGTTCCCGCTGTGCACGAATGTCAATTAAAGGCTGTGAATCCTTCTGGGGAGCGTGTGGCATGTCATTTGGTCTAGGAAGTAGAACATCGTCTAATGGTAGACCGTGTCTTAGGTATATTCGCCCCAACATATCTTCAGAGACATTGGATGGCATAGAATCTTGTGGATTTGCAATAAATGTTGCTCCTGGCAGCTCGTCCGGAGCTGGACCTATTACTTCGGCTGCAATGGCCGGGATTTCTACTATCGGAGAAGATGAACTTTGAGTTTCCTTCTGCTGAGAACTCCCGGTTTCCATAACTAATCAACTCAGTAAAAACCATCACCGGATGATAAACAGCCCGTGTGTTCCCCAGTGTGAAGTGTGTCGATGCATTGTGCAGTGCGGTGCTATATAATACTTAAGAAAGTCTATGGAATTTGGAAAAATGTCAGAACGACGAGACTTGGAGATTCAACCGAAGTGACCGTCATCGCTGACAATCATGACCGTGCCATCCAGACTTCAGCGAATGATCCAAGTTAAAGTTCGTCAAGTTTGTCAAGTTACAGTTCCATCGACGAGCTTCGAAGGACAGTCAAATATGCAGTTTAACAGTTAAGTCCAGTTATGCAAGGCGAAAGCTCGTCGGGGTCGAAGGTTCGATTATGCGAAGATTTCGCATCCATCAAAGTTCGAAACTTGGATCGATCACCAGGAGCACGATTCGTATCGATCGTGGGAAACAGCGTTTCGTATCGATCGCTCAAAGGTTAGTTCGTATCTACCATAAACCCTCTGTTTTGTATCGATCGGCACAAGCGCCTTCGTATCAATCACAAGGTCCAAGGTTTCGTATCGATCGCTCCAGATCGATACGAAGGCCCATCATTAATCGATATGAAACAATTCCTTCCATCGATACGAACTTCTTCATCATCCAAAATCGATATGTGTACGTCCTTCGTGTCCATCACCCCTTCTTCTTCCCTAAGTAGATAGCACTTTGTTTCTTCCTTCCTTATCCTTGCTCCGACCCAACTCCGGCATTAACATCACTGGAATCGGTCGTGGATTTGTACGAATTGGCTTAAAATCCAAGTCTCATCGTTCTATGATGAATTATTTCAACTAATTACCTAGTTTGGTGGATCGGTTTGGAAAATTAATGAGTTAATTTGGTTTTGGAAATGAAGGCAGTTTTCTTCTTTCCCATGTGCTCTATCGGTACGAAGGCAAATGTGAAAGTGATGGCAAATAGGAAATTTGGCTAAGTCCAAAAAGCATTTATACAAACTCATGACCAGGCAACAGATGATTCACCTCCCAGACATGTTAACCGGTGGGAGCGTTCTCCCCTCTGATCGATGCGAAGAAGCCTTCTCTGTATCCATTCGTCATTGATCTAAGACAACAGCTATTTGAATCCATCAGCAATCCATCGATGTGAAATGACGACTTCGTATCCATTACTCTGAGGTCCACTAGTACTCGTATCCATCGACACGAAGCATGTAAAAAAACCAACCAATCTGTGTCGATCGCCATCGATACGAAAAACAATTTTTCAACTTTTCACATCGATCCAGAAGAAGATCGATACGAAGAGACGCTCTAAAACAACCATCAAGCGTTGTTACAACTCGAATTTCACACCGATTCATGAGAGGATCGATACGGAATTCAATGCAAGAAAACTAACAATGACTCATGAACGTATGAACGTTAATGGGAGTCAGGTTAACGTACATGCATGTATGACGGACTAATGCTCAATTTTCAAAATTCACAGGAATTGGATGTTCAACTGATGACAATTATAACAACAAACAATAGTTTTCTATAATTCAACACTCAGTTTCAATAGCGTATAGTACAACAATTGGCGGCCAACAATTCATTATTTATATTACTAAAGATCCATCAAACGTTACACCTTTCGACGAAAAGACAACAACCGGTCAAAGGGTCAGATAAAACTGTTCAGGATGAAGATTGCAGCTTTTCAAATCATGTCATGTTCTCACAAGTCGTACTTTGGGGGCCAAATGTTATCCCGCCTTTTGGCAAGGCTGTGACACCAAGAATTTGATTGGAAATCAAAGACAGTTCATCCCGGAAAACAGTTATACACAGGTTTGCTATGGATACTGGTAAATTTTTCCTAAGTCCAGATCGAGCTACAATTAACATGACACGGCAAGCAAAGCCAAGAACGGCAACGTTCCAAGTTTCAAGTCAATCCAAGTTCATATGCTCAAGATATGATCGATGCAAGCCAAGAAAATCAACTCATTCGTATCCATCAGTCCATCTCCTTCGCATCGGTTTCGTTCGAATCCATCCGGGGAAACGTTCTATTTGTATCCATCGGTTTGCATTGGTTCGTTTCGTATCCATCTATTTCGCATCGATCCCTTTCGTATCCACCATGCCTACTCTACTTCGTATCCATTTTGCCTGGTTCTATTTTGTATCCATCACGTTTACATGGGTTCGTATCGATTGATCAATGTCGATTCGCATCGATGCCAATTGTGCAGTTCGTATCGATCGATCAACAATCGATACGACTAGGCCATCCAACGATCAATACGAAGTAATATCTTCTATCGATACGAAATAAGTCAAACACCATCGATACGAAGTATCTGCATGTGATCGATGTGAAACAGCTACCAAGTCATCGATATAAAGCAACCTCATGCATCGATGCGAAATAGGCATGAATGCATCGATACGAAATGAATCCATCAGGTCTATACGAACAGAGCACGTAGAAGTGGAAGACTCGATCACTCGGCATAAAAAGTGGATCGATCCTAAAGCTTAGCGCCACGTCAAATAACATCACGTGCAGAACCATCGATACGAAGCGGTCGATATGAACGGTATCGATACAAAAGTAGCGGTGTTTTGCAAATCTGAACTTGCATCGATCATCACTCAAAATATACAAGTCCAAATGCCACCAAATTTCCACAGGAGCTTGCGTACATCTTCAGGAGTATTCACGATCGATCCCGACTCGATTGGACTAAATCTTGATCAATACGAATTGCGTTCGTATCGATCACGAATCGACTCTAAACGGTCAGGGATCGATTGTGTGGGCCCACCCACGTGAGAGAAGAGGTCTTCTGAGATTTGAGCGGGATATTTGCAGCCTACGCCTATAAATAGCAGCCTAGAACCTATTGAAAAAGAACTTTTGGCTCCTCTACATCCAGACTCTACCGAAATCACCATTGTACTGGAATTTTACTATTGTAACTCGTTGTAACCAGCAGGAAAAAATTATTAAAGTCAATCATTTCATAGTGGACGTAGGCCATATGCCGAACCACTCTAAATCCGTGTGTTTCCGGGCATTTTTCTTGCTTATTATTGGTGTGTTTGTTAGATTTTCCTCTTTTTCCATTTATATTCTTCATTTTATCTCTTCAAACACATCCAAAGGGTGTTGTGCCCAATTTTGGTACAAACAGGTGTAAGTGATTTTGTTGACCGTGGGAAGAGCGGAGCAGAGCTTTTTCCATTTAGTGGCCTAGTCAACATACTTTTGAATCCTCTAGAATTCTCGGCATATCTCTTCCTTTAGAATGTCTTCGATGTCCTGATTAAACATTACACCCTAGAAGAAAAGATTTGGAAAAGCAGCCTGCAAACGAGCCGGGCAGCCGAAAGTGAAGATAAAGGAGCAGAGACTCCCTTGGAGTATTGAGGAGCAGTAGTAGTCAAGGACTTTGAAATAGGAGGTTGTATATGGGGAGGAAGCTGAGATTCAATGCGGTGCAGAGTAGTGCTAGGGGAGGAGCCTAACGGTCTTTTGACTCTTAGTGTCATTTGGGTTCACTAAAAGACAACCTCTCTTCGGCCTGCCTTTTCTTTCTTTCCCTTTCAGCCTAACGGTCCTCCTTCGCTTCCTATTCCTTCCTTCTGAACCTTTCTTCATCATCCTTATAAGGAATTCCATAACTAGAATGAGACAGATATGCGTCGGGAGGTTTGCTCTCCAAGCTTGCCCGCATTGCGTTGGGACTTGGGATATCTATCTCTAGCCATAGAATTTGAAATAAGAAAATGACAGTGTAAGAATCAAAATTTTAAAATACAAACAAATGCATGGATATGTGTTCATAATCCTAGTGAAGTGCAGAGTGCAAGTGACTCCAAAGTACTCTACAAAATATGTTCACATGGAAGTAAAGATGGTGCTTTGCCACCTTTATCCAAAATTCCTCCAGACGAGAAGTTGAAGTCTAGAGAGCCTTCAATAAGGAGATTGCCAATAGAGATGTCAAATTCGCTCAAGCCAATGAAAACATCTCCTAGGGAATGAGCTGGAGGAATTACTTTGCCCGAAGGTAATACGGTCGTTTCCTCGGCTTTCTCGAAAGAATCGAAAATGATATTCTTTGGATAGGGTAAGGCAGGAAGCTCAAGGCCTTCAGGAGATGTCTCTCCGAATGATTCATCTCCCTCCGCACTAGCATTATAATCACCGTCGCTGCCATCAGCAGTTTTCGTCTCCTTCCTCGCCTTCATCATCCCTCACCTACTCTTTCCCTTCTTTCCTTCTAGCGTTTTAACTCTCCTCCAGAATCAATGGCATCCTTGCCCGTTTATCCTCTCCTCTCGAGGCATTACTTGCAGCTAGTTCTTCTTCTCCCTTCCAATGGGCTCCTCAATGTGTGTTGTACTCGACGGATGTTCAACTTCCTCTTGAAAGTTCTCATCGGAGCTGCGAGTGTAGGCAGGAGATCAGGTAGGCGCTCTGGAGCTGCTTGGTGGAGGTGATTCAGGAACATCGCACCTATTAAGGAGCAGAAGACTACACTGTCAGAGGTTCTCGTTAGTCAAGAGATATGTGGCGGTGCGATGTTAGAAGCTTAACTCCTTTAGAGCTGTCAAGTGTCAGCGCGCTTGTCACGAACATCTCAAGCATGAATATATATGAGGAAGTGAATAATAGGTTATGCATTTGGATAAAAGGAATCCAAGTATTGCTAGAGCAAAGAGGAAGAAATCTTACTTCCGAAAAGCCAACGCCCATTGAAATGGGCACCGAACGAAGAAATATTCGTTCTTAAAATAAGAATGTTTATTACGAAGATTTTCAACGACCTTGCACTAGCACTAGGCCTCAATGATCATATAAGATAGTGAGTCGTACCATTGCTTGAAGCGTAGAAGATAAATAGATCGTTAAAGTACGAAGGTCATTGAAACCAATTCATGAAGAGCACGTATATAGAGCTCAGGAGAGCATACCCACCCAGATGGACTTAAGACGTAACCGAGCTCTTGGAGGACCATTTGAAGAAATAGATTGAAGGGTGGCACAACATCACCCAGGCACATATACCGGTTACATGAGGTGTATCCCAGTAGAGGATGGTGTGCTCATTCACCGTGCGTTGGGAGAAGTACATCGCTTTCAAGCATCCCATGTTGGCGATATAGTTTTAGGGCACCTTCGAAGTGAGAATTGTATGTGTTTTTTCTGGTGGGTTATCCAAGATCCTTAGACTCACATATTCATTTAAGGGGGAGGCTGATTTGCAATGTGTAACACCCCATGATTTTAACGCTAATTAATTTAAAAAGAAATGTAATTAATAAGTAATAATGCTAAAAATAGAATTTTTTTCAAATGTCATAATTTGACTTAGAAATGTATACCGTTTAGTTTGTGGCGATTTTCTAATCGATTTTCATATATAAACATTTTCTATGAGAGTTCAAATGAAAAAGTTTTTAATGTTTGAAGTTTTAGCGTTGGAAATAATTACATATAGATATGGTAATAAAATCAGTCAATGCTAATTAGTGATGTTAATGGAAGATTAGATGTTAATAAATGTTAACAATAAATTAAAATCTCTGAGAATTTATAAAGTGGGAAAGAATTGAATGAGATCAATTACCTGAGGAAATAAATACATAAGATAATTTAACGAAGGAAACAAATTAACAAAAATCGAACGAATCAATAATTCATTGAAATTGCAAAGCACAGGTCGACCCATAATTGCCCAGGTCAACTATTAGCAATCAACCATAGATGGGGTGGTCGGCCCGAACTTTAGTAAAAGCTGAATTTTGAAACGACCTTAATGGCCCGGATTTAAATCAGTTTAATATGGCAAATTGACGTTAATTTGAACCCCTATAAATACAGACCTAGGCCTTCACTTCTAACTCATAATTTTATAATGGACGCGAAAGCTCTACCATTTTCTCTTCTCCTCCACAACTTTAAATTCTTAGAAAATAGTTCTAGGTTGCTAGTTTGCACATATATATTACTAGAGGATTATAGATGATGACAAAGATAGAAAAATTGGTTCAAATCAAGTTGCTACAACCAAAGTAAACTGTAAACCCAGATCTAAATTTATAATTAACCTAAATCTCTTCTTTCTAATCCAAATCCTAATAGATCTGTATATATATGTTATATGAAAATCCAAATAGGGAGTTAGAAGTTGTAATATAGATAACAGGGATTATTTTATGGTTCAAATATGTATTTGAAAATCGATAATTTGAAATGGTTTATTTAGAAACTGAATCGAATTGAAATTGGTGATTTGAGATTTGATTGGATTTGAATTTTGAAATCCGAGTTGGTTTTGAGTCGATTTGTGAAATATGAGGAAGCTATTTTATTTTATAAAGTAATTTAAATTATATTTAAAACTATTTTATATTTTACTTTATAAATCATAATATAAACTATTTTATTTTATAAACTATTTTATTATATAAACTATTTTATTTTATATACTATTTATATTATCTAAACTGTTTAAGAGGAAAGTGTTAAAGATTCCAAAATGTTATGATTTCAAAGCTATGATTTCAAAGTGTTTCAAGGTTTTGATTTCCAAAGTGTTTTGATTTTTAAAGACTTATGATTTCAAAAATATTATATCTTTGAAAGTACTATGATTTTGGATGTGGATATTCTTAAAATGGAAATGACATCGTATTGATATGTTTTTGAAATGGAAATGATATTTTTTTTGGTTTTGAAGTATAAACTATTTTGAAATGACCGCGGTGTTATAATAACGATTGGTTGTTAAATAGAACGGGATCGGATATGGGCATACTCTCTGTCGATACCGAAAACCACTTTAACAACTGTGTACGCGGTGGAGATTCCAGAATGAAGTAGTATGGTGGTGACGATCCTATATGAGGTATATACGCGGACCCGACTCCCGTGAGTTGGCATAAGGTGGCTAAAACAGGAGCGATTCCGAGCCAATGAGGTAGCTCCTCTGATCGTACACACTCCATCGTATGCCATTCTATTACTTTATGATTGATTTGGTGCGCACCTTTGGATTTCGGGAGTGTGGCTCGAGGTGGGCGGTAGTGGCTGCTATGCGTTACCACCAGTCCGGATGCGTAATTGGTATATCTACCCTCGCATTGCCTTGTTATGCCGTGTCACCTACCCTAGAATGCTTTACTACGAGTTTGTTTTGTATCATACCTATGGAGTGCCCTCTGACAACGCCCATTACGGGGGAGATTACGGTACTATATAGACTATGGGAATATATAAAATGTGTTAAGGGGGATATGGGTAACGCCTTAACACTATTTTGATAGTTTACTTTACTATAGACATTATTATAATAGCGTATATTACTACATAGTAGATAGTTTAACGGATCCTTAGAGGATGGTTATCCCAAACATCCTTTGGTTACTTGTATTTCAGTTAATATTTCACTTGAGTTGGATTTATTGATATAAGAATGTTAATCCTGACTCGAGTGTTTTGTGTTTTGCTTTACGCTCGGGTCAGATTGAGTGATACAGCATTTGAGACTCACCTTTGGAGTTGGAGCTTTGCTTGGAGATCTAGCTATCTATCCAGCTTTCAGTTATTCATTTGATTCCAGTGATGTATTCAGATTGTATTTGATTATTGTATTGAGACATCTATGTATTAGTGACTTCTGTTGTATCTTGTTTAACTCTGTTATATATAGTAGCTTCATGAACTACTATTCTTTTGTTTCCGCTGCAATATTGTTATATTACTCTGTGTCTATGATTCTGTGATTATTTATTTACTGTATATGTTGAGTTTTGCCAATTTTAAATTAACAATATGATATTTGGAGCAATTCAAATCCGACATGTATGGATGCGAATGGTTGAAAATTTTAGGTCATCACAGTTGGTATCAGAGCTCTAGTTTTAGGCAAAACTCAGCATATAGAGTAAAATTCAATTACAGAATCATTGTTGTTCGGGCTTGAATTCCATCTTCTTTGACTCGGTTTCTTTGAATTTTGGAACGTTCCTTTCGGTTCCAAAGTTCATTCGTGTCTCCCCTATTCGTGTCTTTTTGATTCTGGAGTATCCCATAACTCCACTTCGAATGATATCTATAATAAATCGGCGGTCTCGCCAATCTTTGAATGATTTGTAAAGTGGTGAAACTCCTTTACAATCGGTATTGATTCACCAGAGATTTCTGTATCCTCGGTTTACGATGCTGCAATCTTTTGCTATACCCGGATTCTATCTCTGGCGATCGAATATCGATTTGCTCTAGAATACTAGCTCGATCTTATTTTGAAGTCACGGTTGACCCGGTTAAGGTTGCCCGCGATCTATTTAAGTCTATCCATCTTCCTATTTGGCAATTTGAATTTCTTATCTCTCTTTCGAGCCTATCTATTTAGTTAGAATTCTCTTTGAGTAGAGTTCCTCTAAATTTGAATCTCTATCCTTGTTTTGGAATCTATTCTTGTATCATCGAGTGAGGGAGTGTATTTGTAATTAATATAAAAATGTTTTATAGTGTTTTTTTTGAGTTGTTGGTGTTGATTTGGGTTTTCGATCGATTCGTCTGATCAACGCTATCGATAGGAATTCCAAAACACTTGAACATAGTAAACTTACACAATTTTATTTTCAAAATTGGTGAATGAAATAAATTTGTATGAATATATTATAAATATATATAAGTATAATTTTCTGGAATTTAGTAAGTTAATAAATTGGTTGTTTGAAATGATAATATTTGGTTATCATTTATTGTTCTATAAATGAATTTATAAACACGGTTTATAAATTGATTTGGAATTTGAAATGAATTTAATTCAGAAATTTGAGAATTTAGTTTCCGGTGATTTCAAACTTTGGTTTTAAATTTTTAAAGTATATATTATTGAAAGTATTTTCAAATAGAAATCATTTCCAAAGAATTTTAAAAGTATAAATCAGTACTCTCAATGTAACGTTTCGACTTTTCGACGCTAGAAAGTCGACATTAATACGTCCACTGTATCAAATGCCACGCAATCGAATGCCGGAAAACCGAACCATTAGGGTTAAAAAGAAGAGGTAGAAGAAGACAGAAGAGAAAAAAAAACAGAAAAAACACATAACAGAAACAACATCGGAATCTCACATTTCGCAGCGGAACAAAATATAATAGATAATCACTAGTCTTTTAAACAAAGAACTATATCAGTTATACAATGCATCATCAGAGTCAATATACAACTCTATACAATAATGGACAGTGATATAAACCTGTCCTCATACAGAATACACAGCGGAATAAATAAACAAGTACGGGTATACACATCGCCATCCAGCTCATCTCCCAAGCTCCAGAATATCCAGAATATCCTGATAACATAACTCTAGGCTGCCCGTGTGGAAAATTTTGGGCACCCAGAGTTTAGAAGGGAACAATAAACTCCGAGTCAGTCATGGTGACTGGTGTGAGATCGTAAAACAGTTATTTTCACAAATAAAATAAAACAGATTCGCAATACTTTTGGGAAAATGAAACTACCATAAGACCTCCCGCCACACACACAATGCAAACGCAGAATTGGAGGATATTTTTTCTTATGATAGTCAAAGATGCTTACTACGCCAATCATTGGATTATTATTATTAATGTCTAGTGTTGAAAACATTTTCAAAAGTACAATATTAATCTTAGCCAGCATACGACCAGTATCGTATGCCTACTATAGCTACCATCTAAACAGTGGTGACCACCATAAGTAAATGGCAGGTTCTACAACTAAAACCGTACAAGTTCTGTATTGGGAAATGGATTTCCAACAAATTGTCAGGCTAAGGAACTTCCTTTCCTACTGCCGAATGGGATCGCCTCTGGCTGGACGTCCCGAGAGACAAACTGCTCTCTGCCAACAAAGCCGGGTTACCCCTGTAACTAGGTAACTCACGAATATGTCATCCCCCGGTCCTTTGGGACCTTTATCCGAGCACTCGGTAACCATATCACACATAATAAATAAAGTGTGTCCATATGAGTAAGTATCTGGGCTCCATACCATGATACCACCCCTTTCCAGAAGTAAATGACATACCCTAAAGGGCGTGACCCTCATAACCTTGCCGCAACATTCCTGTTTCGACCATTTCTAGGGAGTGAGGTCTGACGAAGTCTCGTCCACAAAGCTACGCTTTTTCACAAAGCCGTGCTTTGATCATAAACGATCAATAAATGATCAACATACCGCAACACTCAGCATGCCACATTACCAAATTGGGATATATCGCTGATAACCTTCAACTACATAACCTCTGAGCTCGTACGTCTCAGAGAAGGGTGTTAAGCTAAGAGAATAAATTCTCCGCCACCAACAGAAATGTATTTGAGAGAAATCGGCTTTACATCTCAAAACGTAATGTCAGACATGTAACCATACAAGTCTGTTCCGGGTTCGAACAGAACCGAAGGCACTTCCGAAGAAGCCCTTGCAATCCGAATATTCACAATCCTGATAAAACTTCCCATCACTAAGGAAATGTCAATACCATAACTAATGGTGCAGAGACAATCGATAGGTCATCCTATCATTTTCACAAATACCCGGTCTTCACCACCGGTCTTCAATACGATCTATATCGTCGTATCATTATTCGGAATGGGTTATCTGACACAAAGGTCCTTTCCCGGCTAAACCGAATAATAAGCGTTTGTTTTAAAAACAAATTCAAATGCCATTTCAAAGGCAATATTGATAGTCGGTGATTTAACTATCAATAATATTCACAACAATCATCCAATTTAAATAAATTTCCCAAATTATTAAATTCCAAATATCTTCCCGATATATGATTTATACTTCAACCATTTGAAAACAATTTCCAAATCACATTCATTTAAACCACTTAAATAAATCCTTATCGATTTATTTCAACTTTACATCCCAATCAGTAAATTTATTTCCACACTTCATCACTTTGAAAACCAATTTTCAAATCATATTTTTCCACACTTTTAAAAATAAATCAACGTTTATTTTTAAAACAAATTTCCCTTTCCTTTATAAATTCTATTCGAAATTTACATTCTCAAATATTCACTTTCAACACCAAATCGACTTTCAAATTGATTTCTCAATTTTATTTCAAACTCCAAATCAAATCCTAAATCGATTTCTAAATTTACTTCAACACCGAATCAAATTTCAAATTGATTCTAATTTTAATCCCAAATACCAAATAATTTTACAAATTGATTTACAAATTTATTCACAACACCAAAAATCGATTTTCATTCAAACACCAAATAGATTTTTATATCGAATTCCCAAAGATTTATTTTTTTCAATACAAAATCAATTATCAATTGGATTTCAACAAATTTATCGCCTTTAAAATAAATTCCTTTATATCTTCCAAACCATTTAAAATTCCATTTCAAATAAATTTTCCAACTTTCGAAAAATACTATTGAAAATCCATTTATAACAATCTTCCCATATTTTTGAAATAATTCGATAACATTTCAAAAATCAACTTTACGCTTTTAAAATTACTTCTTTTAATTTATTTAATTCTTTCAAAAGAAATTTACTTAAAATATCCAAATTTAAATTTCAAAAATCGAATTTCATTTATTTCTGGTATCCAACGATACCGAAAATACATTCGGCTAAATTTAGCCTTGAACAGTTTCAATTATCAATAAATCATTCACAGATTATCAATAAATCACATCATTCACATATGAAATAATATTCAAACAATTTGAGGAATCCAGTTGAATCCCTCCAACCTGTTTCCCTGCATCCACAGATGTTAGCACAATACCAATTCCACTTCGAGGTGGAATATCGTGGTATATGGGATTTATAAAAATATCATCCGCTATTATGCGGCGCAATAGGGTCTCATCCGCTATATAATGCGGGAAATCACAATTGCAATATATACATATGCCAATATATATATATTGCTATATATATATAGATATATCCTACTATATCTAATATCACAACCAAACAGCAATCAATCAATAACTGCAATAAATCAAATTTTCATTTGAGTAAGAAGATCTCACCTTAGCTTTAATTGGCAATCCATTTCCAATCCAATTCTGTCTTCACAGTATTAAACCTTGTATAAACAATTTATATGATTAATATTTGAACTAATCAAATAACAAATTTTCGCTTGGTAATTTTAATTATCCAACGATTTTTATTTTAAACAACCCATTAGATTATAAACAAATTTATTTAACTAATGATTAAATTTTTTTGAACTAGAAATTTTCCCTTTGAAACTAACCATACATTTATACAAATAAATTATAGATTTCAAAAAATCCAACTTTTTATAAATTCCTCAACATTTTAAAATCTCTATATTTTTCCAAAATCTCACCTATAAAGATAATTTCTGATTAATGAACTAAAAATTAACATATTAAACTCGGATTTTAGACTTGAGTGCTATCAATTAAAATTGCTCAAAATAAATTTATCATCTTTCATGTCTTAAAATTGAACAGTATGTATATATTTCATAACCCAGTATATTTTCCTAAGTTGGAATCTTAAATAACAATTATGCCTAATTACTAAATTAAAACAAGGGTATACCAGCCACTCGCCAACGTGAACACTCGCCTCCGATGATGTCAACATCTCGCGACTTCGTGCTTCCCAAACGAGCGCGAATCTCCTTCCGCTATTGATTCCAGAGGTCGACAAGCCTCCAAGATCGCCAGTACTTCACCTGTTCGACGCCAGACCTAGCTTTGAACTCACGAAATTCACCACAACCCCTCCGCGAATTCGCCTACCTGCTCATTGCTCCCTCGCGATTGAGACACATGATTCCCTTCCCTATTTCAAAATCGAACTCGGGAGCCATCCACGCTACAGACTTCGATCGCCAGTCGCGAACTCCTCCTTCTTCAACGCGAGACGAAGCCACACGACATCCATTTAATCCCCTCGCTCACCAATTTGAACGCGAGTTGCTCGAGTACGACTTCATCTCGAAATGAAGGAGAGGGGTTCGAATTAATTTGAACTGGAATTAGAGGTAGCGGCCATTTATTTGAATTCTAAAAGAAGCCGAGAGTTGTGTTTTCTTTGTTTGTTAATTTACATTTTATTACTTTTCATTTTCTCTTTTGAACGCGTGTGATACCTACGAACACGTGGTTGAAGAGCATTGACAAGTGTTGTAAGATAAGAAACGTTGAATAAAATTTTATCCTGTAAAAACATTATTACATTTAAATTTAAATTTAAATTCAAAATTTTACTCAAATTTTAACAAATAAATTTACTAATTTAATTACCAAACAAACTCTGATATTTGAATTTCAAATCAAACTATCATTTGAATATTTAAACTCAATTAAATATTCACTTTTCAAATGTCAAAAATTCAGGGTCGTTACAACTCTCCTCTTTTATCGCTGGAAAATAATTTCGGTGATGACTGCAGCATCATCGACATTCATTTTCGAGTTTCGAAGTGGAAAGGCCATTCTGTAGCTTTGCTACACTTTTATTTTGAGAATTAAATCGATTTAAATTTCTAAAGTATAATTTGATTTATAATATATATATATATATATATATATATTAGTATATGATTATAGATTTAATTTGATATATAGAATATATATGTATATATTTGCCTCTAAATGTTTGAAGAGAAATCGGAAATTAATTCTTAACTTTTCTTAATGAATGATTTCAATTATTAAATGAAACCAAAATTTGGAATAAAAATTTAAACTTGAAATAATTGAATTGGGAAAATTTTACTTGTATAATACTCAATTACATTCTAATATAACTTACCTAAATTATTTAGAAGTTAAAAATGTAATTGGATAATCTACAATATAAAATGACTTTATAAGGAAAGATTTGAGTGTTATAATAAATGTTATACACTTAAATTTTATTATAAAGATGTTAATAGAGATAAATAGAATAATAAGTTAATTGAATAATAGATGAGATAAATAAATTTGTTTTGAAGGAATTAATAAATTGAAATTAGATTAACTTATGGAAATACCTTGAATTTAAAATCAATTATTGAATATAAATCGATTTAAATTGAAATTTATATGGTTTAAATATATGTAATAAGATATATTAAGTGGAATAAACTTAATAATAATTTGGGATAAAAGAATTAAATTTGTTGAATAAAATGCGAGTATAATAAATGATTATACAAATTGGTGATTTAGAAATTGTTAATTGAGGATGACTAGACAAGAAGATAATGAATTTAGAAATAGATTGATTGATTTAACTTAAGTGAACTCAAATGGATTAAATCAATTATTGAATATTGATTAATTTAAATTGAAATGTATATGGTTTAAATTAGTTATTTTATTTTGTTTTCAATCTAATTTCTTTCTGGTTATTTCTATTCTCCTATTCGTTCCTTTTCGGGGATGAAAAGTTTTGAGTGGGGGAGAGTGTAACGACCCGTAAATTTTATTGGGTTTATTTATTTAATTAATTGAATTTTTGTGAAATTTTAAACAATAAAAATTTGAAATAAAAATTTATTATTTGAGATGCGTCTATTTTAATATAGAAACTGGTAAATTTTCATCTGATAATATGGAAGTTATTTTTTGTGTAATTTTATTTCAATTCAAATCAGTTAAAATTGATGATAATAAAATGTTTTCCAAACCTGAATATTTTTCTATAGAAAATTTGTAAATCATCTTCTGAGTGAGACGACATCTTCCGTTTCATCAAATTTGGGCTTCTATTGCTCCGTTCATCTTATTTCTGATATTTTAGCAGCATTTCGGTACCGATATCGACTTTCGATACGATGATCGTACCACTGATTTCCATATACCGTTTTGATCGTCTCGTCGTGCGGATCTCTGCGGTATACTCGACTCTGGGTTTTGAAGTCCGGTACGCGGTGAAACCGACAATCGGTAACCGTACCGATAACCGTTTCAGTCTCTTGTTTTCTCTATGCCCCTTCATAATCCACCGTGTATATGAATGGACACTAGTCTTTAATATTCTGCAGAATTCAATTGGTGACTTTTGTTATTCCTATTTGATTAATATTTTCGGTTGTTGCTTGTTTTAAGAAAAAAAATTATTTTATACAGTAGCATATATAAATTTTGAACCGGCCTCTTTATTCTCCCTTCACAAAATTTTGCCTGCTCACCTTCTATCTTTCTTCTCATTCCTCTCATGACCTGAGAATCCACGCATCTCCATGCCATGCTACATCTTCTACATAGAACCCGAACCCACTCATCTCCATAACCAAGATCTCCTCCGAGGCCTTTCCTTTCCACCTCAACCGACCTCATCAAGCAGCCTCGACAGCCTTGACCGCCAAAACCCGACCGGCCTCGTCATCCCGCTTTTCCCCTCCATAGTTTGGCCGAGTTTCCCTCCTCCACACCCGAACACGCCGTTCACCGCAACCTTAGACCGAGCTTTCATCCCTTCTGCCCACCCACCATGCTTCCTCCCTTCCCTCTAACTGAAGTTCCATGCATCATCCACTGCCTAGCCGAGAACTGCCTCCTTCCTTCTCCACTTCCCACCGCCGCATACTGCAGCCTTTTTCTTATATATTCATTGAAGATAACGGTATAGATCCCCTATATATATATTGTGAATTCACTGGTGCTTGTTTGAGTAACTTCCTATATCACCTTTCTCTTATATATGCATAGTTGATAATCTGATCGTATATATATATATCATATTGTTATTTGTTACTAGCCAACATGTTTATTTATACATATATAATAATGAAAATTCTTGTATAAAGTAAACTAATTTGTTTGCAAAGAAGAAAAGGGTAATTTTATAAAAAGTATATATATGTCTGTAGCAGCATATTATTTTATAAAGAATTATATGTTATACATATAATACAAGCTGCTGTATATACATTATGTTACCCAGCTGTTTGACCATGTAGCATGAGGCTTGGCCCGGGCCTCGTTCGACACATCTCCCATCATTCAGCATAGAGCATCGCTCGGCACAAGGCCACGTTCGGCATAGGATGGTCGCCCGGCATGTTGCCTCGATCGGCATCAAGACACCGTTCGGCACAGCACCTTGTTCGGCATAGAAAGGTCATTCGGCATCACTCCTCGCTCGGCATAGAAAGGTCGTTCGGCGTCTCACCTCGCTCGGCATAGAAAGGTCGTTCGGCATCTCACCTCGCTCAGCATAGGAAGGTCGTTCGGCATGGGTGTGCGGCTCGGCATGCGAATGTCGTTCGGCACTGAAGGCTCGTTCGGCACACCTCCCCTCGCTCGGCACTTACCGTTCGGCATATGTGGTTCGGTGCGCAGAAGATACTTACCACGAGCTGAGGTATCTTATTCCTAGGCCCATGAGGGAAGTCCAACCCATCTTCTTCTATAAATAGAAGGGCAGGGGCACAATGAGATGGACCTTTTTTCGAGAACACTGGGGAGACTCTGCTGCATTCCAGACTTATTCTATTTTACTGAGCACTTGTATTCAAGTCTTTATAGTACAGATTGTATCTATATTTAATCACTTTTGAAAGCAATAAAGATCAAAACTTAAAGTGGACGTAGGCAATTACGTTGAACCACTATAAATCCGGTGTTCTTGTTTTTGCACTTAATTTAGCATATAGTTCTCTGTTTTAATTTACTTTCTTCATTACTCTCTCTACACAATCTTTCTCAAGGGTGTTAGTGACCAATTTTGGTGCTAACATTTTGGTGCTTTCACTGAGAACCGAATTCTAAGGCCGCTAGGATCTGCTTTGTAGCTACTGGATTGAATAAATCCCCCGAAGGAGATCCGAGTAATTCACAGAACGTCCGTTGATTCTACTCAGAGTTCTTATCAAAAGCTCTACTATGGGAAGACCACGTACACGATCAGCCTCTCATAACGCGGACGTCAACGAGACTGCTAGCGTACAACAAATAGGACCTAGCAATCAACAAGCAAATCTGGGTGCAGGAACCACCACCCAAAACCAAATGGAAGTTGTCACCAGAACAGAGTTCAACGACTTGATGAGAGAACTCATGGAAAGCAGAAGACAACTTAATGAGCAGATTCAAGCAAACGCTAACCTCATGACTCAACTTACTCAGCAACAACATCAGAATGCTGGAGGAAGCCCTGCTCTCTACTCCTCATCCGAAAGCTCCTCTTCATCCGATGAACCTCCCAGACGTAGACGTCATAAAATAGAAACAACGCAAGCATGTGTTGCTGATCGATCAACCCGGGATGGTCTGGGTTCTCTACCAGGAGCAATGGCTCCTCACTTACACCAAGAAAATCACACTCAAGCTGGAACGGGAAACTTAGGATCTGGAGTGCAAGTGGAAGCCGGACGGCCAGCACACCAAGGTCTTAATGCTGCTGGTCTCCAGGATACACAGTTGGTAGATCGCCAACAGAGAAGACACCGACTAGAACGGTCTCACAGGACAGACACCAACTTGCCATCTTCCATACAAACCCCAGACCTGTCAGCTATGGTCAGACAGTTGATGAAAGAGAATCAAGGCTTATCAAATGATGATTGGAGGGTATCTAGGAGTCATACTCTATTTACAGATGTTATCTTACAGGCCGAGTACCCCAAGAAGTCCAACATGCCGACTATTCCGGCTTATGAAGGAAAGAATGATCTCCGATAGCATGTGATGAGGTATGAATGGATGATGGACTCGACTAGAGCGAACCATGCGACCAAGTGCAGATGTTTTCCATTAACTTTATCCGGAGTCGCTACCATGTGGTTCACCCAACTTCCCCCGTGAACTATCTCCAACTTTGATGAGTTAGCGATGAAGTTTGTGGAATAATTCAGGATTCAAGCCACTCGTCCCAAGGATGTGATGTCCTTGTCCAGTGTGATTCAGACTCCAGGAGAGTCATTGAAAGAGTACTTACAAAGATTTCATGTTTCGGCCACTGAAGTTAGCAACCCTAATGACCACACAATTTTGATGGCCGTAATGAGAGGAGTGGATCCGGATTCAGAGTTTCGAGACTGGTTGGCAGGAAAGCCTCCGACTACGCTAGAGCATTTTTATTCAAAGGCTCATCAGTTCATACGAAGAGAGGAAGCCAGGTGGACAAGGCAAGATAAGGCACCAGGGCCTGTTCAGGAGACCGTAAAAAGCAACATCGCTGTAAAACAATCCGGAGACAACTCGGGGAAAGTCCAGGTCAATGTCCAGAATAAACCCAGGCAATCTAAGGGGTCCGGAGGAGGAAATCCCGGAAAGAAAAGAGAAGCAGGGAAATGGAAGCCGAGGATTCCAAACTACAACGAATACACCCCGCTGAATGCATCTCTTGAGAATATTTATCTATCAACTTGTAATACTTTTCAATACAGAAAGCCACGCCCAAAAGAGTCAACCGAGGAACAAAAGCGAACTGGGAAGTACTGTCGCTTCCATGAGACTTACGGGCACAATACTGAAGAGTGTAGACACCTACATGACGCTATGGAAAAGTTGATTAGACAGAAAAAGTTGCAGGAGTTTGTAAAGAATCCTCAAGAGGGTGGACAAGGAACGTCCAATCCCGGTCATGCACCAGCTCCACGTCACCCTGAGGAGCCTGCTCAGACCATGGGCAAACTGGTCATAAACATGATAATAGGCGGACCTCACCCTGCAGATAAGAACTGGCAAGAAATAGAGTGGTATGCTAATTCCTTGAGGCATGCAGATTTTGAGTGTTGTTCAAATGTGGAGGATGGGAACCCCGCTAAACAGCAGCGCATGATGACAGATGATATAGTATTCTGAAGCAGAGATGCTGACAAGGTGGAGGCTCCTACCGTTGACCCGATGGTCATATCTGCGACAATCGGGTTGGCATTTGTGAAAAGAATTTTGATTGATTGTGGAAGTTCAGTTAATATCGTCTTCAAAAAAGCGTATGACCAAATGAAGATGGAGACGAAAGATTTAAAACCATCTAAAGCTCGTATCCATGGCTTTAATGGTGTGGCAACCAATGCGGTGGGTTATGTTGAATTTCCAGTTGAACTGGGGCAAGGTGAGCGTAGGAGGGTGCGAATCCTACCTTTCATAGTTTTGGATGTAGATTCTCCATACAATGTGTTTCTGGGTCGACCGGCCCTGGCTGAGTTTAGGGCAGCATTGGCCCCGTGGTGTTTGACTTTGAAATTTCCAACAGACAAAGGAGCAGGTGTTGTGCATGGCGACCAGGCATACTATCGTGCATGTTATGTGGCTGAGTTGAGAGAGGCCCAGCGGAGAGAGAAAGGAATGGTTGCAGACAGCTCCGTCCGCAATCGAGTTGTTGAAAATTGACAAGTAATGCTCGAGCCCTGGCTCGGGCAACATGATCGGATCTGTAAAGACATAGATCCCAGAGATGATGATGAGGAACCCAGGGAAGAAAAGGCAGCGCCTGCTAAACTGACAATTGACATTTTAGTCAACCGGGATGATCCGTCACAAGTACTTAAGATTGGATCACAACTCGACCCCTCGATGGCCGAGGATCTTACTGACTTTCTCCAAGCGAATGTGGATGTTTTCGCTTGGACACATTCTGGTATGTGCGGGATTTCTCCCGCTATTGCAAGTCATGTGTTGAACATAGACTCGAGGTACGTTCCTGTGAAACAGAAAAGGAGGGGCATGGACCCGGAGAGGTCCGCAGCCCTCAAAGAGGAGGTGGACAAACTCAAAGCCAATGGGTTCGTCCGCGACGCCCTCTACCCAGAATGGGTGTCTAACCCTGTGCTTGTGAGGAAAGCAAATGGGAAGTGGAGAAATTGCGTAGATTACTCTGATTTAAAAAAAGCATGCCCGAAGGATAGTTTCCCTTTACCTAGAATCGACTAGCTGGTCGACTCAACTACCGGGCATGAGTTACTGTCATTTATGGATGCATACTCAGGATACAATCAGATCCCGCTGCATATTCCAGACCAGGAACATACCAGTTTTGTTACAGACGTTGGGTTGTATAGCTATGTATTGATGCCCTTCGGATTGAAAAACGCGGGAGCGACTTATCAGCATCGGGTGAATCGAATGTTTAAAGAACAAATTGGTAGAACAATGGAAGTCTATGTGGACGACATGCTCGTGAAGTCACGGCAGTCAAATGACCACATTTGAGACTTAGCAGAGATGTTTGACATACTCAAACATTATGGAATGAAAATCAATCCTCTGAAGTGTTCCTTTGGCGTTGCATCAGGGAAGTTCTTAGGTTTCATTGTAAATGAACGGGGCATCGAAGCTAACCCGGAGAAGATTCAAGCTATCCGAGACATACAAGTGCCCAAAACTTTAAAGCAGGTACAAAGCTTGAATGGAAAGGTGGCTGTGCTAAGTCGATTCATATCCAGAGCCACAGATAAGTGTACTCCCTTCTTCGATGTGATCAAGAAAGGAAAGAAAAATTTCGAATGGACATCCGACTGCGAGTAAGCGTTCTGAGCTCTGGTAAGGCATTTAGAAAGCCCCCTGGTGCTATCGAAACCGGTAGGCCACACTACAACAAAATAGCCTTTTAATAGCGTTTAAAAACTGCTGTTAAATGATATAACAGCGTTGTGAAGAACGCTGTATAACGACATGCGGTCGTTGATATGTAATTTCAAACAGCGAAAAAACAACGCTGTCAAAAATAATTTTCCACAGCGTTATTTTGTCGTTGTTTATTTAGTTTCTACAGCGTTTATATTTTGCTGTGGAAAAGTGTTTAGAGTGGTATTTTACATTTCTACAGCGTTTAAAATACCCTGTCTAAAACAAACTCACTAGTTTTCAACAGCGACAGGAAAACGTTGTTACTACTTATTCATCAGCGTTTGTAAAACGCTATAGTATCAATGTGATTTATGTTTTTAAATAACTTACAGCAAGGCTTTAACGCTGTCGTATTATCATGAGTTATTGTCCCAAAATACTGACCGCACTTTTTAAACGCTGTCGTTTATGACAAATCATACCACTACAATAATCACATATCCGTAATCTAATAGCATTTAATTATATTTCAATCGGATAATATACAAATCAAAGTAAAAAACTATAAAATAAAAGCATAACAATTGATCATTTCCATAAAACAGCTATACAATATATCCACGAACAAAGCTTACTTACAAACAACGATGAAATTTATAAACCATCTTCATATAACATTAGACAAATACCGAGTTACAAACAGAACACGTACAAGACAGTATTGCTAACAATTCTGTTGCCAAATATGATGCAGCTTTGAATGTCTCTTAGATCAATGCTAATGTCTACACCATAGAAGCAAACACCGAGTCAACCCCTGATCAATCATCTACTGCTCAATATACAACCAAATTGAGGTCCATGAGCAAAAACCAGATCATATGAAATGCCCTTTGAGTTTAAAGCTTTAATGCCTTCGGATGTTATTGAAAAACCTGGCCTGCAATAACATGGTTAATCAATTAAAAGCCAAAAACAAAAAAAATCAAAAAAAGCAAAGACAAGTAGCCATGCTAATGTTGGTAGGAACATGAGTACTGTTTTTTCAAACAGAAGGAAAACTAAATTAGCAGAGGATTCAAGATGTACTTTCATTCATAGACGTTAAGGTATATCTTATGTTGTATGAAAAATATATGTTTAAAAACCATTTTATATTACTAATGCAAATTTCTTACATAAAACTAATCAATGGACACATGTACTAGGGAGAGATAATGAGTGGAACATTTATTTATTTCCCACAACCAGTGCATTACGTGCCCATATGCTAAGCCAGCTTCCAACCTAATGTGTTAGGAACACTACATGTCCTGAATAGCATCAACAAAATATATTCTAGATATTAAGCATGGTATTTTAGGACCGTTTAAAAAAATTCACCTACCTATAACGATGAAATTTAAAAGTTAGTGATCAAATACAAATTTAAAATAACATATCTAATTTGCAACTACTGAAAAATTGCAGCACATATTTACATTTTAGCATTAGCTTAGTTTTGAATGTAATAAAAACACATTTTTGTATCACTATTACAAGTGCTTGTCCACAAATGAAATTTTCAAGTTTAATAATACTGATAGAAGACATAAGTTTGAATCAGACGATGATGCACAAAATTGTGCATGAGATGAATGTAGCATTAGCTTAGTTTTTGAAAAATAGAGCATTTAGTTTTTGAGTTGAAAAAACTGAGCATTAGCTCAGTTTTGACAAAACTGAGAAGCGCTGTTTTGAATTAAAACTGAGGTCAGTTTTGACAAAACTGAGAAGCGCCAATTTGAATCAAAACCGAGTTCAGTTTTGAAAAAAAACTGAGCATGAGCTTAGTTTTGAAATTAGTTTTGAAACAAAGCTCAGTTTTGACAAAACTGAGAGCTCATGATAAAAATGAAAGCCCAATGCACGAATGTATCTCACTTGATTAAAATTTTGTTCATCTGATGTACACAAACACTCACACATACCTAGAATGTCTTTGTGGATGTTTCATGAAATCTGGAATACATAATGTGAATATTAAGATTCAAATTGTTACTTGTTCACTTGACATAGATTTGAGAGTTGGTCAAATTAGAGCTTACATGTGACATTTTGGGCCATTAAGTATATTGCT
The DNA here is from genome assembly GCA_030737815.1 of Allium fistulosum. Lineage (NCBI taxonomy): Eukaryota > Viridiplantae > Streptophyta > Magnoliopsida > Asparagales > Amaryllidaceae > Allium > Allium fistulosum. The sequence goes on along the minus strand of CM060904.1, from coordinate 406,602,471 downwards.
GCGTGTTTATGATATGTGATGCATTCATCGATTAAAAATCTTGAGAAACAACGTTTGCAATGATTCATGTTAGCTTTAGAGAAAGTTACGCTATGAATAGAAAGTGTTTAGGCTTTACATCTATTTTCTAAGAAAGTGCACCTTTACCAAGATTTAAAATTCATATTTCAATTTTGTTTCAAGAAATTTTCAATTTCAGTTTTGTTTCGAGAATTTCAAAAATTCCTTTCTAATTTCATTTTCTATGTCACGATATTTTATATAAATATATAAATTAATAAAATTTATTCATATAAGCAATTTGGAATTTATATAATTTGGAAAAATATTCACATAAATTTTAAATAAATTATTTTATACTAATTGGTTGACAACAATGGTGCACACAAGTGATGCATAACAGGATGCATGGGAGCATGATGCATTACAAAGAATGAACGACAAAGGTGCATGATAATGGTAACTTAGTGAAATTTTTATAATAACCATACTTGGTCATCTTAGTTAAATTTTTGTAATACTTAGTTAATTGTTATGAACTTATTTAACATTTATAAATCTTAGTTAACTTATTATTATTATAATTCTTAGTTAATTACTACTACTACCACTATTATTATAGAAGATTTAATTATATTTATATTTTTATATACTTAGTTAGTTTTTATAAACTAAACTTGTTAATTTTATAAAACTTAGTTAACTTAGTTAAATATTTATAATACTTAGTTAATTTTTATAAACTTATTTAATATTTACAAATCCTAGTTAACTTATTATTATTATAAATCTTTATTATTATTATTTTATTATTATTATTATAGAAGATTAATTATATTTTTATATACTTAGTTAATTTTTGTTAACTAAACTTGTTAATTTTTATATACTTAGTTAATTTTTATAAGCTAAACTTGTTACTTTTTATAAAACTTAGTTAATTTTATTATTATTATTATTTAAACTTTTATAATACATAGTTAATTTTTTTAAACTTATTTAATATTTGTAAGTCTTAGTTAACTACATTATTATTGTTGTTGTTTTTATAGAAGATTTAGTTATATTTTATATTTTTATAATACTTGGTTAATTTTTATAAACTTATTGAATTTTTATAAGACTTAGTCAATTTTTATAAACCTGGTTAATTTATTATTATTATTAAAGACTTATTTAATTTTTATAAAACATAATTAACTTAGTTATTTATTTATTGTACAGATCCAGTAGTATATTGCTAGAATTTATGGTCATAATTTTTATAATATAATTTAATTTTCATAAAACAAAATTAACTTAGATAAATTTTATAATATTAGGTACATGCTTATTGTGTACTGTTAAATGGTAACATTTTTTGAACAAAAATATAATGTGTTTGAAATTCAAGCTTAACATTTATAAATTGCATAAATATGTGAGGTACACGATAATAATTCGGAACAGTTGATCATTTACTATTATATCAAACTATCTACTAGTTGAATGTGGAAACTAAACCTAGGCATCAATTGCGCGTTGAGTAAAATGATCCAAGAAACTTGACGTTCTTTTAACTCCTTTCATAGTTCAATGTTACTAGCTTCGAGTAAAGAAACTTTATAACGAAGAATCTAAATCACATAGATAACTTGAACTCATGCAGGAAAGAAGCACAAACAAGAAATTATAAACACAATCACCATACCTGAAGTTCTTCAAAAGGACCTCCACCAGGAGAAAAAAGAAGCTCGGTTTGTAGGTGCTCTAACTGACTACTCAATCTTTGCATTTCAAAATTCACGGGATCACGGTCAATCTACAAAGTAAATGACATCAAAATTATCTATATAATCTATCATAATAATATGATAATGAGAATATTCAAAATATTTAACGATTATAAAGTTATATTCAAAATATTGAAATATAATCTATCATAATAATATGATAATCTATCATAATAACATCTAAATCATTACACACTTTTAGATAAAAAATCAGTTAGTTGCCATTAACATGCCCTAGCAGAACTTTTTTTGAATAATGCTAATTCATATAGCATTTTCTATATAAAAGAAAAGGAGTTCAGCCACTGTTTATATATTTTGATCTTGTTTTACATTAATTGTAGGCTAGAACTAAGGAGTTTCAACATAAATGTCATACGTGTAGTTTCGGGTGCAATTAAATCAAATCTAGGAAATTCATCAATGGCCAAGTATAGCAAAATGCCCGAATGGAAATATTATAAACAATTTGAGGCTGCAATATGCTCACATACTACTCTTTCTCAAGGTCCCAGAGCTACTCCTGTAGAAGAGTTTGCAAAGAAAACTGTTGATGTTGTTTTGAAGAAGAGCCCCCTGCTTGGTTTTCTTATAGGCAGCCATCAACTATCTTTGCTATAATTCATTATCTTCCTTTTTTCCTCAAAGATTTTATTTATAGACTTGTACTCAAATGCTGAATTAAATATGGGTCTTTTTATATTGTTTTTTAGTCAATCTGTGCACACTAGTCCTGACATAATATTTGCTAAATTATGTTATGTATGATAAACATCTCACAAAATAAGTTTATATATTTATATGTAATTTATTTGCATACTCAGGCGGTTACTTATACTGTCATGTTTGTGCCTTAGTTCTGAAAATTCTATTAAACTAGAAAAACAATTCATATGTTTAGTGTGAAAAACACATTCATAATTTGAACAATACTAATTTGTATGCTATAAATTTTGTTAAGCTCAAAAAATTTCTGTTAGTAATGCTTACCTTTTAAAACCATGGACTTGAAACATTTCTGTTAACTGTACTTTAACTATGACGTGAAAGAATTGCTTCCACTAGCCTTTTGTTTTGAATTAGAATATTAACCTTAGAAGTCCCAGGAAAGTAGTAAGGAACTTATACACATAGTTTATCTATATGTTAGATTAATCAAGTTTTTAAAAGTTAGTTAAAGCATAGAAGTATAATTAATAGAACAATTAATTCATGAAACTGATATGCAACAAAAGCGAAAAGCCTAAATATATATATATATATGTATGTATGTATATATATATATATATCAGTTTGAGAATCTGTGGGACAATAGTAAAGAACTTATACAGATATACCCACAGTTTATTTTTAAGTGTGTTTAATAAAAAAGTTAAAGCATCTTGAAGCATATAAGTATAACTAATAGAACAATTGATACATGAAACTGATTTGTAGAAAAAATGAAAAGCCTGAAATAAAATATAAATAAATCAACATGATATTTTTATATGCATACCTAGTTACTTTTTGCAAACTATACACAGTCTTCAATGTTATGCCAATCTAAACCTGAAATAAAACTTAAGCCTTCGTGTTCAATAAATGAATAGGAGAAGCTGATTTGATCCTTTACTATACCTTAGAAGCAAATTTTGATGTATCACTAATTGTGTGTCTGCAACTTCCAGTTGGAAACCTGAAGAAAAATATAGTAAGAGATAAGTAAAAGATATTATGAATGTATTACTAAACTGACAAACAAACTTGTAGTAAAAGATATAAGCTCAGAAGTAAATCCAACTATGATCCAAACTAAGCTGATAAACAAATTGATGTTCACGTGTCCTCTAAAGAAATTGCTCACGTTAATATTCACTACTCATAGTTACTTGATATATGCCCTGCGTAAAGATTTGGGGCATACATTACAGTTCTACCCATATAATGGAGAGAATCCAAAATAGTTATGTAAATGATATACAAGCTAAACCTTAAAATTAATATGAAGAAGAATATATAAGGCTGGCTAATCATAGATCTTTATGTCATTTTCAGAACTTAAAAAGAACAGTACCCATCCATAAGCCTACTACCTCTAAACAACTAACTAATAAGAAAGTCTATATTTCAAAAGTTGCATCTTCAGAAAACAAAGAAACGACTTTGTTAATTCCCATCAAGGAATTATTGCCATGTGTCTAAATCAAAATGACAATCATATTCCCACAACCTGAGTGAGATCAAAGTCTGAATCAAAACCTAAAAATCCATGTCAGGATCAAAATATGAATCGAAGTTTGAATAAAAACTGAAGACTTCTGGAATTAACCTTCTAACAAAAACTAAATTAGTATACGATCAATGGATACAAACATCAGAGAAAACAAGACAAATTTGAACTGAATCGGTCAACGTACCTGAAAGAGAGAATTAGGGCACTATGAAATTGAAAAATAAGGGAAATAGAGAACGACGAAAATTGAATGGAAGGGAATTAGGGTAGGATGAAATTGAGGAACGAGGGAAATGAAAAGAAGAGGGAATAAGAAGAGGGAAAGCAATTTTTTTCACAAAGTGTAATAATGAGAGAGGCAGTGAGAAATGTTTTGAACTTAACGTTATGTCAGCGTTTTGACGAAAACTAGTTCGTTTAAAATAATTTTTAACTGCATTTGTTTAATAAACGCTGATAATTGTTGCTGTTAAACCTTTGATAGAGATGTCAATCAATATTGGAGTTCCATGTTGCATGTGTATTAGAGAGGATTAAAATCTCACTGTTGAAATTTTATAAGTGTAATTTCTAGCATAGTTGAACCACTTTACTAACTTTTTCCTTCATTTATCCGACACCCTTAATTTATTTTATGTGCAAAAAAGATAAAGATATAGCACAAAGTGTCTGCCAATACATTCAAGAATTTTCATGAGTAATGAGTTTAACTATAGGTAACATCATCATAGATCAAAATTATGTTAGGAAGTTTTCAACCAAATTATAGAGGTTGATAAGCAAAACGAAGGATACAATAGAAGAATTGTTATATATAAAAACCTGTCCATGACGAACTATTTCATACTTGTTTAGCTTCTTCATTGCATAAACATGGCCAGTTGACTTTTCCCTACATACCCTGACCTGCATATTGTTTGAAATATTCAATAATTAATTTTGAAGTATATGATATCAAATCAAAATTATGATTTCACCTTAATTAACAAAGCTACGTTGTACAGTGCTGGCTACTTATTTTTTTTCTCTTCACATACTCCAGGTTAGGCCATTTCTCTTTAAGAATCATACAAAAATCTGTCCTTACAGTCGCTAGTATTGGCATGTGGCCATATGCATTTCTTGACAATGTTTAAAAAAAAGTTTATATAAAGGGCTCAACAACATGTACTCTATTCCACAATATCTTGTTCGAACTTGATTTTAAACTTGAAGGTAAAATAATTTTAAAAATATTCCAGGGTATGATTTAGTTTCAGTTTTCAGTTTTCTTTTCTACATGTTGTGAGAGCATCATTGGAATGGAATAGAGGAAAACCAATAAGCATTTCATACATGATAGCCCCAAGTGACCACCTAAAGAAATCAAAATTCAACATTTTAATCATTAATATTAACATCAGATTTTAGAGTAAAATATTATTAGAATTGATGCATACTAAGAAATTTTATATTTTTAACAATTGGTTGAACTTTTAAGAAGCATTATGCAAAATGATTACTTTATAACTGACAAATATATCAAAAAAATGAATCACATATTATGTAGAAATCATTTTGATAACTGAATTAGATAACTGACAATTGCATTTTTTATTTTAATAAATGATATTGTGCAGAAATCATTTTCACTGGTGGGTATTAGGATAGACAATGTGGCCTATTAGTGATGCATTTCCTCAAATGGATGTGATGGTATACAATACGTTTTAATAAAAGTCTCTTATGAACCTCGCATAAATGGAGAGAATAGACAGGATGCGATTTATGGCTCTCAAATTTCCAATAATTTTTAATCAGAGAGGCTTTTCATTTGCATCTTGAAAAATATTGCTCAATTCTTACATAATTTAAGACTCCACTCTCAGTTAGAAGTTATACATCAAGAAGTTATACATCAAATATATGTTTGCAGCATGCCTTTGCTAATCCACCAAAATTAAAATCTAGACTTTGATCAGGTGTCAATGCAACACAAACATCCGATTTGAAAGATTTATTTAGTAATCAAATGAAGCATTTTAATTCTTCAAATGTCTATGTAATAATATTCATTACAAGACAACATGAGTAAAACACTTTAGCAGTAGAAAGATAAATGAAACACACACCAACATAGCGATTTCAGTTTTTCTCAAATATTAGCTATTCGGTTCAATAGCAAGTGCAATAAAATATTAGATTTAACAATTAAATAAAGAAAATCAAAGTTTGCATTCAATATTCAATCAAATTTGAACTAATTTAATTTCGAGCTCGAATTTGCATTTCTCTGCTTACCGATGGCAGCGATGAAGGGTATAGGGTGGCGAGTGCGACGCGACTAAGCTCCAAGCGATGTGATTGGCTGACTTAATGAACGATTTCTCTCCGATACAAGCATAACCAAGCAGCCACGACTTTGTGAGCAACGGTCATGATAGAGAGGAGTAGTTTTAAAGAATTTGTTGAGCAGAGGAATTAAGATTTGGAGAGGAGTCATTTAAAAAATTTTGCAGAGAGGAAGCGATTAAGATTTGTAGGCATTGGTGATTTAGGGTTGCTTATTTTTGGCAGAAGAGGGAAATTAATTATACGCGGCAATGAAATTTTCAGAGGGAACGACATTTCGCAACTTTCTGAAAAAAATCTCAGTGTTTTCCTACATTGTCTTCAGATTTTCCTACCTATAAAAGGTTGCACAACAGCAATCAACGTATAAACGCTGTTCTCCATTGCCGTTAAAAGCAATTTTTCTTGTAGTGTCATGAGATGTTGTATGTGTACTTGGCTGTATCCCAGCATGCTATCAGTACGACTCTGGTTCGGGAGGAGGACAGAGTTCAAAAGCCAGTGTACTATGTTAGTAAACATTTGACGGGGGCAGAAAGGAATTATCCTAAGATCGAGAAACTAGCATATTGCTTGGTGATTGCATCACGCAATCTTCGTCCAAACTCTCAGGCACACTCAATTAGTGTTTACACTGATCAACCCTTGCGACAGGTACTCCAACGACCAGAAACTTCTGGAAGGATGTTAAAATAGAATATCGAGTTGAGCCTGTTCGATATTACCTACCTGCCACGAAGGGCCATACAAGGGCAAGCGCTAGCAGACTTTATCGCTGAATTCACCATGTCGGACGAATCGGGTAGTAGCGATGTCATACCCCCCGTTCGATGGAAGCTGTACACCGACGGGGCATCTAACGACCATTGCTTGGGAGCTGGTATAGTTCTTGTGACTCCTGAGAACCGATCAATTTGTTATGCTTTGAAGCTTGAATTCCCAGCGACGAATAATGAAGCTGAGTATGAAGCATTGATTGCTGGTTTGAGACTTATTAGAGAACTAGGCGTAAAATTGGTTGAAATCTTCTGTGACTCACAACTGGTCGTATACCAAGTGCGAGGGGACTATCAAGCGAAGGGACAGAGACTTGCCCCATACCTCGCTCGGGTTCAAGAGCTGCTAGCAAATTTGGAATACTATGATATTTCGCATGTCCCGTGTGAACAAAACAGAGAAGCTGATTCATTGGCAAAATTTACGAGTACTGGTGATGCACAACAAATGGGATTGGTTCCCGTCGAAACCTTACATACTCCGAGTATAAATATGATGGAGATAGATTTCGTGTTAGAAACTGAAATCGAGAAAGAATCATGGATGACCCCATTCAAACAATACATATTACACGGAACCTTGCCCGAAAGAAGGAATGAGAGCCGACAAGTCATTCGTAAAGCTTCAAAGTATATAATGCAAGATGGATTAATGTATCGGAGGGGGTTCTCAGTTCCCTTACTCTGGTGCATCGCCCATAATGAGATAAAACGAGTTTTGGTGGAAGTGCACGAACGAGAATGTAGTGACCATGCTGGGGGGCAATCACTCGCAAAAATGATCCTCCGCTATGGGTATTATTGGCCAACTGTGAATCGGGATGGTGCAGACTACGTAAGAAAGTGCGACAAATGTCAAAAGTTTGCAAAAATCCCAAGAGCTCCTCCAACGGAAATTAAGCAAATGGTTAGTCCTTGGCCATTTGCGATTTGGGGGATCGATATAATCGGTTCCTTACCTATTTCTAAGGGTGGTGCGAAATATGCAATTGTCGTAGTTGATTATTTTACCAAATGGATAGAAGCAGAGCCCTTAGCCACAATCACCACCAAAAAGGTCATTAATTCGTTGTACGAAACATTATATGCCGCTTTGGCCTCCCAAGGACTATCATAACTGACAACGGAACTCAATTCGAAAGTTGAGAGTTCAATGAATTTTGTCAAAAGTATGGCATTGAAAAGAGGTTTGCAGCAGTTGCCCATCCAAAAGCCAATGGGCAGGTGGAAGCCGTGAACAAAATAATCAAGTCCATATTGAAAAAGCGTATGGAAAAGGCTAGAGGCAAGTGGATGGATGAACTTCCAACGACACTTTGGGCTTATAGAACCACCCACAAGTCAGCGACTGGCCATACTCCATTCGCATTGGCATATGGCATGGAAGCCGTTATACCCGTAGAAATTGAAGTTCCATCACATCGGGTAACTCATTATGACCCTAAGACGAATCAGGATCTTTTGTTGGAATCACTGGACTTCATTGATGAAAAACACAAAGAAGCTAATTTAAGAGCGGCTGCATACAGACACCGAATCGATCGATATTATAATGAAAAGGTCCGGCCGAGAATCTTTGATGTTGGTGACCTCGTTTTGAAACGAGTTTTCCCAGTCCCGTCACATATGAATCCCACATGGGAAGGTCCATACGTCATTGAACGGAAGCTTGAAGAGGGAACTATCAAGCTAACGACCGTTGAGGGTGCGATACTCCCCCGAGCATGGAATAGCGAGCATCTGCGACATTATTACACTTAGTCTATTTCTTTCATATTTTAGTTGCAATTATTTCCAGCACATTTTTATTTCGTTGATTCTTAGTTTTCGGCATGTAATAAGACAAATTAGCTTGTTTTCCTTTATAAAGGCTTGAAACCATTTTTTCCATGAATTACTAATGTTTCTATGCATGATAATCCGATGGCAAACAACTAGAGTTATATTATTCTGTCTGACGTACGAACGCGTATAAACAACTTTGAAATCTCCAAGTCCCCAGAGTGCGGACCGGAGTACTCTGAGTCCCCAGAGCGTGGACTAGAGTATAAACGACTTGAAATCTCCAAGTCCCCAGAGTGTGGACCGGAGTACTCTGAGTCCCCAGAGTGCGGACTAGAGTATAAATGACTTGAAATCTCCAAGTCCCCAGAATGCGGACCGGAGTACTCTGAGTCCCTAGAGTGCGGACTAGAGTATAAACGACTTGAAATCTCCAAGTCTCCAGAGTGTGGACCGGAGTACTCTAAGTCCCCAGAGTGCAGACTAGAGTATAAACGACTTGAAATCTCCAAGTCCCCAAAGTGCAGACCGGAGTACTCTGAGTCCCCAGAGTGCGGACTAGAGTATAAATGACTTGAAATCTCCAAGTCCCCAGAGTGCGGACTGGAGTACTCTGAGTGCCCAGAATGTGGGCTAGAGTATAAACGACTCAAAAATCTCTAAGTCCCCAGAGTGCGGACTAGAGTACAAATGACTTGAAGTCTTCAAGTCCCTAGTGTACGGACTAAAAAATATTCTAAGTACCTAAAGCGTGGAATAAAGGATGTACAATTCCAAAGAATCTCCGAGCCATATGAAAACGAATTGTGGGTTTATGTAACTCACAAGAGCTTGGGTTTCGACCACAGTTATACAGTAAGATGAACAACAAAAATCAGTTGAAAGACAAAGGAACTAAATTTTATTTATCAATCCAAAATGAGGTCCTACTACAACTCCTCCAGAACCCGGAGACAAAAGTCTATCTACATTGACTATGAAAGTAAATAGAAATAATTACAAAATCTAAGCTAACTCTCGTTGAACGAATATAACAGCCACTTCTTTGTTTTCTTTGGTTTCTTTTCCTTCCTCGTTTTCTCAGATGACTCCTCCCCCATGCGTTTTCGCTTGGACACTTTGCTTGATGGGGAAGTAGCGTATGAGGAAGAACGAGGGACTTCTAGTGGCCTGGACCCACCAGGGAGGATGAACTTTAGAGGCCTGTTCAATGGATCATCTAACTACACTACTTGGGGCTCGATCTTGATCTCAACTTTCTTCTTTTTCTCTTCTGTGAGTCACTCCTTCATGCTTACTTTTGAAGTATGTTCGGAAGCACCTGTAATCTCAACTTCATAGCTTTCTTCAGGTGACGGAGTTTCAGACTTGTCCTCGTCAAGCGCCTCAATCACCCGAGCATCAGGACCGGGAGTCTTACCCTCTTAACTTTCCCATTTTTCTCCTTGGCGTCATCGCTCCTTGGAGACGGATCAGGTTCAGGACGGTCTGCGCAAAATCACAAGAGATGAACGTTAGAATACAATAACCTCTCATCGAAAATGACGTTTCTTTGAACTTTAAGAAGAAGAGTTATATACCGGCTTCTTGCTGGCTCTCAACCGTCTAAGGAGTCTCACCCTCTGGAATGGGAGATAAAACATGAATGCCGAGGCCAGGGTCTTCCAGGTCATAACCAGCGTGTTGCTCGAATGGATCAAGTACTGGCCGATCAGCCGATTGAGTAGGAGGAGGAGCTGGAGATTCGGCTCCGGATGGGCCAGCAATGTCACTTTTTTCCTTTGATGAGGGCGAGTCTTTGCTGAAGAGTACCCTCGCTGCAGATAAGTCCGAAGGCTCGTTCCCCCAAAGGAATTCCTTTACCAAGGCCCCTTCATCAACCACTTCCATTCCCGATTCAATTTTCTTTATCTTTATAAGAGTGTTCCATGCCTCGGCTAGAGATTCGAGATAACCCTCACCAAGAAAAGTCAAATCCTGATGCATGAGGACGCGAGCGTTGTATTCTGCTATAAGTGGGTCGAACAAGCACTTGATCTCCTCCCTACCTGCCTCGGCAGCTGCCTCGAGGCGCAAATCGATATCATAAAGTGCCATCTTTTTACCTTCCTCACGGGCTATCTCCTTCAGTGCTTCGGCTCTGGAAAGCCCCTTATCTAGTTGTGTTTTGAGGAGTCGAGTGGCAACAATCTCATTGCAATATCGTTGGGACTCCTCCTGAGCAGCTATTTTCTCTTCCTTCTCCTTAGAGAGTAGTTCTTCCAACTCTTTGACCCGCAGGGCAAATGCATCCCTTTCTTTTTGAATAGAGTCCTTTTCTAAAGCCAAGGCCCCGCGGCGTTGGACCACTTCGTCAATTTCTTTCTTATGAGTTATCTCCAGACGATTGACGGCCTCTGTAGTATCTTTAGCTTTTTGTTAGGCAACTGCGAGTTGGGACTTGTACAAAAAGAGCTCTTTATCCTGAGCTTTGATAATGTCTTTATCATGAATGGCTTCAAGCTTCAGGCAGTCAATTTCGTGTTGACGCTCCACAGAGACTTCCGAGACTTTTTCAGCTAGATGCATGAATGCATCATGTTGAACATAAACGTCGTTGTTGCAAGTAATGGCGCTCTGTTTGACATGTCCCGGAATGTGATGGATCGCCGGGAGGAACTTCAGACCATCGAAGCAGATTTTGGGGAACTTAACTTTAAGCTCAGCTAGCTTCTCCGATATCGTCGGATCTATCGCGGAAACAGGGGGAGATGGCTTTGAAAGTTCAGTCTTTTTATGATGTTCCCGAGACTGCCGTGTGCTGGATGAACTAGAGTGTTGATCACGGGGGACATCGAATTGGGATCCCTTATGTGTAGACTTCTCCCTGCCTTGCTCTGATTGAGAAGGATGATCGCGAGAATATGAGGACTGGCTGTATATTTTCCTTCGATAAGTTGATTCTCAGGGGCGATAGTCTCGGTCTCCAGAGTCGTCTCTGTCTCGGCGCTTGCCGGGGCCCGAATCTCAGCCAGAATGGTGAAAAATAAATGACCCGCAAAGACGATCGAGTCCGTGAGTGAATCCCATGTTACCTGCACAGAATTTAAACAACGACGAGTTAGCTAAGGGTAGAGCGATGACGGAAATTTAAGTGCAAGGTGAAGTGCACGTGTCTGTGTGTGTCCTAGTGTCTCCCCCGGAAGGACCAGCTTTTTTGGCTTTACTTATCGGAGTTTTCTCTCCCTGATTTTGGACTTGAGCACCTTCATCACCTTTCGTGGGCGAGCAAACCTTCAGGACTTCCGGATCATCGAAGCCATAATTAAGCAAATCGTCGGGAATAGTGAGGTCCGACAAGCCTCTCAATGAACTCTCTAAGTGTTGAGGAGAAGGCTCTTTCTCCATTGGAGTAAGGGTGACCTTAGAGGTTCCACCCACCGTCTTCTTCCTCAATTTGTAGGTCAACTTCTTCTTCCCTTCGAAGGGGAAGGTGTCTTCTCAATATTATCGAGTCCCGAGCAGGGCTAACATTTTCGCCCTTTACTTCAAGCATTTTTGCTTCTCTAATCTCCCCCTCCTCTGGTGTATCAGGGGCGTTACATGCTGAAGAACTAGCCTGCTTTTTTCCTTTGCCTGAAGCAGGCCTGGGTATAGTGACGGCTTAAGGGATGCTTATTCGGCGACCTTCCGCCAGCAGCCCAAAATTCGTGAGCGATTCATTTGAAATGAGAGATCTGATGTCCCTGTCTTTTGCAGGAATAGCTCGGATAGCTTCGATAGCTTCAGAGTATCCGGAGCCTTCGGGACGTGGGTTGATACCTGTAAGAGTATAGAAAGAGTTAGAAAAAGTGCAGTTTCCGCCAAACACGTGTATTGATCCAGAAAAAAGACTTACTCCCTTCCACCCATCTCTTCGCGAAGCCGGGAGGACAGCGCACGTAGAACCACTCCTGTTTATACTGGGCGAACTTGCTCCATGCCCCAGTCAGGATTTGACACTTGCTATGCGGCTCAAGGAATACAAAAGATGGACTATCTGACCGTCTCTTGAAGCGATAGATATAACGGATATCGCCAGGAGTCGGGAGCCTGAAAAGTACACTCATGAAGAGAATGCAAGTGCCGTATATGAACGCGTGGCTGTTTGGATGTAATTGCGATGGGGCGATCTCGATATACTGTAACAGGTCCCGAAGAAAGGAGTTGAATGGCGGCACGCTACCGACCCAGCACATGAATCTGTTGCAGGCTGTATATACTACTGGGGGCAAGTGAGGACGATCCTGTCCCATGGAACCAACATGTCGTCGAAAGGAATCCCGTGTACTGAGCATATACGGCGAAGCGTGCTTTCATTAATCTTCGAGGCTTGAGAATCGATCGGATCGTCTAAAAAGATCGCTACATCCAAGGCATCGGGTGCCAAGTCGTCAGATGCGATCGCGGGGTTTGGCACGTCTTGTACAAGAGTAGACGACAGATTTGAAGTTCTAACTTCTTCTTATTGAGAAGATGGCCCGGGTCTATCCGAGATTGTGGCAAAGCTGGATTTCCTAGACATCCCTGATGAATGTTGGATCAGATGAAACACTTGTTTGAACTATACTTGAAAAACGATCGACATTAGACATAACAACAAAAATACTTCCCCCGTGTGGTGTGTGAACCAGTGCAACCATTCAAGTATAAGTGCCAAGGAATTAAAAGTCACAGAGTTGGTGAAATAAAGTTAAGCTTTGAACTTTCGTCTTCAAAGACCGTCATCGCTGACCGTCTCCAAGGGCTTATCGTATGATGCTTTCTATTTTGAGCTCGGCATCGACACTGTATGTTGAAGGTTGTTATCTGTTTTAAACAAGTTAAATTCAGGTTTATAGTTGTCACAACAAAAGAGTTATCAGTCTGGATTGTCCTATATGCTTAATTGCTTAAGTCCTTGTCCTTGTTCACTGTCATGTTTTCGAGCATAAAAAGTATGTTAACAATGCATTTGTGTTTGAGTTGGGATGGTTCTGACTGTTATAGCCTACTGTCAAGCTTAATGCCGGACGGCGCTGCAGAGACTCAACCTCCTACACTCCCTCTACCCCGTTCGAAATTCAGCAGGTCATGCCGAGCCGTGGCCATGCCGAGCCGCATCGTTCGGCACCATAAACCAACTTCATTCCTACGCTCCCTCTCTACCGCTCGGCACAGGAAGGTCGTTTGGCAAGTCATGCCGAGCCGCATCGCTCGGCGCTCTGCCCATAACTTCTACCTCTCTCCTGTACTCCTTATTACCTCGTTCGGCATGAGGGAGCCATGCTGAGCCGTAGTTATACCGAGCCACATCGCTCGGCATGCTAGACCCAACTCCAACTTCACTCCTACACATCTTTCCATCGTTCGGGATAAGGAAGTCATGCCGAGCCACACCCATACGTCTTCCTCTAACTCCTTTCTTCAAACAAATTAAACATCTTCCTAAATGGCCAATCAATCACTACTTCAACTCGCACACAGCCCTCGACCAATAGTAATAAACCTCACCAATTCCTACCTGGCCGACACCCTCTTCTTCTTCATCTCTATCTAATCCTAAGGCATGTCTAGAAACCTCAAATCCACCTTCCATATCTACACGACTTCCATTATTCATTGGTTAGAGGAAGGTCGTAAATTCAAGTCTCGTCTAAAATCTCTATTCGAAGAGAGTCGAATGAATGAAGAGTTCATACCTAGAAGAAGGGATCGAGGTCTAATGGGGTGCTCGATTTAGAAGTGGAGTCCTCTCGGATTTGTTATTGAAGGCAGTCGAGGTGTAACGTGTGGAACTCGGGAGTCGAAAAGGAGATTGAGGTGTTGGAAAAAATCTAGAAGGAGGTATGTTCGTAAGAATATTAGAGCGGAGGTAAAAGGTAAGAAGGAAAGAAGAAGGGAAGTACTGACTTTATAGTGGGAAGGAAAGAAGGTGAAGAGACAGTGAACGATAGAACCGTTCAAGACACCTCGGTCGTTCGGCATCAATATGTCGTTCGACATTGAGGGGTCGTTCGGCGTCACTATGTCATTCGGCATCAAGTCCCCGTTTGGCATCGAGACCTCGTTCGGCATTAGTATGTTGTTCGGCATTCAATGCCTCATTCGGCATTCAAGAGGTCGAAAGAAAGCGCTATCGAAAAGACGGAATGAGGACTTAAAGGAAAACAGGGAGTACTCATTATTCAAAGCGCATCATGTTCATCCACATGATACACTTTAGGGGGCAAGTGTTACCCAGCTGTTTGACCATGTAGCATGAGGCTCAGCACGGGCCTCGTTCGGCACATCTCCCATCGTTCGGCATAGAGCATCGCTCGGCACAAGGCCTCATTCGGCATAGGAGGGTCGCCCGGCATGTTGCCTCGATTGGCATAAAGACACCGTTCGGCACAGCACCTTGTTCGGCATAGAAAGGTCATTCGGAATCACTCCTCGCTCGGCATAGAAAGGTCGTTTGGCATCACTCCTCGCTCGGCATAGAAAGGTCATTCGGCATCTCACCTCGCTTAGCATAGAAAGGTCGTTCGGCATCTCACCTCGCTCGGCATAGGAAGGTCGTTCGGCATGGGTGTGCGGCTCGGTATGCGAATGTCGTTCGGCACTAAAGGCTCGTTCGGCACACGGGCTCGTTCGGCACACCTCCCCTCGCTCGATACTTACCGTTCGACATCTGTGGTTCGGTGCGCAGAAGATACTTACCACGAGCCGAGGTATCTTGTTCCTAGGCCCATGAGGGAAGTCCAACCCATCTTCTTCTATAAATAGAAGGGCAGGTGCACAGTGAAATGGACCTTTTTCGAGAACACTGGGGAGACTCTACTGCATTCCAGACTTATTCTATTTGATTAAGCACTTGTATCCAAGTCTTTATAGTACAGATTGTATCTGTATTTAATCACTTTTGAAAGCAATAAAGATCAAAACTTAAAGTGGACGTAGGCAATTACGTTGAACCACTATAAATCCGGTGTTCTTGTTTTTTCACTTAATTTAGCATACAGTTCTCTGTTTTAATTTACTTTCTTCATTACTCTCTCTACACAATCATTCTCAAGGGTGTTAGTGACCAATTTTGGTGCTAACACATTAGTAGTTGTTTTGTTTAACAATAATATATATATATACATTCTGTTTTAGTTTATATGTATATTTTGTTATACGTAAGTTCTATAAATTTAGGTGGTAAGTTATTTGGGTATATACATCAAATAGAGCAGGGTTTGTATATATTTTTCTTGTATGTGTTAGTTCATTTCATATATGATCTGCATCCGTTAGTTTTAAGTATAGGTTTGTTGTATATATATATATATTCTGTATATATATAGAAAAATAAGACTCGTTTTATAAGGTTCATATATAGGGATTTATATAGACAGGCCAGTATAAGAACTATGTGGTCTGTTGTAAAAAAAAGTAAAGTTCATTCAGTGAAATATTATAGAGTATCTTTAGTTATAGAGGTCTATATATGTATATTCTGTTGGATTTCTATATATATATATATATATGTCAGATCAGTTTATATTCTTGTTAAATATATATATGTGTTCTATAACTAGGTGTTTACAGTAAATTTAGATGTGTTTAAAAGATATGGGTTTGGTTTCAAACATATGTATATATAGATTTCATCTTTGTGTGTTTGGATTTAATATTGGTTTGAAATTTTGCATATAGATTTAAAATTTAAGGTTTATATAGATTTGTTGTTTTCTATTGCATATGTACAAGGTGATATTTCCATATCTCTATATAAGTATTTATTTCAAAATTTTATTATGTATATATGTTTATAAATGTATGTTTATATAAGGAGTAAAATCTAGTTGATTTATATACAAATTTATGTAAGTAGTTGCATTTTTTTAGTATGCATATCTAAGTATTTATTCCAAATTTTATTGCGTAGATATGTTTGTTTTGTTTTGTGTTTAGCTAAAACAAGGATTTTGAAATATATATGTATATATAAAATTTAAAATGTGTTTGAATTTAGAATATGATTTGATATATATATATAGTATTTATAGCTATATATAAGTTCACTAATATCAATTTTTTCATCAATCCAGTCTGATTGATTTCGTCAATTCTGGTTTATCGGCTTGTCCGTCGAAATCATGTCTATCGTGCTTTGCTTCACAATACGTGCTTGGATTCGTAATTCGATATCAGTGTGAGTATCTGTGTCATCCCCTGTTTTCTCTAGCCTCGAAAGGTGAGCAATCACTCACGATTAACTTTCTTATATTTATTAAATTTGATTTCAACTGAAACGACAATTGAAATATGCTGGAGTTAGTTATATACATTGCGATATATATATATATATATGCTGTTATCTGTATCTATTCACCTGTGACATCGTACACCATTATCTGTTACTATATTGATGGTATATACCTGTTTGATATATACCTGTTATATTATTATCATATCTGTTATCACTCTACAAGTTCCCTGTTAGTATAGAATTCACTATGGGTTGAAATGATACATACCCGAATGATCTATAGAATAGGAGAAAATCGTTATGGGTTGAAATGATAAACCCAAGCAATTTTCAATGACATTGAATTTGGGATTGTGGGTTGAAAAGATATATACCCGTATATATTTAAATTGCGGATTGAAATGATAAATATCTGTATCACTTGACCGTAGGATAGAAAATTTTATACAGACACCGTTGGTCTATATATAAATATTCTGAAAATGACTTCTATGGTTTTGAAAAAAAAATATGGTTTTAATAAATATTGATTTTTATTATTAAAGTTGATTTAATAAAGTTGATTTAATCAATAAAAATATGCTTTATTATTTATGTAAAATATATATATTTTCAAATAAAGAGTTTGTAATGATTCTGGTTGAAAAGATAAATTTGAAATTTATTTGAAATTATATTTATTTAAGATTTTACTTAAATAGGTTTGATTTGAAATTTATTAAATTTGAAATTTTGAAGATATGTTTTATAACTTAAATTTGATTAAAAGTGACTTAAATAAATATTTCCAACTCATATAAATTTAAGTGAGATACTTTATAAATTGAAGTTGTATTTAAATGTTATTGAAATGATTAAGTAGATATTTCGAAACTAAATAATAGTAAAGTGAATTTGATATATATATAAAATTATTGAATTTAGTTTTGAAATGTTGAATATATTGACTTTGATATATATATTGAAATTTGAATGGATTATTTTATGGTTCAAATATGTATTTGAAAATCGATAATTTGAAATGGTTTATTTAGAAACTGAATCGAATTGAAATTGGTGATTTGAGATTTGATTGGATTTGAATTTTGAAATCCGAGTTGATTTTGAATCGATTTGTGAAATATGAGGAAGCTATTTTATTTTATAAGATAATTTAAATTATATTTAAAACTATTTTATATATTACTTTATAAATCATTTTAATATAAACTATTTTATTTTATAAACTATTTTATTATATAAACTATTTTATTTTATAAACTATTTTATTTTATATACTATTTTTATTATCTAAACTGTTTAAGAGGAAAGTGTTAAAGATTCCAAAATGTTATGATTTCAAAGCTATGATTTCAAAGTGTTTCAAGGTTTTGATTTCCAAAGTGTTTTGATTTTTAAAGACTTATGATTTCGAAAGTATTATATCTTTGAAAGTACTATGATTTTGGATGCGGATATTCTTGAAATGGAAATGATATCATATTGATATGTTTTTGGAATGGAAATGATATTTTTTTGGTTTTGAAGTATAAACTATTTTGAAATGACCGCGGTGTTATAATAACGATTGGTTGTTAAAGAGACCGAGATCAGATATGGGCATACTCTCTGTCGATACCGAAAACCACTTTAACAACTGTGTACGCGGTGGAGATTCCAGAATGAAGTAGGATGGTGGCGACGATCCTATATAAGGTATATACGCGGACCCGACTCCCATGAGTTGGCATAAGGTGGCTAAAACAGGAGCGATTCCGGGCTACTGAGGTAGCTCCTTTGATCGGACACACTCCATCGTATGCCATTCTATTACTTTGTGATTGATTTGGTGCATGCCTTCGGATTTCGGGAGTGTGGCTCGAGGTGGGCGGTAGTGGCTGCTATGCGTTACCACCAGTCCGGATGCATAATTGGTATATCTACCCTGGCATTGCCTTGTTGTGCCGTGTCACCTACCCTAGAATGCTTTACTACGAGTTTGTTTTGTACCATACCTATGGAGTGCCCTCTGACGACGCCCATTACGGGGGAGATTACGGTACTGTATAGAGTACGGGAATATATAAAATGTGTTAAGGGGGATATGGGTAATGCCCTAACGCTATTTTGATAGTTTACTTTACTATAGACATTATTATAATAGTGTATATTACTACATAGTAGATAGTTTAACGGATCCTTAGAGGATGGTTATCCCAAACATCCTTTGGTTTGTTGTATTTCAGTTGATATATCACTTGAGTTGGATTTATTGATATAAGAATGTTAATCCTGACTCGAGTGTTTTGTGTTTTGCTTTACGCTCGGGTCAGACTGAGTGATACAACATTTGAGACTCACCTTTGGAGTTGGAGCTTCGCTTGGAGATCTAGCTATCTATCCAGCTTTCAGTTATTCATTTGATTCCAGTGATGTATTCAGATTTTGTATTTGATTATTGTATTGAGAAATCTATGTATTAGTGACTTCTGTTGTATCTTGTTTAACTCTGTTATATATATATAGTAGCTTCATGAACTACTATTCTTTTGTTTCCGCTGCATTACTGTTATATTACTCTGTGTCTGTGATTCTGTGATTATTTATTTACTGTATATGTTGAGTTTTGCCAAATTTAAATTAACAATCTAATATTTTGAGCAATTCAAATCCGACATGTATGGACGCAAATGGTTGAAAATTTCAGGTCGTTACAGTTCCAATAATCACTGTGCACTCACTATGAATCATAAGGAGATTATAGGAATAGTTTTACTATCAAATCAAAAACAATGTTAGACGAACATAAGATTATCAAGCAAGAATTGTATTTTTCAAAGGAAAGAATAAATCTGAGAGGTTCTCAGATTGGTTAAGTTTTAAACCTATTCCTCCGGGTCAAGCGAGGGATTTACCAAGGAAATACCTAAAAGGTGCTTAGGGACTGGACGTAGGAGAGGTGCTCCGAACCAGTATAAATCTCGGTGTGTACATTTACTTAATCCTTTATTATTTCATAATAGAATTAGTGTGTATATATATATATACTTGTTTTATTAGCCATACACGACCTACTAGTTCTATCATTTGGTATTAGAGTATGGTTTATTCAAAATCATAACACAATTTTGAATACTATGGCCAAAATAAGTTACAATACATTTCAAGAAGGACAATCAACTGCACATCTACCATTTTTTATGGTTTTAATTATATGTATTAGGCTACACATATGAAAGTTTTTATGGAATCAAGCAATCTTGACATTTGGTTATCTATTCAATCTCAGTATGTGACTCCTACTACTGAAACTAGTACCTGGAAAGATGCTCAGAAAATTGCTGCTTCAAATAATGCAAAAGCTACGAATGTTTTATATTGTGCATTAGATAAGAACGAATTTTCTAGAATTATGATGTGTAAAATGGCTTATGATATATGGCACATGCTACAAGTCACATATGAAGGAACCACTAAAGTAAAGCAAACTAAGGTAAGTTTGTTGACAAATCAATTTCAATCATTTAAAATGAAAACTAATGAAAGCATCGTAGAAATGTACTCTAGATTCAAACTATACAACACGATCTCATGGCATTAGGAGTTTATTTACAGATTTTGTTTTAGTTACACGCATTCTAAATGCATTAACTGATGAATGGGAAAGAAAAATATTAGCTATAGAAGGAGCCAATGACCTCTCTACACTCAAAGTAGAAGAATTAATTGGAAATTTAATGTCACATGAAGCAAATTTGCAGGCTAGAAAAGATCTAGCCAAAGAAAAACAAAGCATTGCTTTTTAGGTAAATAACGATGGCGACTCAGTTGGAGATGAAGAAGATGTAGTTTTTTTTGCTAAAAACTACAACAAGTTCAAAAAATTCAATAAAATGGTGCAAAAGCAAAAACCAAGCAACTCCAACGATGCTTCGTCATTTAAATGTTATGGGTGCAATCAATTTAGTCATATGAAAATAGGAACTCTGGAATTAAACAAAGATAAGAAAAGCCTCAACAAGAACAGAAAATATGAGAAATTCTCGAAAAAGAAGCGTGCATTTCAAGTAACTTGGGATGATTCCTTAAGTGACAGTGACAGTAAAAGTGATAGTGATGAAGAACAAGCCAATGTCTGCTCCATGGCAACTAAAGATGAGGTACTGTAACGACCCCGAATTTTATATAAATTTAAATTGATAATTAATTTCATTTTTCAATAAAATTTGAGAAACTAATCGATAAACTGATGCGAGTTTCCCCAAGCAACTAATAAATTCTATGTTAAATCATTTAAAATTTAAATATTGTATATATATGTATATATGTGAATATATATGTATATGGGCATATATGAGTAAGTTTGAATATATATATATATATACACATACATTGAAATTGAATTTAAATCTTAAATAAATAGTTTAAATGTTAAATCTAAAAATTATAGACTTTGACACAAGAAAGAAAATAAATAAATGATTTAAATTTAGAATTGATGGTTAATATATAAAATAAATACAAGACAATAAATAAAAGAAAAGAAACAAAACAAATACATATTCATGAACCACTTGCCAAATGAAGAAACAAACATATACATTCAAAAAGAAATACAAATATATAAAGTGAGAAGCTTGTAAAGGAAGCCACAACAATTATCTTCATATTGTATAGCCGAAATGAAAGAAATTTTTATAAATATAAATATGGTACAACTAATTAATGCAGCCTCCAATTAAAGAAAATATCCCTAACCTTTTGTACAACAAATTATATCACCCTGTAAACTTCATTTCCTTTATACATCAACAATTTTCTTCTATCAGCCTTCTGATTTCATTTCGTCCATCAAAACTGTGTAAACCTGAAACAAATATCATTTAAACTTAAACAATAATCCAACCTAAACGACAACACAAATTCATACTAACCAGAGATCAAAATGGCTTCAGCAAGCAAAGAATTCAAGCCTGTTCATCATCATTTCTGTTCAACCATATCACTGTGAGTAAACTTTTGAATCAAGATTTTTAGCGTGTTATTGGATAATCATGTTGAAGTAAAAAGTGATGAAGTATTGTATGCATGCAAGTATGTATAGATATAAGTATGAGTTGTCTATGCATATCATAAAACAGACAGGGTTCTCTATTTTAAACATAATAGGTTTTCAAAACCTGTTTGAAATTCTAAATTCTTCTCCTCTGATTCTTGTTAAACTTTAGAATATAAACAAAAGTTGTTTTTTAGATTATGAACCAAGTTTATAAAAATTTATTTAAGTAGAAAAACTTATTAATGTCTCTGGAAATTTGGTTTACAGGCAAACAAGAAATATTGTGATAAATTTGATTGTTATAAAATACTCATTCGAGTTCATAACCTAAATCTTCAATGAAAAATAGGATTTTTAAAGAAAGAACCATAATTTTTAAAGCTAGAATTTGAGAGCAGTTCATGTTTGTTCGAAATTCGTTGATTTGGCGATTTCTGGCGATCTGTTAGCTCGTGGAGCACGAGGTTTCGTATGGAGGTGGAGGAGTCTATGGTGGTTGTAGGAAAAATATTGGTTGGGCTTGCAGGTGAACGTGGTGGCAACGGTGACGAATTCTAGTTCGTAGCCCTAGTTTTTTAGGAGGTCGAAGTTTTTAATTTGTTCGCCGTCTTGGATTGATCGAGTGTTTCGTGCTTTTGGAGGATGGTGGAAGGGTTGTCGACGAAGTGATGGCTGGAGTTTCACGTGTTCTCGTGATCGGAGCTCGGAGAACGAGGCGTTGACAGGTTTTGGTTGGGGTGGGTCTGGTTGTTCCAGGTTTCAAACTTAAGCTCGAATTCGATTTCGATGGGGTGGTGGAGTTCTGATGATCGGAAGTCGATCGATGGATGGACTTCGACGTGCTCGACATCGTAGCGTCGTCTGGAGGAGATCAACGACATTGTGCACGTGCACGGTGTACTTCTTGGATCTGAGCATTTTTGCTTTGAGTTAGAGCTGGGTTGTTTGTGGATTTACTCGAGTATTACTCAAAGTAAGTAGGGTTGTGGCTCGGGTAGATGATTACCCAGGTTTTAGAAAAAAAAAGACTTAACAAAAATTTAAGTTTGAAAGAAAAAATGGCATACGGGTTGGTTTGGGAAAAAACTCGAAGCAGGGAATGTTTCGACTCGGGAAACACTCGAGTAAATCTCGGGTTGCTAAAAGAAAACAGTTTTGACTTTAAACAAAAATTCAAACTTTTTAACATTTTAATCCATATTTTAAAATGATGATTTTGGTTTAAAGTTTGAATTAATTAAGGATTTAGTAAGACATTTTTAAGGTAATTACTAAAGATAGAAAGATGTATCTTTTAATCTATTAAGTAATTAATGATTTGTTTAATTAAAGACTAATTACTTAATTAACTACTTAATATTAAAGGTTAATTTAATTAATAAGGTTAATTAAAAATAATTTATTCAATTAAGGTAATTGATTAATTAATCTATATCAGATGATTTGTCATCAATTAATCAGGATTGGATAATTAATTCATAAGTAATTGGTTTAATTGGAAATAAATTGAATTTATTAGGATTAAACAATTAATTAATCCTATCTATGAGTAATTTTGAATGGTTGACCTCACTAATAAATGATTATATAGTATGAGATGCCTTGAATTGCTTGTGATATATCCTGATTTGCGTGTGATCTGTAATGTAGTTAATTATCTGTGATATAATTTATTATCTGTGATATATATTTGTGAACTGTGAATAAAAGATAAGCGTTATAGTTTATACCGCTTATCAACTATATTTCTGTATTTTGATATGTGATGATTGAATGATGTTGCACTATTGTGTGTGAAACCCCTGGACTACACCTTTACACACACAAATATGGATTTCATGAGGAAATCGGTTAAGTCACAGATGATTTAAATTTAATGTTTTTGAAATTGAAATTTTAATTTCAATTGATTTTGAAATTGGAAATTGGGGTTTAATATGTTAAAGCTTTTGAAAGGAGTTTTAAAGATATTTTGAATATCTTGAAATTTAAATAATTCAATCTGAATTTGAATTCAAAATAAGGAATTGAATTCTATGTTGAAAACTATGGTTTAAAAATGTGATACAAGTTATAAATGTGTTTATATGAATTTAAACCATTTTAAAAGTATGGTTTTGAAAATTTGAATTTAACCCTAGGGGTTTAACTTGTATAAATGAGATCAGATTTTCCGAAATGAAAACTATTTGTTTTCAAATACTAGAAGCTTTCATATAAGGAATGAATTTCCAATTTGTGTCAAAAGAATTTCAAGTTTGAAATGGAAATCTATGAATAGAATCTTTGTGAAACTGGGTGAACTTTGTGAATTGATTCTGTTTTTTTAACAGATTTAAAATGGTGATTTGTTTAAACCATTAGAAATGGAATTGTTTTGAAAGCTATATGTTAAATCTTTGATTTAAAGATTTAATGAGTTAATCCAATTGAAAGGGAAATTGTTTGGAAATCTGTGAATGAATCTTTGTGAAACTGGGTGAAATTTGTGAGATAAATCTTTTTGTAAAAGATTAAAATGGTAATGTGTTTAAACCATTTGAAAGAAAAGTTTTGGGTAATAAGTTGTGACTTAAAACTGAAATCTCATTATCCATATGTTTTAAAATATTGCGCTTATTATTCAGTTTAGCTGGGAGAGGACTTTGTGTCATATAATCCATTCCGAATAATGATACGACGTTATGGATAGCATTTGAAGACCGGTGGTGAAGACCGGATATTTTTGAAAACGAAAGGACAACTCGTCGAATGTCTCTGCATCGACTGGTCCTCGGTATAGAGACTCCATATGTGGTGGGAAGTCCGGACGTGATTAGGAATTATCCGGATTGCAAGGGCTTCTTTGGAAGTGCCTTCTGTTCTGTTCGAACCCGGAACAGACTTGTATGGTTGTATGTCTGACGCTACACTTTGAGATATAAAGCTAATTTCTTTCAAATACATTTCTGTTTGGTGGCAGAGAATTTATTCTCTTAGCTTAACACCCTTCTCTGAGACATACGAGCTCAGAGGTTATGTAGTTGAAGGTTATCAGTGATATACTCCCAATTTGGTAGTGTGGCATGCTAAGTGTTGCTGTGTGTTGATGGTCATTTGCTGATCATTTGTTGATCAAA
Source organism: Allium fistulosum (assembly GCA_030737815.1). Classification (NCBI taxonomy): domain Eukaryota; kingdom Viridiplantae; phylum Streptophyta; class Magnoliopsida; order Asparagales; family Amaryllidaceae; genus Allium; species Allium fistulosum. The sequence goes on along the minus strand of CM060904.1, from coordinate 406,577,199 downwards.
GCATGGCTTTGTGAAAAAGCGTAGCTTTGTGGACGAGACCTCATCGAGCCTCATAAACCGGAAAATGGTCGAAACGGGAAAGATGCGGCAAGGTTATGAGGGTCGCTCCCTTTAGGGTATGTCATTTTCTTCTGGACAAAAGGTGGTATCATGGTATGGAACCTAGATATTTACCTATGTGGTTGCTCTAATCTCAATTACTCTGTGTGATTGTTGCGATCTAGGATCCTCGGATAAAGGTCCCAAAGGACTGGGGGGTGGCATATTCGTGTAGTAGTTACCTAGTGTAAGAGGTAACCCGGCCTTGTGTTGGTAGAGAGCTAGTTAATTCTCGGGATGTCCATCCAGAGGCATACCCATGTGGCAGTAGGAAGTTCCTTAGCCTGACCATTTGTTGGAAAATCCAAAGAAACAATACGAACCCAGTACGGTTTTAGTTGTATAACCTGCTATGGAATGTGGCGGTAACCTGCTATTGAACATAGTAGCTATAGTAGGCATACAATAATGGTTGTATGCTGGCTAAGATTAATATTATACTTTCGAAATGTTTCCTACATCATGCACTAGTAATAATATCAAAAGAGTTTTGGTTGCGTAGTAAACATGTTTGACTATCATAAGAAGAAATTTCCTCTAATTCTGTGTTTGCATTGTGTGTGTGGTGGGAGGTCTTATGGTAGTTTTATTTTCCAAAAAAGCATTGCGGATTTCAATGTTTAAAATTCTTTTGTTGTTTGTTTAAAGATAAACTGTTTTTGTTGCTCACACCAGTCCCATGACTGACTCGTAGTTTATTGTTCCCTTCCTAAACTCTGGGTGTCCACAATTTTCCACACGGGTAGTCTAGAGTTGGGTTTTTCAGATAGTCAGGTTTCGTAGATTATCTGGAGCTAGTTCAGTTTTTGGAGTTCAGGACTGACGTTGCTTACCTTGGTGAAACGTGAAGATGGGTTGAGCTTGATGTTGGAGTTATTGGACTCATTCTCTTTTTCAGATCATTTGGATATATCAGTTCTGTTGTTTCCGCTGTAGCATCTTTATTTATCTCTGGTATTGTTGTATCATATTGATATCATTGTTGTATATCATATTTTCGATATTGTATCATTTGTGATGTATATGATATCATTCATTTCGTTCTTCCGCTGTGTTGTTATACTTACTGTGTCATAAGCTCCGGCACGAGTCGAATTTCAACGATTGAATCTGCGGCATTCGAGTACAAGTGAAGTATGGGTGCCGATTTTCGAACGCTGGAATTTGGATCGTGACATTTTGGTATCAGAGCTAAGGTTGAACTTTAGCTCAGGAGTATAACACATTAAGTAACTCATTAGAGATAGGATGAAGTATACCCTAGAATGAGTAATCCCTAAGATATCTGTATGCCTTAGTAAATTCTCTTACTATTCACTAATAGTGAGTATGAGTGCAAAAAAAAGAGAGGATGAGATAGGGGACAAGGAATACGACTATAATGGTCAATACCCTGTAACAACAAGGAAACAATCTTTTCTCTATCAATCTTTTTTGTTCGTCATCTTTTCTCAATTCTTCAATGGTTCCTGGTAGATCCAGGAAGAAGGTTTGATATATTTGCATGGGACATAAAATCCAAATAGGTCAGAATTGTTTGTTTGGATGAATTGGTTGCTTTGTTTGTTATGGTTGATAGGTATACTTTAGTTTCTAAACTGAAAGTTTTGAAATTGTATCCATATATCTATCTATTCTTTGGGTCCCAATATGTTCTACGAATGGTTAGTTATCCTTTTAAACTAACCAATGCCACTGCATATTTCGTAGATCCGGATAACTCGAGTATTTGTGAAGTGTTAAAACAGATTCGTTCTTGTATCTATTGTTGATATTCTGATTTGGTAAGCCAAATGCAGAATAGATGTTCAGTTTGATCTGATGAAACATTCTTCATCTATCTTTTTGTCTCCCTGGCAAATTTCGAGGACGAAATTCTTTTAAGGGGGAAGGTTGTAACGACCCCGGATTTTATATAAATTTAAATTGATAATTAATTTCATTTTTGAATAAAATTTGTGAAACTAATCGATAAATTGATGCGAGTTTCCCCGAGCAACTAATAAATTCTATGTTAAATCATTTAAAATTTAAATATTAAATATATATGTATATATGTGAATATATATTGATGCAGCGCAAGCAACATACCATAAGTCGCGAATCCCAAATCCGCCTCCATCAAAGGTCGCTCCAGAAGTCACGAGCGAGCAGATCCCTATGTCGCTTCCACCTAGGTCGCGAGCAGAATCCCTATGTCGCGAACCCTTATGTCGCTCCAGCCTAGGTCGCGAACGGCATCTCCTTAAGTCGCTCCAGATTTCCAAAGCCGCATCTCCTTATGTCGCGAATTCCAGTAGGTCACGAGCTCCAGAATCCTTATGTCGCTGATTGCTAGGTCGCGAAGCCTAGGTCGCTGAAGTTCTTATGTCGCTGAAGAATGTTATGTCGCTATGCCGCATTGTCTTAAGTCGTTAAGATGTGTATGTCACATTATTGTTAAATCGTATGAAGTTGTAACTCGTTTGTTCTTATGTCTCTTTTTCTTATGTCGTTAATTCGTATGATGTTATGTCGTTTGTGTTGTAGTTGTTATATCGCATTTGTTAAGTCGCATGTGTGTGTTGTAATCATCTATAAATAGATATGTGTTGTCATTTGTAAAGGAGTTGATTTATGAATAAAATTTGTTGAGAGCTTTGTTCCTCTTTTAAAATTGGAAGTTGAGTGTGATCTCCTTTCTCCATCTTCGGATATTCGAGTGCGCTCGAATCAACGATTTTGAAGCCGATTCACGGAATCTCGTGCGTGAGATCAACGTCGAAGAATCGTAGATCTTCTAACGCAGTATCATGCACGATCAACGTGTTGAAGATAGCTAGAATCCGGTATCTCGAGAGATCAACGGATTTGGGCATTTGGGTATCATCAATTCATCAGTTTATCTTGTTTCTTCGATTCATATTTCCGCAATTCGTGATTATATCCGGGATAGATTTGACCGCTGGTTCATATCTACTTCCATGCTGCGTCATTTTGGTATCAGAGCAAGGAGACAAACTTTTCCAAGTTCGTTGGGATTTCATGAGATTTCAAACAAGTTGGGGAGTTTTGATTCGAGATTTTTTAGATCGAAGTGAAGTTTGTGTTTGAATTTGTTGAAGATTTGATCATGCCTCCGAGACGTGCTAACCGCTATCAAAATATTGAAGATTTGTATAGAAGACAAGAAGCTGGGCAGATGGAGCAGCGTATCAATGAAAATTTCAATGAGGGTATTGAAAAATTGGAGAAATTGATGAACGACATGAATCAAAATCAAAGGAGAACGTCACCAGTTTCGAACCAGGGTGGAAATAGGGTTTCGCCATCGGCTTCGGAAGAAAGGAGGATGTCACCCCAGTCTTATCGAGATAGGAGAGAATCATCAGTTTCAATGAGGCGAGACTACCATGGGTACCGAAATGAAGAGGGTAGAAGGGACCTGCGTGGTCGTAGGGATGTAGATGGTCATGATCGATATCGGAATACATCTGATTTTGAGGAAGATGGTAATGGAGGTAGTATTCATTATCGAAATCAATTCCAAGTGCGAAATCAATTTCGGGATTCAGAAAGTGATTGTAAATGGGAGTCAGGTATGAGGATGGAAATTCCAGAATTCAAAGGTGGTATGCAAGGAGAAGAATTTCTTGATTGGTTGTCGAATGTTGAAGAAATTTTGGAATTCAAGGATGTGCCTGAGAATCACAGAGTCCAATTAATTTCTACAAGACTAAGGGGAAGAGCTATGGCTTGGTGGCAACAAACTAAACTAACTCGGGAGAGAATGGGAAAATCAAAAGTTGTTACTTGGGAGAAGATGAGAAAGATGATGAAAGCGACTTTCTTGCCGTACAATTATCAATCTCTTATGTATCAACGTTTGCAGAATTTGAGACAAGGGACGAAGACAGTGAATGACTATGCAGATGAATTCTATCAATTGATTGCAAGGAATGATATTATGGAAACCGAGGAACAGCTAACGGCAAGATATGTTGGAGGGTTACGAATGCAAATTCAAGACATGGTTAATATGTTTAATCTAATGTCTGTTGCTGAAGCACATCAGAAAGCTCTAGCTTGGGAGAAACAAGGGAAACGAGGAAGTGGTGTGTTTACGAGTTCCAACAACCAGAATAAGAGTGCTAGTAGCAGTGCTAATATTTCCAAGGCAGTCAATAAACCAATTATCAATGAAGCCGCTAAAGCAAAAGTCAATAACAATACCAAGTGCTATAATTGTCAGGAGTTTGGCCATAAAAGTAATGAATGTACAAAGCCAAAAAAGAGAGCATTAGTTGCAGAGGAATGTGAGTATGAGGCTGTGGAAGCTGAAATTGATTATTCTCAACCACCGAAGTTTGATGAAGATGAAGAAGTTCTGTAAGGAGACGAAGGGTGTAACTTGATGATGAGGAGGTCTTGTTTAACGCCAAAGCATGAGGATGATTCTAGTTGGCTGAGGAGCAATATCTTTCAGTCTACATGTACTATCTTGGGAAAGGTTTGTCAATTTGTTATTGATGCGGGAAGTTGCGATAACATTATTTTTGAAGAAGCCGTCAAGAAGTTAGGGTTGAAGTCTGAAAAACACCCTAGACCTTATAAACTGGCATGGATAAAGAAAGGTGGAGAAGTGACAGTGGGAAGACGAGCATTTGTTACATTTTCTATTGGGAAGAAGTACAAAGGTGAAATATGGTGTGATGTTGTCGGTATGGATGTGTGTCATCTACTATTGGGAAGACCATGGCAATATGATAGAGCTGTACAACATAATGGTCGCACCAACAGCTACAGTTTCATGTTCGAAGGTACTCAAATCACCTTAGTTCCTAAGAAGCATGAACAAAGTGAAAGCAAGTCAGAGAAGAAAGTGGAACCAACTAGTCTATTATCTTCAAGAGAATTTGTTAAAGAAGTGGAAGATAGTGCTGAATTGTTTATGTTGATTGGGTATGAAACAAGTGAAGATCTTGAAATTCCTGCGGAGGTTAGACTGGTGTTAACTAAATTTGAAGATGCCTTTCCTGCGGAACTACCCAAGGATTTACCGCCACTAAGGGACATACAACATCAAATTGATCTAGTGCCAGGTGTTGTTTTACCGCATAGACCGCATTATCGTATGAGTCCGAAAGAGCATGAAGAGTTGAGGAGACAGGTTGAGGAGTTGCTTGAGCTAGGGCGTGTTCGAGAGAGTCTCAGTCCTTGTGATGTACCAGCTCTGTTGGTGCCAAAGAAAGATGGTCCATGGAGAATGTGTACAGACAGCAGGGCACTCAACAAAAAAACTGTCAGATACAGATTTCCTATGCCAAGACTTGATGATCTATTGGATCAACTCAGTGGGTCTGTAATCTTTTCTAAGATCGACCTTAAGAGTGGTTATCATCAGATTCGCATAAGACTAGGTGATGAATGGAAGACAGCATTCAAGACTCGGGAAGGATTATATGAATGGTTGGTCATGCCATTTGGTCTATCTAATGCACCAAGTACATTTATGAGGGTGATGAATCAAATTTTCAGACCTTACATTGGGAAGTTTGTTGTAGTCTACTTTGATGATATCTAGATATATGGTGCTAGCACAGAAGAGCACGTTCAACACTTGCGAAAGGTGTTAACCATTCTTCGTCAAGAACAGTTCTATGCAGCGACAAAGAAATGCGTGTTCATGACGCCGAGTGTTTTATTTATGGGTTATGTCGTGTCCAAGGAAGGGATACAAGTGGACCAGAGTAAAGTAGCCGCAATCAGAAATTGGCCACAGCCCAAAACTATAACAGAAGTCAGAAGTTTGTGAAACTGGGTGAACTTTGTGAGATGAATCTTTTTGTAAAAGATTAAAATGGTAATGTGTTTAAACCATTTGAAAGAAAAGTTTTGGGTAATAAGTTGTGACTTAAAACTGAAATCTCATTATCCATATGTTTTAAAATATTGCGCTCATTATTCGGTTTAGCCGGGAGAGGACTTTGTGTCATATAATCCATTCTGAATAATGATACGACGTTATGGATAGCATTTGAAGACCAGTGGTGAAGACCGGATATTTTCGAAAATGAAAGGACAACTCGTCGAATGTCTCTGCATCGACTGGTCCCCGGTATAGAGACTCCATATGTGGTGGGAAGTCCGGACGTGATTAGGAATTATCCGGATTGCAAGGGCTTCTTTGGAAGTGCCTTCGGTTCTGTTCGAACCCGGAACAGACTTGTATGGTTGTATGTCTGACGCTACACTTTGAGATATAAAGCTGATTTCTTTCAAATACATTTATGTTTGGTGGCGGAGAATTTATTCTCTTAGCTTAACACCCTTCTCTGAGACGTACGAGCTCAGAGGTTATGTAGTTGAAGGTTATCAGTGATATACTCCCAATTTGGTAGTGTGGCATGCTAAGTGTTGCTGTGTGTTGATGGTCATTTGCTGATCATTTGTTGATCAAAGCATGGCTTTGTGAAAAAGCGTAGCTTTGTGGACGAGACCTCATCGAGCCTCACAAACCGGAAAATGGTCGAAACCGGAAAGATGCGGCAAGGTTATGAAGGTCGCTCCCTTTAGGGTATGTCATTTCCTTCTGGAAAAAGGTGGTATCATGGTATGGAGCCCAGATATTTACCTGTATGGTTCTCCAATCTCATTTACTCTGTGTGATTATTGCTTTGTGATCGAGGATCCTCGGATAAAGGTCCCAAGGACCGGGGGGTGGCATATTCGTGTAGTAGTTACCTAGTGTAAGAGGTAACCCGGCCTTGTGTTGGCAGAGAGCTAGTTAGTTCTCGGGACGTCCATCCAGAGGCGTACCCATGTGGTAGTAGGAAGTTCCTTAGCCTGACCATTTGTTGGAAAATCCAAAGAAACAATACGAACCCAGTACGGTTTTAGTTGTATAACCTGCTATGGAATGTGGCGATAACCTGCTATTGAACATAGTAGCTATAGTAGGCATACAATAATGGTTGTATGCTGGCTAAGATTAATATTATACTTTCGAAATGTTTCCTACACTATGCACTAGTAATAATATCAAAAGAGTTTTGTTTGCATAGTAAGCATGTTTGACTATCATAAGAAGAAATCTCCTCCAATTCTGCATTTGCATTGTGTGTGTGGCGGGAGGCCTTATGGTAGTTTCATTTCCAAAAAAGCATTGCGGATTTCAATGTTTAAAATTCTTTTGTTGTTTGTTTAAAGATAAACTATTTTTGTTGCTCACACCAGTCCCATGACTGACTCAGAGTTTATTGTTCCCTTCCTAAACTCTGGGTGTCCACAATTTTCCACACGGGCAGTCTAGAGTTGGGTTTTTCAAATAGTCAGGTTTAGTAGATTATCTGGAGCTAGTTCAGTTTTTGGAGTTCAGGACTGACGTTGCTTACCTTGGTGAAACGTGAAGATGGTTTGAGCTTGATGTTGGAGTTATTAGACTCATTCTCTTTTTCAGATCATTTGGATATATCAGTTCTGTTGTTTCCACGGTAGTATCTTTATTTATCTCTGATATTGTTGTATCATATTGATATCATTGTTGCATATCATATTCTGGATATTGTATCATTTGTGATGTATATGATATCATTCATTTCGTTCTTCCGCTGTGTTGTTATACTTACTGTGTTATAAGCTCCGGCACGAGTCGAATTTCAATGATTGAATCTACGGCATTCGAGTACAAGTGAAGTACGGGTGCCGATTTTCGAACGCTGGAATTTGGATCGTGACAGGTACTTTCAGATTTATCTTTTGACAATGTCGTAGAAATAGCTTTGGAACAAGATAATAAATATAGAAACCTTAGAAAGTCTCATAAAGAATGTTCTGGAAAAATGACTAGACTAGAATTAGAAAATGAAATGCAAAAAGATGAGAAAATTATATTAGAAGAGGAAATTTTAAAATTACAAAACATTTGTAAATCTTTTGAAGAAAATCACAACATACATACTTTAGAAAAGGAAAATTCAACTTTATCAAAGGATAACATAAAATTTAGAAAAATTGCCGTTGATTTGGAAAATCAGGTAAAAGTGTTAAACGAAGGTAAACAGTCATTAGAAAAGAAAGTAAAATGATCTGTCTACAAACATTTCTAAATTTAACAAAGGAAAAATGAATCTATCTCACTTAATTAGTATTTCAAAACCCCCTAGCACTAAAAATGGTTTAGGATTTATAAAATCAAAGAAACCAAAAGTTCAACACAAATATGCTACACTTTATTCTAAATTCTGTAAACCAGTAAGTAGTAGATCAAATTATGATAAAAAGACTATTCAGATATGGATTCCAAAAACTAATATTAATTTCATTAGACAAAAACATATAGATGGATTTTTGAACGATGTTCGTTTTAATAAAGATTTTAAATTCAAAGGTTCTACTAAACCCTCCTAGGTATGGTTACCTTTATTTTAACCCCCAGGACCCTAACAGAGGAAGTGGGTACCATTAAATTGCTTTTATCTTTGTAGGTACCCCGACATAAAAAGGAGAAATGGATTCTTGATATTGGATGCTCTAAGCATATGACCGGAAGTGCTGATATGCTAATGAATATCTCTTACAAGGATGGCGGAACTGTCACTTTTGGAGATAATTCCAAAGGCTATGTTATAGGACAAGGAGATGTTGCTTCTATCGGTATATTTAACCCTCCTCTCATTTCAAATGTTTATCTAGTTAAAAATTTAAAACATAATCTCCTTAGTATTAGTCAACTATATGATAAAGGATTTACTATAACATTTGAAACAAGAAAATGCAATATCTTTGAGAAAAATAAAAATCTTATCTTTGAAATAACAAGAAAACACAATATTTATATTTTAAATATGAAAATAAGACATGATAAAGATGTTTGCTTAATAGCAGATATTTCTGATCGATGGATTTGGTATAAACGTTTTTGTCATGTTAACTTTAAAAATATTCATAAGTTAGCTAAAAATAATTTAGTTTTTGGTTTACTTAAAATAAATTTTATAGTCAATAATCTATGCGATGCCTGTCAAAAAGGAAAACTTAAAAATCCTCTTTTAAATCTAAGCAAGAGATTTCCACAAAACAACCTTTAGAACTTTTACATTTAGATCATTTTGGATCAATGCAAAATAGATCAATTAATCATAATAAATACGTTTTTGTTATAGTTGATGATTTTTCATGATATACGTGGACATTCTTTTTAAAACACAAAAATGACACTTTTGAAACATTCAAAAAAATTCAAAACTTATTCAAAATCAAAAAGATTTAAAATCGAATCAATTAGAAGTGATCATTGTGGAGAATTTGAAAACGAATTATTTCAAAAAATTTGTTATAAAAAGGGGATAAGTCATAATTTTTCCTTTCCTTGAACACCGCAACAAAATGGTGTTGTAGAAAGGAAAAACATAACTCTCCAAGAATGTGCAAGAACTCTTCTTTGTAGTAGAAATTTACCTCAAATTTTTTGGGCAGAATCTGTAGCTACCGCATGCTATGTTCTAAATCGTGTCACCCTAAGGCCTTTAACAAAAAATACTCCTTACGAACTTCTTTTTGAAACGAAACCCAAAGTATCTTATTTTAAAATATTCGGATCTAAATGTTTTATTTTAAACACTAGTGATCCTCTAGGAAAGTTTGATCAGAAAGCCGACGAAGGAATATTCGTATGATACTCAGATCAAAGTAAAGCATAAAGAATTTTTAATAAAAAATCAAATAAAATTGAAGAGACATTACATGTATCGTTTGATGAAAATTTTAATACTATTAAAGAAGATAATGAAAACATAAATCAATTAAATATTCAAAATGAACAAATCGAATCAATTAATCCTGATAACGCTTAATTAAAAGCACCCCCTAGAATATTAAAAGATCATCCAATAGATAATATTATAGGAGACATTAATACTACAGTTTCAACGCGCTATCAATTAAATCAAATGGGACATGTAGCTTTTATTTCAAATATTGAACCAAAGAATGTTAAAGAAGCATCTACAGATGATTATTAGATTATCGCAATGCAAGAAGAACTAAATCAATTTGAACGTAATAATGTATGGGAACTTATACCAAGACCCAATGACCAATCTGTTATTGGTACTAAGTGGATTTTCAAAAATCAAATGGATGTTAAAAGCACATTTTTAAACCGTTACATTAAAGAAAATGTTTATGTTGAACAACCATCATTGTTTGTATATGAACAATTACCAAATCACGTTTTTAAATTATGAAAAATAATTCATGGTCTTAAACTAGCTCCTCGTGCTTGGTATGATAGATTAACAACATATCTTTTGGAATCTGGTTTTCAAATTGGCAAAGTTGATTCTACTCTGTTTATCAAACAAATAAAAATGATATTTTAGTAGTTTAAATATATGTAGATGATATTATCTTTGGATCAATTAATAAAAACTTATGTGATGAATTTTTTAAAATTATGAAAAATGAATTTGAAATGTCGCATATGGGAGAATTAAATTACATTTTAGGATTACAAATTAAACAATTAAAAGATGGAATTTATATCTATCAAGAAAAATATTGTAAAGATTTAATTAAACGTATTGGAATGAATAATGCAAGTAGTAAAGCTACTCCTATGATTACTAGTATTCACTTAGACAAAGATGAAAATGGAAATGATTTCGAACAAAAATTATATATAAGTATGATAGGACCGCTATTATAATTAACTGCCAGTTGACCCGACATTTTAATTAGTGTTTGCTTGTGTGCCCGTTTTCAAGCTAATCCCAAAGAAATGCACTTACGAGGAGTTAAAAGAATTTTGCAATACTTATCAAATACCAAAGATTACAGACTTTTATCTGAAAGACTGTTCATTCGAACTAGTATCATATAGTGGTGCCGATTTCGATGGTTGTAGATCGGATCAAAAAAGTACAAGTGGAACTTGTCACTTTATCGGTCAATCTTCTATATCATGGTTTAGTAAGAAACAAAATTGTGTTTCATTGTCTACGTGTGAAGCAGAATATATATCTGCAGCACTAGCTTGCACTCAAGTAATATATATGCAATAAACATTATAGGATTTTGGAGTAAATCTAAACAAATGTCCAATCTTTTGTGATAACACTAATGCAATTAATTTATCAAAAAATCCCATTAATCACCCAATAACTAAACGCATTGGCATTAGACGTCATTTCTTGCGTGATAATGTAGAAAAAGAGAAAACATCATTAGAATTTGTTGCTACAAATAAACAAATAGCAGATATATTTACTAAACCTCTTTATGAAACTTCGTTTTTAAACCTTCGTCGTAATCTAGAATATGCTCGGTTAAAGATTTAGATATTTAAAGTATATTTCACATAATATTACATTGAACCAATATCAGAAATTAGAAAATGAAAACCATTGAACATCAATTAGATTATAAATATAACTAAATTTTGTATGGAACACAATTGATTACTAAATTTAACTAAAGGAAGAAATTAACCCAGAAATTATAATGCGTACAAATAGTAAAAACCAAAATATATATAAAGAGTCTCTATAAAAAGAAAAAGGATACATACAAAAGTTAAAATCTATATACTATCAATTGAATAATGTCGTAAAATTACGATTCCACTCATTCGTCTCTCGATTTTAGCTCTCCTTCATCTTTCAAGGAATATCCATCTCCAAACATTTTAACTCCTCATTCTACAAAATCACCATCTACCCAAGTTTCTCCTTCTCCGACTTACCACACCGAATTCTCGCCTAAGGAAAAGAAGATAAGAAGTGTTTTGGAACTGGACACTCATACTAAAATAGATGAAATACATCACTATCAACAAGAAATAATGAATGTAGAAAGGGAGATGTACTACGAACAAAAACGTCAAGGTGCACATCTAATTTTTTTGGAAAGGTGTGTTCTTACTATCTACGATCATTACCTGACCATAAAGAGCATATGTCAACGTAGTCCGCGTATTACCGAATCTTCGATTATTATCGAAAACACTCTACCAAGAAATTAATTAGAAGCTGGATCATCCATGTAACACCCCTAGTTTTTAAATAATATTATTCAGGAGATTTAATTAGATAAATTAAATAGAATAATGTAGACTGATAAGGAGATTTAGATTGGTGAATAAACTTAGAGGCCATGCTTAAGTAACTTGAATGGTCTTATAAATGGACAAATGATAATTAAATTAAAATAAGGTCATTAAGGTAATTGCTGCACCAATAGTTCACTATCCTATACTCACGTTACCTTATCATTAACGTTCTTATTTTATCACAAAAGTTTAAACATAAGAAAAGAAATGAGCAAGCCGACCATCACTAGGAGAAGAGAAGAGAAATCAAAGTAAAAGCTTAGGATCAAGCTAAGGGGAATCAATCTCAAACAAATCTTTAATTTCCTTATCCAATCTAAGGTGAATAATAATCCTAATCATCTCTATTTTGTTTTCAATCATATGTTCCAGATTTATGAATTAATCCATTTTATGATGATTTGAATGATGATATGCTTCGTTTTATAACATGTTTGATTTAATATCAAATTGTTTAAATATGTATATGAATGGTTTTAAGGCAAAACTGATAGCAAATGATTTTAGAATGCCATGGAAAATTTTTATGTTATGAGAAACATGATTTTGGAGTTGGATTTCAATTTTTATAATTTTCCAAGCCGTGGAGAATTTGATATGAATTTTCAAAGGAAAATATGTTTTATTGGGTTTAGAAATTTATTTTCGGTTATTATATGGTGAATTTCGGTCTAAAATTTATATATGTTAGATAACATATTAAAAGTGAATTTCTGTGATTTTTGGGGATTTTTACTAAGAGGTTTATTAGGAAATTAAATTACTTTAAAATGAGGACCTAAATGATTTAATTGTTGTTAAATGGGAAGGGCTTATTTGTTAAAAGTTAACCTTGTTTTAGATCTAAGAAACTGCGGCAATTATTTGTGAAGTAATTTGAAAAGTTTAAGGCAAACAATCAAGTGTTTACACGTAGGCAAGTTAATTACAAAGAAATTGCTTTATTTGGTACAAACAACCTTTTACTCAGAAAAGTGTGTTCCGCCTACTTTGGAAATAGCTTTCGACCCAGAGCTTCCACCTTCGACTAGGTTTAAACCATAGAAGCTGAAACCAATACACATGGTATCACTTAGTTGGTGCGTAGTGGATTGGAGAAAAAGGCGGAAGGTAGGGTGTCGAAAGGTGGTTTCCGATGGGGTCGGTACCATGATTTTGTTTTCCAAAGAAAAGCGCTTGTCTGCTTCTTTATATGGTTTCGAAGGGGTCGAGATCGATGCTTTCGAAAGTAACTTTTTACTCGCTTTTGAAAGAGAGCTGGCGCCTTAGTGTAAAAGATGTAGCTTCCGAAGGGGCTACTTAGTTTTCAAAAATTAAGTGTTCGGAAAGGGCGGTTTCGACTAAGTCGGAATCCTTCTGCCGCTTTTATGCCTTTCGATGGTATTGAAGATATCAATGTTATCGGACGGAAGCATTAGTTTTATAAATTTAAGCCACTTCCCATAGCTTTCGAAGGGGTTAGGGGTTTCGAAGGCAATGGTCTCGAAAGGGGGTTTGTAGCCAACCTTCAAGTATCTTACCCAAAAGACTTATGCTTTCGAAAGGATGGTGCAGACGCCATCAATTTTTTTCCTAAATGCTTTCATAAGATATAGCAAGGTTTCGAAAGGGGTGCTTTTGTGTGTGTTCACTTTGACCCAAAAGATACTTTTAAATATAAACCCAATGGTTTCGAAAGAGGGACTTTCAATGGATTTCGAAGCTATGCTTCTAAATGTTAAATGCTAATGCTTTAATACATTCAAAAGGTTTCGAAAGAAAGTTTGAAAGTGGTCGAAAAGCAGGGGATTAATGTTTTGAAAATAGATTTTTATGCTTTCGAAGGAGGGTATCTAGTGAGGTCGAAAGCGAGGTTTCGAAGGAGTCGAAAGGCTTTGTTTTTCAAACCGAATAACCCTAACTCAAACTTTTAAAGGAAAAACCCATGGCTAAATTAAAGGGGTTTTTGTTATGGTTTTAAGAAGAAGCTTTTCTTGATAAATAATAGGTTAAATCGATTAACCATGTTTTATATTAAACCCACAGGAGTGGTATTATTATGCTATGTTGTTTGCTTCTTCATATATAAATATTTCACATTATAACTGACCCATAACTGCATTTTGGGAATAAAAAGGGCAGAAGAACCAGCTAGGTTGACCCAGTAGTGAATATAAATTGATTAAACTCCTAGATGAATAGAATTGCATCCAAGAGGTCGGGGAAACCAGAATATAGGATGCCTAAATATAGAAGTTGTTAGGGAGACAGGTTTATAGTGCACCCATGAAAACTATGATTAGGAAGTTATTGGAGTTGCCAATAGGTTCATAGTGATCCCATGAAAACTATGTTATAAAGAGTACTTGGCAGTGGCCAATTTGTTTATAGTGCACCCATAAAAACTATATCCGGATTAAGTTATTGACAGTTGTCAATAGGCACCTAGTCAACCCATGAAAACTAGGATAAGAGAGAAGTTATTGGGGACACCAATAGGTTCAGGGGAACCCATGAATTAATTAAGTTAACTGGCAGGGGCCAATAGGTTCATAGTGCGCCCATGAAAACTATGAAATAGGACAGGGAGTCCATATATTATATAAAGGTTATTAGTAAGCCCATGAAAACTAATAAGTTAATAGTGACCCTAGAAACTATAAATATGACAGGGAGTCAATTAAACAAAGGATGGGAAATTCAAATGTTTTAACTTGTATGCATATCATAATAATATTTTGAAATGACTATGCTTTTAACCATTGTGGATGTAGGAGCACAGTATAGGTTTTATAAAGGTTTTAAGATAATAGTGAAGGGAAAACCCATTCCGCGAAGCGGCGTGGTCTCACTAGATATCTAAATGGTTTAAGATGTTAGATTATTATTCATACCAGGCTTTATGTCTGACTCGAAGTTTATGTTTTCCCCTTAAACTCTCGGGTACTCAATTGATTTTGAGTAGTTTGAGAGTTGAGGTTTTCAGGTACCTCATTAGTCGAATAAAGCTTTCGGAGACGTGCAGGAGACATTAGATATTTAGAGTTCTCTTTTACTTGATTCCGTTGTGTTGTTTGTAATGGAAAAGTTGTTATATTGCCTGTATATACTCTGATCATCCAAGGGGGCATTTCATATGTCACTCTTGGCGTATGTTGTAATAAATATATTTTCTCTGAACGTGGTTTACGATTATGGGATTATATATTGAATGGAAAATGATTTGAAATGAAATGTGATTTCGTTTGAAGTTTTAAAATTTTCTATATTCATGTGTTTCTATGTATCAATGAATCTAACACCGCCGTATTTGGTCGTTGAGGATTATTGACTATGGATGACTACAGCATCCGTAGCCGTTAGTTTTGGGCCTCCAAGTAGGGGGATGTTACAATCCACATCAAATTGGAACAAAACTCCAGTTTAGTGTAACAGATGGTCTCCACTTCGGCCATTAATTGAAGATACCAAGGTGGAACCAAATTCTTAGGATCGTTTTCCTGATAACAAGTTTGACGATTTGGAAGATAATTAATGTGTTTTTATAATATTTTTTATAAAGCTATGTGTAACAAATATCCAAAAATGGATGTAAACAATAATATATATCATATGTAATATTAAATTAGTTTGTTTTCAAAATTCTTCTTTCAAAATAACTTTTAAAGGCAAAGAAAACATTTCTGCACAGGTTCAGTCGACTTAACCAGATTCCCAATCTACTGAACCTGTATCAAATTAATGGTATACTCTATGCCTCAAAAAGGCATGGTTTCAGTCGACTAGGGATCTGTCTTAGTCAACTGAACTTGTTCACCAAAGCCTATTAACTCTCTACTTCTAATATACGTACTTTTAGTTGACTGAATTTCTATCTCAGTCGACTAAAATTCAATAAACCACATGTATAACTATCTTTTCCATCATGACTTTTCACAAAATCATTTTGTCTCTTTACAAACCTTACCTCCAAACTTCATTTTAATGGCTCCAAGAAAGAAACTCCCAGCTTTTCGCCCTAAACCAAGCAAAGACAAGGCTTCGGCTTCTTCTTCATCCACTTTGGCTCATTCCAAATTTGCTTTCAATGCTCAAACCTTAGAGTGGCTTAATGGTAGTGCCAAAAATCTACGGATCTTTAACGAATTGAATGCTAAACGAATTTTTCAAGAAACATTTTACAAGATGGAAGATTTCACCACTTTTGGCACAAAAGATTTAGCAAGACAATATGGGTTCCTTTCTTTGATTGATGAAAAGCAAAATAAGGTAAAAATTTACCCATTCTTAGTTAAATTATTCTATGCAAATCTTTGTGGAGATTTCTATACACCTCCGAATGAAACCGGTGAGGAACTTTTATGGAGTAGAGTGTTAGGAGTTCATATAGTGCTCAATGTTCAAGACCTATGAGCTATTATAGATTGTAATGGCCATGGATCTGCCTTAGATAATATCTTCCACCGTGATTTCGCCTATGATTCAACTATCTACAAATTCTGTATTGAAAACACGGAAAATACTTCAGTGAATTTAGGACCTCAAGCCCGAATCATTAACAAAATGCTTCTTCATACTATTTTTCCTCGCACCGGGAGCTATGAAAAAATGTATGACTACAACTACAAGGCCCTTTGCGCCATCTATTCAAACATACAACTTAATTGGGCAAAGATTATTCATGATGAATAAAAAGCTTTAGTTCCCGTTCCCGCAAAACAAAGTTTTTTGGCTCCTACCTCACCAAAATATTTATTCATTTTGGAATTATTATGGAAATTTTACAAGATTACATCTCACCCAAAGTTATGGACCAAAAATCTATTTCACTTATGAAATTACCATCTCAAATGGAACCCTTACCTCCATATAATGTTTATTTAGTGAATTTGGTAAAAAATACCTTGGATCAATCATCTTCCCAACCATCTCAAGTTCAAACTTCTCAAGGTCAACCCGATAGTCAAATAAGTCATGGAATTGTTGAAGAATTCAATTGGTATTCGGATAGTGAAACTGATGTTTCATTGGTTCAACTTTCCAGAACCATCAATGCCATAAGAGCTATTTTCCAAAACCAAGAAATTCTCTTTAAACAACAACAAAAAATGATGAAGCTTCAAAAAACATTTCGGAGTTTGCTAGGCAAAATTTGGAAAAAGTATCTTCATGCTCAAGTTCATCATCATCCGAGCCTGAATCTTAGGATGTTTTAACTTGTCCTATATATATTTGGCAAGCCTTTCATATCTCCTTTTGTGATTTCATGGTGTTTGGATTAGTGGTCATTCAAAAACTTTCACGGTATTTGGTTTTGTGTTGTATTGTGCTATGTTGGTCTATGACTTAATTGTTAGTCTTATGATGTGGTATGTATGTTAAAACTTCTCTTTAATGTTTTGTATGTGAATGTTAAGTATTGTGAGTATTTATATGCATATTCATTTTGCTTACTATCACCTATTTGTTGATGCCAAAGGGGGAGAAACATATAGATAGAGGGAGCATGAATTTAGGGGGAGCAAAAGCAATATTTTTAAATTTAAACTTTGATAGTTGTCATCATCAAAAGATTGTTAGAACATTAGTTCACCGTTTTAATGATGATAACTATATACTGCGTATATATACTATATCATGATGATAGACTATCATTCAAGAAGACAAAATGCAAGGCAATAAGCAAGAAGAATCATCTACAAGTCAAAGAAGTCAAAACTATAGAGGTTCAAGATCAATAGTATGTATATGGTCTTAGATTGAATTGTATAATCTCCTTGATAGTTCATATACACACACAAAGACAGACACAAACATAGATATCAACATAGCATAGAGAATTGAATTTGAAAATGACAAAATGTTTATATAAACTGAACTTACACTGTTCAGTCGATTGAAATTGGTTTTAGTCGACTGAGCTCAGTCGCCTGAGCCCAATTTCAGTCGACTGAACTGTGTTAAACTAGGTTTTAAAAAATTCAAATATTTGACGTGAAAATTAAAACGTTCATACTTAGTAGACTAACGTATTCGCTAAGTAGACTAAGATGATGTAACAGCTACTTTTTATGAAAGATCATCTTCAAGAGTTGCAAATTTTTAAATAGTTTTCTACAATTCTGAAAGGATTTCTTGAAGATTGATAACTCTTGATTGCTTCTATTCAATATATATAAATAGCACAATAATACATGCTTAGAAATAAACCTTCTACTCTGATTTCTATTGATTCTACTCTCTTGTGCTAGTCTAAGCATTTGTACTTTCAATTCTATTATTTCATTTGCTATTATTCCAATAATCATTGTGCACTTACTACGAATCATCAAGGAGATTATAGGAAACGTTGTACTGTCAAGTCAAAATCAATGTTAGACGAACACAAAATTGTTAAGCAAGAATTGTATTTTTCAAAGGAAAGAGTAAATCTGAGAGGTGCTCAGATGGTTAAGTTGTAAACCTATTCCTCTAAGTCAAGCGAGGGATTTACCAAGGAAATACCTAAGAGGTGCTTAGGGACTAAACGTAGGAGAGGTGCTCCGAACCAGTAAAAAATTTCGGTGTGTACATTTACTTACTACTTTATTATTTCATAATATAAATTAGTATATATATATACTTGTTTTATTAGCCATACACGATCTACTAGTTCTATCAGTAATGATTAGATATAAATCTATAATCGCGTAACGATTATATATGAATTTATCATTTAAGCATAATGAATTTAATGAAATAGATCTAATGAAAAGGATTATGGAATTTATTATAACAAGAATTTAATAAAATTGGAAAACTTGCATGCATATGTTATCCCAATAACTTGTTATGAAATCGATAATAATAAATTGGTATTTGGAAGTAGAAAAGAATGTAAAACAAAAGGGAACCCCATTAAATTTTTAGAGGTTTAAGTGATATTTTAATTCATTTGAATTTGGGGTGTCGCTAGTAGATATCTATGTATTATCAAGTTTAAATAAATAAAAGTACGATGTTTGAAATGATAGGGAATACACCTAAAAAGGAAGAGATGCTCAAAATAGGGATAATTACCTTATTTTGTACCGTCTATTTTAAAAAACAAAAAACAGTTCCTTGTAATTACAAACACTGCACGAATATCTCCTCTTTTAAATAAGATATGGAAGTTTACCGTGTTAACATTTTTATGAAAAAAATGTAGTCCCAAAGCATTAAAATGCAATAAACCCTAAAATTTGAACAGTAAGATACGAATGCGATAAAAATGCCTTCAACAATTAATATGTGGAATACCAATAAGACTTAAAGTAAATAAAGAAGAAAATGTGAAAATTAGACAAGAAGAAATAAAAAGGGATAGCATGGAAATAGAAATGGAAGAATAGGAAATGGAGTTATGAACCTGATAAAAAGAAAAAGGAAAATGAACTTTGTAAAGAAAATGGAGAAACGCATAATAAAGTAAAGACCTAGGGTCAAGTGTAAAACTATAGAGGCATGATAATTAAGTATGAAGGAATGTGTGTGTGTATGATATTTATGTAAGTAACGTCGAATATGTGTTTATGACGGGTGTGAACTATTATAATTAAAGTATAATTAATGAAATGATATGAAACTAGTCATTGGTATGGGTTGGTTAGCAGTGTTACATAATAAAAGCCTACCCACCGAAAGGGGCTACCAGCAGTTGTTTATACATAACACCGATGTGAGACATATCCAACCATGGGACCCATGGAGTGTATACGCTTGCGTATAAACAGGGGAATATCCCTAATAGAAGGTTAGTCTTCTTCAAATATGTATTAGAAGGGGGTATTGCTTGGTTGCACTACGCAATCTAAATAGGATGTTTGAGTGAGATCGGGAACTATGCGAAAAATGTGGGACCAAGGTCAACAGCTACTGTTGTCATAGGTCGAGAATATCATCAATCCTTAGAGTTAACGAGAAGGACAGGGTCACACCATGACTGGTCATCATATGCCAACTAGTATGTTGGGTCATGCATCGGCATAGTTGTTTGTTAGTTAGTTTGTTAGGGCAAGGCTATTTAACCCACAAAAATGTTCCTTGAATAATTGGGGTGGTCCGTGGTGTCGAGTCCACAATAGGAAGCAGACAAAGTAGTAAATCCCCAAAGCAAGATAAGGGATGACAAAATGTATGAATATCCTTAGGCACTACAAGAGTCCATCGATAAGCGCAGCCAAGAGACCGTGATACGACGAGAGCAACTGATCTCGATGGGGTGTAAACAGAAAGATATTAACAGGGACAGTATCTAGGTTCAATTGGGAACCAGGGGATATATATATTTTTATACATAGCTATGATTTTATAGAGGGCAGATGGGAACGGTTCGTATGCAGACATAGAGTCGAATCGACTAATAAAATGTAAACAGAGATAATATGATATAGAAGATAAATGACATAAACTAGCGTTATGTACAAAATGTACGATTTTACCAGTTACCAGAACGTTGTTCTGATCCCCTCCTCATCACAACCCACATGATAGATAGTAGGACGGGTACTGGTGCTTGGCATGTTCAGTAGTGACAGGGACACTTGACTTTGGAAGTGTCAAACCCTGGTCGGTAATATATGTGATCTATTATATTTTATTATTACGTAAGCTATATCGTTAGAGCTCTGATATGCATTCTTTTGCTTTAGTTGCAAGATACCGAACCAACGATCCATATATTGGTGGACTTGGGTTTTCAATTTAGAAAAATTCAGGTCCATTGGGGTGCGGTTTGCCACATTGGTATCAGGGCTTAGGTTAGTCGATCTTAAAAAATTAGAAGATAATGAGCGAACATATTTGTATTTTGCCTATAAATATATATAAGCTTAATCCTACGAATCCAAACCACAGAATAGTTACATATGAAAGATCCCTAAAGCTGGATCATACACGACTCCCTAGTCGAGCCTTGATAGCCAATGATTGTAGATCCTCATATGATTGCCAATTAATGATGTACAATAGGTCCGAATAGGGGAAAAATGAGTATCCTTATGTTATAGAAATCCATTTTGAGTCCAACCCAATAGAAAATTGCTTTAAAAGCTGAGAAAGTAAGCAAATATTGGACTTTAAAAATATACAAATATTTAGTTGGATTGAGAAGCTTTCATAAATAGATTTTACAAAAACCAATGATTGAAAAATAATAGAGCGTATATAGCTCGCTAGTTTCTTTGTAGAAAAAAGTGTAAATAATTTTTTTTGGTAGAAGTTAAAATTTGTGAAAAACCAAAATTTCAGTAAAGGAAATTTTGTAAAAAGCTAGTTATTTTGAAAGAAAAATGGTAGAGTAATATAGCTCATGGGTTTCTATATTTTTAAGCTATAAAAATATTTTTAGGGGTGGACAATAGAAAGTGGTACCAGTTTGGAATAGAGTAAATAGTACATGAAAGATGATTTAGAACTGTTAAACAAAGCTGTAGGCAAACGCATTACAATGGTTCAAGTAATAAGACAGTAAATTAAGAGAAAAATAATTGGAATTAGTGCAGTAGGTTGAAGAGTTGAATAGTAGAAAAATTATGAAATATAAATAGAAACAATATTTGATTTATTGTAATTAGGTTTGGGTTTGACATGTTTTAATTTATTGGAATGACAAGGAATACCAATATAAGTTTCCATGAATTAATCAAGTTACAAATAAAGGTGTATTGTTTGAAATAACAAGGAATGTAAATGTAAAGAAGTGAAGTGTAATTCCTTGTAATTTCACACAAAACACAAATCCTCTTTTAAGTAATTCATAGAGAATTATAGCGTTAATAATTCCTTTTGAAGGGGGAAAGTAGTTCCAATGCATTAAAGCATAAGATCCTTAAGTATAATAAAAAGTAAAGTAATTAGAAATTATGTAGGAGACCATGAAAAGAAATTTTGCTAGTAATCTAATTAGAAACAACATGAAAAATGAATATTATCCATTATCGTGTACATTGATTGCACGTATCTTTTAGAAGCCCCCCTAACATGCTAATTAAGACTCCACCAAAGATTGGCAATGGAGATATAAAGAACAATAGTATGAGAATTGTCCTTATCTACTCCAGCTTTATTGTTTAAAATTTATAAAAGATGTTTTAGAAACACTGTAAAGTACAGTTTTGAAAAGAAATTGTTTGGTATGACAATCGAGTTTTTAACAGAAAAAATTAATAAATGGTTTAAGGTAAAAATTTGATTTTTTTAGGAATAAAAGTTGAAAGAGTCTTTAAAAGAAATTTTTCTAACATTTTCTTTAGATTTAATGAATGAGCTAAATTCAAAAAATTTATATTATACTTTTAAAAGGATAAGATACCGAGTATTTTTGAATTTAATAAAAAAGCTTCTAAGTTGTACTTTTTAAAGACAATCTTGGGATTATGTGTTTCAAAATTTTTGAAGTTTTTAATTTTTTAAAAGAAAAATAGTAAAGACCAAACCAAAATTTTAAATATGGAGTGGATAGGAATAAGGACTAGGTAAGATGGGGTGAAGGATAAGACTATGAAGAAAATAACAATGATTACTCAAAGAGTAGTAATAAGAAACCCATATAGGGTGTAGAAGAATAATGGTAAGAACCTTGGAATATTTTGTTATGCAAGCCATAAGAAGAACCGTAAAGGAATGATAAATGGTATTAAAATACGCTTCTACGAGTTCTAAGATATGCTAATATGAAGGGTCAAAGATAAAGGAAATAAATACCAAGATTTGAGAATACTATCAAGGCATCTTGATTAAAAGAAGATGATGATAAAGGATTATGAGATGGCAAACACACATAGAGGACATTGGTAGACTCAAAGATAAGAAGGGCATGATAGAGGGTGAAAAAGTTAATCTGCCAAGCCAATTTTCTAATAAGTTATTAAAGACATGCATATATTATATTTCTTATCCACTACGGTGTAGGGATGCATAGTTTATTCCATAATTGGGTATGGTAATGAAAGAAATGAATAGATCTTGCTCATCAGAGAAATAAAGGAAAAGTTAAGATATTAGGACTTCAGAAAGATGGAATGATGGAAAGGTCCATTCAAGTCAGAAGTGATAGAACCAAAACATCGTTAGTGTTAGTCGATGTTGAAGAGCAGCTTCTAGCACTTGTTCTATTAGGTTGGATTGTAAGTATTAGTCGTCTTTATTGAGGGTAAAAGGCATACAGGATTATAGGAAATGTTCCTTTAATTATTTTTCATTGTGGACCGCAACATTATAGGAAAACAATAAGATAAGGAAATTTCATAAAAGACAGTCAACTAATGCAAAAGAAAATAGTAGACGTTGGAAGTTGGGAAATAAATTAAGAAGATTTATTAAACTGACTAATAAAAAAATGTAATAAAATTGCAAGTCCTAAAAAGTTTAGGTAATAAATTTTAGCAAGGGAGGACAGGGAAGGAATGTTAAGTAGCCATGGGTCAATATCCCTATATCTTAAAGGCTAAAATTTATAAATGAACTTGTTTGCTGATTGATATTATAAAAGAAAAAAAGTTTTTGAAAATTTTAAAATTTTAAAATTTACCACGTAAATAGATGAAGTCCACTATATATTTTACCGTTGGGTTCGTGGAGATTTTCTACTCAATTATCATAAATAAACTATTCCAACTGGTGTTCAAACGAAAAAGTTCTTAATGTTTGAAGTTTTAGCGTCGAAGAAAATTATATATGTAAATATGGTAATAAAATCAACTAACGCTAATTAGTAATGTTAGTGGAAGATCAAATTTTGTAAATGTTAACATTAAATTAAAATCTCAAAGAATTTATAAACTGGGAAAGAATTGAACGAGATCAATTAATGGAGGAAATAAATACACAAGATGATTGAACGAAGGAAACAAATTAACAAAAATCAAACTAATCAATAATTCACCGAAATTGCAAAGCACAGGTCAACTCATAATTACCCAGGTTAGCGATCACCATAGATGTGAGGCTATAGGCCTGAACTTATGTAAACGCTGAAATTTGAAATGACCTTAGCAGCCCGGATTTAAAACAGTTTAATCTACTGATTAACATTGATTTGAACCCCTATAAAAAATAACCTAGGCCTTCATTTCCAACTCATGATTTTCTAATGGGTGCGAAAGCTCTGCCATTTTCTCTTCTCCTCCATAACTCTAAATTCTTAGAAAATAGTTTTAGGATGCTAATTGGAATGTATACTGTAATGACTCGGAGTTTCGAACACTTCGTATTTAAATATATGAATTATTTAAATATTTGAATCCAAGATTTAATGTGATTAAATACGATTTTATAACCTTATTAAACACTTTTTAAGTATTAACTAATGTTAGAAAAATTATTTTTGAAATGTGTTTACAAAAATACATACTTTGGATAAATATGAAAATGTGACCGAAAAACATTTTGTTAAAAATCAAATTTTTATACAATATAAGTTGTGTAAACATATTGCAACTTGAACAGTTATCATGTGTAAACATATGATAAAAACAAAACACATATTTTCCTAAGTAAAATTAACTAAAAGTAACCATGTTTAATTAGGAACATTAAGGACAAAGGACCCTCAAATCACTCCTCGATTTAAGAAAAGCATGCTTGTGTAAGAGCATGGTCTTACATGCTTAACTTCATGGCTAAGGAGGGGGTTTTGCACACTTTTACCTCAAATTCCTAAGCCTATAAATACCCTCTCATATTCATTCATTCATTCACAAACAAATTCACTCCTATCCTCACTTCTTTCTCTTCTTCCTCTTCTTATACTTGGCTGTGTACCTTGTGAATATTTTAAGGCCTTTGGTCGTGAGTTTGTGAGCATTTGTGATGGAGGAAGAGGAGGCTAAGGCCAAGTACTATGGTGATGGAAGGAGTATGGTGCGTGAGCTATGGTGAAGGGAAAGAAGGCCGTGAGCACCTTGATGAAAGGGGAGGGCGTGCATGTGGTTTAGGGAAGGAAGGAATGGATTTTAGTGATGTTAGGATGAAGTATAACAAGACAGATGAAGTGTTGTTTAAAAAGAAGGTTGGTAGGAAGAGATATGGATTGATAAAAGTGAGTTAATCTCACATTGATTACACTATAAATTGGTTGCAATTTAACTTGAAATATTGCTTGATATTTGCTTGCTTAACCTCTTGATTTTTTTTTAATTCACATGTTAATATGCTTGCTCTATGTTAATAATAATAGACATTAACTACTTGAAGTTAAATCCTTGATTATATACTTTAAAAAGTATAAAAATTGTTAAAGTAGTTTCCTACTAAACCATTGAATTGTGATAAGTTCATTTGAACATTTAAAATGGATATATGGATGTGTATGTTTAGTAGTACTATGTTTGGAACTTGAAATCATATAAGTGTATAAAATAACATGACACCAAATATTGTATTGAATACGGAATTGTCTGTATAGTGATAGTCGCTATAAATGCACTTTGAATCCCTTCAACTACAACTTATAATGACCCAAGATTTTAGGAATTTAATTTGAAAAATAAATAAGTTTAAAATAATTTTTAAACCAATTTTAAAGGGGATTTGATATAGCTTGATATGGTGTATCTATATGTGTGTACATGCGTGCACAGGAAATACACATGAACTAAAGCTAAACTCCTGAATACTAAGAATGAACACATGTTGATGTGTATGGAAATATTATATATATATATATTAAATCCTTAAAAAGCTATATGCATAAATATATATATATATATGGATACTGCTGAGTATTTTTGAGTGTACATGTACATGTGTGTCAGTACAAAATAATGTATAAATATATATATGGGTGTACTAATTATTTCAGTAAGACTTATATACATATATATATATATATAGATATGTTAATAGAATACTAGAGTTCAAATTAGAAAAATAAAATATACAAACATATTTTAAATTATAGGTAGAAAGGAAAAGAATGAAGATATAAAAAGAAGAAATCCTCTTATAAATAAATAAAGGAAGTACATACTATTTAAATGAAAGCTAAAAATAGGAAAATAAGATCAAACAGAGAAATGTTTTGTATAGGCAGAATTAGGAAGAATATTTGACAAATGATAAAATCAAGTCACACTTTTAGCATGATAGTAGACAAAAGGAAAAGTAATTTCTGGAAAAGAAAATCTCTGAAAATAACCAAAAGAATATAACCACTTTTCTTTCCACAAACTCAAGCCGGGGAGGGTGAGATTTTGGGTTTAAAAACTGAATGCAAATGGCATGATTTCTGATTGGCAAAAATGACTTTAGCCAACATCTTAAACCCTAAGAAAAATCCTGCATAAATAGGCAGTGAGATGAGAAACCTTCTTCTTCCCGGATAGCTCTTGAGAAAAAAAAAATATATTATATAAATATAATACAAGTGAAGAAAAAGGGTTGAAGGCAGAAGCTTACCAATCAACTAGGAAGTGAAAGAGAGTTAGGTGAGAAAACTCACTCAAAATCTAAGGCAATAAGTCCTAATGTAGGTAGCCAGTTATAAGTTAATTTTATTGAAAATATATTTTCATATGTGATTGTCTATCTGAGACTTTAGAGCTGAGAATGTTTTGATTCTTTTTGGTTGTTCTACTTGTTTTATTATATGAAAGGTTAAGTATTATTAGTATATATATATATATATGTTTTATAAACCCAGATCTCTGATATGTTAATGTTTAGAAACATAAGTAAATACCCAGAAAATAAAATGTTGAATATAGGCAAGTAGTATTGGTTTTGGCTCAATCCAGAAAAATGTAAACATGTTGAGCTGCAATATACTCATGTATAAGTGCTGAGGCTTGAGACAAAAAGGAATTAGAGGTGCAATAGGGTTGCCTATATGCTGATGCTCCTGATTCAATGAAAGTATAAAAATATTCATACACATATCAAACAACTTTAGTGATTCGGTGAAGCTTGGTCATTCTGAGTTTAACTCAAGCACAGATGTTTGCAAAGGGAAAAACTCTCCCAAAAGCCATAAGCCAATGTTAGTTGCCTATACCCCTTTTAAAATACCAGAATATATATATACCTGTAGACTCTTATTTAATAGACACCAATGATTACTCGCATGTTTGTCTCTGTTTGGTTATGAATATTATGAGATGTCATGACATGGATGTTTATGTTAGTGAAATGAATCACTGAATAGTTTAGTCATGAAAAATCAAAAGAGTTACTATTAACTTAAACCTGATTAGGAAATGGGGGTCAAGAACACTACAGGAATGACTTGTTTTCTTGAGTAATACAAGTTGACACATGGCTTGTTTAAGTCCTGAGATCTTTGTGTAATGGAGTGAATTAGTCCATTACAGTGTTTCCACTGATTCTATTTAATTGCAGATGAGACCAAGATAGATAAATATATCAATGTAAGAGAATTTGATATAAAGAGGAACTAGAGTTTTCCTAGAATGAAATCTGAATAGTGAATAAACGATTTAATTCATTTTGGGTGATTTCCTTGTTTTGTATGGATGTTTATCTGATTCATGATTGAATTATATGAATGTATGAATGTACCATATCTTCTTGAGCTTTCTGGAAAGGCAGATTTAAGTTTGCACCTGCACACTGACACAGAACATGCACACATGAATTACTTGTTTTCTAAAGGAAGAGTTATATATATATCCATGTTTTAACTTTAACTTGATTTATAAATTGTTTTAGTGGATTTTCTCATACCAGGCATGTGTCTGACCCTAGTGTGCTAATGGCATATGGGGTGTCTCATTTAATATGGGGCAGCTTCAAATGTATTTTCAGGGTCTGCAGCAACTAAGTAGCAGTAGGAGCAAGGCTTTGAGAAGAAGATTATAGCATGCTAAACTTAGTTAGATAAGAGCCTAAATGATGAAATCTGCATGTATTGATAATTTAAATTGCTACTTGTATTGAGTATTGAATACTGTATGGATATTTTGCTAAGTATTTTGCTAAGAAATTGACTTGTAACTGGAATCTATAAATCTAGATATTATCTGATATGTTGAAGTAGTTAATCTAAATCTTGTAAGTGAATTGAGCAAGAACACTATGATAAATAGGGTGGTTACATTTTATAAATGTATTAGTCAACCTTGAGTCTTTGAAAAGGGTTAAGTTTTGGGGAAATCTGGATAGTTGAATCTCAGAAAAATTATATGGTTTTATTTTTCTACCATGGCATATGTATACCAAAGATAATAAGCATAGGGAGAATGTATTTATGTAATGTTTCCATAATTCAACTTGTTTTACACAAATGTTTTTATACCTTATTTTTAAATAAGGGAAGGGTCTGTAATATAGGAGTTGAAAGCAAGGTCCAAAATAGTTACATATATACATAGGTATACCCATGTAAATATGTTTGGTTCAGAGTTTAGCATACCAGTTATCATTGTATTTTAACTTGAACTTGAATTTCTCTTTATTAAGACTTTGATCAAAAATGTATTTTTAAGACCATATGGGTCATACCAGAACAAAGAGACTGGTTGAACAATGTTTTGGGATACCCATGGTTACAGGAAACCTACTCAAGTTACATTTAATTTAGTTTAGCATATTGGCATCAAAGAATCAAGCCTTTGAAATATGATTTCACACTTAAAAACATTTCAGAAAAGAGTTAGTACCCTAAACAGATTTTATAAAAAAAATTGAACATAGAAAATGATAGAAACTTTTATCATTTCCCATAGCACAAACACTACACCATTAATTTATAGATAATCATAACACAAATATCTGGTTTCTAGGAATTATACTCCTTAAAGAATTTAGCAAGAAATCAGGAGTTTTCAATATATATATATATATATATATATATATTGATACATAGATGGATGGAATTTTATTGTATATATATATTGAACTGAACTATGTGTGGATTGATTAAACATAATCAATCAAATTATCCTCTTGTTTTCCAGAACTCTGATTCAAACAAGAGAGGCACATGCATCATCACATGTATGTGCATATCCTGATGTATATACTGATATATTTATATTGGTTAAGATTTTGATCTTGGATGTATGTTGTTTGATAGAAAAAAAAATGACTCTAGGCTTCAGAAATATATATATATATATATATATGATAATATATATATATATGTAAAAAAAATCCTTATAAATTAAGGTATAAAAGAGAGGGTCATTCCATTTGGTATCAGAGCTATGTTACTAAAACATAGTTAAAAATTAAAATCAAATCCTTCCATGAAATTAAAAAATCAAGAAACAAAGTATAAGTAAAATATTTTGTAGGGATTGATCACTGGATGATCAAGTTTGAGAAAAAAAATATAAATAAATAAAAACTAACCAGCTATGTAAATTATTATTAGCAAACTATGGTAAGAAGACCACCAAATCAGGGAGCAGGATCATCCAATGCACCACCAATGGTCAATCTACAAGATTTGGTGAGAGCATTTAGGGAGGGACAGGACAAAGGCAAGAAAATCCCCATGAAGAGCTCTCCAAATTACTCAAGACTTATACTCATTTAGGAGGCAAAAGCTTTGAAGGGACAGAAAGTATTATGGAAATTCAAGCATGGTTGAGAACATTGGATAGGATTTTCAATGACATGCAGCTTGATGATCAAAGGAAGAGGCAAGTAGCTTCAAGACAGCTGAAAGGAGCAGCTTTAAGCTGGTGGGATGTAATCATTACAGGAAGAAATGAGAATGAAATCACTTGGAATCAATTCAAGGAGATGTTGGAGGCAAGATTTGTACCAGCATCAGCTAAGGCTACTTTATTAGAAGAATTTATTAGACTCAGGCAAGGAACATTGAGTGTCACTGAATACACTCAAAGGTTTGAGGGGCTTTCCACATATGGAGCAATGCTAGTGGCAGATGAAGCATCCAAGAATGATAGATACATTAAAGGTTTGAACCCAGGACTTAGCAGAGCCATGTTACCTTTTGCTTACAGGACATTTGATCAAGTAATAGACTTGGCTTTAAGGTTAGAGCAGCATGACAAGGAAAGGGACAAGTTTAGAAATTTTAAGAACAATAACACTAAGAAGGGTAAGGGGAGATATCACCCTTATGATAAGAAGAAGGAAGAGGTCAGTAACAAAGGCACTGGAGATGTCAAAGCTAAGGAAACAAAGAAGAAAATTGTGTGTCATCAATGTGGAAAGGAAGGACATATCAAGCCAAGGTGCCCAGAATTGAAAGGAGGAGCTTTAAAGTGCTATCTATGTGGGAAAGAGGGGCATATGAAGAGAAATTGTCCTGAGTATAAATAGCAAGGAAAATTGGCTAATTTGGAAGGAAAAGGCAAATCCACAGTGGGGAGTAATGCTGAAAACCATAGCCAAGTGGAAGGTACATTACTTATTTGTACCATACCCATAGCAGTAGTATATGATACTGGGGCAACTCACTCTTTGATTTCTTATGAATTAGTTAAAATGCTAAAATTAAGTTGCATATTGGCTGAAACTCCACTGCATATACAAAGTCCACTGGGGAATTCTAGTGTTTTAAATATGATTTGTGTGGATGTGGAATTAAACATAGGTGGAAACAATTTCATTTCCAATTTATATGTCTTAAACTACCCAAATATAGGTGTTATATTGGGGGTAGACTGGCTAAGGCAATTTAAAGCCATAATTAACTTAGAATCATCCACCATATCATTGCAAAATCTTAGGAGCCAGAGAATCATAATTTTATGTGAAGTGGCTAAAGAAAGAAAATTATATCATTTAATTGACTTGGAAAAAGATTCCAATGAACTTACTATTGAAGAAATTCCCATAGTCAATAAATACTTGGATGTGTTTGGGGAGGTTAAGGGTATTCCACACCATAGACCAGTAGAGTTTCAAATCAATCTAGTTCCAGGAGCAAGCCCAGTGATTAAAAAGCCAACTAGAATGGGGCCAAATGAACTAAAAGAATTAAAGAAACAGTTAGAGGAATTGGAAGAAAAGGGTTTTATAAGACCAAGTAATTCTTGCTGGGGAGCACCAGTAGTATTTGTTAAGAAACAAGATGGTTCCTTAAGACTTTGTATAGATTATAGAGAATTAAACAAAGTAACTATTAAAAATAAATACCCATTGCCAAGAATAGATGATCTTTTTGATCAATTAGCTGGGGCAAGAGTGTTCTCTAGACTAGATTTAGCATCTGGTTTTCATCAAATGAAGGTGGAGGAGTCAAGTGTTAAGTACACTGCCTTTAACACTAGGTATGGGTTGTATGAATTTTTGGTTATGCTATTTGGTTTGACTAATGCACCATCATACTTTGTGGATTTAATGAACAGAACCTTTAGAGATTATTTAGACAAATTTGTGCTTATTTTTATAGATGACATTTTGATTTATTCCAAAACAGAGGAAGAACATAAAAATCATTTGCATTTGGTTTTGTCTAGATTAAGGGAAAAAGATTTAAAGGCAAAATTTTCAAAATGTGCATTTTGCAAAAGAGGAAGTACATTTCCTTGGCCATGTCATTTCTGCCAAAGGAATTTATGTAAACCCCAATAAAGTAGTGGCTATTCAAGCATGGAAGAGGCCTAGCACAGTGAGTGAAGTGAGATCATTTATGGGGATGGCTGGATATTATAGGAGATTTATAAAAGATTTTTCAAAAATTTCTACACCACTTACTAACCTAACCAGGAAGAACCAAGCTTTTGTTTGGTCAGAGAAGTGTGAGAAATCTTTTGAACAGTTGAAGGAGGCTTTGGCGAATGCTCCAACCTTGAAAGTACCCCAGGGAAATGAAGAATTAGTGGTATACACTGATGCTAGTGGGTTTGGCTTGGGTGCAGTGTTGATGCAACAAGGCCAAGTCATTGCATATGCATCCAGACAACTTAAACCCCATGAAGTAAGGTATGCCACACATGATCTTGAATTAGCAGCTGTGATCTATGCTTTGAAACTTTGGAGACATTATTTGTTAGGCACTAAGTTTGAACTTTACACTGACCACAAATCTTTAAAGTATTTATTTTCACAAAAAGATTTAAATATGAGGCAACATAAATGGGTGGAGTTCCTAGCTGCCTATGATCTAGACATACTTTATACACCAAGTAAGGCAAATAAAGTTGCAGATGCCTTGAGTAGACAACATGCTAAAGTAGCCATGTTGATGATGGAAGAGTTTAAGGATTTGTCTATACTTACTGATTTGGAAATTGAAGAAAACAGTGAGGTACAAATGGTACCAATTGAAGAAGATGAAAGTAAAGGGAAATTGTGTATGGTATCTCTGTAATCAGATTTACTTCTAAAAGTTGGGAAAATGCAGGAACAAGACTTAAACCTATTGGAAAAGAAAATGCTCTTATCAAAAGGGGAAGAAGTAATAAATTATCAAGTTGATAAAGATGTTTATTTAAGAAACAAGAGTAGGATATGTGTTCCAGAAAACATAGAATTGAAGGAGGAAATATTAAATGAATACCGTAGGAGTAAGTACTCCATACACCCAGGCAGTACCAGGATGTATCAAAATTTGAAAAGAAATTTTCGGTGGAAGGGGATGAAGTCAGATGTGGCCAAACATGTTGCAAAGTGTATGACTTGCCAACAAGTCAAGGCAGAGACACAAAGTCCATCAGCACTGTTGCAACCCCTTAGTATACCACAGTGGAAGTGGGAGGATATATCTATGGATTTCATAGATGGTCTGTCTAGATCTAAGAGAGGAAACACAAGTATATGGGTAATAGTGGATAGGCTAACCAAAGTAGCACATTTTATCCCAGTAAAATCAGAAAGAAATGCCCCAAAATTGGCTCAAATATTCATGAAAGAGGTGGTAAGATTGCATGGCATACCCAAAACCATTGTGAGTGATAGGGATACTATCTTCACCTCAAGGTTTTGGAAAAGTTTTCAAGAAGCCATGGGGAGTGAATTGTGCTTAAGCACTGCCTACCATCCACAATCAGATGGACAAACTGAGGTGGTGAACAAAGTTTTAGAGGACTTGTTGAGAGCATGTGCACTGGACTTTGGAGGCAACTGGGAAGACCATCTCCATTTAGCTGAGTTCACATACAATAATAGTTATCAACGCACCATAGGGATGGCACCATTTGAAGTCTTATATGGAAAGCCATTTTATCACCTGTGTGTTGGGTGGAAACAGGAGAAAGAACAATTTTAGGACCTGAGTACATACAAGAAACTACAGAGAAAATTAAATTGGTAAGGAAAAGAACTGCAACAGCTCAAGATAGGCAAAAGAAGTTTGCAGATAGGAAGAGAAAGCAAGTGGAATATGAAGTGGGTGACTTTGTTTTTATCAAAGTTTCACCTATGAAAAAGGTCTTGAGATTTGGCAAGCAAGGTAAGCTCAACCCAAGGTATGTTGGACCTTATAAAATTCTGGAAAGAATTGGTTCATTAGCATACAAACTGGAACTGCCAGAGGAAATGAAAGCAATGCATAATGTTTTTCATGTGTCACAACTTAGAAGATGGGTACATGATAAGGTAGAAATTCTTGAGACCCCAACTCAAGTGCAAATAAATCCTAATTTGATTTATGAAAAGGATCCAGTGGGAATTTTGGAAAAAGATGTGAAGAAGTTGAGGAATAAATCTCTGAAACTTGTGAAGGTACAGTGGAGTCTTGATCCTAGTGATTGCACATGGGAATTAGAAGACAAAGTTAGGATGAACTAACCTAAGCTATTTTCAGATTAAAGGTAATTCTGATTTTTAATTTGCTTTCCTTTTGGATGCATGTAATTTTAGTTATTATGATAGAACTAAAAATTTATTTGGTTGAGAATGTATTTGTTCTCTGAATTAAGTTTAAAATTTATTTAAGCTTAGGAAAATTATGGGTCACAATTTCTAAAAGGTGGGGTGTATGTAATGACCCAAGATTTTAGGAATTTAATTTGAAAAATAAATAAGTTTAAAATAATTTTTAAACCAATTTTAAAGGGATTTGATATAGCTTGATATGGTGTATCTGTATGTGTGTACATGCGTGCACAGGAAATACATATGAACTAAAGCTAAACTCTTGAATACTAAGAATGAACACATGTTGATGTGTATGGAAATATTATATATATATATATAGATTAAATCCTTAAAAAGCTATATGCATAAATATATATATATGGATACTACTGAGTATTTTTGAGTGTACATGTACATGTGTGTTAGTACAAAATAATGTATAAATATATATATGGGTGTACTATTATTTCAGTAAGACTTATATACATATATATACATATAGATATGTTAATAGAATACTAGAGTTGAAATTAGCAAAATAAAATATACAAACATATTTTAAATTATAGGTAGAAAGAAAAAGAATGAAGATATAAAAAGAAGAAATCCTCTTATAAATAAATAAAGGAAGTACATACTATTTAAATGAAAGCTAAAAATAGGAAAATAAGATAAAACAGAGAAATGTTTTGTATAGGCAGAATTAGGAAGAATATTTTACCAATGATAAAATCAAGTCACACTTTTAGCATGATAGTAGACAAAAGGAAAAGTAATTTCTGGAAAAGAAAATCTCTGAAAATAACCAAAAGAATATAACCACTTTTCTTTCCACAAACTCAAGCCGGGGAGGGTGAGATTTTGGGTTTAAAAACTGAATGCAAATGGCATGATTTTTGATGAGCAAAAATGACTTTAGCCAACATCTTAAACCCTAAGAAAAATCCTGCATAAATAGGCAGTGAGATGAGAAACCTTCTTCTTCCCGGATAGCTCTTGAGAAAAATATATATATATTATATAAATATAATACAAGTGAAGAAAAAGGGTTGAAGGCAGAAGCTTACCAATCAACTAGGAAGTGAAAGAGAGTTAGGTGAGAAAACTCACTCAAAATCTAAGGCAATAACTCCTAATGTAGGCAGCCAGTTATAAGTTAATTTTATTGAAAATATATTTTCATATGTGATTGTCTATCTGAGACTTTAGAGCTGAGAATGTTTTGATTCTTTTTGGTTGTTCTACTTGTTTTATTATATGAAAGTCTTAAGTATTATTAGTATATATATATATATATGTTTTATAAACCCAGATCTCTGATATGTTAATGTTTAGAAACATAAGTAAATACCCAGAAAATAAAACGTTGAATATAGGCAAGTAGTATTGGTTTTGGCTCAATCTAGAAAAATGTAAACATGTTGAGCTGCAATATACTCATGTATAAGTGCTGAGGCTTGAGACAAAAAGGAATTAGGGGTGCAATAGGGTTGCCTATGTGCTGATGCTCCTGATTCAATGAAAATATAAAAATATTCATACACATAGCAAACAACTTTAGTGATTCAGTGAAGCTTGGTCATTCCGAGTTTAACTCAAGCACAGATGTTTGCAAAGGGAAAAACTCTCCCAAAAGCCATAAGCCAATGTTAGTTGCCTATACCCCTTTTAAAATACCAGAATATATATATACCTGTAGACTCTTATTTAATAGACACCAATGATTACTTGCCTGTTTGTCTCTGTTTGGTTATGAATATTATGAGATGTCATGACATGGATGTTTATGTTAGTGAAATGAATCACTGAATAGTTTAGTCATGAAAAATCAAAAGAGTTACTATTAACTTAAACCTGATTAGGAAATGGGGGTCAAGCACACTACAGGAATGACTTGTTTTCTTGAGTAATACAAGTTGACACATGGCTTGTTTAAGTCCTGAGATCTTTGTGTAATGGAGTAAATTAGTCCATTACAGTGTGTCCATTGATTCAATTTAATTGCAGATGAGACCAAGATAGATAAATATATCAATGTAAGAGAATTTGATATAAAGAGGAACTAGAGTTTTTCTGGAATGAAATCCGAATAGTGAATAAATGATTTAATTCATTTTGGGTGATTTCCTTGTTTTGTATGGATGTTTATCTGATTCAAGATTGAATTATATGAATGTATGAATGTACCATATCTTCTTGACATTTCTGGAAAGGCGGATTTAAGTGTGCACCTGCACACTGACCCAGAACATGCACACATGAATTACTTGTTTTCTAAAGGAAGAGTTATATACATATATCCATGTTTTAACTTTAACTTGATTTATAAATTGTTTTAGTGGATTTTCTCATACCAGACATGTGTCTGACCCTTGCTGCTAATGGCATATGGGGTGTCTCATTTAATATGGGGCAGCTTCAAATGTATTTTCAGGGTCTGCAGCAACTAAGTAGGAGTACGAGCAAGGCTTTGAGAAGAAGATTATAGCATGCTAAACTTAGTTAGATAAGAGCCTAAATGATGAAATCTACATGTATTGATAATTTAAATTGCTACTTGTATTGAGTATTGAATACTGTATGGATATTTTGCTAAGTATTTTGCTAAGAAATTGACTTGTAACTAGAATCTATAAATCTAGATATTATCTGATATGTTGAAGTAGTTAATCTAAATCTTGTAAGTGAATTGAGCAAGAACACTATGATAAATAGGGTGGTTACATTTTATAAATGTATTAGTCAACCTTGAGTCTTTGAAAAGGGTTAAGTTTTGGGGAAATCTGGATAGTTGAATCTCAGAAAAATTATATGGTTTTATTTTTCTACCATGGCATATGTATACCAAAGATAATAAGCATAGGGAGAATGTATTTATGTAATGTTTCCATAATTCAACTTGTTTTACACAAATGTTTTTATACCTTATTTTTAAATAAGGGAAGGGTCTGTAATATAGGAGTTGAAATCAAGGTCCAAAATAGTTACATATGTACATAGGTATACCCATGTAAATATGTTTGGTTCAGAGTTTAGCATACCAGTTATCATTTTATTTTAACTTGAACTTGAATTTCTCTTTATTAAGACTTTGATCAAAAATGTATTTTTAAGACCATATGGGTCATACCAGAACAAAGAGACTGGTTGAACAATGTTTTGGGATACCCATGGTTACAGGAAACCTACTCAAGTAACATTTAATTTAGTTTAGCATATTGGCATCAAAGAATCAAGCCTTTGAAATATGATTTCACACTTAAAAAGAAAAGAGTTAGTACCCTAAACAGATTTTATAAGAAAAATTGAACATAGAAAATGATAGAAACTTTTATCATTTCCCAGAGCACAAACACTACACCATTAATTTATAGATAATCATAACACAAATATCTGGTTTCTAGGAATTATACTCCTTAAAGAATTTAGCAAGAAATCAGGAGTTTTCAATATATATATATATATATATAATGATACATAGATGGATGGAATTTTATTGTATATATATATTGAACTGAACTATGTGTGGATTGATTAAACTTAATCAATCAAATTATCCTCTTGTTTTCCAGAACTCTGATTCAAACAAGAGAGGCACATGCATCATCACATGTATGTGCATATCCTGATGTATATACTGATATATTTATATTGGTTAAGATTTTTATCCTGGATATATGTTGTTTGATAGAAAAAAAATGACTCTAGGCTTCAGAAATATATATATATATATATATATGATAATATATATATATATATATATATATATCTATGTAAAAAAATCCTTATAAATTAAGGTATAAAAGAGAGGGTCATTCCACAACTTGTAAAAATGATGATTTATAACATATCTAAATAATAACTTGTTTGGTTATTATCTGCATTTCTATAAGTGTTTTTAAAAGTAAAGAATATGTTTTGGAAAGTTATAGAAGAATTAAATCAAAGTAACAAGAGATTGAAGTAAAAAGGTCGCTACAGTGACACTTTAAAAAATAATCCGTCTCTGAAAATAACGTGTATTTTTGTGGAAACTTTCTTAGGGGTTTCTTTATAAATTAAGCAAGTAAATAATATATTATTCTTATTGGTAAAGTTTTGAAGCATAAATCATTTGATAACTAGCTGAACGAAATGCAAAAGGTTATAGTAAAATAGTCGCTATAAGTGTAGGAAGGTAATGTACCCTGTTTTCAGAAAATTCTCTAAAATAATTAAAAGATATTCCTTGGGATTTTTATTCATGGTTTTCAAGTACCCATTTTATACTGACAAATGTAAAATGAATGGATCTAAAATCAATTGTGAAGGTATTGAAAACTAGACCCAAAGTTGTAGCAAAAATGTGATAAAACTAGTAACATAACTTTAGGCAACACTTCTAGAAGTGCTACCATTGTAAATTGAAGATATAAATTGTTTAAAAATGATATTTAAAATATGTATTTTCTCTAATCATTTTAGGCTTGTTTTCTAACTTATAAAAGAGTATTTGAAAATTGATTTCAAGTTTAAACATATCATTAACAATTAATTATGACTTTCTAAACTTAGTATCTTTTAAAATTAAAATTTAATTTTCTATTTATTTCAAAATTCCTTAGTTTTAAATAATATTCTATATAAATAATTATCATATATTTTAAGTAGTTTGAAAAGTATTTTAACATTTTAATAAGTATTTTAAAGATATATATATATATATATATATATAAGTTTTAAATATTAAATTAAGTATTTTATAAACATAATAAAGGGAGTTTGGATTTTAACACTTGTTTTATGGAATCAACTAAAAGTGTTTTACCTTAATTAATAAGTGTGGATATTATTTGACTTTTAAATAAATGTTTAAAGTTATTAATGGATAAGTTAATATTTTGGGTTGTTGTAAACAGTGTTTTTGGCAACACTTGTTTTTAACCCTTATTATTAATTATACTTAGGAATATAATTAGATATTTACTAATAGATATTTAGTAGAAAAATACAAGTAAGTGGTTTTGTGTTTGTTGTGACAAATGATTTGAGCAACACTTGTCTTTAACCCTTAAATATAAATAAATCTTTAAAAAGGGAGTTTTAAAGAAGAATGTTTTCAAAGTATAAAATGTTTGGGTTTGTTGTGATAATTGTATTTAGCAACACTTATTTTTAACCCTTAAATGTAATTAAACCTTTAAAAGGAGAGTTTTAAAGAATGATTAAATGGAATGGATTTGGATTTGTAGTAAACAATGTTTTAGCAACATTTGTTTTTAAACCCTTGAATTATATTCTGGAAGAAATATTATAAATCTTTAACAATGGAATTTTAAAGTTAATAACTAGTATTGAAATCTTTTACAGAAAATGTTATAATTTTAATTTATAAAAGAAAAGGAGTTTATTATAAAAATGTTTAGGTAGTAATTGTTTTAATCTCTTTGATTATATTTCAAGTAAGTAAAACTTGTTAAACGATTTGTGAAAACACCTATATTATGGGAATAAATATATGAATACTTTATAAGTATTATAAGAATAAATGAATAGTTAAATTTATAAAGACAAGTATATATCTTTTATAAAGAGAAATCCAATATATTTATACAAGTGTATAAAGGGAGTTTTAATTAATAAAAGAGAATTAATTTATAAAGGAAGTATTGATTTATAAAAGAAGTTTTATATGGTAAAAAGATGTTTTACTAATAAAAATATTTTTAATTAATAAAGGATAAATTTACTATAAAGGGATTAAAAGTCGTTTATGTGACTTGATTATACTTGGATGATAAGTAACAACTATGTAATGACCTTAGTTTGATTGTTTATGGGATGTTAGTACTAATATGCTTAACACTAAAAGCTGAACGAGTAAGCTTCTCTATTTGTGAGAGTCAAGACTTATGTTTAGGTAGGGACGGAGCAATAGAGCTCTAAACTATCAGAATTCTTCTAGGCCGAGGAATAGTTAAGCAAAAAGGTCAAAACACATAAAGCGTGGAACCTTGATTCCCATAAGCAAGCGTTCAAGACTCGATAGTTGATTAGTCGACTACTGATTTTGACCAAACTTAACTTAGGAAGTATATGGAATGCTTCATGTATTTATACCAATTAGAACTCCCGAGGAGGAGTATGGGTGTGAAATGGCTCTACCTTTCGATTACTGCTAAAAGAACCGGAATTGAGTTAACTGGAAATTTATCGATTGGTTTTGAAGAGTTCGGGACCGGTAAGTGTTTTACTTAACAAATACCACTCTAAAACTATTATATGGCTTTTATGATTTTGAAGTGGAAAAATGGAAACCACGTGTTGTTCTGAAATCTGTTGAGGTGATATAATCCATGTAGGATTCATTATTTGATCGAGTTTTGTTGAAAACTAGTGTGAAGATGTCGAACGTAGCCTTGACATCGGAAAATGACTAAAGACAGAGTAGGATGCATGATCCCGAGTTTAGCTAACCCAAATAGAGGGTATATCAACTCCATTACCTAGAGTATGCTTATCGATTTGTTATGAATGGGGAGTTGATGATACTCGGTTTACGTGTTAGGGCATGGGCTGGTTTTGTTTACCTTGTCATATATTTTATATGGATATATACGGCACTTGTTAGCACCAAAATTGGTCACTAACACCCAAAGAGAGTTTTGTGTAGAGAGATTAATGAAGAAGATAAATCAAAACAGAGGTATGCAAACTAAATTAACTGCAGAAAATAAGAACACCCGATTTATAGTGGTTCGGCGTAACTGCCTACATCCACTTTGAGTTTTTATCTTTATTGCTTTCACAAGTTGTCGAATACAGATACAATCTGTACACTAATGACTTGAATACGAATTTGAACTGAAAAGAATGAGTCTTGAAAGCGGTAGAGTCTCCCCCGTGTTCTCCAAAAAAAGGTCCATTTCACTGTGCCCCTGCCCTCCTATTTATAGATGAAGATGGGTTGGACTTCCCTCATGGGCCTAGGAATAAAGTACCTCAGCCCGCGTTAAGTGACTTCTGCGCGCCGAGCCATAGATGCCGAACGGCAATTGCCGAGCGATGTTGGTCAAACCAAAGAATGTCGAGCGAGGCCTCCGTGCCGAACGGCACTCGTATGCCGAGCCACACATCCAGGCCGAACGGCATTCGTGTGTCGAACGAGGTGCTATGCCGAATGACCCCTCAATGTCGAACAAGGTGCTGTGTCGAACGACCCCTCAATGCCGAACGAGGTGTTGTGCCGAACGACCCCTCAATGCCGAATGAGGTGCTGTGTCGAACGACCTATCCATGCCGAACGAGACCATGTGCCGAGCGACCTATCCATGCCAAACGAGGCCTTGTGCCGAACGAGGCCTTGTGCCGATCGGCACATCTATGTCGAACGATGCTCTATGCCAAGCGAGGGGAAGTGTGCCAAACGAGGCCTGTGCCGAGCCTCTTGTTACATGGTTAAACAATCGGGTAACATTAGGAGGGCAGGGGCACAGTGAAATGTACCTATTTTTGGAGAACACGGAGGAGACTCTACCACTTTCATGACTCATTCTTTTCAGTTCAAATTCCTATTCAAGTCATTAGTGTACGTATTGTATCTGTATTCGACTACTTGTGAAAGCAATAAAGATAAAATCTCAAAGTGGATGTAGGCAGTTACGCCGAACCACTATAAATCGGGTGTTCTTATTTTCTACAGTTAATTTAGTTTGCATCCCTCTGTTTTGATTTATCTTCTTCATTAATTTCTCTACACAAAACTCACTTTGGGTGTTAGTGACCAATTTTGGTGCTAACATTTTGGTGCTTTCACTGAGAACAGCATTCTCAGGTCATTAAGATCTACTTTGTAGCTACTGGATTGAAGAAATCCCCTAAAGGAAATCCAAGTCAATTCACAAGAAGTCCGTTGATTCTACTCAGAGTTTCTACTAATAACTCTACAATGGGAAGACCTCGTACCAGATCAGGCTCTCATAATGCAGACGTCAACGAGACTGCCAGCGTCCAGCAAGTAGGACCTAGTAATCAACAAGCTAATCTTGGCGCAGGAACTATGGTCGCCCAAATCCAGATGGAAGCTGTCACTAGGATAGAGTTCAACGAGCTAATGAGAGAACTCATGGAAAGCAGGAGACAACTTAGCAAACAGATCTA
This sequence comes from Allium fistulosum, assembly GCA_030737815.1. Lineage (NCBI taxonomy): Eukaryota > Viridiplantae > Streptophyta > Magnoliopsida > Asparagales > Amaryllidaceae > Allium > Allium fistulosum. Next base: position 406,535,138 of record CM060904.1, on the reverse strand, counting down.
AGCCAACGCCAACCTTATGACTCAGCTTACTCAACAAAAGCATCAGAATGCTGGAGGAAGCCCCGCTCCTTATTCCTCTTCCGATAGCTCTTCATCGTCTGGTGAACCTCCTAGGCGTAGGCGTCGTTGAACGGAAACAACGCAAACAGGTGCTGCTGATTGATCAACTAGGGATGGTCCGAGTTCTCTACCTAGAGCAATGGCACCTCACTTACACCAAGAAAATCACACTCAAGCTGGAACGGGAAACTTAGGATCTAGAGTACGAGTGGAAGCTGGACAGCCGACACACCAAGGTCCCAATGATGCTGGTCTCCAAGACACGCACTTGGTAGATCGCCAACAAAGGAGACACCAACCAGAGCGGTCTCACAGGACAGACACCAACCTGCCATCTTCCATACAAACCCCAGACCTATCAGCAATGGTCAGACAGCCGATGAAGGAGAATCAAGGCTTATCAAATGATGATTGGGGGATATCCAGGAGTCATACTCCATTTACAGATGTTATCTTACAAGCCGAGTACCCTAGGAAGTTTAACATTCCGACTATTCCAGTCTATGAAGGAAAGACTGATCCCCGACAGCATGTGATGAGGTATGAATGGATGATGGACTCAGCTAGAGCGAACGATGCAACCAAGTGTAGATGTTTCCCAATAACTTTATCTGGAATCGCTACCATGTGGTTCACCTGACTTCCTCCGTGAACTATCTCCAACTTTGATGAGTTAGCGATGAAATTTGTAAAACAATTCAGGACTCATGCCACTCGTCACAAGGATGTGATGTCCTTGTCCAGTGTGGTGAAAACTCCAGGGGAGTCGTTGAAAGAGTACTTACAGAGGTTTCAAGTTGCCGCAACTAAAGTTAGCAACCCCAACGACCATGCTATTTTAATGGCCGTGATGTGAGGGGTAAATCTGGATTCAGAATTTGGAGATTGGCTGGCGGGAAAGCCTCCTACTACACTAGAACGTTTTTATTCAAAAGCATACCAATTTATAAGAAGGGAGGAAGCTAGTGGATGAGGCGAGATAATGCACCGGTACGTGGCAAGGAGGCTGTGCAGAGTAACATCGCTGTAAAACAATCCGGTGACAACTCTAGAAAGGTACAAGTCAATGTTCAAAACAAGCCTGAATAATCTAAAGGATCCGGTGGGGGAAATCCCGGAAAGAAAAGGGAAGCTGGAAAGTGGAAACCAAGGATCCCAACTTACAAAGAGTACACTCCTCTGAATGCATCTCTGGAAAATATTTACCTGTCAACTTGTAATACTTTCCAATAACGAAAGCCATGTCCAAAAGAGTCTATTGAAGAGAAAAAGCAGACTGGGAAGTATTGCAGCTTCCATGAGACTTACGGGCACAATACTGAGGAGTGTAGGCACCTACATGATGCTATAGAAAAGTTGATTAGACAGAAAAAGTTGCAGGAGTTTGTAAAGAATCCTCAAGAGGGAGGACAGGGAACGTCCAATCCCGGTCATGCACTAGCTCCAGGTCACCCTAAGGAGCCTGCTCGGACCGTGGGAAGACTGGTCATAAACACGTTAATAGGTGAACCTCACCCTGCAGATAAGAACTGGAAAGAAATGGAGCGATATGCTAATTCCTTGAGGCATGCAGATTTTGAGTGTTGTTCGAATGTGGAGGATGGGACCCCCGCTAAACAACAGCGCATGATGACAGACGATATAGTATTCAGGAGCAGAGATGCTGATCAGGTGGAGGCTCCGACCGTTGACCCGATGGTCATATCTGCGACAATCGGGCCAGCATTTGTGAAAAGAATTTTGATTGATTATGAAAGTTCTGTTAATATCATCTTCAAAAAAGCGTATGACCAGATGAAGATGGAGACGAAAGATTTAAAACCATCTAAAGCTCGTATCCATGGCTTTAATAGTGCAGCAACCGATGCGGTGGGTTATGTTGAATTGCTATTTGAACTAGGGTAAGGTGAACGTAGGAGGGTGCGAATCCTACCTTTCATAGTTTTGGATGTTGATTCTCCATACAATGTATTTCTGGGCCGACCGGCCTTGGTGGAATTAAGGGCAGCTTTGGCCCCGTGGTGTTTAACTCTGAAATTTTTGACAGACAAGGGAGTTGGTGTAGTACATGGCGATCAAGCGACTGGTCACACATGCTATGTGGCTGAGCTGAGAGAGACCCAGCGAAGAGAGAAGGAAAAGGTTATGGACAGCTCCGTCCACAACCGGGTCATTGAAAATTAACAAGTAATGCCCAAGCCATGGCTTGGGCAACATGATCGGATATGTAGAGATATCGATCCGTGAGATCATGCTAAGGAACCCAGGGAAGAAAAAGTAGCGCCGGCTGAACTGACGATTGACATTTCAGTCAGCCAAGACGATCCGTCGCGAGTAGTTAAGATTGGATCACAACTTAGCCCCTCGATGACCGAGGATCTCACTGATTTCCTCCGAGCGAATCTGGATGTTTTCACTTGGACATATTCTGATATGTGCGGGATTTATCCTGCTATTGCAAGTTATATGTTGAACATAGACCCGAAGTACGTTCCACTAAAGCAGAAAAGGAGAGGCATGGACCCGAAGAGGTCCGTGGCTCTCAAAGAGGAAATGGACAAACTTAAAGCCAATAGGTTCGTCCGCGATGCCCTTTACCCAGAATGGGTCTCTAACCCTGTACTGGTGAAAAAAGCGAATGGGAAATGGAGGACTCATGTTAATTACTCGGATTTAAACAAAGCATGCCCTAAGGATAGTTTCCCATTACCTAGAATTGATCAATTGGTCGACTCAATGGCAGGACACGAGTTATTATCATTTATGGATGCGTACTCGGGATATAATCAAATCTCGATGCACATTCCAGATCAAGAACACACCAGTTTCATCACTGACGTTGGACTGTACTATTATGTAGTGATGCCTTTTGGGCTGAAAAACGCAGGGGTGACTTATCAACACTTGGTGAATCGGATGTTTAAAGACCAAATTGGTAGAACAATAGAAGTCTACATGGACGACATGCTCGAGAAGTCACGGCGATCAAACGACCACATTCGAGACTTGGCGGAGATGTTTGATATACTTAGGAATTATGGAATGAAAATCAACACACTGAAGTGTTCCTTTGGTGTTGCATCGGGAAAGTTTTTGGGTTTCATTGTTAATGCGCGAGGGATCGAAGCTAACCCGAAGAAGATTCAGGCTATCCGAGACATACGAGTACCCAGAACTATAAATCATGTACAAAGCTTGAATGGAAAAGTAGTCGGGTTGAGTCAATTCATATCCAGGGCCACAGATAAGTGTATTCCCTTCTTCGATGTAATAAAGAAAGGGAAAAGAAATTCTGAATGGACGCCCAATTGCGAAGACGCATTCCGAGGTCTGGTAAGACATTTGGAAAATCCCCTGGTACTGTCAAAGCCCGTAGACCATGAAATGTTGTATGTATACTTGGCTATATCCCAACATGCTATCAGTATGGCTCTGGTTCGCGAGGAGGACCGGGCTCAAAAGCCGGTGTGCTATGTCAGTAAACGTCTAACGGGGGCAGAAAGAAATTATCCCAAAATTGAGAAATTGGCCTACTGCTTGGTGATTGCCTCACGCAAGCTACGTCCGTATTTCCAGGCACACTCAATCAGTGTTTATACCGATCAACCCTTACGACGGGTACTCCAACGACCAGAAACCTCTAGAAGGATGTTAAAATGGAATATCAAGCTGTGTCAGTTCGATATTACCTACCTGCCGCGAAGGGCCATACAAGGGCAAGCGCTAGCGGACTTGGTTGCTGAATTCACCGTGTCAGACGAATCAAATGATTATGATGTCATTCCGCCTATTCGATGGAAATTGTACACTGACGGGGCATCCAACGATCATTGTTCTGGAACTGGTATAATTCTGGTGACTCCCGAAAACCGATCAATTTGTTACGCATTGAAACTCAATTTTCCAGCCACAAACAACGAAGCTAAGTATGAAGCATTGATTACTGGTTTGAAACTTATCAGGGAACTCGGAATAAAATCGATTGAAGTCTTTTGCGACTCACAATTGGCAGTGTATCAAGTTTGTGTAGATTATCAAGCAAAGGGGCAGAGACTCGCCCCATACCTTTAACGAGTTCAAGAACTGTTGGCAGACCTTCAATACTACGATATTTCCTATGTCCTACGCGAGCAAAAGAAGGAGGCCGATTCATTGGCAAAGTTCGCAAGTACAGGTAATGCACAGCAAATGGGGTTCCCGTTGAAGTTTTACAATCTCCGAGTATAAACGAAATGGAGATAGACTTTGTTCTTGAAACAGAAATTGAAAAGGAGTCGTGGATGACCCCATTCAAACAACACATATTACACGGAACCTTGCCCGATAGAAAGAACGAGAGACGACAAGTTATTCGTAAAGCTTCGAGATATATAGTACAAGATGGAATACTGTACCGGAGGGGGTTCTCGGTCCCCTTACTCCAGTGCATCGCCCATGATGAGATAAAACGAGTTTTAATTGAAGTCCACGAGGGAGAATGTAGCGACCATATTGGGGGACAAACACTCGCAAAAAAGATCCTCCGCTATGGATATTATTGGCCAACTGTAAATCGAGATGCTGCCGACTACGCGAGAAAGTGTGACAAATGTCAAAAGTTTGCAAAAATCCAAAGAGCTCTGCCAACGGAACTCACTCAAATGGTTAGTCTGTATTTCTAGGCACACTCAATCAGTGTTTATACCGATCAACCCTTACGACAGGTACTCCAACGACCAAAAACCTCTGGATGGATGTTAAAATGGAATATCGAGCTGAGTCAGTTCGTTATTACCTACCTGCCGCGAAGGGCCATACAAGGGCAAGCACAGCGGACTTCATTTCTGAATTCATCGTGTTAGACGAATCAAACGATTATGATGTCATTCGACCTATTCGATGGAAACTGTTCACTGACGGGGCATCCAATCATTGTTGTTCTGGAGTTGGTATAATTCTGGTGACTCCTAAAAACCGATCAATTTGTTACGCTTTGAAACTCAATTATCCAGCCACAAACAACGAAGCTGAGTATGAAGCATTGATTGCTAGTTTGAAACTTATCAGGGAACTCGGAATAAAATCGATTGAAGTCTTTTGCGACTCACAATTGGTAGTGTATCAAGTTCATGGAGATTATCAAGCAAAGGGGCAGAGACTCGCCCCATACCTTTAACGAGTTCAAGAACTGTTGGCGGACCTTCAATGCTACGATATTTCCCAAGTCTCGCACGAGCAAAACAAGGAGGATGATTCATTGGCAAAGTTTGCAAGTATAGGTGATGCACAGCAAATGGGCTTGGTTCCCGTCGAAGTTTTACAATCTCCGAGTATAAACGAAATGGAGATAGACTTTGTTCTAGAAACAGAAATTGAAAAGGAGTCGTGGATGACCCCATTCAAACAATACATACTACACGGAACCTTTCCCGATAGAAAGAACGAGAGACGACAAGTTATTCGTAAAGCTTCGAGATATATAGTACAAGATGGAATACTGTACCGGAGGCGGTTCTCGGTCCCCTTACTCCGGTGCATCGCCCATGATGAGATAAAACGAGTTTTAATGGAAGTCCACGAGGGAGAATGTAGCGACCATACTAGGGGGCAAACACTCGCAAAAAAGATCCTCCGCTATGGATATTATTGGCCAACTGTAAATCGGGATGTTGCCGACTACGCGAGAAAGTGTGACAAATGTCAAAAGTTTGCGAAAATACCAAGAGCTCCGCCAACGGAACTCAGTCAAATGGTTAGTCATTGGCCATTTGCAATTTGGGGGATCGATATAATCGGTTCCTTACCGATTTCTAGGGGTGGTGCAAAGTACGCGATTGTTGCGGTTGATTACTTTACTAAGTGGGCAGAAGCAGAGCCTTTAGCTACGATCACCACCAAAAAAGCAATTAATTTCATTGTACGAAACATCATATGCCGTTTTGGCCTCCCACAAACTATCATTACGGACAATGGAACTCAGTTTGAGAGTAGAGAAGTCAAAGAATTTTGCCAAAAATACCATATTGATAAAAGGTTTTCGGTGGTCGCTCACCCTATAGGCGAACGGAAAAGTGGAAGCCGTAAATAAAATAATCAAGCTGATATTAAAGAAACGAATAGAAAATGCTGGAGGAAAGTGGGTGGATGAGCTTTCGACAGCGCTCTGGGCTTACAGAACCACCCACAAGTTCGCGACTGGCCATACTCCATTCACTCTGGCATATGGCACTGAAGCTGTGATACCCGTGGAACTTGAAGTTCCTTCTCATCGGGTAACCTATTATGACCCTAAGACAAATCAGAATCTCTTATTGGAATCACTGGACTTTGTTGATGAAAATTGTGAAGAAGCTGATTTGAGAGCGGCTGCACATAGGAACAATATTTCTCGATATTATAATGAAAAAGTTCGACCAAGAAGTTTCGATGTGGGCGATCTTGTTTTAAAGGGAGTCTTTCCGGCCCCATCGCATATGAATCCCACATGGGAAGGTCCATATGTCATCGAACGGAAGCTTGGAGAAGGAACTTTCAGGCTAGCGACCGTTGATGGCGTGACACTCCCCCGAGCATGGAATAGCGAACACCTGCGCTGTTATTACACTTAGCCCAATTATTTCGCATTTTAGCTATAATTATTTCCAGTTTATGTTCCTTTCGTTGTTTTTAGTTGTCACCATGTAGTAAGACAATTTAGTTTGTTTTTATTTGGTATGAATAATAAAGGCTTGAAGCCGTCTTTTCCATGAACTATTGATATTTCCGTATAGTACAATTCTGTGATGAAAATTAAGTTGTGCTGTTCTGTCTGTCGTATGAACGCACAACCAAGCACTAAAAAATCTCTAAGTCCCCAGAGTGTGGACTAGAGTACTCTGAGTCCCTAGAGTGTGGACTAGTGTATAAACGACTAAAAAATCTCTAAGTCCCCAGAGTGTGGAATAAAGTACTCTGAGTACCCATACTGCCGACTAGAGTATAAATGACTGAAAAATCTCTAAGTCCCCAGAGTGTGGACTAGAGTACTCTGAGTCCCCAGAGTGAGGACTAGAGCACAAGCGACTGAAAAATCTCTAACTCCCCAGAGTGCGGACTAGAGTGCTTTGAGTCCCCAGAGTGCGGACTAGAGTATAAACAACTAAAAAATCTCTAAGTCCCCAGAATGCGAACTAGAGTACTTTGAGTCCCCAAAGTGCGGACTAGAGTATAAACGACTGAAAAATCTCTAAGTCCCCACAGTGCGGACTAGAATACAAATGACTGAAAAATCTCTAAGTCTCCAGAGTGCGGACTAGAGTGCTCTGAGTCCCCAGAGTGCGGACTAGAGTATAAACAACTTCGATATCTCCAAAGTCCCCTAGCGCGGACTGGAATGTTCCTAGATCCCAGAGTACGGATCGAAGCATAAGCGATTCAAAAAATCTCCGAGTCACATGGAAGTGAACTAGGGCTTATATAACTCACAAGGTTTCAGATTTCGACTACAGGTTATACAATGAGCTGAACAACAGAAGTCATTTGAAAGACAAAGAACAAAATTGTATTCATCAATTCAAAATAAAGTCCTACTACAACTTCTCCCAAACTCGGGGCCAAAAGTATATTTACAATGACTATGAAAATAAATAAAAATGATTACATAATCCAGACTGATTCTCGTTGAACGAGCATGATAGTTACTTCTTTGGCTTCTTCTCCTTCTTTGATTTCTCAGATGACTACTCCCCCCCCCCCCCCGTGTTTTCTCTTGGACGTTTTACTCACCTGAGAAGGGGTGTCAGAGGAAGGAGGAACTTCTGACGACCTGGTTCCACCTTGAAGAATAATCTTCAAAGGCATGTTCAGTGAATCGTCGAGCTCTACCACTTAAGGCTCGGCCTCAATTTCGTCTTTCTTTCTCCCCTCTTCAGTGACATGTTCCTTCATGCTCAGTTTTGAGGTATGTTTGGAAGTGCCAATAATTTCAACTTCGTAATGTTCCTCGACGGGCGACGGATCGTCGGATTTGTCTTCGTTGAGCGCCTCAATCACTTGAGCGTCAGGTTCGGGAGTATCTTCCGCTCGAGTTTCTTCTCCCGTTCTCTCCTCCTTCTCCGTGGCGGCATCGCTCCTTAGAGTAGGCACAGGATCGGGATGACCTACGCGGAATCATAAGAAACAAGTGTTAGAATACATTTATCGCTTGCTGAAAGCAAAGACCCTTTGGACTTTGAAGGGGAAGTTATGTACCTGTCCCTGGTCGGCTGTCGACTATTCGGGGAGTTTCGCCTTCTGGGATAGGAGATATCAGGGTCATACCCAATGTTTTTTTCGAAGGGGTCAAGTGGTAGGCGATTAGTCGTTTGGGTAAGGGAAGGAACTGTAGGCTCGGCTCGGCTCCAGACGGGCCAGCAATGCCACTTTTTTCCTTTGATGTGGGCGAGTCTTTGCTGAAAAGAACCTTCGCTGCATACAAGTCCGAAGGCTTGTCCCCCCGAAGGAATTCCTTTACCAAGGCCCCTTCATCAATCTCTTTCGTTCCCGATTCAACTTTCTTAATCTTTATATGAGTGTCCCACGTCTCGGCTAGAGATTCGAGGTAACCCTCGCCAAGAAAAGTCAAATCCCGATGCATGAGGGCGCGAGCGTTGTATTCTGCTATAACCGGGTCGAACAAGCACTTGATCTCCTCCCTACCGGCCTCGGCAGCTGCCTCGATGCGCGAATCGATATCAGAAAGCGCCATCTTTTTACCTTCCTCGCGGGCTATCTCCTTCAGTGCTTTGGCTCTGGAAAGCTCCTCATCTAGTTGTGTTTTGAGGAGTCGAGTGGCAACAATCTCATTGCAATATTGTTGGGACTCCTCCTGAGCAGCTATTTTCTCTTCCTTTTCCTTAGAGAGTAGCTCTTCCAACTCTTTGATGCGCTGAGCAAATGCATCTCTCTCTTTATGAGAAGAATCTTTCTCTAAAGCTAAGGCCCCGCAACGTTGAATCGCTTCGTCGATTTCTTTCTTATGTGTCGTCTCCAGACGACTAACGGCCTCCGCTGTGTCTTTAGCATTCTTTTGGGCAGCTTCGAGTCGAGACTTGTATGAAGAGAGCTCTTCATCCTGAGTTTTAATGATGTATTTGTCATGAATAGCCTCGAGCTTTAGACGATCGATTTCGTGCAGACGCTCAATAGAGACTTCCGAGACTTTTTCAACCAAATGGACGAATGCGTCATGTTGAACATAGACATCGTTGTTACATGCAAATCATATCTTGGGGAACATAGCCTTGGGGAACATAGCCTTGAGCTCGGCTAGCTTTTCCGATATCGACGAATCTTGTACGGGAGTAGAAGGAGTTGGTTTTGAAACTACAGCTTTCTTGTGAGGCCTAGTGCTGGAAGAGCCTGAGCGTTGATCGTGGGGAGTATCAGATTGGGACCCTTTGTGGCTAGATTTCTCCCTACCTTGTTCCGGGAAAGAAGGAGAATCGTGATGAGATAAAGGCTGATGGTAAGTTTTCCTTCGGGATGACGAATCCCGGGAGCGGTAATCTCTGTTGTTGTCATCATCTCTATCCCGACGCTTTCCAGAGCCCGAATCCCTTCCAGAGTGATGGAATATGGAGGACCCGTGCAGGCGATCAAATCCGTGAGAGCGTCCCACATCAACTGTAAGAAGTCAAATGAGCATGAGTTAGTCAAAGTCGAATAATAGTTGAAGATTAAGTGCGGAGTGTAGCGTGAGTGTGGTTGTGTGTGTCCTAGTGTTTCCCCACCACGGACCAGCTTTTTTGGCTTTACTTATCGGAGTTTTCTCTCCCTGATTTTGGACTTGAGCGCCTTCATCGCCTTTCGCGGGCGAGCAAAGCTTCAGGGCTTCTAGATCATCGAAGCCATAATTAAGCAAATTGTCGGGAATAGTAAGGTCCAACAAGCCTCTCTCTGAACTCTCTAAGTGTTGAGGAGAAGGCTCTCTCTCTCTACTAGAGTGATTGTGACCTTAGAGGTTCCGCCCGCTGTCTTTTCCTCAATTTGTATGTCAATTTCTTCTTTCCCTTTGAAGGAGGAGGCGTTACTTCAATGTCGTGTATGTCAACCACCGGTTCCGCAGTGGGATTGACATTTTCACCCGATGCTTCAGGAACCTTAGCTTCTCTAATCTCCCCCTCCTCAGGTGTGTTAGGGGCATCACGTGCTGAAGGCCCAACCTACCTTTTACCTTTATCCAAGGCAGAACAGCGGTTCAGCGACGCCGTGAGGGAGACTTATTCGGCGACCGTCCGCCAGCAGGCCGAATTTCGAGAGCATTTCATTAGGAATGATAAACCTGATATCCCGATCTTCTGTGGGGACAGCTCGGATAGCTTCAACGGCCTCAGAGTACCCGGAGCCTTCAGGACGTGGGCTGATACCTGTAAAAGTAGAGGAAGAATTAGAACTGGTGCAATTCTCGCTGAATGCGAGTATTGATCTAGAAAAGAGACTCACTCCCTTCCACCCATCTCCTTGCAAAAGCCAGGGTGACAGCACACGTAGAACCATTCTTACTTATACTGGGCGAATTTGCTCCATGCCCCAGTCAGAATTTGATACTTGCTATGCGGCTCAAGAAATACAAAGGATGTGCTGTCGGATCGTCTCTTGAAATGATAAATATAGCGGATACTGCCAGGAGTCGGGAGCCTAAAAAGGACGCTCATGAAGAGAATGCACGTGCCATATATGAATGCGTGACTGTTAGGATGTAACTGTGATGGAGCTATCTCAATATACTATAACTGGTCACGGAGGAAGGAATTGAATGGTGGCATGCTACCAACCCAGCACATAAATTTATTGCAGGCCGTATATCCGACTAGGGGCAAGTGAGGGCGATCTTGTCACGATGGAACCAACACATCGTCGAAAGGAATCATGTGTGTCGAGCATATGCGACGAAGAGCGCTTTCATTAATTCTCGAAGCTTGAGAATCGACCGGGTTATCTATAAAGATCGCTGCATCCAAGGCATCGGGAGCCAAGTCGACGGATGCGATCGTGGGACTCGGAATATCTTGTACAGGAGTAGTCGATGGGTTTGAAGTTCCAACTACTTCCTGTCGTGAAGTTTGCTCATGTCTATCTGAGACTGTGGCAGAGCTGGATTTCCTAGACAACTCTGATGAATGTTGGATCTGATGAAACACCTATTTGAACTATACATGAAAAACGATTGACATTAGACATAACAACAAAAATACTCCCCCCGTGTGATGTGTGAACAGGTGCAGCCATTCAAGTATAAGTGCCAAAGAATTACAAGTCATAGAGTTGATGAAATAAAGCTGGGCTTTGAACTATCATCTTAAACTATTCCAATTTCAATACATTTTAAAGTTATATTTCAAACCAATTCAATAACTCAATTCCGATAAAATTATATTTTTACTTAAATTTTGACTTTAAACCTCCAATTTAATTTCTTAAAGCAGTTCCTTTAAAGCAATTCACATTTCAACATAAACTTGATTTTCCAATAATAATTCAAATTATATAAATCAAATTGTATTTCAAAATATCATTTTATTGGATTCAAAATCAAGGATATAAAATCATTAAATTTAACCAATCCGGTGTCCGTATATAATTCTCTACCCAAGGGTCAAGTAATACGCATATTTTTCATTTCAACCCGCAATTTAAAATCCTACGGTTATATATCATTTCAAACCGTAATCCCGAATTAAATAACATCCATAAAATCGCTCGAGTCTATCATTTCAACTCGTAACGATTTTTCCTTAATCTATAGATCGTTCGGGTATATATCATTTCAACCCATAATGAACTTGCAGTTTATAACAATATAAAATACAACATTCATTCATCCAATATCAACGATCAACATCCATCACAATCATCATCCAAATCAATCAATAAACATCAATAGATAATTGATAAATCAATGACAGGCATTTAACTAGCAATTTAAATTCAATAATAAATTAAATAACGATTTAATTCAAATAAATTCAAATTAACCAAGGTGACGATTTAAAATATACCAAACTGCCATAAATAAATTTCCCATCACATCATAAATTTAATTTAACAAACATAAGAAATTTTAGAAGTTGTGAGTGGGTTAAAACACTCACCTTTGAATTTAAATCGAATTTAAATCCAATTTAGGGTCCAAATTCAAACGATCTCAGAATTCATCCAAACCTACAATGAAATGTCCGGAATTTTGATACGTTCCCAGCGGAACAAACCGCACGTGAATTGGACCTCGTATGTAAAATTTATTATGATTAGAAGATTACACGATTTAAATTTAGAAAATAATTAAAATAAACAAAAATATTACACGTCACTCTTCATTCCCGGTTCCCCAGTACCCTAGTTTTTACGATCGAACAGACAACGCCTAACGCGCCCAGTCAAACTCCACTTTGACCGCCATGCACGGCACCCCCTAACGTCGAAGAACTTGCCATCGCCGCCACTAGCCTCGCCCACCTCGGCCGCCCATCCCCACGTCACGTAGCCACCAAGGCATGCCGCAGCCGCCGCCTAAATTATTGGGTTTCAAAACTATAATGACCCAGAATTTTGAACAATTTAAATTGAAAATATTTAATTAATTTTAAATATTTGAATGATGGTTTGACTTGAATTTCAAATTATCAGAAGAAATTGGCGATTAAATTTTAGAATTTAATCTATTGTAAGTTGAATAAAAATTTGAATCTTCAATTTTAAGCTGAAGAAAATATTTCAAAAACTTTTAAAATTTATATTGACAATACTGAAGATGATTGAAGCTTCAGAATCGAATTTGAAATTGATTTGATCAGTTTTGAATTTATATCGCTTGAATCGATATTTAAAATATAGCGTTTCGAGGCACAGTCTCGGAATATGACAAACCAGTTCCATTGGGTCCGTAATATTGAATTAGTACCGGATTTCAATTTTCATAGCAATCGGAGTTGCCGTGTGAGCGTACGATAAATAAACGCGTTGAACATTTATATCGAAAATTCAATTTTAAAATTTTATATATATTCACGTACTGGTCAACATCAGCTACTTTCCTTCCGTAAATTTTGCCTAAAATCACGATACTAGATCGTGAAGAGCATGCCTCAGTTTCAATTTTAAATAACAGTTCGTTCCTTTCTTTTTTTTTGTTCTGCTCAAATCAAAGAAAAATGGCTGAAGCTCCTTTTTATTCTCGTTCTAAATTTAAAATTGAACGACTTTATCCCTCTCCTCCTTCGTTTATTTCTCCTCTTCAAATCATTTTTACATCTCGGCTTCAAATGAAGAAAAATTTAAACGAAACGTTTTTGTTCAAAACAAAAATTGCCGAGCCTCTTAAATTCATCCCCAGAAAAAAAAGGGAGGGAGAGTAAATCGCGAGCAGTAATTCGCGACCCAAATCGCGAGCAGTAATCCTCGAATGGAAACGGGCAGTCGAGCACGAGGAGGGTTCGACGGTAGTGATTCGCGTGGTCATAGAGGCGCGTGCGAGTCGAGGAGGGGAATTCGACGACTACGCGCGTATGGGGATATCCATGCCGGAATTCGTGGGAGTTAGGGATTCGCGATTCTGAGGAGGCTCAAAGTCGACAACTTCGACTTCAAATTGGGGAAACGGCGACGCTAGCACGTGGGCTAGGGTTTGGAAATAGCGGAGGCTCGAGATGTCTGGAGCTCGCAAGGTTCATCGGCAAATCGGAGAGGGCGATAGCGAGTTCGTCAATAAGGTATATATTTAGATACGTGCATATTATATGTATACGTATGTACAGGAAATACAGAAACAGTATGTTTAATTAAATAAATATATATATAAGCTTTGAAAGTATATATATATGTATATGAATTTATACAGGTAAACAGAAAATTTTATATATATATATGAATCCAGATTTATAAAGTTATAATATATTTTAAACAGAAATTTAAACCCAGTATTTACACTGTTTTTACCAAAATAGTGTAAATACATATATATAGAAACATTATATAGTAAAGAAATCCTGTAAGTTATTATAGAAAAGTGAATATAAAAATATAGAGTATCCTCTGTATATCTGTACATGTATATCTCCACATGTAGGCTCTGGTTAAAACAGAAAAAAAGGATATAGGAGTTTAAAATGGTTGAAAGATTTTGTAAAGTTGATTTTCGAATCTATATAAATTTATTTTATAAATAAGGGTTTCAAAGGAAAAGAAAAGAAAATGTTTTGTTAAATAGAAATTGGTTTAAAAAAAACCATTGAATAATTAAAATTACCAAATGAAAATTTGTTATTCGATTGATTCAAATATTAATAAATTGTGTAAATATTTATACAAGGTATAAATGGAGAAAAAAAAATTGGAATGGAAAAATGGGATGGCAAAATAAAAAGCTAAGGTGAGATTTTCTCACTCGAATGAAAAATTGGATTTTACAGTTATTGATTGATTGATTGACTGTTTGGATGTGATATTAGATATAGTAGGATATATCTATATATATAGCAATATATACATATTGGCATATGTATATATTGGATTGATTGATTTCCCGCATTGTATAGCGGATGAGACCCTATTGCGCCGTTAATAAGCGGATGATATATTTATAAATCCCATATACCGCGATATTCCACCTCGAAGTGGAATTGGTATTGTGCTAACGTCTGTGGATGTAGGGAAACAAGTTGGAGGGATCCAACTGGATTCCTCACCAGTATTTATTTATTTACAGATATTGATGTATTCTGTTATCATATGTTGATATATGATGTTTGTTGTCGTGATTGACTAATTTGTGTGTTGCATCATCGGATTCATTTTTGAAGTTTAAAAATGACGATGTTGATTTTAAAAGAGATTTTTAAAGTGATTTTTGAAAGTATACGTTTTATTAAAATTTTGGATTGATTCATCCTAAATAAATAAACGTTAAAATTTTAAAGTTATAAAAATTATGATTTTTGTGAAAGATAACCAAAGTGTGATTTTTGAAATAAATAGTTGGTTGATTTTTAAAATGGTTTAAATTGAGATTTTTGAATTATTACAAATGATTTATAAAAAAAAAGCTTTATAAAGTTGATATTTATAAATTAAGATATTGGAATTATAAAATGAGTTTTTATAAGTGTTAAAAGGAAGTAAAAATGGATTTCATAAGTGAATGAAATTAATAGATTTATAATGTGAAGTTATAAAATGAATAGATGTTGTGAAATAAAATATTTATAAGTAATTTACTTATAAATTAGATTTTGGCACTTAGATGGGATATAAATAGAATTTGCTAATAAAATGATTTTATAAGTTGAAATTGTTATAAAGTATAAATGTGATTTATAAACGTTGTTTTATAAAAATCCGAAATCACTTATTTTGATAAGTGAATTATAGAAGTTAATTAAAGGAATTATATCCACGATTTTGGACAGTGGATAATCCTTTAAATAAAAATGTGTAGAAATGTTGTATTTGGATAACGAATTATATTCACGATTTTGGACAGTGAATATATTATTAAATAAAATGGATATGTTTTGGAGGAGTGATATTACGAAATGAAATAATTGTTTTAAAAGATGTTTTAAAACGTGTTAAGTATCGAAAACATAGATTTCAACATTCATTGTTGAAATAGACGTTTTCGAGGAAAATAAGGAAATGATTGACTATAACATTGTTGTTATAGTAAATGGTTTCCGAAAGGAAATGTTTTATATAGTATTGGGATTTATATATCTATCTAAATTTCGAATCCCTATACTAGTGATTTTGAGTCGTCGTAACGATGTTTTACGTAACATTCATTTTGACTCAAATAGATGTTGTTATAGTAAATGATTTCCTTAAAGAATGAAATATATACTTAATTTTGATTTAAGTATATTGAATATTTTCAAATGTTGAAAATAAATAAGCTTTGTGAATTACTTATTATTATTAAATAAGTATGGAAATTTTTTCCAAAATGAAATGAAACGTTTTTTAGAATTTATCTTTGTAAATATAAATTGAAAGTGAATATTTAAAATCGATTGAAAATCGTATATCAGTAGATATTTGAAATATAAATTCACTATGGAATTTATAAAGGAAAGGGAAATTGTTTAGAAAAATAAACGTTGATTTATTTTTAAAGTGTGGAAATTATATATCTAGTAAAGATATTTTGGAAAATAAATAATTTGGGAAAATTATTTGGAATCTGATGATGTTGCGCATCTTTATTGATAGTTAAATAACCGACTATCAATAATTACCTTGAATGGGTATTTGTTGTGAATTGGATGAATTTGAATGCCGCACTTATTTTTGAATAAGCACCCACTATTCGGGTTAGCCGGGAAAGGACCTTTGGGTCGTATAACCCATTCCGAATATGTGATACGTCGTAATAGATTGCATTTGATGACCGGTGTTGAAGACCGGATATTTTTGAAAACGGAAGGATTACCGTCGAGTTACTCTACATCGGCTGATCTCCGATATAGAGGTTTTATCACCCTTAGTGACGGGAAGTCCGGACGTGATTAGAAAATTATCCGGATTTGCAAGGGCTTCGTGAGAAGTGCCTTCGGTTCTGTTCGATCCCGGAACAGACTTGTATGGATTGTATGTCCGACGTTACAAATTGAGATATAAAACTGATTTCTTTCAAATACATATATGTTGGTGGCGGAGAATTTATTCTCTTAGCTTAACACCCTTCTCTGAGACGTACGAGCTCTGAAGTTATGTAGTTGAAATTTATCAGCGATATACTCCCAATTTGGTAACATGACATGCTGAGTGTTGCTGTGAAATGATCGTTGTTTGATCATTTGTGATATGATCATTTGTTTGATCATTTATCTCTGTGATCATTACTTTGATCATTTGATTGACCCGAAGCATGGCTTTGTGAAAAGCGTAGCTTTGTGGACGAGACTTCGTCGGACCTCACACCCCAGAAATGGTCAAAACAGGAAAGATGCGGCAAGGTTATTAGGGGGTAGCGCCCCTTTAGTGTATGCCATTCCTTCTGGATAGAGGTGGTATCATGGTATGGAGCCCAGATATTTAACCTATGTGGTTGCTACAAATTTATTACTTTGTGGTTTTTGAAAATCGAGGATCCTCGGATATAGATCGGTTACGATCGGGGGATGACATATTCGTGTCAGTAGTTACCCAGTTAGGGGTAACCCGGCCTTGTGTTGGCAAAGATCTAACTGTAATGTTAGGTTATTTCTCGGGACGTCATTCCAGAGGCGTTTTCATGTGGCAATGGGAAGTTCCTTGGCCTGACCATTTGTTGGAAATCCAAAGAAACAATACGAGACTTGTACGGTTTTATCAATTCGACAGTCTTGGGCAACGAATGAAGGCAGCCCACGACCGTCAGAAGAGATCATTCGGCAACGAATGAAGGCAGCCCAAGACCGTCAGAAGAGTGTATAGAGTTCCTTGGCAGCCCAAGACCATTCGACAGACTACGGAGTTTATTGTTTCCCTTCTAAACTCTGGGTGCCCATAATTTTCCACACGGGCGGCCTAGAGTTATGTTATCAGGATATTCTAGATATTCTAGAGCTTTGGAAGCAAGCTGGTTGGCGAAACGTAGTATTTGTATCTGATATTATTTATTTTGCTGTGTATTCTGTATGAGGACAAATTTATATAACTGTCCATTGTTGTATTGAGTTGTATATTGACTCTGTTTGATGTATGTATAAACTGATATAGTTCTTTGTTTTAAAAGACTAGTGATTATCTATTATATATTGTTCCGCTGCAAATGTGAGATTCTGATATTGTTCTGTTTCTGATGTTGTTTTGTTGTTCTTCTTTCCTTTTCTTCTATCTTTTCTTCTATCTTTTCTTCCACCTCTTCTTTTAAACCCTAATAATTCGATTTTCCGGCATTCATTTGCTCGGCAGTTGATGCAGTGGACGTATCGATGTCGATTTTCGAAAGTCGAAGAATCGGGTCCTTACAAAAAGCCTAATCGATACTTCGCCATCGATATGGCCATTGCCGACCCAAGCGACCTACCGCGATGAACACCTCACGACCCACTCCGCACTACAGCACCCTCGAATCGAGGTATAAACGCCGATGATCAACCACGCAATCGAACGGCTGGGGTTAAATCGAAAAAATCCGGTCACAAAGAAACCCACAATAAAAAAACAAACTACAAAATTGACTTGCGCTCGTCGAGAGCTTCAAAATGGTATATAATATGTCAAGGTTCTGAGGAGTTTGATTTCGGAATTGAATTTGAAATTGAATATGAAATTTGGAAATTAGGGTTTGTCTTCCATTGGAATGAGGAGTTGAGAAGGAAATGTATGTATAGACAAATGGAAATAAGAAATAGAAAGACTGCTAGGGTTTATATCCGGTTATTTATAGGCAGATCCGAAATAAAATTTAAATGGACAAGATTGATTCAAAAGTTGAACGATACATGACCCGGAAAGCCCGTTCTGTCTTTGGAACGAAAATGGGTCATCCCATATATCAAAATAGATGTTTTCAATAATTTTAAATTCAATGGAACAGGTTTCAAGTCCTAATTCCATCGTATGAAGAAGTTATGTTAAAATCAGCTTATTTCAAATTGATTTCAATTAAATTGATTTCTAGGCGTTTCGAGCCCGTACGATCAAACGACAAGTCTGATTGCTACGAGACTTGAAATCCTACAATAATTCACTGTTACGGATCCGATGAAACTCGTTTCATCGAAATCCAAGTCAGTGTCCAAAATGCCTAATTTCACATTAATTAAATAAATTAATAATTATATAAATTAAATCACCTTTTTATTTTAAAGTTAATAACTAACAATTTCCATCATTTTTGATTGCTTGGACATTTATAATAATTTAAAGAAAACTTACATATCAATTCAGTGTTTAAAATTTCATTGATTGCAGTGTTCAAATTTCGATTTGTAATTAAATCCAATTTAATTATAATTTAATTTCAATAAATTGCTTTAATTTGATTTCAACTTTTACATTCAACCAATTATAAACCTAATAACATAGTTAACATTGGTTTTACATTTCATTACATTAATATACTCCAATTTCCATCTTTTATTCGTATTAACTATTATATTTCCATTTTTGAATTTTGGTCCATTTCACACATTATTTAAAATTTAAAGTCCCAAATGATTTATTTATCTTGATTTCACTATTCTACTAATCAATTATTACATTATGAATATAATTAACATTTCTATTCATTTTATTACATTCACAATTTACAATTATTGCCTTAACTCACATTAATGTAACATTTGATTTACATTTAATTTCAATTGATTTCCAATTAAATTTTATAGACTAATTAAATAGGTAACTTATAATAATTGTTACCATTAACTTTTAATCACATTACAAGTTTATTATTTACAAAAAAATGTTACCATTTCTTACATAACACGGATTTTATTCAATTATCATTAATTATATATTATTTCATTAATTGATTCAACATTTACATTTGTTTTCTTACATTCACTTTATAACCAAGTCATACATTTTAGTCATTTCAATTGATTGGAATTTCATTCAATTTATTAATAATCACTTAGATTAACATTATTACGTTTCATCTATTTATTATTTCATTAATAAATTACAAAAATTTATTTCTCCTAACATTAAATTCACAAAAACTTATAAAATTAACTATATTTTAATTATTGAAAATTTACAGGTCGTTACACTCTCCCCCACTCAAAACTTTTCATCCTCAAAAAGAAAAAAGGGGGGAAGAAGGAATCAAGTAATCAATATATCTTATTCAAAATATTAAATTTATAAACAATTAATATAAAAAATTAAATAATTTAAATAAAATATATCAGTTTATAAGCACTTAAATCCTTTTATACTCAAATTAATAAAGTTTGGAAACATTTTACAAAATTTCCTAAGTCCAAAATTTACGGAAAATTTCGGCAGAGTTTCCTTTATACGGAGAGGTCTGGGAATAATAATAATATCAATAATAACAATATATATCATAATTTTTCAAAATAATATATCCCAATAGCGGGAAAAACAATATAATATCGCTAGAAAACCGTAATCCGAAAACGTACCTATTTGTCGGGCAAACAACGCTTAAATTATGAAACAAAAGCAGTAACAATTGCTTCCATAACCTATATTTCACTTATATAATCCAAAAGAGTTAATAATTATATAAAGAGAAATATTTTAAGTTGTTTCAACTAATAACAAAACAAATCAATACAACATAATGACAATCACTTGCAAACAAGCATACAATCATCACATGAAATCAAAGAGATTAACCATTCATCCATATCAAGCAAAACAAATGGTTTGTTCGGGTTTAGACACTTTTAATCGCATAGAATGACAAATAAACTACTAAGTATACCATCTACTCAACATTCTTAGATAAAACTCAATAGATTATTCATACGTCCTAAACAATCTAAAGTATCACCTCCCAAACATCCATATGTCAAAACAAATAATGATATCCAAGTATTATTTAAGTTATTCTTATGAATTTTCTTCCACAACAGTTATAGTTAAAAAAAATTCATTCATATCATCGTTGTTTTCTTTAATTTACATTTATTTCTTACAAATTTTTATTTCCATTCGTTCATTCAGTGTTTATTTCATTTATTTTCATTCATTTCTTACAACATTCATTTTTCATTTATTCATATAATGTAAATTTCTTTTTATTGCATTACATTCATTTCTTACATAAGTTATTTCCATTCAATTGTTATAATAAACACTGAATTCATTATTCAAGTATTTCATACATTTTATTACAATTTAGTTCACATTAATAAATTTATATACTTGATTTCCATTAGATATTAATATTCATTAGTGCATAAATTCATTCTCAAGTTTCTTACCTTTTTAATTTACATTCATTTCATTACATAGTGTCATTGAGTACTAAATTCATTTCTAAATTATTTCAAGTTCCCTGAAGTTATAGCCATTAAGTTTTATTATAGTATTCATTTTAATTATTCACTTAAATTATCAATAGCTTCACACATTAACTTAAGTTTATAATCTTTTACTTACAGTACTCACTTTCTATTACATTTTATTAGAAGCATTTCAATTATAACTTAAGTTTATAACCATTATAACATCAAAATTCTTATTTATAAAAGAAATTCCATTGAATACTTTCATTACTTAAATGTTACTTGTATAATATTCCATTATATATTCTTATTAAATATTCCAATTTTTAATATTTGGTAAGTTATATTTATGTTTTTAAGAATGCAATTGAAAGTTACACAAGTTTACCTTAATTATTTTAATCAACAAAAATGTTCAGTAATTTCCATTTCTTACTTTCATATCCTTTTTATTTACAGGTTACAAATTTCAAATTTCTTGTATATTTCATTTATAACTTAACATTTAATTTCTTGTTTTCAGTTTTAGAAGTTCCAATTATTAAATGGTAAAATTTCATTTCATTTCAATAATTAAAATCTCTAATTTATAGAAAATTTAAGAACTAAATGTCGGGTTCCATTTCAAATCATTTTAGATAATATATATAACCATATCTGTATATACATCAAATCATATTTAAAATAAAATTTAATATTTATTTATCAAAACAAATGTGTAGTAAACTACTATAGCAGCCTTCCTACTTTGAAACTCGAAAATAAACATCGATGATTCGTGCACTTATCACCGAAGTTATTTTCCAACGACAGAGAGGGGAGTACAGAACTTATTTCCTTCCAAAATTCTTTTAAACATTTCTTTCAAATCATATTGAAATATCTATATCAGAAAATACTTCCAAACAATATTAATATTATATTCCAAAATCTTCGAAAGGAGTTTTAAAAAATTCCGGAAATTAAGTTCTAAATTTCCAATTTATATTTACTTTACTTGTAAATCCTATCTTTAAATCAATATTTATAAAATTTCACTACCTAACAAACAAATGTATTAAACCAACTATATCATTTATAAAATCTATTATTTTATACACAAAATATACCATTGGCAAAATTATTTCATTTACTTATATTTCAAAACAAGTATTGTGTCGGTCTGCCCTACTAAGTGTTTAGAAATTCCTATCAATGTCATAGCGTCCTATGCACCGACCAGAACTTATAAATACAAAACAGAGCAAACTAACACAACACAAAAACCTTTATAACACTAACAAATACACTCTCTCATATATAGAAACTCAGCGACTCATTCTAGGGTATTACTACCCTATTTAATATGAGTCTGACCCCACAAAGCTAAGGTTATAGCTAAACCAAAGCTCTGATACCAACTGTAACGACCTGCGTTTTTGGACGTTTTAAGAAGACACACATGCCAAACTTAAACCATACAAAAGGGCAGATTGTTATTGGAGTAAATAAGAAAAAAACAGAGAAAGGAAAAAACAAAACAGAATCTCGCAGCGGAATGACAAAATATAATAATCAAATAATAGTTCATGAAGCTGTTTTATAAATACATTGATTATTCTTTATAACACAAATATCAGAGTTACATAAACAAGAATAAATAAATAAATGCAGTGGAACAACATGATGCAGTGGAATAAAAATAATAATAATAGTACAAATCTTCGTCTTCGTCCTCCATAAATAAAGTCTTCAACCCTGAAATGCTCAGGATGACCCGAGAAAATTGAAAAGACAAAACACTCGAGTCATAACTAAAAGATCTTATATAAGTTAAATCAACGGTAAATAAATATGAGTGTAAACCGCGTCGGAGATGTTTACGGGGTTTGACATCTCTTATCCAGTGTCTAACGTGAGTGCAATAACTTAAAGAGATGTTCGGGATTCACATCTCCTAAGGATCCATTAAACTATCTACTATGTAGTACAATACGCTATTATAATATGTCTATAGTAAAGTAAAAGTATTAAAACAGCGTTAAAGCGTTACCCATATCCCCCTTAACACATTTATATATTGTCATAGTCTATACAGTACCGTAACTCCCCCCGTAAACTGGAGGGCTATCAGAGGGCACTCCATAGGTATGGTACAAAACAAACTCATAGAAGGCGCTCTAGGGCATCTGAACACGACACACGAGGAAATGTCAGGGTAGATATACCATTTGCGTATCCGGACTGGTGGTAACGCATAACAGCTACTACCGCCCACCTGGAACACACTCCCATATCAAAAATCAAGGGTGGCCACCAAATCAATCACAAAGTCAGAATATAGTATAGAAGAAGTGTGTCCGATCGAAGGAATGACCCCACTTGGCCCGGCGTGGCTCCTGATTTTAGTCGCATCTAAGCTGACTCACAGGAGTCAGGGTCACGTCATACCTTATACAGAAATTGTTCACCAAACCATCCTACTTCATTTCTGGAATCTCCTCCACGTACACAGTTGTTAAAGTGGTTTTCGGCATTGGCAGAGAGTATGACAATATCTGTCCCGGTCTCTTTAACAACCAAATGCTTATTTCATACTGGACGGTTCTTTTACATTTCAAAAGTAAATTCACAATTTATATCAAAATATCATATTCTCAAAACCATAATACTTTCGAAATCATATTAACTTTGAAATCATATTTACTTTCAAATCATATCATCTCCGAAATCATAATTCTTTCAAAAGTCATATTTCCAAATTAGATTAAATCCTCGTTTCAAAATCAGCATATTAAATCAATTATGTCATTTAAGTCCCAACTTAAATTATACCATCATTTAGCAGTATTCGCTTTTAAACCAGTGAATTTGAATATAACACTTCCCCTTTGCTTAGTCTGAAATTTAGAAAATAGTTTAAATAGTTATAAATAGTTAAAATACTCTAAAATATTTTAATATAGATTAAAAATATTTTTCTTGTTTCAAGATAGTTAAATAGATTTAAAATAGATTAAATATAATTAAAACAGAATAAATAGCTTTAAAATAGATTAATTAGATTTAAGATAAGTTAAATGGGTTAATTAGTTTTAAAATAAATTAAATGGTTTAAAATAGGTTAAAATGATTTAATATAGTTAATATAGGTTAAAATAGTTTAATAGTTTGAAATCATAATAATTTAGAAATTTTAAAATAATATATTTTTAAACAGTTTATAATAAAATATGAATTTGGAATTAATATAAATTTAAACTATTCATTTACTTTCTACACATTTGGACTATTTCAATTTCCAAATCAACAAAACCCCATTTTAAATCTTTCAATTCAAATTCTTTCCAATCCATGTTTGAAATATCAATTTAAACTATTCAAATTTCAATACATTTTTCTTGCATTTACTTACATCCAAATGAGAAAAATCTTACTTATTTATAGCAACACTTCTTCTAAATGAATGGTAATTATAAATGATAACTTACATAGGTCATTATTTATAATTTATCACAACTAATGATTACTAATAAATAATTTATAATTACTAATTATTATCTATAATCAATATTTTTTTTTATATTAAAATTTATTATAGTTAATTATTAATAATTAGTAAATTATAGCTAATATTTATGACTTATAATTAATAAATATTTATTAATACTTAGTAAATATAATTAATATTAAATAATTAATAATTAATATTAAATAATGTCAAATCAAAACAAGTAAAATAGAAATATTAGTGCAATGGTTTCATAGATGTTACAGGATTTCATCTCCTATCAAGTGTACAACATGAATATAACCATTTAAAGGGTTTCAAATAATTCGAAATATCAATCTTAATCATCTAATTAAAACAAATCCGAAGTTTGAATTAACTTAAACCCTTCAAATAATTCAATTCCAAATAAAAGTCCAAATTCAAGAAATTATATAGGTATATGTCATTTCACCCAGTATCAAAAATCAACATTTCCAATCAATGAAAACCGCTTGGGTTTATCATTTCAACCCATAACGATTTTCCCCTAATCTATATGATCGTTCAGGTATGTATCATTTCAACCCATAGGGATAACAAAGATATAGACATTAATAACATCACGTCATCTAAAATGTCAACCAATATCATCCATCGTAAATTCAACATCCAAATATCAATAATTGAACATACAGCACAATCATCATTAAAATCAACCAATAACTACCAACAATTTACTGGTTATCATTAACAGGTATTTAATTGGCAATTTAAATTTCAATATTAAATTAAATGGCAATTAAGTTCAATAAAAGTCTGATATAACTGGAATGACAATTTAAAATATACTAAACAGCAATCAATCAATTCCTAATCACATCATAAATTCAATATAACTAACATAAGAAAATCTAGTAGTTGTGAGTGATTGCTCACCTTTCGTGGCTATGAAGGTGATGATAAAAATGGAGAAATATGGAGATTCCTAGCAAAGATCCAAATGCAAAGCAAATCCAACAAAGCTTAGACACGAACACGAATCAATAAACAAGTTTCAACTACTTCCAACTTCCAAACCACCCAAGATCCAAACTACGAACAAACCTGAAACTAGTTCATTTTTAAGAAAATATTCGGACCAGAATATTACTGAATCTATAAAAGTGACTAACTAGAAAGTTGTTGCAAATTCTTTTCGCTCCACTTTCAGAAAAAGAATCACTTAAAAAGCTTCAGCCTTGAGGAAGTTATGGTCAAAACAAACATAGGTGTTTTCTGAGTTGAAAATCTGAGTTCAAAAATACTTCGAAAACATTTGAGCTTTTGGCATAACAAATTAAGGAATTTTAAGAACTGATCTAAAAGAAAGTTGAAGCCACTGGAAAACTAAATGATTTGAGTAAAAGAATCATATAATTTGATTCATTCCTGAAGGAGATATGATTTATACAATATGGGGTATTTTCGGCCAAAACTGGATCCGAGAAAGGACTTGAAAAATGGAGTTTTTGATATAGAAATATTCAGAATGGGAAGAAGGGTTCAACAACAAAGTTGTTCCCATTGAAATTATACACGGTTTCAAAAAAAATTATTTGATTTGGAGTAATTTATTAGAATACAGAAGCCAAGGAAATAAGAGGAAGAAAGAGGGAAAAAGGGAAGGGAAAAAGAAGGGAAAAAAGAGAAAGAAGAGGAGAGGGAAGGTGGGGCTTTGGCCATGGGTTACTGCCGTGGGTTCTGGGTAGTGATGGAGGTGGGTGGTGGCAAGAGGAGAGAGGTAGGCTAGGGTATTGAAGGAGGCAGGATGGAATTTGATTTGGAGATTTAGAAGTTTTGGGGTTTGGAGTTTTCTGTAGATTTGAGCAAGAAGAAGAAGAGTATGTAGAAAGTTTCTCAAATGTGTAATTTCTGTACGTACTTGGTTTTAGTCAGATAGGAAATAGAAGGTCAATGGGTGGGAAAAGAAAGGGTCCAAAGTCTCTTAAGGTTTCTAGGGTCTCTTGGTTTACTAAGAAGCCCATTAGTCTAAAACAAACCCAATAAGATTTAGCCAAAAAAAACACAAATATACACTGCAAATGAAAGAAATAAGCTGCAGGTTATTTAATAATTTGGAAATGAAGGTTGAGAGACAAATAAATGTCACGTTTTATTTTGAAAGCTTCAGGCATTAATAATGCATAAAGAAATGTACGTAGGAATGGAAAAGTTTGCAAACCAAAGGAAAGTGAAATTTTGTATACGTGAAAATGAGGTGGCATGAATTAAATACAACCTAAAATTCTAGGCTCAGGTATTAAACAGAATGAGAAATGAACAGATCAAGTATTAATAATGAGATAACTATTTTAAAACGTACATGCAACAATTAATAACAAAAGAAACGAAGGGACCATGTACATCGCACAACCTTTTTGAAATTCAATTTGTGAAACGTAACCAAATTAACTTCATTAACTCAAATAATATTCAAATTTGTATGTATTTAGTTTTTTTATCTATGCATAATAAATAAAATTACTTACCTTAAAAGGAAAACGTTCAATTTCGTTTACCCAAAATGATCTTTAATTTCCATTAAAACATCCTTTCTGTTTAACACAAAAGGTGCGTTTCTTTTATTAATTCAATTAATTGCAATCAACGTTTTCTTCCCTTCTAATTGAAATATTTCAATAACATTAATTGCAATTACTTACAAAGTTAAATTTCAAAACAGACAACTAAAATGGATGAATAATAGAATAATTGTTTCCTTTTGTCATTTAAACACCTTTATAAATTCGTTGTTTACACAGCAGAGTAATAAATAACTTACTTAAATAAAAAAATTTCCTACTCTTGTAATCCATTATGCTAAAACACAATTCAAATATACATATATTTCTTCCATTAAATCAATCATTCTATTCTTTATTTTAATGAAATTAAACCTACATTCACAAATGAAACATTCATTTTATTTGATATAAATGTTCTTTTCATTAAATCAACTTTCCTTATATTTTCACAAAACATAAGCTACGTTTAATTACACCTATTAATTTACAATTTGGTGTCTTCTCTACCATTAATTGAACTTATTCAATTACATTAATTTCAATTGTTTACAAAGGTGAATTTCAAAATGGACAAAATAAATGTAATGAGAAATATAACAATTATTTCCTATCTAATAGTAATTTAAACATATTTGTAAACTATTGGATACAAACAGGAATTATACATTTCTTAACAATTAATAGTTTCTCGTCTCTGCAATCAATCTTTCAGCAACTAAACATTTCAAATAAATAAACATATGATTTCTTCTTTAATAAAGAAATATTTATTATTCTTTATTAACATTTATTATTCCAATCAATTGGAAATTTACATTCAGACAATTGTTAATTTCATTCAAACCAATGTTATTAAAATACACACTAACATTTGTATCATCCTTACATTATTGCAAACATGTATCATTAATAGAAATTTTACTTAGGCTCATAACTTGTATTATAATTTAATTTGTATCAGCCAAAAATCTTAATTTTTTTTATTCCTAACAAATTTATTCAAAAATCGTATTTAATTTAATATTTTTAAATGTTTAAAAATACGGGTCGTCCCAATCTCCCCTACTCAAAACTTTTCGTCCCCGAAAAGAAATAAGAAGGAATCCAAAAATCTGTATATTTTATTTAAAACGGTCAATTTATAAACAATTAAACCTACATATTTAAGTTTAATAAAATTTGAAAATAACTCGAATTCTACAAAAAAATTCTAAGTCTTAAATTTCCAAAAAAATTCGGCAGAGTCTCCTTTGCGCGGATACGTCCGGAAAATAATAATATCAATAATTTCAATATATATATATATATATCATATTTCAAAATAAAATATCCTAAACCATGGGAAAACAATATAATATCGCTATAAAATCGTAATCCGAAACGTACCTATTTATCAGGCAAACAAACTTTATTTATGAAACCAAAAGCAGTAGCTATTGCTTCCATAACCTGTATTTCACTTATATAATCCAAAGAGTTAAAATTATATGAAAGAATAATATTTCAATTGTTTCAAATCAATAGCACAAACAACATACAATATATCACAATCATATGCAAACAAAACTATACAACCATCATAGGCAACAAATAATCCATCACACATCCATAGCAACCAAAACTAATGGTTTGTTCAGGTTCAGAACTTTTAATCGTAAAAGGGTGATAAATAAACTAATAAATGTACCTTATGCTCAACAGCCTTATATAATTACTTAATAGATTATTCATACAACATCAAACAATTAGAAGTATTCTTTTCCAAACTCCCCATCAGCCAAACAACAAGGTTTTAATTTTACTTAAGTTTATTCTACTAGTTTTTTCTCTCATCATTTACCTTTCCATTCATTTATTTATATAAAGATCAATCACTTACATAATTTGTTTTCCATTAAAGATTTAATTCATTAAAGAATCATTTCATAAAATATTACTTAAGCTCCTACTCTCTTACCTAAGTTTATAACTTAATTCTTTTATAGAATAAAAATTTAAGTTTTTGGTATTTGCCCTTGAAGAGAAAAGAAATATTTCGATATATCTAAAAATTCAATTAAAACAGATAAACTCATTCACTTAGTAAGAATATAAGATATATTTAAAACATCCTCATAGGATTTTGCAAGGATTTCCAAAAAATTTAAACAATGTTAGAAGTTTATGTCAAAACATTATGATAAGCTTTTTTTTATAAAGTTCCTTAATTTCGATAATTTTTTAGACTCATTATTTTAAAATAAGTATAAACTCTAGATTATTAAACTGAAACTAAAAGTATACTCAAATCTTACATTAAATATCCAAATCAAAGTATAAAATTTCATATCTTCATAATTAATTTTACACACTTGTTTTAAAATAAATATTCAAATCATGGAAAAAGATTTATTATGGTTTAATACAAAATTCAAATAGTAAATAAACCTATAAATTTACTATTAGTACTTCGAAATCAAGTAAATATTTCAAACCATACTTCCAAAATAGAGATTCAAATTTATTTGTCAAGTATATTACTATAAATGAACTTCGCAAATCATTTTTTTTCCATTTATATATTATCTTTAAATTATACATTCAAAGAAACTTATATAAATTTTACTTGAAATATTCATTTGAAAACTTCATTTGCAAATCAATCATCTTTAATACTTTAATACTTTGTGGAAAAATTCATTTGAAAATTTATTGCTTCATTTATAAATACCATTTAAAAAATTTAAATTACATCTTTATAAGTATATGTAAACTATTTGAAAAAAGTTATTTACATCATTATTTATATTTAAAAAGAAGTTATTGAAAACCTTAAATCCATTATTTATAAATTTTATTAGTTTTAAATCTCAAAATACTTTTAAACATCATTAATAAATCAATAATCATTAACTTTAAATATGTTTTATTAAATTAATTACTTCTCACAATATTTACGACACTAATAATTTACTATTAAACCATGTTTTACATAAATAAACCATATTTTAAACATTTTAAAGTATTTAAAATGAAAAAAATGACCAAAATATCTTTTATATAATACTTATCAAAATACTTTTATAACTCGATGTTTTAACAAGTTTATCCTCGTTCTTGCAGACTCTGGTTGTACGTTGATCAGGCGTAAGACTAGAAATCTCCAAGTAATTAGTAGATTTATTTCAACACCTAGTGAAAAATACTTAAAAACAGGTATGAGAAGTACCGCTCAAAATCTGATGTCAAACGATGAAGTTATGATAGCAGTGGCCCGCTGCTGATCCAGTGTTTACGCAATGGACACAAAAATTTCCAGAAGATCCTTCCACCTTTCGGATTCCAGAAAAATATCGTAGCTATTTTGTAAATAAGGGACCATCGACCCCTGCTGCAGTGGTAACTGTTGATTCAATGATTTACGCAATGGATGTACTTCCTTCCCGGAAGATCCATAAACAACAGATATCCGGATCGAAAGCGCCTCCATTGGGTAAACTAAAGAACCATCTACTCTGGAAAAAAATCGAGGAACTCATGAGTTTAAGTCTGGACAACCATATCGGTTTGAATCCATTTTTGAATTCACTCAAGTAGATTATGGTTTATCGGTCGAATCCATTCCTGGATTCCCTAAGTCCATCTGGGTCGATGCATATCATACTATACTTCTTCGCGGAGGGTACTTCCCCATACCTCTTACTTCAAAATATAACATACCATATATATACCCTTTCAAAATCATAGCTTCAAATATCGCACTTATATAAATTCCATTATATATAAGATTTCATTTTTAGATATAGTACTTTCCAAAATCAATAATCTCGAATATATCAAATCATTCTTATATAAATTCCATTATATATAAGATTTATCTCTTCAGATCGAATACCTTCCAATATCAACAGTTTTCAAAATCACCTTATACTTATATAAAGTCCGTCTTATACAAGAATCAAAATTTTTCCAAAATCAATTTCACTGTATGAAAGCCATATGGGATTGAACATCTTTGCTTTATAAAATGTCAGAATAGTTTTGTATATAAAATCTTTTGTGAAATAGTTTTGTATATAAAAAGTTTTGTAAAATAGTTTGTAAATAAAATAGTTTGTAAAATAGTTTTGTAAATAAAATAGTTTGTAAATCAGTTTTGTAAATAATATAGTTTGTCAAATAGTTTGTAAAATAGTTTTGTAAATAAAATAATTTGTAAAATAGTTTTGTAAATAAAGTTTGTAAAATACTTTTGTATATAAAATAGAATAAGATGGTTTGTATAAGAAAAATAAAAAAAATAGTTTTGTAAAGTGGTTTTAAATTAATAGTAGTTTTGCATACAAGAAAAATTGCAATTTAAATTACAAAGATATCCAACCCAACAACTTTCAATTTCGGCGTCAAAGCATATCAATAATATTAGAACATAAGATGTATGTATGTCATCATTTCGCAAAATCACATTCAATCGCTCGCTCGATTACACAAGTTCGCTTTCGAACTAGTATTTTTCATTCGACTTCCCTAATGCGGACTTCGATAAGGTTTCTTGACTAGAAGCCACCATTCTCCTTGCATAGCCATATACTATGATAGAGAATTTTAGAATCAAACCAAAAATCCATATCAAATATTCGCTATCAAGAATCGAATGAAAAATCGTAACACGAAGTGGTGTAATTCACATAGAACTTGTGCACTCAAATCCGGATCAAATTAATTTTGCGAATAAAATAATATACATATAACTTACATAATTATTCCAATTTGTTTCATCATAATTACATTTCAATTAAATTCATTTTTAATCTCATTGATTAACACAAATATCACTTCATACTTTAATATTTGTTTCACAGAATTTCTCCATTTAATATAAAACATTAATATATTCATTCTCATAATATTGCTTATATTTCTCTTCAATTTAAATTACATTCATTTCACATGTAATATTTATCATTTAATACTACATTTATTTACAAATCATTTTATAAGGAATTTTCTTAAGTTCATAACCAATTTATAAAAGCTTAATTCCTTTTTATAAAACATTGTTCGAGTTTAAAGTTAGCACAACTTTATTTATAACCATTTATTGCAACATCCATTTATTTCATAACAATTTACAAGTCATAGCTTTATTTATAATCATTTTACTTTAATTCATATTTGCTTATCCTATTTAGTTTCACCTTTACCTTTCAATTTATTTATGACACATTTCATAAATGTTAATTAAGTTTATAAACATATATTTTTCAATTTAATCTCATTTACAACAATTCCTTAATCATAATTTCAATTTAAACATCCTAAGGCTTAAAGTTCACACTTGTATATTATTATATTACATGCCAAGAATGTATACAACAATTCTATTCATTTACTAGACATAGATATAACAAATTAAACCTTGTTTCACTTGCTTTCAAATTAAGGTTATCAAATTCAACTGCATAATTCAACACAATTTCTAAGTTTCAACTCATATATTAATTCAGAAGGTTTCGATTATCCAAAATATCCAGATATTCCATTTTATTTCAATAGTCAAAATTACCGATCAATAAACAACAATATTAACAACTACATTTCAATTTCATATCGAATATCCTAATTATCCACTTCATTCTCTTTAATTCACCATTATAAACAAGTGTTTAGTCCATAAATTCAATCAACA
The DNA here is from genome assembly GCA_030737815.1 of Allium fistulosum. Classification (NCBI taxonomy): domain Eukaryota; kingdom Viridiplantae; phylum Streptophyta; class Magnoliopsida; order Asparagales; family Amaryllidaceae; genus Allium; species Allium fistulosum. The sequence goes on along the minus strand of CM060904.1, from coordinate 406,502,468 downwards.
ATAATAGCCAATGTTTATAATTTGACTAATTACAACAAGTTAACAATAAATGATAATAATTAGATATTACCATTTCATATAACAAACACATTACAAATAACTATATTAGTTATAAAATTTTCCTTTATATATAACATATAATATTAGGAAAATTATTTCATTTCAAATCTTATATAAAACATTTTTATAACACTAACAAATATGCGCTCTCGTATATATACACACTCAGTCAAACACATTATAGGATATTACTACCCTATCTCTAATGAGTTAACCCCAACAGGCTAAGGTATGTCTAAACCAAAGCTCTGATACTAACTGTAACAACCCACCTTTTTGGACGGTTCAAATCGACAATAAACCACACATTTCAGACTCAAACCATTCAAAAGGGAGGACTGTTAATGGGGTAAATAAGAAGAAAAAAAAGAAAAAAAACAAAACACAGAATCTCACAACGGAACAATAAAATATGATAATCAAATAAACAATTCATGAAGCTGTTTTACAAATAACATTTAATTATACTTTTACAATTCAAATCAGAGTTATACATACATCAAAAATAAACAAATAATGTCGTGGAACACAAAATGCAGTGGAATAATAAATAGCAATAATATACTGAATCTTCGTCTTTGTTCTCCAGAAAATAGTCTTCAATACACTGAAAAGCTAAGACTGACCCGAGCGTAATGAAAAGACAAAACACTTGAGTCAGAACTAAAAAATCTTATGTAAGTCAAATCAAAAAAAGTAAAATAGAAATATTAGTGCAATGGTTTCATAGATGTTACGGGATTTCATCTCCTATCAAGTGTACAACGTGAATATAACCATTTAAAGGGTTTCAAATAATTCGAAATATCAATCTTAATCATCTAATTAAAAGAAATCCAAAGTTTGAATTAAATTAAACCCTTCAAATAATTCAATTCCAAATAAACGTCCAAATTTAAGAAATTATATGGATGTCATTTCACCCAGTATCAAAAATCAACATTTCCAATCAATGAAAACCGCTCGGGTTTATCATTTCAACCCATAACGATTTTCCTCTAACTCTATGATCGTTCGGGTATGTATCATTTCAACCCATAGGGATAACAAAGATATAGACATAAATAACATCCAATCATCTAAAATGTCAACCAATATCATCCATCGTAAATTCAACATCCAAATATCAACAATTGAACATACATCACAATCATCATTAAAATCAACCAATAACTACCAACAATTTACTGGTTATCATTAACAGGTATTTAATTGGCAATTTAAATTTCAATATTAAATTAAATGGCAACTAAATTCAATAAAAGTTAGATTTAACTGGAATGATAATTTAAAATATACTAAACAACAACCAATCAATTCCTAATCTCATCATAAATTCAATTTAACTAACATAAGAAAATCTAGTAGTTGTGAGTGTTTGCTCACCTTTCGTGGCTACGAAGGTGATGATAAAAATGGAGCAATATGGAGATTCCTAGCAAAGATCCAAATGCAAAGCAAATCGAACAAAGCTTAGACATGAACACGAATCAATAAACAATTTTCAACTACTTCCAACTTCCAAACAACCCAAGATCCAAATTACGGACAAACCTGAAACTAGGTCATCTTTAAGAAAATATTCGGACCAGAATATTACTGAATCTATAAAAGTGACTAACTAGAAAGTTTTTGCAAATTCATTTCGCTCCACTTTCAGAAAAAGAATCACTTAAAAAGCTTCTGCCTTGCGGAAGTTATGGTCAAAACAAACCGATGTGTTTTCTGAGTTGAAAATCTGAGTTCAAAAATACTTCAAAAATATTTGAGCTTTTGGCATAGCAAATTAAGGAATTTGGAGAACTAATCTAAAAGAAAGTTAAAGCCACTGGAAACATAAATAATTTGTAAATATGAATCACATAATTTGATTCATTTCTGAAGGAGATATGATGGATAAAATATGGGGTATTTTCGGCCAAAACTGGACCCGAGAAAGGATTTGAAAAATGGAGTTTTTGATATAGAACTATTCGAAAAGGGAAGAAGGGTTCAAAAAAAAAGTTGTTTCCATTGAAATTATACACTGTTTAAAAATAATAATTGATTTGGAGTAATTTAGTGGAATATAGAAGCCAAGGAAATAAGGGGAAGAAAGAGGGAAAAAGGGAAGGGAAAAAGAAGGGAAAAAAGAGAAAGAAGAGGAGAGGGAAGGTAGGGCTTTGGCCATGGGTTACTGCCGTGGGTTGTGGGTGGTTATGGAGGTGGGTGGCAGCAAGAGGAGAGAGGTAGGCTAGGGTATTGAAGGAGGAAGGATGAAATTTGATTTGGAGATTTAAGACTTTTGGGGTTTGGAGTTTTCTGTAGATTTGAGCAAGAAGAAGATGAGTACGCAGAAAGATTCTCAAATGAGGAATTTCTGTACGTACTTGGTTTTACTCAGATAGGAAATAGAAGGTCACTAGGTGGGAAAAGAAAGGGTCCAAAGTCTATTAGGGATTCTAGGGTCTCTTGGTTTACTAAGGAGCCCATTAGTCTAAAACAAACCCAATAAGACTTAGCCAAAAAAACACAAATATACAATGCAAATGAAAGAAATAAGCTGCAGGTTATTTAATAATTAGGAAATGAAGGTGGAGAGACAAAATAAATGTCACGTTTTATTTTGAAAGCTTCAGGCATTAATAATACGTAAAGAAATGTATGTTGGAATGGAAAAGTTTGCAAACCAAAGGAAAGTGAAATTTTGTATACGCGAAAATGAGGTGGCAAGAATTAAATACAACCTAAAAGTCTAGGCTCAGGTATTAAAGAGAAGGAGAAATGAACAAATTAAGTATTAATAATAAGATAACTATTTTAAAATGTATATGCAACAACTAATAACAAAAGAAATGAAGGGACCATGTAGATCGCACAACCATTTTGAAATTCAATTTGTGAAACGTAACCAAATTTACTTCATTAACTCAAATAATATTCAAATTTGTATGCATTTAGTTTTCTTATCTATGCATAATAAATAAAATTACTTACCTTAAAATTAAAACGTTCAATTTGGTTTACCCAAAATGATCTTTTATTCCATTAAAACATCCTTTCTGTTTAACACAAAAGGTGCGTTTCTTTTATTAAATCTATTAATTGCAATCAACGTTTTCTTCCCTTCTAATTGAAATATTTCAATAACATTAATTGCAATTACTTACAAAATTAAATTTCAAAACAGACAACTAAAATGGATGAAAAATAGAATAATTGTTTCCTTTAGTCATTTAAACACCTTTATAAATTTGTTGTTTATACAGCAGAGTAATAAATAACTTACTTAAATAAATTATTTTCCTACTCTTGTAATCCATTATGCTAAAACACAATTCAAATATACATATATTTCTTCCTTTAAATCAATCATTCTATTCTTTATTTTAATGAAATTAAACCTACATTCACAAATGGAACATTCATTTTATTTGATATAAATGTTCTTTTCATTAAATCAACTTTCCTTATATTTTCACAAAACATAAGGTATGTTTAATTACAGCTATTAATTTACAATTTGGTGTCCTCTCTACCATTAATTGAAGTTATTCAATTACATTAATTTCAATTGTTTACAAAGGTGAATTTCAAAATGGAAAAAATAAATGTAATGAGATATAGAACAATTATTTCTTATCTAATAGTAATTTAAACATATTTGTACACTATTGGATACAAACAGGAATTATACATTTCTTACCAAATAATAGTTTCTCGTCTCTGCAATCAATCTTTTAGCTACCAAACATTTCACTTAAATAAACACATGGTTTCTTCTTTAATAAAGAAACATTTATTATTCCCATCAATTGGAAATTTACAATCAGACATTTGTTAATTTCATTCAAACCAATGTTATTAAAATACACACTAACATTTGTATCATCCTTACATTATTGCAAACATGTGTCATTAATAGAAATTTTACTTAAGCTCGTAACTTGTATTATAATTAAATTTGTATCATCAAAAATCTTAATTTTTTTATTCTTAACAATTTTATTCAAAAATCTTATTTAATTTAATATTTTTAAATGTTAAAAATACGGGTCGTTACAAAGTGAAACGAATCAACACTACGTGATAACGAGGTTGTGTGTGTGTATATATATATTTGTATTTATATATTTATATATCCCTTCAACCCTAAATCTCCTCTCTGATTTATAATTCTAACATATGTATATCCCCTTTTTATACATATTTCTTGGAATAAGTAGGAAATGGAGTTGAATCAAAGGTTTTACTTCAGACCAGGAGATTTGGAATGCTTTTAGAAGATGAGTGGGAAATTCTATATGGTTTATTATTTTGAATCTATTACGTTAGCATATGTTTGATTTTCATGCCTAAATGAATAAACATATGTGAGTTGTAGGCTAAAATTTGAGTGTAATAAACATTACGTACATATTTTTGTTTTAGACCTGATAGGAAGTATTGCTACACCCTAATATGGAAATCAGCCTCAAAAGTTATAGATATGAATATTGATTAGATATGAAATTTATTCCAGATCTGAAATTATGTTGTAGATTATTAGTATGATTTTGATTATTATTGTGTTGAATTTGGAATTTTTCCATAGTTAAAATGTGGGAAGAACGTCTGTTTGATTTTTATAAATTTTTTTATATTTAAAAATTGCATAGAAAATGCAGCGTTTGATTTAACAAGGAATATATGCAAATGAAAAGAAAGAGATGTGCAAATTACAGATTTATTTTCCGTAGTTTACACTGTCTATTCCAATAAAAAGAATGTAATCATTCCTTGTAATTTCAAACGAGGCAAATCTTTCTTTTTATTCTTGATCTTTCGTTTTAAACTAATTTCTGGAAATCATAACGAGGAATCTTCATAAGAAATGTAATTTCAGAAAATTAAATATGGATAGAATATTCTAGTTAAAGATTTGTGACTAGAATACATTTGGTAGAAGTAGGTATTTATACGTATTTATACATGCTAATAAATATGACGATTTATGCGTAATGCTCGCTTAGGATATTAGTTATACGTATGTAGTAATAACGTTGATTTACAAACGGGAAATTAGAGGAAATTTTGGAAAGGTTGTAACTCCAATTTATGGGTAATAAATGTGAAATGTATTTGAGAGTTACAAGTAATTAATAGAGTAAATGGATTAATTGGACTGATAAATATGGAAGTTAGATTTATAACTAAGGAATGGTTAGAAAGATATTACTAATTGGAAATTAGTAGATATACAAAAGTGTCTAAGGAAATACCAATTAGGATGATATTCTTTATCATGGACAAATTGACATTTATGGAGAAGTTTTAAATGGTCTGAATTATCGATTAGGAGTAGTAGTGGATATCGCGGAAAGGGTCCGCTTAAGGTTTGAGGTATTAAGTGACTAATCTAGGGTCTGCCTCTTTCCCATAAAGAAGTATTAAGTTTCCCAGTGAGATTCCAAGAAATGTTAGCTAGATAGTACTAGTGAGGAGTCTGCCTTGGGGTATTAAATGATAAAGGCCTGCCTAGAATATAGGTATTAAATGGTCAGGGGTCTACCTAGTACTTATTAACAAGGTATTAAGTGGCTTGAGTACTATCTCTCACATGGCTAAAAATTTAAAGACGGTAGATGCATTAGTAGTATGACTATTATGTATTATAAAGCCATAAATAATGGTCAAAGGTCTTTGTAGCTAGGATCATAGACCAACAATGACGATGCTAGGAGCCCGCTTAATATTTAAAAGTATTAAGTGGTTGTTAGACTTACGTCGATATTTTGTACCTTAGGAAGGGTAGATAGATGGATTGTCCTAGGTTGGAATATCGTGTGTGCAATATTCGGTTAATTTGATTAATCTTAGAATAGTAGACATAACAAGTAAATGGAAAGCATTCGGTATGAATTTATGTTATGGACACTGTATACATTTTCCAGTCACTAGAACATTGTTTTGACCCCCTCCTTATTACAATACACATGATATATTTAGAGGAACATGTCATTGGAGCTGGATTTGATTGATTGTTGGAGAAGTCTCCTTTTCTGTCATGCTCGATGATGATGTGGTTATCTGATATCAAAGGAATGCCATTAATTCTAAGGTAGTATCCATAGTCAGTATTTCTTTCTAATTATTGTTTCTGCTATGATTTTAGATTTTTATCAATCTCTGATAATGCTCATGATTATTTGTAGGTACCAAATCCAACGATCTGCACTTTGGTGGACTTGGGTTTCAATTCTTGTTGAAATTTAGGCTCATTAAAGTGTGGGTTGTTATAACTACTCTTAGAATAGCAATAAAGAATCCATTAGAGTGTAAAGAATACCGGTGAGAACTTTGAAATGTTTTGTTAAACATGTGTGCAAACAATAAGAAGAGCTGCAAAGAAAAGAAAATAGTAAAATGCTGGAAGAATAAAATAAATTAAGACAATATATTTAGTTAGCTACTAAAGAAAAAGGAATAAGGGTCATTTCCCATAAGTAGAAAATATTTGGGAAATAAATTTTGACAAGCGAAGGACAGGGAATGATTATTGCAAAGCCACGGGTCAATGTTCCTGTACCTTAAAAAGCTGTAATTTATAAATGAACTTCTGTGCTTGTTGTTATTATAAATAAAAAAAGTTTTTGAAAATTGGAATTTGCCATGTAAATCGATGAAGTCCATTGTGGACATTATACTATTGACTAGACCCAATCTCATGTAGTGTGGCATGATTTGTTTTGTGAAAAAAAAATATGTATGCTTTTGGAAAATAAAAATACCTTTGTGAAAAGTTTTAAAAAAAAATTGTGAAGGAAGAAAATTTAAATTTTTTATTGATATTTCAAAAATAAAGTTTATATCCAAAGATTTTTGAGCAGAAAAGAAGAACATTTCTAAATTTCAGAATGCCACATATTTGAAATGGGAGAATAGTTGACAAGTTGGCTAGTATAGATTTTACTGTGCAGCAGAAGTAACAGTAAAACAAAAGTTGGTTGTAGACAAGGGAAAAAGCTGTTTTAGCTATGGAGTAACATTTCCATATCTTGCCGGTAGGTGAACTAAATTGGATTTAAAATAATTCTGTTTTATAATGTTAAATATTTAAAATAAAAATCCTATGACAACCAGACTTATTAAATACCTTGATTAAGATTTTGTAATTATTATTCTAGAAATAAATATGGGAATTTATATTTTAATTCTTTAAAATAAGGCAGTTTGTAGATTTTGGTGTTTTAAGAAAGGAGATAAATTGTTTTAGAATGATATTCGTAATGAAGAGTGGAAAATAATTATTTTATCTTCTTGAATGGAATTATTGTGATAAGAAAATGTAGAGTTTTGGTTGTAAAACCATTTGTCGAATATAAAAGGAATTGTAAAGTGTAGAAATCTTTTATTTGAATCATTATTTGGGTTTCAATTAAAATATGATAAATAAAGAATTTAATTAGTGTTTAAAATTTAACTCTTAACTAAAAAAAGTGCATTTTGGAATTTTGGTTGTGATTATTTTATTCTCAAGTTGATGGTTAAATTTTTTTTAAACCATTAACAATATTATGTAAAAGTTGGAAAAAAAATAAAGAAATTAGGCGTTTCTTATGTAAAAAGAAAATTTATTATTTTCTTAAATGGGTTTAAGCCCATTTGCAAAGTTAAGAAAAAAGATTTTCTCTTTTCTGTATACTGTACGTTCATTACAGTAAGGAGAAAACTCAGAAAACCAAAAGAGAAAAAAGAAAGTTTTAAAGTCTTATTTCAAAACCAAGTTAGAATCTCCAAAACCAATTAATATAAATTCCTAAAAATTCTACAAAATTCGAGGTAGCATCGTCTTCCATCATTCCTTCTATTAGAACCATCAATTTATAATTTTTGTTGAGTATGTAACCTACTGTATGTATTGTTTATAAATTCTGTTTTTAGGACTTTGTTGATTTGAGAAGGTTACAACAATAGTTTTGGTTTTCTAGTTAAGGTGCAAAAAGGAAGCAAGGTGAGAATATCTCAAAATTATCTTTGAATATGGATTGTATGTAGATGTTAATTGAATCTGAGTTAAATGGTTGATAGTTTCTGTCAGTAGAAATATCACGATAGTTCAAAATTTTATAAACATTGTCAAAATGAGTTTTAATGACCAATATCTACTCCTATTGATGCATGTCTGATACCTTATGTTGTGTGTATGTTTGGCTAGGAATTAATGCTCTTATAAGTAGGAAATTATGGCAGGAATCACTGAAATCATCAACAGAGACGATAGAAACGATGCTTGGAGACAAGCTCCATGTGTGCTCGCATCGGTCGACCGGTCATATGTACTTCTGGAGCTTGTCCTTAGGCATTTGTTTCCCCTCTTGTTCTATTTTTCGATTTTCGTTTTGGTTTGTTTCTTTTCTGAATTTTGATTTGTACATATATCTATTCAATTTCTGATAACACTACGATTTTATAAATAAAGATTTTAGCTCACATATATAGTGTTATCCCGCATTTTGGCAAGGCTGTGACACCAACAACTTGCTTGGGAACCCAGGACAGTTCGTCCCGAAGATCGGTTATACAGATTCACTATGGATACTGACGAATTTTATCCGAGACCGGATCGAGCTACAATCAACATGACACGACATGCAAAGCTATGGAAGCCAACGTTCCAAATTTCAAGTCAATCCGAGTCCGTATGCTCAAGATACGATCGATGCAAGCCAAGGGAGTTGGTTTGATCAAATCCATTTGTTTGCATTCATCTGTTCATCTCCATCTACTCGCCTCCATATGTCTGTAGCCATCTGTTCACGTCCATCAAGCTTCATCTGTTCGTATCCATCAATTGTCTGTTGTTCATATCCATCACGTACACCCAACTTCATATCCATCAATTGGAATTAATTCGTATCGATCCCAATTGTACAACTCATATCGATCGATCAACGATCGATACGAATAAAAACACCAAACAAACGATGAAAAAATGACCCCCGGCCATCGATACGAAGTAAACCATTAAGCGATCGATACGAACAGAACGATGACAATCGATATGAACAGAATGATGATAGTCGATACGAACAGGGCAGAGCTGATCGGTACGAACAAGGACGAAATGCAACGATACGAACGAGGCATAAACATTGGAAAGACTCGGTCGATCTGGCGTTGAAAGTGGAACGATCCAGAAATAAAGCGCCACGTCAACTGGCATCATGTGCAGACTTATCGATGCGAACAGCATCGATACGAATAGCATCGATACGAAGAGAACAGCAATCGGAAAGCCCAAACTTTCATCGGTCATAACTCACCATCTACAAGTCCAAATGCCACCAAATTTTCATAGGAGCTTGCGTACATCCTCAAGAATGTTCATTATCGATTTCGACTCGATTGGACCAAATTACGATCGATATGAAATTCATTCATATCGATCACAGATCGAGCGCACACCGCATGGGATCGATTGCATGGGCCCACCTAAGTGCCATAAGAGGTTTCTCGAGATCAGAGCGAGATATTTGCAGCCTACGCCTATAAATAGCAGCCTAGAACTTACAGAAAAGGGATCTTTTGGCTCTTTGACGTCCAGACTCTGTCGAAACCATTGTTGTACTCAAAAATCACTGTTGTACTCAAAATTTATTATTGTAATCCGCTGTAACCAGCAAGCAAAAGTTAATAAAAGTCAATCATTTCATAGTGGACGTAGGCAACACGCCAAACCACTCTAAATCTCTGTGTTCTTTTGTTGTTTTTCTGATTATTGTTTGGAGTGTTTGTTAGATAATCCTCTTTTTACATTTATTTTCTTCATTTTATCTCTTCAAACACTTCCGAAGAGTGTTGTGCCCAATTTTGGTACAAACACTTTGGTGCTTTCATAGAGAAGACACAGTTTTTCTCCTACTCGTCGGATCTACTATCGATATCGGATTGCACAAATCTAAGAAGAAGATCCAGATTTCAAAGATAACCGTTCTTCCATCCTGTTCAAATTTACATCAAGTCAAGGAAAGAGGTTCACTATCCATCATGGTTAACACAAGGACTACTTCTACAGCTGCAGATCCAGAAGGACGGAACAGATAGAATCCCGTACAACTACCTCCAACTGATCAGAATGCTGTCGGACCATCAGATCCACAAGGCCCTATCACCAGGGAAGAATTCCAGATGCTAATGCAAGAACTGACTCAGAGCCGCCAATAGCTCACTCAACAGCTCCGTGCTAATGTGGAACTGACCAACCAACTGAACCATCAACGACGAAGGAGATCCAGGGGGGATCGGGCTTCCTATTCGTCCACCGAAAGTTCAGCCTCTTCTGACTACCATCATAGATCCACGCACCCGCGACTGGACGGAAGTTACACACAGGCCACTGGACATCAGCATACATTGAGTCTTGGGCAACCGGGAGTTGGCCCATCAACCAGCCATCAGACTAGACCCTCCTCCCGAGGAGGCACTACCCCATACCATATTACTGACAACTACAACTGCTACTGATTTGGGAGTTGACGCTCGGAACCGAACGGATCCGACCCACCACCAACGTAACCATACTCCCGAGCCTTACGTCCCCGAAGACGTAGAACCAAGGGGGCGAGATCTGGTCTGTCGATAGCGACCGGCCCCTCCTCGCATTGTGGAACCCGACCACACCTTGGCCCAACACGCTTAAAATGTCCAAATGCCCGACATTCCGACGATGATCCTTCAAATGATCCATGAGAGTCAGGGTCTTAGCAATGACGACTGTGGAATCTCCTGGAGTCATACCCCTTTTACTGATGAGATACTCTATGCTGAACCACCTCGGCGATTCAGGATGCCGACTTTACCTGTTTATAAAGGGAGCTCTGATCCTAATCAACATATCCTGAAGTATAAATGGTTGATGAATGCTGCACGAGCTTATGATGTAGTCAAGTGCCGAAGCTTCCTGATCTCTCTAGAGGGGCATAGCGACTATGTGGTTTACCCGACTGCTACCTCGATCTATCTCATGTTTTTATCAGTTGGCAACAAAATTTATTGAGCAATTTCATATGTATGTCGAAAGATCAAAAGATGTTAACACTTTATCTAGTGTCACTCAAGCTCGTGGAGAGACACTAAGGCGTTATTTAGAGAGATTTCATGCTGCATGCGCTGAGATCAGCAACCCTAATGATAACTCCATTTTAACAGCATTTACTAAAGGGATTGATCCCGATTCTGAGTTCGGCAATTGGTTGGCCGGAAAATCCCCTGGATCATTGGACCGTTTCTATTCCAAGGCAGCCCAATTCTTGAGAAGGGAGGATGTGAAACAGTCTAGGAAGAAGGATGATGCGAGGCCTAGTATGGAAGGAATTCAGAGTAATGTTGTTGTTAAAAAATCCGGGGAAAGCTACGGGAAAGTGCAATTGAACATTCAGAATAAACAAAATCAGCAAAAAGGCAATGGTAATCAAAATAGGAAACGGGATCAGAATCGTGGTCCACGACATAGGGCTCCTATGTTTGATAACTACACTCCTTTTAATACGTCGCTGGAAAATGTGTATTTACAGACCTGCAATACTATTCAGTATATAAAACCTGCTTCGAAACAGTCATCGGAGAAACAGATTCAAACAGAGAAGTTTTGAAGATTACACGAAAGCTACGGCCATAACACGAATGAGTGCCGTCACTTGCAAGATCTCATCGAAAAGTTGAAAAAAGAGAAAAAGTTGGAGCAGTTTGCGTGGGCGCCGCAGTCTGGAGGTGCGGGCCCATCGAATCAGAGTCGTATACCGAATCAGGCTAGACAGGAGGAACCCACTCGTACTGGCGGGAGGTTAATGATAAATACTGTTCATGGTGGACCTCATCCAGCAGACCAAAGCTGGAAGGAAATGGAGTCGTATGCCAGTTCTATTAGGCATGCGAGCTTCGAGTGTTGTAATAGTTTGGAAGATGGGGCTCCGGCCAAGCAACAGAAGATGATGACTGACGACATCGTCTTTCGAGACAGAGATGCCGACAGGATCGAAGCCCCAACCATTGATCCACTTGTCATATCAGCTCAAGTAGGTCCTGCTTGGATGAAGAGGATCTTGGTAGACAGTGGAAGTTCTGTGAATATATTGTTCAAGCGAGCCTATGACCATATGAAAATGGAGACCAAAGATTTGAAACCTTGTCAGTACCGTATCCATGGTTTCAATAGGAGTGCGACCATACCCGCTGGAGTGGTGGAATTGCCGGTGGAGTTAGGAATTGGAGAACACCGGAGAGTTCGGATGTTACAATTTGTGGTGTTGGATATAGACTCGCCATATAATGCTTTCTTGGGCGGACCGGCCCTAGTTGAGTTCAAGGCTATGATTGCCCCATGGTGTCTGACTCTGAAGTTCCCCACCGATCATGGGGTTGGAGTCGTTCAAGGAGATCAGGCTGTTGGATGAGCCTATTATGTTGCTGAGCTGCGAGATGCGCAGCGAAGAGAAAAAGGAAAGGGCGTAGGGGAATTTCTCTGCGTCCGCTTTGTTAAAAATTGACAATTGACGCCTGGGCCTAGGCCCGGGCACTCCAACCAATTCCAAAGGGATCTTGACCCGAGAGATACTAAGAGTGAAGAGGAAAATAAAGACAGTCAAGCTTCCCCGGTTGAACCGATGATGGATGTCCTGATCGATGATAGCGATGATTCTAAAATGATAAAGATTGGATCTCAGCTAGGCCAACAAATGTAAGAGGAATTGGTTGAATTTCTCCGGGCAAACCTTGACATGTTTTCCTGGACGCAATCTGACATATGTGGGATATCGCCGGACATCGCGAGCCACGCATTGAACATTGACCGACGGCACGTCCCGGTCAAACAAAAAAGGCGTGGTACGGATCCAGAGAGATCTACCGCCCTTAAGGAAGAAGTAGATAAGCTTAAAACGATTGGATTTATTCGAGATGCATTGTACCCGGAATGGGTATCCAATCATGTACTTGTCCGAAAGCCAAATGGGAAATGGAGAACATGTGTTGACTACTCAGACTTGAATAAAGCTTGCCTCAACGACAGTTTTCCACTTCCTCGAATCGATCAACTTGTAGACTCAACGGCTGGACATGAACACTATCCTTCATGGATGCGTACTCTGGATATAATCAAATACCTATGTACTTGTCCGACTAGGAGCATACCAGCTTCGTAACCAATATGGGACTCTACTGCTATAAATTTATGCCTTTTGGACTCAAGAATGTTGGGGCAACTTATCAACGGTTAGTTAATCAAATGTTCGCTAACCAGATTGGAAAAACCATGGAGGTATACGTGGACGACATGTTAGTCAAGTCACGATTCTCTACTGATCATATCAGAAATCTGGAATCAATGTTTAATATCCTCCGAGAATACAGAATGAAGCTCAGCCCGTTGAAATGTCACTTTGGGGTCGCATCTGGAAAATTCCTTGGGTTTATCGTCAACGCCCGAGGAATCGAAGAAAATCCCAAAAAATATGGGCAATCAGAAATCTTGAAACTCTGAGAACTATAAAGCAAGTCCAAAGCCTCAACGAGAAAGTAGCAGCACTGAGCAAGTTCATTTCAAAATCAACTGACAAATTCATTCCCTTCTTCCATTTGATCCGAAAAGGGAAACAATACTTTGAATGGACTATGGAATGTGAGGGCGCATTCCGAGCGCTAATTCAACACCTCCCCAAACCGCCAATTTTCTCAAAGCCTATCGATCGCGAGAAATTGTACATTTACTTGGCGGTATCAGAAAACACAATCAGTGCTGCCCTAATTCGGGAGGAAGACCGAATACAAAAGCCGGTCTACTATATTAGCAAGCGACTAATCAGAGCTAAGAGAAATTATCTGAAGCTAGAGAAGTTGGCTTATTGTCTTGTTATTGCCTCGAGGAAGCTCCGTCCGTATTTCCAGGCTCATCCTATCACCGTTTACACCGACCAGCCATTACGACAGGTCCTTACGCGGCCTGAGACGTCTGGTAGGTTACTCAAATGGAATATTGAGTTAAGTCAGTTTGACATTACCTACACTCCAAGGCGAGCCATTCAAGGACAAATCCTAGCAGATTTCATAGCTGAATTTACCATCCTACAGGACTTGCCCGAAACTAGTGAATCTCCCAAGTATATCTGGATGCTGCATACTAATGGTGCATCTAATGATCGTTGCTCCTGTGTAGGGGTTGTGCTTGAAACTCCTGAAGGTCGATCTATATGATATGCTTTAAAGTTTGATTTTTGAGCGACCAACAATGAAGCTGAGTATGAAGCCTTACTTGTTGGATTGAGGCTTGCCAGAGATATGAAAATCATTGCTGTGGAGATTTATTGTGACTCGCAATTGGTCGTGTGTCAAGTTCGGGGGGAATACCAGGGCAAGGACCGAAGACTGGCTGCTTACCTTGCTCGGGTTCAAGAAATATTAAATCAATTTGATTGTTATGCCATCTACTGCATACCCTGAGAGCGCAATCAAAAAGCCGATTCATTAGCGAAGTTAGCCAGCACAGCTGAGGCACAACAAATGGGACTCGTTCCCGTGGAGACATTAGCTTCCCCGAGCATCGACCGAATGGAGACAGATTGGATATTTGAGGTTGTTCGCGATAAGGAGTCACAGATGACTCTATTCAGAAATTATCTTGAGCACGGAAACCTGCTAGAGCACAGGAGTGAAAAGAGACAAATTCTTCAAAAAGCTTCGCGGTTCACTATTCAGAATCGAGTCATGTATAGGAGAGGATACTCTGTTCCTTTACTTCGGTGTATCGCTCACGATGAAATCAAACGAGTGTTGCATGACGTACACGAAGGAGAATGTGGCGATCACATCGGAGGGCAAGCCCATGCCAAGAAAGTGCTCAGGTATGGATACTATTGGCCAACCGTAAATCGTGATGCATCGAATTATGCCAAAAAGTGTGACAAATGCCAGAAGCACGCTCGGATTCCGAGGGCCCCACCTACAGAAATAACTCAAATGGTCAGTCCATGGCCGTTTGCAGTATGGGGCATTGACATTATTGGCTCTCTACCTCTAGCCAAAGGTGGTGCGAAGTACGCCATCGTAGCAGTTGATTACTTCACCAAGTGGACGGAAGGTGAACCCCTTGCTACAAACATAACAAAGAAGGTGATCAACTTTGTAGTGCGCAACATCATCTGCCGATTTGGTCTCCCACATACTATCATCACTGATAACTGGACCCAATTTGATAGTGTTGACTTTAAGGATTTATGTCAACGATTCCACATTCAGAAGAAATTCTCCATAGTCGCACACCCTCAAGAGAATGGACAAGTCAAAGCTGTTAATAAAGTTATAAAGTCTTGTGATAACCCTGATTTTTGTGAGTAATTTCATGATTTAATTTAGCTTGTATTTGTTTGAAATTGCATTGGGAAAAATAGGAATAGGAAATTGATTTGCAGATACAAAGTATAAAACATGTACATGTGCACAAGACAGTGTACACATGCACACAGATTTCTGTGTAACAAAATTTGGCAGAAATTAATAGAGAAAATGAAATAACCGATTTAGAAATACATATGCATAAAAATAGAATTTTGTCTTTAAATAAAATATAGTACAAAGAAAATAAGAGCTAGGCTGAAATAAACTTAAAATTATTTAAAGAAAGAAAAATAAAAGGCTTAAGTATACATAGGTTATACATGTATACAGTCAATCAATCTCTGGAAGAAAACAGAAGTTGCATGAAAATGGCATGAGTCCCTAAACCAGCACTTTATCTATTCTCAGTAATCTCTTTTATTAAGAAAATAATAATAATAATAATAAGAAGTCATGCATATGACACGACCAGGGAAAATTAAAAGAGAGGGACTAAATTTCTGGAAAGGAAGACAAGGACCACATACCCTTTTATTTTCTTGAATCAAACCAGAGGCAGGCTATGTTTGGGATGGGGTAGAACTGACATTGGGTAAGTCCATAAACCCTAGTGACAGCCAAGATTTATATAAAAGGCTTAGTATAGTAAGACCATATATTTTTGTTCTTCATTAACCTAAAGAAAAATATACAAGGCATAAACCAGAGAAAATAGGAGAAGGTAGAAGACTAAAAAGGGGTTCATAAGGCATAGGAAGAAGAAGGATTAAGGTGAGTAATCTCACTGAAAACTTTGGCATTAAGACCTGAATATTGAGGCAGCCAGTTTGAACTAATTTTCTTTTACAAGTTATGTTTTATGATTGGATGACTTTGGTTTGTTAATGATTTGTTTAAGGGTAAAACCTCTATCTGATTTACCCAGAAAATAAGAGTCATGGATTCATGAACTAAAATGTTTGTCTGAGATATGGGTTAGCTTTGAGATTAAGTGTTTTCTTTTATAAGTTTTCTTTATAAGTGGTTTATAAAAATCCCCGGATTCAAGTAGTGGGTATATGGTCTGAAGGTAGAAAGAAATATGGGCTGTAACATTGTGTTGTTGCTTATGTCTCATATTAACTAAAACAAAAGAAAATGTAGAAGTGCAATGTTGTACATGTGCTGAGCTTCTATGTTTTATGAAATACCCAAATCAAATATACTTGTGGTTTAGCCAGATCATGAATCTGATTGAACCAGAGGTAAGGGAAAATATATATCTAGCAAATTACTCAGGACCATATGCTTACATCTTGATCCAGTGAAACCCACAGGCAAAATAATGTGCTAAGAAGTCACCTCCCTCCTTCATGATAAAATGTTTGCTTATGAGAATATAACTTATCAAACTCTGGATGAATACATATTGCTTGCATTATTTATATTTCTCTGATTAAGAAGTGAGATGCAGAAGGGATTAGCACTGCTATGAAAAATAATAATAACACTTAGTAATTTAACTAAGGATTTGGGATCTTAGGGCTACCAAAGTATAGCTTGGCAATGGGAATATTGCAAGTTCACACATGGTATATTTATACCCAGGGGCCTGAGTGTGCTGGGTTAACAGAGAAATGTCCCAGGCAGTGTGTGTTTAAAAAGGAGAAAGTAGCTAAAGACCCTGTTATATGTGATAATGAATTCTAGGAATAGATTCAGGAGAGGCCTGGGCAAAATCCCTGATGGCCAGTAAAGTTGAAAAGGAGATGATAACTGAATTGATGTTTGTAATTGGTTGTTTTGGTGCTTTTTATGGATGAATCTTATGGTTGTTTTCTATGAATCAAGTCATGGTGAGTATATGTGTAAATAATCTGCTAACATTGAGATGAAGGAACATGCTTCACAAAAAGAAAAACAAGCATAAGGAAGATACTGAGTTTCTTATTCATGTAAAGTTTGTTTGTAAAGAGAATTGAATAAGATCATGTTTTCAGTTAGATTATTCATACCAGACAAATAGTCTGACCCTTTTGTGTTTATGCACCATTGGGTGTCTCATATTCATATGGGGCAGTTCATGGTGGTTTTGCAGGGAAATAGGAATTGCTTTGATCAGGCTTGGATGTTAAACTGCTTAAGATTTGGATGCTATGTTTTTAAAAGACTTTGCTGAAGTAAACTACACCTTCATGATGAACTAGATTAAGACCTATTGTTTAAAATTACTTTGAGAAACCAATGTATGGTTAATTACTGTTTTGTAGTTGTTGAACTTATATGTCTCAGCTGAACTATGTGCTTTGTTTTGTTAAATGCTTTGCTAAGAAAATGAATTTTAAGCTTCAAGAACAATTAGGCTGTAATGGTAGAAGATCTGAGATTGAAAGAATTTGTGGTTTGTATGTATATCTATAAAACTGGCATAAGAAAATCCATGTTCAAGTCAAAAATAAAATCTGATAGAAAGAGTTTGAATTGCTTTAAAAAGAAAATAATATAGCAGGTATTTTGTAACTGAGTAGTGCAAACCAGAACAAGGCTAACATAGCCCTTTTTCTTGAGCCTGGGTCAAGTCAGCAACTAAGGATTTAAATTAAATGTTTGGATCTGTTTCATAGCCAAAGTATATAATAGGTTCAGACAATTTTGTTCACAAGAGAAAAAAAAAACAAAAATTGGGTTTGAACCGACCAGCATAGCACTCGAACTCGTGACCTCTCATGTGTTAGTTAGGCGCATTTCCATTACGCCTAGATGTTGCTTGTGTTCACTTAGGATCCACTTTCTTTTAGCCTGAGTTTGATACTATTCAGACTTTAACACAATCATCCATATAAAATGCTTGCTTTCCACTGATTATTACTTGATCATTCCTTAATTAGAATAACAGACTAAAGTACATGTTTACAGTGAATCCTATGGTCAAAAATCAGATTACAATAATTAATCTTTTTTCAAGGAATTATCACATTTTAATAGATTTAAAAGGAATTCTACTTACATAATAACATGCTCTGATTCTAGTAGAATATAACATAGATATCTTCATATATGTATGTTAGGGATGATTTAGATTTAAAACAATATTTTTATATTGTGAAAGATCCTGGATATATTTTGTTTATTGGAGGAAGAAAATGACCCTGGGAAATGTATTTGTAATGAATGATATATCTATATATCATTTCTAAAAAAAAAAAATCCTTATGAAATTAGGGTGGAAATAGGAGGGTCATTTCAGTTGGTATCAGAGCTATGTTGTTAAATAACATAGCAAAAATTTTTTGTATGAATTTGTTTGCATTGGATGTATAGAAGTGTTTACTGCTATGGATGTTATGTTTTTTTTATTTTATACTATTGATATCTATTATGACAGAATAAGTGATAAATTAAAATGAATTAATCTATAGAGCATTAGGCAAAACAGACTAACCTAAGTGTTATATCCATAGAGCTATGGAAGGACCCAGACATCAAAATGTAGGAACAAGTGAACCACCCATGGTGAATGTGCAAGAATTCATGAGGGCCATAAGAGATGGAGTAGGCAACAGGCAGGAAAATCCACATGAGGAACTCTCCAAACTACTCAAGACTTTTACCAATCTTGGAGGCAAAACCTTTGATGGCACAGAAGGAGTTATGGGGGTTCAAAATTGGCTTAGAATTTTGGAAAGAATCTTTGCAGACATGCAAGTTGAAGACCAAAGGAAGAGGCAAATTGCATCCAGGCAATTGAGAGGAGCAGCTTTGGATTGGTGGGAGGTTATCATAGCTGGAAGACCTAAAGGAGAAGTAACATGGGATCAGTTTAAAGCAATGTTGGAAGGCAGATTTATCCCTGCATCAGCTAAGGAATCTTTACTGGAGGAATTCATCAAATTGAGGCAAGGGACTATGAGTGTCACTGAGTACACTCAGAAGTTTGAATCATTGGCAAAGTATGGTGCAGTGCTCATCACTACTGAGGGAGCTAAGAATGGCAGATATATCCAAGGGTTGAACTCTAGCCTTAGTAGAGCCATGCTACCATATAAGGATAAAACTTTTGATCAAGTTTTGGATTTGACTCTGAGCATTGAACAACATGATAAAGCTAGAGAGAATTTCAGGGCATTCAAAAATAATCAAAACAAGAAGGGAAAGGGTAAATTTCACCCTTATGATAAAAAGAAAACAGACATAACTTCCACCAAGAAACCAGAAGAAGCCAGAACTGCTGAAGTTAAGAAGAGGATCACTTGTTACAACTGTGGACAAGAGGGGCACATGAAAAATAGGTGCACCAATCCTAGACCAGCATCCTTCAATTGTCACCATTGTGGGAAGGAAGGTCACATAAAGAGGAACTGCCCAGATTTTAAGCAAGGAAAATTAGGGGCTTTGGAAGGGAAAGGCAAGGCAGCTGAGGGATCAAATGTTGAAAGGCATGGTCAAGTTGAAGGTACTTTGCTTATCCATTCAATACCTTTAACAGTAGTATATGATACTGGGGCTACACACTCATTGATCTCTCATGATATTGCACAACAATTAAAATTGAACTGTATGATTGTTGATAAACCACTGCTAATTAGAAGCCCTATAGGTAGTTCATGTGTCATGGGTACGATGTGCATGCAACTGGGATTAAATATAGGAGGACATGTGTTTGAGTCAAACCTATATGTGTTGCAATATCCATACATAGGAATTATTTTAGGAGTTGATTGGTTGAGTAGATATAAGGCTATCATAAATATGGAGACATCCACCATATCATTGAAGGTTTCTGATGGACAAAGAATAATCGTTCTTTGTGAGGCAAACAAAAATAGAAGTATAGCCAACCTTTCTGCATTGTCAAATGAAAAACCCATGCCTGCATTAGAAGAGATCTCCATAGTTAATCAATATGATGATGTGTTTGGGGAAGTAAGAGGAGTTCCTAATCACAGGCCAGTTGAATTTTCAATTAGAATAATTCCAGGAGCTAGCCCAGTGGTTAAAAGACCAACCAGAATGGGGCCTAAGGAATTGATGGAGTTGAAAAAGCAATTAGTTGAACTAGAAGAAAAAGGTTTTATTAGACCCAGTAGCTCATCATGGGGAGCACCAGTAGTCTTTGTTAAGAAACATGATGGATCCCTGAGATTATGTATTGACTATAGGGAATTAAATAAAGTCACAATTAAAAATAAATACCCCTTACCAAGAATTGATGATCTCTTTGATCAATTGAGTGGTGCAAAGATATTCTCTAGGCTTGATTTAGCCTCAGGCTTTCATCAGATGAAAGTAGAAGAGGAAAGCATTAAGTATACAGCCTTTAACACCAGATATGGACTTTATGAATTTTTGGTGATGCCATTTGGCTTAACAAATGCTCCTTCCTATTTTGTTGATTTGATGAATAGGATTTTTAGAGAATACTTGGATAAGTTTGTATTAATATTTATTGATGATATACTAATTTATTCTAAGTCAGTTAGAGAGCATGAGGACCATTTGCATATAGTATTTGAGAAATTGAGACAGGAAGACTTGAAAGCAAAGTTTTCAAAATGCACTTTTTGGCAGAATGAAGTGAACTTTCTAGGCCATATTATATCAGAAAAAGGAATAGCTGTGGACTCCAATAAAGTCATTGCAGTGCAAGCTTGGAAAAGGCCTACTAATGTCACTGAAGTCAGATCATTCATGGGAATGGCTGGTTACTATAGAAGATTTATAAAAGATTTTGCAAAAATCTCAATTCCATTAACCAGATTGACTAGGAAAAATCAAGTGTTCACTTGGACTGAGGAATGTGAAAATGCCTTTGGAAAATTAAAAGAAGCACTGGTACAAGCTCCAATTCTAAAAGTACCTGAGGGAAATGAAAACTTGGTGGTGTATACTGATGCAAGTGGACAAGGGCTTGGAGCAGTATTGATGCAACAACATCAGGTAATAGCTTATGCTTCTAGGCAGTTGAAATCAAGTGAAGTAAGGTATGCTACTCATGACCTTGAATTGGCTGCTGTAGTGTATGCCCTTAAGCTATGGAGACACTACTTGTTAGGGGCAAAATTTGAAGTATATACAGACCATAAATCACTCAAATATTTGTTTTCACAAAAAGAATTAAATATGAGGCAGCAAAGATGGATTGAACTCTTAGCCTCATATGATTTTGAAATATTATACACACCAGGTAAGGCTAATAAAGTAGCAGATGCCCTAAGTAGACAACATGCTAAAGTGGCTAGATTAATGATAGAAGAGTTTAACACTTTATCCTTATTAATTGATTCAGAGATAAAAAGTGAGAACATAGAAAACATGAGCTTATGCAGTGGGAAGGTAGAAATGGGAAAATTAAGTTTTATTACTCTGGGACCAGAATTGAAAAATAAAGTTGCAATGCTACAAAACCAAGATCCATTTTTATTTGGAAAGAAGACACAAATATTAAATGGTGAGACAGTAGAAGGTTTTCAGTTGGATGATCAGGGCCATCTGAAGAAAGGAGAAAGAATATGTGTTCCAGCAATGGATGAGTTGAAGCAAGAAATTTTGGATGCTTACCACAAAAGCAAATATACTATACACCCAGGAAGCACAAGAATGTATCACAACCTCAAGAGAGATTATTGGTGGAGTGGTATGAAGAGTGCAGTGGCAACCTATGTATCAAAATGTATGGTTTGCCAGCAGGTGAAGGCTGAGTATCAAAAACCCTCAGGAATGCTTCAACCTTTACAAATACCACAGTGGAAATGGGAAGACATATCAATGGATTTTATTGATGGTTTGCCTAGAACTAGGAGGGGAAATGATAGTATTTGGGTAATGGTTGATAGGTTAACCAAGTCAGCCCACTTTATACCAGTGAAATCAGAAAGAAATGCTAATACCCTAGCCCAGTTGTTTATTAAAGAAGTAGTCAGACTGCATGGTATACCAAAGATTATAGTGAGTGATAGAGATACCATCTTCACTTCAAAATTTTGGCAGAGTTTTCACAAGGCAATGGGGACTGATTTATGTTTGAGTACAGCATACCATCCTCAATCTGATGGTCAAACAGAAATTGTGAACAAATTGCTTGAAGACATGTTGAGAGCATGTGTATTAGATTGGGGAGGAAGCTGGGAAGATTACATATATCTAGCTGAATTTGCATACAATAACACCCATCACAGTAGCATAGGCATGGCCCCTTTTGAAGCTCTCTATGGAAGGCCATGTTTATCACCTTCAAGTTGGCATGAGTCTGGAGAAAAAGTGGTCTTAGGACCAGAAAATGTGAAGGAGACTTCTGAAAAGGTAGCCTTGATCAGAAAAAGAATTGCCTCTGCCCAAGATAGGCAAAAGAAATATGCAGATCAAAGAAGGAAGGCAGTACAATATGATGTTGGGGATTATGTGTTCATCAAGATATCACCCATGAAAAAGGTTCTAAGGTTTGGGAAATAAGGAAAGTTGATTCCTAGATATATAGGACCATATAAAATTCTAGAAAGAATAGGAACAGTAGCCTATAAATTAGAATTGCCAGAAGAAATGAGAGCAATGCATGATGTCTTTCATGTGTCTCAACTAAGAAGATGGGTTCATGATAAGGAAACAATACTAGAATCCTCTAAGGATGTGCAGATTGATCCTAGAATGATCTATGAAAAGGAACCAGTGGGCCTAGTTTCTAAAGAAACCAAGAAATTGAGAAACAAAGAAATTAAATTAGTAAAAGTACAATGGAGTCTAGACCCAAATGATTGCACATGGGAAGTGGAGGATAAAATCAGAAATGATTATCCCCAGCTGTTTGATTGAAGAAAAGGTAAATCTATATATATATATATACATACTAATGAATGTGTTGGTTAAATATGCATTGTGATTTTTATCTTGTGTTGATATGCATAGTGCTTAATAGATGATTGGTTTGAAAATGGTTTTGAAATCAGAAAAATTCATTTTTTCTGAAGAGAAGATACTTAAGTTAAGTATGAAAGAATTGTGGGACACAATTCCTAAAAGGAGGGGTATATGTGATAACCCTGATTTTTGTGAGTAATTTCATGATTTAATTTAGCTTGTATTTGTTTGAAATTGCATTGGGAAAAATAGGAATAGGAAATTGATTTGCAGATACAAAGTATAAAACATGTACATGTGCACAAGACAGTGTACACATGCACACAGATTTCTGTGTAACAAAATTTGGCAGAAATTAATAGAGAAAATGAAATAACTGATTTAGAAATACATATGCATAAAAATAGAATTTTGTCTTTAAATAAAATATAGTACAAAGAAAATAAGAGCTAGGCTGAAATAAACTTAAAATTATTTAAAGAAAGAAAAATAAAAGGCTTAAGTATACATAGGTTATACATGTATACAGTCAATCAATCTCTGGAAGAAAACAGAAGTTGCATGAAAATGGCATGAGTCCCTAAACCAGCACTTTATCTATTCTCAGTAATCTCTTTTATTAAGAAAATAATAATAATAATAAGAAGAAGTCATGCATATGACATGACCAGGGAAAATTAAAAGAGAGGGACTAAATTTCTGGAAAGGAAGACAAGGACCACATACCCTTTTATTTTCTTGAATCAAACCAGAGGCAGGCTATGTTTGGGATGGGGTAGAACTGACATTGGGTAAGTCCATAAACCCTAGTGACAGCCAAGATTTATATAAAAGGCTTAGTATAGTAAGACCATATATTTTTGTTCTTCATTAACCTACAGAAAAATATACAAGGCATAAACCAGAGAAAATAGGAGAAGGTAGAAGACTAAAAAGGGGTTCATAAGGCATAGGAAGAAGAAGGATTAAGGTGAGTAATCTCACTGAAAACTTTGGCATTAAGACCTGAATATTGAGGCAGCCAGTTTGAACTAATTTTCTTTTACAAGTTATGTTTTATGATTGGATGACTTTGGTTTGTTAATGATTTGTTTAAGGGTAAAACCTCTATCTGATTTACCCAGAAAAATAAGAGTCATGGATTCATGAACTAAAATGTTTGTCTGAGATATGGGTTAGCTTTGAGATTAAGTGTTTTCTTTTATAAGTTTTCTTTATAAGTGGTTTATAAAAATCCCCGGATTCAAGTAGTGGGTATATGGTCTGAAGGTAGAAAGAAATATGGGCTGTAACATTGTGTTGTTGCTTATGTCTCATATTAACTAAAACAAAAGAAAATGTAGAAGTGCAATGTTGTACATGTGCTGAGCTTCTATGTTTTATGAAATACCCAAATCAAATATACTTGTGGTTTAGCCAGATCATGAATCTGATTGAACCAGAGGTAAGGGAAAATATATATCTAGCAAATTACTCAGGACCATATGCTTACATCTTGATCCAGTGAAACCCACAGGCAAAATAATGTGCTAAGAAGTCACCTCCCTCCTTCATGATAAAATGTTTGCTTATGAGAATATAACTTATCAAACTCTGGATGAATACATATTGCTTGCATTATTTATATTTCTCTGATTAAGAAGTGAGATGTAGAAGGGATTAGCAATGCTATGAAAAATAATAATAACACTTAGTAATTTAACTAAGGACTTGGGATCTTAGGGCTACCAAAGTATAGCTTGGCAATGGGAATATTGCAAGTTCACACATGGTATATTTATACCCAGGGGCCTGAGTGTGCTGGGTTAACAGAGAAATGTCCCAGGCAGTGTGTGTTTAAAAAGGAGAAAGTAGCTAAAGACCCTGTTATATGTGATAATGAATTCTAGGAATAGATTCAGGAGAGGCCTGGGCAAAATCCCTGATGGCCAGTAAAGTTGAAAAGGAGATGATAACTGAATTGATGTTTGTAATTGGTTGTTTTGGTGCTTTTTATGGATGAATCTTATGATTGTTTTCTATGAATCAAGTCATGGTGAGTATATGTGTAAATAATCTGCTAACATTGAGATGAAGGAACATGCTTCACAAAAAGAAAAACAAGCATAAGGAAGATACTGAGTTTCTTATTCATGTAAAGTTTGTTTGTAAAGAGAATTGAATAAGATCATGTTTTCAGTTAGATTATTCATACCAGACAAATAGTCTGACCCTTTTGTGTTTATGCACCATTGGGTGTCTCATATTCATATGGGGCAGTTCATGGTGGTTTTGCAGGGAAATAGGAATTGCTTTGATCAGGCTTGGATGTTAAACTGCTTAAGATTTGGATGCTATGTTTTTAAAAGACTTTGCTGGAGTAAACTACACCTTCATGATGAACTAGATTAAGACCTATTGTTTAAAATTACTTTGAGAAACCAATGTATGGTTAATTACTGTTTTGTAGTTGTTGAACTTATATGTCTCAGCTGAACTATGTGCTTTGTTTTGTTAAATGCTTTGCTAAGAAAATGAATTTTAAGCTTCAAGAACAATTAGGCTGTAATGGTAGAAGATCTGAGATTGAAAGAATTTGTGGTTTGTATGTATATCTATAAAACTGGCATAAGAAAATCCATGTTCAAGTCAAAAATAAAATCTGATAGAAAGAGTTTGAATTGCTTTAAAAAGAAAATAATATAGCAGGTATTTTGTAACTGAGTAGTGCAAACCAGAACAAGGCTAACATAGCCCTTTTTCTTGAGCCTGGGTCAAGTCAGCAACTAAGGATTTAAATTAAATGTTTGGATCTGTTTCATAGCCAAAGTATATAATAGGTTCAGACAATTTTGTTCACAAGAGAAAAAAAAAACAAAAATTGGGTTTGAACCGACCAGCATAGCACTCGAACTCGTGACCTCTCATGTGTTAGTTAGGCGCATTTCCATTACGCCTAGATGTTGCTTGTGTTCACTTAGGATCCACTTTCTTTTAGCCTGAGTTTGATACTATTCAGACTTTAACACAATCATCCATATAAAAAGCTTGCTTTCCACTGATTATTACTTGATCATTCCTTAATTAGAATAACAGACTAAAGTACATGTTTACAGTGAATCCTATGGTCAAAAATCAGATTACAATAATTAATCTTTTTTCAAGGAATTATCACATTTTAATAGATTTAAAAGGAATTCTACTTACATAATAACATGCTCTGATTCTAGTAGAATATAACATAGATATCTTCATATATGTATGTTAGGGATGATTTAGATTTAAAACAATATTTTTATATTGTGAAAGATCCTGGATATATTTTGTTTATTGGAGGAAGAAAATGACCCTGGGAAATGTATTTGTAATGAATGATATATCTATATATCATTTCTAAAAAAAAAATCCTTATGAAATTAGGGTGGAAATAGGAGGGTCATTTCAAGTCTATTCAGAAGAAACGACTGGAAAAGGCCGAAGGCAAGTGGGTCGATGAACTTCCTATGGCTTTACGGGCTTACTGAACAACCCATAAGTCCGCGACCGGCCACACTCCGTTTTCTCTTTCTTATGGTTCAGAAGCTGTTATTCCAGTCGAATTAGAAGTGTCTTCTCATCGTGTGACATACTATGACCCGAAGACAAATGCTATATTACTTGTCGAATCTCTGGATTTATTAGATGAGAAGCGTGAAGAGGCTGATTTGAGGGCAGCCGCATACCGAAGCCGAGTCGCCCGATTATACAATACCAAGGTCCGACCTCGAACCTTTGAACTTGGCGATCTCGTCCTTAAGAGAATTTACCCGGTCCCTTCGCATATGAAGCCAACTTGGGAAGGGCCGTATGTTATTGAACGAAAGCTCGGAGACGGTACATTCAAATTATCGATCGTTGATGATATCACTCTTCCGAGAGCCTGGAACAGCGAAAGCCTTCGTCGCTACTACACATAATAGGCTCTATTTATTTATTCGGTCTAATTTTCATTTGCAATTTGTTTCTGCATTTCGAAATTTGAATTTGTAATAAGGCAACTGATTTTGCTGTATTTTCTTATTTCAGCAATAAAATGCAATCTCTTCAAGCCAGAGCTGTGAGTTATTGAATGCGTCATACAACTATCACTATGCACAGAGAGCTAAATTCCACCCGACGGTGGAATTTATTCAAATAGGGAGTGACTGTGATACGACCGGTTACTCGCTAAATGATACCCGAGCTCGGGGGCAAATCGTCACACTGAATTCAAAAAAGGATTGACACACGACAATCCTTTAACCATCTCCGGATTCCCAGAGTGTGAACTGGAGTATAAACTTACAAATACGGTTTCGAAGAGAGTGGATCCGTCCACCTAACGACTTCACCCGTATCTTAACCAAGTTTGACGAAAACAGATCCATCCATCTAACGACCTCGCTTGTTATCTCAAGGTGGATGTGAATCGACCTTCCATGATCCTGATAGATTCATCGTTCCCAGAGTACGAAGGAAATTCTAAAGCCTGAACAGATGTGACTGACCATCTGTTAGCCGACTCCAAATTCCCAGAGCGTGAACTAGAGTACAAACGTCAACTAACTTCAGATTCCCAGATTGTGAAATGGAGTGTCAACACAAACACCAACTCCAAATTCCCAGAGTGCGAATTGGAGTATAAACGTTAACTCAAAATCCCCGGAGAGTGGATTGGAGTTTAAACACAAACCGGATTGGGATCAACCATCCGTAAAACAACTCTGAGTCCTCGAAGAGTGGTCAGAGTGTAAATGCAGATCGGGTGTTACTGAACACTCGCGAATCCATCTAAAGTCCCCAGAGTGTGGACATGGTTACACATATTAAACGGGTGTGACTGACCACTCGTGAGAATGACTTAAGTCCCCGGAGCATGGACGTATCCTTGAAACTCGAGCAAGCATGCCTGACCGTCGATGTATGAATGCAAGTCCCTGGAATATGGGTGCGATCATCGATAAATGAGCGAGTGCGATTTGACCACACGAATTTCCTTGTTTTAGCATCAATTCAATGATGTTAAGCTCGATGAGTTGAAGACGGAGCACAATTGCCACTTGATCTTTACAATTCTTCCCTGAAACTGGGGGCAGAACTTAAGCGTCAATCACTGATTGAGATAGTGTAGCATTGGAGTCCAGCTTAACGTTCAGTCATCACTCATAGTCGTGATTTCAGGACTTAACGTCTAAACTTGAGTCCAAACCAAAGGTCGAAACTCAACAAATATACTGGACTGGAGTTCAAATGCTGAAACACTTAAGCAAATAAACAAAAACTAAGTTGAAGACAAAATGGAATTTCATTTCAACTATTTGTGGAAAAGAATTAAGTACAGGTTTATCCCAAAAATCCTACTAGCAGGGGCCGAACCCGCATCTATACACGACCAACAAAAGCTAAAGAAATTCCTATCTAATCAAAAATAAGCCGAAGAGATGTATCTATTCTTTTATCTTTTTCGTTTTATTCTTCGTTGTAGACCCGCTGGAGCTATCGCTTGGTTTTCTCTTTGAGCCCTTGCCTTTCGGCGGCTGATCGCCTGTCGGGGGCATTATATCAATTTCCTCCTCCGAACTCAAATGAATTGGAATGCTTCCTACAGGCAGAGTCAGAGGGACAGGATCAACAGAAGGAGGTGGGGTAGGCGCGCTCGCCTCAATGACCGTTCCTCCCGGAGATATCATCTGCAAAGGGCTGGACCAGGTCCAGCCATTCCACCGTCAAAACCACTGCCCTGCACGGCTGCCTCCATCTCAGCATTAATCTCGGCTATAATTTCCTCCTCGTGGAGCGTTTAGGCCTCGTCAGGAATATTGGTGAATGTGACTGAGGAGCTAGTCGCCGGTGCTACTCCACCCATAACAAATGGTAAATCAACAAAGGGGTCGCTGTGACGACCGAGGAGTTCCTCCATCATCTCTTCATCAAAAGTCAGTGTGCTCCCTTATGCACCGTCCGTAGGGGCGGTAACCGTCGTTGTGGTTGCCTCGGTTATGATGGTCTCCTGCGCTTGGTGTTGTTCTTGAATCGCAAGAGGCACGACTGGTGTAGCTTCAATCACTGGATAAAAGCAAAAGAAGAACTGTTAATGATCACTTCATGTACGCTTCCGGATTTGGACAAACATACACAATGTTCAGATTACCTTCCTTAGTTTGACTCGTGAGTGGCTAAACGACCTCAGAGATTTGCTCGCTAGCTTGAGATAACTGCGGCTGATCCGGGTTGTAAGCAGGAACAGATTGAGAATCAACCGGGGAAGTCGGTTCAAGCTGAGTCGGCATGAGAGTTTCAAGACTTGTATCGTGGTGCTTGACACCAGAACCTTCTCCGACCTCCGAATGTTGAGCGTCAAGCTTCTCCTTTTCATATGAGATCATTGCATCATGGAGAACTTTCCGTTCATCTTCGCTCAACACCCGGTTCTTAAGCTCGAACTCGTCAATTGATTCAACCTGGTGGGCAGCTTTTTCATCTCCTACTAATCGGCCCCAGGCGTTGTATAGATGTGTCGAATAATTTTCAAGCCAGGCTAGATTCCTATGCTTCAAGATGTTAGCATTATAAGTAATGAGTAGATCCTCAATATCAGCCTCTAGCCTGGCCTCCACCATCTTAACCTCATCTTCAACCTTAGCCTCCACTTCCCGGACCTTAGCCGTTGCTGCATCCCGTTCGCCCCAAAGCACTACGGCCTGTTCACATGCCTCCTTAGCTGCTCTATTTGCATCATCCTTCTCCTTGATGATTTCGGAAAATTTGTCTTTGAGCTCATTAAGTTCTTTCAGAGCAGCGTCCCATTCGGCTGTGACAGTGGTGTTTCGATGGCCTATCTGCTCCACCAAAGCGAAATGCGTTTGTCGCATTCTTTCCATGGACGGAGTTGCCTCATCAGCTTTTTGGGTGGCCTCTATTTCAGATTTCCGAGAGGACTCGGCTTCATCATTAATCACTTGAATAATACGGTCATTCTGGGCCAGATCAGTTTCTAACTTCTCAATCGTCTTCGCCCATTCGAAAGCCACCACAGAGACCTTATCAACAGTCTTCATCCATTCCCTGTATTGGCTATATACATCATGAATGTAGTCATGCATGGTCTGTTCAGCCTCAAAGGGAATTTTCTTCAAATGTGGGGGAAAAACAAAGCCTTCAAAGAAAATATTGGGAAAGTCTTTCTTCAGCTGGGCAATTTTGATCGCCCATCCCCCGTAGGCTCTGTAATGGCATGTTCAGTAATAGTGGGAGCTATAGCTTTGGTCCTGCGGTGTTGAGACTCAGACCTCGGAGCGTGAGAAGATGGTTTTTGACGTGGAGGCTCCGGAGGATGTGTGCTGTGAGTAGAAGGTTGTGTAGAGACCCGGGGAGGTGGAGAGCGCGATCGGGATCGATATCTGTAATCTATATCTCTATCCCTCTTGTAAGTGTTCCTGACTAGGATAACCGCGATCACGGTTTCTATCATCCTCCCTCCGACAGGACTCATAATATGAGCTCGATGATTGTCGCGCTGAGCGAAGACTTCCGAGCATAGACTCTTGCCTGGTCATTGTATCTGTAGAACAAAGAAAAACAGAATTAGTGATCTCCCAAAACAGGCAACTTGGGACTGGAAACAGTGTAGTGCCGTGAAGTGTATGTGTGTGCAACCCCACGACCAACCGGTAAAGTCGGCCATGCTTGTAGGAAGAGACTCGCTTAAGTCTAGAGCACTTTGGAGCTCCTCCAATCCAGTGTCATGTTGAAGTGACACGAAGTCCGGAATTGGAATATCAGCAAGTCCTTTAAAAGGATTCTCTACTAGGGAGGGAGGAGCCTTCGAAATTCTAACATCGGAGGCTGGTAGGGACACTATTATGGATTTCCATCTTGAGAATTTGTGACGTTTGTGTGCAACTGCCTTGCCTTTTCTCCTTCCCTCTGAACCCTGAAAACTGTCAGAAGGCCCGGCCATGGGTTCGTCGTTCGTAGGCATGTGCTTTTCATCACCTTCCTCAGCAATTATGACCCCGGGCACTTTGCGCTTTACCCGCTTCGTCGGGGCCGCCATAAGCACTCCTTCAAGTCTTATGCTTTGTTTTCGTTCGATTAACCCAAGAATTATTAAGTTCCCATCGGTGAGCACCGACTTGATTTCTCTCATCTCGCCTGGAACTTCTTGGAGGACTAGTGCTATTTCTTTAAAGTGTACGCCATCAAGTCGAGGAATTGCGGTTGTAATGGAAAGACATTATTAGTCCCGATACCAGTTGCAACTATATTGTTAACTACCAGAAAAGTCAAAGCACTTACGTCTAACCAACCATCGACTAGCAAACCCTGGTGGGCATCGAACATGGAACCACTCAGTTTTGAAGTAGCTCAATCTGGTCAAAGCACCAGTCACAACTTGACAGTTCCTGACCGACTCCAGAAATGTGAAAGAAGGTTTGTCTCCCTGACTCTTAACATTAAAAAGGTATCTGATTTCGATCGGAGTCGGGGGTCAGAAAAGATGCTCCATGAATACAACGAATAAACTGTTCAGCAACGCGTATCCATTGGGATGTAACTGTGATGGAGCAATTCAAAGGAGGACAACACTTCCCGAATATATTGATTAAATGGAGGAAGCGTCCCGGTTGTACATGAATGCCTGTTGAAGGCAGTAAACCCTTCCGGGGGAGCATGGGGTCTATCATTCGGTCCCGGTAATAAGACGTCGTCCAACGGTAGACCATGCCTTAAATATATTCGTCCCAGCATATCTTCGGAGATGTTGGATGGCATAAAATCTTGTGGATTCATGATAAACCTGGCACTAGGCAGCTCGTCCGGAGTTGGATCTATAACTTCGGCCGCGATGACCGGAATCTCTATCACTAAGGGAGAAACTCTGAAGCTCCTGCTGTTGTGAGCTTGTAAACTCCATAACTAATCAACTTATTAAAAACCATCATTAGAAGATAATAAGCCCGTGTGTTCCCCAGTGTGAAGTGCATGAATGTGTTGTGCAGTGTAGTTCTACATATTACTTGAGAAATTCTACAGAGTTTGAAGAAATATTCGAATGACGAGACTTCGGAATTCAACCTGAGTGACCGCCGTCGCTGACCGTCACAACTGTGCCATCCAGACTTTGGAGATCGATTCAGGTTGAGGGAAATTAAATTTTGTCAAGTTACAGTTCCATCGACGAGCTTCGAGGGATAGCCAAATTTGCAGTTTAATGGTCATGTCCAATTATGCAAGGTCAAAGCTCGTCGGATTCGAATGTTCGATTATGCAAGATTTCGTATCCATCGTGGTTCAGACTTGGATCAATCGCCAGAACCCCCATTTGTATCGATTGCAAAGAAAAAGAATTAGTATTGATCGCCTTAAGGCAAGTTCGTATCGATCCAAAACCGTTTACTTCGTATCGATCACAGGTCGCATCTCCATATCGATCGACAGAACCAGCGCTTCGTATCAATCACAAAGTAAATTTTTTGTATCGATTACTTTGGATCGATACGAACCCCCACTGTCTCCAATCGATACAAAGCCGCTCCCTTCCTCGATATGAATCTCCACTGTTTTCAATCGATACAAACTTCGATTAGTTTTCGATCGATACGAATCACTCCTCCTCAACCGATACAAGCGATCCTTTCATATCCA
The DNA here is from genome assembly GCA_030737815.1 of Allium fistulosum. Lineage (NCBI taxonomy): Eukaryota > Viridiplantae > Streptophyta > Magnoliopsida > Asparagales > Amaryllidaceae > Allium > Allium fistulosum. The sequence goes on along the minus strand of CM060904.1, from coordinate 406,469,585 downwards.
TCCATCCTTCTTCTCCAAACAGCAAAAATGCCATTTCGTCCTCCTTCAACCATGCTCTCGTCTAACTCCGACCTCATCATTACCAAGATTGGTCACGACCATGAGTGGATTAGCAATCAAACCTAAGTCTCATCATTCTTAATATGAAGTTATTAATCAATTACCTAATTTAAAGGTTTGGGTCGAATGATTAAAGAGTTGCGTTAATTTGGAAATGAGGGCAATTCCTATTTCTCGGTCTTTTCAGTCGATACGAAGATAAGCTGGAAAGTAAAAGCAGATGAAAAAATGGCTAAGTACAGAACGTATTTATATGGTGATGCAGCGCAGCTTTTAAACTCACAAGACTTAGGTCGTCCACGACCTAAGGAAGAAACTATAGGTCATCCACGACCTAACGAAGATGGTCTGCGAACTAACAAGCAATGTGTTTTAGGTCGGACACGACCTAAGGGGGAAGCTTTAGGTCGACCACGACCTAACAGGGGAACAGAGGATGCGAGTTATGCGGGAGAAGGTGGATCATCGACCTATGATAATTCGCGACTCATAGCTAACGAGTTACGACTTAACTGCTTAGGTCGTAAGATTTTAAGTCGCTCCAGATCTTTAGGTCTGCCACGACCTAACTCCTGCACTTCTTTAAGTCGCGAACGACCTAACGAACACAGGTTGTTTTCTTTGGAAAGTGATAGGTCGCTACCGAGCTACGACCTAAGCTAAGTCGCATGAAGAAGTTCTGAAGCCGGTTCTTAAGCCGCTGCCGATCTATGTTGTATCGTTGGGCCTGCTAAGTCGTAGGTCGTTCTTTATAAGTCGTAAGTCGTTATGTGTTGTACATATGTGTTGAGTCGTGGTTGTATAGGTCGTAACTCGTATGTTTTTTTTAGGTCGCGTGGCGGTGTTGTAATGAATACTGGGTTATGGCTTGTATGTGTAAGTGTTAAGTCGTTAACGACCTTGTTTAGGTCGTAAGTCGCAAGTTATAGGTCGTACACGACCTAAGAGTTGTACAGTTTTATGTGGTGTGAATTGTAGCGCCTATAAATAGGCCGATTGGGTCACTTGTAATAGTTTAGTTGATTTGAATAAAAACTTTTGTTTTTTTAGCTTTGTGCTTTCACCAAATTGGTAGTTGAGTGTAATCTCATATCTCCACTTTCGGTTAATCGAGTGCGCCCGATTCAACGATTGTTGAAGCCGATTCGCGGTATCAAGTGCTCTTGATCAACGCTTGAGAAATTGAAGATCTTCTTTCACGGTATAGTGCGCTATCAACATGACGAAGATAGCTAGAATTCGATATCTTCGGATCAACGAATTTGGGCCATTCAGTATTCTTCATTCCATCGATTGCTACTATCACAGAATCATCATTTTGTAATTCCGCTGCTGTATCATTTGGTATCAGAGCTTGTTTTAGCCAATCTTAGCTAAATCGGGTCTTGGAGCCAAGGAGTTTGAATCAAAGTGTAGATTTGAAGTTTTTGATTATAGCCGAGAGCAAGAGTTTGAAGTTGTTCGCATTTGTGTTGAAGTATAGAGATTGGATTTGCATTTTTGGGAAGCTTGTGTTCATCGTGTTCGTTGCAAGTTGCAACAAGTTTGGAGTTTTCGATCCGTATCATTTTGGATCTAAGTTTGAAAGGTGTTTGAATTTGGGCCATGGAGTTTGCGCGCCAAATTTTGAAGTTTGAAGTAAAGCCGAGATCAAGTGAAAGCCGTGCACCATTTTTGTTCATACCGAGAGTTGAAGTTTGTTTCATTTGACAATGCCGCCAAGAAGAGCTAATCGACATCAAAATATTGAAGCTTTGTATAGAAGAGAAGAAGCTGATGAGATGGAACAAAGAATAAACGAAAAATTTAGTGAAAAGCTTAATGAAGGAATTGGTCGTTTAGAGAAGATGATGTTAGAGATGAATCAAAATCAGAGAAAGGTTTCGCCCGAATCTAACCATGGGAGAAGTAGAGTGTCACCACATTCAAATCGAGAGAGAGGTAATGATAATGATCATAGAAGTATGAGCCGAGATAGTTATAGAAATGTTGGTGTAAGAAGTGATGGTAGTAGAGATGTTGGTGGTCAGAATCGACATCGATATACATCTGATTTTGAAGAGGAGCTTGATGGAGGTAGTGTTCATGGACGAGGCCAAGGAAGACATCAATCGGAGTATGATCACAAGTGGGAGTCTGGGATGAAAACTGAAATTCCTGAATTCAAGGGTGGTATGCAAGCTGAGGAGTTTTTGGATTGGTTGTCTAATGATGAAGAGATTTTTGACTTCAAGGAATTTCCAGAACATCGTAGAGTGAAGTTGGTTGCTACAAGGTTGAGGGGTAGAGCTTTGGCGTGGTGGCAGCAAACCAAACTTACACGTGAACGGATGGGGACGTCGAAGATTGAATCATGGGAGAAGATGAAGAAACTGATGAGAGCTACATTTTTACCTTATAACTATCAGTCACTTATGTATCAGAGGTTGTAAAACTTGAGACAGGGGACGAAATCTGTGAATGACTATGCTGACGAATTTTATCAACTGATTGCAAGGAATGATATTATGGAGACAGAGGAACAATTGACAGCTAGATTTGTTGGGCGGTTGCGAATGCAGATTCAAGATATGGTCAACAAGTTTGATCCCAGATCTGTGGCGGAAGCACACCAGAAAGCGTTGGCTTGGGAGAAGCAGGGAAGACGGGGAGGTGGTGTGTTTACAAACTCCAACAATCAAGTGAGGGGTGTTAGTGGAAGTTCCAATGTTTCAAAAGTTGTTACAAAACCAGTCGTAAATGAGGCTGTGAAGGCGAAGGTTAATAATGGTTTTAAGTGTTATAATTGCCAAGAAGTGGGCCACAAAAGCAATGAATGTCCAAAGCCGAAGAAGAGAGCTATGATAGCGGAAGTTGAGGATGAGGTAGAAGTTGATTGTTCTAATTCACTACATGATGAGGAGGAAGAGAATGTGTCGGGAGATGAAGGGTATTCATTGATGATGAAGAGGTCATGTTTAACACCAAAACAGGAGGAGGAAACTAGCTGGTTGAGAAGTAACATCTTTCAATCAACATGCACTATCTTGGGAAGGGTTTGCAAGTTTGTCATCGATGTGGGAAGCTGTGATAATATTATCTCTACAGAAGCTGTGAAGAAGTTATCATTGAAGACAGAGAAGCATCCAAAACCTTACAAGTTAGCTTGGTTGAGGAAAGGTGGAGAGGTGAAAGTTGGAAGAAGAGCTTGTGTGAATTTTTCAATTGGAAAGAAATATAAAGATGAAATTTGGTGCGATGTGGTAGATATGGATGTCTGTCATTTGTTGCTGGGAAGACCGTGGCAGTATGATAGGGCGGTGCAACATGATGGGCGTACCAACAGTTACAGTTTCATGTTTGAAGGCACGAAGATTACTCTAGTTCCAAAGAAGCGACAACAGGAAGAAAACAAACTGGAGGAGATTGAAGAGATGAAAACTTTATTATCCTTGAAAGAGTTTGTTAAGGAGGTAGAGGAGGAGCCGGAGGTATTCTTGTTGATTGGACGAGAGAGTCATGAAGTGGTTGAAATACCCGAAGAAGTAAAGCCAGTACTGGAAGAATTTGACGATGTATTTCCTAAGGAGCTACCAGCGGAGTTACCACCGTTGAGGGATATACAACACCAAATAGATCTTGTTCTAGGTGCTGTGTTGCCACATAAACCACACTATAGAATGAGTCCGTAAGAACATGAAGAGTTGCGTAGGCAGGTAGAGGAATTGCTTGAACAGGGGCGAATACAGGAGAGTTTAAGTCCGTGTGCTGTACCAGCATTACTCGTACCAAAGAAGGATGGTTCATGGAGAATGTGTACGGATAGCAGGGCACTGAATAAGATAACTATCAGATACAAATTTCTGATGCCGAGGCTTGATGATCTGTTAGATCAAATCAGTGGATCTGTGATCTTTTCGAAAATTGATTTGAAGAGTGGTTATCATCAAATTCGAATTAGACCAGGAGACGAGTGGAAGACAACATTCAAGACGAGGGAAGGATTGTATGAATGGTTGGTCATGCCGTTTGGTCTATCGAATGCACCAAGTACATTCATGAGGGTGATGAACCAAATTTTCAGGCCGTACATTGGGAAATTTGTAGTGGTTTACTTTGATGATATTTTGATTTACAGCGCTAGTACAGAGGAGCATGTTCAGCATTTGAGAAAAGTGTTAATTATTCTTCGTGAAGAGCAATTCTATGCAGCTACAAAGAAGTGTGTCTTTATGGCGAGGAGTGTTTTATTTTTGGGGTATGTTGTTTCGAAAGCAGGAATACAGGTAGACCAAAGTAAAATTGAAGCGATCATAGATTGGCCACAGCCCAAGACGATAACGGAAGTTCGTAGTTTTCACGGGTTGGCTTCATTTTATCGAAGGTTTATTTCACTTTAGTATAGTGATGGCGCCTGTTACTGATTGTATGAAGGGCAAGCAGTTTGCATGGACGACGGAAGCAGGGGTTGCTTTTGAGCGAATTAAAGAACTCTTGACGTCAGCACCAATTCTAGTATTACCAGATTTTCAGTTAGTATTTGAACTACATACTGATGCATCCAAGGTTGGGATTGGAGGAGTGTTGAGTCAGAGGGGACGTCCTATTGCATATTGCAGTGAGAAGTTATCAGGAGAAAAGATGAGGTATAGTACATACGATGTAGAATTTTATGCTGTGGTACAAGCCATTAAACATTGGAGACATTACTTATTTCACAAGGAGTTTGTGCTATACATTGATCATGAGGCTTTGAAACATCTACAAGGGCAAGCGAAGATTTCAGCAAGGCATGCATCGTGGATTGCGTACCTGCAACAGTTTACGTTTGTTGTGAAACATAAATCTAGAATTACAAACCGTGTAGCAGATGCGTTGAGCAGAAGAAACCATTTGTTAACTACAATGAAGATTGAAGTGACGGGATTTGAAATACTTCTAGAATTATTTGTTGAAGATTCATACTTTATGAAGTTTGTAGATGAAGTGAAGAAGGGAGAGACGGATGAGTTTGTGATGGTAGATGATTTTCTGTTCAAAGGAAATCGATTGTGCATACCTGATTGTAGTTTGAGAATGAAGATTGTAAAGGAGCTACATGAAGAAGGCCACGTGGGTAGAGACCATACACTACAACTGATTTCTCAATCTTATTTTTGGCCGTCAATGAGGAAAGAAGTGGAGAGGTTTGTTGAGAGGTGTCATGTCTGTCAAGTCTCGAAAGGAACCGCTACAAACCCAGGATTATATATGCCGTTACCTGTACCTACTAAACCATGGGTGGATGTGAGTATGGATTTTGTTTTGGGTTTGCCGAGAACTCAAAGGGGAAATGATTCTATATTCGTTGTGGTGGATAGATTTTCCAAAATGGCACATTTTATCGCTTGTAAGAAGACAGCTGATGCCGTCCGTGTTGCTGAATTGTTCTTTAAAGAGGTGTATCGATTACATGGGCTACCTGAATCTATTGTTTCAGATCGGGATACTAGATTTCTAATCCATTTTTGGTTAAGTTTGTGGAAGATGGTGGGAACGAAGTTGAACTTTAGTAGCGCTTATCATCCGCAGACAGATAGACAGACCGAGGTTGTGAACAGATCATTGGGAAATCTGAAGCTAGAGAAGTTGGCTTATTGTCTTGTTATTGCCTCGAGGAAGCTCTGTCCATATTTCCAGGATCATCCTATCACCGTTTACATCGACCAGCCATTACGACAGGTCCTTACGCGGCCTGAGACGTCTGGTAGGTTACTCAAATGGAATATTGAGTTAAGTCAGTTTGACATTACCTACACTCCAAGGCGAGCCATTCAAGGACAAATCCTAGCAGATTTCATGGCTGAATTTACCATCCTACAGGACTTGCCCGAAACTAGTGAATCTCCCAAGTATATCTGGATGCTGCATACTGATGGTGCATCTAATGATCGTTGCTCCTGTGTAGGGGTTGTGCTTGAAACTCCTGAAGGTCGATCTATATGATATGCTTTAAAGTTTGATTTTTGAGCGACCAACAATGAAGCTGAGTATGAAGCCTTACTTGTTGGATTGAGGCTTGCCAGAGATTTGAAAATCATTGTTGTGGAGATTTATTGTGACTCGCAATTGGTCGTGTGTCAAGTTCGGGGGGAATACCAGGGCAAGGACCGAAGACTGGCTGCTTACCTTGCTCGGGTTCAAGAAATATTAAATCAATTTGATTGTTATGCCATCTACTGCATACCCCGAGAGCGCAATCAAAAAGCCGATTCATTAGCGAAGTTAGCCAGCACAGCTGAGGCACAACAAATGGGACTCGTTCCCGTGGAGACATTAGCTTCCCCGAGCATCGACCGAATGGAGACAGATTGGATATTTGAGGTTGTTCGCGATAAGGAGTCACAGATGACTCTATTCAAAAATTATCTTGAGCACGGAAACCTGCTAGAGCACAGGAGTGAAAAGAGACAAATTCTTCGAAAAGCTTCGTGGTTCACTATTCAGAATCGAGTCATGTATAGGAGAGGATACTCTGTTCCTTTACTCTGGTGTATCGCTCACGATTAAATCAAACGAGTGTTGCATGACGTACACGAAGGAGAATGTGGCGATCACATCGGAGGGCAAGCCCGTGCCAAGAAAGTGCTCAGGTATGGATACTATTGGCCAACCATAAATCGTGATGCATCGAATTATGCCAAAAAGTGTGACAGATGCCAGAAGCACGCTCGGATTCCGAGGGCCCCACCTGTTATCCCGCCTTTTGGCAAGGCCAGGACACCAAGGAGTTGGGTTCCAAATGTCGTTTGTCATGGATATCGTTGAATTTTGACCAAGTCCGGATCAAGCCCCAATCGATGGGACATGATCGCAAAAAATAAAGCAAACCAACGCTCCAAGTTTCAGATCGATCCGAGTTCATATGCTCAAGTTATGATGGATGCAAGGCAAAGGGAAGAGCACATTTACGTATCCATCAATAAGCAGCAGTTCGTATCGATGGATTTCGTATCCATCGGTGGTCCTCGTTTTCGCATCCATCGATCTCATGCCCATCAGAACGATTAAGTCCACATAGTCATGAGCTTCGTATCGATAGAACCTTCAGCCGGAAAGACTTGTTCGTATCCATCAATAAGTCACCTGATTTGTAACGGTCACTTGATGTCTACTTCGTATCCATCATCCAGTGTCTATTTCGTATCCATCATCCAGTGTCTACTTCGTATCCATCAGCCAGTGTTTGCTTCGTATCCATCATCCAGTGTCTACTTCGTGTCCATCAGCCAGTGTTTGCTTCGTATCCATGGATGAAGTCCTACTCGAATCCATCAGGTCAACTGGCTTGGATAACGTGTCATATCTTGAAGGAAACGGAACGAGATACATGGAGTCGAAGCAGTCAACACGGAGCAAATACCGGATCGAGACGAAGCGCACGCGTTACGTCATCCCTCGATGCGAATGCGCCGAGATATATGGAGTCGACACGGTCGACTCGGAGAAAAGACCGGATCGAGGCGAAGCGTGCGTTCCACGTCTTCACAGAGGCGCGTGATACCATCGATTCGAAGCCCCCAGCTCAGAGAAATGGATTCGAACCAGACAGCCTAGCGAAGAACATCGTCTCGTATCGATGATATCTCTCAATCCACTGATCCAAACACCATAAAATTTTAACTGAAGGTTGCACACATACCAAGGAACATCTCCACCAATTTTGAGCTCAATTGGAAGTAGTCTTGATCGATACAAAATGATTTCGTATCGATCACAGATTGACTTGAAACTCTCTGGAAGTGGTCGAAGGGGTCCCCTCACGTGTCAGGCCAAGTCTCCCGGAGTTTGAGCGAAATCCAAGCCTCCTACGCCTATAAATAGAGCCCCAGAATCAACGAAAAAAGGGGCTTTTTTCTCTGAAGCGTCCAGACTCTGCCGGATTGCGATTTGCATCCTATTTTTGCTGTCAATTTCGAATTCTAATCTGTAATCCGCTGTTCATTGCTGTAACCGCTTGTAACCATTGAAAGAGAATCAATAAAATCATCAAAACTTCATAGTGGACGTAGGCTATACGCCGAACCACTCTAAACTGCTTGTCTGTGCACTTTACATTCCTGTTTGTTGGAGTTTTTGTTAGATAATCTCTGTTTTACATTTATAATCTTCATTTTATCTCTTCAAACAACTCCCGAAGAGTGTTGTGCCCATTTTTGGTACAAACACTTTGGTGCTTTCACTGAGAAAACCAGCTTTTTCTCCTGCTCGTTGGATCTGCCGTCGATACCGGATTGCACAAATCCAAGAGGAAGATCCAGATATCCAGTCCGGAATCCTTCCATTCTATTCAGATTTGCTCAAAATCTAGGAAAGGACTCCACCACCGAGAATGGTCAGCACAAGAACTGGCGCTACCGCTGCAGAGCAAGAAGGCAGAGATAGGCAGAATCTCGCACAGCCGCCTTCTTCCAATCAAGACAATACCACTCACTCAGACTCAACAGGGCTAGTCACCCGACAGGAGTTTCAGGTATTGCTCCAGGAGCTGACCCAAAGCCGTCAGCAGTTGGCAGAACAGTTACGCGCCAATATCGAGCTGACCAACCAGCTAAACCGCCGGGGGCACAGAAGGTCCAGGAGAGATTATGTCTCTAGAGCGTCTACCGAAAGCTCAGCTTCATCTGATTATCACCACCGAACTACCCGTCCTCGACTAGAGGGGAGTCGCGCTCAAGCTGCTGAATATCAGCCCGCCTTAACTGTTGGGCAACTGAGGGTAGGACCGTCGACCAGCTTCCAGACGGGTCCCTCAACGCGAGGAGGTACTGCCCCACAGTACACCACGGATAACCGCGCCACAACCGCCGCAGCAGAGACAAGGGTCGATACCCGAAATCAATCAGAGCCGATCAACCAACAGCGAGGACATACTCCTGAACCTTATGTCCCAGAAGACGTTGAGCCAAGGAGGCGAGATACAGATCGTCGACAGCGCCCGATCCCTACTCGCACCGTGGGACCCGACCACGCCTTAGCTCATCACGCTCCGAATCTGCCCGTTTCGGATATATCAACCATGATACGTCAAATGATCCGCGAGAGTCAGGGGCTCACTAATGATGACTGGGGGATTTCCCGTAGTCATACCCCTTTCACAGACGAAGTGTTACATGCCGAACCCCCTAGGCGATTCAGAATGCCGACTCTCCCGATGTATGAAGGGAATAGTGACCCCAACCAGCATATTCTGAAGTATGAATGGTCGATGAGCGCTGCAAGGGCCGACGATGCAGTGAAGTGTCGGAGTTTCCCCATCTCTCTGGGGGGAATCGCGACAATGTGGTTTACCCGCCTACCACCTAGATCAATTTCTTCGTTCGATCAATTGGCCAAGAAGTTTGTGGAACAATTCCGGATGCATGTTGCTAGGCCAAAAGACGTCAACACCTTGTCCAGCGTCACTCAAGCTCCTGGAGAAACACTCAGGCGTTACTTGGAGAGGTTCCACGCAGCATGCGTCGAGATCACCAATCCCAACGATAATTCAATCTTAATGGCTCTGACCAAGGGGATTGATCCTGATTCTGAATTCGGAAACTGGCTAGCTGGAAAACCGCCCGCGTCGTTGGACCGTTTTTACTCCAAGGCCGCTCAATTCCTGCGGCAGGAGGATGCAAAACAGTCTAGGAAGCAGGACGATGCGAGGCCCAGCATTGAGGGAATACAGAGCAATGTGGCAGTTAAACAGTCCGGCGAAAGTTCCGGGAAAGTTCAGCTGAATATACAAAACAAGCAAACCCAGCAGAGAGGAAACAATGGCCAGAATAAGAAGAGAGATGAGAACCGAGGTCCACGACGTAGAGCTCAGATGTTTGACAGTTATACACCGCTAAACACGTCATTGGAAAACGTATACTTACAGACTTGTAACACTGTACAGTATAAGAAGCCTGCTCCGAAGCCCTCGTCGGAGAGACAGATTCAGACAGGAAAGTTCTGTAGGTTCCATGAGAGCTATGGACACAATACCAATGAGTGTCGGCACTTACAGGACCTCATCGAGAAGCTGATTAGAGAGAGGAAGCTAGATCAGTTTGTACGGGCGCCGCAGCCTGGCGGAGCGGGCCCCTCGAATCAAAATCGTTCACAAAATCAGGAAAGAGAGGAGGAACCCGCTCGTGCGAGCGGGAGATTAGTTATCAACACAATAAGTGGTGGTCCCCATCCGGCAGACAGAAGCTGGGGGGAAATGGAGTCGTATGCCAGTTCTATCAGGCATGCAGACTTCGAGTGTTATAGTAATTGCGAGGATGGAACCCCGGCAAAGCAACAAAAGATAATGTCCGATGATATCGTGTTCAGGAGCCGAGACGCCGATAAAGTCGAAGCCCCTACAATCGACCCACTAGTCATATCTGCCCAGGTAGGTCCTGCTTGGATGAAGAGGATCCTGGTTGATAGTGGGAGCTCTGTGAACATCTTGCTTAAACGGGCTTACGATCTAATGAAGATGGAGACAAAGGATTTGAAACCCTGTTTATCCAGAATCCATGGTTTCAACGGAAGTGCCACGATACCCATCGGAATAACTGAACTCCCAGTCGAGTTAGGCGTTGGAGAACGCCGGAGGGTCCGAATGTTACAATTTGTTGTGCTAGAAATCAATTCGCCATACAATGCGTTTCTGGGTCGACCAGCTTTAGCTGAGTTCAGGGCGGCGATCGCCCCATGGTGTCTGACTCTGAAATTTCCCACTGATCATGGGATTGGAGTTGTTCAAGGAGATCAGGCCTCAGGAAGGGCCTGCTATGTTGCTGAGCTGCGCGGGGCGCAACGTAAAGAGAAGGGGAAGGGCGTGGAGGAATCTCTCTGCGTCCGTTCTATCGATAATTGACAATTGATGCCTGGTCCTCGGCCCGGGCACCACGACCAATTCCTGAAAGACCTGGACCCCAGGGACAACGAGGATAAAGACGAATCAATGGAGAGTCAAGCTTCTCCAGCCGAACTGACTGTGGACGTCCCAATCAGTGAGGATGATGATTCAAAGATGCTGAAAGTTGGGTCCCAACTAAACAAGCAGACACAGCAGGAGTTGGTCGAATTTCTTCGGGTGAATCTCGACGTCTTCGCCTGGACACACTCTGACATGTGCGGGATCTCGCCGAGCATTGCAAGTCACTCCCTGAATATAGATCCGCGACATGTCCTAGTAAAGCAGAAAAGGCGCGGTATGGATCCAGAGAGATCTGCCGCCCTTAAGGAGGAAGTTGATAAACTACAATCGAATGGGTTCATTCGAGATGCCTTGTATCCAGAATGGGTGTCCAACCCTGTACTAGTTCGGAAACCAAACGGGAAGTGGAGAACCTATGTTGATTACTCTGACCTAAACAAGGCCTGTCCAAAAGATAGCTTCCCACTTCCACGAATCGATCAGCTCGTAGATTCGACGGCCGGACATGAACTACTATCCTTTATGGACGCTTATTCCGGCTACAATCAGATACCCATGCATTTACCTGATCAGGAACATACCAGCTTCGTGACCGACCTGGGACTCTATTGTTACAAAGTCATGCCGTTTGGTCTAAAGAACGCTGGAGCAACATACCAACGCTTGGTCAACCGAATGTTCGCTGATCAGATTGGGAAGACCATGGAGGTTTACGTGGATGACATGCTGGTGAAGTCTCGATTCTCCACCGATCACGTCAGAGATTTGAATTCAATGTTCAGCATCCTCCGGGAGTACGGAATGAAGCTCAACCCACTCAAATGTCACTTTGGCGTTGCATCCGGAAAATTCCTTGGGTTCATTGTCAACGCTCGAGGAATAGAGGCGAATCCTGAGAAGATCTGGGCTATTAGAAATTTGCAAACCCCTAGAACTATAAAACAAGTCCAGAGTCTTAACGGGAAGGTCGCAGCATTGAGCAGGTTCATTTCAAAGTCCACCGATAAATGCATTCCTTTCTTCGACCTGATCCGGAAGGGCAAACGAAACTTTGAATGGACCTCGGAGTGTGAAGGCGCGTTCCGATCATTAGTTCAACATCTCTCCACACCTCCGATCTTGTCAAAACCGGTTGACCACGAGCAACTATATCTCTATCTGGCAGTATCAGAACATGCGATCAGTGCTGCTCTAGTCCGGGAAGAAGACAAAGTGCAAAACCCGGTCTACTATGTTAGTAAGCGACTAACAGGAGCTGAAAGAAATTATCCGAGGCTGGAGAAACTGGCTTATTGTTTGGTCATTGCCTCAAGGAAGCTCCGTCCTTACTTCCAAGCTCATCCACTTACTGTGTACACCGACCAGCCGTTACGACAGGTCCTCACGCGGCCTGAGACGTCCGGTAGGTTACTCAAGTGGAACATTGAGCTAAGCCAATTTGATATCGCATACGCTCCGCGGAGAGCCATTCAAGGACAAATCCTGGCTGATTTCATAGCTGAATTCACCGTTCCAGAAGACTTACCCGAGACCAGCAAATCCCCCGAATACATCTGGAAGCTGTATACTGATGGTGCGTCAAATGACCGGTGTTCGGGCGTTGGGGTTGTACTTGAGACTCCCGAGGGCCGATCCATATGTTATGCTCTTAAATTCGACTTTCGTGCAACTAATAATGAAGCCGAATATGAAGCCCTCCTAACCGGCCTAAGGCTTGCCAGAGATTTGAGGATTATCGCTGTAGAAATTTATTGCGATTCACAGTTAGTGGTATGCCAAGTGCGAGGAGAATACCAGGCAAGAGACCGAAGACTGGCCGCTTACCTGGCACGAGTTCAGGAAATACTGAACCAGTTTGATTATTATGCCATCTATTATGTGCCTCGGGAGCGCAATCAAAAAGCCGATTCACTGGCAAAGTTAGCCAGCACAGGTGAAGCGCAACAAATGGGACTTGTCCCCGTTGAAACTTTGGCCACTCCGAGCATCGATCGGATAGAAATGAACTCTGTATGTGAAACCGCTCTCAGTAGAGAATCTTGGATGACTCCATATCGGAATTACATTGAGAATGGGGTGCTGCCTGAACCTAGAAATGAGAAGAGACAAATTCAGCGAAAAGCTTCGCGGTTCGTCATCCAAAACGGAGTCATGTACAGGAGAGGTTATTCCGTTCCTCTCCTCAGGTGTATCGCCCACGAGGAAATCAGACGAGTGTTACATGACGTGCACGAAGGAGAGTGCGGCGATCATACCGGAGGGCAAGCTCTCGCTAAGAAGATACTCCGATATGGGTACTACTGGCCGATAGTGAACCGAGATGCGGCAAACTATGCCCGGAAGTGCGATAAATGCCAGATACATGCCCGAATTCCGAGAGCTCCGCCAACTGAAATAACCCAAATGGTCAGTCCCCGGCCATTCGCAATGTGGGGCATTGACATCATCGGCGCTTTACCTTTAGCAAAAGGCGGTGCGAAATACGCCATCGTCGCCGTTGATTACTTCACAAAGTGGGCTGAGGCCGAAGCCCTTGCAACCATTACGACAAAGAAAGTGATAAATTTCATGGTTCGCAACATCATCTGTCGATTTGGACTCCCGCATACTATCATCACTGATAACGGAGCCCAATTCGAGAGTGCAGAATTCAAGGATTTCTGTCAATGGTTTCATATCCGCAAAAAGTACTCGGCTGTCGCACACCCCCAAGCGAATGGACAGGTTGAAGTTGTCAACAAAGTTATAAAATCGATCCTGAAGAAACGATTGGAGAAGGCTGGGGGAAAATGGGTCGATGAACTTCCTATGGCGTTATGGGCCTATCGAACGACCCACAAAACCGCAACCGGACACACTCCGTTTTCCCTATCTTATGGCTCAGAGGCCGTTATCCCGGTCGAGACAGAAGTGCTCTCTCATCGCGTGACTTATTATGATCCAAAAACAAACGCTATACTCCTAGCCGAGTCTTTGGATCTATTGGATGAAAAACGAGAAGAGGCTGATTTGAGAGCAACCGCACATCGAAGCCGGGTCGCCCGATTGTACAACACCAGAGTTCGACCTCGAACCTTTGAACTCGGCGACCTCGTGCTCAAGAGAATCTACCCAGTTCCTTCACACATGAAACCGAACTGGGGAGGGCCGTATGTAATTACACGAAAGCTCGGAGATGGTACATTCAAGCTGTCGACTGTTGACGGTCTCGATTTACCAAGGGCTTGGAACAGCGAAAGTCTCCGCCGCTACTACATATGACAGGCTTTATTTATTTCATTCTATTTAGCAATTTGTTTCTGCATTTCGAAATTTGAATTTTGTAATAAGGCAACTGACTTTGCCGCATTTTCTTATTTCAGCAATAAAATGCCGCTTCTTCGAGCCAGAGCTGTGATTCATTATGTACGATATACAACATCACGATGCACGAAGAGCTAAATCCCATCATGCAATGGGACGTATTCAAATGGAGAGTGGCTGTGATACGACCGGCCACTCACTAGGTGAAACCCGAGCTCGGGGACAAGCCATGACACCGATATTAATAGGGTTGACACACGACAATCCTACAATTAACTCCATATTCCCAGAGTGCGAAGTGGAGTATAAACATTCAACTCCGCATTCCCAGAGTGCGAAGCGGAGTATAAACATTTAACTCCATATTCCCAGAGTGTGAAGTGGAGTATAAACATTCAACTCCGCATTCCCAGAGTGCGAAGCGGAGTATAAACATTTAACTCCATATTCCCAGAGTGCGAAGTGGAGTATAAACATTCAACTCCGCATTCCCATAGTGCGAAGCGGAGTATAAACATTTAACTCCATATTCCCAGAGTGCGAAGTGGAGTATAAACATTCAACTCCGCATTCCCAGAGTGCGAAGCGGAGTATAAACATTCAACTCCGCATTCCCAGAGTGCGAAGCGGAGTATAAACATTCAACTCCATATTCCCAGAGTGCGAAGCGGAGTATAAACATTTAACTCCGCATTCCCAGAGTGCGAAGCGGAGTATAAACATTTAACTCCGCATTCCCAGAGTGCGAAGCGGAGTATAAACATTTGACTCCATATTCCCAGAGTGCGAAATGGAGTATAAACATTCAACTCCGCACTCCCAGAGTGCGATGCAGAGTATAAACGGTCAACTCCATGTTCCCAAAGTGCGAACAACCGCTTACGAGATGACGCATATCCCCGGAGTGTGGATGGAACGATTCATAAGAGAACAAGCGTAGTTCGACCACTCGGTCCTCGCTTGGTGCCATCACAAGCTGATCATCACAACTTGACCCCGGAACTGGGGGCAGAGGCAAATGTTAGTCATTACCCGAAACTATGCGATGCTCAGCTCCGATACGATCCCCTATCACAACTCAAGTCTGAGATTTCCATACTTAACAAGTAAAATGAGCTATTCTTGAAGCAATCAGATAATGCAAGTACACTGGACCAAAGTCCGAACACTGCAATATTCAAGCATAGAAAGGAACACAAGCTGAAGCTAGAAAACAAAATTTTATTCCAACTAACTCAAGAACAATGGTTCATACATGAGTTTTTTTTCCAAAATACTCCTACTAGCAGGGGCCGAACCTGCATCTAAACACGGCCTACAAAAGGGAAAAGCAGAAAAAATAACAAAAGTCCCTAACTGCCTATGAAAAGAATATCTAATCCTTCTGCTTCCTCAGCTTCTTCTTCCTCGAGGAGCTACTGGAGCCACCAGTACCCTTTCGCTTGGAGCCTTTCTCCTGAGGCAAGCTCCCTTCGGGTGAAGGCATAATGTCAACGTCCTCATCTGAGCTGGACTCTATAGGGATGCTTCCCGCGGGAGGAGTGGGAGGAACAGACTCCGCAGCCGGAGGAGGGGCTGGCACATTAGTATCAGTAAGTGTGCCCCCAGGAGACACAGTCATAAGAGGAGTAGGGCACTGTGCTGCTGCTCCGCCATCTACTTCACCGCCGTGCGCCGCGGCCGCCATCTCGGCATTAATCTCGGCCAACATCGCCGCTTCCCGCCGTGCCCTAGCTTCGCTAGGAGCCGTAGTAGTCTGAGACGGGGTGTCAGAAGTAGCCGTGAATCCACCCAAGCCGAATGGCAAGTCCGCAAAAGGATCACTTTGGCGGCCAAGGAGCTCGTTTATCATCTGCTCATCGAAAGAAAGTGAGCTCCCCTGCGTCACTCCAACTGGTGCCATTGCTGCGACGGATGTCGCCTCAGAGATGATGGCTCCTGGCGCTTGACCTGATTCTTGGGTGGTAAGGGGCGCGGCTGGTGCAACTCCTGTCACTGATCAAAGGAAAAGGACACGTCATTAACAACATTTCATCACAGATTCTTCAATCCAAATATACAAGAAGTTAGTTCAGAGTACCTTCCTCGATCTGGCTCGAGGTCGTCTGAACAACTTCAGAAGGATGTTCCTTAATAGGATATAAATGCGGTTGATCTGGATCGTATGCCGGAATAGGCTGGGGGTAGATCATCGGGGTTGGCTCAGACTGAGATGACACAACTATCTCAGAACTCATAACATGGTGTTCTGCACCAGAGCTCTCTCCGACTTCCTGGATTTGGGCACCAAGCCTCACCTTGTCGTGGGAAATCATGGAGTCATGGAGAACCTTCTTTTCGTCATCATTGAGGATGCGGTTCTCCAGCTCGAATTCATCAAGGGCTTCATCAGGGTGCCCAGACTTCTCCTCGTCAACCAGTAGGTTCCAGGCGTTATAGAGATGCGTGGGGTAATCGTCAAGCCATGTCAAATCTCGGTGCCTTAACACATTGGCATTATAAGTGATGAGTAGCTCTTCCACCTCGGCCTCAATCCTGGCCTCCGCCTGCCGTACTTTCTCATCAACCCCAGCCTCAGCCTCACGGGCTTGTTGTATAGCCGCTTCCTTCTCCTTACAAAGCGTCACCGCCTGATCACAGGCCTCCTGCGCAGAGACATTAGCTGCGTCTTTTTCCTTCGCCATCTCTGAAAACTTTGATTTCAGCTCATTAAGCTCCTTGAGAGCGGCATCCCTCTCGGCGGTAATAGAAGTGTTCCTGTGACCCATGTCCTCGATGGCGGTATAATGCTCTTGCTTCATCCTGGTCATGACCGCATTCACTTCATCAACCTTCTTTAGAGCCTCCATCTCGGATTTACGGGAAGACTCAGCCTCCGAGTTGAGCGCTTTTATGATTTGGTCGTTGTGACCCAGCTCCTTCTCGAGCTTCTCAATGGTGACGCCCCGTTCGAATGCCACTTTAGACGCCTTCCTCGCGGCCCGTCCCCATTCCCTGTACTGGAAAAAGATGTCCGCAACATAATCATGGATAGTGGTTTCCGCGGTTGGTGGAATTCTCTTCAAGTGCGGAGGGAAGACATAACCATCAAAACAGATGTCGGGAAATTCCTTCCTCATTTGTGCCAGTTTAAGCGCTCCTTCACTAGACGCCTCGGTCGGGACCGGTACAGTAGCCGAAGAGGTGGCTATTTCAGTCCTGCGCGGAGGATCGGACCTCAAAGCTTGAGAAGGCGGCCTAGGCCGTGAAGTCTCGGGAGGACAAGTAACCGCGGCCGTAGGAGGTGCAGAGGTCCTGGGGGGAGGAGAGCGAGATCGGGATCGGCGAACGTATCCCCTATCTCTGTCAGACTTCTCCTAGCCAGAATGTCCTGAGTCGTAATCCCTCTCGCCCTCTCTCCTGCGTGGCTCACGATAATGGCGCTTATTGCGCAAACTACCAAGCACAGAACCTTGCCCAGACATCGTACCTGAAAAGAAAACCACGAAGAATCAGTAACCGTTTG
The DNA here is from genome assembly GCA_030737815.1 of Allium fistulosum. Taxonomy (NCBI): domain Eukaryota; kingdom Viridiplantae; phylum Streptophyta; class Magnoliopsida; order Asparagales; family Amaryllidaceae; genus Allium; species Allium fistulosum. The sequence goes on along the minus strand of CM060904.1, from coordinate 406,451,799 downwards.
CGATGTGTTGTTTACGGTTAGAAAAGTGTGTTGTGTCGTGAAGAGTGTGTGAATGTGTAACCCCCCGGACCAACCAGAAGTGTCAATCGCACTGGCAGGATCATACTCGCTAACATCGACGATATGTCGCGGTCCACCCGATCCAACGTCGTGTTGCTCAGGCTCGATGTCCGAGATTGGACGGTCAGCAGGCCCTTCGAATTGATCTTCAGCTTGCAGGGAGGATGCTTCCGTAATCTTAACTCCTGGCAAAGGACGGTGCAAAACCACAGACTTCCGCCTCCCGGACTTAGGCTGTTTTGAGGCCACTGCTTTACCTTTCCTCTTGGCATCGGACTCCGGGGTTGCATTAGCAGGTCCGACCAACGGTTCCTCGTCAGTATGAGTTTTCTCGGAATCTGGTTCCTCAATTATCACAACCCTGGGCTTCATCCGCTTGACCTTTTTCCTGGAGACGGTCTTTAGTGCACCATCGAGTCTTATGCTCTGCCTCCGGCCGATCAGCCCAAGAACTCTGAGATTCCGATCTGTCAATAACAGTTCAATATTCCTTTCTTCGCTAGGAATCTCTTGGAGGACCCGAACTATCTCTTTATAGTAGCCACCCTCAGGCCGCTGGATGATAGCTGAAAGAAAAAGAGAAGAAGACGTAAGTTTAATTTCACTCCGAAAATTGCCCTGTCAATTACTTGGGAAAAAAGACAATACTCACGTCTGAACAGCCATCTTCTGGAAAACCCCGGAGGACATCGGACATAGAACCACTCCGACTTAAAGTAGCTTAGCCTAGTCCACGACCCCGCGACAACTTGGCAGTTCCTTACAGATTCCAAGAACGTGTAAGATGGGCTGTCAGTCCGACTCTTGAAATTGAACAAGTATCTTATGTCGGTCATACGGGGAGGACGATGGAGGTACTCCATGAATACAATGAACAAGCTGTTGAGTGAGGCATATCCGTTTGGATGCAATTGAGACGGAGCGATGTCCAGATAAGCCAACACTTCTCTTATGTAATCATTGAACGGAGGAAGTGTGCCGGCTGCGCACGCATGTCGATTAAAAGCAGTATACCCCTCCGGGGGATTATGTGGCCTGTCATCCGGTCCAGGCAACAGTACCTCATCCAAAGATAAGCCATGCCTTAAGCATATTCTCCCTAGCATGTCTTCAGAGATATTGGACGGGACGGAATCAGGTGGACTGTTAATGAAGGACGCATCGGGCAACTCATCCGGAGCTGGACCAATAGCTTCGGTCTCGATGACCGGAATCTCAAGTCTGGGAAGGATAGGGTTCTGAGTTTCTTGCTGCTGCGAACTTGACGGTTCCATCACTAGCTAACTCACGAGAAACCATCATTAGATGACAAAAAGCCCGTGCATTCCCCAGTGTAAAGTGCATGAATGTGTTGTGTAGTGCAAGTGTTGTGCGTGACTTGAGCAAATTCTGCAGAGTTAAAGAAAACATGCAAGCGACTAAATTCTGGAAGTCAGACGGGCATGACCGTCATCGCTGACCGTCACGACCACGCTATTCAGGTGATAGCGATCGATTCAAGATTAAAGAGTTCGTTGTATTTTTCTGTTAAACGGCAGTTCCATCGACGAGCTTCGAGAGGTAGTCAAATATGCAATTTAATTATCAAGGCCAGTTATGCAAGAATGAAGCTCATCGGAGTTATGCTGAAGAATGTCGAGATTTCGCATCCATAATGGGAAGTTCGAATCAATCAAAAGAGGCTCGTTCGAATCCATCATGATACCGGTTCGAATCGATGCCCGTGAGCACGCTTCGAATCGATGATCAGGAGTCAAGTTCGAATCCATCAAAGATCAGAGTACTTCGCATCGATCCCTGGTTGTCTGGTTCGTATCGATCAGAACAGGCCTTAGCTAAACATCGATCGCGAAGGCAAGGTTCGTATCGATCTGAAACTAAGATACATTTTTTAGTTTTTCGTATTGATCGTTCCGTGTCGATACGATCTACCATCACATCCATCGATGCGAACTGGATCTCCCCCATTGACTTATCCCAGGAATCGATATGGGATCTAAGAAAAGATATCTCTGTCTTTGTCGATTCGAACACGGCCTCTAGATCGATTCGCTTATGCCTTCTCCACTCTTTCTTCTCCAATCTACCAGAGCGCCGCCATGGCTATCTGGACTTCGAACCAGATCTGGTTTTATCAACTGCCAGAGTGGTTGATTGACGAAGAAAGAGCGGATCGAAGACAGTTTCGTCATTTAGATTCGTGGTGGATTACCTAGTTTAAGATTGAGATTTCAAGATCTGGTGGATTGAGGCTGATAGAGTCGAAAGTACAGAACTGTTATCTCTTTCTAAATTCGTGAATCGATACGAAAATGCAGAAGGCAACAGTAAAAGTGAAAGGTAAAAAAGTGAAATCGAGCCAAGTCCCCGGTATTTATATGAAGCCTAGGACGGAACCGAGTCGATTCGACTCCCAGTCAATCTGACCGGTCGCAACCAGTCAGACGGCGCACTCGTTTCGAACCCACCAGGCCTTATCGGTTCGGAGCGCACAGGGAGGCCACACGAATACGATGGGTCGATGCAAACGCTCTCTTCGAATCCATCAAGCTGTGCAGCCATCAAGGCGAAATGTTCACCAGACACCATCGTTTCGAAACATCCAAATTATGAGCCATCGATTCGAAACAGAGCAGACCTGTTAATACGAGCGTCACTTTCGTATCCATCAGAATCTATCGATACGAACATCCATTTCGTATCCACCAGATATCACCAATTCGAATCAGAATTCACCGCGATTTGTGACCATCGATACGAATGATCATTTTCGTATCCATCAAGTCAACCCACATCGATACAAGAGAATGGCTAAAGGGTACGACTTCCAAAGTTATTCAAAGAAGACCTGCAGCTTTTCAAAGCACGTCATGTTTTCACAAGACGTACTTTGGGGGGCAAATGTTATCCCGCCTTTTGGCAAGGCCAGGACACCAAGGAGTTGGGTTCCAAATGTCATTTGTCATGGATATCGTTGAATTTTGACCAAGTCCGGATCAATCCCCAATCGATGGGACATGATCGGGGAAAATAAAGCAAACCAACGCTCCAAGTTTCAGATCGATCCGAGTTCATATGCTCAAGTTATGATGGATGCAAGGCAAAGGGAAGAGCACATTTACGTATCCATCAATAAGCAGCAGTTTGTATCGATGGATTTCGTATCCATCGGTGGTCCTCGTTTTCGCATCCATCGATGTCATGCCCATCAGAACGATTAAGTCCACATAGTCATGAGCTTCGTATCGATAGAACCTTCAGCCGGAATGACTTGTTCGTATCCATCAATAAGTCACCTGATTTGTAACGGTCACTTGATGTCTACTTCGTATCCATCATCCAGTTTCTATTTCGTATCCATCATCCAGTGTCTACTTCGTATCCATCAGCCAGTGTTTGCTTCGTATCCATCATCCAGTGTCTACTTCATGTCCATCAGCCAGTGTTTGCTTCGTATCCATGGATGAAGTCCTACTCGAATCCATCAGGTCAACTGGCTTGGATAACGTGTCATATCTTGAAGGAAACGGAACGAGATACATGGAGTCGAAGCAGTCAACACGGAGCAAATACCGGATCGAGACGAAGCGCACGCGTTACGTCATCCCTCGATGCGAATGCGCCGAGATATATGGAGTCGACACGGTCGACTCGGAGAAAAGACCGGATCGAGGCGAAGCGTGCGTTCCACGTCTTCACAGAGGCGCGTGATACCATCGATTCGAAGCCCCCAGCTCAGAGAAATGGATTAGAACCAGACAGCCTAGCGAAGAACGTCGTCTCGTATCGATGATATCTCTCAATCCACTGATCCAAACACCATAAAATTTTAACTAAAGGTTGCACACATACCAAGGAACATCTCCACCAATTTTGAGCTCAATTGGAAGTAGTCTTGATCGATACGAAATGATTTCGTATCGATCACAGATTGACTTGAAACTCTCTGGAAGTGGTCGAAGGGGTCCAATCACGTGTCAGGCCAAGTCTCCCGGAGTTTGAGCGAAATCCAAGCCTCCTACGCCTATAAATAGAGCCCCAGAATCAACGGAAAAAGGGGCTTTTTTCTCTGAAGCGTCCAGACTCTGCCGGATTGAGATTTGCATCCTATTTTTGCTATCAATTTCGAATTCTAATCTGTAATCCGTTGTTCATTGATGTAACCGCTTGTAACCATTGAAAGAGAATCAATAAAATCATCAAAACTTCATAGTGGACGTAGGCTATACGCCGAACCACTCTAAACTGCTTGTCTGTGCACTTTACATTCCTGTTTGTTGGAGTTTTTGTTAGATAATCTCTGTTTTACATTTATAATCTTCATTTTATCTCTTCAAACAACTCCCGAAGAGTGTTGTGCCCATTTTTGGTACAAACACCACCTACAGAAATAACTCAAATGGTCAGTCCATGGCCGTTTGCAGTATGGGGCATTGACATTATTGGCTCTCTACCTCTAGCCAAAGGTGGTGCGAAGTACGCCATCGTAGCAGTTGATTACTTCACCAAGTGGACGGAAGGTGAACCCCTTGCTACAATCATAACAAAGAAGGTGATCAACTTTGTAGTGCGCAACATCATCTGCCGATTTGGTCTCCCACATACTATCATCACTGATAACTGGACCCAATTCGATAGTGTTGACTTTAAGGATTTATGTCAACGATTCCACATTCAGAAGAAATTCTCCATAGTCGCACACCCTCAAGAGAATGGACAAGTCAAAGCTGTTAATAAAGTTATAAAGTCTATTCTGAAGAAACGACTGGAAAAGGCCGAAGGCAAGTGGGTCGATGAACTTCCTATGGCTTTACGGGCTTACTGAACAACCCATAAGTCCGCGACCGGCCACACTCCGTTTTCTCTTTCTTATGGTTCAGAAGCTGTTATTCCAATCGAATTAGAAGTGTCTTCTCATCGTGTGACATACTATGACCCGAAGACAAATGCTATATTACTTGTCGAATCTCTGGATTTATTGGATGAGAAGCGTGAAGAGGCTGATTTGAGGGCAGCCGCATACCGAAGCCGAGTCGCCCGATTATACAATACCAAGGTCCGACCTCGAACCTTTGAACTTGGCGATCTCGTCCTTAAGAGAATTTACCCGGTCCCTTCGCATATGAAGCCAACTTGGGAAGGGCCGTATGTTATTGAACGAAAGCTCGGAGACGGTACATTCAAATTATCGATCGTTGATGGTATCACTCTTCCGAGAGCCTGGAACAGCGAAAGCCTTCGTCGCTACTACACATAATAGGCTCTATTTATTTATTCAGTCTAATTTTCATTTGCAATTTGTTTCTGCATTTCGAAATTTGAATTTGTAATAAGGCAACTGATTTTGCTGTATTTTCTTATTTCAGCAATAAAATGCAATCTCTTCAAGCCAGAGCTGTGAGTTATTGAATGCGTCATACAACTATCACTATGCACGGAGAGCTAAATTCCACCCGACGGTGGAATTTATTCAAATAGGGAGTGACTGTGATACGACCGGTTACTCGCTAAATGATACCCGAGCTCGGGGGCAAATCGTCACACTGAATTCAAAAAAGGATTGACACACGACAATCCTTTAACCATCTCCGGATTCCCAGAGTGTGAACTGGAGTATAAACTTACAAATACGGTTTCGAAGAGAGTGGATCCGTCCACCTAACGACTTCACCCGTATCTTAACCAAGTTTGACGAAAACGGATCCATCCATCTAACGACCTCGCTTGTTATCTCAAGGTGGATGTGAATCGACCTTCCATGATCCTGATAGATTCGTCATTCCCAGAGTACGAAGGAAATTCTAAAGCCTGAACAGATGTGACTGACCATCTGTTAGCCGACTCCAAATTCCCAGAGCGTGAACTAGAGTACAAACGTTAACTAACTTCAGATTCCCAGATTGTGAAATGGAGTGTCAACATAAACACCAACTCCAAATTCCCAGAGTGCGAATTGGAGTATAAACGTTAACTCAAAATCCCCGGAGAGTGGATTGGAGTTTAAACACAAACCGGATTGGGATCAACCATCCGTAAAACAACTCTGAGTCCTCGAAGAGTGGTCAGAGTGTAAATGCAGATCGGGTGTTACTGAACACTCGCGAATCCATCTAAAGTCCCCAGAGTGTGGACATGGTTACACATATTAAACGGGTGTGACTGACCACTCGTGAGAATGACTTAAGTCCCCGGAGCATGGACGTATCCTTGAAACTCGAGCAAGCATGCCTGACCGTCGATGTATGAATGCAAGTCCCTGGAATATGGGTGCGATCATCGATAAATGAGCGAGTGCGATTTGACCACACGAATTTCCTTGTTTTAGCATCAATTCAATGACGTTAAGCTCGATGAGTTGAAGACGGAGCACAATTGCCACTTGATCTTTACAATTCGTCCATGAAACTGGGGGCAGAACTTAAGCGTCAATCACTGATTGAGATAGTGTAGCATTGGAGTCCAGCTTAACGTTCAGTCATCACTCATAGTCGTGATTTCAGGACTTAACGTCTAAACTTGAGTCCAATCCAAAGGTCGAAACTCAACAAATATACTGGACTGGAGTTCAAATGCTGAAACACTTAAGCAAATAAACAAAAACTAAGTTGAAGACAAAATGGAATTTCATTTCAACTATTTGTGGAAAAGAATTAAGTACAGGTTTATCCCAAAAATCCTACTAGCAGGGGCCGAACCCGCATCTATACACGACCAACAAAAGCTAAAGAAATTCCTATCTAATCAAAAATAAGCCGAAGAGATGTATCTATTCTTTTATCTTTTTCGTTTTATTCTTCGTTGTAGACCCGCTGGAGCTATCGCTTGGTTTTCTCTTTGAGCCCTTGCCTTTCGGCGGTTGATCGCCTGTCGGGGGCATTATATCAATTTCCTCCTCCGAACTCAAATGAATTGGAATGCTTCCTACAGGCAGAGTCAGAGGGACAGGATCAACAGAAGGAGGTGGGGTAGGCGCGCTCGCCTCAATGACCGTTCCTCCCGGAGATATCATCTGCAAAGGGCTGGACCAGGTTCAGCCATTCCACCGTCAAAACCGCTGCCCTGCACGGCTGCCTCCATCTCAGCATTAATCTCGGCTATAATTTCCTCCTCGTGGAGCGTTTAGGCCTCGTCAGGAATATTGGTGAATGTGACTGAGGAGCTAGTCGCCGGTGCTACTCCACCCATAACAAATGGTAAATCAGCAAAGGGGTCGCTGTGACGACCGAGGAGTTCCTCCATCATCTCTTCATCAAAAGTCAGTGTGCTCCCTTATGCACCGTCCGTAGGGGCGGTAACCATCGTTGTGGTTGCCTCGGTTATGATGGTCTCCTGCGCTTGGTGTTGTTCTTGAATTGCAAGAGGCACGACTGGTGTAGCTTCAATCACTGGATAAAAGCAAAAGAAGAACTGTTAATGATCACTTCATGTACGCTTCCGGATTTGGACAAACATACACAATGTTCAGATTACCTTCCTTAGTTTGACTCGTGAGTGGCTAAACGACCTCAGAGATTTGCTCGCTAGCTTGAGATAACTGCGGCTGATCTGGGTTGTAAGCAGGAACAGATGGAGAATCAACCGGGGAAGTCGGTTCAAGCTGAGTCGGCATGAGAGTTTCAAGACTTGTATCGTGGTGCTTGACACCAGAACCTTCTCCGACCTCCGAATGCTGAGCGCCAAGCTTCTCCTTTTCATATGAGATCATTACATCATGGAGAACTTTCCGTTCATCTTCGCTCAACACCCGGTTCTTAAGCTCGAACTCGTCAATTGATTCAACGTGGTGGGCAGCTTTTTCATCTCCTACTAATCGGCCTCAGGCGTTGTATAGATGTGTCGAATAATTTTCAAGCCAGGCTAGATTCCTATGCTTCAAGATGTTAGCATTATAAGTAATGAGTAGATCCTCAATATCAGCCTCTAGCCTGGCCTCCACCATCTTAACCTCATCTTCAACCTTTGCCTCCACTTCCCGGACCTTAGCCGTTGCTGCATCCCATTCGCCCCAAAGCACTACGGCCTGTTCACATGCCTCCTTAGCTGCTCTATTTGCATCATCCTTCTCCTTGATGATTTCAGAAAATTTGTCTTTGAGCTCATTAAGTTCTTTCAGAGCAGCGTCCCATTCGGCTGTGACAGTGGTGTTTCGATGGCCTATCTGCTCCACCAAAGCAAAATGCGTTTGTCGCATTCTTTCCATGGACTGAGTTGCCTCATCAGCTTTTTGGGTGGCCTCTATTTCAGATTTCCGAGAGGACTCGGCTTCATCATTAATCACTTGAATAATACGGTCATTCTGGGCCAGATCAGTTTCTAACTTCTCAATCGTCTTCGCCCATTCGAAAGCCACCACAGAGACCTTATCAACAGTCTTCATCCATTCCCTGTATTGGCTATATACATCATGAATGTAGTCATGCATGGTCTGTTCAGCCTCAAAGGGAATTTTCTTCAAATGTGGGGGAAAAACAAAGCCTTCAAAGAAAATATTGGGAAAGTCTTTCTTCAGCTGGGCAATTTTGATCGCCCATCCCCCGTAGGCTCTGTAATGGCATGTTCAGTAATAGTGGGAGCTATAGCTTTGGTCCTGCGGTGTTGAGACTCAGACCTCGGAGCGTGAGAAGATGGTTTTTGACGTGGAGGCTCCGGAGGATGTGTGCTGTGAGTAGAAGGTTGTGTAGAGACCCGGGGAGGTGGAGAGCGCGATCGGGATCGATATCTGTAATCTATATCTCTATCCCTCTTGTAATGTTCCTGACTAGGATAACCGCGATCACGGTTTCTATCATCCTCCCTCCGACAGGACTCATAATATGAGCTCGATGACTGTCGCGCTGAGCGAAGACTTCCGAGCATAGACTCTCGCCTGGTCATTGTATCTGTAGAACAAAGAAAAACAGAATTAGTGATCTTCCAAAACAGGCAACTTGGGACTGGAAACAGTGTAGTGCCGTGAAGTGTATGTGTGTGAAACCCCAAGACCAACCGGTAAAGTCGGCCATGCTTGTAGGAAGACACTCGCTTAAGTCTAGAGCACTTTGGAGCCCCTCCAATCCAGTGTCATGTTGAAGTGACACGAAGTCCGGAATTGGAATATCAGCAAGTCCTTTAAAAGGATTCTCTACTGGCGAGGGAGGAGCCTTCAAAATTCTAACATCGGAGGCCGGTAGGGACACTATTATGGATTTCCATCTTGAGAATTTGTGACGTTTGTGTGCAACTGCCTTGCCTTTTCTCCTTCCCTCTGAACCCTGAAAACTGTCAGAAGGCCCGGCCATGGGTTCGTCGTTCGTAGGCATGTGCTTTTCATCACCTTCCTCAGCAATTATGACCCCGGGCACTTTGCGCTTTACCCGCTTCGTCGGGGCCGCCATAAGCACTCCTTCAAGTCTTATGCTTTGTTTTCGTTCGATTAACCCAAGAATTATTAAGTTCCCATCGGTGAGCACCGACTTGATTTCTCTCATCTCGCCTGGAACTTCTTGGAGGACTAGTGCTATTTCTTTAAAGTGTACGCCATCAAGTCGAGGAATTGCGGCTGTAATGGAAAGAGATTATTAGTCCCGATACCAGTTGCAACTATATTGTTAACTACCAGAAAAGTCAAAGCACTTATGTCTAACCAACCATCGACTAGCAAACCCTGGTGGGCATCGAACATGGAACCACTCAGTTTTGAAGTAGCTCAATCTGGTCAAAGCACCAGTCACAATTTGACAGTTCCTGACCGACTCCAGAAATGTGAAAGAAGGGTTGTCTCCCTGACTCTTAACATTAAAAAGGTATCTGATTTCGATCGGAGTCGGGGGTCAGAAAAGATGCTCCATGAATACAACGAATAAACTGTTCAGCAACGCGTATCCATTGGGATGTAACTGTGATGGAGCAATTCAAAGGAGGACAACACTTCCCGAATATATTGATTAAATGGAGGAAGCGTCCCGGTTGTACATGAATGCCTGTTGAAGGCAGTAAACCCTTCCGGGGGAGCATGGGGTTTATCATTCGGTCCCGGTAATAAGACGTCGTCCAACGGTAGACCATGCCTTAAATATATTCGTCCCAGCATATCTTCGGAGATGTTGGACGGCATAAAATCTTGTGGATTCATGATAAACCTGGCACTAGGCAGCTCGTCCGGAGTTGGATCTATAACTTCGGCCGCGATGACCGGAATCTCTATGACTAAGGGAGAAACTCTGAAGCTCCTGCTGTTGTGAGCTTGTAAACTCCATAACTAATCAACTTATTAAAAACCATCATTAGAAGATAATAAGCCCGTGTGTTCCCCAGTGTGAAGTGCATGAATGTGTTGTGCAGTGTAGTTCTACATATTACTTGAGAAATTCTACAGAGTTTGAAGAAATATTCGAATGACGAGACTTCGGAATTCAACCTGAGTGACCGCCATCGCTGACCGTCACAACTGTGCCATCCAGACTTTGGAGATCGATTCAGGTTGAGGGTAATTAAATTTTGTCAAGTTACAGTTCCATCGACGAGCTTCGAGGGATAGCCAAATTTGCAGTTTAATGGTCAAGTCCAATTATGCAAGGTCAAAGCTCGTCGGATTCGAATGTTCGATTATGCAAGATTTTGTATCCATCGTGGTTCAGACTTGGATCAATCGCCAGAACCCACATTTGTATCGATTGCGAAGAAAAAGAATTCGTATTGATCGCCTTAAGGCAAGTTCGTATCGATCCAAAACCCTTTACTTCGTATCGATCACAGGTCGCATCTCCATATCGATCGACAGAACCAGCGCTTTGTATCAATCACAAAGTAAATTTTTTGTATCGATTACTCTGGATCGATACGAACCCCCAATGTCTCCAATCGATACAAAGCCGCTCCCTTCCTCGATATGAATCTCCACTATTTTCAATCGATACAAACTTCGATTAGTTTTCGATCGATACGAATCACTCCTCCTCAACTGATACAAGCGATCCTTTCGTATCCATCCATCCTTCTTCTCCAAACAGCACAAATGCCATTTCGTCCTCCTTCAACCATGCTCTCGTCTAACTCCGACCTCATCATTACCAAGATTGGTCACGACCATGAGTGGATTAGCAATCAAACCTAAGTCTCATCATTCTTAATATGAAGTTATTAATCAATTACCTAATTGAAAGGTTTGGGTCGAATGATTAAAGAGTTGCGTTAATTTGGAAATGAGGGCAATTCCTATTTCTCGGTCTTTTCAGTCGATACGAAGACAAGCTGGAAAGTAAAAGCAGATGAAAAAATGGCTAAGTACAGAACGTATTTATATGGTGATGCAGCGCAGCTTTTAAACTCACAAGACTTAGGTCGTCCACGACCTAAGGAAGAAACTATAGGTCATCCACGACCTAACGAAGATGGTCTGCGAACTAACAAGCAATGTGTTTTAGGTCGGCCACGACCTAAGGGGGAAGCTTTAGGTCGACCACGACCTAACAGGGGAACAGAGGATGCGAGTTATGCGGGAGAAGGTGGATCATCGACCTATGATAATTCGCGACTCATAGCTAACGAGTTACGACTTAACTGCTTAGGTCGTAAGATTTTAAGTCGCTCCAGATCTTTAGGTCGGCCATGACCTAACTCCTGCACTTCTTTAAGTCGCGAACGACCTAACGAACACAGGTTGTTTTCTTTGGAAAGTGATAGGTCGCTACCGAGCTACAACCTAAGCTAAGTCGCATGAAGAAGTTCTGAAGCCGGTTCTTAAGCCGCTGCCGATCTATGTTGTATCGTTGGGCCTGCTAAGTCGTAGGTCGTTCTTTATAAGTCGTAAGTCGTTATGTGTTGTACATATGTGTTGAGTCGTGGTTGTATAGGTCGTAACTCGTATGTTTTTTTTAGGTCGCGTGGAGGTGTTGTAATGAATACTGGGTTATGGCTTGTATGTGCAACTGTTAAGTCGTTAACGACCTTGTTTAGGTCGTAAGTCGCAAGTTATAGGTCGTACACGACCTAAGAGTTGTACAGTTTTATGTGGTGTGAATTGTAACGCCTATAAATAGGCCGATTGGGTCACTTGTAATAGTTTAGTTGATTTGAATAAAAACTTTTGTTTTGTTAGCTTTGTGCTTTCACCAAATTGGTAGTTGAGTGTAAGCTCCTATCTCCACTTTCAGTTAATCGAGTGCACTCGATTCAACGATTGTTGAAGCCGATTCACGGTATCAAGTGCGCTTGATCAACACTTGAAGAATTGAAGATCTTCTTTCACGGTATAGTGCGCTATCAACGTGACGAAGATAGCTAGAATTCGGTATCTTCGGTCAACGAATTTGGGCCATTCAGTATTCTTCATTCCATCGATTAATTCCGCTGCTGTATCATTTGGTATCAGAGCTTATTTTAGCCAATCATAGCTAAATCGGGTCTTGGAGCCAAGGAGTTTGAATCAAAGTTTAGATTTGAAGTTTTTGATTACGGCCGAGAGCAAGAATTTGAAGTTGTTCGCATTTGTGTTGAAGTATAGAGATTGGATTTGCATTTTTGGGAAGCTTGTGTTCATCGTGTTCGTCGCAAGTTGCAACAAGTTTGGAGTTTTCGATCCGTATCATTTTGGATCTAAGTTTGAAAGGTGTTTGAATTTGGGCCATGGAGTTTGCGCGCCAAATTTTGAAGTTTGAAGTAAAGCCGAGATCAAGTGAAAGTCGTGCACCATTTTTGTTCATACCGAGAGTTGAAGTTTGTTTCATTTGACAATGCCGCCAAGAAGAGCTAATCGACATCAAAATATTGAAGCTTTGTATAGAAGAGAAGAAGCTGATGAGATGGAACAAAGAATAAACGAAAACTTTAGTGAAAAGCTTAATGAAGGAATTGGTCGTTTAGAGAAGATGATGTTAGAGATGAATCAAAATCAGAGAAAGGTTTTGCCCGATCTAACCATGGGAGAAGTAGAGTGTCACCACATTCAAATCGAGAGAGAGGTAATGATAATGATCATAGAAGTATGAGCCGAGACAGTTATAGAAATGTTGGTGTAAGAAGTGATGGTAGTAGAGATGTTGGTGGTCAGAATCGACATCGATATACATCTGATTTTGAAGAGGAGCTTGATGGAGGTAGTGTTCATGGACGAGGCCAAGGAAGACATCAATCGGAGTATGATCACAAGTGGGAGTCTGGGATGAAAACTGAAATTCCTGAATTCAAGGGTGGTATGCAAGCTGAGGAGTTTTTGGATTGGTTGTCTAATGATGAAGAGATTTTTGACTTCAAGGAAGTTCCAGAACATCGTAGAGTGAAGTTGGTTACTACAAGGTTGAGGGGTAGAGCTTTGGCGTGGTGGCAGCAAACCAAACTTACACGTGAACGGATGGGGAAGTCGAAGATTGAATCATGGGAGAAGATGAAGAAACTGATGAGAGCTACATTTTTACCTTATAACTATCAGTTACTTATGTATCAGAGGTTGCAAAACTTGAGACAGGGGACGAAATCTGTGAATGACTATGCTGACGAATTTTATCAACTGATTGCAAGGAATGATATTATGGAGACAGAGGAACAATTGACAGCTAGATTTGTTGGGGGGTTGCGAATGCAGATTCAAGATATGGTCAACAAGTTTGATCCCAGATCTGTGGCGGAAGCACACCAGAAAGCGTTGGCTTGGGAGAAGTAGGGAAGACGGGGAGGTGGTGTGTTTACAAACTCCAACAATCAAGTGAGGGGTGTTAGTGGAAGTTCCAATGTTTCAAAAGTTGTTACAAAACCAGTCGTGAATGAGGCTGTGAAGGCGAAGGTTAATAATGGTTTTAAGTGTTATAATTGCCAAGAAGTGGGCCACAAAAGCAATGAATGTCCAAAGCCGAAGAAGAGAGCTATGATAGCGGAAGTTGAGGATGAGGTAGAAGCTGATTGTTCTAATTCACTACATGATGAGGAGGAAGAGAATGTGTCGGGAGATGAAGGGTATTCATTGATGATGAAGAGGTCATGTTTAACACCAAAACAGGAGGAGGAAACTAGCTGGTTGAGAAGTAACATCTTTCAATCAACATGCACTATCTTGGGAAGGGTTTGCAAGTTTGTCATCGATGTGGGAAGCTGTGATAATATTATCTCTACAGAAGCTGTGAAGAAGTTATCATTGAAGGCAGAGAAGCATCCGAAACCTTACAAGTTAGCTTGGTTGAGGAAAGGTGGAGAGGTGAAAGTTGGAAGAAGAGCTTGTGTGAATTTTTCAATTGGAAAGAAATATAAAGATGAAATTTGGTGCGATGTGGTAGATATGGATGTCTGTCATTTGTTGCTGGGAAGACCATGGCAGTATGATAGGGCTGTGCAACATGATGGGCGTACCAACAGTTACAGTTTCATGTTTGAAGGCATGAAGATTACTCTAGTTCCAAAGAAGCGACAACAGGAAAAAAACAAACTGGAGGAGATTGAAGAGATGAAAACTTTATTATCCTTGAAAGAGTTTGTTAAGGAGGTAGAGGAGGAGCCGGAGGTATTCTTGTTGATTGGACGAGAGAGTCATGAAGTGGTTGAAATACCCGAAGAAGTAAAGCCAGTATTGGAAGAATTTGACGATGTATTTCCTAAGGAGCTACCAGCGGAGTTACCACCGTTGAGGGATATACAACACCAAATAGATCTTGTTTCAGGTGCTGTGTTGCCACATAAACCACACTATAGAATGAGTCCGAAAGAACATGAAGAGTTGCGTAGGCAGGTAGAGGAATTGCTTGAACAGGGGCGAATACAGGAGAGTTTAAGTCCGTGTGCTGTACCAGCATTACTCGTACCAAAGAAGGATGGTTCATGGAGAATGTGTACGGATAGCAGGGCACTGAATAAGATAACTGTCAGATACAAATTTCTGATGCCGAGGCTTGATGATCTGTTAGATCAAATCAGTGGATCTGTGATCTTTTCGAAAATTGATTTGAAGAGTGATTATCATCAAATTCGAATTAGACCAGGAGACGAGTGGAAGACAACATTCAAGACGAGGGAAGGATTGTATGAATGGTTGGTCATGCCGTTTGGTCTATCGAATGCACCAAGTACATTCATAAGGGTAATGAACCAAATTTTCAGGCCGTACATTGGGAAATTTGTAGTGGTTTACTTTGATGATATTTTGATTTACAGCGCTAGTACAGAGGAGCATGTTCAGCATTTGAGAAAAGTGTTAATTATTCTTCGTGAAGAGCAATTCTATGCAGCTACAAAGAAGTGTGTCTTTATGGCGAGGAGTGTTTTATTTGGGGTATGTTGTTTCGAAAGCAGGAATACAGGTAGACCAAAGTAAAATTGAAGCGATCAGAGATTGGCCACAGCCCAAGACGATAACGGAAGTTCGTAGTTTTCACGGGTTGGCTTCATTTTATCGAAGGTTTATTCCACACTTTAGTATAGTGATGGCGCCTGTTACTGATTGTATGAAGGGCAAGCAGTTTGCATGGACGACAGAAGCAGGGGTTGCTTTTGAGCGAATTAAAGAACTCTTGACGTCAGCACCAATTCTAGTATTACCAGATTTTCAGTTAGTATTTGAACTACATACTGATGCATCCAAGGTTGGGATTGGAGGAGTGTTGAGTCAGAGGGGACGTCCTATTGCATATTGCAGTGAGAAGTTATCAGGAGCAAAGATGAGGTATAGTACATACGATGTAGAATTTTATGCTATGGTACAAGCCATTAAACATTGGAGACATTACTTATTTCACAAGGAGTTTGTGCTATACATTGATCATGAGGCTTTGAAACATCTACAAGGGCAAGAGAAGATTTCAGCAAGGCATGCATCGTGGATTGCGTACCTGCAACAGTTTACGTTTGTTGTGAAACATAAATCTAGAATTACAAACCGTGTAGCAGATGCGTTGAGCAGAAGAAACCATTTGTTAACTACAATGAAGATTGAAGTGACGGGATTTGAAATACTTCCAGAATTATTTGTTGAAGATTCATACTTTATGAAGTTTGTAGATGAAGTGAAGAAGGGAGAGACGGATGAGTTTGTGATGGTAGATGATTTTCTGTTCAAAGGAAATCGATTGTGCATACCTGATTGTAGTTTGAGAATGAAGATTGTAAAGGAGCTACATGAAGAAGGCCACGTGGGTAGAGACCATACACTACAACTGATTTCTCAATCTTATTTTTGGCCGTCAATGAGGAAAGAAGTGGAGAGGTTTGTTGAGAGGTGTCATGTCTGTCAAGTCTCGAAAGGAACCGCTACAAACCCAGGATTATATATGCCGTTACCTGTACCTACTAAACCATGGGTGGATGTGAGTATGGATTTTGTTTTGGGTTTGCCGAGAACTCAAAGGGGAAATGATTCTATATTCGTTGTGGTGGATAGATTTTCCAAAATGGCACATTTTATCGCTTGTAAGAAGACAGCTGATGCCGTCCGTGTTGCCGAATTGTTCTTTAAAGAGGTGTATCGATTACATGGGCTACCTGAATCTATTGTTTCAGATCGGGATACTAGATTTCTAAGCCATTTTTGGTTAAGTTTGTGGAAGATGGTGGGAACGAAGTTGAACTTTAGTAGCGCTTATCATCCGCAGACAGATAGACAGACCGAGGTTGTGAACAGATCATTGGGAAATTTGTTGAGATGTCTTGTGCAAGACAGCTCATAACCATGCAGTGAACCGGAGTACTGGATTCAGCCCATTCCAGATTGTATATTCCAGTTTGCCAAAGGGGCCGTTGGATTTAACGATAATACCACAACCAAAGAAGACAGTTAAAATAGCTGCTGATTTTGTTGAAGGATTGACAGAGTGTCATAGAATCGTTCAAGAACGATTGGCAAAGGCGAATGAGAGGTATAAAAGATCTGCAGATCTGAAGCGAAGAGATGCTTGGTTTAATGAAGGAGATTTGGTCTATGCTGTGTTAAAAAAAGATCGTTTTCCAGCGGGTGCTTATAACAAGTTGAAAGCCAGGAAAATTGGTCCTGTAAGAATTGTGAAATGGATCAATGAAAATGCTTATAGGTTGAAGCTGTCGGAGGATGTGTACACTTCTGACGTGTTCAATGTTAAACATCTCGTACCTTATTATGGGGATGAACAACCCGATGGGGAAGAACTTACAATTTCGAGGACGAAATTTTCTCAACCCGGGGAGGATGATGCAGCGCGGCTTTTAAACTCACAAGACTTAGGTCGTCCACGACCTAAGGAAGAAACTATAGGTCATCCACGACCTAACGAAGATGGTCTGCGAACTAACAAGCAATGTGTTTTAGGTCAGACACGACCTAAGGGGGAAGCTTTAGGTCGACCACGACCTAACAGGGGAACAGAGGATGCGAGTTATGCAGGAGAAGGTGGATCAGCGACCTATGATAATTCGCGACTCATAGCTAACGAGTTACTACTTAACTGCTTAGGTCGTAAGATTTTAAGTCGCTCCAGATCTTTAGGTCGGCCACGACCTAATTCCTACACTTCTTTAAGTCGCAAACGACCTAACGAACACAGGTTGTTTTCTTTGGAAAGTGATAGGTCGCTACCGAGCTACGACCTAAGCTAAGTCGCATGAAGAAGTTCTAAAGCCGGTTCTTAAGCCACTACCGATCTATGTTGTATCGTTGGGCCTGCTAAGTCGTAGGTCGTTCTTTATAAGTTGTAAGTCGTTATGTGTTGTACATATGTGTTGAGTCGTGGTTGTATAGGTCGTAACTCGTATGTTTTTTTTAGGTCGCGTGGAGGTGTTGTAATGAATACTGGGTTATGGCTTGTATGTGCAACTGTTAAGTCGTTAACGACCTTGTTTAGGTCGTAAGTCGCAAGTTATAGGTCGTACACGACCTAAGAGTTGTACAGTTTTATGTGGTGTGAATTGTAACGCCTATAAATAGGCCGATTGGGTCACTTGTAATAGTTTAGTTGATTTGAATAAAAACTTTTGTTTTGTTAGCTTTGTGCTTTCACAAAATTGGTAGTTGAGTGTAAGCTCCTATCTCCACTTTCAGTTAATCGAGTGCACTCGATTCAACGATTGTTGAAGCCGATTCGCGGTATCAAGTGCGCTTGATCAACACTTGAAGAATTGAAGATCTTCTTTCACGGTATAGTGCGCTATCAACGTGACGAAGATAGCTAGAATTCGGTATCTTCGGTCAACGAATTTGGGCCATTCAGTATTCTTCATTCCATCAATTGATACTATCACAGAATCATCATTTTGTAATTCCGCTACTGCATCATATGGACATGAAACCAAGAAGAAAAAACAATTCGTCTCCCAGTCATTTCGACCGGTTTCAACAGGTTTCTCCTCAAATCGATACGAAGAGGGCTATTCGTATCCATCAATTTGAGTATTATCAGTACGAAACTTACAACGAAGCCATACTTGAACCACTGGATTCCATCGATACGAAACGCTTATTTCGTATCCACTATTTTTGAGTCTATAGAAATTCGAGTCCATCTGAAATGCATCGATACGATCTGCTTTATTCGTATCCATCAACGTATAGCTCATGAAGACTCGTATCCACCGATACTACCTGGACGACTAGCTGGACTATTCGTATCCATCATAAGTCCCTCGATACGAAGATCATTGCAAAATAATATTTTGATCATTCAACTATATCGATACGAAATCTACGTTCATTCATCCCGAATTGATCCAAGAGAGGATCGATACTAAGGGACACTCCAAAACAATCATCAAGCACTATTACAAATCGAATTTCACAATGATTCAGGAGAGGGTCAATACGAAATTCGATATATATATATATATATATATATATATAAAAGCCTGACAACGACTCATGAACGTACGAACGCTAACGGGAGTCAAGCTAACGTACATTCATGTATAACGGACTAACGTCTAATTTTTAAAATTTGAAGGAATTGAATACTCGTTTGATGACAATTACAACAATAGATCGCTATCCAATAGCACTCAGTTACAATAGTACATAGTACAACAACTGGCAGTCAACAGTTCATGATTTATGTTTCCAACGAATCAATCAAAGGTTACATCTTTCGACGAAAATACAACAACCGTTCAGACAAGTCAAATGGAAATGTTCAGAATGAAGATTGCAACTTTTCAAAACACGTCATGTTCTCACAAAACGTACTTTGGGGGCAAAATGTTATCCCGCCTTTTGGCAAGGCCGTGACACCAAGAACTTGACTGGGAACCCAGGACAGTTCATCCCGAAGATCGGTTATACACAGATTCACTATGGATACTAATGAATTTTATCCGAGACCGGATCGAGCTACATTCAACATAACACGACATGCAAAGCTATGGAAGCCAACGCTCCAAATTTGAAGTTAATCCGAGTCAGTATGTTCAAGATATGATCGATGCAAGCCAAGGGAGTTGGTTCGTTCGAATCCATCTGTTCGCATCCATCTGTTCGTCTCCATCTACTCGCCTCCATCTGTTCGTAGCCATCTATTTGCGTCCATCAAGCTTCATCTGTTCGTATCCATCAATTGTCTGTTGTTCGTATCCATCACGTACACCCAACTTCGTATCCATCAATTGGAATTAATTTGTATCGATCCCAATTGCACAGCTTGTATCGATCGATCAACGATCGATACGAATAAAAACATCAAACGAACGATACGAAAATGACCCCCAGCTATCGATATGAAGTAACCCATTAAGTGATCGATACGAACAGAATGATGACAATCGATACGAACAGAATGATGACAGTCGATACGAACAGGGCAGAGCTGATCGATACGAATAAGGCCGAAATGCAACGATACGAACGAGGCGTAAACATTGGAAAGACTCGGTCGATCTGGCGTTGAAAGTGGATCGATCCATAAATCAAGCGCCACGTCAACTGGCATCGATACGAATAGCATCGATACGAAGAGAACATCAATTGGAAAGCCCAAACTTGCATCGATCATAACTCACTATCTACAAGTCAAAATGCCACCAAATTTTCACAAGAGCTTGCGTACATCCTCAAGAATGTTCATAATCGATTTCGACTCGATTGGACCAAATTACGATCGATACGAAATTCGTTCGTATCGATCACAGATCGAGTGCACACCGCATGAGATCGATTGTGTGGGCCCACCCACGTGCCAGAAGAGGTCTCCCGAGATCTGAACGAGATATTTGCAGCCTACGCCTATAAATAGCAGCCCAGAACCTACATAAAATGGTTCTTTTGGCTCTTTGACGTCCAGACTCTGCCGAAACTATTATTGTACTCAAAAATCACCGTTGTACTTGAAATTTATTGTTGTAATCCGCTGTAACCAGCAAGCAAAAGTTAATAAAAGTCAATCATTTCATAGTGGACGTAGGCAACATGCCAAACCATTCTAAATCTCTGTGTTCTTTTGCTGTTTTTCTGATTATTGTTTGGAGTTTTTGTTAGATAATCTTCTTTTTACATTTATTTTCTTCATTTTATCTCTTCAAACACTTCCGAAGAGTGTTGTGCCCAATTTTGGTACAAACATATAGGATTTTTTAATGATTTTATAAATAGATATTATATGAAGATTTCAAAGGAAGAAATTCTTAAAATTGATATATGAAATATACTATAGTCTCAAAAATTCTTTTCATCTCATACAAAATCATATTGATATTTTCATCTTTAAAATCTTAAGTTTTGTAGGAGATAGATTATTTTATAAAATCTAAGTAATGAACTATTCCTTTTAATAATTATTTATTTGATGAATTTTGTGGAATTTAGCTTTTAATTTTATTTATTTTTCTATGAAATGATAAATATACTTAAACAGCTTAGTAATAATAAGTGGTTATGGGACATTAATTATCACTTCATTGTTTAATTATACGACTTGTTTGCGTAGAGTATTTGGATAGTAAAATTTACTAACTAATAGTAAAAATTTTTGCAACCCCATGTTGTTATGGGACACGGATGTTGCTTTAATGATTACTATTCAAAGAGTATATAAGACTAAATAGTATCTTGGAGAAGCGTAATATTTTATAATTTGCTATATTTTTCCATAACCTCTTATGGTTATGGCAAAAGAAAATATTCCAAGGTATAGTGGAAA
Source organism: Allium fistulosum (assembly GCA_030737815.1). Taxonomy (NCBI): domain Eukaryota; kingdom Viridiplantae; phylum Streptophyta; class Magnoliopsida; order Asparagales; family Amaryllidaceae; genus Allium; species Allium fistulosum. Next base: position 406,430,695 of record CM060904.1, on the reverse strand, counting down.
ATGGTACATAAGAAAAGAATGGAAATATAGAATTTTCCATCTAGATTCTTTTCAGCATAAGAATATAGGTTTAGATAATCAGATTTTTCTAAAACATGGATGTTAGCAATGGTCTGTTTGGATTTTGGATGGTAGGAATTGGATGCAAAATTGTTTGAACTAGTAGGAAAAATTGGATACTTCTATCCATAGAAATGTAGGAAAATTTGGATGCAAAAACTAGTTTTTGATTTTCAAAGTTGGCATACATATAGAACTGCTAGTATATTTAGGTTGTTTGCACCATATTTTCAAAATTGTTTTAAGAGATGCATTCATATAAGAGGCATCGATTAAGAATTTCTCAATATGCATATCACATATGTTATTGTACATCATGCACTTATACACAATTGGTTGCAAAATTTACTGCACACTAATTGGATGGTTAATTTAGAATGGTTGTGCATTATGTTATGTGATTCTGTCCTAAAGGAATTTCGGAGATGAAATTCTTTTAAGGGGGGATATACTACCTTGTAATTCTACGACATTAATTAAAAAGAAAAAATAATTAATATATGATAACATCGAAAAATATGATTTTACAATGTTAGAATTTGGTTACAGATCTTACACTGTTAGGTTCATAGCGATTTTCAAATCAATTTTCATATATAAAATTTTACGATCGGAGTTCAAACGAAAAATTTATTTACGTTTGAAGTTCTCGAATAGGAAACAATTCAGAACCAATTAAGAAAGTAAATGTTAATATCTTAACATTAAAATAGGCATTAAGTATAAATGTTAACGTCAAATATAAATATTAATTAAGGGCGTTCAATCAAATTAAATCTAATTAAGAAGGCATAGAAGTAAATAAAGTAGGCACAAAAGTAAATGAGTATTAATAATTTATGTTAATATAAACATTAGACATAAATCTTAACATTTAGGTAATTGGCTATGTTAAGTCTAATCAAATCAGAGATTAGAAGGAAGTAATTAAAGGAGATCAGCGTTAAATCAAATTAAGTTGGTGTTGGAAAGGAAATAAATGAATGAGAATTTATTAATGTTAAAACAAACGATAATAAGAAATAATGTTAACATTTAGGAGAAGGAAATCGAAAATAAATGTAATTGATTGACCTTAACGATGCTTAACATTTACTTAATGTGGAAGAAAAAGAAAATTAACATTAATTATTAATGCTAACAGAAGCTTAAACATTAAGTAAGGTTAATATTATAGGATCTAATCAAATCTTTTATTAACGGATAGGGTTGACTCTAGAGCCTATAAATACAAGCCTAGTTTCTCACTTTTGTTCTCATATTTTCTGGGTTATAGAGCGGAGTTCTGTCATTCTCTTTTCTCTACAATTTCTACAACTTCTAGAATTCTAAATGTAGTAAAACTATATTTCATATATATATATATAAGTGGAGAAAAGAGGAGAATAAGAGAAGAGAAGAATAAGATCGGTTCAGAATGCAGAAAAAAAAGTAAATCATGAATCTTGAACTCAAATCTAAATTTAATTCAATCTTTTCTCCAGATCTGTAATTCAAATATGTGTATACTCTTTTTATATTTTGGATTTAAAGTAAGAAAAAGTCAAATAAAAAGAGAATGGATCTAGATCTGGAGAATTGGAGCTAAAAAGAGTTGAGTGGGAAATTACATATTTTGTAATAATATTGGATTTATATCATTGTAGATCTATTTCATTTATGCCTAGATATAAATCACAATTTGAATATTTAATTTTATATGCATAAGGAATTAATATTAATCCCTATCTGGATATTTAATTGTATATGCGTAATGATTATGGAAAATATATCTATATGTTATGAAAACCCTAAGCTTGATAGATATTGTATAGATTTGGATTTGGAAAGTTAAGGGTATAAATAGTCCCCAGATTTGTAAATAACCTGTTAATGAAATCATAATGGGATTTAAGATTTGGTTAGTTTATCTAGATTGTTGAACATAAATAAGAATTGATTATAAATAAAATTGGGATTATGCAATATTTTAATACATTGGAATAAATTCTGTAACCATGTGAATTTCTATAAATTGAATAAAAGTACAAATAAAAGTGTATTGGTTGAAATAATAAGAAATGTAAACAAAAAGGAAGAGGGGTAAAAAAAATAAGGGAATCACCGTATTTTGTACTACCTATTCCAACAGAAAAATAAAAGATAATTTGTAACAACTGGGATTTCAACCCTCGAAAATCGACACTAATACGTCCACTGTATTGCATGCTGAGAAATTGAATGCCGGAAAACGCGATTGTTAGGGAAACAGAAAGAAGGAAGAAGGTAAGAAGAAAACTAAACAACAAAGAATCTCACAGCGGAATGAATAATCTATAATATACAATAAATCTTTACACAAGAAGATACCGTAATGTGTGTATATACAAAACATCAATCAAAGTATATGTGACGACCCGACTTTCATCAACCAGAAAGTCACATCATCTTGAAGAAAGAAAGGGATAGAAAAGAGAAAAGATAGAGAAGAAAGAAGAAACAACATCAGAATCTCAACAGCGGAACGAATAATTTATATTAATCACATAAGTATTACATAATATACAACATCAATCAGAGTTACACAGATTATACATCACATTCTAGACAGTTATAAACACCTGTCTAGTTATTACAACTCAAATACAACTCAGAGAAAACAACACAGCGGAACACTATATATATCTACATACGCTGAAGCCTCCTGCTCCATTGCTCCTCCACATTTCGTCAAAGCTAACCTGAATCCCTTGGCTACTTGTAAAAATTTGAGTACCCAAGAGTTTAAGAAAAATAGAATAAACTCCGGGTCAGACATGGGTCTGGTGTGAGTAACAGGTTAAAGTTGCTTAACTTTTAAAAACCTTTGGAAACAAAAGGTATCACGTAAGACTTCCCGCCCATAAACACGAAAAAGTTTTTACCTTACGATAACCAAAACATTTGATAGGAAATCCAGTGATATTATTATAGGGTCTAGGGTTTGCAAAATAAAATACAGAAATAGCTGGAATGCTTACATCTCACGTTCCAACATAGTTGGGCACAACTAATACGTACAACACTTATTGGAGATTGGATTCCATACAATGGCAGGGTTACTGGGGTACCGTCCATCACAGTACGTGGCCTAGATCAATGTACCGAGGATCCACCATAAATCCCCTGCAACACAAGGCTGGAACCATCCCTTACTGGATAGTCCCGAACAAGACAACCCCGGCAGTTGGAGCTCACAAACCGCCCACACAGCCAAAATAAAAGGGACATCTAGACAGGGGAAAATCTCGTCCTACTTGGGTGCTACCCAATTAGCCTTGCTGCACCTCCCCTGTTTTAGCCATTCCCGGTTGATGAGGCTTGAGGCTACGATTACCTTTATAGAACACATCTATCTTAGAATGCTCATCATCCACCTGACGATGTTCTGGAAGCATTCAATCCATACAAGTTCATTCCGGGTTCGAACGAAACCAAAGGCATTACTCGTTACACTCATTTTGGAATCACCCTCAGAGTTAACAACAATAACCCTTGCACTCTGAATCTTCATCTTCACTTGAGATTCACGACCTATCGTTAATTTGGATCGATGTGGTTTTCGGATATCCAAATCTGGAAACCCGATCCCGGTCTCATCGAAATCCAAAATGCCATCTTTTAGGTCCAACTTGTTTAAAGTTAAAACAATTCAATTCATTATCCATATATAGACAGATAGATAATTCGCAATATCATTGATAGATAATTCACATTATCATCACAAATAGATAATTCACTTTATCATCAAAAATAGATAATCCATATTATCATCCCACTTCAACCAAAGCATCCATATCACACAGCATTACTTATCTCATATCTGAGATTTCAAACCACTCAAGGCAATCAATATCATCCATCCATACATAAACAAGGATTAATAATCACACCATTTATAATTAATTTAAAATGGATTAAATTAATTACCTTATCTCTAATTAATTTAAAGTAAATTAAATTAATTACTTCATTCTATAAATCCTGCTTACTTAACCATTAATTAATTACAAATCAATTAATTAATCATTCTCTAATTTCCATCGTAATTAATCACCCTTGATTAATTATCCTTTAATTACATTCAAGTAATTATCCTTTAATTAATTTTACAAATTAATTATCCTTAACCAAATACGGTAATTAATCTTTAATTACTTCATTAATTAATTAACTAAAATTAATTACATTAATCCTTAATTAATTAAATTAATTAATTACTTAAAATCACTTATTATTGATTAATTAATCTTAATTAATCAACCCTTAATTACATCATTAATTATATAAATTAATGATCCCTAATTACATTTTTAATTAATTATTCTATTTAAATTAATTACATTAAATAATTAATCTTTACTTAAACCACAATTATTAATCACCCTTGATTAATCCCATTCAGTATTTAACTACCCTTAATTACTTCATTAAATAAATTAATTACTCCTTAATTAATTATCTTAATTAATCCCTTGATTAATTACACAAAGTAATTTAATCCAAATTACTTCCATTATTAAATCATCTTCAACTTATTACATCCAGTAATTACCATTAATTACTTCACTAAGTAATTACACTTCATTTATTACATTAAGTAATTACTTATCAAATCATCCAGTGATTATCTTAAATTAATTAAACTTAATTAATTAACTTAAACTAATCAAATTATTTAATTAATTACATTGAGTAATTAATTCCTTTAATTACTTTCATTAAGTAATTATACTTAACCAATTTCACAATTGATTATCTTTAATTAATTAATCTAATTAATTATTAAAATTAATCACATTTATTAATTATTAAATAATCTTAAGTTAATGATCTTCATTAACTATTAACAATTCTTAATTTCTTTTCTTAAGAAATTAAACTTAGATTAATCAATATTAATCACAAATTAATTTATCTTAATAACCAATTAATTAATCTTTAATTATATAATTAATTTAAGTTTTGACTGTAACTTAATTAATCTTTAATTACTTGATTAATTAATATTTAATCATTAATTTAAAATCTAATCTTATCAAATTAATGATCCTTAATTCCAAATAAATTATTCCTTAAATAATTAATCTTAAACCTTAATTACTGGATTTAAGACCCTTAATCACTTAACTAACCCAAATTATTAATTAATTAAATTAATTAATCCATTTTAATTATCTTAATAATTTAATGAATCATAAATCATTAAATTCTATTTATCTTTAAGTTAAAACTTTATTCTTATGAATGATTAAATTATCATTATCAAAAGCATTTTAAAAACAATTTGCCTTTAAACTTACTTTTAAATTCCATTTTAGATTTTAGATTTAAAATGAATACAAATTTAACTTTAACAAAGTTTAAACAATTTAAAATCCTTTAATTTCACATGTTAAAGAAATACATACCTTATAAAAGAAGCTTAAAGAATTTTAAACCAAATTCATTTTTAAATTCAAATCAATTTAAAATATACTTTAAACATTTTAAAGTTGATAAACAATTTAATTTTATAAAACTTTATTTATTTCAAAACTAGGATTCAAATTCAGTTTTGAATCCATATTTTAAATTTGGTTTAAACTCTGTCTAAACCTATGCTTCAAATTTTAAAATCAAATTTGAAACTTTAAAAGCATACAGGTTTTTAAACCTGTAACCAAGCAAATAACCCGAGCCACCTACAAATGCTTCGAGCCAAACCATTCATTACTTCGAGCAAATACTCGAATTACTCGAGAGTTACTCAAGTTCAAAAACCCTGCAACACACCAATCTTCACCAGTCACAAACCACTGCACTGTGCATATGCACGGTGGCTCCGACCCTCTCCGGTCATCATCGATGGCCTCAACATATCAACAAACATCCACGCAACCCATCACGATCATCAGATCGTGACCATCAACTCGAAATCGAATTCGAGTATGTTAACCAAACTTGGAACCAAAAGAGTAACACCTGAAAACCACTCGACCTTGCATCTTCGACCATCGTCACATCTGAGATTCTGACCAAACCATCGTCAACGTTCCAGCTACCACCTCCTTAAGTTCTATCGAACTCGATCACCCAGAGACATTGAGATGATCACAAATTCTTAGCCCAGCCAAACTAGGTTTAGAAACTTCCCAGATCAACCACCATCGCCACGGTCATCTACACACCCATCCATTATTTTTCCTCCACTCACCGATCATCCTACTATCACCGGAAGAAACCCCGACCTTCCAGATCCTCAGGATTATCAGAAACCTCTTAAATACCCATTTCTGGTCAAACCAGAAATGCCCTCAAATCCCACTACTAAAAATAGTAATTTTTGTTTCAAAGATCAAGTTTTAGTTTAAGCATTTGATTCATATACCTGAATCCATGAATCATGATAATTGAATTTTAACTTATTTAAGTTTGCACTGTTGTTTTATTATTTCCAGAGGCAATACAAATTATTTTAACTTAAACAAGTTTTTAAACTAAAATCTATGATATAACAAACATATTTTGTTCAAGACTTAAGTACTAATAAAGATTGGATCAAGAGCAATTGATTTATGATTAGATCTAAAACCTGGAAACTAAAATCAGAGAAAGCATCCAGACACATAGCAATGCACACAACAAAATATTCATATATATACACACACAAAGTTTTAAAATATATTCACAAACATACTTGTTTTCAGAGATGAACATGCAACATAATTATATACTTAAATTTTAAATAGTGATGTTACTCACCGCCAATATAAAGAACGGAGACTCTAATTGAAAAGCTTTTTGAATCTTTAAAACTGGAAAATGCTTTGAAAGTTGCAAGCTGAAACCCTTTTTGATCTTCATGTTTGTGTTGAGTTGAATTGTTGTTATGGTTGAATTGTTATTTGAGTTTGTAATGGTGCTTATTTCTGATTTACTCAGTTTGGATGGACGAAAATGAAGTGAGGAGATTGATATATGTGTAACAAGTATACATGTGATTATTTTACTGGTACAATAAGGTCAGAGATTTTTCTTTTCTTGGAGGCTGAAATGATCTTATTTGTGTGCTAGAGATATAGCATTTAATGTCATTGTCTCCTTCATGGCTACATATACTTATCCTTTATTTCCTGTACATACAAGAATATATCTTTTCCTTTTTGTCTATTCTAACTTAAATACTTATTTTTATTTCTTTTAAAACTTAAACCACCAAACACTTCATTTACAGTTATTTATTTTTATACTTATGAATTACTTTTTAGAGAAACTAAAATAAAACTATTTATATATATACAAATAACAGCTTATACAAATATCTTTAAAATCCAAAACATTTTAAATATCTACCCTTTTTAATTTCAAGACTTTTAAATTCAAAATAAATTCTAAAATCCAATTTTAAAATCAAGTTATATATATACATATATAACAACATATTTAATTTGAAAATAACACTTCTATTTTAAAATCTATTTATATGTATATATAAAACAATACATTAATAATGTTATTTGAAAATAATAATTTGTCAAATTTAAATAATTTATAAAAGAGATTATAAATTCCTATTATTATTAAATGAATTAATATATCATATTTATTAAACAATAATTTAAAACAAACCTTTTAACTAATCTTAAACTTAAACTAAGATATAATTTAATCAATTAAACATTTATCTTAAATATTTTAAAACTATATATTTTAAATTAAATCATAATTTCCAAATTACCAAATTAGAATTTGAAAACAAGATTTATTTATTTATTAAATTCAAACCAAAGATTTCTATTTACAATATATACACATTATAAATAGAAAACAATTTATTAGCTTTTAAAAAGATAAAATCACCAATTAAATATTTATTAAAAGAAGATTATTAAATCAATTTAAATTAATCAACAAAAATTATCAAATCAATTTAAATTTCAATACAGATTATTAAATTGATATTGCCAAAAATTTCGGGATATCACATTCCTTCCTCCTTAAAAGAATTTTGTCCCCGAAATTTAAAACAAAGGTAATTTAATAACCTCATTAATGATTTAATTTTAACAACACAAGCATATATTAATCATATGCTAACAACCATAGCAACCAACTCATCCAATCAAATAAATCTAACTATCCATATAAAATTGTGGATAGAATTTCCTAGAGTTTTCCCAAGTAAAAATACCGGGATACTCGCCCTACAGAACCCAAACAAAACTATACTACTAAGCTACAAAGCTCCTACTCATCTAGATCTACAAAACTCGACAGGATATCAGACTATAGACAAGTTTGACTCAACAACCAAACCTTCCTGGACTGCTGGTTCTAAAACCAGAGATGGATTATACACGTACTCCATCAGAGATACGTGAAACACATCGAATCCCAGTTATCCAAACTGGCAATTCACTCTAGAAGACCAAACACTTATCCTCACCAGAACATAGAGAAAATCCAAAATACCTCGGAGCTAGCTTCCCAATCTTACCAAACTTAAAGCTCCTTCGATCGGAGAAAACTTACTCAAAACCAAATCCCCGACTTCGAAATCCAAATTCCTCCGTCTCTTATCCACAAAACTCATCTGACGATCCTGGGCTGTTTACATCCTTACAGATCAGCTCAACCTTCGCTGATGCCTCAAAAACAACTCATCAAAATGATCCACTCACAATCAATCCAAGAACACTAACTCTACTCCTCAAACATCAGAAGACTGAACTTACTTTTCCTATCCGAAAAGATAAAACAGATGCACTCCCAAACTGCTTCCGCTGCACAACTCTGATCTGGAGTAGATGAAAATGCTGATGATACACACGAGCACAAACTGGACAACACATCCCAAAAATATGGTTCAACAGATCCATAAAGAGGAAATTCAGAAATTCCATGATATCCTGATCTGCTTCACCCAAAAACCCTTCTCCAGGAACCCTCCTTCAACTAGCTGGACCATCGGTACCACTCCTGGAATCCTAATTGAAATGAAAACTCAATCTCCAGATGCTAAGACAAACCACTAACCTATTCAAAGACATCCTGAAAGATCTCTGACAAACCAAGAGAACACTCAACTATCGCAAGTCACTTTTGCGATCAACCCAATCTAATATCCAAAGAAAACTGTTCTCTCTTTACCAATCAGAACAGCTTAAGCCTATCTAGCCAATCCATCGAAGAAATGGGTCCACATAGCTGCTGCTTCTGAACTTCACCTCTAGAAAACTACTGACAGATGACCTCCTTGCCTGTATACAGAACAATCTGAGCTGTGACGCTGCCACTGATGCCAAAGACTTCCTAATCCAAACTCCTCGAGAAACTCAGGCCTCAAAGCCAAACACAAACACCCAGCTGAACTTAGCCTCAACACCGATGCAGACACACTTCCTTATCCAAAGCTCCTTGAGAAACATCTTCAGAAACAACCCATAGCCACTGCATCTCATCATACAACTACTACTTCCTGAGTTACTAAGATTCCATCACTAGCTTCTGCTCAACTGTCAGAATCCAAATTCTACTCATCCAAACTTGCACTTCAAAAATGGACTCCGAACCCTAACATGTTTCCTTCAGAGATCAATAAAATTATTATACTATGACGCCCCAGCTCTATGCTCACAATAAAAAAGGTTATTATAAGGAATAACGTCTGCTATTGCGAAGAATAAGGCCTGTTAGAAGCGACCATCCGTAAGTTATGCCTTAGACGAGTGTTGATTACATCGATAGGAGTTGTATAAATTACTCCCAAAGATATATATTCAATCCAAATCTAAAACGAAACTACAGTGGCTTAAGAAAAATTCAGAACAACTCATAATAACAACACTGATAGAATAATCACATCAGAACAGAAATATCAGATATATAGCGGAAGACAAGTCTGGATACATGCTACAACAACCGATAGTTCACATGAACCCAATGTACATATACATATCCATCAATACATACATAAGATGAGAGTTAATAAACAAAAAGAACTCCTCGAAGGCTAAAAAAAAGATGACGTGAGATCCCAAAAGCTGAAGCTGCTACAGAATCAGAGATAGCGACTATCCTGAAATAACTCGGTCTGACCCGAGTATTATTTAAAAGAAAATAATAAACGGATTAGTCTAATTTATTTTTAGAAGTGAATGCATCATAAATAACATCGAAGCAAAATAATAATAATCTAGAATGAGACTATTCAACATAAGAAATCAACATAGTTAAATGAAGAAATCACATCAAACTCCATCAAAATCAACTTTCAAATTCACAATTGAATTCAAAACGACAATTCACAAAATCTAGAAATCAAAAATAGATAACTAGAAAATCAACATAAAAGTGGATCGATCCCAACAAATGGCGAGTTTTAGCTACGCCGCACGTGCATCTCAAATGGCCAAAGCCTACCAAGTACTATGATTTTTGGCGCCCAACAAATGACCCAAAGGTCCAACAAATGACCCGAAGGTCTAGTACTGGTAATTGACCCGAAGGTCCAACAAATGACCCAAAGGTCCAACAAAGTGGCTCGAAAGCCCAACAAAATCATCAATATCATCAAACACCAGATGTTTCAATTAACGAGTCCGGAATTAACCGAATTAGTAAAAGCGTGGTTCCATATTCCATACTTTTGCTAAATCATTTAAATCTCTTCATCGTTTCCTTGAAAGTGCAAAATTGTGTATTTTAAATAAATAACATTTTACGTTCTCAAACGGACAAGTCCAGAATTAAGTGAATAAGTAAAAGTGAGAGTTCATAGTCCCTAATTTTGCTGAATCGTTTAAATCGCTTCCTCGTTCTTTTGAAAGCGCAAACTGTAAATTTTTTGAAAACAATTTTATTTTAAAACGATTTTTAAAACACGTGATTAAAATGGCAACATCTATAGCAATTTCGACGAGGAAATTGCGCTTCAGAAAACACCATAAAACGGATACCAAATCAGCGTTACGGGATAACCGCTTGAAAATCCACTTTAAATTAACAGTTACTGAAGTCAATTCAACAGTAATTTTTATTCGTCAAAAATCTCATTAAAACAACATGCTTCAAAAATATAGCGCCGGAGTAAAAATTCCGATACAAAAATAACGGCAACAAAATACGTTTTAAAACGTAACACCGGTTCAAAGTAAATTAATGTAGTAACGTGCAACCCATATTTACACGCACGCTACAATATAAACACAATAAATCTGGAACTGGACTTAAATTTGGTGCATGCATTATTTGCACTCTCGTAACAAAATGGACCAAATAATAAAGTATTGGTCTGGACAACATTTAGCACACATAATAGACAGAAACATAGCTTTAGCTTCGTGCATAAAAATGAATACACTTGTGATGATGGTCTGGACATATGACTCACACGCATGAATAAAGGGAAAAATGCCCGGACATGTAATTAGTGTAATACAACATACACTAAAAATGAAATACACGTGTGCTAAATTTGCAAGTATGCAAATGATGTAAACAAAAAAAACTAGGCCTGAACTTGATATATTGCATGCATGAAATAATTGATGATCTAGACCATATTTTTGCTTTTGTGCATGTCCTACATTTGTACACATACTACTATATACATAGGGTCTGGGAATAACTAATATAACAAGCTTGTACAAAATATGACTCTGTCCATAATATACAGGCACTAGATAAAATGACCAGGCCCCAGATTTTTCGTGCTTACACTATTATGCGCACGCAAATAAGGATCTGGACAATGTTTTAAATACGCACGCAATTAATATATGCACGCACACTACAAAATAGCCTGTGCATTATAATTCTTCCATGCATATAAGTATGCTAAACTCACCCTAAACACGCACGCAATAAATGCTATATCATTATGTGCAAACATGCATACACACTTTCGACCACACAAAATGGGCGATAGAAGAACACGGCAACATGCTATTGAAAATGAAACGTGCGTGTATAGCAAGAAAAAGGAAATTCATTTTTTTTTCTTTGAACCAGAACATTTTAGATGTGAGTTGAACTCACCAAAATTGGCTTCAAATCTTGCTAGCAATCCAGATTCAAGAAGTAAGGATTGGAGCTGCCATTAATGCTCTCAGAGCTCTGCTTGAAGAGTGAAGAAAAGTTTGAGGAGAAAAATATTTCAACTCTTGTGTACAAGTCAGAGGTAGGAGTACAGGCCATTCTTTTATTTGTACACTTTGCATTAACTTTGCAACGTGCTGTCACTTATGTCATTAAATGCAAGTATACGGCTAAATGAATAGCCAACTTTGATTTTGAAAAAGGTGCAGCAAGCAATTGTAGAGTGTTCACATTTCACATTTTCACGTGAAGGTAAAATAGGCCATAAACGTTACACGTGAAAGCTGTGCTCAAACAACACAACTCAACTGACTCTGACGAATTGCAATGCGATTTATTCTCAAATTAAAAAAAAGATTCTAAAATTATTTACTCCGACAGTAATTTAAAAGTCACAGTCGTTACAGATTTTTAAAATATTTATTACGACGGTAAAAATTACGGTCATTACAGACTCCCACCTTATAAAAATTGCGTCCGCGCAATTTTCATACTAGAACCAGTCAACAACACGATAATTTATCAAATCAAAGATTAAAAAGAAAAAATAGGTATGAATGCTCACCTCCACCCGAAGAGGAGAGAAAACCGGGATAAGAACGCTCGATGAATTCTTTGGTTTTCCAAGTGCAATCCTTGGGGTTTGCGGACCATTGAATCTTTGCGAGCAGAACTTCTTTGTTCCGAAGGCGTTTCACCTCTATAGCTAGCACACGAATAGGATTTTGCACAATAGACAAGTCAGGTGAGATCTCAAGATCTTGCAACATAAGGGGATCAATAATAGAATCTGAATCTCGAAGGCATCAACGAAGTTGGGATACATGAAATACATCATGAATTCCCGAAAACTGGATAGGTAGCGACACACGATAAGCAACAGGGCCAACGCGTTCCGTAATAGGAAACGGTCCAACATATCGAGAAGCCAATTTCCTGGAGTGACTAAAACGCACCACACCCTTCATTGGGGAAACACAAATGAATACGAGATCGCCAACAGAAAATTCCAAAGGCTTCCTACGATGATCGGCATAAGATTTCTGCCTATTCTGAGCCTCCTTCATTCTCTGTCTGATAATATCAATCCTCTCCGAAGAATCACGAATATAATCGGGGCCGAGAACTAACTTTTCCCCCAATTCCAACCAACAAGATGGTGATCGACACGGCCTTCCGTAAAGAACTTCGAACGGAGCCATACCGATGCTGGATTGAAAACTGTTGTTATACGAAAATTCAACAAGAGGTAAGTGGTCTTCCCTACTACCACCAAAATCAAGAACGCAAGCCCGAAGAAGATTCTCTAAAACCTGATTCACCCTTTCAGTCTTACCATCAGACTGTGGATGATAAGCTGTACTGAGATTGAGCTTAGTGCCCAAAGCTTGCTGAAGGCTCTGCCAGATACCACTAGTAAAAAGCAGATCTCTATCACTAACAATAAAACTAGGCACACCATGACGTCGAACGACTTCCTTAATAAACAGCTTAGCCAACAAAGGAGCAGTCCGATTGGACTTGATAGGAATAAAATGGGCTGATTTAGTCAATCTGTCAACAATCACCCAAATACTAGTATGGCCAGACCTCGAACGAAGTAGACCATCAATGAAGTCCATGGAAATCTGATCCCATTTCCATAATGGAATCTCAAGAGGCTGCAAAAGACCACTGGGATGCTGGTGTTCTACTTTAACAAGTTGACAAGTCATGCAACGACTTACATAGCTTGCAACATCACGCTTCATACCTTCCTAATAGTATAAGCGTTTCATATCAGCATACATCTTGCTACTGCCCGGATGGATAGTATACTTAGAACGATGACAGTTCTAAAGAATGTCATTTCTAAGATTAGAAATATCAGGCACGATCAATCTACCCTTCTTCCGAATACAACCATGAATATCAATATCGAAATCCTTTAGATCATCACTTCGGGATTCCGATTTACAACTCTGAATAAGAAAATCAATATGTGGATCTTGTTTCTGGGCATCTGTAACACGATTCAACAAACTAGGACGAGCTTTCATGCTAAATAAAAGCACGGGAGAATCAGAAACTGAAGGACGGTTTCTAATATCACAAAGAGATAAAGCTTCCAAAATATTCCACTCTACTAGCATCATGGAAACAACAACCTGCTACTTGCGACTAAGCGCATCAGCAACACGATTACCCTTACCAGGGGTATACTGAAAATCGAAATCATATGAAGCAAGAAATTCGAGCCAACGCTGTTGCCTCATATTAAGCTCTTTCTGAGTAAATAAATACTTCGGAGATTTGTGATCAGTGAAGAGAATAAAACGCTCGCCCAATAAATAATGTCGCCAAATCTTTAAAGCAAAGACTATGGCGGCCAACTCCAAATCATGGGTAGCATAACGAATCTCGTTAGGCTTTAGTTGTCTAGAAGCATAGGCAACTACTCTATCCTTTTGCATGAGAAATGCACCGAGCCCAAAACCACTGGCATCGGTATAAACAACAAGATCATGATTCCCTTCGGGAACCACTAAGATAGGAGCATGAGTAAGGAGATCTTTTAACTTCAAGAAAGAATTCTCACACTTATCCGACCAAATAAAAGGAACAGCTTTTCTCATAAGAGTGGTAAGCGGTAAAGCAATACGAGAAAAATCCTTAATAAACCGGCGATAATAACCCGCCAATCCAAGAAAACTACGGATCTCAGTAACGGTCTCGGTCCTCTTCCAATTCTGAATAGATTCGATCTTAGAAGGATCGACAGAAATACCATCGGAAGAAACAATATGACCGAGAAACTTCACCTTATTCTTCCAGAAATGACACTTGGAGAATTTGGCATAAAGCTGATGCTGACGAAGAGTGCTCAAAACAATCTCCAAATGCTGAATATGATCGGCTTCAGATTTGGAATAAATAAGAATATCATCAATGAAAACCAAGACGAACTTATCGAGATATTCTCGGAATATCTGATTCATAAGATCTACAAAATACGCCGGAGCGTTCGTCAAACCGAACGGCATAACAAGCCATTCGTAAGAACCATAACGAGTACGGCATGCGGTAAGAGGAATGCTATCTTCCGCCACTCGTAACTGATGAAAACCGGTAGCAAGATCGAGTTGGGTGAACAGTTTAGCGCCACTTAATTGATCGAACATGTTATCGATCCTAGGTAATGGATACCTATTTTTGATGGTGAGCTCGTTAAGCTTGTGATAATCAATGCAAAGCCTAAGAGTACCATCTGGCTTCTTAACGAAGACAATGGTGGCGCCCCAAGGAGACGAGCTAGAACGAATAAAATGCTTAGCTTCTAACTCAGATAATCGTTGCTTGAGTTCCTCATTTTCCTCAGTAGACATCCTCGCGGGAGGACGAATGACAGGATGTGCACCAGAGATAAGATCAATACGGAACTCAATTGCCCTCTTCGGCGGAAAACATGAAACAGGCCCGAAAACATTAGAAAAATCACAAACAATCGGAATATTAGCAATGACATCCTCCGACTCGAGGGAAGAAATGAGAGCACTAGAAGCATGGTCCATGCTTCAAAATATAATAGATAACTGGTCGCTAGCATCGGGATGCTTGAGATATAAAGTTCTTTCGGGACATAGGATTTGAACTTCATAACGGACGAGCCAATCCATACCCATTATCATATCAAAACCAAGATGATCCATAACATGCAGATTCGCATGAAAGGAGAAATCGCAAAGAATAATCTCAACATCAACACACAACAAACCAAGAGTAGCAGATCCACCAATAGGATTTACGATCCTCAAAAGGTCGCAAAGAGTAATAACATCCAAATGAATAATATCAACGAGCTCCTTTGACACGAATGAATGTGATGCACTCATATCGAAAAGAACTCTAATAGAACGGCCATGAAATAAAATAAAACCTTCCAAAACAGAAGGATTAATACCTTTGGGCTGAGAAGAATCACTAGAAGATTTAGCAACATTAAGATTTCCAGATTTGAGACCTTTAGGAGCAATAGGACGATCAAAATTCCAATGACCTTCCTTTTTGCAATAACGGCAAATGCGAGGCTTAGGACAGCCATGAAGAAGATGATCCAACGAACCACAATTATAGCACGCCCTCTGAACAGAAGGTGCACTACTAGGCTGAGAACTAGAGGTAGCTTGCTTCTTCTTCTTCTGGTTGGAAGAATTAGGCTTATGGAAAGGAAACCTCTTCTTGTTGGGGTTCTTAGAAACCTCAACATCATCACAACTATCACGTTCCTTTTCAACAGCTTCAAGAGAAAGAGCCGAATCAACAAGCTCCTCAAAAGAGAGCTTAAGCTGAATCAAAAAAACTTTCTTCAAATACTTCTTCAAACCATCAACAAAACGAAGATTCTTCTTACGCGGAGTGTTAATGAACTCAACTCCATATTTGGATAAGGCCTCGAAAGATGCAACATAATCAAAAATAGAGGACTTTCCTTGCTTCAACTCAAGGAAACTACGAGCAAGATTAGCCTTTTCTGATTCAGGAACGAACTTAAGTTCAAAACGTTCCTTAAACTGATCCCAAGAGAGAGCGGACTCATCAACTTCCGAAATAAAGAGCTCATATCAATCAAGCGCACGCTCTTGCAACATACTAGATGCCACGAGAACGCGATGATGATCCGAAAGATCCATCCGAGAAAATATGCGCTCACAAGTGCCCAACCAGATCTGAACCTCCATAACAGTTTCCGATCCCTTGAAAGGCTGGCCTCCAAGGTGGGAATAGTCACTACACATGCAGGCGAAGGCAGACTTGTGATTAGGAGCTGCGGGAGTAGCAACAGGAGGCTGAGTACCCCGAAATAGCTCCATAAACTGATCAGCTGACATATAGACTCCGTCCGGATGAGAACCACTAGACGGGCCTACAGAAGAATGCTTCCCTCTACCTCTTCCAGCCATAAGCTGAGAGACAAGAGAAGGTAAAGATTAGTTAAACAACACACAATCGATAAGAAATTTAAAAAATGGAATACTACGGAATATGAAATTTATTCCTAGACATACTCCACATGTTAAAGTGGAAAGAATAGATTAGAAAGAAACGAATGAAACCCTCGAATAGTTGTAACACATGTTTCATTCTGCTTCTGTTCTATGTTTATTATAATTTGTTCTGAATCTCAGCTCTGATACCAAGCTGTGACGCCCCACCTCTATGCTCACAATAAAAAAGGTTATTATAAGGAATAACGTCTGCTATTGCGAAGAATAAGGCCTGTTAGAAGCGACCATCCGTAAGTTATGCCTTAGACGAGTGTTGATTACATCGATAGGAGTTGTATAAATTACTCCAAAAGATATATATTCAATCCAAATCTAAAACGAAACTACAGTGGCTTAAGAAAAATTCAAAACAACTCATAATAACAACACTGATAGAATAATCACATCAGAACAGAAATATCAGATATATAGCGGAAGACAAGTCTGGATACATGCTACAACAACCGATAGTTCACATGAACCCAATGTACATATACATATCCATCAATACATACATAAGATGAGAGTCAATAAACCAAAAGAACTCATCGAAGGCTAGACAAAAGATGACGTGAGATCCCAAAAGCTGAAGCTGCTACAGAATCAGCGATAGCGACTATCCTGAAATAACTCGGTCTGACCCGAGTATTATTTAAAAG
This sequence comes from Allium fistulosum, assembly GCA_030737815.1. Classification (NCBI taxonomy): domain Eukaryota; kingdom Viridiplantae; phylum Streptophyta; class Magnoliopsida; order Asparagales; family Amaryllidaceae; genus Allium; species Allium fistulosum. The sequence goes on along the minus strand of CM060904.1, from coordinate 406,412,853 downwards.
AAAATAATAAACGGATCAGTCTAATTTATTCTTAGAAGTGAATGCATCATAAATAACATCGAAGCAAAATAATAATAATCTAGAATGAGACTATTCAACATAAGAAATCAACATAGTTAAATGAAGAAATCACATCAAACTCCATCAAAATCAACTTTCAAATTCACAATTGAATTCAAAACAGCAATTCACAAAATCTAGAAATCAAAAATAGATAACTAGAAAATCAACATAAAAATGGATTGATCCTAACAAATAGCGAGTTTTAGCTACGCCGCACGTGCATCTCAAATTGTCGAAGCCTACCAAGTACTATGATTTTTGGCGCCCAACAAATGACCCAAAGGTCCGACAAATGACCCGAAGGTCTAGTACTGGTAATTGACCCGAAGGTCCAACAAATGACCCGAAGGTCCAACAAAGTGGCTCGAAAGCCCAACAAAATCATCAATATCATCAAATAGCAGATGTTTCAATTAACGAGTCCGGAATTAACCGAATTAGTAAAAGTGTGGTTCCATATTACGCACTTTTGCTAAATCATTTAAATCTCTTCATTGTTTCCTTGAAAGTGCAAAATTGTGTATTTTAAATAAATACATTTTACGTTCTCAAACGGACAAGTCCAGAATTAAGCGAATCAGTAAAAGTGAGAGTTCATAGTCCCTAATTTTGCTGAATCGTTTAAATCGCTTCCTCGTTCTTTTGAAAGCGCAAACTGTAAAAAAAATTAAAACAATTTTATTTTAAAACGATTTTTAAAACACGTGATTAAAACGGCAACATCTGTAGCAATTTCGACGAGGAAATTGCGATTCACAAAACACCATAAAACGGATACCAAATCAGCGTTGCGGGATAACCGCTTGAAAATCCACTTTAAATTAACGGTTACTGAAGTCAATTCAACAGTAATTTTTATTCGTCAAAAATCTCATTAAAACAACACGCTTCAAAAATAGAGCGCCGGAGTAAAAATTCCGATATAAAAATAACGGCAACAAAATACGTTTTAAAACGTAACACCGGTTCAAAGTAAATTAATGTAGTAACATGCAACACATATTTACACGCACACTACAATATAAACACAATAAATGAACTGGACTTAAATTTGGTGCATGCATTATTTGCACTCTCTTAACAAAATGGACCAAATAATAAAGTATTGGTCTGGACAACATTTAGCACACATAATAGACAAAAACATAGCTTTAGGTTCGTGCATAAAAATGAATACACTTGGGATGATGGTCTGGACATATGACTCACACGCATGAATAAAGGGAAAAATGCCTGGACATGTAATTAGTGTAATACAACATACACTAAAAATGAAATACACGTGTGCTAAATTTGCAAGTATGCAAATGATGTAAACCAAAAAAAATTAGGCATGAACTTGATATATTACATGCATGAAATAATTGATGATCTAGACCATATTTTTGCTTTTGTGCCTGTCCTACATTTGTACACATACTACTATATACATAGGGTCTGGGAATAATTAATATAACAAGCTTGCACAAAAAATGACTCTGTCCATAATATACAGGCACTAGATAAAATGACCAGGCCCCAGATTTTTCGTGCTTACACTATTATGTGCACGCAAATAAGGATCTGGACAATGTTTTAAATACGCATGCAATTAATATATGCATGCACACTACAAAATAGCCTGTGCACTATAATTCTTCCATGCAGATAAGTATGCTAAACTCACCCTGAACACGCACGCAATAAATGCTATATCATTATGTGCAAACATGCATACACACTGCCGAGCCATACAAAATGGGCGATAGATGAACACGGCAACATGCTATTGAAAATGAAACGTGCGTGTATTGCAAAAAAAGGAAATTCAATTTTTTTTCTTTGAACCAGAACATCTGGATAAAAAGATAAAATTTTAGATGTGAGTTGAACTCACCAAAATTGGCTTCAAATCTTGCTAGCAATCCAGATTCAAGAAGTAAGGATTGGAGCTGCCATTAATGCTCCCAGAGCTCTGCTTAAAGAGTGAAGAAAAGTTTGAGGAAAAAAATATTTCAACTCTTGTGTACAAGTCAGAGGTAGGAGTACAGGCCATTCTTTTATTTGGTACACTTTGCATTAACTTTGCAACGTGCTGTCACTTATTTCATTAAATGCAAGTATACGGCTAAATGAATAGCAAACTTTGGTTTTGAAAAAGGTGCAGCAAGCAATTGTAGAGTTTTCCCATTTCACATTTTCACGTGAAGGCAAAATTGGCCATAAACGCTACACGTGAAAGATGTGCTCAAACAACACAACTCAACTGACACTGACGAATTGCAATACGATTTATTCTCAAATTTAAAAAAAAAAGATTCTAAAATTATTTACTCCGACACTAATTTAAAAGTCATAGTCGTTACAGATTTTTAAAATATTTATTACGACGGTAAAAATTACGGTCGTTACATATACCATAGCAAAGCTCACTCGAGACGGTATTAGGTCTATAGTCTCGACAAATACACTTCCAACTCAACATTCAAACTCCAACCATTGGTAGTCATGCTACACACACCACTACCCCATCTACCTTTATAACTTATGTGGGAAAACCCAAACAGGTAACCCAACAGATAGGTAGAAATATAGATATACATATATATATATTCAAAATTACAAATACGCTCTCTCAAGAAAGATACCACTCCAGAGCCTAGGTATTCGCTCAACCTATGCTCTGATACCAACTGTGACGACCCGACTTTCATCAACCAGAAAGTCGCCTCATCTTGAAGAAAGAAAGGGATAGAAAAGAGAAAACATAGAGAAGAAAGAAGAAACAACATCAGAATCTCAACAGCGGAATGAATAATTTATATTAATCACATAAGTATTACATAAAATACAACATTAATCAGAGTTACACAGATTATACATCACATACTAGACAGTTATAAACACATGTCTAGTTATTACAACTCAAATACAACTCAGAGAAAACAACACAGCGGAACAATATATATATCTACATACTCTGAAGCCTCCTGCTCCATTGCTCCTCCACAATTCGTCAAAGCTAACCTGAATCCCTTGACTACTCGTAAAAATTTGAGTACCCAAGAGTTTAAGAAAAACAGAATAAACTCCGGGTCAGACATGGGTCTGGTGTGAGTAACAGGTTAAAGTTGCTTAACTTTTAAAAACTTTTGGAAACAAAAGGTATAACGTAAGACTTCCCGCCCATAAACACGAAAAAGTTTTTACCTTACGATAACCAAAACATTTGATAGGAAATCCAGTGATATTATAATAGGGTCTAGGGTTTGCAAAATAAAATACAGAAATAGCTGGAATGCTTACATCTCACGTTCCAACATAGTTGGGCACAACTAATACGTACGGCATTTATTGGAGATTGGATTCCATACAATGGCAGGACTATTGGGGTACCGCCCATCACAGTACGTGGCCTAGATCAAGGTACCGAGGATCCCCCCCTAAATCCTCTACAACACAAGGCCGGAACCATCCCTTACTGGATAGTCCCGAACAAGACAACCCCGTAAGTTGGAGCTCACAACCGCCCACACAGCCGAAATAAAAGGGACATCTAGACAGAGGAAAATCTCGTTCTACTTGGGTGCTACCCACTTAGCCTTTCTGCACCTCCCCTGTTTTAGCCATTGCCGGTTGATGAGGCTTGAGGCTACGATTACCTTTATAGAACACATCTATCTTAGAATGCTCATCATCCACCTGACGATGTTCTTAAAGCATTCAATCCATACAAGTTCGTTCCAGGTAAGGCATTATCTCGTTACACTCATTTTGGAATCACACTCAGAGTTAACGACAATAACCCTTGCACTCTGAATCTTCATCTTCACTTGAGATTCACGACCTATCGTTAATTTGGATCGATGTGGTTTTTGGATATCCAAATCTGGAAACCCGATCCCGGTCTCATCGAAATCCAAAACGCCATCTTTTAGGTCCAAGTTGTTTAAAGTTAAAACAATTCAATTCATTATCCATATATACACAGATAGATAATTCGCAATATCACAGATAGATAATTCACATTATCATCACAAATAGATAATTCACATTATCATCATAAATAGATAATCCATATTATCATCCCACTTCAACCAAAGCATCCATATCACACAGCATTACTTATCTCATATCTGAGATTTCAAACCACTCAAGGCAAATCAATATCATCCATCCATACATAATGTAACGACCCAGGATTTTTAACAAATTAAATTGAGAATATTTAATTTATTTTAAATATTTGAATGATGATTTAACTTGAATCCCCGATATAACTTTGAATTTGGTGATTAAATTATAAAATTTAATCTATTGAATTGAATAAAAAAAAATTTGAATCTTTAATTCTGAGCTGAAGAAAAATATTTCAAAAGCTTTTAAAATTCGTATTGATATTACTGAAGATAATAGAAACTTCAGAATTGAGTTTGGAAACAATTTGTTCAATTTTGAAATTTAATCGTTCGAATTGATATTGGAAAATAGCCGTCCGAGGCACAGTCTCGGAATATGACGAAACCAGTTCCATTGGGTCCGTAATATTGTATTATTATCGGATTTCAATTTTGTAATGTATGGATTGATTGTTTGGTCGTACGATAAGCAAACGCGTTGAAATTAGATCGAAAATTTAATATTTTAACGAGTCCAAAATGCTATCTTCTCCATACGATCGAATTTGGACTCGGAACCTTTTCCATTGCGTTTGGAATAGGCGTATAACATTACGAACGCCTGGCGGCATGTCTCGTTGGGAGGTCGGGAATTTAAGCTGCAAATTCGAGACGATTCGGAAACAATTTAAAATTTTATTTGCTTATGCTTATTCCGACAATACGTACAACCAGCACACCAATGTTCCATCGTGTTCCCTCTCTTCCTTTTCCAAAAAGCAGCTGAGCCTTTCATTTCAATTTCAAAATCAAACAGAACGAATTAATTTCAAACGAAGAAAATAAATGGCTGAGTTTCCTCTCGTTCACAAGCAAATGGACGAAAACGAAATCAAAGTTCGTTCAAAAGAAACTCGAAACTTCCCTTCCTTTCTTCGTATCTCAGTTCAAATCTCTCATTCCGTTCGAAAAAATAATAATGGCAGCTCCCATTTTCAAATAGAAATCGAAGTCAATCAAAGCACTCAGATTGAAGAAAAAAATTGGCATGCTAAATTGCGTGCTTGAGCTCGTGAGCACGAGGCACCGGAGAAGGAGAAAGCTCGAAATCGCGTACGTTCGATTTGGGGAAAGGCAGCAGCATCGCGATTTGGACGAGTGCGAGCGCAAGCGCGTGGGAGGCTATTGTCGATGTCAGGAGGTGTGATTCACGTCGAGCATCGCGATGTAGGCGATGCGGTGGTAGCTGAAGTCGAGGAGACAGTGAGCCTTCGATTTTGGGGCTCGCGAGGCAAGGGTTGAGCTAGCGGCAGTGCAGTAGTGGCAAGCGACTTCTCGTGGTGGCGACAACCACGAGATGGAATCGTGTTCGAGGTTGCGTGGGCAGCTGCAACTAGGATGGGAGGCAGGGGATTCGTCGAGTTCGTCGTGAGTGGTGGAAGAAGACGACGCAGTGGGACTGGGCAGCGAGGTACCTGCGTTTTACCTAATTTAATTTCATAAATGAATAAATATATAAGTGAGATTTTATTTTACAGTAAAGAAAATTTTAAACAGTTTTGTTTATTTTATTTTAATTAATACATGCATATAGGTTTGAAAAGGAAATTTATTCTTAATTAAAATTTTGGTATATATATGTATATGGGTTATTTCTGGAATAAGTAGTTTCAAGGAAGAAAAATAGTATATATAAATATACATATTTTCATTTAGTGGTCGAATTTTAAAAATAATTGGTTAAGTAAAATTATCAAAAGAAAGTAATTGTTCAATAAGTTCAAATATTAATAAATCCTGTAATTTTGTACAAGGTCTTAATTGTGAAGAAAACAAACTGGATGGAAAATGGGATGGCAAATTAAAAGCTAAGGTGAGATTTTTCTCACTCAAAAATGAAAGTGGAATTTTCAGTTATTTATTGCTTGATTTGATTGCTATATTTGATGTGATATTAGATATAGTAGGATATATATCTATATATAGCAATATATACATATTGGCATATGTATATATTGGATTGATGATTTCCCGCCTCGTATAGCGGATGAGACCCTATTGCGCCGTTAGTAAGCGGATTTTTATAAAACCCATATACCGCGATAATTCCGTACTGGAGCGGAATTGGTATTGTGCTAACGTCTTTGGATGCAGGGAAACAGGTTGGAGGGATCCAACTGGATTCCTCACCAGTAGTTATTTATTTACAGGATTGATGTATATTCTGTTATCATATGTTGATATATGATGTTGTTGTTGTGATTGACCAATTGGTGCTGTAGCATCATCGGATTCAAGTTTTGGAATTTAAAAATAACGACCTTTAATTTAAAAGGATTTTTAAAGTGATCTTTGAAATTATACGTTTTATTGAATTGTTGAATTGATTTATTTTAAATAAATAAACGTTTAAAATTTTGAAGTTATAAAAGTTAAGATTTTTGTGAATTATGACCGTAAGGTGATTTTTGAAATAAATAGTTTAAGCAATTTATAAAATGGTTTGAACTGAGATTTTCGAATATTTGTGAACAGTTTATTTAAAAGATTTAAAAAGTTGATATTTATAAATTTAAAATATTGGAATTTTAAAATGAGATGATAAGTGTAAAAAATGAAATTTATAGAATTATAAATCGTGAAGATATGGAATTTATAGATTTATAAATTGTGAAGTTATAGAATGGATGAAACTGTAGAATAAAAGATTTATAAGAGATTAACTTATAAATTGGATTTTTGCCTTTAAATGGAATATTGATCGAGTTATTAATAAAGAAGATTTGTTAAATTGAAGTCGTTAGAAAATAGAAATAGAATTTATAAACGTTGTTTTATAAATTCGAAATAAATTGGATTTGATAAATTAAAATGTTAAAGAAGATATATTCGCGATTTTGGATAGCGAATTTTTATTGAAATAAAAATGTGTAGAAAAGATTGAAATTGGGTTAAGTGAATTATATTCACGATTTTGGACAGTGAATATAATTTTAAGTAAAATGGATACGTTTTTGAAGAAGTGATATTAAAAATGAAGTTAAACATTTTAAAGATGTTTTAAAACGTATTATGAATCGAAAGCATAGATTTCAACGTTCATTGTTGAAATAGGCGTTTTCGAAAATATAAGGAAATGATGGACTATAACACTGTTGTTATAGTAAATGATTTCCGAAAGGAAATGTTTTGATGTAGTATTGGGATTTATATATCTTAAATTTCGAATCCCTATACTAGAGATTTTGAGTCGTCGTAACGATGTTTTACGTAACATTCGTTTTGACTCAAATAAATGTTATAGTAAATGGTTTCCTTAAAAGAATGAAATATATACTTAATTTGATTTAAGTATATTGAATATTTTCAAGTGTTGAAAATAAATAGATCTGTGAATTACTTATTATTATATAAGTATGGAATTGCTTTTCCAATATGAAATGAACGTTTTTGAGATTTATCTTCTTAAAGATAAATCGAAATTGAATATTGAAAACGATTTGAGAATCGTATATCAGTAGATATTTTGAAATTATAAATTCACTATGGAATTTATAAAGAAAAGGGAAACTGTTTAGAAAAATAAACGTTGATTTATTTTTGAAGTGTGGAAATTTTATATCTAGTAAAGATATTTTGGAAGATAAATAATTTGGAAAATTATTTGGAATCTGATGATGTTGCGCATCTTTATTGATAGTTAAATAATCGACTATCAATAATTACCTTTAGATAGGTATTTGTTGTGAATTGGATGAATTTGAATGCCACACTTTGTTTTTAAATAAACGCTCACTATTTGGGTTAGCCGGGAAAGGACCATGGGGTCGTATAACTCATTCCGAATATGTGATACGTCGTTATGAATTGCATTTGAAGACCGGTGTTGAAGACCGGATATTTTTGAAAACGGAAGGATTACCATCGAGTTACTCTACATCGACCGATCTTCGATTTAGAGGTTTTATCACCCTTAGTGACGGGAAGTCCGGACGTGATTAGAAAATTATCCGGATGTGCAAGGGCTTCGTGAGAAGTGCCTTCGGTTCTGTTCGATCCCGGAACAGACTTATATGGATTGTGTGTCTGACGTTACAAATTTGAGATATAAAGCTGATTTCTTTCAAATACATTTCTGTTGGTGGCGGAGAATTTATTCTCTTAGCTTAACACCCTTCTCTGAGACGTACGAGCTCAGAGGTTATGTAGTTGAAATTTATCAGCGATATATCCCAATTTGGTAACGTGGCATACTGAGTGTTGCTGTGAAATGATCAGTGTTTGATCATTTGCGATATGATCATTGTTTGATCTTATATCTTTGTGATCATAGGTTGATCGTTTTGTTTGACCCGAAGCAGGGCTTTGTAGAAAGCGTAGCTTTGTGGACGAGACTTCATCGAGCCTCACACCCCGGAAATGGTCGAAACAGGAAGGATGCGGCAAGGTTCTAGGGAGTAGCGCCCCTTAGTGTATGTCATTCCTTCTGGATAAAGGTGGTATCATGGTATGGAGCCCAGATACTTAACCTCTGTGGTTACTACATTATTTTTACTATGTGGTTTGTTGCGAATCGGGGATCCTCGGGAAGATCGGTGACGATCGGGGGATGGCATACGCGTGTCAGTAGTTACCTATTTTTGCAGAGGTAACCCGACCTTGTGTTGGCAGAGATCCGGTTAGGTTCTCGGGTCGTCTATTCCAGGGACGTACCCATCGTGGATAGGAAGTTCCTTAGCCTGACCATTTGTTGGAAATCCAAAGAAACAATACGAGCCTTTACGATTTCAATTGTATAACCTGTCTCCTCAGGAGGCAGCTATAGCAGGCATAATATAATGGTACCTATACTGGCTAAGATTTATATTATACTTTCGAAATGTTTTCCACTATGCACTAATAATAATATCAAAAAGGTTCTGATTTTTGCGTAGTAAGCATCTTTGACTAACATAAGAAGAAATCTCCTCCAAGTCTGCGTTTGCATTGTGTGTGTGGTGGGAGGTCTTATGGTAGTTTCATTTTCCAAAAGCATTGCGAATTTGACTTTAAATCTTCTTGTTGTTTTAAAGATAAAACTGTTTTACGATCTCACACCAGTCACCATGACTGACTCGGAGTTTATTGTTCCCTTCTAAACTCTGGGTGCCCACAAATTTCCACACGGGCAGCCTAGAGTTATATTATCAGGATATTCTGGATATTCTGGAGCTTTGGAAGCAAGCTGGATGGCGAAACGTATCATCTATATTTTTGTATTATTCCGCTGTGTATTCTGTATGAGGACAAGTTATATAACTGTCCATTGTTGTATATGACTCTGATTGATGTATGTATAAACTGATATAGTTCTTTGTTTTAAAAGACTAGTGTTATCTATTATATATTGTTCCGCTGCGATGTGTAAGATTCTGATATTGCTTTCTGTTTCTGATGTTGTTCTGTTGTTCTTCTTCTTTCTTTCTTCTCTTTTTCTTCTATCTTCTTCTTCTACTTTTTCTTTTTCTTAAAACCCTCACTATTGGAGTTTCCAGCACTCGATTGCTCGGCAGTCGATAAAGTGAGTATCGATGTCGAATTTTCGAAAGTCGAAAAGTCCCGTACGTGACAGCGTGGTATCAGAGCATATGGTTAAGCGACAACCCTGCTCTGTTAGGTGTTACTCATTAGAGATAGAGTCAGTAGTACTCTAGAATGAGTTTGAGTGTAATAATGGATACGAGCGCGTATTTGTTAGTGAATATAAAAATGTTTTATATTGTGTTTGCTTATCCGTTGAGATGTTTATGAATTTTGGTCGGTATGTGGGACGCCATATTATCGATAGAGATTTCTAAACACTTAAACGAGACAAGACGACACAGTATTGTTTTAAATAGGGTAAATGAAATAATTTTGCCCAAAACTATTTTTGTATAGAAAAGAAATAATTTTCTGTAAATTATTATGATATATGGTTGCATGGTTGTTAGGAAAGTGACAATATGGAAATGTTATCATTATTATTGAAATTGAATAAGAAATTGAAATGGTAACTCCAAAGTTAAGAAATAAATTCACATACAAATGGAATTTAAGAATGTAAATTATAAATGTGAATTGTAAATTGAAATGGAAATTCCGGAGAAGTTTTTGGAAATGTTTTGAGAAGAATTTGAAATTTTTGAGATTTGGAAAGTTTAAATTCCTTTTTGATTTGAAAATGAATTTCAAAGTTTTGAAAAGTATTTTGAAGAGATGGAAAGCTCTAAACTCTTTTCGGTCGCTGGAAAATAATTCCGATGGGGATCGCGACACTATCGGTGTTCATTTTCGGGTTTCCAGAAGAGAAATTGCTGCCAAATTGTTTTAAATAGAAGTTGTTTGAAAAATTTCGGTTTTTGTTTTGGAAATTCAAATGGAATTTGAATTGTTTTCAAAATGATTTTGAAAGGTTGAAAAGACTCTGGAATACTTTATAAGAATATTTATGGAATATTATTGAGTTGATAACTTATACAATTTGAATTTTGATAGAATAAGTTTAACTTAAAAGAATGAAGTTAAATCAAAGTAAGTATAAGTGAATCGATTAAATAAAGTGAAAAATTACTTAAAGAAAATTTATTAAGTTGAAAATAAATTTGGGGAAGTAACAAATAAATTGGAATTGAGTATAGAATTATGGAAGTAAATTGTGAATAAATAAATTTACAATTGTGATTAATGAAAGTGAAATTCTTAAGTAAATGTGATATTGAAATTATTCTAAGTGGATGATTGAACAAAGGAATAAAACTGGAGTTAAAACTGGATATCGAAAACGAATTTGAATTGTGTGAAATAAAATAAAGTTTTGAGATTAGTTTGAAGTGAACTAAAGATAATTGATAAAATTCAATATTCAAAAGCTAATAGAATCCAAATTGAATTAAAATGGTGAATTGAATTCAAATGAATTTGAAATGTAAAATTGAATAAGAAATGAATATGTGTAACTTCAATAGTGAATTAGAGATGATATAAGAAGTATCGAAATTTTGTAATAGAATGTGCAAAATGGTTTGAATGCTGTAACTAGATATTATGGCTAGTAGGATATACAGGTGTTATTAAGGAATTGGATTTGATTTCAAAGATAATTTGAATTGCTCGACAAAAGGTAAGTATTTGAATTATAATATGAGTTTTTGATGATTTCTTCTCTAGCCGCTTGGCTTTTTCATTTTCTTTTTGAAATCTGAGAGTCCGTAGGGACGTTTTGTAGTCGTACCGTATTAGCCGCGCAAAGGAGACGCTGGCGAAATTTTTTGAAAATTTCGAGTGTTAGAAAATTTTTGAGAAAATTTTGAAAATTTAAGTTTAAATTTGAATTTAAATTTGAATTTTGAAGTAAACAATGATGTTTGAAGATTTTGAAAATGTTTAGTAAGTTGGTTGGATTAATAACGAATCTTTAGTAGAAAGATTTGTTTCGATAATTTGATAAAACTATTAGATGTTGAAAAATAGTAGACGAGTTAAGGACCTTTCTTTCTAACTTGAAATTTCGAGGACGAAATTCTTTTAAGGAGGGAAGTCTGTAACGACCCAGGATTTTTAACAAATTAAATTGAGAATATTTAATTTATTTTAAATATTTGAATGATGATTTAACTTGAATCCCCGATATAACTTTGAATTTGGCGATTAAATTATAAAATTTAATCTATTGAATTGAATAAAAAAAAATTTGAATCTTTAATTCTGAGCTGAAGAAAAATATTTCAAAAGCTTTTAAAATTCGTATTGATATTACTGAAGATAATAGAAACTTCAGAATTGAGTTTGGAAACAATTTGTTCAATTTTGAAATTTAATCGTTCGAATTGATATTGGAAAATAGCCGTCCGAGGCACAGTCTCGGAATGTGACGAAACCAGTTCCATTGGGTCCGTAATATTGTATTATTATCGGATTTCAATTTTTGTAATGTATGGATTGATTGTTTGGTCGTACGATAAGCAAACGCGTTGAAATTAGATCGAAAATTTAATATTTTAACGAGTCCAAAATGCTATCTTCTCCATACGATCGAATTTGGACTCGGAACCTTTTCCATTGCGTTTGGAATAGGCGTATAACATTACGAACGCCTGGCGGCATGTCTCGTTGGGAGGTCAGGAATTTAAGCTGCAAATTCGAGATGATTCGGAAACAATTTAAAATTTTATTTGCTTATGCTTATTCCGACAATACGTACAACCAACACACCAATGTTCCATCGTGTTCCCTCTCTTCCTTTTCAAAAAAGCAGCTGAGCCTTTCATTTCAATTTCAAAATCAAACAGAACGAATTAATTTCAAACGAAGAAAATAAATGGCTGAGTTTCCTCTCGTTCACAAGCAAATGGACGAAAACGAAATCAAAGTTCGTTCAAAAGAAACTCGAAACTTCCCTTCCTTTCTTCGTATCTCAGTTCAAATCTCTCATTCCGTTCGAAAAAATAATAATAGCAGCTCCCATTTTCAAATAGAAATCGAAGTCAATCTAAGCACTCAGATTGAAGAAAAAAATTGGCATGCTAAATTGCGTGCTTGAGCTCGTGAGCACGAGGCACCGGAGGAGGAGAAAGCTCGAAATCGCGTACGTTCGATTTGGGGAAAGGCAGCAGCATCGCGATTTGGACGAGTGCGAGCGCAAGCGCGTGGGAGGCTATTGTCGATGTCAGGAGGTGTGATTCACGTCGAGCATCGCGATGTAGGCGATGCGGTGGTAGCTGAAGTCGAGGAGACAGTGAGCCTTCGATTTTGGGGCTCGCGAGGCAAGGGTTGAGCTAGCGGCAGTGCAGTAGTGGCAAGCGACTTCTCGTGGTGGCGACAACCACGAGATGGAATCGTGTTCGAGGTTGCGTGGGCAGCTGCAACTAGGTTGGGAGGCAGGGGATTCGTCGAGTTCGTCGTGAGTGGTGGAAGAAGACGACGCAGTGGGACTGGGCAGCGAGGTACCTGCGTTTTACCTAATTTAATTTCATAAATGAATAAATATATAAGTGAGATTTTATTTTACAGTAAAGAAAATTTTAAACAGTTTTGTTTATTTTATTTTAATTAATACATGCATATAGGTTTGAAAAGGAAATTTATTCTTAATTAAAATTTTGGTATATATATGTATATGGGTTATTTATGGAATAAGTAGTTTCAAGGAAGAAAAATAGTATATATAAATATACATATTTTCATTTAGTGGTCGAATTTTAAAAATAATTGGTTAAGTAAAATTATCAAAAGAAAGTAATTGTTCAATAAGTTCAAATATTAATAAATCCTGTAATATTGTACAAGGTCTTAATTGTGAAGAAAACAAACTGGATGGAAAATGGGATGGCAAATTAAAAGCTAAGGTGAGATTTTTCTCACTCAAAAATGAAAGTGGAATTTTCAGTTATTTATTGCTTGATTTGATTGCTATATTTGATGTGATATTAGATATAGTAGGATATATATCTATATATAGCAATATATACATATTGGCATATGTATATATTGGATTGATGATTTCCCGCCTCGTATAGCGGATGAGACCCTATTGCGCCGTTAGTAAGCGGATTTTTATAAAACCCATATACCGCGATAATTCCGTACTGGAGCGGAATTGGTATTGTGCTAACGTCTTTGGATGCAGGGAAACAGGTTGGAGGGATCCAACTGGATTCCTCACCAGTAGTTATTTATTTACAGGATTGATGTATATTCTGTTATCATATGTTGATATATGATGTTGTTGTTGTGATTGACCAATTGGTGCTGTAGCATCATCGGATTCAAGTTTTGGAATTTAAAAATAACGACATTTAATTTAAAAGGATTTTTAAAGTGATCTTTGAAATTATACGTTTTATTGAATTGTTGAATTGATTTATTTTAAATAAATAAACGTTTAAAATTTTGAAGTTATAAAAGTTAAGATTTTTGTGAATTATGACCGTAAGGTGATTTTTGAAATAAATAGTTTAAGCAATTTATAAAATGGTTTGAACTGAGATTTTCGAATATTTGTGAACAGTTTATTTAAAAGATTTAAAAAGTTGATATTTATAAATTTAAAATATTGGAATTTTAAAATGAGATGATAAGTGTAAAAAATGAAATTTATAGAATTATAAATCGTGAAGATATGGAATTTATAGATTTATAAATTGTGAAGTTATAAAATGGATGAAACTGTAGAATAAAAGATTTATAAGAGATTAACTTATAAATTGGATTTTTGCCTTTAAATGGAATATTGATCGAGTTATTAATAAAGAAGATTTGTTAAATTGAAGTCGTTAGAAAATAGAAATAGAATTTATAAACGTTGTTTTATAAATTCAAAATAAATTGGATTTGATAAATTAAAATGTTAAAGAAGATATATTCGCGATTTTGGATAGCGAATTTTTATTGAAATAAAAATGTGTAGAAAAGATTGAAATTGGGTTAAGTGAATTATATTCACGATTTTGGACAGTGAATATAATTTTAAGTAAAATGGATACGTTTTTGAAGAAGTGATATTAAAAATGAAGTTAAACATTTTAAAGATGTTTTAAAACGTATTATGAATCGAAAGCATAGATTTCAACGTTCATTGTTGAAATAGGCGTTTTCGAAAATATAAGGAAATAATGGACTATAACACTGTTGTTATAGTAAATGATTTCCAAAAGGAAATGTTTTGATGTAGTATTGGGATTTATATATCTTAAATTTCGAATCCCTATACTAGAGATTTTGAGTCGTCGTAACGATGTTTTACGTAACATTCGTTTTGACTCAAATAAATGTTATAGTAAATGGTTTCCTTAAAAGAATGAAATATATACTTAATTTGATTTAAGTATATTGAATATTTTCAAGTGTTGAAAATAAATAGATCTGTGAATTACTTATTATTATATAAGTATGGAATTGCTTTTCCAATATGAAATGAACGTTTTTGAGATTTATCTTCTTAAAGATAAATCGAAATTGAATATTGAAAACGATTTGAGAATCGTATATCAGTAGATATTTTGAAATTATAAATTCACTATGGAATTTATAAAGAAAAGGGAAACTGTTTAGAAAAATAAACGTTGATTTATTTTTGAAGTGTGGAAATTTTATATCTAGTAAAGATATTTTGGAAGATAAATAATTTGGAAAATTATTTGGAATCTGATGATGTTGCACATCTTTATTGATAGTTAAATAACCGACTATCAATAATTACCTTTAGATAGGTATTTGTTGTGAATTGGATGAATTTAAATGCCACACTTTGTTTTTAAATAAACGCTCACTATTCGGGTTAGCCGGGAAAGGACCATGGGGTCGTATAACTCATTCCGAATATGTGATACGTCGTTATGAATTGCATTTGAAGACCGGTGTTGAAGACCGGATATTTTTGAAAACGGAAGGATTACCGTCGAGTTACTCTACATCGACCGATCTTCGATTTAGAGGTTTTATCACCCTTAGTGACGGGAAGTCCGGACGTGATTAGAAAATTATCCGGATGTGCAAGGGCTTCGTGAGAAGTGCCTTCGGTTCTGTTCGATCCCGGAACAGACTTATATGGATTGTGTGTCTGACGTTACAAATTTGAGATATAAAGCTGATTTCTTTCAAATACATTTCTGTTGGTGGTGGAGAATTTATTCTCTTAGCTTAACACCCTTCTCTGAGACGTACGAGCTCAGAGGTTATGTAGTTGAAATTTATCAGCGATATATCCCAATTTGGTAACGTGGCATACTGAGTGTTGCTGTGAAATGATCAGTGTTTGATCATTTGCGATATGATCATTGTTTGATCTTATATCTTTGTGATCATAGGTTGATCATTTTGTTTGACCCGAAGCAGGGCTTTGTAGAAAGCGTAGCTTTGTGGATGAGACTTCATCGAGCCTCACACCCCGGAAATGGTCGAAACAGGAAGGATGCGGCAAGGTTCTAGGGAGTAGCGCCCCTTAGTGTATGTCATTCCTTCTGGATAAAGGTGGTATCATGGTATGGAGCCCAGATACTTAACCTCTGTGGTTACTGCATTATTTTTACTATGTGGTTTGTTGCGAATCGGGGATCCTCGGGAAGATCGGTGACGATCGGGGGATGGCATACGCGTGTCAGTAGTTACCTATTTTTGCAGAGGTAACCCGGCCTTGTGTTGGCAGAGATCCGGTTAGGTTCTCGGGTCGTCTATTCCAGGGACGTACCCATCGTGGATAGGAAGTTCCTTAGCCTGACCATTTGTTGGAAATCCAAAGAAACAATACGAGCCTTTACGATTTCAATTGTATAACCTGTCTCCTCAGGAGGCAGCTATAGCAGGCATAATATAATGGTACCTATGCTGGCTAAGATTTATATTATACTTTCGAAATGTTTTCCACTATGCACTAATAATAATATCAAAAAGGTTTTGATTTTTGCGTAGTAAGCATCTTTGACTAACATAAGAAGAAATCTCCTCCAAGTCTGCGTTTGCATTGTGTGTGTGGTGGGAGGTCTTATGGTAGTTTCATTTTCCAAAAGCATTGCGAATTTGACTTTAAATCTTCTTGTTGTTTTAAAGATAAAACTGTTTTACGATCTCACACCAGTCACCATGACTGACTCGGAGTTTATTGTTCCCTTCTAAACTCTGGGTGCCCACAAATTTCCACATGGGCAGCCTAGAGTTATATTATCAGGATATTCTGGATATTCTGGAGCTTTGGAAGCAAGCTGGATGGCGAAACGTATCATCTATATTTTTGTATTATTCCGCTGTGTATTCTGTATGAGGACAAGTTATATAACTGTCCATTGTTGTATATGACTCTGATTGATGTATGTATAAACTGATATAGTTCTTTGTTTTAAAAGACTAGTGTTATCTATTATATATTGTTCCGCTGCGATGTGTAAGATTCTGATATTGCTTTCTGTTTTTGATGTTGTTCTGTTGTTCTTCTTCTTTCTTTCTTCTCTTTTTCTTCTATCTTCTTCTTCTACTTTTTCTTTTTCTTAAAACCCTCACTATTGGAGTTTCCGGCACTCGATTGCTCGACAGTCGATAAAGTGAGTATCGATGTCGAATTTTCGAAAGTCGAAAAGTCCCGTACGTGACACATAAACAAGGATTAATAATCACACCATTTATAATTAATTTAAAATGGATTAAATTAATTACCTTATCTCTAATTAATTTAAAGTAAATTAAATTAATTACTTCATTCTATAAATCCTGCTTACTTAACCATTAATTAATTACAAATCAATTAATTAATCATTCTCTAATTTCCATCTTAATTAATCACCCTTGATTAATTATCCTTTAATCACATTCAAGTAATTATCCTTTAATTAATTTCACAAATTAATTATCCTTAACCAAAAATGGTAATTAATCTTTAATTACTTCATTAATTAATTAATTAAAATTAATTACATTAATCCTTAATTAATTATATTAATTAATTACTCAAAATCACTTATTATTGATTAATTAATCTTAATTAATCAACCCTTAATTACATTATTAATTATATAAATTAATGATCCCTAATTACATTTTTAATTAATTATTCTATTTAAATTAATTACATTAAGTAATTAATCTTTACTTAAACCACAATTATTAATCACCCTTGATTAATCCCATTCAGTAATTTACTACCCTTAATTACTTCATTTAATAAATTAATTACTCCTTAATTAATTATCTTAATTAATCCCTTGATTAATTACACAAAGTAATTTAATCCAAATTACTTCCATTATTAAATCATCTTCAACTTATTACATCAAGTAATTACCATTAATTACTTCACTAAGTAATTACACTTCATTTATTACATTAAGTAATTACTTATCAAATCATCCAGTGATTATCTTAAATTAATTAAACTTAATTAATTAACTTAAACTAATCAAATTTATTTAATTAATTACCTTGAGTAATTAATTCCTTTAATTACTTTCATTAAGTAATTATACTTAACCAATTTCACAATTGATTATCTTTAATTAATTAATCTAATTAATTATTAAAATTAATCACATTTATTAATTATTAAATAATCTTAAGTTAATGATCTTCATTAACTATTAACAATTCTTAATTTCTTTTCTTAAGAAATTAAACTTAGATTTAGGGCTGTTATGGTAACGGTAAATTTACCATTACCATACCATTACCAGCCAATCGGTTACCATTTTCGAGTGAAATCGGTATACCAGTTTAATCGGTATGGTAACGGTAAATTTACCATTTTCTACGGTAAATCATCGGTAACATTTCTTCAATACCAGCGGTAACGGTAAATTTACCAGTCAATTTATAATACATGTATATTCATGTAACATGCTTTATTATAGGCATTCAGAACCAAGCAAATGATTAAATTTAGTTTATTAACTAAGTGAAATAATGTTAAATACACTTCACTTCTTTCTCATTTATGTTTTTTTATTAAGTAACACTATAAATTGTATAATGAAGCACCGTTATGGTCTGAATACGTGTTATGTTACTCACCTTTGTTAGACAAACGGTAATTTACCATTACTAGTGTAACGGTTACCAGATTATCGGTACACCAGTCTTCGGTATACCAGCCTATCGGTAACGGTAATGGTAAGCAATTTTTGCTTACCAGTAAAAATGGTACGGTAATGGTATTTGTGAAATGGTAACGGTAACCATTACCATAACAGCCCTACTTAGATTAATCAATATTAATCACAAATTAATTTATCTTAATAACAAATTAATTAATCTTTAATTATTTAATTAATTTAAGTTTTGACTGTAACTTAATTAATCTTTAATTACTTAATTAATTAATATTTAATCATTAATTTAAAATCTAATCTCATCAAATTAATGATCCTTAATTCCAAATTAATTATTCCTTAAATAATTAATCTTAAACCTTAATTACTGGATTTAAGACCCTTAATCACTTAACTAACCCAAATTATTAATTAATTAAATTAATTAATCCATTTTAATTATCTTAATAATTTAATGAATCATAAATCATTAAATTCTATTTATCTTTAAGTTAAAACTTTATTATTATGAATGATTAAATTATCATTATCAAAAGCATTTTAAAAATAATTTGCCTTTAAACTTACTTTTAAATTCCATTTAAATTTAAGATTTAAAATGAATACAAATTTAAATTTAACAAAGTTTAAACAATTTAAAATCCTTTAATTTCACATGTTAAAGAAATACATACCTTATAAAAGAAGCTTAAAGAATTTTAAACCAAATTCATTTTTAAATTCAAATCAATTTAAAATATACTTTAAACATTTTAAAGTTGATAAACAATTTAATTTTATAAAACTTTATTTATTTCAAAACTAGGATTCAAATTTAGTTTTGAATCCATATTTTAAATTTGGTTTAAACTCTGTCTAAACCTATGCTTCAAATTTTAAAATCAAATTTGAAACTTTAAAAGCATATAGGTTTTTAAACCTATAACCAAGCAAATAACCCGAGCCACCTACAAATGCTTCGAGCCAAACCATTCATTACTTCGAGCAAATACTCGAATTACTCGAGAGTTACTCGAGTTCAAAAACCCTACAACACACCAATCTTCACTAGTCACAAACCACTGCACCGTCCATATGCACGGTGGCTCCGACCCTCTCCAGTCATCATCGATGGCCTCAACATATCAGCAAACATCCATGCAACCCATCATGATCATCAGATCGTGACCATCAACTCGAAATCGAATTCGAGTATGTTAACCAAACCTGGAACCAAAAGAGCAACACCTGAAAACCACTCGACCTCGCATCTCCGACCATCGTCACGTCTGAGATTCTGACCAAACCATTGTCAACGTTCCAGCTACAACCTCCTTTAGTTCTATCGAACTCGATCACCCAGAGACATAGAGATGATCACAAATTCTTAACCCAGCCAAACTAGGTTTAGAAACTTCCCAGATCAACCATCATCGCCACGGTCATCTACACACCCATCCATTATTTTTCCTCCACTCACCGATCATCCTACTATCATCGGAAGAAACCCCGACATTCCAGATCCTCGGGATCATCAGAAACCTCTTAAATACCCATTTCTGGTCAAACCAGAAATGCCCTCAAATCCCACTACTAAAAATAGTAATTTTTGTTTCAAAAATCAAGTTTTAGTTTAAGCATTTGATTCATATACCTGAATCCCTGAATCATGATAATTGAATATTAACTTATTTAAGTTGGCACTGTTGTTTTAATATTTCCAGAGGCAATACAGATTATTTTAACTTAAACAAGTTTTTAAACTAAAATCTATGATAAAACAAACATATTTTGTTCAAGACATAAGTACTAATAAAGATTGGATCAAGAGCAATTGATTTATGATTAGATCTAGAACCTGGAAACTAAAATCAGAGAAAGCATCCAAACACATAGCAATGCACACAACAAAATATTTATATATATATACACACAGAGTTTTAAAATATATTCACAAACATACTTGTTTCTAGAGATGAACATGCAACATAATTATATACTTAAATTTTAAATAGTGATGTTACTCACCGCCAATATGAAGAACAGAGCCTCTAATTGAAAAGCTTTTTGAATCATTAAAACTGAAAAATGCTTTGAAAGTTGCTAGTTGAAACCCTTTTTGATCTTCATGTTTGTGTTGAGTTGAATTGTTGTTATGGTTGAATTGTTATTTAAGTTTGTAATGGTGCTTATTTCTGATTTACTCAGTTTGGATGGACGAAAATGAAGTGAGGAGATTGATATATGTGTAACAAGTATACAGGTGATTTTTTTACTAGTACAACAAGGTCAGATATTTTTCTTTTCTTGGAGGCTGAAATGATCTTATTTGTGTGCTAGAGATATAGCATTTAATGTCATTTTCTCCTTCATGTCTACATATACTTATCCTTTATTTCTTGTACATACAAGAATATATCTTTTCCTTTTTGTCTATTCTAACTTAAATACTTATTTTTATTTCTTTTAAAACTTAAACCACTAAACACTTAATTTACAGTTATTTATTTTTATACTTATGAATTACTTTTTAGAGAAAATAAAATAAAACTATTTATATATATACAAATAACAGCTTATACAAATATCTTTAAAATCCAAAACATTTTAAATATCTACCCTTTTTAATTTCAAGACTTTTAAATTCAAAATAAATTCTAAAATCCAATTTTAAAATCAAGTTATATATATACATATATAACAACATATTTAATTTGAAAATAACACTTCTATTTTAAAATCTATTTATATATAAAACAATACATTAATAATGTTATTTGAAAATAATAATTTGTCAAATTTAAATAATTTATAAAAGAGATTATAAATTCCTATTATTATTAAATGAATTAATATATCATATTTACTAAACAATAATTTAAAACAAACCTTTTAACTAATCTTAAACTTAAGCTAAGATAAAATTTAATCAATTAAACATTTATCTTAAATATTTTAAAACTGTATATTTTAAATTAAATCATAATTTCCAAATTACCAAAATATATTAGAATTTAAAAACAAGATTTATTTATTTATTAAATTCAAACCAAAGATTTCTATTTACAATATAATCAAATATATACACATTATAAATAGAAAACAATTTATTAGCTTTTAAACGGATAAAATCACCAATTAAATATTTATTAAAACAAGATTATTAAATCAATTTAAATTTATCAACAAAAATTATCAAATCAATTTAAATTTCAATACAGATTATTAAATTGATCAAAAATTCTGGGATATCATAGTATACTAACCTATTTCAGCATGGATAGCTATAACAATCCGTCCTCACAATTGCTAATAAATACAACAATGAACACAGCGGAAAAATAACCATATACGTGAATACGTCTCTGGGCCCCTAGATTATCTCCTAAAGATCCAAAGCATCCAACTAAAATATGTAAATATGCTCGGTCCGACCCGAGCATTACAATAAATAACACCCGAGTCAGTCTGGAAAACCAGCATTGGAAACACACCCAAATGGATTTTAAAGTTTTAGAAACCTTTGAAATCAAAAGTATCTCATAAGAGCACGCTGCACATAAGCACGGATGGGTTTTTACCTTACGACAACCAAAGCCTTGAATATAAAATTCTCTGATATTATAATAATGTCTAAGGGTAAAATAATAATAATCAAGTAGCTTTGATGCTCGTGAGTGTACATCACAACAATATTAGGTACATAATAAAAAACTGATAAGGCTCGTTCACTAATTGTGTAGGATTCCATGGAGGTGCCCTCGGTACATCGAGAACGGTCCTCCTGCACAAGGATCAGAGATGTCCTCCCGAAGTATCATACATCCCGAGTGATGTACCATAGGAAAAACATAGATGGTCTTGCTAAGACTGACTACATCGCCCAGGCATGCATAACAATTGTAAGTAATGTCTAGGAGGAGCCGACTGCACCCTATGGTTTTGTCAATCCTACTGGCCATGCCTCATATCTCTAGTTTCAGTCATTACCGCTGATGAGGCTATGTCCAGCGTTCCAGCTCATGTACCGCCACCGAAATAGATCATGGAATCCCACATGGATTCCCATAACCCAAAGGGTCTCGGAACCATACATGGATTCCCATATCTCAAATAAATCTTAGAATTACACACGGATTCCCATAACCCAACGGGTCTCAGAACCACACATGGATTCCATAATCTCCATATATCACGAAAGTCCTCCATGGAACTGTATATGGTTTCAGAGTGGTTACGGTATTTTAGTCATCTCTTACGAGTACACTCTTCCATTTCCCTGGCGCTCCAAAAAAGAATCGTCGATTTTTTGGAATGCTCAATACCGGTTCTTCAGGAAATAATCAGACAATACACAAAAGCGGGGATCAACCCCTAACCGTTTAAGTGAACGGATCTCCTCATCATTTGTCCTAGAAGAACAAAACGTGTTTATACGTACAGTATAGCACCACCGACGGTAACTGTACCATATAATTCCCGTGCTTCTCCTAGATATTTCCAGAGTTAAAATCCTTTGGTGTTAAGTAGATATTATTTCCGTACCACCAAAATTAAGAAGGATTACATATTTAGGCCAAGATTTGATAGTCGATTATTTAACTATCAACAAACACACATCCAAATCAAGGATTTATTCCATAGGGGAAACCAACATTGGTCAAGCACATAAGCAACCACTAGCCTTCTTGAATAAATTTTCCACTCATAAAGATTACTTTGTAAATTACGTGTACAAAAATACTTTTACAAAGGTATATCCACAAATCCCCATATTTTCAATACTTAGAAAATATTCATATACTTATCTCAACGGTATAAGTATATTCACACTCATTACACCTCGCAACCTAGAAAATGCACCCATATAATTATCTCAATGGTATAAGTATATTTACAAAATTGAAAAAGATTTTCTTTTTATTCGACTCTCAAATCATTTATAAATTCCTTATAATTCTCTTAAACCATTTATAAACCATTCTATAACCTCTGAAAATCATTTATAAACTCTTTTATAAAAATTTAATCACTTATAAATATTTTTGTAAATTTTCTAAAATCATTTATAAACTTTTTTATAAAAATTTAATCACTTATAAATATTTTTGTAAATTTTCTAAAATCATTTATAAATCCTTTATAGATCCATAAACTATTTATTTTCCCAAAACACCTTTTAACAAAACAATTCCATCAACTAAACACTTGTCAATAGCAAGTTACTATTTAAAACATCCACTTACAAATCTATAAACCCTTTTCTTAAACTCATTTTATAAATATCTAACCATTTTATAAAACTCTTTCACCTTGAAATAATCATCTCTTAAGTCTTCAAACCATTTTATAAACTCCTTTTATAAAATCTAATTCTTACAGCTCAATTTATGAATCTCGAACATACTTACTTCTAAATAGTATTATATAATAATTATTTAAATTAAACATTATGAATAAATAAATAATTATTATTAATCTTAAAACATCTTAAAATAATAGTTAATCATTTTAAAAATAATACTGATTAATCTTTACCCTTATCATAAATAATAATAGTTTATTTTCAAAACCATATTAATAAATCCTTATTATTAATTTCAAACCATAATTGTTCTTAAAATAATTGACCTTCCAAAATAGTAATATAATTAAATAACTTTAAAACAATACTAATATAATTAAATAACTTTAAAAAATATTAATATAATTAAATAACTTTAAAATAATATTAATATAACTAAATAACTTTTAAAACAATGTATTAATATAATTAAATAACTTTAAGATAATATATTTCTGAAAACCCAATTTTGGATTTAAAAATCATTTCCTGTCTTAAAAACCAATTTCAACTCAAATGGCAATTTATAGTATTTTTAAAATACTAATTTGAGGCCAATAGCCACCAAACGCTTAACCAATACTGATATTGATTTCTTATTACTACTAGGCTTCCGTTTTTAACATATAACGATGTGATAACCCATGTTTCCAACAAATCAGGTTTATTATCCAATAATTCATATAACCGAAATATTATTGAAATCAATTTAATAATAGCGAGGAATCCCATTGGATCGCTCCAACCTATCCCCTGCATCGCAGCTTGTATATATCAACACACACACACACACACACATATATGTAAATAAAAATCAACAGTGGTGAGGAATCATGTTGGATCCCTCCAACCTGTTACCCTACATCACAACAATATATAATCATAAAAGCATAAATCAACCTCTTCGAAGTAGGATCATATACAGGTCATCCGCTCTAACACGGGAACGTAATAGGGTCTCCTCTGCTCCAAGGGCGGGAATATATCCGAACAAACTAATAAATATAGTAGTTCATCCAAACAATCATTCAATAATTTTGGTCAACTATATATCATACTAGTTAACCAAAAAGGTGAGTTTAACTCACCGAAATTTTCTGTTGTCGTCGAGGCGTTCCGGTTTGGAACTAAAATAGAACGACGTCCGATTTTAGCCCAAATTTCAACTATCCCCAAATTCATCCAAACCATTTACATTGTGAAGCTTTCGTCGTTACGAGCGCACGCAAAAATCTATGCCTCAATTGGACTCCTATGAGAGAGGTATTAAAATTTTAAGTTATCGATTTTTAAATTAATAATAAAATAACTAATTACATGATAAACTTTTAGTTACGTTTAATAGTATAATAACCTTGCTTAAAATTATAACTCGCCTTCTTCTACCTTCCCCATCATGTTTGATTCCAACCCAAACGAATGAAACTTCCTCGAGCCGCCACCGCTACAGCCACCTGCAAGCGCCCGCATCATCACCCTATGCCCCATCGACCTCGACAAGCTTCCACTCCCAACCACGTCGCATATAAAAGCCCCATCATCAAGAATTCCATCCACAACCAAACTCCATTCATCTTCCAATTCCCGCCGCCTTAGATCGTTGTTAGCCATAAAACGTCGACCACACATAGCTCTCATTCCCACAAACATTTCTCCTTTAGACCCCATCGCCCCTAGGTCTACTGAAACACCACAATCGGCTAACTTTGCTTTCGCCGATCATCCACAAACTGCGCCCACCTCATCACGATCCAGCAAGATCCGACCGTCCATTTTCTTCGTCTCGAAGTTGGCAACATCTTGTTAGTTGACAACTTTCTTTGGTAACGCTGCTAGTGGTCCAAAACGATTAGGGTAGTTGGATTGGTCATCTTTGTTTAAACTTTGGTTTTCTGCCAAAAATAAAATTTAAAGAGAGGGTTGTGTTTTATAATGGGAACATTGTATGGTTAAGGCATGATGGGGGTATGGGCTGGAGTGTACAAGCATGGGTAGAGTATGGTAATATATATATATATATATATATACATATATTTCCAAATTAAAATATAAAGTTACAAAACGCCCGAAATTTTGAACTCCTATCGAGACGTGCCGCATGGTGTTCTATATGTAATACCCCTATTTCGAACACAATGGAACTAGTCTCAAAGCCTAATTCGATCATATGTAGAAGATAGCTTTCCAAACCTAGTTATTTTATATAAATTCCTAAGATTAATTTATAGGCGTTTCGATGTCGCACGTCTAAACGATACGTCCAACCACCATGAAATTCGATGGCATATTATAACTCATTATTACGGAATAAATGAAACTGGTTTCGTCGAAATCCGAGACAATGCCCTAGAAGGCTATTTCTACACGTTAATTAAAACGAATCATTATAAAAACCAAATTAAACACTTTTAAATCTAAATTAAAGTTTACTATATTCATTCTTATTTAAACAGAATTTAAATCAACTTTCAAAAATCATTTTTATTTGTATTAAATTCAGGATTAAATTATTTAAGAATTCCAAATATTAAATTTAACAATTTTAATTATCAAATAAATCGTTATACTTGAAATTCAAGTAATTTAACTTATAAAATTAACTTTTCAATATTTAAAAATCAATTAAATATTCAAAATTCGACTGACTAAAATTTTTGGTCGTTACATCCTTTCCCCCTTAAAAGGAATTTCGTCACCAAAATTGCCAAGGTAAGAAAAATGCCCTAACCCATTGCATTTTGAAACAAATTAGTTAAAATAGTTTTCCAAATTATTTTAAGCCTTTAAGCTTTCCAAAATCAATTTGTTGAAACTTCATTATCACCTTTCCTAAGCTATTAAATTTATTCATAGATTCCAACTAAGATCATTCCATTCAATAATTTTAGGTTATAACTCAAAATCAAATTTTAGTTATCAAAAATTTATTCAAAATTTCTTAAAATTTCTCAAATTTTTTTTAACTCTTTAATTTACAGAAAATTTCGGCAGCGTCTCCTTTGCACTGCCAGATCGGAACAACTACAAATCGCCACTACGGCCCAAACTAACAAAAGATAACAAAAGCAAGTGCTCAATCATAAAACCATCAAATCAAACTCCAATTTAAACATGTGTCTTTTAGTTGGGCAACCTAATTTTACTTATGAAACCAAAGGCATCAAACTAACTTTTGCTTTTATACACCTGCATATTATTTACCAATGATATCTAATCATATAATTCATAATCATATTATTCTGCAATTTCAATTTCAACACATAATTTACTTAAGCCCGTACGATGTACATATATCATGCGTATGCAATATCATATCTGATCGCTCACTCGATCACACAATCTCACT
The DNA here is from genome assembly GCA_030737815.1 of Allium fistulosum. Lineage (NCBI taxonomy): Eukaryota > Viridiplantae > Streptophyta > Magnoliopsida > Asparagales > Amaryllidaceae > Allium > Allium fistulosum. The sequence continues at coordinate 406,385,475 of CM060904.1, read as the reverse complement.
TCCGAACTAGTATCGTTCACTCGACTACTCTAGTGTGGACTCAGATCCGGTTCCTTGAAAAGAAACCGCCATTCTCCTTGCATAGCCATATACTATGATAGATAACTCTAGAATCAATCAAAAATCCATATCCAGTGTTCGCCGTTGATCGAGTGAAAAATCCTTGTTCAGACCGATGTAAATCAACTCGAAATCATGTGCTCAAATCTGGATCAAACCGTTAAGCGAATAAAATAATATATGTACAACTTACGTATTTATTTCAATTGATTTCTTAGCTATACCAATTTTTTTTTATTCACATTCATTTTATTCTCATTCACTTTATTCTCATTCATTTTATCTACATTCAATTATTCACATTCAGTTGATCTACATTCAATTATTCACATTGCTTTATTCACTTTCATTTATTTACTTAGTATATTTATTTCAATACTAATATCACTTTAGAACCATTCTATGTTTAATCAACATTTCACTCCATACTAAATTCATTTATGAATCATTTCATAAAATTTTACTTAAGTTTATAAACATTTTATACAACACTTCTCATGTTTTATTACCACTTCACAACTTAAGTCCATATCCATTTCAAATTAATTTCAATTCCATTCAACTTACTTCATTAATTCACACCATTATTCCATTCTATCAAACAACATTCTAAGCTATATCCAATTCATTATTCATTTAATTAGTTCATTCATTAATTCATTTCAAATCACAATCAATTTCATTTCAAAAATTATTTTATTTAACCTAACTTAGGCTAAATTTCTTTTCAAAATTCATTTTATTTAACTTACCTTAAGTTAAATTTTATTGTAGTTTTGAATTTCTCAACATTCATATTCAAAAAATTTAAAATTTTGTTTTACTTACTAATTCTCAAAATTTATAAGTTATAAAACTTATTTTCTCATATTTTCATAGAACACTTAAACGAAAATTTCCAAAGGTTAAAGACCTTGGCCTTACTTCAAATTATTTTGAAACAATACTATAAATAATTTCTTTGAATTTCAAAACATACTTTTAAATTTTAAAATCAAAACTAGTTTTACCAAAACAAATCTCCAATGGTAGCAATTCCTCTCTTGGAAACCCGAAAATGAAAGTGGATGATGTTGTAGTCATCATCGAAATTATTTTCTAGCGACCGAAGTAAGTTTAGTGCTTTTAGTTCTTCTAAATTTATTTTTAAATATTTCCATTCAAAAATATTTTCCAAATAGTGTTGTTAATATTTTCCAAAACTTCGAAAAAACAATTTTCAAAATCAACGGGATTTAAATTCTCAAATTCTCAGCTTTTAAATCCTTTTAATTTATAATCCGCTTTTATAAATCGTATGTATATAATTTCACTTTGGTTATATAAAACCATTTCTTAATTTTTAATCGTTGTTTACATTATAGTAATAACAACAAATTTTATAACAACAAATGGTAATAATCAAATATTGCCATTCACTAACACAAACACACCATATATACTATAATAATTTCTGAAAAATTATTCCTTTATATATGAAATATAATCGAGGTAAAATTATTTCATTTACCCAATTTCAAACAACACCATGTTGAATTGCTCCGCTAAAGTGTTTAAAGACCCCTATCAATAATGTTAACTGCTCGTATTCACCAAAATCCATAAGCCACTCAACAAATCAATCAACACAATATAAAACATTTTTATATCACTAACAAATATGTGCTTATATATACACACACTCAAACTCATAAAAGGGTGCTACTGACCCTATCTCTAATGAGTACCCCACCAAAGCAAAGGTTCTCGGTTAACCTTTAGCACTGATACCAAGTGTAATGACCGGGATTTTCCACCCTCGAAAATCAACACTAATACGTCCACTATATTGCATGTCGAAAAATCGAATGCTGAAAAACCCGATTATTAAGGAAAAAGAAAGTAGGAAGAAGATAAAAAGAAAACTAAACAATACAGAATGTCACAGCGGAATGAATAATCTACAATATACAATAAATCGTTGCGTAAGAAGAAACTGTAATGTGTGTATATACAAAACATCAATCGGAGTATACTAACCTATTTCAACGTGGATAGTTATAACAACCCGTCCTCACAATTGCTGACAAATACAACAATGAACACAGCGAAAAAATAACCATATACGTGAGTACGTCTCTGGGCCTCCAGCTCGTCCCTTGAAGCTCCAAAGCATCCAACTAAAATATGTAAATATGCTTAGTCCGACCCAAGCATTATAATAAAATAACACCCGAGTCAGTCTGGAAAACAAGCGTGAGAAAACACACCCAACTAGACTTTAACGTTATAAAAACCTTTGAAATCAAAAGTATCTCGTAAGACCACACCGCACATAAACACGGATGGGTTTTTACCTTACAATAACCAATATAAAATTCTCTGATATTATAATAATGTCTAAGGGTGAAAATAATAATAATCAAGTAGATGTGATGCTCGTGAGTGTACATCACAACAATACTAGGTATATAATCAAAAACCGATAAGGATCATTCGCTAATTGTGTAGGATTCCATGGAGGTGCCTTCAGTACTTTGAGAATGGTCCTCCTGCAGAAGGATTCAGAGATATCCTTCTGAAGTAGCATACATCCCTAGTGATGTACTATAGGAAAAACATAGCTAGTCTCGCTAAGACTGAGTGCATCGCCCCATGCATGCATAACAACTATAAGTAATGTCTAGGAGGACCTGACTACACCTTATGGTTTTCCAACCCTACTGGCTATGCCTCCTATCTCAAGTGTTAGTCATTATCGTTGATGAGGCTACGTTCGGCGTTCCAGCTCACGCACCGCCATTAAATAGATCACGGGATTCAACATGGATTCCCATATCCCAACGAGTCTCAGAACCACACATGGATTCCCATATCTCAAATAGATCTTAGAATCACACACGGATTCTCATACCCTAATGGGTCTCGGAACAACATATGGATTCCAACATCTCCATATATCACGAAACTCCTCCATAGAACCGTATATGGTTTCAAAGTGGTTACGGTTTTCGAGTCATCTCTTGCGAGTACACTCTTCCATTTTCCTATCGCACCAAAAATGAATCGTTGATTTTTTGAAATGCTCAATACCGGTTCTTTAGGAAATAATCAGACAATACATAAGAGCAGAATCACCCCCTAACTGTTTAAGTGGACGGATCTCCTCATCATTTGTCCTAGAAGAACAAAAGGAGTTTATAAGTCCAGTATAGCACCACCGACGGTATTTGTACCATATAATTCCTGTGTTTCTCCTAGATATTTTCAGAGTTAAAATCCTTTGGTGTTAAGTAAGGAATATTTCCCTACCACCAAAATTAAGAAGGATTACATATTTAAGCCAAGATTTGATAGTTGGTTATTTAACTATCAACAAACACACATCCAAATCAAGGATTTATTCTGTAAGGGAAACCAAAATTGGTCAAGCATACCAGCAACCACTAGCCTTCTTCAATAAATTTTCCATTCATAAAGATCATTTTGTAAATTACTTGTACAAAAATACTTTTACAAAGGTATATCCACAAATCCATATATTTTCAATACTTAGAATATATTCATATACTTATCTCAACGGTATAAGTATATCCACAAACCAGTTTCAACTCAAATGGTAATTTATAGTAGTTTTAAAATACTAATTTGAGGCCAATAGCCACCAAACGCTTAACCAATATTGATATTGATTTCCTATTACTACTGGGTTTCCGTTTTTAACACATAACGATGTCATAACCCATGTTTCCAACAAATAAAATTTATTATCCAATAATCTATATGATTAATAAAGAGAATTCAACGAATAGATTTCCTCAGTGTCCTTTTGATTTTCCAAAATTACCCTTATCCATCAAAGGAATCTCACTATAGTTTTGCAAGCTCAACCACCATCCCTCTTTCACCATCCATCAATGGAATTTTGCTATCAATTTACCATCAACACCATCAACAAAATTGCTTAAAATAAAAGTGTTGTGACTATCAAAGGTTTTGCAATTATAGCATATATCCATCCATTAACTTATTTTTTTTAAATAAAAATCAAATATATCCAACTATTAGATGCATGTACATGCGTATTATACTAGTTCATATAACTGAAATATCATTGAAATCAATTTAACAATAATGAGGAATCCTGTTGAATCCCTCCAACCTATCCCCCTACATCACAGCTCATATATATATATATCTATATATGTAAATAACAATCAACAATGGTGTGGAATCCTGTTGAATCCCTCCAACCTGTTCCCCTGCATCATAAATCATATAATCATAAAAGTATAAATCAATCGCTTCAAGGTGGGACTATATACAAAGGGTCATCCACTCTTACAAGGGAACGTAATAGGGTCTCATCCGCTCCAGGGCCAGGAATATATCCAAACCAACTAATAAATATAGTAATTCATCCAAACCATCATTCTATAATTTTTATCAACTATATATCATGCTAGTTAACTAGAAAGGTGAGTTTAACTCATAGAATTTTTTTTTGAGGCATTCCGGTTTGGAACTAAAACCGAACAACGTCTGATTTTAGCCTTAATTTCAACCGTCTCCAAATTCATCCAAACCAGTTCAATTGTGAAGCTTTCGTCGTTACGAGCATAATGCAAAAATCTACGCCTCGATTGGACCTCGTATGAGAGAGTTATTAAAATTTTAAGTTATTGATTTTTAAATTAATAATAAAATAACTAATTACATGATTAGTTTCTAATTACGTTTAACAGTATAATAACCTTGCTTAATATTATTACCCGCCTTCTTCTATCTCCTCCTCGCGTTTGATTCCAACCTAAATGATAGAAACTTCATCGAGCCGCCGCCGCTACGGCCACCTGCAAGTCGCCACATCATCACCCCATGCTCCGCCGACCTCGACAAGCTTTCACTCCTAACCACGTCGCCTATAAAAGCCCCATCACCAAGAATTCCATCCACAACCAAACTCCATTCATTTGCCAATTCCCGCTGCCTTAGATCGTCGTTAGCCATAAAACTTCGGCCGCATATAGCCTCATCCCTACAAACATTTCTTCTTTAGACCTCATCGTCCCTAGGTCTACCGAAACGTCACAATCAGCCAACTTTTCTTTCGTCAATCATCCATGAACTGCAGCCACCTCATCATGATCCAGCAAGATCTGACTATCCATTTTCTTCGTCTCGACGTTGGCAACATCTTGTTAGTTGACAACTTTCTCTGGTTATGTTCCTAGTGGTCCAAACGATTAGGGTCGTTGGATTGGCCATTTTTGTTTAAACTTTGTTTTTCTGCCAAAAATGAAATTTAAAGAGAGGGTTGTGTTTTATAATGGGAACATGGTATGGTTAAGGTATGATGGAGGTATGGGCTGGAGTGTACAAGCATGGGTAGAGTGTGGTAATAATATATATATATATATTCCAAATTAAAATATTAAGCTACAAAATGCCCAAGAATTTCGAACTCCTATCGAGACATGCCGCTTGACGTTCTATATGTACTACCCTTATTTCGAACACAATGGAAATAGTCTCGAGGCCTAATTCGATCATATGCAGAAGGTAGCTCTTCGAACCTAGTTATTTTATATAAATTCCTAAGATTAATTTATATGCGTTTCGATCTCGCACGTCCAAACGATACATTCAATCGCTATGAAATTCGATGGCATATTATAATTCATTATTACTGGTCCAATGAAACTGGTTTCATCGAAATCCGAGTCGGCGCCCGGAAGGCTATTTCTACACGTTAATTAAAACGAATTATAAAAACCAAATTAATCACTTTTAAATCTAAATTAAAGTCTACTATCTTCATTCTTATTTAAACAGAATTTAAATCAACTTTCAAAAATCATTTTTATTCATATTAAATTCAGGATTAAATTATTTAACAATTCTAAATATTAAATTTAACAATTTTAATTATCAACTAAATCGTTATATTTGAAATTCAAGTTATTCAATTTATAAAATTAACTTTTAAATATTTATAAATCAATTTAATATGCCAAATTCGACTAACTAAAATTCTGGGTCGTTACATAATTCCTTATTATGTTTCACATAACACTAGTCTTCTTTTTTAAGAAATTTATAAAGAATTATAGTATTAACAATTTCTTTTGAGGAAATACGTAATTCCAATGTATTAAGGTAAAAAAATCCTTAAGTATAACTAAAGTAATGTAAGTAGGAATAATACCAATAATTTAAATGAAAAACCTAAAATATGTAATTTAAGACGGTGTAGAAAACAAACGGTAAACAAAGAAGATACAATTAAATAAATAGAGAAGTAATAAGTCTAAATAGGCAATTAAAGAGAGTCATTAGTTAAAAAGGAAACAGGGGATTTCATCCAATAATGTTAAACGGAAAGGAAATAATAAATTATACTTAAGTTGATAAATTAGAAATGGATAACAAATGATAGTAAATGGCAAGGATAAATCAAAAGTAAGTTATGCAAGATTTATTGAACAACAACGATTGAAAGTGAAGGAAAGTAATAATTAAATGAATAAATAATTAAATATATGTTATGACATGTGATATATATATATATATGTGTGTGTGTGTGTGTGTGTGTGTGTGTGTGTATACAACCTAGTAAATAAGTATGACATAATCATTAGAGTGGTTGAAATGCGAGGTCAGTAGTGTTACACAATAGAAGTCTGCTCACCATAAGGAGCTACCAGCAGTTATGTATACATTATACTGATGTGGGACATATCCAACCATAGGATATGGTCCAGATTTTACACTTGTGTAAAGATAAAGGAATACCCTAATAGAAAGTGGAGTCTGCCTCAAAAATATTAAAGGGGGGTATTGCCTTGATTGTGTAAGGCAATCTAAATAGGATAGTGAGTAGCTTGACGCTATATCAGCAGGTGCGACACCAAATTAGAAGTAGGAGCTACATAGGTTGAGTGCGTTATTGGTCCAGAGTTGTCAAAATGGGAAAGGCAGGTTTACACCTAGCTGGCTTCGCCTCCTACTAGGGTAGGCAATGTTGGGTAATGCACAGCCACAGTTGTTTGCTAGATTGTTTTTAGAGCAAGGCTAGTTAATCCATAGAAGAGTTCTTTCAAAAATTATTGCGTAGTCCCTAGAGATGAGTCCACAATAGGAAGCAGACGGGTTAGTAATCTCTAAGGCGAGATAGAATACAACTAAATTTTTGTAATGCCGTTATTAGGCACTAATAGGAGGTTATACTTTGTACGTGGGTAATTTGGCCTAAACATTGATGATGATGACCAACGGTGTAGAATTATAGATACATGCGAGCATAGTATCTTGGTCCAAAGGGGGACTGTGATACTTATGTGTGTATATATATGTGTGTGTATATATATGTATATATATATATATACGTAAGTAGTTATAGCTAACTTTGGGTAGATGAGGTATATCGAACGTAAACATGGAGTCGAGACGACTAAGTAATGTTATGTACAAAATGTATAATTAATCAGTCACCAAAACGTTGTTCTGACCTCCTCCTCATTACAACCTAAAGGATGGCTTTAGAGGGATAGGTACTGTTTCTAAGCGGGAACAATAGAAGGGCAATTTTCCTAATTAATGCTCGGCTTTAACAAGGACGGTAGACATTGGAAGTGTCAATCTTGGTCCGTAATTATATGTTTTATTATACTTTACTATTCTGCTATTAATTATATCGATAATACTCGGATATGCATTTATTTGTTTATTTGCAGGATACAAAACCAACAATCCGTACTTTAGTAGACTTGGTTTTCGATTTATTGAAAATTCAGGCCCATTAGGGTGCGGGTTGTCATAGAAATAGTTTAAATGTTTAGGAAATATTAATGCATAAATATTAGATAGCTAATAGATTAATAAATGCACATCTCCGTCGTGCTATGACATCTCCGAAATCAACACACGTCCTCTCTATTCTTTCCACCTTTTTTTCTTTGATAGGTAGATAAAGATAACTGGTGGTGAATTCAAAGAAATGATGGTGTGATAGCAACGTGCACTTACATATTTATTTGCTATCTACTATTTATTTGATATTTCCTAGACTTTTAGAATATTTCCTTTTTCGGTATTTGGAGATATTTTGTAAATAGAGACTATCAGTTATAGTTATTTTATTTATTTAGGATTATGTTATTTTTCAGTATTATATTTATAACTCACACTATGAGTTGCAAATAATGTGGATTTTCCTAAATAGATCTGTGAATTTTTTGATATTTTACCTCGAAACGATCCATCATCAATCGCATCTATAATGTCGGGGCCACTTTGTACAATGATTCGAGATGTCATAGATAACAGGTTGTTACAGGACAGCTAATAAAAGATTTTATCAGTGATGGTGAAGCATAATCCAAAAGTAGATACCAAATAATAATATCGAAGATCCATTAATTTAGGCCCATTCTCATTCTGGTATAGGTAAACTGATAGAAGGTATGTGCATGAGACACCATAATTAGCCCTAAGCACAAGTGAGAGAACGATTGAATTAAGGGTGTGCCCTTAGGGCAATTATGTAATTTATTTCCTAACTAAACTCTTATAATTTGATGCAGCGCAACCTACAACTTTCAAAGGCATAAGTCGTACACGACTTAAGGAAGTAGACATAAGTCGTCCACGACTTAAAGGAGCGCCACGAGGTAACAAAGTAGCAGCGCGAGTTGAAGGCTTAAGTCGGCTACGACTTAAGGGAAATGTTTTGAGTCGTCCACGACCTAACTGGAAACCAGAGGGGGAAGATGCTTTGAGTTCGCGACCTAACGAAGCGACTATAAGTCGTCCACGACTTAACAAGAATGATAAGGGTGAAGCGAGATATACTGAAGAAGAAAATCAACGACTTAAGATAAGTCGTCTACGACATACGACTTAGTTAAGTCGTCTGGTTTCCTTAAGTTGTGAACTGGGTTAAGTCGTCTGTTGTTGAGTCACGACACCAGTTAACTCGTGAACATGGATAAGTCGTCAGGTTTTGAGTCGTATGTCTTGACGTTGTAATATATGTGTATTTTCTTAAGTCGTGAGTCGTGGATGTCTGAGTTTCTTATAAGTCGTGTGTCGTTGGTTTCTTGAGTCGTGTACTTTTTAAATGAGGTATTGATTTTGTTAAGTCGTTAACGACCTAAGTAGGTCATGTGTCGTAACATTGTGTAAACATTTGCTGTGTAACAGTTGAGTCGCTGTTGAGGATAAGTCATCGCCGAGTTATGTTGAGTCGTCCGTGATAAGTTGGTTCCGACTTAAGAGTTGTACAGATTTGTGTTGTGATTTGTAACTTCTATAAAGAGACCGATGGTGCCATTTGTAATAGTTAAGTTGATTTGAAATAAAACTCTTGTTTTGTTAGCTTTGTGCTTTCACCCAATTGGTAGTTGAGTGTAATCTCCTATCTCCACTCTCGGACAATCGAGTGTGCTCGATTCAACGACAGCTGAAGCCGATTCACGGAATCTAGTGCGCTAGATCAACGTGTGAAGAATCGCAGATCTTTGAACCCGGTATCGTGCGCGATCAACGAGTTCGGGATAGCTAGAATTCAGTATCTTCGGATCAACGAATTCGAGCATTTCAGTATTCATCAATCCATCGAATGCTACTTTCATCGATCTACATTGTTTTGATTAATCCACTGCGTCAGTTTTGGTATCAGAGCTTGTTTTAGCCAATCATAGCTAACTCGAGTCCTTGGAGCCAATTACCTTGAAGAAGTTTGAAGAGTTCAAGCCGAGCCGAGCTATATCATTCACGGCCAAGAGCTTGTTGTTCATCGTGTTCGTCACAATTTGCAACAAGTGTGAAGATTTCGATCCATTTCGTTTTGGATCAAAATTCGAAAGGTGTTTGAGTTTTGACCGAGAGGAGTTAAGTCGTGAACCACCATTTCCGAGCTAGAGTTGAAGCATTTGTGAAGTTTTGACAATGCCACCAAGGAGAGCTAATCGTCACCAAAACGTGGAAGATTTGTATAAGCGGGAAGATGCCGAGCAAATGGAGCAACGTATAAGTGACAAATTCAATGAGAAGTTGGATGAAGGCATTGGGAGATTAGAGAAGCTTATGACGGCGATGAATCGAAATCAAAGAAGGGTTTCACCTGAATCTAATCATGGAAGAAGTAGAGTTTCGCCACATTCCAATCGAGAGAGAAGTAATGATAATGACCATAGAAGTGTGAGCCGATAAAGTAGAAGAAATGTTGGTGGAAGAAGTGAGGGTAGTAGAGATGTTGGTGGTCAGAATCGACATCGTTATACATCTGATTTTGAAGAGGAGTTTGACGGAGGTAGTGTTCGAGGACAAGGACGAGGTCAAGGAAGAAATTATTCAGAGTATGATCACAAGTGGGAGTCTGGGATGAAGACGGAAATACTGGAGTTTAAAGGTGGTATGCAAGCTGAAGAGTTTTTGGATTGGGTAGCTAATGTTGAAGAAATTTTTGATTTCAAAGAAGTTCCAGAACATCGTAGAGTGAAGTTGGTTGCTACAAGGTTGAGGGGTAGAGCTTTGGCATGGTGGCAGCAAACCAAACTTACACGTGAACGGATGGGGAAGTCAAAGGTTGAATCTTGGGAGAAGATGAAGAAATTGATGAAAGCAACGTTCTTACCGTACAACTATCAATCTCTGATGTATCAGAGGCTGCAAAACTTGAGGCAAGCAACGAAGTCTGTTAACGACTATGCTGATGAATTTTATCAACTCATTGCTAGAAATGATATTATGGAGACGGAGGAACAGCTGACTGCTAGATTCATTGGGGGATTGAGAATGCAGATTCAGGATATGGTGAATATGTTCGATCCTAGATCTGTGGTGGAAGCACATCAGAAGGCGTTGGCCTGGGAGAAACAGGGACGACGAGGAGGTGGTGTGTTTACTAATTCCAACAATCAAGTAAAGGGTGTTAGTGGAAGTTCTAATGTTTCTAAACCTATCAGTAAACCAGTGGTGAAGGAGGCTGAGAAGGCAAAGGTTAACAACGGTTTCAAATGTTACAATTGTCAGGAGTTGGGTCATAAAAGCAATGAGTGTCCAAAGCCAAAGAAGAGAACCATGGTTGTAGAAATTGAGGATGAGGATGTTGATGGAGATTATTCTAGTCCAGTTGAGGAGGATGAACAGGATGTTGCGTCAGGAGATGAAGGTTGTAATCTAATGCTAAAAAGATCATGCTTGACACCGAAGCAAGAAGAAGCTAGTTGGTTGAGGAGTAATATCTTTCAGTCGACATGTACTATACTGGGGAAGGTGTGTAAATTTGTGATTGACGCGGGAAGCTGTGACAATATCATTTCAACCGAGGCTGTAACAAAGTTGAAGTTGAAGACAGAGAAGCATCCGAATCCATACAAGTTAGCATGGTTGAGAAAAGGAGGAGAAGTGAAAGTGGATAGACGAGTTCGTGTTCCATTCTCTATTGGGAAGAAATACAAAGACGAGATCTGGTGTGATGTAGTAGAGATGGATGTTTGTCACTTACTTTTGGGAAGACCATGGTAGTATGATCGAGCAGTACAGCATGACGGTCGGTCCAATAGCTACAGTTTTATGTTTGAAGGTACGAAGATTATCTTAGTTCCGAAGAAGAGACAACAAGGAGAAAGTAAGTCGGAAGAGATTGAAGAGCTGAAAACTTTATTATCTTTGAAGGAGTTTGTTAAGGAGGTTGAGGAAGAGCCCGAAGTGTACTTGTTGATTGGGCGAGAGAGTCAAGAAGAGGTTGGATGACTTGCTAGATCAATTGAGCGGAGCTACTATCTTTTCGAAGATTGATTTGAAGAGCGGATATCATCAAATTCGTATCAGGCCAGGTGATGAATGGAAGACTGCTTTTAAAACCAGGGAGGGTCTATACGAATGGTTGGTAATGCCATTTGGCTTATCAAACGCGCCAAGTACCTTTATGCGGGTGATGAATCAGATTTTTAGACCATTCACTGGGAAGTTTGTGGTGGTGTATTTCGATGATATTCTGATATATAGTCGAAGTCCAGAAGAACACATGCAACATCTGAGAGAAGTGTTGATGGTACTGCGACAAGAACAATTTTATGCTGCAACAAAGAAATGCGTGTTCATGACGCATAGTGTTTTATTTTTGGGGTATGTTATTTCTGGAGGAGGAATATAGGTAGACCAGAGTAAAATCGAAGCAATTAGAGATTGGCCACAACCCAAGACGATAACGGAGGTTCGGAGTTTTCATGGGTTGTCTTCATTCTATCGAAGGTTTATTCCACACTTTAGTAGTGTGATGGCGCCTGTTACAGATTGTATGAAGGGTAAACAGTTTTCATGGACGGAGGAAGCAGGAGTTGCTTTTGAACGAATCAAGGAGTTGTTGACGACAGCACCAATTCTAGCATTACCTGATTTTCAGTTATTGTTTTAACTACATCTTGATGCATCGAAGGTTGGGATTGGAGGAGTGTTGAGTCAGATGGGACGACCGATTGCATATTTCAGTGAGAAGTTGTCAGGAGCGAAGATGAAATATAGTACATATGATGTGGAATTTTATGCTGTTGTACAAGCTATTAAACACTGGAGACACTATCTATTTCAGAAAGAGTTTGTTCTTTACACTGATCATGAGGCGTTAAAGCATTTACAAGGGCAAGACAAGATTTCAGCGAGACATGCATCGTGGATTGCATATCTGCAACAGTTCACTTTTGTTGTTAAACACAAGTCAGGGGTGACGAATCGTGTGGCTGATGCTTTGAGTAGGAGGAGTCATTTGTTGACTACACTGAAAGTTGAGGTGACAGGGTTTGATGTGTTGCCAGAATTATTTGTCGATGATCCTTACTTTGCGAAGTATATTGATAAAGTCAAGGAGGGAAAGACGGATGAGTTTATGATGGTAAACAGTTTTCTATTCAAAGGAAATCGATTGTGCATACCTGATTGTAGTTTGAGAATGAAGATTGTGAAGGAGCTACATGAAGAAGGACATGTTGGGAGAGACCGTATATTACAACTGATTTCTCAATCTTACTTTTGGCCATCAATGAGGAAAGAAGTGGAAAGGTTTGTGGAGCGATGTCATATCTACCGGGTTTCGAAAGGAACTGCGACCAATGCTGGATTATATATGCCGTTACCTGTACCAATTAAACCATGGGTTGATGTGAGTATGGATTTTGTTTTGGGTTTGCCTCGAACTCAGCGTGGAAACGATTCCATTTATGTGGTAGTTGATCGATTTTCGAAAATGGCACATTTCATTGCTTGTAAGAAGACGGCGGATGCTGTTCATGTTGCCCAGTTGTTTTTCAAAGAAATATATCGACTTCATGGATTGCCAGAATCGATTGTGTCGGACAGGGATACTAGATTTCTGAGTCATTTTTGGCTAAGTCTGTGGAAGATGGTCGGTACAAAATTGAATTTTAGTAGCGCTTACCATCCGCAGACTAATGGGCAAACGGAGGTGGTTAACAGATCATTGGGAAATTTGTTACGATGTCTGGTGAAAGACAATCTGAAAAACTGGGATGTGAAGTTATGCCAAGCAGAGTTCGCTCATAATCATGCAGTGAATCGAAGTACGGGTTTCAGTCCATTTCAAATTGTGTATTCGAGTATGCCAAAAAGGACCGTTGGAGTTAACGGTAATACCACAACCGAAGGGGACGGTAAAACGAGCTGTAAATTTTGTTGAAGGGTTGACTGAATGTCATAAAACCGTTCAGGAGCGATTAGAGAAGGCGAATGAGAAGTATAAACGCTCTGCAGATTTGAAGCAAAGAAATGTTGAGTTTAATGAAGGAGAGTTGGTATATGCTGTGTTAACAAAGGACCGTTTTCCAGTGGGCACTTATAACAAGTTGAAAGCCAGAAAAAATGGTCTTGTAAAAGTCGTAAAACGGGTTAATGAAAATGCTTATAAACTGAAACTGCCAGAGGATGTGTACACTTCTGACGTGTTCAATGTCAAACATCCCGTACCATATTATGGGAATGAACAATCGGATGTGGAAGAATTTACAAATTCGAGGACGAATTTCTCTCAACCTGGGGAGGATGATGCAGCGCAACCCACAACTTTCAAAGGCATAAGTCGTACACGACTTAAGGAAGTAGACATAAGTCGTCCACGACTTAAAGGAGCGCCACGAGATAACAAAGTAGCAGCGCGAGTTGAAGGCTTAAGTCGGCTACGACTTAAGGGAAATGTTTTGAGTCGTCCATGACCTAACTGGAAACCATAGGGGGAAGATGCTTTGATTTCGCGACCTAACGAAGCGACTATAAGTCGTCCACGACTTAACAAGAATGATAAGGGTGAAGCGAGATATACTGAAGAAGAAAATCAACGACTTAAGATAAGTCGTCTACGACATACGACTTAGTTAAGTCGTCTGGTTTCCTTAAGTTGTGAACTGGGTTAAGTCGTCTGTTGTTGAGTCGCGACACCAGTTAACTCGTGAACATGGATAAGTCGTCAGGGTTTGAGTCGTATGCCTTGACATTGTAATATATGTGTATTTTCTTAAGTCGTGAGTCGTGGATGTCTGAGTTTCTTATAAGTCGTGTGTCGTTGGTTTCTTGAGTCGTGTACTTTGTAAATGAGGTATTGATTTTGTTAAGTCGTTAACGACCTAAGTAGGTCATGTGTCGTAACATTGTGTAAACATTTACTGTGTAACAGTTGAGTCGCTGCTGAGGATAAGTCGTCGCCGAGTTATGTTGAGTCGTCCGTGATAAGTCGGTTCCGACTTAAGAGTTGTACAGATTTGTGTTGTGATTTGTAACTTCTATAAAGAGGCCGGTGGTGCCATTTGTAATAGTTAAGTTGATTTGAAATTAAACTCTTGTTTTGTTAGCTTTGTGCTTTCACCCAATTGGTAGTTGAGTGTAATCTCCTATCTCCACTCTCGGACAATCAAGTGCGCTCAATTCAACGACAGCTAAAGCCGATTCACGGAATCTAGTGCGCTAGATCAACGTGTGAAGAATCGCAGATCTTTGAACCCGGTATCATGCGCGATCAACGAGTTCGGGATAACTAGAATTCGGTATCTTCGGATCAACGAATTCGGGCATTTCAGTATTCATCAATCCATCGATTGCTACTTTCATCGATCTACATTGTTTTGATTAATCCGCTGCGTCATAATTGAATATTGTTTGTAATGAAGTGTGCTTTTGGTTTTATTTTCTTTTATATATATCATTATATAGAGATATAAATAATGAATTAATTACATTAAATGTATATAAGTTGAAAATCATTATGAGAAGTTTTTTATCGATTGCAGTTACAAATGTGTACATAACCATGAGTATTAAATCGATATATATATATATATATATAAACACTTAACTCCTCAAATGTTCGTAGTCAAGATGTATCAAGAAGATACATCCATTTTGACTAGTGTACGCAATGCTCTCCATATGACGGACGTTGAATTACTCATAATCGTTGGGGACGCTAATAAGTTACGTACTTGTGGTTGTTTGGAATAATCACTGAATGACTCAATGAAAGTCTTTTATAGGGTAATACAACTAAGTAAAAATAAAAGATCTCATTGTAATGACATATAGTAGTCTTCAGACATAAGGGTACGATCAATCTTGAGTAGTTATGCTATGCTTTGACTATAGTTAATAACTTAGCATGGAAACCTTGTTACTGCCATAGTAGGGTATATGTTAAGCTACTTAGAGTGAAACACAACCCAGGAGAGGATCCATCTCCTTCATTGTAGAAGGTTACTATAATTGGTAGTCAACATAAAGTCAAAATATCTACTAAAGTAAATCGGTTAATCGATAAATATTATCGAATTGAGTCAATAAAGTGGTGTACATAATTAAATATAGATAATTATTTTTTGACCTTAGAATAAACTTTAGGTATCTAAGTGATATAGTGATGATGAAAAAAGTATATGAATAAAAAAATTTACTAGTGAGCTTATTATATATTTTTTATTAGTAAGAGTGGTACTTTATTCAAGCAGAATGAGCTTATTATGGATTACAAATTGGATTTCGCATAAGTGATCTGTAAACATTGAACTTGTAACCGATACTATACTTTACCTAAGCGATACATGCTTCGGTATTTAAATTGTGTGAATACTGAC
The DNA here is from genome assembly GCA_030737815.1 of Allium fistulosum. Lineage (NCBI taxonomy): Eukaryota > Viridiplantae > Streptophyta > Magnoliopsida > Asparagales > Amaryllidaceae > Allium > Allium fistulosum. Next base: position 406,369,300 of record CM060904.1, on the reverse strand, counting down.
TAAGGATCGATTTCACACCAAAGAGTAAACACAATCGTGTTTTTACTTATTTCTGAATCCAACTAATGAAAAATTAATTTATAAATTTTATAAATTAATTATAAAATTAATACAAATGTTGTATTTAATTTTCTGTGGTATTTTAATTATTTAGTGGAAGCTTGAAAATCAATCAGAACGATGTATAAAGGTTGTACGTCGGTTCAGTTGAAAAACGAGCTTAAATAAAGCAGTTAATTAATTTATTCAAATGAGTCAATTAGGAATTTTGACCAAACGAGTTTCAATATATGGCCAACCATAGAAGAGGGGGTTAATGGGACCTAGTCTCCTGGGGTTTAAGAAAAATGAGGGGGATATTTGATATCTATATGTCTATAAATAAGTAGACTTCATTCTCATTTTTTTGTCATACTCAACTAACAAAAACCCTAGCCTCCAACCGACGTTGGTGAAGCTAAGGTAATGGCATTGCAACTAGTAACCAAGGTGATGGAGGAGAGAACTAAACAACCGACGTGTTTAACAATCGGTAGAATCCCATAGAGGAGGTAATTCCTTATTTTAATTTTTTTTTGAAATTTGGTTAATTTTATTTCTAATATACGAAAAAGCCCAATTCCTAATACAACATACACACGCAGTTACAACAGAAGTATAGAAAAATGATTACAACACTACCTCGAATAGAGTAAAAGACTCTATAAGATAATTAATTATTCTCCCACTTTTTAACTTTGCTTTATCAATTCCATCAGTTCCACACAGCTTTCCAAATCTACAATTTACCTCTTTGAGCTTCCAAATCATGGTGGTCGATAATAAAACGGACCCCATGCTTCCTTTATTCGATGTTTCTCTGCCTCATAGCTGGTATGATTCTTCCTTTAATTCTATCGTAGATTATTCTTACATCTATCTTGATTAATCTACAAAGATGATCTGGGATTCTTTCTTTGCACTGGAATACTCTCTGGTTTCTTTCCTTCCACAAATGGTGGATGACGGTTGTGATTGTTATCTACTTTACTTGTTGAATCAATTTCGAGCACCTATTAACCCCGCACAGGTGTAACAGTTTTTCCTCCAAGTTCCCATATGCTTCGTGTCATTATTTTTTGCTTTGAATTACATTAGAACCTGTTTAGAATAATTGCTGTTAAAGAATAGATGTTGGTACGATTCATTGTCGTTGTTGCAAAATTTACATTGAAGTATAATACTCAGACCCCATTTGGCTAGACGATCTATGGTTAGAAGCCTTTGGTTAACTGCTTTATAGGTAGTAAAAGCCATTTTAAGATTATTTGCTCTAGTCCATAAGGAAGAAGCCTAATTCTTAATTGCATATTTTGTTCTAATCGCCTCCCAAGCTGTTTTGGCCATAAAGTCACCGACTTTGGTCGAGTTCCAGGTCCATATGTTCTTCTCATCATTTTGGTATATCGTTATGTATTGTAAATTTGAAGAGAGAACTTGTTATCCTTTTCTTTCCGAAGTCCATCTTCCATCGGTTATAATTGAATCAACTTTACTGTCATATCCTCTCATGCTAGATAGTGCATCCCAATCTAACTTCGAAAAATGAGATTCCTTATTTTAACTATATATATATACACATAAATATGCCCATACTTGCTTGTCTCCCTCGTAATTAATTAGGCCATGATAACTTTAAAAAATATTTTAATTATTTTATTTTAATGATTATTTAATAAATAAAACATTTTAATGTATATAATATATCTAAATATACTTTCAAATTTAAAATTGAAAAAGTATATTTTTGGTTCTGGTCTTATATATATTAAAACAGTTATTTTTCATATCTATTATTTTAGTGTTTTCGGATTAAATATTGTATAATAAACTATCTCTGTTTCCATTATGATAATAAAAAATCATATACACACACACATAAAATTTCCATTTTAAATAAAAAATTATTTATAGCTTTTGGATCTCAGAATTAAAAAATACTTTTTAATTTTTTTTTTAATTTCAAGCATACTAAAATTTGGAATTTTGCAAACTAATAAAATATATGATCTGATATGTGAAGAAAAAATTATTGCCTACGGCTATCAATATAAAATATACTTTTTTTAACATATACATAGATACATAAATATACATTAGACATTTATCTTGGAAAGGTCAAATCTATTTAAGTTAGAATGTCAATACTGATAAATATATTTATTTATAACCTGGATATTGATTAATATATTTAGTTATAAATATTAAGACAATTATATGTAATAATAAGTTTATATTAAAAACATTATACTATATATGTGTGTGTGTATTAACTAAAATAAAAAGGCCAATTTTTTTAGTTTATATAGTATAAATATAAATTTAATCATATAATGTATATATGTATCCCTTTGGCATTATTTTTAATATATGATATCACTTATACATTAATCGTAAGCCACAATGGTCAATTATACACATGTTCTCATGTTACCGTTAAATTAGATTATACCTTTTAATATAGTTATGATGTTTGTGTTATGAATACGAACATATTAAAAAATAGAAACATAATTAAATTAAATTAATAAATCTAAATTAAATTAAATTAATAATAAAACAATATTATTAAATAATAATAATAATAATTAAATAAGTTAAAATAATTCTAAACACTTTTATTAGTAAATACTAGATATGATTTGGTATAAATTTATTTATATATATAAACACAAAATAGATATTTGCAAATAAATAAAATGATTCTTTGTTAAATTCACCCATTTTACCTCCATTTCCATGCACTTGATCCAATAATTTTTGTTAGCCTGACATCAGGGAAGCCCATGCATGGGTATGGCCAACCAAACAATGGAATAACATGGTGTCTCTTATTGCCACATGTGCTCTAATTGATATTTGGTAGATTTTTCATCAAATATTTAGTGAACGGAGAGAAAGATGGGAATATAAATTCATTTGCCAGCTTCAGAGGCTATGTGTTATCTGGCATTTTGTCCCGGCTATATTGACATGATTGGACAAGTTAGATTTGACAGTCATCAAGACCGGTAAGTCCAGAGCGATGATTGTGGGGTCCAGAAGTCAAGTACAAATGGTAATATGAAGCCGTGATCAAACGGAATTAAGAAATATGCGATGCAGAATGTTCAAAGTATGGAATATGGTTCAACATATAAGAGGGATCGGCTATAATCAACCTCCAACATAGGGATTGGCATGTTTCAAAAAGCAAGTGCACTTCAATAGAAAACAATCAATATCTCAAGATCCATAAGTCTAATGCATATGAAATTTTGTGAGCAAGATGTGGGGAACCTAGGGAGCCTACACTAGGGATCGCAGCTCAAGAATATGAAATAAGAGAGATCGGCCCTCTTCCTTAATAGGGATTGGCTGAAATCAGGAGGCAATTCACATTGAAGCAAAGATCGAGCAATAACTCAAGTTCTAATAATCCAATTGGCATGAAACTTGGAGGCTAAGCATATACTCCCAAATTACTCCAAAAGAGGGATCAGTACTAATACCTATTCTTTGGGATTTGGGCCATGCGATCCCTCTTACGAGTTTATATGGTCTTGGAGGTCCTTTTCCCCAATTTTCAGGAAGATTTTTTGCCATCTTCGTCTATAAATACATGCTAGATTATTTTTTTTGGGGACTTTTACGCTGCTGGTTACTTTGTACTATATTATAACTAAGGATTTTCATCTGATCCCTATTGTACTCAGTTTACAAAGTGATTAATAAAGCTTTCAATTCAAAGTGGACGTAGGCAAACCACGTCGAACCACTATAAATTGTTGTGTTTGTGTTATTGCTTTGATTTACTGCTATTTCATTACTATTTTCCTCCGTTTACATTTTATATTCTTTATTTATTTCTCTTCAAAAATTCTATTGGGTGTTTGTGCTAATTTTTGGTGCAAACATTTTGGTGCTTTCACTGAAAAACTAGATTCCTAGCCCTATTTGGATCCCTTTGTTGCTACTGGATTGCATAAATCCTCCAAAGAGATCCGGAATTATCTTCAAGAAGCTTGTTTGTACTATTCAGATTTGCAAAAGTCTAAGGAAAATTGTCAACAATGGTTAGGAACACCAGATCTACTTCTCAAAACGCAGAAGGAAATGAGAACGCTAACATCCACTAAGGAGGCTCAAGCAATCTACCAGTAGATGTGAACGTTATTAATCTAGTTGATGTCCAGAATCTGGCTAATTCCATCATAACAGCTGAATTCTAGAATCTGATGAGAGAGCAAGTGGATATCCATCGCTAGTTGAACAAGTAGATTCAAGCCAATATCGATCTAATGAACCAACTCAGTCAGCAACAGCATAGGAAAGTTAGGAGGGACCCTACCACTTATTCTACATCGGAAAGTTCTAGTTCATCAGATGATTATCAAAGACGCAGGCGTCGCAAAACCGACGGATATCATGAAGAAGCTTCGGGATATCAACAGGCAAACCTACCTGGTCTACCAAGACCGATCGGTGCCGATCCCACCTCCAAAGGAGGGAGCCTACCTTTCCATGCTGGAGCCCAAGCTGGAGCTGCTGCAAGTGATTTGGATGTTGGAGTTCAAGTGGATGAAGACCAGTTACTTCCTCGGAATGCGATGAAGTGGATGTATGTGATATACATCGAGAGGATGTTAAGCCAAGAAAGCGTGGAACGGCCCATACACATCGACTAGACCATTTGGAGCATGACCAGCGCTTGGCTCCGACTATCCAAACACCGGACTTATCAGCTATGGTTAGACAACTAGTGAGAGAGAGCCAAGGTTTGACCAATGATGATTAGGGATCTTAAGAAGTCATACCCTATTTACTGATAATATCTTACATACTGAGTATCCAAGGAGGTTCAGTATGCCATCAATGCTTGCTTACGAGGGAAAAACCGATCCCAGGCAGTAAATCATGAGATATAAATGGCAGACGGATTTTGCATGAGCTGATGATGCAACCAAGTGTAGATGTTTCCAATCACTCTCCGGAATAGCAACGATGCGGTTACGAGATTATCCCCAAGGTCAATTTGTAGATTTAACGATTTAGCAACGAAGTTTGTGGAGCAGTTCCATATGCACAAAACTCGCCTCGAAGATGTAATGTGCGTATCCTACACGATCTAGGCTTTGGAAGAATCGTTGAAAGATTATTTGAAAAGATTCCATACAACCATCACGGAAGTTAGTAATCTGAATGACAATTCAATAATGATGGCGGTAACATGAGGGATTGATCCAGATTCTAATTTTGGTGATTGGTTAGCTAGCAAGCCACCCGCAACGTTAGAGCGTTTCTATGCAAAAGCAGCTCACTATTTGAGGAAAGAGGAAGCCAGTTGCTCTAAATAGAAGAATGTTGCGAGACCAAGAGGAGAGGGAGTGCAGAGTAACATTGCAGTGAAGCAGTCTGATGATAGTTTTGGGAAAGTTCAAGTGAATGTCGAAAATAAACCGAATCAGCAAAAGAAAGGCGGAGATAGGAACCATGAACGAAAAAGGGATTCTTAAAGAGGAATGCCTAGGATTCCAATGTATGATACCTACACACCACTGAATACGTCTAGGGAACGTCTATTTGTCTACCTGCAATACCATGTAGTACAGGAAGCCACCTCCGAAAGAATCGACGGAGAAGCAGAAACAAACTGGAAAATATTGTCGGTTCCATGAATGCTATGGTCATAGCACGAATGAGTGTAGGCATCTCCAAGATATTATTGAAAAACTTATTCGGGACAGAAAGTTACATCAGTTAGTTAAAGCCCTACAGGATGGCGGGCAAGGGACATCCGATCTCAACTGAGGACAAGTTCCGCATATGGCCGAGGAACCTGCGCGGACTGATGGAAGATTAGTAATCAATGCAATAGTTGGAGGACCACTGTTATCCCACCTTTTAGCAAAGCCGAGATATCAAGAAATTAACTGAGAATCAATGATTACTAGTCACAAATATCGGTTATGTATTCCAGGTTCGCTATGGATATCGATGAATTTTGTCCGAGTCCAAATCAAGCTACAATTGACAGGACATGACAAGCAAAGCTATAAAATCCGACGCTTCAAATTTTAGGTCAATCGGGGTTCGTATGACTGAGATATGATCGATACAAGATAAGGGAAACACGCCGTTCGAATCGATACGTGTGCCTTATTCGTATCCATCAAGGAACATATGATTTTGAATCCATCATGTTCGAATCGACCTACGGTAGCGCTGTTCAAATCCATTGAGTTCGATTCGATCAGAGGGACTTCACCTCGTATGTGTTCGTATCGATCAGAGCGTTTTCGCCTTGCATCCATCGAGTTCGTATCGATCAGAGTGGAACTATTTGTATCCATCGTTTATCCGTAGTTTCAAATCGATCAACAATGTCCACTTCGTATCCATCAAACATCGATGCGAATAGAGCTACAAACGATCGATTCGAAGTCAATGCTTTTTATCGATACGAAATAGAACACGAACCATCGATATGAACAAGGTGCGAATAGGACTTGGTCAACTCGACGAGAAGGGTGGATCAATCTAGGAATTTCGTTCCACATCATCTCGCGCGCACGTGCTTTAGATCGAGTCGACGAGAACGATACAAACGTATCGAGTAGAATGAAACGGCCTAAAGAAAACTTTAACTCGTATCGATCATATCTCCTAATCCAAAAGTCCAAATGCTATGAAATTTTCACAGGAGCTTGCGTACATGCTAAAGAAGGTTCATGCTAAATTTCAACTCGGTTGGACCAAATCTTGATCGATATGAAATTGGTTCGTATCGATCATGGATCGAACCGAAACTTCATGGGATCGATCGCGTGGGCCCACTCACGTGCCAGAAGAAGTCTCTCAAAGTTTCAGCCAGATATTTGCATGGAGCTCCTATAAATAGCACCCTAGAGCCTACAGAAACGGGACTTTTGGATCGAGCCACGTCCAGACTCTGCCGAGATCACGATTGCACTCAAATTCCATCATTGTACTTGAAAATTACTGCTGTAATTCACTGTAACCAGCAAGAACATCAATAAAAGATTATCCTTTGAAGTGGACGTAGGCCGGAGATACCCGAACCACTATAAATCTCGTGTTTTTGTTCATCATTTCCCAATTGTTGTCTCTATTTTGCCTGGATCTGAGATTTGTGTTAGAGTGTTGTTGATCTGTATTCATATATTGGTGCTTTCACGATATTCGGGGTTTGTGACCAATTTTGGCGCAAATACTTTGGTGCTTTCACTGAGAAGGACTAGCACCCGCTATACCAGATTTGAAGTTCAGATTTGAAGGCTTAACGATTCAGATTAAGAGCTATGACAAGGCAATCATTTAGAAGATAGAGAAGAGAAAGGAGCCAACAAGAGGGAAGCCAAGAGGCCTCTTCTAGAGCTGGAGCAGGTCAAGCTTCGATCTACATCACCAGGGATGAGATGGAGGCTACGGTGGATTCAATTCATGAAAGATTGTTGAAGAGTCAACAAGAAATGATGCAAAACTTCTTTGATCAGATGAGAATAGCCGGAGCACAGAACTTTGGACCGACTATAGTGACTGCGAATGTAGGACAAGGAGCTAGAGTCCCATAGACTAATGGAGGTCGGATCGAAGATCAGAACGAAGAACCTGAAGGCAATCAACAAGGACCTGGGGGCAGACCCTTGGGATCTGACATTGGAAGACCCATAGATGGAGCCTAGCAGGCTAGAGCCAACGCCAACATGAATGAGCTACATGAAGAATATTACCCAGAATACCCTACGAGACATGGGGGCAGGATAGAAACAAGATAAGGGGACAACTCCTGGATGGAGATGAAGAATGGCTGGATTAGTGCGACGAATTATGAGGGGAGGATTGTCAAGCGGAGAATTAGAGGAAGTTAGTTGGAGTCCGTTCACTACGAATATCAGGAATGCAAGGAATCCTCCAAAATTCAAGTTACCCGCGATAGACCCTTATGATGGGAAATCAGACCCGACCATGCATATTACCAGATATATCAGGCATATGGAAGTGCTGGGGGCATCCGACGAAGTAATGGAACGATATTCCCCTCTATATTTATCAGATTTGGATGTGCTTTGGTTTAGGAAGCTAGAGAAGGAATCAATCAGAAATGGGGCGAGCTAGTGGAATGCTTCATGAGACAGTTTAGGGTCCACGTGACGCGACCCAAGAGTGTGATGACCTTAGCTTCGATAAAGCAAAGGACCGGAGAGTCCATAAGAGATTTTTTACTACGATTTAATGCGACGGTGGCTTCAGTGGATCGCCCGGATCCATCGATGATTTTGATGGAGGCGGTAGTTGGAGTTGCTGAAGGCATAGAGTTTAAGGATTCTTTGGCAAGGGATCCGCCACAAGATCTTGGAGAATTCTATCATGAGGCTGAGAGATTTATTCGGCTAGAAGATTCACGCGTCGAGAGGCGAGAAACAAACGCTGTGCAAGGCGAAGGAACCTCCAAAGAACAATCTGGAGCAGACAGAGGGAAGCGAAAGCAGGACGACAGATGCGATGGTCCTGACAAACGGAAGAAATTCCGAGAACCCAGGTTCATATAATACACGGACTTGACGGTAAACCTGGAACGGATTTACACGAAGACTCGGGGGCAGCTCCCCTATCGAAAACCACCCAGGAGAGATCCCACAGAACGAGAGCATAGAAGTGGAAATTACTGCCTATTCCATGAGCTGGAAGGGCATACTACCGATGAATGTCGCCATCTGAAGGATGAGGTGGAAGAGCATGTCAGAAGGGGTAGATTGCCACAATACACCGGAGATCGGACAGCGGCCGTAGGACCTGAGCAACTACCGTCTCCACCTAACAGAACTAATCCTGGATCAGGATCACGGCTCGTCATCAATTGATCATGATGGCAAGGGCCAAGTTCAGGATTCGAACTTTGGTCAATTACATAAACTCCTTGGATTTGATTTTAGAATAAAACAGCTATTCCACTTACACATGTACGGGAACCGGAGAGATCCCCAGGCATGCTCTGAGATGGTGATAGAACGCTTCGCCCTGAGAGGCACTATCTAGTTTTTCCATTGTTTGAGATTGAACATTTGGAATTTGAATTTAATAAATGAACTTGAATTTTATAAGACAAAACCTTTGACTGGAGTGTTAAAGGATGAATATTGAAAATCAACCTGAAAATGATCGCTTTACGGCCCTACCTAGAGAGGCGGGGCCCGAAGTGCAAGAAGTGAGTTGCTTCGTCGAAGAGCGACAGGATCGACTCACTTGACGTCGTTCCCCATTCACCGGAGTGATTAGATCGGGGTTCGATAAGAGCCCGAAGTGGCTGTGATCGGCCTAGGATTTAGGCCATGACATCGCTTAATGTTCAGAAACACCGAACCAGAGTGCAGGGGGTGTTGTCGCTTCGCTGGAGAGCGACAGAATCGGCTCACTCGACGCTGTTTCCCCCTCACCAGAGAGTGATAAGATAGGATCCAGCAAGAACCCGAAGAGGCTGTGATCGGTCCAGAAAGACCAAGACATCGCTATACGCCCTCGCTAGGGCCAGAGTGCAAGGGATAGAAAGCAACGCTGGAGCGCAATAGGATCTTTCTATTCAATCGCTAGGTTTGGAATGGACTTAGCAAGGGTCTGGGGTTACCATCGATAGTCCGGAGAGGCTGTAGAATTTGATTACTGGCTTCCGCAAGTGGAAATGGATATTGATTCGGCTTTGAACAGCCACAAACTTGATTGATGATACTATAGCTGTGAATAAAATATGAGCTCACAACATTCGATTTGAAGCTATTCAAAACAAACCTTTTACCAAAAGGCGTGTTTTCGGGGGCAAAGTGTTATCCCACCTTTTAGCAAAGCCGAGATATCAAGAAATTAACTGAGAATCAATGATTACTAGTCACAAATATCGGTTATGCATTGCAGGTTCGCTATGGATATCGATGAATTTTGTCCGAGTCCAGATCGAGCTACAATTGACAGGACATGACAAGCAAAGCTATAAAATCCGACGCTTCAAATTTCAGGTCAATCGGGGTTCGTATGACTGAGATATGATCGATACAAGTTAAGGGAAACACGCCGTTCGAATTGATATGTGCCCCTTGTTCGTATCCATCAAGGAACATTTGATTTCGAATCCATCATGTTCGAATCGATCTATGGTAGCGCTGTTCGAATCCATTGAGTTCGATTCAATCATAGGGAATTTACCTCGTATGTGTTCGTACCGATCAGAGCATTTTCGCCTTGCATCCATCGAGTTCGTATCGATCAGAGTGGAACTATTCATATCCATCGTTTATCTATAGTTTCAAATTGAACAGCAATGTCCACTTCGTATCCATCAAACATCGATGCGAACAGGGCTACAAACGATCGATTCAAAGTCAATGCTTTTTGTCGATATGAAATAGAACATGAACCATCGATACGAACAAGGTGCGAATAGGACTCGGTCAACTCGACGAGAAGGGTGGATCGATCCAGGAATTTCGTGCTACGTCATCTCGTGCGCACGTGCTTTTGATCGAGTCGACGAGAACGATACGAACGTATCGAGTAGAATGAAACAACCTAAAGAAAAATCCAACTCGTATCGATCATATCTCCTAATCCACAAGTCCAATTGCTATGAAATTTTCACAAGAGCTTGCATACATGCTAAAGAAGGTTCATGCCAAATTTCAACTCGGTTGGACCAAATCTTGATCGATACAAAATTGGTTCGTATCGATCATGTATCGAGCCGAAACTTCATGGGATCGATCGCGTGGGCCCACTCACGTGCCAAAAGAAGTCTCCCAAAGTTTGAGCCAGATATTTGCATGGATTGCCTATAAATAGCACCCTAGAGCCTACAGAAACGGGACTTTTGGATCGAGCCACGTCCAGACTCTGCCGATATCACGATTGCACTCAAACTCCATCATTGTACTTGAAAATTACTGCTGTGATTCACTGTAACCAGCAATAACATCAATAAAAGATTATCCTTTGAAGTGGACGTAGGCCGGAGATAGCCGAACCACTATAAATCTCGTGTTTCTGTTCATTATTTCCCAATTGTTGTTCTCTATTTTGCTTGGATCTGAGATTTGTGTTAGAGTGTTGTTGTTCTGTATTCATATATTGGTGCTTTCATGATATTCGGGCTTTGTGACCAATTTTGGCGCAAACAACCACATCCAGCTGATAAGAGTTGGCATGAGATGGAGCGCTATTCTAGCGCGATCAAGCATGTGAATTTTGAATGTTTTTCAAGTACAGAAGATGGAGGTCTAGCAAAACAGCAGCGTAAAATGGCTGACAACATTGTATTCAGAAATAGAGATGCAGATAAGGTGGAGGCACCGACGATCGACCTAATGGTCATTTCGGCCATGATCGGCTCCACCTTAGTGAGAAGGATTTTGGTTGACTGTGGAAGTTCGGTAAATATAATTTTCAAAAAGGCTTACGATCAGATGAGGATGGAAGCCAAGGACTTGAAATCATATAAAGCCCGCATTCATTGCTTTAACAATGTTGCAACCGAAGCTGTTAGATATGTTGAATTACCCGTAGGATTGGGAAAAGGTGACCGTATGAGGGTGCAGATATTGGCATTGGTTGTCTTGGATGTTGACTCTCCGTACAATGCTTTTCTGGGCCGACCAGCCCTAGCTGATTTCCGAGCGCTATTGCCCTGTGGTGTTTGACTTTGAAGTTCCCGACTGATAATGGTGTTGGAGTAGTACATAGTTATCAGGCAACCAGACGTGCCTATTATGTAGCTGAGTTGAGGGATACTCAATAGAAGGAGAAAGGCAAGGGTGTGGACAAGTCTCTCCTCATCTAAGCCACTAAGGATTGACAACCGACGCCTGAGCCATGGCTCGGGCACCATAGTCAATTCTATAAAGACATAGATCTAAGGGGTGATAAGGAGGAGCCTAAAGAGACCAAGGCTGCACTGGTTGAGCTGACAATTGGCATCACGGTCAGTCACGACGACCCATCATGGGTCCCAAAGGTTGGATCATAGCTCAGGCCTCTGATGATGAAAGAATTTGCTAGTTTTCTCCAAGTGAACCTTGGTATGTTCGCTTGGACTCATTCTGACATGTGCGGGATCTCGCCTACCATTGCGAGCCAAGCATTGAATATCGATCCGAGGCATGTCCCGGTTAAACAGAAAAGGGGTGGCATGGATCTGGAGAGATTTACCGCTCTTAAAGAGAAGGAAAATAGGCTCAAATGCAGTGGGTTTATTCGCGATGCACTCTACCCTAAATGGGTATCTAATCCTATACTTGTGAGAAAGGAGAATGGGAAATGGCAGACATGCGTTGATTACTCGGACCTGAACAAGGCATGCCCGAAAGACAGTTTTCCTCTTCCAAGGATTGACCAGCTGGTAGATTCAACCGTAGGACATGAATTGCTATCTTTCATGGATGCGTACTCTGGATATAACCAAATCCTATGCATATTCCCAATCAAGAGCACACCAGCTTCATTACTGACTTTGGATTGTATTGCTATTAGTGATGCCATTTTGATTAAAGAACGCTGGAGCGACCTATCAATGTCTAGTCAATAGAATGTTTGAAGATCAAATTGGAAAGACGATGGAGGTATACGTTGATGATATGCTCGTGAAGTAACGATGATCTAGCTATTACATTAGTGACTTGGCAAAAATGTTCGATATCCTCTGATAGTACAAAACAAAGATCAATCCCCTGAAATGTTCCTTTGGGGTAGCATCATGAAAGTTATTGGGTTTCAATGTTAATGCCTATGGAATCGAAGCTAATCCCGAGAAGATTTAAGCAATTCACAGCATCCAAGTACCAAAGACCATCAAATAAGTACAGAGCCTAAATTGGAAGGTTGCCGACCTAAGTCGATTTATTTCCAGAGTCATCGATAAATGCATTCCTTTATTTGATTTGATTAGAAGAGGGAAAAGGAACTTTGAATGGACGTAGGATTGTGAAGATGCATTCCGAGTTTTGGTGAACCGCCTAGAGAGGCCTCCCATCTTGTCAAAGTCGATGGATCATGAAGATTTGTATATCTACTTGGCCGTGTCGGTACACACTATAAGCGTCGCATTCCTTCGCGAAGAGAATCTAATCAAGAGACCGGTCTATTATATTAGCAAGCGATTACCATAAGCTGAAAGGAACTATCCAAAGATAGAGAAATTAGCATACTGCTTGTTGATCGCTTGCTAACATAATAGACCGGTCTTTGGATTTGATTCTCTTCGCGAAGCAATTCGGCGCTTATAGCGTGTACCGACACGGCTGAGTAGATATACAAATCTTCGTGATCCATCGGTAACATAAGCTTAAAGGAACTATCCGAAGATAGAGAATTTAGCAAACTGCTTGTTGATCGCTTCACGAAAGCTCCTCCCCTATTTTCAGGCTCATCCTATCAATGTTTACACCGACCAACCATTGCAACAGGTCCTACAGCGACCTGAGACGTCTGGGAGGTTACTCAAGTGGAACATCGAGCTGAGCCAATTTAACATCACTTATCTTCCCTAGAGTGCTATCTAGGGACAGGCACTGACAGACTTGATAACATAATTCACTCCACAGGATGATCTCTCAAAGAGCGGTGGAACCGTTGCCATATGGTGGAAGATGTATACGGATGGAGCATCCAATGATCGCTGTTTTAGAGTTGGAATCACTATTAACTCCAGAAGATCGGTCAATTTTCTATGCTTTAAAGCTTGATTTCCCTACAATGAACAACAAATCTGAGTATGAAGCTCTGATTGCTGGACTTAAATTTGCTAGAGAACTACGGATAAAATCTCTTGAAATCTTTAGCGACTCATAGTTGGTAGTATAGCAAGTCAAGGGAGATTACCAAGCTAAAGGACAATGACTTTCTCCATACCTTACCCAAGTCCAAGAGTTGTTGAATAACTTTGAGTATTAAGACATCATGCACATTCCCCGAGATTAGAATAAAGATGCTCACTCATTGGCAAATCTTGCTAGCACCGGGGATGCACAATAGATGGGCATGGTTCCAGTCGCAGTACTAGATGCTCCAAGCATAAACCTGATGGAAAATTGACCGGGTACCAGAGATGGAGCCGGAGAAGGAGTCGTGGATGACTACGATTAAAGACTATTTGCTATAGCGAGTTCTTCCTGAATGAAGGAATGAAAAACGACAAGTCCTTTGCAAAGCTTCACGATATATCATTCAGGAAGGAGTCATGTATAGAATGGATTTTTTCGTCCCCTGCTCCAGTGTATTGCTTAGGATGAAATAAAACGAGTCCTAAAGGAAGTTCATGAAGGGGAATGTAGCGATCACACTGAGGGGTAAACCCTAGCAAAGAAAATACTCTGTTATGCATATTATTGGCAGATTGTCAACCGAGATGCTGCTGATTATGCTAGGCGATGTGAGATATGCCAGATATACACAAAAATTTTGAGAGCTCCATCGACGAAAATCACACAAATGGTCAGTCCTTGGCCATTTGCCATATGGGGCATAGATATTATCGGTTCCTTACCGATCTCTAAAGCTGGTGTGAAGTACGACATCGTCGCAGTTAATTACTTCACCAAATGGGTCGAAGCGCAAGCTTTATGCATGATCACGACATATAAAGTAATCAACTTCATTGTCCGAAACATCATCTGTTGTTTTGGCCTTCCATGAACCATTGTGACTGACAATGGAACCCAATTTGACAGCGCTGAATTCAAAGATTCTGCCATCGGCATCATATTGAGAAGAGATTTGCGACAGTTGCTCACCCTCAAGCAAATAGACAAGTTGAAGCTGTGAATAAAATCATTAAGTCCATTCTGAAGAAGCGTTTGGAAAAGGCTAGAGGCAAGTGGGTGGATGAACTCCCAACAGCATTATGGGCTTACAGAACGACCCATAAGTCCACGACTGGCAATACTTTATTCGCCTTTGCTTACATCTCTGAAGCCATTATTCCTGTTGAACTTGAAGTCCCTTCTCATCGAGTGATCTACTACGATCCCATAACGAATAGAGATCTCCTCTTATAATCTCTAAACTTTGTAGATGAGAAGCGCGAGGAAGCTGATTTGAGGGCAGCCGCACATCGACGCCATGTCGCCCGATACTACAACACTAAAGTATGACCTAGAACCTTTGAAATCAGTGATCTCATCCTGAAACGGGTTTTTCTTGTCCCATCATACATGAATCCTACTTGGGAAGGACCATATGTCATTGAATAGAGGCTTGGAGAGGGAACTTTCAAGGTAGCAACCGTTGATGGTGTTACATTCCCAAGGGCTTGGAATAGCGAGCATTTACGATGCTATTTCACTTAGTCTATTTACTTTTCATTCAGTTGTATTCAATTTCCGAATTTGCTTTAGCATTTGATTTTCCTAGATAAGTATTAAGACAAATTATGTCATTCCTTTCCATTTGGAAAATAAAGTTTGAAATTTCCTTCATAACTATGATTGTTGTCACATTACATATTAGTTACGATACCCGACTAACTAATATTAATATGTCTGAGCAAGTTCCCAGAGTTTAGAACTAGCCGATTACATAAGTTCATGACTGAACTAAACAAAATGAACATGGTCTGACCATTCATTCGATGATTCTCGCACGCAACGAGAAGTGGATGTGACTTAACCATCCGACAATCAAGTTAATCTCACCGAGCGATGGGACAGACATGAACCAAAATAGATCGTGACGGGATCGATCATTCGCTAAGTTAAACCTTGGACTTAGGGGTAAATCAATCAATTAAGGAAACTATGGTCCGACTATTTTTTGAAGTAACTCTAAGCCACCAGAGTGTGGGCTGGAGTATAAACACAAGTCAGGTGCGATTCGACCACCCGCTAACTAACTCTTATCCCTAGAGTGCGGATATGAGTATAAATAAATAGATGTGTACGGTTCGACCAGTCATTATTTCATAAACTCCGACCTAAAATGTACAGAAAGACTATAAACTCATTAAGAATGGAGTTCGATCATCCAAAATCCAACTCCACTAACCTGGGACTGGAGGCATGAGTATAATCACTCAAACCACTAAATCTGATAGCGTAACACTGGGACTCGAGCCCCGTGTTTGGTTCGACTCAGGGCCATGACCATATGGAGGCCTTAGGATAGGATTAGCATATTATCATCCGAACCAACGAGCAATGAATTACAAGTACATCGAATGGAAAAGTAGTAGCTCGATTACTTAGAAAAAATTCATATAAGAGTTCAACAAAAAAAAGAACTTTTATTTGCATGCTAAACTTCAAAATTGTTATACATGTTTATTCAAAAACGGAGGCCGTACCCGCACATTCACGGCCAACAAAAGAGAAAAACAGCTATACAAGCCATATACAAATTAAGCTAGAGTCATGGCTATCTCTTTTGCCCTTTTTCTCTTTTGGATTTTTTAGGGGTAGCATCACCAGAGCTTCCGCCCATTCTTTTCCTTGATCCTTTGTCACCATTGGCAAGAGAGCTCTCAGAGGTTGGAGGGGGTTCTTGTGGAACTGACCCGTCGGGTGGAATGACTTGAAGTGGGACAAGATTTGGATGGTCGATGTCCATGTCTGTGGGTTCAGCCTTAGCTTTTTTCTTTAGCAACTCCTCTCTCTCTCGATGCGCTCTTTTAAGCTAAGCTCAACAGTATGTTCGGTGGCACTAGTCACTGTTTCAAATTTCGGCCATCTCGGCTGAAATCTCGGTTTGATGCCCAGGAGAAACGAAACACAATTTTTCGCTAGAAATCACATTTTGTATATATCGGCTGAAATATCAGTATCTCGGCCGGCCGAGATCAATTTCCGTGATCTCGACCGAAACGATGCTTTTTTTCTTCCTCATTATTTAGGTGTAGTGGGCCAAATTACATTGAAACCGATTATCTATATCTCCATATTTCCTAAACCCTCCCATCTTCTTCCCAGTGGTTGCTCATTCAAACCCATTCATTGTAACATCCCCTATCTGGAGGCCCGAAGCTAAGCGTTACAGATGCTGCAGTCATCTATAATATTAACTTCTGGTGACCAAATACGGTAATGTTAACGGTATCTATAATATCAGAAGCACTTGAATATGAAACAAAATCACAGATTTTAAAAACAACTTTTTTGATTACATTTCACAAAACATGTTTCATATTCCATTACATAATCCCATCACTTTCCCAAGTTCAGATAAAATTTATTATTACATGAATACACCAAGAGCGACATATGATGATGCCCCCTTGGTTGACCAAAGTACTATATAGTCATAACCGACATAATACAACACAACGGAATCAAACAAAATAAAACAGCAATTCCTAAATAGCTATCTGTTAGCCACCTGCTCGTCTCCGGAAGCTTTATTCGCCAACCTGCTAAAAACCTAAAAACCCTCAACCTACTCAAATCAATTTTGAGCACCCGATAGTTTAAGGGGAAAAACATAAACTTCAAGTCAGACATAAAGCCTGGTGTGAATAAAACTATACATCTCGGTAATTTGATATTAAGCGAGACCACGTCGCTTTGCGGAACGGGTTTCCCCTCACTAATATCCTTTTAAAATATATCTTTTAAAAACCTTAATCCTGCAACCAAAACTGGTTAAAACTGTAAAGCATTATCATGTAAACATACATATCAGGTAACAAATGAACTATCTGTTCGAACATTATAGTTTTGTTTGGCTAACTACTACCCTTTGGCTGACTCGGGCCTACCAAACAATATAAACAAATAATCTAACATATATTAGATACTCCTCTTCTGGACGGGCTGTCCCTAACTTACTTTCTCCAGGTCAACTGATCCTAATGGTTTTGCGGGCTCACAAATAACCTACCTCTGTACAAATATAGTCCCTTCTGTGTGTAACATCATTTTAGTCTTACCTATGACAAAGCCTACATACTGGAATTTTGGACTAAATTAGCTAGGGGCTAATAGCTAATGTATAGGGCGCGCCCCTATACCAGTCCCGTCTGGTATACAAATATCTGAGTCATTTTACTTTGGGTAATCTTCTCTTAAATTTTCCTTGAAAACCTTTTCTTCTAAAATTGATTTAAACCTTTAAATCATACTTTAAATAAGGAAAATATATATTTTATGCTTTACTCAATATCACCTTGCCATGTTATATATACTTTACACACATCTTTGTTGATGAAAGCATTTAAACCTTTGAAAGTACCCCTTCCAAAACCGTTGAAAGTATCCCTTTCGAAACCAAGTAAACCCTTTTTATAACCTAGGCCAAAAGGCCAAAACATTCCTTTCGAAACTATTCATATAAACCTTTTGAAACCATTGAAAAACCTTCCCTTCGAAAGCTATAAAATCTTAGACATCCTATCTTTAAAACAATTAAACATTGCCCTTCGAAAATATTGAAAAACCTTTCCTTTCAAACCTTTCTAAACCATTGGGGAACCACCCCTTCGAAACCTTCATTAAATAATTTTGAAACCATTAAAATATCAAACCTTTCAAAACCATTTGGGTTCAAGTAAAACATGTGGAACAACCTTTCGAAACTATTCAAAACTATCTCTTTCAAAACCTTTTCGGTTTATCTTTAAAAGTCTCAAAGGGTCATAAAAAACATGGTCGAAAGCAACACTTTCGAAAGCTATTTCCTAAGTAGAGAAGTGATGGTGTCGAAACCAATCTTCCGAAAGCAATGGAGAAGCAACTTGGTTTTTATAAAACAAAATAGCCATTTCGAAGGCATCGCTTTAAAAGGTAGAAAGCGGTAGCAAAGGGGTTTCGACCCCGATGAAAGCATTTACTTAAAAACAAAGGCGCAACCTCTTCGAAACCATTCCTTTAAAACTATTTGACCCAGTCGAAATCCAACCAAGTCGAAAGCATCCCTTTCGAAAGCAAAGCAGGCGTGTTTTCATTTAAAAGCAAAGCAACTTTTCGACCCCCTCGGAACTCATAGCTTCGACCTAGTACCTTCCGCCTAAGTCCAATTCACTATGTATCAAGTCTTTGATACTATGGGCATTGGTTTTGATGGTGATGGAAGCGGAACTACCAAGTCGAAACCCCAGGTACCGAAAGTGGCGAAACAAGTAAAAAACCTATTTAAACTGATTTTATCTTTTTAAAGTAATTTTTTCAACTAACTTGCCTTGTTTGTTAAATTATGATTGGCTATAAATTTTCTTTTCCAAAAACACTGCTAAAATTTTAGAATTAAACAATTTAAATAATTTAAAAAATACCCCTTCTCCTTTTATAAATATATAAAACATTTAAGTCTCATAACTTAAATAATTTTATATATCTATTAAAACACTTAGGAAAATTCTACAAAAAATTCAGAAAACCACTTTTAATATATTTTCTAACATATATTAATTTCAGACCCAAAACATAAATAATTTAGCCGTAAATTATTTTAAACCCAAATAATCAATTTCCTCATTAGATAATTAATATTAAATCCACATTAATTCAGAAAATTATGAAAATTGAAAGCCATCTCTAAAATATCATTTCTGATCTAAATCTAGAATCGCAAGGCATTTGGATGTCATTTATTAGGATTTCACATCAAATCGTATCATAAAACCTATATGAATAAGCATAAATCATCAACAAGCATATGTAAACATTTAATCATTCAAAAACATGGCATAACCTTGCAAAATAATTTGGATTAACCTTAAAACCGAAAACAATAGAAAATATGAGATGTAGTCATTATTCACCTTAGCTTTGAAATTATGGATTTGAGATTTGATCTTGATTAAGTTGCTTAAGCTTAATTTCCTTTGAAATCTTGCTTATCTTCTCTTTTCATCCCTTAATGGTGGCCGGCCTCAAGTTTGTTTTTCTTTTATGAATATAAAAATGAACGTGTGAGTTATGGGGTTAAGGGTTTGGGGTATAAGGATGTTTATTATTCCTATATTGCCCTCTTATCTATTTGCCTTAACATTTTAATTCTTTAGTTTATTTGTATATGGCATGGCTACCCTTACTAATCACAAATCTCAACCCCTTTAGCATTTTACATTATTTCATTTAATTTATCTAATTAAATGGTTCTAATAATGTTACTAAAAATATGAGGTGTTACGTTCATTTACTCAAAAATCAAACTCGTTCATTACCCAAAAAGTATCGAACTGGATTTCTTCGTCAAGTCGCATCTCCTCTGACCATTGGCTTCTGTTGATATTTCCTTATATAGTTCTAGTTGCTTTAGTATGCCCGACTATTGTAAGAATATAAATAAATGCTAACCCAAAATTGTTCTGTCAGGAAATTAAACTCATTACTGACCTTGATTTAGATTGAGTATCTTTGAGAGTAAAATTTTGGTACTCCGTTAGAAGAGAACAATTACGAAACTTGTTCTCCGATTAAGAAATCTCCATATCGATGAAAACATGACACTTTAACATTGCAAGATGAAATGGTAGTTATGTGCAAAAAATTCATGAAGCACTAGTACAAATCAATTTCATTTCATACTTCCACCGTTTTGCAAATCTTGTTCTTGATTTATGATTAGTGTTGCATTTTCTTTGTTTCTATTATTTGTTTGCATTTCAATTTCTAGTGTAAGGGAAGTCTTGTCGATCTTGTCAATCTCTATTTGCATTTCAATTGCTAGAGTAATTATTTTTTTCAACAACGCAGAAGTGCCGATGTCCTTTCAAGTTTGAGCTTTAATAATGTCCACTGATAATATAAAACACAAAGTTTACCTTGCCATGGAACATGAATGTTTTTAGGCATATTTTGACTTTTGAGTACATCATACTTTTGAAACCTGTTGTAATTAAGGAACACTGCATCAACATAATATAATTATTTGAATTAACTATTGACATTATTTGAACACCGCGTCAGCAAAATACATAGTTGTTTGACAATTATTGAGAGTCAATTTCAACTATGTTTTTCTCTTTCTTCATAATGTATTAATTTGCAAAATACCACCTTCATATTATCTACAATAAATGTGAAATTTTCTTATCATGAAACATCTCACACAAGTAATCTTATTTTTTTATTAGTTAGCCATGATATTTTTTTTGCTAATTAGTCATGATATATTTTTCGCAGCCCTAAAGTATGGAAGGATCATCAGATGCTTCAAATAATCAACCACCAATAATTGAAACAAGTTCTAAAAGCAAAGGTGATCCATTTTGGGCGTATGGAATTAAACTCAAAGGAGGAAAGGGCTCTAAATGTATATATTGTAATAAAGAGATGAGTGCAGGAACTACACGACTAAAAGAACATCTAGTTGGAAGACAAGGCAATTGCGAACCATGTCTTAAAGTTCCTACCAAAATTAGGCAAAAAACAATTGAAGTTTTCAGCTTGTCAAAGTCGAAAAAAGATGCCAAAGAAGTACAACGACAATCGGTTTGGATAATGTATCGATTGGAGGGAGTGAGGATACATATGAGCATGAAAGTCCTATCTTTAGTAGCTTAAATATAAGAGGGCCTATGGATAGACATGTATATCCTTCTCTTGGTGAAGCTAAAATTGGTTTGGCTCAACCAAGTATTAGTGAAACAAGAAAGAAAGCTATAGAAGAGACATGTGGTTACATATATAAGTTTTTTTTTGAAGCGGGAATAACATTTAATGTTATTACCTTGAATTCTTTCAAAGAAATGGTGCAAGCAATAGATTTATATGGTCCAAATTTGAAGACACCATCTATGCATGAAGTAAGTGAAAATTTTCTTCCTCTTGAAAAAAAAAATGAATGAAAGTTTAAATTCTTTTAAAGAATCTTGTAGAATAATAGGTTGTAGTCTTATGACGAATGGATGGACGGATCAAAGAGGAAGAAGCATAATGAATCTAGTAGTAAATTGCAACTTAAAAACCATTTTTATGCACTCAAAAAATGCTTCGGGAGATGTGCATAATGCTAAGTATATTAGCGATTTTGTGATAGAAGGGATTGAAGAACTTGGTGAAGCCAATGTTGTTCAAGTCGTAACCGATAATGCATCAAATAATATGTCTGTCTAGTGATTGTTATCTTTAGACTATCCAACGATATTTTGGACAAGTTGCGTGATTGAAAGATATTGGAAATATTAAACCATTCATGGTGCTATATTAAATGGCCGATGTTTAACCATTTACATATACGGACACACGAAGACCCTTGATTATATGAGAGAATGCACCAATCAAAGTGAATTAATGAGACACGGTCTGACAAGATTTGCTACATCATTACTTTCTTTGCAAAGTGTTTTCGAGAAAAAAAAGAGTTGAGGAAAATGATCATGCCGGGAGAGTGGGATTTATTTTCTCAATCCGAATCAACGGAGCTTAAAATTAAGGTACTAATTTTGCTTCTTGCTCTCATAATCAACTGCTTACTACATACTACTTCAGTCTAGTTAAAATTTCATAATCAATTGCCTACTATGTAAATATTTCATAATCAATATTACTTTTCTTTAAGGTCGTATGAATAATCAATAGTATTACATTTTGGGATCATGTTAAAATGGCAGTTAAAATTTTCGATCTGTTAGTGAAAGTCCTTCGAAGAGCTGATGAGGATATACCTTCAAAGGGTTGGCTTTATGGAGATTTGGAGGATTTAAAGAAAGATATTGCCGAAACACTTAATTACAAGGAGAAGAAATATCGAGCAATTTTGGGAATAATTGATAAAAGATGGAAAGGTAAAGTTTGAAACAATTGGGACTTTTTCGGAGATTGGAAAATGAGTTGCATTTGAGTGGATATTTATTGAACCCAGTTCACTATTAGTAAAAGAGAAGAAATAGAGAATAAACTAGAGTTTTTGGATGTGTTTTTCTCTTGTCTTTTTAAGATGTATAAAAATGATGATGAAACCTAAGACAATATTACAAAGCAATTACCTATTTATCAAGATCAAGAAGGCACTTTTGGAACAGATCATGCCAGAAGACAAAGAAATAATCTCTCCTTTAATCCCGGTATTCATCTCTTTTAATTTTGTTGCTTATGAATGCATTTTGTATAATAGTTGCTTATAGCCATTAATCCTATCATTTTTTATATTATATGATTTTAATTCATATTGTCATACATTTTGTAATTTTTTTAGTTAATTGGTGGAAGACGCATGGGAGATCTGCACCGCATTTAAAGAAAATTGCTATTAGGATTTTAAGTTTGACCAATAGTTCCTTCCAGTGCCGACCCAAGGATATTCAATGCCCGAGTCGAACAAGCATTTTTATTTGTTTTGTTGCCCCTTAACTCAATCAAAAAAAGGCACATAACAAAATTTAAAATTGCACATAACAAATTTTAAATTCTTTATAAAATTTAACATCCATCACAAAATATTGATCATATAAGCCATTTTGATTACA
Source organism: Allium fistulosum (assembly GCA_030737815.1). Taxonomy (NCBI): domain Eukaryota; kingdom Viridiplantae; phylum Streptophyta; class Magnoliopsida; order Asparagales; family Amaryllidaceae; genus Allium; species Allium fistulosum. Next base: position 406,345,884 of record CM060904.1, on the reverse strand, counting down.
TGCCAAAAAATCAAAATGTAAACATAATATCATGACACATTAATACATATTAACGAAAACAACTTCTTCTTGCATTTTTTGAAGCAAACTCCTCTATTACATCTTCATAGGTAAGTTTGTCTAAATACTCAATTTCAATTAAAATCATTGCTAGCCCACTTAGTCTCTCTTGCGACATAGTAGTCCGGAGATATGTTTTAATCAATTTCAATTTTGAAAAACTTCTTTCCGCCGAAGCAACCGTAACCGGAATAGTCAATAGAATTCGATAAGCAATCAAAACATTTAGAAATCCACTTACATCCCTATAAGATCTCAAGAAATTAAGTATATCAATTGATGAAGTTACTTTTGATGATAAAATTCCTTTTAGTTGTCGAAGTTCAAAAAATAACTCTTTACCACAAATATCTTGCCCTTCGTTGTGCTTCAAAAAACCTTCTAGATTCATGCATTTATCCTTCAATTCATCATTGTCAATATTTTTAAATCTTAGATTCAACAAAAATCCAAAATTTTCTTCATAAAGTTTAAATTGGTCAAATCGATCTCTAAGTGAAGTTAAAGCTTGATCAACTATTAGAAGAAAATAAGTAACTTTAAAAGTATTCTTGGGAGATCGCTTATCATTATCCTCCATAATTTCTTCGTTAAACTGTTTTTTTCTTCGTACAACTCTCTTTTCAATAAATTTTGGATCAATACCAACATCATTTGCAAGCATTTTAGCCGCCTCCATCATGTTTTCAAATCCATCTTCTCTGAATTTTTCAAAAAATGCTACAAGATCTTTAATTTTTGTAATTGCATCTTCGATATCCATATCCTCTCATTGAAATATTTTACTTACTCGATTAATATTATCTAATATTGTGTACCAAATACACAAACTAATTAAGAACTCAAAATTTTCTAAAGCATTTTGACATAATCCTTTGGCCTCCATCATCACAACATCATCTTTAGAATTATTTGCAATATCAATCAAAGCATCTCTTAACTCCGATGTTTGAGTTCTTATTGCTTTAACACTTTCAATGTGACTTTCCCACCTAGTTGCCGATAATGGTTTTGGAGTCAAACCCTTCACATAACTTCGAAGTATTTCCCAACGATGAGTTGAGCCAGAAAATAAAGTATAAATTTTTTGCACAAATGCAAAAAAATTTCTAGCTTTCATACATGATTTTGCCATATCACATAAAGCAAGGTTTAAACTATGACATCCACATGAAATGTAGAAAGCTCTAGGATTTACATTAAGTAGCCTTTTTTGTACACCTTGGTGTTTACCTTTCATGTTTGAACCATTATCATACCCTTGTCCTCTCACATCATTGATATCAAGTTTAAGATCAATTAAAATATTTTCAAGCTCCTTAAAAAGACCAAGCCCGGATGTATCATCAATCGTTATGAATCCAAGGAAATACTCTTCTACTTTTATATCATTTGCATCATGAACATTCAAACATCTTATTATAATGGACATTTGCTCCTTGTGACTCAAATTCGGAGTACAATCTAGAATAATTGAGAAGTACTTTGCTTTCTTTATTTGTGTAAGCATTGTAATTTTGATCTTGTTAGCCAACAACCCTATCAACTCATTTTGAAATTTATGGCTAAGATAATGATTATTGATTTCATTATTTACAGCACGTCTTAGATGATCTTCCATAATTGGATCAAACTCGGCAACAAATTCAATAATTTGACAAAAAAATCCATTATTTTTTTCATATATCTTCTCATTTGATCCACGAAATGGTAGATTATTTCGCGAAAGTATCTTGACAACACCAATTATACGTGCAAGTATTTTTTCCAATGTTGTTTCTCTTGGTCAATTTGAGATTCCATTGCTTTATCAATTGTTGCCTTTTGTTGAAGTCCTATATGCAAATCAACCCATTTAATAACATTTGCGTTGTGTAATGGATTACTTTCGTGCTCTCTTAGCTTCCTAGGTAAATTATGCCAATCGTTGATTCCTTCTCCGGCCAATTGGGATGGTCTTTGGCTATGGTTAAATAACTTACAACAAAAACAAAATACTTTATCACGTTCATTTGAATAAACAAGCCATTTTCTTTCATGTTCTTCTCCACGTGGATAACCACTAATATAATGTCTAGAAGAAAAGTGTCTACCGTCAATCTTATTTTTTGGAAACGCATCATTATCGTTCAATATTTTTATTGGACCGTGTTGCACTAACATTATTCTTTTGGTACTAGTAATTCTTCCCCACAATCCCGGATCATAATTAACATCAACATCCTTTTCAAGATCAATAGTAGTTACATGGTCATTGCAACGATCATTACTATCTTCATCACGCCCCTCTATGACTTCTACATGGTCATCAATTTCTATTTCAACAATTTCATTTATAGGCTCCTCATGGACATCAATGCTAGGACCGATATTTTCCTCCCAATCTGTTCCATCAATTTGACTTGAATTTGAACTTTGAGATTTTTTATTTCTCGCTTGAAATAAATTTGAAATTGAACCAATCATTGATTTTGCTTCGTCACATCTATGATCTATGTTGCTTTTTCATTCTATTTTGATATCCCGAATTCTGTTTCCTGTTCCTACCTCAATTTAAGATACAACGTAAAATTAATGTTTATTAATAAATACTATGCTATTTTATACATGAAGAATCTTAAAAACAGAAATCTGAAGAACATATGTTTGTAAAAATAACAACAAATTAACGTGCTAATTCAATCATAGAATTTAATAGTATTTATTTGTACAGTGAAATTACTTTGAGATTTATTCACAAATGCATAATTTACTCAATTAGACAAACTTAATTTCTTAATTTACTCAATTAGACTAAAAGGAATTTTATGATCAAAAGTAAATTATGTTGCTGACTTTCCATAGCCATACGCACGAGGAAGAAGAGGCGGACCTACAATTCATCCAACCAACTACTGACAATGGTCGTTCCATCTTTTCCATTCTAGATTCGAACAAATCAATTGCTGAAGCTAAATGGAGTAATTCACTGGTGGCGTATGCATTAGGAAGCAGGCCATTGTGCAATCAATTCAATAAATTTGTTGAAAACGTTTGGAAACCAGAAGACATGTTGAAATATTTTATAAATAGAATGGTTTTATAGTTGTTTGATTTGACAAAGAGGAGGATTGCATACGTATTCTCAATTCTGGACCTTATACATTCAATTCCCGCATCATCATCATGAAAAATGGAAATCATGTATGAAATTATCAAGAGATTATTTTACTATTATTTCTATTTGGATAAGATTACTAGATCTAAGTTTGGAATTTTGGAATAAAGGTGCTATTGGTAGGATTGCCAGTACATTTGGCAAACCTATTAGAATGGATAATAACGCTTTAAAGGAAATTCGGCTGCAGTTTGCTCGAGTATTAGTTGAAATTGAACCGAATTTCAATTTCCTCACATCAGTACAAGGCATTGATTCAGATGGAGAAAATCGAAATTGAAGTATCATACGAATATAAACCTCGCCTTTGTGATAATTGCAAAGTGTACGGTCACAGCACAAAAAATTGTCGACTGACATATACAAAAACTTGGCAAGCCAAACAAACTGAAACAGAAAATACATATTAGACAGCTAATACAAGTGCCAGTACAAGTGATTCATGTAGCAAAGTGTATATCAAAACTAAAAATCATCTATTCTTTAATTATTCTTATAGAAATTCAATACTCACATTGTTTGAGGCTGAAATTAGATTTAGGGTATGCAATTTGAGCGCCGAGAGGGATAAGAGAATCGAGATGGCTGCGAGCTTGCGACTTGCGAAGATGGAGTCGACACAGGTGGCTGCGACTTGCGACTTGCGACTGCGAGCGTGGTGGCGTTGTTTTGTAGCAGACGATTGATCGAAGGAAATCGTGTTTTCTTTTCTTTTTGTTTTTTCTGAATTTTTTTGTTGCCCTGATCCCGCTTCCGTTGTCCTAGTCTTGTGTCTCTCCGGACTCTGCTGTGGGCCGGGCCTGGTTCCTTCGGATGTGAGAGAGCATGGAACGCATTTGAGATGGTAAATAAAAACATCATATCTTATTTATAAGTTTTAAATTTATTTTTTGCAGCTCTTTTAGCATTTAATATCTATATAAAAAAGAAAAAAGAAAGAAAAAGAAGAGAAAGAAAGAGAGTAGAGAGAGGGAGAGGAATGAAAATAATACAATAGAAAAAAGTGACAATCCATTTGGTTTTTTAATTCAATCTAACTGAACTTGATGAAATACATCCAGTTTAAAACATGTCTAGAAATGCTAACTTAAACAAACCAACAAAATGAAATGTATAAAACTCTTTTGTCATGAAAAAAAATGTAGCTAGCATCCCTTTAGCTATAGAAAATGTAAAGTTAGAAGTAAATTTTAAGTGGTTTAAGATGATATATTGATCAGTCGTTGTATGCAAGTTATATAAAAATTTGTTAATTTTTATGTACATATAAGTTTTTTCTAGGTTGTAGGCTGTAACTCAATTTCCAGTTAATATAAATTTGAAATATTAAGTACTAAGGACAAAACTGACTTGATACAACCATTTACAGTTGAGTATAACTTACTAATTCAGTCACAAGTTGCAAAAACCAAGTTTACAAAAATGCAAGATGAGTTTTCAATAATAAAAAACAGTTTCAATTTAAGTTTGCAAATCCCCAGCTTGGGACTTTGATGCAAAGTTTCAAACCGAAACTTGCTTTCCTGCTGATTTTTTGAAACTCGAAACTCAACTTAGTTTTGAGTCTTTGAAAACACAGTTTCACTTACTCCACTCAGTTGGATATTGAGTTTTGTTGAAACTGAATAGTCACATATTCCATAAGTCTATAACTTTTATCAGTACACATTTTCACACAATGCAATGAAACTGAGCGGTCATTTTCTACTTTCTAAAGTATACAGATTCTTTTCTTACCCTTCATATTAAAATAATATTTTATATATTCAATATTTTTTTCTAGTTTTTTAGTATATGTTTGCATATTGAGTTGTCTCCTGTGAGTCTAGAGGTTAAAAATGTGCCATCTGATTTGCTCTCTCGGTTGCCAGCTAAGAAGGTGGCATCTTATTTTGTCAACAAAATAATTATGCATCCCTTTTGCAGATAGAAGCATTATTTGATTAGGCTAATCGAACTCTATTATTATATATCTCAAGAAGCAATATGATTGCATCTGAGTGTTCATAAATCATAATACATTTTCTTAATAATTATAGGTTCATTCAAAGAAGAGAAATCGACTAGATGCTGATAAACTACGAGATTTAGTTTTCATCAAATTCAATTCTCAACTTAAAGCGAAATTTGGTAATAGTAAAAGAGATGCTATCATAGCTCCTATCAATCATGAAGGGGTGGTGGATGATTGGATTGGTGGTACTCAATTAAAGATCAAATGTTGATGGCAGCTTTTTAGATGATGAGATAGATGAAGAAGTTTTTCCTGAAGAGGGATTATCATGGGCAGAAATGAGTAGAGCTATGGGTTATGAGACACGTCAAAGATTTAAAAGAGCAAGAAAGAAAGCAAAATCAACTCTCGAGATAAGATCGTCAACTAGAAAGGGAAAACAACATGCAAATGAAGATGGGGAAGATATGTTGTCACATGAAGACACTTCATCAACATCGGAGTCCGACTACGAATCCGATGAAGAGTAGCCTTTGAAAATATATTATCGATTAACTTGTTGCTATTTTTCATAGCTTTATGTTAGAGATGTATTTTGTAGGAACTTGCTTTACTTTATATCACCGTCATGCTATATTTGCATGTTTTGTACTGTTACGCTAGTATGCTACATAGTGGGAATATGATATTATATTTATGATAAGTTAAAGTTCATGGATGAGCTTATTATTGCAAAATATGGTGAATTTTGATACTCTGATTATTCAGTCTCTTATGTACATATTTTTGACTCACTTGTGTGAGTGGTGGCTTTGTACCCACCTTATGATATATTTGGATCTGTATTGACGATGTATTGTTCTGAGACTCTCTGCTGTTATGTGATGCTGTTCTATGATGCTATTTCATTATGTTATTATGCTTTGTTCTGATAGAACTTTAGCCATTTGTAATTTCGTTATAAGTATTTATCGAATATGTCGAACCACCTGATTGAGAAAAAATTAAATAGATTCCACCTTTCGACGTATTCGGTAGATAGTTATAGCATAATTACATTTGGTCGCTCCTATTATACTCTATTCTCCGCATTAGCAGACGAAATCACCTCTATGATTCTCTTTGCTAATGAGAGTCTTGGAGTGGGGCGTTACATCTTGGTATCAGAGCCAGATTAAGAACGCTCGATAAATTCTCTGGTCTCCCAAGTGCAGTCCTTAGGATTCAGTGACCATTGAATTTTCACAAGCTGAACCTCTTTGTTGCGAAGGCGTCTGACCTCTGAAATGTTTTCAAATATGTGAATTATTAAAAATTGACTAAGTGAATGGATGGCTCCTATATGTGAATAGTTCCACATTGTAGGACTATATGAAAGAATCAAGTATTTATACTTGTTTCTTTGAAGCTAAGTTGGGCCCTATGGGCACCCAATGATGCTCTTTTGTGAGGAGAGAGACCATGCTTGACCACCACACACGCGCGCGCCGACCGACCGACCCGGGCCGAGGCTCGGGCTTGTAGTGGTGTAACACTTATATTTTTGGTGCAAATTTCTTAACCGTTTTTTGACCGGGCTGGAACGGTCAAATCAGACCGTATTAGAGAACGTTATGCAACGTTCACTATGACCCGTTATTTTCTCAGATCCATTTTTCGAGACCACGTTCCCCATCCAGTAACGTTCTTTTGGCTATTCCGTCTTCTTAACTGATTAGAAGACGAAACAAAAAGAACAACAGTTTTATTCGAACCATTCTTCAAAAATCAGAGCAAAAATTTTGAGTGCAAAATAGAATCGTTTCGTACGTGCAAACGAATCGATACCACCAAACTTGAGAGTCTGTTTTATCCCAGAGGCGGCGGCGATTGATCAGAACTGCTTTGCACTACACAGTAGATCGCCGAAACGTCTTCAAGAGAGTGACGTTGTACACGACACATCCGAAGCTAGACATTGTTTCCATCAATTTGAAGACGTCGCCATAAACAATGACTTCCGCTGCAGATCTAGATGCTGCTGCTCCCACTTCGTTCTTCCAGGTTCCAATGGTCACTGCTGCGCCTTTCAGATTCGAAGGCCTCCACTTCAAACGCTGGAGACAGAAGATGGAGTTTTTTTACCATGAGAAAGGTGGTGGCCGCGCTGACAACTGACAAACCGCAGCTACCGGATAGGCCAGATGAAGCTGACGCAGATCTCATGCGAGCTTGGACAGAAAAATCGAATCAATTGCAGAACTGGACAGAGCAAGACTACCTGTGCATGAACTTCATTCTCAACGGCCTCAGTGATGACCTCTACGACTACTACAACTCAAACAAGATAGCCAAAGAGATCTGGGAAGCGCTGCAAAAGAAATATGATAAGGAAGAGGCTGGAGCGAAGAAATATGCAGTCAGCCGCTACCTGAAATACCAGATGACGGATGACAGGTCAGTAGAGATGCAGTCTCATGAGCTTCAGAAAATTGCTCATGAGATCATCTCCGAAGGTATGAGTTTGGATGAACAGTTTCAAGTTGCTGCTATTATTGATAAACTGCCCCCAGGTTGGAAAGATTTTAAGAATGTGCTTAGGCACAAGACTAAGGAATTCTCCTTAGAGAGCTTGATAACTCGCCTCCGTATTGAGGAGGAGGCTCGTAAGCAGGACCAGAAAGAGGAAGTGCTTGTTGTCACAAACAACAACACTAAAAGGTCCAAGCCCGCAATTCTGAAACCGAATCCGAAAAACTTTAAGAATCAGAACCGCAACCGCAACAAACAGAATTGGAACCCGCAAGGGAACCAAAAGGGACAGTAGAAACCGACCCAAAAGAATGATTCTGGACAGTTGTTTCTGTGTTACAACTGTGGAAAACCAGGTCATATGGCACGCAACTGTAGGAACAGACCGGGCCCTGCACAGCAGGCTAACCTGACTGAGGAGCCTCTTACGGCTATGATTTCTGAGATTCACCTAGTTGGTGGATCAGAGGGTTGGTGGGTAGACACGGGTGCATCCCGCCATGTCTGCTACGATCGTGCTATGTTTAGTACATACACGGCTGCTGATGATAAGAAAGTGTTGTTGGGAGATTCTCACACCACTACAGTTGCTGGCATTGGAAATGTGGAATTAAATTTTACCTCTGGAAAGACAGTTCTTTTGAAAGATGTGATGCATACTCCAGAGATGAGAAAGAATCCGGTTTCTGGTTTTCTCCTTAATAAGGCTAGTTTTACTCAAGTTATAGAGGCTGATTTGTACACTTTGACATATAAGGGGATGTTTGTAGGGAAGGGTTATGCTTGTGAGGGTATGTTTAAACTTAATGTTGAATCTAATAAAGTAACAAGTTTTTCTTATATGTTATGTGATTTTAATATCTGGCACTCTCGATTATGTCATGTAAACAAACGCATTATTCATAATATGAGCACCTTAGACTTAATTCCTAAAATGTCACAAACTGACTTTGATAAGTGTGAATTCTGTAGTCAAGCAAAAATCACTAAGAAACCCCATAAATCAGTTGATAGAATTTCCGAATCCTTAGATTTAATTCATTCTGACATATGTGAGCTTGATGGCACTTTGACTAGACATGGACACCGTTACTTTATCACTTTTATTGATGATGGCTCTGATTTCACTTATGTATATCTTATGAGAAATAAAAGTGATGCATTTGATATGTTTAAATCATTTAAAACTGAACTCGAGAATCAATCTAATAAGAAAATTAAGAGACTTCGTAGTGATAGAGGAACAGAATATGAGTCTAGTCCTTTTCTTGATTTTTATAAATTGCATGGTATAACTCATGAGAGAACTGCACCTTATTCACCTAAAATGAACGGTAAAGCTGAAAGAAAGAATATGACCTTTACCGAATTAGCTGTTGCTATTTTATTAAATTCGGGTGAAGCAAAACATTGGTGGGGGGATATTTTATTGACTGTATGCTATGTATTGAATAGAATCCCTAAATCAAAAAGTAAGATTTCACCTTTTGAAATTTTAAGAAATTATAAACCAAATGTATCTTACTTTAGAACTTGGGGATGTTTGGCATATGTTCGTATACCTGACCCTAAGAGAATAAAATTAGCAAGTAGAGCATATGAATGTGTATTTATTGGCTATGCTGTTAATAGCAAAGCATATAGATTTTATAACCTGAATACACATAATATAGTAGAATCTAATGATGCTGATTTTTATGAAATTAAGTTTCCTTTTAAATTAAGGAATAGTGGGGGCATGTCAAATAACACCGTGCCTATTAGAACAGAACTTAATGAATCTTCTGAAATCGAACCTAGAAGAAGTAAAAGAGCAAGAGTTGATAAAGACTTTGGCTCGGATTTTTGCACTTTTACTATAGAGGAGGATCCCACAAACCTCCAAGAGGCCTTATCTTCATTAGATGCCGATTTTTGGCAAGAGGCAATAAATGATGAGATGGATTCCTTGGAATCCAATAAGACTTGGCACTTAGTAGATTTACCACCTGGTTGTAAGTCTATAGGCTGTAAATGGGTACTTAAAAAGAAACTAAAACCTGATGGCACAGTTGATAAATATAAAGCCCGTTTGGTAGCTAAAGGTTTTAGGCAAAGAGAAAATGTAGATTTTTTTTGATACTTTTTCACCTGTAACTAGAATCACATCCATTCGAGTACTAATTTCATTAGCATCTATTCATAATTTAATTATACACCAAATGGATGTTAAAACTGCTTTTTTAAATGGTGAATTAGAAGAGGAAATTTATATGGACCAACCGGAAGGTTTTGTAATTCATGGTCAAGAACATAAAGTTTGCAAATTAGATAAATCATTATATGGTTTAAAACAAGCACCTAAACAATGGCATGAAAAGTTTGATAACTTAATAATCTCAAATGGTTTCAAAGTTAATGAAAGTGACAAATGCATTTTTTATAAATCTGAAAATGACATTTGCACTATAATATGTTTGTATGTATATGATCTACTTATTGTTGGATCAAACATTCATGCCATAAACTCTGTTACATCTTTGTTAAGTGCCAATTTTGATATGAAAGATCTAGGTGAAGCAAGTGTAATCCTTGGTATTAAGATTACTAGGTCTGATAAGGGACTTTCTTTGGATCAATCTCATTATATTGAGAAGATCTTAAAGAAATACAATTACTTTGACTGTAAACCTGCATGTACACCATATGATCCTAGTGTAAAGCTATTCAAGAACACTGGTGAAGGTGTAAGACAGTCTGATTATGCGAGCATCATTGGCAGCCTTAGGTATGCCACTGATTGTACTAGACCCGACATTGCCTATGTCGCGGGATTATTATGCAGGTTTACTAGTAGACCTGGTATAGAGCATTGGCATGCTATTGAGAGGGTCATGAGATACCTAAAACGAACCATGAACCTAGGGTTACATTATGAAAAGTTTCCAGCTGTCCTTGAAGGTTACACCGATGCAGACTGGAATACTTTATCTGATGATTCAAAAGCAACCAGTGGCTATATATTTAGCATTGCTGGAGGAGCTGTTTCTTGGAAATCCAAGAAACAAACTATTTTGGCTCAGTCTACTATGGAGTATGAGATGATAGCACTAGCTACAGCTAGTGAAGAAGCAGAGTATTTAAGAAATCTGCTAGTTGAGATTCCCTTTTGGGAAAAACCGATACCAGCTGTGTTGATCCATTGCGATAGTACCGCGGCTATTGCAAAAGTACAGAACCGTTATTATAATGGTAAGAGACGACATATACGTCGTAAGCACAGCACTGTTAGAGAGCTACTCTCTTCAGGAGCTGTTAGAGTGGATCACATACGCAGTGAGGAGAATTTGGCAGATCCTTTGACGAAAGGACTGGCCAGAGAGAAAGTCTTTACAACTTCTAGAAAAATGGGACTATTGCCATTAGATTGTTGAGTCACGCACAATGGTAACCCGACCTAATGACTGGAGATCCCCAGAACTAGGTTCAATGGGTAAGAACAAGTTGTGTAGTGATATGAGTTGAATATGCTATTTTTCATATATATAGAAGCATATATTCCTGAAGTGATTAGAGGTTTTGTTAATAGAAACTCTTAATGAGATCTATACTCCTTTTGGAGTGGAGTACCTACCTTCAGGAGTACTCTTGATAGACTCACCTGTGTGAATGTGGAAATTTGGCCGTTTCCTATGGAGTTTTGGGCAAAACTCCTAGAGCATTCACTAAACTGGGATGGACGTGCATGGCCATAAATGCACGGGCTTACTTGATTGCACTCTAGAAAGATTGTGTGTGGTCTGATGTCAGGAATAGAGTTCAAGACTACGTGTCACTCTAGTAAAAACTGAATCCTATCCACTATGCAAAGGTTCAAGTCGAAAGACACCTTCGTTTATGCACAATCTTATGTTTTTCAGAAATTGCTCGAACTTGTTTTAAAAATTCAAGTAGGGGATTGTTGGAAATGTTTTCAAATATGTGAATTATTAAAAATTGACTAAGTGAATGGATGGCTCCTATATGTGAATAGTCCCACATTGTAGGACTATATGAAAGAATCAAGTATTTATACTTGATTCTTTGAAGCTAAGTTGGGCCCTTTGGGCACCCAATGATGCTCTTTTATGAGGAGGGAGACCATGCTTGACCACCACACGCGCGCGCGCGCCGACCGACCGATTCGACCCGACCCGACCCGGGCCGGGCTCGAGCTCGGGTTCGGGTTCGGGCTTGTAGTGGTGTAACACTTATATTTTTGGTGCAAATTTCTTAACCTTTTTTGACCGGGCTGGAACGGTCAAATCAGACCGTATTAGAGAACGTTATGCAACGTTCACTATGACCCGTTATTTTCTCAGATCCATTTTTCGAGACCACGTTCCCCATCCAGTAACGTTCTTTTGGCTATTCTGTCTTCTTAACTGATTAGAAGACGAAACAAAAGGAACAACAGTTTTATTCGAACCATTCTTCAAAAATCAGAGAAAAAATTTTGAGTGCAAAATAGAATCGTTTCGTACGTGCAAACGAATCGATACCACCAAACTTGAGAGTCTGTTTTATCCCAGAGGCGGCGGCGATTGATTAGAACTGCTTTGCACTACACAGCAGATCGCCGAAACGTCTTCAAGAGAGTGACGTTGTACACGACTCAGTCGAAGCTAGACATTGTTTCCAACATATGTGAGTGAATGTGGAAATGTGTGTTGTGTTTTGAGCGAAATATGTGTGCGTGAGTGATATATGTTTGGTGTATGGTTGTGTATATTTTATGCTTTTGGTTTTGTTATTTTGACTAGTTTACTATTATAAACAGCTCTAATATTTGTTCATTTTGTAAAGATCAATTCACTTATTGTGTTATTAATAATTATTTTTTCATTATGGAGAGAAGAAAGTAAAGTAAGGAATCAAACAAATTAAAAAGTAGGTTTCTCAATAATAATATGGATAAGGGTGGGATTTTGTAAATCAAGTTATATTTTAAGTTACTAATTATAAGGGTGTGATTTTATAAATCAAGTAAATATCATTTTAAATATTTTTATGTCATAAAATCAATTTTAGGCATGATATTTCCTCCAGGATGGTCCCGAAATGATTTTTAGGATCCGAAATATAAATCCGAGATGGACGTTCGAGATGCACTCATCTCCTCCGAGATCACTCTCGATTTGAGATTAGATATCTAAAATCTCCAAGATGAAACATAACCGAGATCCGAGATTTAAAACCTTGGCGCCAATGATCACAACGACATCCGATTCATTTGGGAACAGTGGGTCATCAGCTTTTTCATCATTAAGTGCTCCGATAATTTGAGCGTCGGGCCATGGAATGTCGGTGGCCATCATAATTTCAGTAGATGTCGATTGTTGATCCACGGCGACACTGCTTCCTGGAGTCTGGTTGGGACTCAGAAGACCTACAGATTTGCAAAAACAAAAAGATAAGCCCGTGACTATTGGCCATGAGGAACGAAATCTCTCGAATAATGGAGAACAAAGTGGGATACCCGTATCCGGTTGACTTTCAATTGTCACCAAAGTGCTCCCCTCTAGAATATGAGTCAGTACCTTTGATTGATAGCCGGGTCTATCCGGATCATAGCTCAGATCCTTTCTTGGGCTAAGAGAAACTGACACTTCAGCCGTTTGAAGTGTAGGGGGACCTTTTGGATCACACTTTGAAGACTCAACAATGTTTTTCCCTCTGCCGGAAGGTACTAAAATGTCAAAGTATCGAAGTCTCGCAGTAGCAAGATCTAAAGGTTCATCCCCACGAAGAATCTCCTGCACCAGCTTCTCTTTATCTAAATCAGTTTCACCGAGGGCTTTCTTCTTTGTTTCAACAATGTATTCCCAGGCCTCGGCGAGCGATTTAAGATAGCCCTCTCCAAGGAAACTCAGATTGCGATGAATTAAGACTTTAGCATTATATTCCACGATCAGAGGATCAAACGTGTCCATAATTTCCTTTTGACCGGCTTCTTTGGCATCTTCTAACCTGGCCTCAATCTGCTCTCTAATCTCATTGTGGCCCGCTTCTCTTTCCCCTTCTTTAAGGACTTCAATTTGAGCGAGTTGCTCGTCAATCTTAATTTTTAGTCCCCAGGCTTCGACGGCCTCTTCGCAATATCTTTGTGACTCCTCCTGGGCTTCGAGCTCCTCAGTGCGATGAGCCACAATATTTTTCTCCTTTTGCAGTGTGTCTTTTTCCGATGAAAGCACACCGCTACGATTAAGGCAACATCTAGTTCCTTTTTATGAGCCGCTTCTAGAGGACTAACCACTTCAGATGTTTCTTTGGCGCTCTTTTTTGCCGTGGTCAGCTTCACTGTCAACTCCGAGATCTCATTGTCTTGATGTTCATTTATATCTTTTTCATGGATCACCTCTAGCTTCAGATAAACAATTTCATATTGTCTCTCGAAAGACACCTCGAAGGTTTTTTCGGCTAAGTCTTGAAATGCTTCGTGCTGCACAAAAACGTCATTGGTGCATGCATGGGAACTCGCTTTCGCACTCCCTGAAATTGTAAGAATTGAAGGAAGGAACATAAGCCCATCAAAGCAATTTCTTGGAAAATTAACCTTAAGTTTGGCCAATTTCTCTGCTGTGGAAGCCTCAAGGGCTGCAGTAGGCAAAGCAGGACCAGAAGTAACAAGTTGTCGTTTGCTTGACCTACGATCGCGGGACTGTCTAGAACCAAATGAACTAGAGTACTACTTAAGCGGCACAACAATTTGAGGAGCATGAAAAGAAGTATGATCGCCGCTATGTACAGGAAGTTCGAGCTGAACATCCTGATAAGATGATTGAGAGTAGGACTTATGTTTGGAAGATGAAGACCACCTTAAATGACGACTTATTTCCCAACCGTCATCTCTCTCTACACCTACCCGATTTTGAACCACGACCAGATCCATACTGAGTTGAAGAGCCTCTCAAGCGATCGAAGGCACGGGATTGAGACATAGCCATGCAAACCAAACAAGAATGCATAAGTGACCATCAAACAAAAGATAGATGAAAATCATGCAGTGAAGTGCACGTGATTGTGAGTGTCCTAGTGTCACCCCGACGGGCCAGTTGCTACAGCCTTGCTCATAGGAGTTTTCTCCCATTTGCTAGTGGGAGGAATGTCATCACCACTCCTAGTGGGAGAATTGAGCACCAAATACTGATGTTGGGGAAGTCATAAGTCATGATATCATCAGGGTTGGGAGATTCGAGAATCCTACCATCGAAATTTATAAATGTTGGGAAGAAGACTCTTCACCAACTGAAGTAATAATAAATTCAGGCTCTTTAGAGTTTTTTCTCCTATGGAGTTTATATGCAAGCTTTTTTCCTCTCCTTGTTGGCATGTGAGATTGTGCGCCCTATGATGGTTCAACCACGGGTGCATTGCCCAGACTACATCAGCATCGCCAGGCTTGTTGATTTCGACACCTTTGATTTTGCCCTCTTCGACATCGTCTTGAGCTCCCTCGACCGGGGGCACGATAAGGCTATTAAGTCGCCTTCTTGTTCCGCTACATTTCTTGGTGGTGCAGCGCTTCCTCAAAGCTCGATGTTGCAGCCTTCTTCTAATAGCCCAAAGAGGGATAACCATTCATCGGTTGCAAGGGATCTAATGTCCCTATCTTCAACCGGGGTGGCACGAATTGCAGAAACTGCCCTTAAGAAACTATCGCCTTCTCGACGTGGATGAACACATGTGGATTTTAAAAGTATTAATTAATTCAAGATATGACTTGGGCTAAAGAATTCGAGAATAAAGTCAAGGCAATACTTACGTCCTTCCAACCATTGCCTCGCAAAGCCAAGCGGACATCAGACATAGAACCATTTGTGTTTAAAGTGGCTGAGTTTGTTCCAAGCGTTGGTTAAGACTTAACAGTTGGACCAAGGCTCGACGAAAGTGTAGGAAAGGCTCTCTGTCGATCGTTTGAAATTGTAAATAAACCTGATGTCCTCAGGAGATGGCGGGCAGAACAAAACATTCATGAATAGCAAGAAAGTGCCATTAAGGAAGGCATATCTATTCGGGTGTAGTTGAGCCAAAACTATTCCAAGGTAATTTAGTATCTTATGAATAAAGAATTGAAGGGCGGCACGCATTCGGCCAACACATGAATTTATTGCATGATGTATACCCCTTCAGGGGCAAATGAGCCATGTCGTTCACGGAAGGGACTAGAACACCTCCAAATAGAATCCCATGTTTAGAGCATAGTCTGCGAAGAGCGGCCTTGCTAATTCTGGAGGCCTGGGAATCTGTCGGTTTATCTAAAAATATAGCACTTTCTACAGCATTGGGGGCAGGACTTATATCTTTCGCCGAGAGGATGGGAACATCATAGAAAAGGTCGATCAATAGGCCGGAGATCTCCGGTTGCTCAATTGGTGATCAGGGGAAAGTCTGCAAGATACAGTTTGCAAAACTTGACTCAGCTTTGGAATTGCTGTGTTGTAAAGATTGTCCGAAAGGCATTGTAGCTATATGCTCTAAATGTTTGGAGCCCATATCAACTAAACTCAGTAGATAATCGAGATTAGAAAATTTTACATGTCCCCCCATGCTAAGTGTAAGCTAGTGTGGTGCAGTGTTGTGTATTGCAGAGATAAAAAGTTCAAAATTAAAAGCAAAAGTAAGTGACTAGACTTTGGATTCCGACCAGAGTGACAGTCATCGCTGACTGTCTCAACCGGCATTTAGATTGATCGGTTATGTAAGCTTTAGGATCGACCATCGACATGTCAAAGTGTGAAGTCCATTATTAGAGTCCATATGTTAAATTTTAGTTCATGTCCTAAGTCCCAGGAGTTTGGTCATTCAATTTTGAGTTCGATATTGGATATACAAGTCCTGTTGTTCATTATCGTCATATATTCAAGATCATTAGGGTAAGATTAGTTCTAATCGTTCAAACAAGTGAATATGGATTAGTTTTCAAGTTCAATTCAAAGCTTAGAAATCGGCCAAGTACAAATAGCTGATCCTTATGTATGCCGATCCCTATGTATGCCGACCCCTATTTATGTCGATCCCTATCCCTTATAACAACTAATCCATCTTTGCTTCACAAAACAACCTATCCCTCCTCATATGCACAACAACTTATCCCTCGTCCAGGTGATACTCCAACCGAACCCTATTTCACATTAATAACCAACCAATCCCTATGTCTAACCCAACATAACCCATCCCTCTTCAAACATCAACTACCGAACCCTCTACTTTAACTCTTTCACGCTCCCATCAAGCATCCACTCTAATCCCTTTCTTTCACTAACGCACCACTGATCCCTCCACTCCTTCATGCTTAATTCTTTTCTTATTCCTCCTCCATTACCTCGTCGATCCTTGCATCATCATCACCCATCTTGTCCCTTCCTTAACCCATGATTAATGCAGTCGAACCCAATTCTCATCACAAATTAAAGGTTAAAAACAAGAAACCATATATATATATATATATGTTAGTGGTGATGATGAGTGGCTTGGAGATGATCGAGATTTAAGGAAGGAGAGGTATGTTGGATTACAATAGATTTTTTTTGAAGCTAAGGAAAGAAGAGAGGGGGAAGGGTTCAGTTTTAATGGTGAAATAAGAAGGGTTCAGTATTGAAAGGGATAAGAGAAAATGGAAGTGAAAGGAAGTGAAGTATGGGATGGAAAGTGTTGGCTTATATATGGAGTTAAAGGGGTCAGCCTGCCTTTTTTTCTTCACAAAGTCAGAAGAAAGAATAATGGGATCGGCTAGGAGAATGTCGATCCTTATGAACATACAAAAAGGAAGGGGGATCAGCTAAAAGAATGCAAATCCCTACATACATAAAATAGGAAGGGATCGGCCATAAGCCTATGTGCATGCAAACATGGACATAGGAGTTATGTAAAGTACATATATGCAAAATGCAATGAAATTGCATCTAATTCAGCAAAAGTTTGCAATGGCCCGTAAGCGTGCAAACGTGTCTGGGAGAAAACGACAAGAACGTTGTAACATCCCCCTATTTGGAGGTCCAAAACTAACGGCTATAGATGTTGCAGTCATCCATAGTTATTAATCCTCGGAGATCAAACACGATGATATTAGATACATTGATACACAAAAACACCGGAATATGGAAAAAAATTAAACAACAAAACAAATTCCATTTTCAATTCAAAATATTTCAAATTGATTACATAATCCCAATTCACAGACCACATTTAAATAACATATATTTATTAAAAAATACGCCAAGAGCGACATATGAAGATGCCCCCTTGGTAGATCAGAGTATATAGATAGGCAAGAAAACAATTCGCCTTTACAAACAAACACACAGCGGTAATAAAAGGACTCTAATAACAATCTGCCTCCTACACGTCCTCGGAAGCTTTTATTCATCTAAAAGAACAATTAGAAACCTTAACTCTCAACCTACTCAAAATCAATTGAGTACCCAAGAGTTTAAGGGGAAAACAAAAACTTCGAGTTAGACATAAAGCCTGGTATGAATTATAATTTACCATCTTAAACCATTTAGATATCTAGTGAGACCATGCCGCTTAGCCGAACGGGTTTCCCCTCACCAGTATCATAAAACATTTATAAAACCATATATTGTGCTCCTGCATCCACAATGGTTAAAACATAGTACTTCAAAACATTATGATGATATGTAAACAAATAAATCAATTCTGGATTACCCATCCCAATTCATTCTGACTATCTGTCTCAATTATAGTTTCTAGGTTTACTATTAACCTGTTAAATGTTAAGGACTATCTGTCCAAATACTTAGTTTTCCTGGGATCGCTAAGAACCTATTGGTAAATCCAATATCTTATTTCATATCCTAATTTTCATAGGCTAACTAGGAACCTATTGGCTGACTGTCAATACCTTAATCCGGATATAGTTTTCATGGGCTAACTACAAACCTAATGGCCCCTGCCAGTATCAAATCATAGTTTTCATCGGTTGACTATGAACCTATTGGCCCCTGCCAATATCATACAGTTTTCATGGGCTTAATGTAAACCTATTGGCCCTGCTAATATCTTTAATTAAAATTTTAACATCTGTTAAGTTATATTCACTACTGTGTCAACCTAACTAGTTATTCTGCCCTTTCCCCTAAATATAGTTATGAGTTAATAACAAAGTGAATAACATTTCAAAACCTTTATTTATGTCATGGTTATTACTTTAAATTTGAGATTGGTTTTATGTTTTGAAACCATTAAAATATATCTTTCGAAACCACTAGATAGCCTTTTTCGAAAGCAAAACCTCTTTTCAAAACATTGTCTACATACCTTTTGAAGCCATTAATAAAGATTTTCTTTCGAAACCTATTATACCTTTCGATGGCGTCAAATCATCTTATTTTTAAATACAGAGCTTCGAAACAAATGAAAGTACCCTTTTCAAACGTATTGGGTTTACTTTTTTAAAAACATCATTTGGGTCAAAATGGTTATATACAAAAGTATCTCTTTCCAAACCAACAAAAATTAGTTTGGGGAAAAATTAATGGTGTCGGAACCATCTTAGTCGAAAGCAAAAGGCTTTTAAAATCAAAACTTCTAAGGTTTGAGTTGAAACCCCCTTTCGACTCCATCTCCATCGAAACTTCAACCCCTTTCGTAAGCAATGAGGAATTTTTTTTTAAGTAAAACAGAAGTAACCCCTTCGACAACATAGATGACTTCAATGAAGTCGAAACGGAAATTAGCGGCTTCCTTTCGACTTAGTCGGAGCCAGTCCTTTTGAAAGCTTGTTATTAAAGAAAAGTTTCCACTTCGAAACCTATTTACAAAGTCCCTTTCGAAAGCATGGCTTTCGACTATGTTGAAAAATTTAAGTAAATCAAGGTAGGAATTTAACTTTAGAAACTGCCCAAGGTTTCGACTCTATAGGGTCTCCACACAGTCGAAAGCCCTTCAAAACTAGGTAGGTATTGATCTTTTTTTAAAATTTAATCCTTGGTTTAGACTCTGACGAAAGCATAGCTTTCGACACCCTGCCTTCCGCTACTTACCAATACACTTGGTACCAATTTCCATTGATACCATGTGCCTTGGTTCCCACTATGTGGGTTTCGACAGTGATGGTTTCGACTGGAATGGAGCGGATGTAAAGGAGTCGAAAGGTGCCTCCGAAATAGGAGGAACCTCCTTTTTCCTAAAACGCTGTTTTATATCCTAAAATAGCAATTACTTTATAACTAACCTGCCATTTGTAACACCTTGATTGACTACTTTAAAACTTTTCAAATACTTTACAAATAAAAACTACCACATTAATTAGATCGAATAGTAAAAGATTTAAATGTTAAAACCTTTCCATATAGCCAAAAACCGACATTTGCTAAAAAGCCCCTCTTTTAAATAATTTATTTCCCCAAATAAATCAACTGGGAAAAATCCCCAAAAATCACAGAAAATCGATTTCATCATGTAAACAAACATATTAAAATTTTAGACCCAATTTCTTCCTGAAATTCTCAAAATAAATTTTAAACCCAATTATATCATATCTTTCATTAAAAATTCATAATAAAATTTCCATAGCTTGTGAAATTCTGAAAATTAAAACCCATCTCCAAAATCATGTTATACTTAACATAAAAATTTTCCATGCCAATCTGAAATCATATGTTCTCGGTTTTATATCAAAACCTTACTAATTCATAGGCGTATGAATTAAAGTATATCAAAATAATAAAACTCAAGCATATCATCATCTATTTTATCGCAAAACCGAATTTAAGCCATAAATCTGAAACCATATAATCATAGAATAAAAATAGAGATGGTAGAAGATTATTATTCACCTTAAACTTGATAAGGAATTTGAGATTTGTTGTTGATTAACCCTCCTTAGCTTTTCCTTAGCTTTAGATTAAAATTTCTTCCTTTCTTCCTTGGTAATGGCCGTCTTTAATTTAGGTTTTAGGTTTGTGTTTTTGATCGTGAGAAATGAAATGTGAATGGACAAATATGAGAAGTTATAGATGTGTATTATATATTGGCTAATTTACTAATATGCCCATGTGTAGTTTAATTAACCAGTAAACCAATTTAAAGCCCATTTATCTTATTAATAAGCACGACCCTGTATAATTTATTCAAATCTCAATCTCCTTATCATCATTATTCTATTTAATTTATCTAATTAAATCTTATGAATAATGTTATCAAAAATTAGGGATGTTACAGGCTCCCCCCTTAAAGAATTTCCTCCTCGAAATTCGGTAAGGATCAAATACTAAACATAGAAATAATCTGTAACAACACCTAACAACCATACTAGTCTAACTGACTAGAAACTATCTATATAAATCTAATATAGACATACCCTCAAAGAAAGTCAGGATAAGTATCTCTAATCATGTCCCATGTCTCCCAAGTATAGTCCTTCTCGTTGTCGCTCCACTGAACTTTCACCAACTTGAATGTCTTGTTCCTTAATCATTTCTCATCTCTAGCTACAACCCGAACTGGTTGTCTAACAAAAGTCAAATTAGGCTCTACCACTAAGTCATCCAACCTTGTCAGAGGAATAGTAGTTCCTGGATCATGCACATACTTGCGAAGATGTGACACATGAAATACATTATGGACACCTGCCAAACTGCTCGTCAACTCTATTTTGTATGCGAGCTTTCCAATCCTCTCTATAATCTGGAATGGACCTACATATCTTGTGGCTAACTTCCCTGACTTTCCAAACCATACCACACCATTCATAGGTGATACCTTAATGAAAACCTTATCTCCAACAGAGAATTCTAGGTCCTTATGCCTCTTATCTGTGTAACTCTTCTGTCTGGACTAAGCTTCCTTCATCCTTCCCTGGATTAACTCAATCTTCTCTGATGCCTCTCTAACCAAATCTGAACCTAAGACCAATCTGTCTCCAGTCTCCAACCAGCAGGCTGGTGACTTGCATAGACTTCCATACAAAGCTTCAAACGGCGCCATTCCTATACTAGTCTGGTAACTATTATTATAGGAAAAATCAACCAAATGTAGGTGATCTTCCTAAGATCCACCAAAGTCCAATACACAAGCTCTCAATAAATCTTTGAGTACCTTATTGACTCTCTCTGTCTACCCATTTGTCTGAGGGTGATATGCAATACTCATAATAAGCTTGGTACCTATTACTTTATGTAGACTCTTCCAGAATTCACTAGTGAACAAAGCATCTCTGTCACTGACTATACTACTAGGAACTCCATGCAGTCTAACTATGTTCTTCAGGAACAACTTAGCTAAAACATGTATTTCTAGTTGACTTAACTGGAATGAAATGGGAACTCTTGGTTAATTTGTCCATTATAACCCATATACTTTCATTACATCTATTTTTCCTTGGCAACCCGTCTATAAAATCCATGGATATCGAATCCCATTTCCAAACTAGAATCTCTAAAAGCTGTAGTAACCCACTTGGTTTTTGATGTTCAGCTTTCACTTGTTGATTGTTTGCACACTGTCTATCCCATAAGCCAACAACTCTCTTCATGCCTTCCTAATAGAAGCTCCTCTTCATATCCTGATACGTCTTGGTTCCTCCAGGATGAATCATAAACTTGGATCAATGCCATTCTCCAAGAACTTCTTTACTCAAGTCCTCCACATTCGGAACACACAACCGTTCCTTCTTTCTTAGCTACCCTCTCTGGTTAAGGCTAAAATCCTTTAAATCATCGATCTCTGTTCCAACCTCTAGCCTTCTGATCTTTTCTGCTAATACTGGATCCTCCTTCTTCTTAGAAGCAATTCTCTCAATCAATACCGGTCGAACTTCTAAACAAGATAGTCTGGCGGAACTCTGACTAGAACCAGCAGTTATCTTAAATGCGTACCACAACTAGCTAAAGCTTCCAAATCTTTCCACTTTGCCAACATAGCTAATACTACATTCTGATGTTTCCTACTAAGTGCATCTGCCATCTTATTATCTATTCCTGGTGTATATTCTATACCAAAATCATATGCAGCCAAAAACTCCAACCACCTCTGCTGTCTCATATTCAACTCCTTCTGAGAGAATAAATACCGTAAAGACTTATGATTGGTATATAACTCAAATCTCTCCTCTAAGGGATACAATGAGAAGATCACATGTGCCAACTATAAATCATGAGTAGGATATCTAACTTCATGCGGTATATGCTGCCTAGATGTGTTGGCAATGACTTTACCACTCTGCGCCAATACCGCTCCTAATACAGTTCCACATGCATCAGTACACACCACCAAACCTTGGTTTCCGTCTGGAACTACTAACACGGGTGCATTGGCCAACAAATGTTTTAACTTAAGGAATGCCTCCTCACATTTGTCGGACCAAACAAACTTCACTTCCTTCCTGGTAAGCTTAGTTAAGGGTGCTGCTATCCGCGAGAAATCCTTAATGAATCTCCGGTAGTAGCAAGCAAGTCCAAGAAAACCCCTGATCTTAGTCACCGTCTCTGGTCTCTTCCAATTATTCACAGCTTTGATTTTATCTGGATCGATTGTCAATCCTTTCTCTGAAACCATGGGACCAATAAACTTTACCTCTTTCTTCCAGAAATGACACTTGGTAAACTTTGCCTTTAGCTGATTTTGCCTCAGCATCTCAAGCACCACTCTAAGATGAACTTTATGCTCCCTCTTATCCTTAGAGTATACTAGAATGTCATCTATAAATACTAGTACAAACCTATCCAAGTACTCTCGGAAAACTCGATTAATCAAATCTATGAAGAAAGCAGGTGCATTTGTCAATCCAAATGGCATCACCAACCACTCATATGAACCATACCTAGTTTGAAATGCTATCTAAGGAATACTGGCCTCCGCCACTCTCAACTGATGGAAACCTATCGCTAAATACAATTGGGAAAACACTCTGGCTCCACTCAACTGATCAAACAAATCATCTATTCTTGGCAAAAGATACTTATTTTTAATTGTCCTTTCGTTTAACTTACGATAGTCAAT
Organism: Allium fistulosum; assembly: GCA_030737815.1. NCBI lineage: Eukaryota > Viridiplantae > Streptophyta > Magnoliopsida > Asparagales > Amaryllidaceae > Allium > Allium fistulosum. The sequence goes on along the minus strand of CM060904.1, from coordinate 406,322,218 downwards.
ACACATCCTTAACGACCCTCTGGTTTCTTTCCGAACACATCGGCCGCTCCCCAAGGCGAACTACTTGGTCTAATAAAATTCCTTCCTTTTAGACCCACTAGCTGCACCTTCAATTCCTTCATCTCAGTTGGTGTCATCCTGCTAGGTGGTCTACTTACAGGTTCAGCTCTTGGCGCAAGGTCTATTCTAAACTCAACAGCTCTTTTCGGGGGTAGTCTAGTGACTGGCTCAAAGACATCTACAAACTCTGTTGCTACCTGAATCTGACTTAACTCATTTCCTACCTCCATGGCATTAAGCATAACACTAACACTCCGGTCAGTATTTTCTACTGAGAATATCACTCGGTTATGACTATCAGGGTGTCTTAGTGATATTTTCCTATCCAGGCAAAATATTATAGCCTCATACCTACTCAACCAATCCATACCCAAAATGATCTCAAAATCTACGAAATCAATAACATACAAACTGCATGCAAACTTATGACCTAACAAGTCAAGTTCTAACTGGTCACATCTTAACACTAGAATTGCATACCCTCCTATTGGATTCGCAAACCTTAAGGAAGTAACAAGGTAGGTGGGTTCTAGATTTAATCTATCAACCAAACACTGAGATACAAATGAATGTGATGCACCGGTATCAAAAAGTACTCTAACTGAAATACTCTGAATCAAAAGCATACCTTCCATCACAGTCTTTCCCTTATTTGCTGCAGTAGGCCTAGCTGGTCCTACAGTAAAAAAATTCCTTTGTCCTCCGTAACTAGTTCTGACACTGATTCTTGTAATGCCCAACTTGATCACAGTTAAAGCATTTCACATTCTTCTTAACTGCAGCTTTCTTCCCATTTCCTGACCGGCATTCATTAGCAATGTGACCCTTCTTGTCACACTTATAGCAAACTACCTCAGCCTTTGACTTCTTGGCAGTATCTCCCTTTTGGGTTCCCTTCTTCTTAAAGAACTTCCTCTTCTTCTCCTAAGAACCCTGAGTTTCCACAAACTTCTCTTTAACTAAATCAGCAAGCAACTCCTCATGGCGAATAGCCATCTCCACCACTATATTATAAGGATCACAGACATGTGTCATGATCACTCTAGAAAGCTCGGGCCTCAGTACCCTAATGAACTTCTCATTCCTTTTGATGTTAGTATCTAGACAGCTCTTCAAACTTAGTAGCGTACTCAACCACTGACATCTCTCCCTGAACTACATCCACAAACTTCCTTTTCAGTTCAGACTTAGCAAACTCAGATACAAACTTCTGCTCAAATCTCATACTAAAATCACTCCAAGTTAACTGCTCTTCTGGCACTCTAGCGGTGACACTATTCCACCAATGCAGTGCTGACCTCTGCAACTATCTAGAGGCCAACCTCCTCTTTTGTTCATCATCCAGACCCAAATCAGTAAATATACGCTCACAATGCAACAACCAATTCTGAACCTCTACGGCACTCTCTGCTCCCAAGAATGGCTTCCTACCCAAACTGGTGTAATCTCTACTCAGCAAAGCAATATTCCCAACTGGAGCCATAGGGTTAGCTCCTCTGGCATTTCCAACAACCCAAGCAGCAGCAATAGCTCCAGCTTGCACCATACCAGCTAAGAACTGATACATCGCCCCCATATCTACTGGTGGACTTCTAACACCCATATTGGCTTCTGCATTTTGGTTACTGGCATTACCCGGTAAACCCAGGTTTCTCCTGGTAGTGGGTCGAGCATTTCCATTAGTTGTGGTGCTTCTTTCATCGGGATTTCCACTTCCGTTTCTTGCTTCCATATCTCCTTTCTCGTAAATCTACATACGAGCCTTAGTAAGGTACAGAAGAATGGTCTAAGAGAACGCGGGATACGTACTTATATATATAACTATATATAGAAAATACAAGTATGTTACTATAGCATTAACCCAAATCTTATTATCTGATTCATTGGATTAAGTTAGGAAAAATCTTTTAGGTTTAATTTTCTTTTAAAATTTCATAAACCTATGCTCTGATACCAACTTGTAACATCCCCCTATTTGGAGGTCCAAAACTAACGGCTACGGATGTTGCAGTCATCCATAGTTATTAATCCACGGCGACTAAATAAGGCGATATTAGATACATTGATACACAGAAATACATGAATATGGAAAAAATTAAACAACAAAACAAATTCCACATTCCAATTCAAAATATTCCAAATTGATTACATAATCCCAATTCGCAGACCACGTTCAGGTAACATATAATTATTACAAAATATGCCAAGAGCGACATATGAATATGACTCATTGGTAGATCAGAGTATATAGATAGGCAAGAAACAATTTTCCTTTACAAACAAACACACATCGGAAATAAAAGAACTCTAATAACAATCCGCCTCCTGCACATCCTCGGAAGCTTTTACTCGTCTAAAAGAACACTTGGAAACCTTAACTCTCAACCTACTCAAAATCAATTGAGTACTCGAGAGTTTAAGGGTAAAACAAAAACTTCGAGTCAGACATAAAAGCCTGGTATGAATAATAATTTACCATCTCAAACCATTTAGATATCTAGTGGGACCATGCCGCTTAGCGAAACGGGTTTCCCCTCACTAGTATCATAAAACATTTATAAAACCATATATTGTGCTCTTGCATCCACAATGGTTTAAACATAGTGTTTCAAAACATTATGATGATATGCAAACAAATAAATCAATTCTGGATTACCCATCACCATTCATTCTGACTATCTGTCTCAATTATAGTTTCTAGGTTTATTGTTAACCTGCTAAATGTTAAGGACTATCTGTCCAAATACTTAGTTTTCATGGGATCGCTAAGAACCTATTGGTAACTCCAATATCTTATTTCATATCCTAGTTTTCATGGGCTAACTAGGAGCTTATTGGCTGACTGTCAATACCTTAATCCGGATATAGTTTTCATGGGCTAACTACAAACCTACTGGCCTCTGCCAGTATCAAATCATAGTTTTCATAGGCAGACTATGAACCTATTGGCCCCTACCAATATCATACAATTTTCATGGGGTTACTGTAAACCTATTGGCCCCTGCCAATATATTTAATTAAAATTTTAACATATGTTAAGTAATATTCACTACTGCAACCTTACTGGTCATTCTACCCTTTCCCTAAAATACAGTTATGGGTTAATAACATTTCAAAACCTTTATTTATTCCATGGTTATTACTTTAAATTTGAGATTGGGTTTATGTTTTGAAACCATAAAAACATCTCTTTCGAAACCTCTTGATAGACACCTTCGAAGGTAAAACCTCTTGTTAAAACATTGTATACATACCTTTCGAAGCCATTAATAAACATTCTCTTTCGAAACCTATTATACCTTTCGATGGCATCAAAGCATCGTTTTTTAAAATATAGAGCTTTAAAACAAATGAAAGTACCCCTTTCAAAAGTATTGGGTTTACTCTTTTAAAAACATCATTTGGGTCAAAATGGTCAAAATGGTTATATACAAAAGTATTTCTTTCCAAACCAACAAAAATTAGTTTAAGGAAAAATTAATGGTGTCGGAACCAACTTAGTGGAAAGCAAAAGGCTTTAAAAATCAAAACTTCGAAGGTTTGAGTCGAAACCCCCTTTCGACTCCATCTCCTTCGAAACCCCAACCCCTTTCGTAAGCAATGAGGAAAAAGGTTTAAGTAAAACAGATGTAACCCCTTCGACAACATAGATGACTTCAGTATAGTAAAAAGGGAAATTAGAGGCTTCGTTTCGACTTAGTCGGAGCCAGTCCTTTCGAAAGCTTGTTATCACTACAACAAAAATACCCTATTACAACGCCCATTTTACAACGGGCATTTGCTGCACGTTGTAATAGATGGCTATTACAACGGTTGATTCCGGACCGTTGTAATAGATGCCCTGTACAACGCACTTTTTACAACGTGCAATGACTGCCCATTGTAATAGAATGCTATTACAACGGTTCTTTCATGCCCGTTGTAATAGATTCCAATTTTACAACGTTCACAAAATGCCCGTTGTAATAGATGCAAATTTTATAACGGTCACAAAATGCTTGTTGTAAGAGGTGCCAATTTTACAACGCTCATACCGCTCGTTGTAATAGCTGCCAATTTTACAATGGGCTAAAAATGCCCGTTGTAATAGGTGCCAATTTTACAACGGTCATAAAATGCCCATTTTAACCGATGCCAATTTTACAACGATCATAAAATGCCCGTTGTAATAAATGTCTGTTGCCAATTTTCAACAATCAATAATTAATATTTATTATTTGTTAATATTTAATAATTAATATTTATTATTTGTTATTTGTTAATATTTAATAATTAATATTTAATAATTAAAATTAATATTTATTATTTGTTAATATTTAATAATTAATCATTAATAATATTATATTAATCATATGTTACTAATTACTAATTACTAATCATTAATAATATTATATTATTTATTAATATTTAATAATTAACCGTTAATAATATTATATTAATCATTTATAACTTATAATAATTAATGATTATTAATAAATAATCATTAATTACTAATTATTATATATAATCAGTATTCCAACATGCTTAATTTTACTTTCGAATTATTAGTAAGTAATATCGAGTAATTAATATTAAATATATAATAATTTATAACTAACAATAAATATTAATAATTTATAATTAATAATTACAATTAAAAATTAATAATTAATGTTAAAAATTAATAATTAATGTTAAAAATTAATAATTAATAATATATACATATTAACTATTAACAGTTAATAATTAACATTAAATTATAATTAATAAATATGAAGTAACATTTAGTAATTATTTTTTACTAATTAATAATTACGATTAAATAATTAATTTTCACGTCGTAAATTTTTCTTTAATTGATAGTTTCATTATGGTATTAACACTACAACAAAAATACCCTATTACAAATTTATTAATCATTATTATCTTCGATTATTTATACATACTTACTTAATAATTTATAAATGGTAATTTATAATTAACAATTATAAATAATAACATACATAGGTCATTATTTATAATTTATCACAATTAATGATTACTAATATATAATTTATAATTACTAATTATTATATATAATAAATAATTAATTTTTTATATTTAATAATTTATTATAGTTAATTATTAATAATTAGTAAATTACACATAATATTTTTTAAATTGCATTAAATAATTAATAAATATAATTAATATTAAATAATTAATAATTGATATCAAATATTGTTTATAAATAATTAATAGTTAATGATTAATATTACACCTAGTGTTCTTTGTTTTGCCGCTCCTACTTCTGTTAATTTTCATTTGCCCGCTTATCTCATTTTCACTTAACCTAAATTCCCGCTTTCCCTCTTTTTACTTAACCCTAAATCCAATCCCACTGCAAAATCTTAAACAAAATAAAAAATGTTTCGCATTCCCAATCCTAGTTCCTAATTCCTATGCTACTCGCCGTGCCTTCCGTTGTCAGTTCGCGATTAGGAGTCTCTCGTCATTGGTTCACATCGTTGGTTCCCAATCCCAATTCGATATCTTGGTAGCTGCTGGGGTGGTGGATTTGAGGTTGCTGGCGATTCGGTATTGGATGTGAGCCTGGTTTGTAATCAGACCCGACAAGCTTCCTAGCAGTGGCCACATACTGAAGCCCGATAGGGATCAGGTCAGGACCTAGAATCATGTCAAGTATGCTATGAATAAGCGAATTTTTTGGTTTTTACTTTGGTTTTTTTAGATCTACATATCCTCTCTTTTCCCCTTTGTTTCTCAGTTTTATGGCGTCTTTCGGTTAATTGTATTCAATTTGGTGAATGACTTGATCGAGAGGACTAGAAATCCATGCAAAAGTTGCTTAAAAGATGCTAGCATAACAGCAAAAGAAATTGATGAAGTTCTTTTAGTTGGTGGCATGACTAGAGTGCCAAAAGTTCAAGAAGTTGTTGCAGAGATTTTAGGGAAGAGTCCGAGTAAAGGAGTGAATCCTGATGAAGTGTTGCCATGGGAGCTGCTATTCAAGATTTTTAAAGTATAGAACCTGTTTATGTATGAATTTTTTTGATTAACCCTATTTTTTTTCTCTGTTTAATATAACAGTTATTTCCATTACATGTTGACACTTTCGTGCATACCACAATTAAATTATGAAATTATACTATAAGTTGTTGTTGCATGCTTGTCTGAGATTTTGTATTTCTGAATTTACTACAGCCTTGCCCGTGTAACCAACATACGTTCTTTGAATGTGTGTGTTGGATTAAGGGTATAAAATATTCGCTTTGAGCTAAGTTTGTAAATGATGATTGTAACTGCTTGTGTTATCAACTGTCTTGCAGTAGGGAGGTTGTATGAGTTGCGGTCTTCGCTACATTGGTTGTGCATAGCTTCCAGCAGGATGTCGGTGGGGGATAGAAAGGTAATTTTTTTCGTTTTTCAATCCTGTAGACTGATTTTGCTTGCTTGCCTTGCTGACTTATTTTCATGTTCTTGTATCGTCCATTGGTGGATAAAATCAACTATGGCAATCTACTTATTTGTTGTTTTAAATTCTTTACTTTTCGCTATATCAACCACTTTAAACACTTCGGCAATTCTAACTTCTTGTTTTGGCATTTCAAATTTCTGAGTGTTGGATACGTGATATATTCTTTTTGCCTGAGGAGACAATTTTCTGACTAATTGTTCTACTTCTTCCTCTTTATCTGGTGATGTTGTCACTATGAAGATGTAGTTTACTCCATATCTTCCCTTTAGCTGCCATTCCACATTACAAATATAAAAAATTATATAGAAATTTTATTGACTTGCATGCTTAATTAGCTCGCTAGGATTTCCTATACACTACAAGCTTCCATCGACAAAAATGCCTAGTCTATCACATAGAAACTCTGCTTCTTTCATTGAATGTGCTGAATTTATACCGATACCAGTTAATCATATTTTCTTTTTAAGTACTTGAAAATTTAATGAGTAATGCGAGAATTAATTGAGAATATAAATATACTAGTTAGAATTATAGCACGATCAGCTTTTGCTTTCTTTACAACAGTCCATAAGTTGTTTCTTGATGCTGGGTCAAGTCCAGTACTCGGTTCATCCATGTACACAACCTGAAAAATCATTTTGGGTTTATATGATTGTTTGCACAAAAAATGGGCAAACACCTCCAAGTCGTATGATTTAGTTGACTTTATGTTGTTTTTAGCGATCTAGGTGATTAACGCAAATATGTAAAAAGCAGGGACTAAACTGTAAAAGACACACAGATTTAGAGTGGTTCAGCCAGAATGTGCCTACGTCCACTTTATCTATTATTTCTCCTTTCTTGTTCAGATTACAAGTACAAAGCTCTGATACAAGTATATGAAAGTTGTTTGAAAGTTCTATCCGTGCTTGAGCTCTCAAACTTCTTTCATATACTTGTATCAGAGCTTTGTACTTGTAATCTGAACAAGAAAGGAGAAATAATAGATAAAGTGGACGTAGGCACATTCTGGCTGAACCACTCTAAATCTGTGTGTATTTTACAGTTTAGTCCCTGCTTTTTACATATTTGCGTTAATCACCCAGATCACTAAAAACAACATAAAGTCAACTAAATCTTACGACTTGGAGGTGTTTGCCCATTTTTTGTGCAAACATTTTTGGTGCTTTCGCTGAGAACGCTGAACCCCGGACTTAAGCTTCTCCCACTTAACTTTCTTCCTAACAGCGTCGTTCATTGCTTGGAAAACATGCCTCCGAGGCAGAAAAAAGACGTTAATAAATGAAAGAACATCGCAACTAGCAGTGTTCCAAATCCAGTGGTCACAGATCAAGTAAATCATCCCATTCCAGCAGCAGTACCAAATGAAGGTCAGGCAAATTCGACCACCCCTGCCACAAAACAGCAGGCAGCAATTACTAGGGCAGATCTAGACAGGGTTATGGCTGAAGTGACTAACCGCTTCACATCCCAGCAGGAAGCCATGGTGGACCAACTCATGTCACGCTTAAGGGATGCTGAAGAGTCCAACCGCAACACTGAATCATGGGGTGAGTCCCAGTCTGAAGGATCTCAGAGACAACAAAGATCTTCCTTCTTCGAAGGAGCTAACGACAAAAATGGCCATGGTAGGAGCCGAGACCGAGCTCGGCCCGAAGTTGGACCTGAGGAAACGCTTGGAACCGAACCCAACGGGGGAGGTACCGGGCGGAGGTCAACTGTAGCCGAGCCTGTCGTACTGCCTAACCACGGAAACACCAATGAATGGGGCCGAGCTAGAGTCCAGCCCGAAGTTGGACCTGAGGAAGTGCTTAGATCAGAACCCAGCAGGGGAAGATCAAGGCAAGGGCCAACTGTAGCTGACCCTAGCATGCTCCCGGAAGACCAAAGACAGCCATTGGAAAATATTAGGAATAATAGACGTTACCATCCCTACAGGTCATCTGGGCGGAATCAATCCCACCGAGAAGAACCAAACTCATTTTTATCTGCTCCAAATTATGATGAAAGGATGGCACGCTTGTTCCGAGAATGCGTCCAACGGGATCAAAGAGACCGAGGAATAGGCGCTAGGGTAACCAGCCCTTTCGCCCGCAATATCGAAATTGCCATCACCCCCCGAGAATGGAAAATGCCTACAATGGAACCTTACAAGGGAACCTCTAACCCCGTTGTACACTTACAGAGATATACACAGCATATGCTCATGAGTGGAGCAACAGAAGGAGTGCTGTGCAAATGCTTTCCACTATTCTTATTGGATCTAGCTACCTCCTGGTTCTGCCATCTACCCCAAGGATCCATCAGCTCATGGGAGATGTTGAAAGAAAAATTCATCAGCCAATTCCGCATTCATGTGGAGCAACCCAAGGACGCTTATTCCTTATCCAGTATCAAACAGAAACCTGGAGAGAAAGTGCAGCAATATCTAACCCGATTCAATGCCGCAGCAGCCGCAGTCCAAGATACCGATGAGAAGCTTATCTTAATGGCCCTCTGTAGTGGTGTGCATCCGGATACTAAATTTGCTAGAAGATTGACCAAAGAAAAACCAGCTACTTTACCCGATTTATTCCATGAAGCTGGGAAATATATGAGACTTGAAGATGCTGCCAATGAGAGGCAGACAGGGCAACAAAATAAGGCAGCTCATGGCAACACGCCTGTTGTAGCGAAGGACGTTCGAAGAAATGATTCTAGGACAACGCTAGGGGCAAGAAGGGAGAAAAGCGCCTATATCGGCCGGGACCGAGATTTGACGCTTACACCCCGTTGAATGAAACGATCGAAAACATCTTCCTGGCCACTCAAGACGAAGTTAGATACAAACGCCCCCCGCACAAGAAGGAATCGGATAACGCAATAAAGTCTGGAAAATTCTGCCGCTTCCACGAATCCCATGGGCATGATACCAACGAATGCCATCATCTTCGGGACTTGATTAAAGAGCACATCAGAAGAAGAAGACTAGAACGCTATGTAAAATGCCAGAACAGGACTCCAGTTCCTGCCAATGAGAACCTAAGGCTACCCTCCCCAGAAATAGGCAGAGGAAATCGCAACACCAACGGCTCCAGTCAATAGAAGATAGTGGTCCATACCATCTCGGGAGGGCCGCACATCGCCGACGGAAGTTGGGCAGAGATGGAAAGGTATGGAAAGTCACTTAGAAACAATGAAGAATGCGTCAATTCTATTATAGAAGAACGCCACCCGAAGCAGATAGAGAATGGTGACATCACATTCAGTAGGCGTGACCTGGAGGGAAGGCAGTACCCTCACACGGATCCCATGGTTATCTCTGCTCGGCTCGGTCCAGCCGAGGTTTTCCGAATTCTAGTAGACACTGGAAGCTCAGTGAATATCCTATTCAAGCATGCCTTTGACAAAATGAAGCTGTCATTAAAGGATGTTCTTCCCTGCAATAAACCACTACACGGTTTCACAGGAAATGTGAAGATGCCCCTCGGGCGACTGGATCTCTTTGTTGAAATTGAAAGTCATCCCCGCTCCGTTGTGCGAAAACAGACATTTGTGCTGATAGAAAGCCACTCGGCCTACAACGCTTTCTTAGGAAGGCCAGCCTTGTCTGACTTCCAAATGGTCCTGGCCCCATGGTGCCTGAAGGTGAAATTTCCAACGGACAATGGAGTATGGGAAGTAGAGGGAGACCAGGACATTGCTCAAGATTGCTATGTAACTGAACTTTGCAATAACCACAGGAAGGATAAAGGGAAGAGTGTAGAGGTTGCCATCTGCACAAAAAGTTTGGAAGCATAGCAACTAAAGAAAGCCCCTCCTCTTTGATATACCAGCGACCCTTTCAATGAATTATACCCCAGGGACAAAGAGGAGGAGGCCACCGCCGAGCCTGCAGAGACTATGGAATTTGTATCTGTAGACAAACATGACTCGAGTAGACTATTGAAAATCGGGTCCCAACTAAAAGCGGAGTTGAAGGAACAACTCATTGACTTTCTCCGCCACAACTTGGATGTATTTGCATGGTCACACACTGACATGACCGGAATCTCCCCTGACATAGCATGCCACGTACTAAACATTGATCCTACCAAGGCGCCAGTAAAACAGAAGAAGAGAAGTATGGGGGCAGAACGATCGGCAGCCCTCGATGAAGAAGTAAAGAACCTACTTGCCAATGACTTCATACGAGAAGCCATCTACCCAGAGTGGATTGCCAACCCGGTGCTGGTAAAGAAGGCTAATGGGAAGTGGCGAACATGCATTGACTTCTCCAACTTAAATGACGCCTGCCCAAAGGATTGCTTTCCACTTCCCCGAATCTATCAGCTTGTAGACAGCACAGCCGGGCACAAACTCTTATCTTTTATGGACGCATACTCAGGATATAACCAAATTCCTATGCATGCTCTCGATCAAGACCACACTAGTTTCATCACTGACCGGGGATTGTACTACTACAAGGTAATGCCTTTCGAACTTAAAAACGCAGGAGCCACCTATAAGCGCCTCGTCAACAAGATGTTTGCGGGGCTAATAGGACAAACTATGGAAGTTTATGTGGATGACATGCTGGTAAAGTCAAGGGAAGCTGACGATCATGTAAGCCACCTAGATGAAATGTTTCAAGTACTTCGCCAGTATGGAATGAAGCTGAATCCTCTAAAGTGCTCCTTCGGAGTATCATCAGGAAAGTTCCTAGGATTCATCGTCCATGCCAGAGGAATTGAAGCAAACCCTGAACAAGTCCAAGCTCTAAAAGATATCAAGATACCTTCCACTCGAAAGGAAATGCAAAGCCTGAATGGGAAAGTGGCCGCCCTAAGCCGATTCATCTCCAAAGCAATGGATAAGTGCGTCCCCTTCTTCGAAGCTCTAAAGATAGACAAAGGAAAGTTCGAATGGACTGACGAATGCTTAACAGCTTTCCTTAACCTAATTGAACACCTCCAGAAACCACCGGTACTCTCGACTTCAAACGAAGGCGAAGAGTTATACCTATACCTTGTTGTATCATCTCATGCTCTAAGCGCTGCTTTGGTAAGAGAAGACAACCACACGCAGCGGCCAGTATACTTTGTAAGTAAGAGGTTTACAGGGGCAGAAGTCAGATATCCTAAACTTGAGAAGCTAGCATACTGTCTACTAATCGCATCACGAAAACTGCGACACTATTTTCAATCCCATTCCATCAGAGTTCTAACCGATCAACCGCTAAGGCAGGTACTCCATCGTCCCGACACTTCTGGGCGACTACTTAAATGGTGCATTGAACTAAGTCAATATGATATTACCTACCATCCTCGCACCGCCATCAAGGGGCAAGCCATGGCCGATTTCATTGCCGAATTCACTACCAACGAAGGTAAGGAGCAATCAGAAATAGCAGAAGACATCAAGTGGAATCTCTTTGTGGATGGTGCATCAAACGAACAAGGCTCGGGGGCAGGTGAGGTAATAATCACTCCCAGGGGAAATAAGCTACACTATGCTATAAGGTTGGAATTCGCTGCCACCAACAACGATGCAGAGTATGAAGCAGTGATAGCTGGATTAGAACTTGCCTTAGAAATACAAGCCAATTCTTTGTGTCTTCATAGCGATTCTCAACTTATTGTAAATCAAATACTAGGAGAATTCCAGGCCTGAGAAGAACGACTCATAGCATATTTAAAGAAGACCAAGTTACTTCTCAATCGATTGGACCACTATTTAGTCAAACACATCCCTCGGGAAGAGAACCAAGAGGCTGACGAATTGGCGAAGCAAGCTAGCATGAGAGACGGCGCTATTTCCGGAGCAGTAGCCATCTCAAAGCAACTGACCCCAAGTTTTGAGCAAGTAAATCTGATAGCCGCAACCGAAGAAGCAACTTGGATGACTCCCATCCGAAACTACTTACAAAGTGGCACACTGCCCAACGGGCGTAACGAGGTCAAGAAAATCTTGAGGAAAGCTTCCCGCTACATAATACAAGAGGGCACCCTCTGTCGGCGCGGCTTCTCTAACCACTTATTAAGGTGTGTCGCTGAAAGGGAAGCCAAGGAAATCTTATTCAACATTCATCAAGGAAGCTGCGGAGATCACACTGGAGGGCGGACTTTGGAAAAAAAGATACTCCGACATGGATATTTCTGGCCCACCTTAAGCAAGGACGCCTTAGATTTCGTCAGAAAATGTGACAGATGCCAGAAGTTTGCTAAAATTCCGCGGCTACCAACAACTGAGATTACTCAAATGACCAGCCCTTGGCCCTTTGCAGTATGGGGAATTGAATTGATCGGCGAACTGTCAATGGGCAGAGGCGGGGCCAAATATGCTATAGTGGCAGTCGACTATTTCACCAAATGGGTGGAAGCAGAACCCCTGAATAAAGTATCTTCAGCGAAAGTTATTAACTTCTTGATCAAAAATGTTCTATGCAGGTACGGAGTCCCATTCAAAATTATATCGGACAATGGACTTCAGTTTGACAGTGAGGAGTTCGCCAACTGGTGCCAAGAGCACGGAATTCACAAAAGCTTCTCATCCGTAGCTTATCCCCAGGAAAACGGACAAGTCGAAGCCGTCAACAAAATTCTGAAAACTCTAATCAAAAAGAAACTCGAAAAGTCAAAGGGCGCTTGGGTGGATGAACTCCCTACGGCACTGTGGGCCTATCGCACATCTTTCAGAACATCAACGGGGCATACTCCTTTCTCTTTGGCATACGGATCGGAGGCTATGCTCCCAGTTGAAACCATCGTGCCTTCCCACCGTAGGATCCACTATAACCCAGAAGAGAACGAAGAACTCCTTCACATGTCTTTGGATCTAATTGAGGAGAGAAGAAATGATGCAGCCCTCAAACCAGCAGCCCACAAGCAAAAGGTGGCAGTACAATACAACTCCAAGGTCAAGCATCGTATCTTACAAGAAGGAGATCTTGTCCTCAAGCGAATCTTCCCTCGCCCCGGAGCACTAGATCCAATCTGGGATGGACCATATGTAATTCATAAAGATCTCCACAATGGAGCTTATATTTTGTCAACAACGGACGGAAAGGTGTTCCAGAGGGCATGGAACATCCAACACCTCCGTCGATACTTTTCTTAACTTGTACTGCCCATATGAAGTGAATTAATAAGAGAATCAGTGGACGTAGGCATTTTCGTGCCGAACCACTTTAAAAACCTTGTCTCTTTTTTAACTTGTTCCTTTATATCTTGGCTGCTTGTTAACTTTACCCTTTTCTGTTGAACAAAACCCTATGCAAATAGCATTTTCACTCAAGGCGCTCCACAGCGCGACTTCTCCTGGACAAGACCTAACAGGTACTATACGAATCTATGCCCTCGCCAATGAGACACTTTTGCTCCGGCATCCCTCTGCTGCAGGTTAACTAATTGCTCGCGACAACCCTCAAAGCCAACTGTAATGAGCCGATTATAAGCCACCGAGAAGGCCGACTATAGCCAAGACAGCTCATTACGGCGTTCGGCTCGCCGGCAGCCGTGAACCTACTTTAAGCCCCAACATAAGGTGTGGCCAGCCAGGGGTAGTTCACGGTTGACGATCGGCACATACGCTAGCCGGCCATAGTAAATCGAATAATACCCACGATTACGGGCCATAATGGCTTGGGTAGTTATTGTGCGCGATCTCGGCTCCGGTGTGTCTTAAGTACGGCTGTGGTAAAAAAGATTAACTCCCCACGGAGGCGTAAGATGGGTGACAAATGTCTCCAAGACCCACCGCTAGGGAAAGTGACTACAAAGCCCGTTTGCCACGAACTTAAGCACATCGAAGGCCTTCCGTGATTGGAAGTTTTACTTTATCTCATATTTCAATTTTATTTAAAAGACTTTTCTCCTATCCTCTATAACGATCCCTAAAGTACAGGACACAGAATAGGAAACATTCGCTAATGGGAGTGGGAACTCACAACGGGACACTAGGCCGCTTTCCATACTCGGTCATACAAGATATTCAAAAACTGCCGTCTACAATTAGAACTTGATAGGCGGTATTTTCTTATATTGTGTACAAATACATGGCTATAATTTATTCATACATCACACTAGCATTGCAGGGCATGAAATTATGTTTTCAGCGAGAACTTGACATCAAACACAATTGAATTACAAGCACATGCACAGCTATATTTCTCACACAACGTGTCAAAATAGCAAAAACATTCAAAAACGACAAAATCAGCTTAAGTTAAAAAATTACACGTCAAGAATAATGTTGTTTATTACAAGTAGCATAATTACAACCTAAAAGTTACATTACTGTTTTGGGACTAACATATACAACAATGTCAAGTCCACAAAAAGATATCCAGGTCAAGTCAAGGAGCCGGCTGCATCGGAGCTTTACCCGTGTCATGTTGCCCACCTGTCCGGTCAAAGAAAGAATTCATTAGTGATAAGCAACCAAGTTAACAGAAAGACTAGGAAGGAAGACTTACCAGCGCCTGCTTCCTGACCATCCTGATCATCATCCTCTACTTGCACACCTGCCTCCTTAGCGGCAAGCAGCCGCATACCCTCCTTCACCGCCACCTTCTCCTCCTTGGTAAACTGGGCAGTGACCACATCCATTCTGAAGACCGCGCCACCCTCTTTATCCGCATCAGCCCTAGCCTCCTCCAGAGCCCTGAGATAAATCCTGGCCATAACTCGGGGGTAATCATCCATCCAGGATAAGTTACCCTGTTTCCAAGTGCGGAAATACAAATCCTGGAGCATCTCATCCATCATCCCCTCATTTTCCTCAAGCTCCCTCATTCGGGCCTCAGAAGCACGCAGCTTTGCAACGGCAGCATCCCTCTCCGATCGATATCGTGAGCGGTCTGCATGAAGGGATATCCTCATCGCCGCCATATCCTCCTTCAACCTGGACTGAGCAAGCTCCGCGGCCTCGAGTCTCCCCGATAATTCCTGTACCCGCTCGAGGTCTGCTTGTCGAACCTCATCCACCTTCGCAATGGCCATGTCAATCCGCTCCTCACAGGTGGCCTCCATTTTTCGCAACTCTGCCCTACTGGCCACTTCCATAGTCTTCTTCAGTTGTCTGGATGCGGCCTCATGCTGAGAAATTTGAATGGCTTGATCGGCAAGTTGCTTAGCCTGGTCGGAAACCATTAACCGTAACCGAATGTTCGCACTCCCAATTTCCTCCCCGGCCTTGACTAGTCGGGCATGATGCCCCATCAATTTCCTGGTCTCCTCGGCAACCCGGTCGATGTTCGCCTTAGCTTCATCCCCGAGAGTTACAACCCGGGTGGTAAGCAAATCAAGGTCCAGGGACTTAGCTTCGTCAAGCACCCGTACCATAGGATTGCGAGGGAGAAGGTGCTCACCAGTGGCCTCATCGAAGGAGATGTCATGAGAGGCCGGGTCCAGGTCTGGATGACCTACAAACGGATTACGAACTAAGCCAGGGTGATCTATCGGGGTGACGGTTGGATTCTTAGACGGATGTGGGGAAGGCATAAACTCAGTATCCTCCTCCGTAATATCGTGAATAGGCTGGAGTAGGGCCGGAGGGCCAGAAGGAGATCCAAACGAAGATCAACTCCTCTTCCTCTTTTGTATAACTTCTTCAATAACCCCAAGAAGAGGACGATAGCCGACTACGTCTCCAGGGCAGTTAGTAGGAAGCTTCGGTTTGGTAGAAGCTTTGAGAAGTCTGTATTGTTCAAGCCTGTGCCGAAGATCTGAGGTCTTGGCCGTTTTTCCCGCTCCTGGAATGAAAACCAAGTGTCACCAGCATGCATTGAGCCATCATTCAAGAATTAAAAAGAATAAAGAGAAATTCACCTTGAATCGCAGAAGTTGCCTCAGTAGAAGCACTCCCGGAAGATAAATCGGCGCCAGTCCCGGCCTTACCAATTTTCTTGGGCTTCTCCACCAAGGCCGGTCCTTCCTCCAACTCTTCGAAGGCTTGGCGGAGAGCGTCATCTGTCCACTCTTGAATCACGCCTGCTTGCCCAAGAGGTAAAGCCTCGGTGCCATCACCGCTCTGTCCTTTGCCACTATCATTGCCATGACGATCACCGTCACCTTCTCCACCATTTCCACTCTCCACCTCACCTCCTTCATCCTCGCCTTTTTCCCCCTCCACATTTTCCTCCTCCTGAACATCTGGATGTGTGCTGGGAGAGGGTCCATCGGACTTCTTGAGTTTCTTCCCCCCGGCGACTGGATGTATCGAAAAGGGTCTCCTTTTGCTGCTCTTCGTCGTGGCCCCTCCTGTAGCTTTGGCAGCCCTCTCCTCCGCCGTATCTCTTTGCTTGACCACGGACTGATGTGGTAGAATCAGGTTGTGCCCCAGAAGTGTAGCGTTCCTGATCAAGTAAGAAGCCGACCTATCTCTTCCCGAAATGGCTTCTATTTCCACAGCCGTCTGAACCAGGCGATCGTTCTCCACGATCGCAAAGCCACCTATCGCTAGCAAGAAATAAGAACACATAAGAAGAAGCATTGCAGTCAGAACGGAAATTATAAATAAGCTTCAAACTTACAGCCGGAACTGAAGCGACGAATAGAGACAGAGTCATCCTTGATGAAAAACCATTCTTTCTTGAACATACTGAACTTTGAATATAAGTCCAGGACCGGCTTGAAAGATACGGCTGATTCCAAGCTGATGTATGGAGACCCCTTCTTATAGCCTATCAAATTGTACAAATACCGGATCTCCCGGTTGGAGGGAGGACGCCCGTATCTCCTCTGGAAAATGACAAACAGGCTCACCAGGATGGCATAGGAGTTAGGCTGAAGCTGAAATGGAGCCACCTTCAAGTAGGTGATGAAGCTGAGTATCCAAGCATTGATCGGGGGAATGGCCCCACACATACAATGGTACCTACTATAGGCGAAATATCCTTCGGGGGGATTATATGGCATCACTCCTTCCCCCGGCAATAGCATGCGCGCTCTGTCAATCCCAAAGGAGCGAGAAATAACATCAAGCTGCTCGCTTTTAAGAGAGCTAGGAAAACAGTCAGGAGGTGAGTTCAGAAGCTCCTGAGGGCCGTACCCATGTACTAGTGACCTCGGGATAGGCCCATGACGTCCCGGTCCTGACTGAGCTGCGGGCACTACGGAAGGATCTTCTCTGTCCTGGGATCTCTTCTTTACCGATCGGGTTTCAACTTTATGAGACATTATCTGCAAAACACAAACAAGTACGTCGTAAGGATGTATAGATATAAAACGAGCAAGAGTTTCACTCGCAACTCGGCACTCAAGTTCATTCAGTAAATCAAAGCTTTCACGTTCATTCGGTATTTAGTCCATTCGGTACTGAAAGTTTTCAAGTTCATTCGGTTCGTTCGGTAAAACAAAGAAATTCGACCTAAAAAAGTCATTCGGCAGAAGAGAACTTACCTGGTCCGGCAGCTAAGATTGGATCGGCACAATAGTTGATTCGACACTCCAATTGATTCGGCGGTTCGAAATTTGATTCGGCTATTTTGATCGGTAAGGAACGACGAAGGCATGGGGCTCCTACTTATAGAGGAAAGTTGGATAGCCGGACCCGCCGGTTCGGTTCTCGAGCCGAATATGGTTGACCAAATGAACAAAGCACGACATATACGAGCATACGCCCCACTTTGAGGGGCAAATGTTGGGTGTTTTTCCACCCGTATGTTTCCACCCTTCACCGAACCAAACCAGTTTATCCACACAGCCGAACCAATCTTGTTTCCACCTACTACCGGATCAATGCTACTTCCATACATAGCCGAATCAACCCACTTCCCCTGCATAGCTGGACCAGCCTTCACCGAATCAAACTCCATCTGATCACAGGCCTCACCGGACCAACCTCCACTGATCCAAGGCCTCATCGGACCAGCCTTCACCGAATCAAACTCCAACCTTTGCTCCACACTACCGAACCAGCCACTCCACTGCCCACCGAACCAAACCCAAAGTCTCACCACCGAACCAATCCACGTCCCTCTCATCACCGGACCAAGGTGTGGCCGAACCAACACTGCCAGGCCAGATTACATCGGCCCAGGCCCGCCAACAGCTATATACATCCAAGACCCCTATCCCCAGCCTCACTCTATAAATAGAAGGGCATGGGTACAACAATGGGGGACAAGTTTGAGAGCTCAAGCACGGATAGAACTTTCAAACAACTTTCATATACTTGTATCAGAGCTTTGTACTTGTAATCTGAATAAGAAAGGAGAAGTAATAGATAAAGTGGACGTAGACACATTCTGGCTGAACCACTCTAAATATGTGTGTCTTTTATAGTTTAGTCCCTGCTTTTTACATATTTACGTTAATCACCCAGATCACTAAAAACAACATAAAGTCAACTAAATCATACGACTTGGAGGTGTTTGCCCATTTTTTGTGCAAATAATGATTGTAATTCTAAATAGCTGTATCATAAACAGAGAAATTGAAAAGCATTTATTTCAGTAGTATACTTACTTTAGGGTCACCAATCAATGAAATGGCAACACTAAGCCTTCTCTTCATTCCACCACTGTATTGACTGGCTTTCTTATTGCCTACACCACCATAAAATAGATTTACGCTCTTCAACATGTCATCAACTGCCTGAAAATGGAAAGATAAAATGTTTTATTATGTTGATATTTGCATGAAGGACATCATGATCATGTAAGAAGTTTTATCTGGTCGGGTCTGAGTGTGCCGAAGGGTCTGGTGCCTAACGTCACGGTGTGTGGATCAGGATGCAATTATAGCACTGTACAGAGTGCTATCGATGCTGCACCGGGTCAAGGAAAGGATAAGTATGTAATTTACATAAAAGAGGGGGTTTATAATGAAACTGTGATCGTGGCGTTCCTTGGTGATGGAATGGGAAAAACTGTAATTACTGGAAATCTTAATGTTGGGATCGTTGGAGTTTCTACTTACAATTCTTCAACTGTAGGTAGGTACATGACTTTTTTTATTCTTATTTCAATTATTTAATGCTCTTACCAGTGGTCATCTGTTTTATTGAATATCAAAGCATGAGTTAGTTTATGCTCTGCTCGATAGTTCATTTCTACACATATTTCAATTGTTTTGAACTACTTCATCTATGAATAGTTATAAAAAATTAATGTTTAGAGTTTTATAAAACACCTAGTTGAATGTTAAAAAAAGCAGGTCAAAATGCAATTTAGTGTAGTTCTTCGAGTTTCATGACACTCTCTTTAATTTTTGGTTTTATCTGTTTTCCATTTTTTTTTCAACTTTATTCCTTTAAAGCAATTGTTCTAAATATTTCAAACTAAAAAAAATACAACTTTTATTCATTATTTTTTATCTAAAAATTAGTTAAAAATTTTCTTATGTTTTTACAAGAACGACATTTTACAGACTTCTTTTTAAAATAAAATAAAACATGAATTTTTTATTTGGTGTGATATCAATTTTTTTAAATTTATTGCATGTTTATGTAAGAAGTTTTGTGGTTGACCCTGAGTTTTCCGATTTAAACTTTAAAAACATATATTACTACATAACTGCAATTTGTGACGATATAAACAACAAGCTATATTGTCTTGGTGTATTGATTTCCATCCATGAAAACTGAAGGCATGCTATTTATTGTACCAACTAACTACTTGGACCAACTTTTATTTGAAACCAAAACTGAATTCTTTTTTTGGTGACCTTTTATTTTTACTATTTTCATCATATTATAACATGTTTTTCAGTAGCAAGAAGTGGGATTAATAAGTACAAATGATGAAGTTGATGGGTTGATGATTATGTGATACATCTCGGTGTGGTCACTTAAGGTATTAAGTATGTATATAAAAATTTTTTAGCAATGTTTACAAACACAGTTACTGTCTGCTAATTCTGTTTACTATTTGAATTCTTGCAGTTCCTTCTAAGTTTTTTAGCTTTTTAAGATAGGGTTTACAGTTTTAAATTAAATTTTCAACATATTCCTGAACAGAATGCATATGTTTACTACTTAATTTAGGCTTTAAACCTTATTAGCTGTTCATTTTTCCTTTTAAAAAATGGGCCTACATTAGCTTATTTTGTTGGATGTCACTCCTTTGTCAACAATCCCTAGTCAACAAATTGCTTTTGTTGGATGTCACTCCTTTGTCTCTGGGTATTGAAACCCTTGGTGGCATCTTCACTAGATTAATCAACAGAAACACGACCATTCCTACGAAGAAAAGCCAGGTGTGTAATGGAGAAGCAAGTAGTTTGAGTTTAGCTTGTTATAGTTGGTAGCTTGTCAACTTTTAGGGGAGTTTGTAGGCTAGAATTTTGTGGTATTTGATTGCTGCAGCAGCAATATGAAGATAGGTTTAGTGCACAGTTGGGTCTGGTTTGGCACAGTATGGTTTGGGTTGAATGATGTGTAACTGTTGGTAGAAGAATGATGTGCATAGGGTTATGTTGAAATGTCACTGTTGAAATATAAAGTGCACAAACAAATAGACTTGTATGATAATGTCACTATTGAAATGTATGAGAAAGTGAAAAATAAAGAAAATTGTAAACAAAGAGTAGTGAAGTGAATAATATTTGTTTTGAAGGAAAATGTGTTGTTTTATGATAATATTTATTACTCGTTCAATTATTCATTATTGGTATGGATATACTGCATGGATGCTGCTGTTGTTTTTTTAATTTGCATTTATTTTGCAACGGTCAGAGCATGTTGTTATACAACCTTTTTACAACGGTCAAAGTATGTTGTTATAAGAGATTTTTACAACATTTATTGCCCGTTGTAAAATACAGTGGACCTATTACAATGAGGCCTAATATGACGAGCGCATGCCCGTTGCGAAACACATATTACAACGGGCATTGCCCGTTGTAGAAAGGCTGTTTTCTTGTAGTGTATTAAAGAAAAGGTTCCCCTTCGAAAGCTATTTACAAAGTCCCTTTCGAAAGCATGGCTTTCGACTATGTTGAAAACTTTAAGTAAATCAAGGAAAGAATTTAACTTTAGAAAACTACCCAAGTTTTCGACTCTATAGGGTCTCGACACAGCCGAAATCCCTTCAAAACTAGGTAGGTGCTGATCTTTTTTTAAAATTTAATCCTTGGTTTCGACTTTGATGAAAGCATAGCTTTCGACACCCTGCCTTCCGCTACTTACCTATACACTTCGTACCAATTTCCATTGATACCATGTGCCTTGCACTACACCATAGATAGGATTTTGGCACTGCCTTAGGCAGCACATTTGATACAGCTATAAGCCGTATCAAATTTTAATACGGCTTATAGCCGTATATATATAATTTAATACGGCTGTAAGCCGTATTAACATTTGATACGGCTTGTAGCCGTATTAAAATCCGTGCCTCTTTTCGTGGGAAAATTTTCCCCAAAACGCACACCCTCCCTCCTTTTTTTTATTTCCAGCGCTTTCA
Source organism: Allium fistulosum (assembly GCA_030737815.1). Taxonomy (NCBI): domain Eukaryota; kingdom Viridiplantae; phylum Streptophyta; class Magnoliopsida; order Asparagales; family Amaryllidaceae; genus Allium; species Allium fistulosum. The sequence goes on along the minus strand of CM060904.1, from coordinate 406,300,334 downwards.
TTTTCACCGTTCCTTTCATCAAGACCACCGTTCTATTTCACCCTTCAATGAATTCCACTGTACGCAACCTCCAAAACAAGAATTCGTGAATATATTTAGGGGATTTAGGCTTCGTCTGCGGTTGGTTCAGAGGATTGGAGGAAACGAATTTTGGGCGTGGATGTTCAATTTGGATTTGGGTGGGTTCGCGTGAATTGGTTCGCGGTTCAAGGGTGTCGAGGTAAACATCAAAGTCTTTCAGTTTATACTGTGATTTTGGTAATGCGATTTGTGATTATCGATTGGGAATACTTATCAATCAAATTACAATATATAAAAGAAGGTTAGCAGAAAAAGATACTGAAATTTTTATGCTTTTAGTTGTTTGAATTGTATCATTGGCTAGTTGATAAAGAATTGAGTGGTATTAACCTGGAATGATCTTGGGTTTTTGAGATACTCTCTATAAAACCCTGTACATAATATAATATTTGTTTTAACATTCTAATTTTTAATTTAAATTCTATATGCGTAGTAGTTGGAAATGGAAACTTGTTTAGTTGTTTATGGTATAAACAGCCAGCTTTAAAACCGATTTTCGTACATGTTTGGTCGGCAAGCAAAAATGTGGGCTGCAGTAAGTGTAAGCTAATAAACACTGAGAATAAAGTGTTAATTTTTGACTTAATCCACCATGAATCTTGAGTTATAATGGTGAATTTTCTAGAATATTGTATATGGTTCTGACATTGTATATGGTTTTGACATTGTTGTATAAGTGGATAAAATTATTGTTAATGGCGCAAGCCAAGTATCAGGAGAGGGGTAATGCATAGACCTTACTCCGGTGCTACAAAATAGTGCCATTGTAATGGCAAATTTTTTGGAAACAGTTTGGTGTTTGCCATTTGGAATCGAATTTTTATTGCTTCAAGACTAGGTAAACCTATATTTTGTTTTTTCAAGAATTTCTTGGGCTTTCTGCAGCACTGATTGCAAATATTTTCCCTGAGCTTCCATACGGACTTGTAAGCATCTCTGTACCTGCAATAGTGGCTCAATGATAATAGTTTGCTTAAAAATGCATGTTAGTTGATTTTTACAGTTTAGGGATTGATAAAACTTGAAACATCAGTTTCATTTTAGTTTGAGGTACATAGAAAGAGAGGAATTATACAAGTTTCAATATAACAATCTGGTTTTTTGTTCTAAATTTTGTTTTGCTCTAAATTGCTTTACCCAAGTACTTTGTTGTTTTATCAGCCTCCTTATTTTTCTGACTTTTGCGCCTTTTTCTTCTGATTTTTGCATCTATTCCACTTGCATTGTTTTTCTGCCAGTCCTGATGTTATTTCACATATTATGTTCCTTATTAAACTATTTGTTTATATTTCCATGGTTTAAACTATTTTTTGGAATATCGATGTTTATACAAATAATTTGGAACATGCTATATACTTTGAGGATAAAAATTTGCTTGAATCTGTGCAAATTCATAATTTGAAACTCGGATTCTTCTAAGCATTCAATTATGATTTCAATACAATTGGAAGACCTTTATATACTTCTAAAAGACGATACCGTGAACATTAAGATAGCAACGGTTCAAATATTGAAGCTAAGAATATGAGATTTAGCTACGAGGTTAACATATTATTACCACTCGTTTAAAAATAATTTTTTTGAGATAATATTGTTTTAATTAGGAACAAAATTATTTCCATTGAAACATTGTAAACCATTAAAGATAACAACATGCTTTTCTCTCCTGATATGTGGTCAAACATTGTTAAGCACCACCTTATGGAAGGATCAATACATAGCTAACTTACATGCTCATCTCTTAATTTGTCAAAAATGCATGAACATAATGTATAAATTTCATTTATTTTTTGTTAGAAACAAGTACAAATAAAATATAAGAAAACTTAGAATAACATAAGAACCTGAATATTGTAATTTTGTTACTATTTCACAAATACTTGTAATGTCAAGGGAATAAAAGGAATAGGAAAAAAAGATTGAGAGAGAAGGAGAAGGAGAAGGAGAAGATGAAAGAAAGAAAAAAATAGAGAGGAAAATGACATAACAAGTTGTAGTAAATACTAAATAGACATGTAATATTGCAATAAATGTAAAGTAATTTTACCACGTAGATTCTTCCACTAATCTAGATGCAATGATTCTGCCACTAATCAAACTTGGGACTTTTAGAGTACGTCCTTTTTTCTCGTTCATGTCTAGAACTCCATTAAAATCGGTAAATTCTATTTCAATACAGATCATTACTTAGTAGTCCCCCTAAAATAAATAAAATTTTAAAGAATAAAATACCCTTAGAAAGTATGTATTTTATATGTAATGTAAAATATGTACTATAAATTTACGACAGTATTAAAGTATGGATTTTTAATTAAAGTATGTATTTTTAATGTGAGTAGCAATACCTCTATGTCTCCATGTGAATTGAGAATCTTGTATATATATACACACTCATATATATATTATATTTACGTCTAATGTTCTAATATATACGATATAGGAGGGCAATATGTGTTTCAGTATAGACAAAAAATGGATAAATGAATCTGATCAAAGATCTACATACTATATAGACGGGGTGAAGAAGTTTATTAGTTTTGTTGATGAAAATGGTGGTAAGAAAGGAGTGTATTTATGCCCTTGCACTCGGTGCAAAAATATGAAGACGATCAAATTAGATGACATTCATTTTCATTTGCTTAGATGGGGTTTTATCCAATCATATACCGTATGGTATTTTCATGGGGAAAAAAGGGTAGAGAAGGAAAAACAACAACCAGTTAGTCATGCTACAAGTACCGACGAGTCTGAACATATTATGATGGAAGATCTAGTCAATGATGCAGATAGATTTCATCATTTTCAACCTGAAAATCCGTTGTCTGATCATGCTAATGTTGGAGAGCCATCTACAGTTGATGGCAATTGGCAGGCCAATGAAAGTAAGAAGTATAAATCACTTTTTGGTAGCGCAAAAGAGCCACTGTATCCTTCATGTTCAAAAGGGTTGACAAAGCTGTATGCCATTGTGAAACTGAATAGCTTGAAGACCCAATACGGCTTTTCAAATAATGGTGTGATTGCACTCCTCGAACTAATAAAGGAGTTACTCCCCGAAGGTAACACAATGCCGACAAAGTACTCCGACGTGAAGAAGTTAATTAAGCAAGTTGGGATGAATTACAAAACTTATGATGCATGCATCAATGATTACATATTATACTGGAAAGATGATGTGAATAGAGTTTCGTGTACAAATCGCAACGAACCAAGATATATGACATCATTCAACGAAGAAAGAAAAGGCATCAAAGTACCTCGAAAGACATTAAGACATTTTCCTTTAATTTCTAGATTGAAGAGATTGTATACTGTACCATGGATAGCAGATGCGATGACCTGGCATGGTCGTGCCAAGTCTGATCCAACCGTAATGCGTCATCCATGTGACACTTCTCAATGGAAAGCCGCGGATTATTTTGACCAAACGTTTGCTGTCGAGCCACGAAATGTCACACTTGGAATAGCAACATATGGTTTCTGTCCTCATGCTTCTCTATCTAACCCTTACAGTTGTTGGCCAGTAATTGTAGTACCATATAATCTTCCTCCGTCTATGTGCATGAAACGAGAGTTTTCAATGTTAACACTGTTGATTTCTGGGCCAAAACAACCAGGGAAGGATATTGATGTTTATTTACAGCCGTTGATAGACGAGTTAAAGCAGTTATGGGAAGGAGTCGTTACATATGATTCATTAAATAAATCCGAATTCACAATGAGAGCTAGGGTATTGTGGGCAATCCATGATCACCCTGCTCTTGGGACTTTATCGGGATGTACAACTCACGGTTATTTTGCATGTCCGGTTTGTGGGGAAAACACTTGTTCTTATCATCTTCCTGAAAGTAAGAAGGTGTGTTACATGGGACATCGAATGTTTCTTCCTAAAGAACACAAGTTTCGATACGACAAGACAAATTTCAACAACGAACAAGAACTTCAACGTCCTAAACGGACATTGACTGGTTTTGAAATTGAAAAGAAAGTAGCGAAAATCAAAATGAAAGTTGGTAAATACAAAGAAGAAATTAGTCAAAAACGGAAAAAGTCAATTTATGAAGAAGTTGACAATGTTTCTGCATGGTACATGAGGTCTATCTTTTTTGATTTACCATATTGGAAAGCAAATATGATTCGCCATAATATTGATGTTATGCATATGGAGAAAAATGTCACAGAGCATCTCATCAGCACCATTATGGACCATAAAGATAAGTCAAAAGATGGCATCAATGCACGCAAGGATTTGAAAATCATGGGTATAAAACAAAAGTTGTGGGTGATGGAAGATCCTGAAACAAATAAAATAATCATACCAAAGGCAACTTTCACTTTGAGCAAAGAAGAAAAGATACGGTTTTGCACCGTTTTGAAAAACCTGAAAGTGCCCAACAAATTCTCTTCAAACTTCCACAACAATGTGAGCATCAATCCTCCCGAACTAAGAAATATGAAGTCACATGATTACCACGTCATAATGCAACATTTGCTTCCGGTATTGCTTCAACATTCTTATCCACAACATAAGGATCTGCGAAATGCTATTCATTGTATTAGTCTATTCTTTAACATTTTGTGCTCAAAGGTGATCAATAGGGAACACCTTATAAAAGCAAAGGCTAGTTTGGTAGAAGCAATGTGTGTTTTTGAAAAACATTTTCCACCTGCATTTTTTGATATCAGTATCCATCTTATGGTTCATTTAGCCGATGAAGCATTAATTTGTGGTCCTGTCAGATATAGATGGATGTATCCCTTTGAATGGTAAATAACTAATTTCAGTAATGTACATTATTATTCGATAGAAATAGCTATTATGTACAATATATAATTGATCACATTCACAGGTTGATGAAAACATATAAAGGATATGTGCGCAACAAAAGATACATTGAAGGTTGTATTGCAGAAGGATATATCGTACAAGAAGCTAGCCTTTACTACATGGAATATATGCCAAACGGAGGTGATGGCAATCATAAACATACCCGCAAAGCGTTTTTAGACGAGGACGATGAGTTTGCTGGTGAGATACCTTTAGATAATGGTAAAGATATAACGTTAACCCAAGTGCAGTTTGAACATAAACAATTGAAACATAAGGCTTCTGCTATTGCACATAAACGATTGAAACATGTTTGTGGAGACAATGCTGAGTTGAAAATGAGGATGGGAAGTTTGGAGGGTACGGTGGGAAGTTTGGAGAGTACAGTAGGAAATTTGTCTGGGCAAATGGAGCTTCTGATCAACATGGTGGGAAACATAGAACAAGGAGAACGCAACACACAACTCAATGCTTCTAAATTCGTTGTTTCTCAATCCCAGGATACGACCAATGTGGAGAACAATCAAAAATGTGAAATCCTCAACTCTGATCTAGACATAATAGCAACAGGTATTTATTAGTTGCTTTTTATTCTTACTTGTTTTCGATGCAGTTATTTTGTTGGATAGATCCAGACAATAAATTTTATTGCAGTACGTACTGTATGTCGAGATTCTACAGCGTCCAAAATCCATGGGAAATCTGTACCATCCACACATGAAAAATTGGTTTTGGACAATATACTGCAACCAGATGAGAGAACCAACAAAATAAATCATCAATTTGCAGAGACCTTTGTTGATGTTGGAGTGGGTGGGTATGTGTGCCATCCGAAGATTATGATTCGATATCTTTAGCAGGTATGTGAGCTCATCCAAAAATTATTTATCTTCCCACTCCAAATTCCTCCAAAGGAACAAATGAACAAATGAAATATGCCATTGCAAGTAAATTTTTTATTTATTTTATAGATGAATGATAAGCCATTTAATTATTTTATAACCATCCATAACCAAAACCGTTAAAAAAACAACAAAAATAATAACAAAATAAAATAAAACTAAAAAGCTTAAACAAACAACCTTCATGATTACTGTTTGGTTTCAGATAGTTGTCTCTCCACATGCAGATATGAAACACCAGTGGACTAAATCAGACATTTCTAGTGGCTTCAAATAAACAAGAATTCATATTGCAGAAGCTTTATGTTTAGTCACCTCCTTCACAAATTTATCTGTATCTTTTAGAAACTTTTAAATAGGCTTACATAGTTAAGTGCAGTGCAACTCTGGTACTCACTTACAGACACATGAGTCAAGTTTGATAGCCCTGTGTCGAACTTAAACAGGGTAGGAAACTTTGCAATCTCTCTCAATGTTAGAAGCATCTTTCGAAGGAAAACTTTTGTGTCATATAACTCAAATTTTGAATCATGATGAATAGGCAAATAAATATATGAAAATAAATGTCGGGAATTTATACCATAAGATATTTGACTATAATTTATACCATGTAAAGAATTTAACGAAAATAAACAAAAATGTTATATTTGATGTTATAGGAATAATGAAAAGGGGGTCGACGGTGTGCAATAGTAAACTTGCAAGCTTAAGAACTTGTTAGATGTTTTTTTAGAATTGTGATAATAACGGGACAAAACTTGCTTTCCTCCATGTTGCAAAATGTTTGCATTACCTTTCATGTTATTAAACAATTGATTTTTTATAAAGTTCAACAAAATATTTATGAATCGATTGTTGTTCAAATTCCAGTGTGTGAATACTAATCCTCAAATTTAATAGCTACATTGATTAAATTCGCGTGCAAGGGTCAATGTTGAAACTACCTATAATTTAAACCAATTTAAACTAGGTGTGAATCCAATTTTTGATGGTTTTGTTATTTATCAACGCTCATATGTTCATTTACCTAGTGATTATGTTAAACAATCTAAGATTTTGATTATAATCCAAAAAAATAAATTGATTTTTTTGTGATTGAGAGTAATTACTAAAATTAGATGGGTTAAATTAATAAATATATTAATTAAAGGGACGATAATCTGAATAAGTAGCATATGATCAATATGTTTGGAAACCTTTTGTGAAATATGCAAATAGCTCAGTCTAATAATCTACGCTTTGTCACTAATTTGAAATGTTCATTTCATGGAATTAATCATTTTATCAAAATAACTCAAGCGTCCGCGGTAAGGTCAAGGGTTAACCACACTAGCCATATTATCAATGTGATTTTTGTGGAGTATGGATCGGAGATACGATGCATACTTCCTTATAGTTTATAAGGAAATCGCAGTTCTCTGGATCTTCAATAAAAAAGAGCAATGAACAAGTATTACACCAGATTGCCCATAATATAACTGCAGTCTTGATAGAAAAAAATAGTTTTGAGTAATGAACATGTATTCACTGCATTACTCATAAAATATAAAATATTGGCTTAATAAGAACAATAAATACATATCATTCATTATGCTAGATTACACATAACATAAACTTTAATTTTGACAAGAACTGGATGGACAATTTTCGGATGCAAATACCTTCATATCCACATATGTATTCATTTTACTAGGTATTGGGTATTTATACGTTTTTTGAATAAGGATGCCGATAGATTTCAATTTTTTTTTGTATATTCATTAGAAAGATTTGAGGTTTTATTTCTGTTCCATTTTATCATTCATTGGCAATCAGTTTTTATGAAATAGCGGTCTTCATATCACGAAGAGAGCAAATGTGAAATTTCATTGACAAAATCAAAAACTACCAACACAAATGTGGTAGGTGATAACATGCTTAAACAGCCATTGAGCATTTGAAAAAGTAAGAACATGGGATCATCAAATAGATTATTAACGTGAGTTATAACTACTATCCATGACATATATACAAGGGAATATAAATATAGCTGCGTTTGGGAAAACAGTGAAAACAGTGTCAACGTCGGTTCATTGAAATAGCATGGTGCCAGAATGCTTAAACAAGATGGAGACGAAGTTTCATAACAACGGTGAACCAAGGATGCACTGACAGATTGTAGTGTGAACTGAAATGCAATTGAGCTATTGCGCTTGGAACCGACGCCTACTGTGAACTGAACGCTACTTCATTAATTAGCCAAAAATAGGTTGCACTACGACTGTCAGCGATGAGCACCCGGTTGACGAAACCTGAATAGTAGTAGCAGTGTAGCACGGGCTTGTTGACCTTAAACATATACATGTTCATGTTTTCTACTTTATAAGTAATGACCTTAAAGCACACCATCCTTTTTACAGATAGTTGAAAGAGTCCGAGTCTGGGGGTAAGCTTGGTGATCTGGATGCATATGAGATTGAAGGTTGCGAAACAAAATCTAAAATACTTCAAAATCTTGCAGAGTTCCAGTTTTCTTGTGTATGCAACATGGAAGTTCATATTATATTTATTGTTGTTGAGAAAGTGTTGTTGTATAATACTTCAAAATCTTGCAGAGTTCCAGTTGTCTTGTTGTATATTATAACATATATGAGCAACATCTTTTCCAGTTATTTTGTATAATACTGCTATTGTGTAATATTGACCATATTTTGTATAATACTGCTTCTATTGTAATCCAACTATTACCGTATCTATTACTGCTTCTATTGTATAATACTGCATCTATGCTGTTGTAATTCACGGCTATGAGCTGTGTCAATTAGATACTGCTTTTATTGTATTATACTGCATCTACGGTATTGCAATTTATGGCCATGAGCTTTGTGAATTAGGTACGGCTTATTGCTGTATCTATTACATCAATTAGATACGGTCAAAAGCCGTATCTAATTCATGTGCTCAGTATACGAATTAGATACGGTCAAGGGCCGTTTCTAATTGGAGAAATAGATACGGCCTGTGGACGTATCTATTTCTCCAATTAGAAACGGCCCATGACCGTATCTAATTCTCTAATTAGATACGGCCATCGTCCGTATCTATTTCACCAATTAGATACGGCCCGTGGCCGTATCTACTTCTATAATTAGCTACGGCCCTTGGCCGTATCTAATTGGAGAATTAGCCATGGCCCATGGCCGTATCTAATTATTAAACACACTTTATTTTGATACGGCTTAAGGCCGTGCCTAATGGTATTCGATACGGCCCTAAGCACTGCCTAATTAGCCTTTGTGGTGTAGTGTTGGTTCCAACTATGTGGGTTTCGACAGTTATGGTTTCAACTAGGATTGAGTGGATGTAAAGGAGTCGAAAGGTGCCTCCAAAATAGGAGGAACCTCCTTTTTCCTGAAACGCTGTTTTATATCCAAAAATAGCAATTACTTTATAACTAATCTGCCATTCGTAACACCTTGATTGACTACTTTAAAACTTTTCAAATACTTTACAAATAAAAACTGCCGCATTAATTAGATCGAATATTAACAGATTTAAACGTTAAAACCTTTCCATATAGCCAAAAACTGACATTTGCTAAAAGTCCTTCTTTTAAATAATTTATTTCCCCAAATAAATTAACTGGGAAAAATCCCCAAAAATCATAGAAAATCGATTTTATCATGTAAACAAACATATTAAAATTTTAGACCCAATTTCTTCCTTAAATTCTCGAAATAAATTATAAACCCAATTATATCATATCTTTCATTAAAAATTCATAATAAAATTCTCATAGCTTGGAAAATTCTGAAAATTAAAAACCATCTCCAAAATCATGCTATATTTAACATAAAAAAATTTCATGGCAATCTGAAATCTTATTTTCTCGTTTTTATTTCAAAACCGTACTAATAGACGTATGAATTAAAGTAAATCAACATAATAAAACTCAAGCATATCATCATCCATTTTATCACAAAACCGAATTTGAGTAATAAATCTGAAACCATATAATCATAGAATAAAAATAGAGATTGTAGAAGGTTGTATTCAACTTAAACTTGATAAGGAATTTGAGATTTGTTGTTGATTAATCCTCCCTAGCTTTTCCTTAGCTTTAGATTAAAATTTCTTCCTTTCTTCCTTGGTAATAGTCGGCTTTAATTTAGATTTTAAGTTTGTGTTTTTGATTGTGAGAAATGAAACGTGAATAGACAAATATGAGAAGTTATAGCCGTGTATAATAAATTGGCTAATTTATTAATATGCCTATGTGTAGTTTAATTAACCAATAAACCAATTTAAAGCCCATTTATCTTATTAATAAGCATGGCCCTATATAATTTATTCAAATCTCAATCTCCTTATCATCGTTATTCTATTTAGTTTATCTAATTAAATCTCTTGAATAATGTTATCAAAAATTTGGGATGTTACAAACGTCTACCCGAACGTACACGTGTATATTCTAAAAGTTCAATTTTTGAAAAAAAAATTGAATTCAAACCTGAAGCTTTCAAGTTCGAGATCAAATCAGATGGCCAAAGCTTACTAGCCTCGTAGAATCTGGCATAGATAGCAACTGATGAAATATAATCCTAAATTTATACTATTGGAAATCAACCAAGCGTCATGACGACCGAAGAGAGATGCAACACTCTAGGAAAATAATTCGACGGAAGGATAGCGAATCTCCAGAAAACTAGATGGATTTCTTTCCGACGACTCTATAACCTGCTTCGATTCAAAGCACGTCATATTTAGCACAAGATGTACTTTGGGGCGGCAAATGTTATCCAGCATTTTGTCCCGGCTATATTAATCTAATTGGACAAGTTAGATTCGAGTGTCATCAAGGCCGGTAAGTCCAGAGCGATTATTGTCGGGTCCAGAAGTCAAGTACAAATGATAATATAAAGTCATGATCGAACAGAATTGATAAATATGTGATGTTGAATGTTCAAAGTATAGAATAGGGTTCAACATATAGGAGGGATCAGCTATAATCAACCTCCAATATAAGGATCGGCATGTTTCAAAAAGCAAGTGCACTTCAATAGTAAATAATCAATATCTCAAGAGCTGTAAGTCCAATGCATATGAAAATTTGTGAGCAAGATTTAGAGACACTAGGGAGCCTACCCTAGGGATCGCACCTCAAGAAGATGAAATAAGAGGGATTGACCCTCTTCCCTTAATAAGGATCGGCTGAAATTAGGAGACAATTCACATTGAAGTAAAGATCGAGCAATAACTTAAGTTCTACTAATCCAATTGGCATGAAACTTGGAGGCTAAGCATATTCCACCATGGGGAAGCTACCATAGGGATCACACCCCCAAATTCCTTCTAAAGAGGGATCGGTACCAATCCCTATTCTTTGGGTTTTGGGCCATGCGATCCCTTTAGCGGATCTATAAGGTCTTGGAGGTCACTCCGTCAAATTTTCAGGAAGATATTTTGCCATCTTCGTCTATAAATATAGGCAAGGTTGTTTATTTTAAGGACTTTTATGCTGTTGGTTACTTTGTACTTTACTGTAACTAAGAATTTTCATCTGATCCCTATTGTACTCGTTTACAAAGTGATTAATAAAGCTTACTATTCAAAGTGGAAATAGGAAAACAATGCTAAACCACTATAAATCATTGTGTTCGTATTATTGCTTTTATTTACTGCTATTTAATTACTATTTTCCTATGTTTTCATTTTATATTCTTTATTTATTTCTCTTCAAAATTTCTATTGGGTGTTTGTGCCAAATTTTGGTGAAAACACTATGAATATGTCTTATTCTCTAGTTCATAAATACATAACAAAACCTAAAACATTGCTTCCATTAGAAAATTAGTTGAAGCCATAAAGCTAGAATTTGCACAGCAAGTTCAAAAGAAAGGAATGGTGATTCAAAGAGGAACAACCAGCAACGAATATGTCGGTAACCGATAGATCTAGGTGCATTTTTATATTTTAGATTTTATAAATACATACATATATGTATGTATGTGTGTGTATCATAAATTTATAATTTATTTCAAGCATAAACTACAATTTTTTAATGCGTTTTGAATATTAAATTACTAAAACGTGTATATATATATAATTTATATGTGTTCGACCATAGGTTAATATTTATATATGTATAATTTAAATATTATTTTAAAGTAATATACATATATATGCACAACACACACACACACACACACACATATATATACGGGTTTTAAAAATTTAGTATCGACCTATATTATTATAAATTTATGTATATACACATTTTAATTAAAGCGAAAATCAAATGATGTATATATAAACAACCTCAAATTTTCAAACTACAAAAATTTGTTCCTTGCTCATGGCTAAGAAAATAAATAAATTATTTTGGAATATATTACAGGTTTAAATTTTAAAACGTAATCACACAAATAAATAAATAAATATATATATATATTAATATATATATTAACGTAGATAAAATTAGATCTAGGTTTTATATTATAAATACGAGTACTTTGGCACATGCGATGCACGTGCGCTTGAAGAAATTGGTATTAATAAAACGCTGTTTGTAAGGATTTTTTATTTTACCAAATGAATTTGACGTGTACACAATGTTGCATTTTTTTATGCGTGTACATGCACATGCACAAATCAATCGATTATCCAAATGTGAATGAGACTAAGTTATTTTGGGAAATAAGCAAACAGATAAAGAAAGTAATCAACATGAATATGTAGAGAAATGTAACAAATATTATTAGCATTTCTTTCAGTGCAAAATAGTATACACATACATCAACTTCCTTTTAGTGCAAAATAGTATATACAGATGTACACAAAACTCAAAAAAATTTCAATAATTGTTACCTCAACCTAAATAGACGTGATCCTGGAATTGAATAGAGATGAATTTGAGCACAAAATGAAAGGCATATATGCATAGTATAAGAGCACCAATCTAAAATACCAAAATAACAAATATCACCCAACAAATTATTAAAGTTGCATATAGTTTACTCTACTTAAAATAACAATAAAAAAGGCAAATTAATTAGTTCTTTTTATAATCTGTGTTTTTAAACGGTAAATATTAATTCCAAAATAATTTCTAAAATCAAGATCACAAAGATAATTTTACTTTAAATTTACCTCAACTATAAAGTTTTTTCTGTCAATAATGAATCTCCTATGTTTCAACTAATCTCATGATTCTGACTATTTTATTCTTTGTTTTTTTAACCTTACCTATGTTTCTGTAATACTTAATGGACCTGTGATCGTTCAATTATAGGTAGGTATTCATAAATGAATTTTATATTATCCAAACATTCAATATAGCTATGAATCAAAAGTAAAGAATGAAACCACAAACATTGAATAAAATTATGGATCATTGAAAAATAGAAAATAACATATCTGGGACAACAATATCTTTCACCATTCATTGGTTCAAAAGTACAGTAAGAAATTCTCTAAGATTGTAAAATAATAATATGAAACTAAATATTTAATTTTAAGTAATTTAGCTGATGATTAATATAATCATATTATAATATCTGGTGCTATATGAAGAAGAAAAAGTGAATTGGAGCAAAAATGTTAATTATACATGGAAACAAGAGAACTCTCATTCTTCCGAAATTACCCATTTCACACTAATAATGCCAAATGTTTTGAGCTAGGGGATGTTTTTTGTGCTTCTAAAATCACCCATTTCACACATGAACGGAAAAGACAAACGAACTAATAGGGAAGATGATATAGTGAAAGGTTCTCTTTATCAGTATACTAACTCTTGTATACTTAATGCCTACCCGTGTTTTGACCACCTTCACATATTCAATGAAAACTCCCATTATTTTCATTTTCCATTCTATAACGTAACTAATATAGAAAATCTCATAATACCTTCTCATGGTATTGATATTTCTCTCACATTTAGAATCCTTGATTCAATCCATAATATGAAGTCCCTTGGTATGAAGTTCCATTGCTTAATTTCACTGACACATCTGTTCAATTGTTGGAAATCGAACAACAAAAGAAATCTTCATGTTAATATTTTTTATAATATGTATCTAAATCTGTGAACTGTTTATTAGTGTAGTTTCGACTAATGCATGCATGAGGAAAATTAATTTATTAATTTTGAAATAATGAAGGGATTTCCAATTGAAGGTGTTCATTCATTTTAGTATATTGGAAACAATGTTTTCTGGATGAATCATATTCAGACTACTATGCACGCGTAGGATATAAAAGTGTGCGTATTCTTGTAGTTATATGCATAATTAATAGAAAATAAAAACGAACAAAAGTGTCATGTCATTGAGTTAAATGAACATGAATGGTATTTCAAAGCAAGCGTAGGATGCAAAGTATGTAAGCATTAAAGGGCTCTAGCGATGAATTATAAAATATTCATTTAATAGTTACACTAGAGAAGTTTACAAAGAACAAAGAAACAACAAAAAAGAAGGTCATTGCACTTATTTGCAAAGAATTAAGTCAGAGTAAATCAGTTATAGTTAATGCAAGCTTTTTGACAATTAGTCTTCTTTCGAGTTAAGATTATACCTAATATTCTGTATGATTCAAGCCCAGAGAAGAAACAGTCAAAAGTTATCTTGATCCCACCACCTTCAGTTCCACCTCTTGCCGCTACAGTATGCTCATCTTCAGCCGCATGTTCTGCTCATTCACAATGTGCAACTCCGCTCAACAACAGCATGCTTGTTTCAGCACCTTTCATGTGCAATAGTCTACTCCACATTATGATTCAGCAACTCATGCAATTCAAAGAATTCATGCTTTAGCAACAATCTACCCCACTCCAGCATAGTTGTCAGTTCGCTCTTCTCAAACACATATATTCACTCCCTGACAGCTCAAACAAATGGCATAATTTTCATCATTTCGGCATCGCTGTCTACTCCACTTTAGCATAGCCGTCCATCCACTTCAACTCTGCAGTTTTCCAACATCCTCTGGCATTCTATTTAGACTACTACAGACCGCACCATGTTCGCATTGCTACGCACTACACCACGTTCTGTTTCATTATACACACACTGCAATAGAATCTAAATCTCCATCTTAGGTTGCTGCTTCACATAGATTATGATTCAGAATTGCAGCACCTGCTGCAGCCTCTCACATTCTGATTCACTACTCACTGTGATCAAAGCTTTTGTCAGCGCTAACACTGCATTATGTTGTAAAATGTGCCTGCATTTCTCAGCCTGTCACACTCTTGCAGAATTTCTCATCATGCAGATCAAATTATACCTTAGTTTGTAATATTCAAAATACAATAGGTGATGCAGAGATAATGCACTTAACCTTCCAACTTAAGCTTTATACTTGCAAATGGCATGTATAGCTGGCTAAATATCAATTACACAACTTAAAATGGATATAATGTTTATTGGTTCGAAAAATGCACATTTTTGCCTAGCCTGCACCCCTTAAGAACTCTAGTACATTCTAGCATTGCTTCATTCATACAAATGCAGTTGACATCATCGATGAAAAGATCGCTATAACCCAGTAATGATTAGTTTAACCATTTTTTTAGCATACACGATGAAATATCTAATCTCTTTAGGGATAAGTGGTTATCGTCACATTCTTTATCATATACAGTGGAAATTTAACACTTGAAACACGAAGCAACAACTTTAGCAATCTCAAAAGACACATTTTAAGCATCATTTTCACACACACACACATATATATACACACACACACACATTGTCAAGACCCGCAAATCCGTACCCTTGATTAAACACTAATCTCCATTGATTAACTCAAGAGGCATGGAAATACGAACCCTGAGGGGTTTTAAGGAAGAGGTAAAAGGGAGAAGAAGAAGAAAAATAGAAGAAGAAAGAAGAACAACAAAACAACATCAGAACAGAAACAATATCAGAATCTCACATATCGCAGCGGAACAATATATAATAGATAAATGAATAATCTTTAAAACAAAGAACTATGTCATTTTATTCATACATCAATCAGAGATAATATACAACAATGGACAGTTATATAAACTTGTTCTCATACAGAATACACAGCGGAATAAATATATCAGATACAAATACTACGTCTCGTCATCCAGCTTGCTTCCAAAGCTCCAGAATATCCTGATAACATAACTCTAGGCTGCCCGTGTGGAAATTGGTGGGCACCCAGAGTTTAGAAGGGAAACAATAAACTCCGAGTCAGTCATGGTGACTGGTGTGAGATCGTAAAACAGTTATTCTTTCACAAAGAAAATAAAACAAATTCGCAATGCTTTTGGAAAATGAAACTACCATAAGACCTCCCGCCACACACACAATGCAAACGCAGAATTGGAGGAGATTTCTTCTTATGATAGTCAAAGATGCTTACTACGCAAAATCAAATTCTTTTTGATATTATTATTAGTGCATAGTGTAGAAAATTTCGAAAGTATAATATTAATCTTAGCCAACATACGACCAGTATCGTATGCCTACTATAGCTACCATCTAAACAGTGGTGACCACCGTACGTAAATGGCAGGTTCTACAACTAATACCGTACAAGGTTCGTATTGGAGTTTGGATTTCCAACAAATGGTCAGGCTAAGGAACTTCCTATGCCACGATGGGTACGTCCCTGGAATAGACGACCCGAGAAATAACCTAACATTACGGTTAGATCTCTGCCAACACAAGGCCGGGTTACCTCTGCAAAAATAGGTAACTACTGACATGCGTATGCCATCCCCTGATCGTAACCGATCTTCCCGAGGATCCCCGATTTCCAACAAACCACATAAATAATAATGCAGCAATCACATAGGTTAAGTATCTGGGCTCCATACCATGATACCACCTCTATCCAGAAGGAATGACATACACTAAGGGGCGCTACTCCCTAGAACCTTGCCGCATCCTTCCTGTTTTGACCATTTCCGGGGTGTGAGGCTCGACGAAGTCTCGTCCACAAAGCTACGCTTCTCAAAAAGCCATGCTTCGGGTCAAACAAATGATCAACCTATGATCAGAAAGATATAAGATCAAACAAATGATCATATCACAAATGATCAAACACTAATCATTTCACAGCAACACTCAGTATGCCACGTTACCAAATTGGGAGTATATCGCTGATAAATTTCAACTACATAACCTCTGAGCTCGTACGTCTCAGAGAAGGGTGTTAAGCTAAGAGAATAAATTCTCCGCCACCAACAGATATGTATTTGAAAGAAATCAGCTTTATATCTCAAATTTGTAACGTCAGACATACAATCCATACAAGTCTGTTCCAGGATCAAACAGAACCGAAGGCACTTCTCACGAAGCCCTTGCATATCCGGATAAATTTCTAATCACGTCCGGACTTCCCGTCACTAAGGGTGATAAAACCTCTAAATCGGAGATCAGCCGATGTAGAGTAACTCGACGGTAATCCTTCCGTTTTCAAAAATATCCGGTCTTCAACACCGGTCTTCGAATGCAATTCATAACGACGTATCACATATTCGGAATGGGTTATACGACCCCATGGTCCTTTCCTGGTTAACCCGAATAGTGAGCGATTATTCAAAAATAAGTGTGGCATTCAATTTCATCCAATTCACAACAAATACCATTCAAGGTAATTATTGATAGTCGGTTATTTAACTATCAATAAAGATGCGCAACATCATCAGATTCCAAATAATTTTCCAAATTATTTATTTTCCAAAAATATCTTTACTAGATATATAATTTCCACACTTAACCGTTTGAAAACAAATTTCAAATCAATTTCCACATTTCATTTTATCTTTGAAGATAAAATCTCAAAATAGTTCATTTCATATTGGAAAAGCATTTCCATACTTATTTAAAAATAAGTATTTCACAAATCTATTTATTTTCAACATTTGAAAATATTCGATATACTTAAATCAATATTAAGTATATATTCATTCTTTAAGGAAATCATTAATTTTAACATCTATTTGAGTCAAAACGAATGTTGCGTAAAACCTTGTTACGACGACTCGAAATCACTAGTATAGGGATTCGGATTTTAAGATAGATATATATAAATCCCAATACTACATAAAACATTTTCTTTCGAAAATCATTTACTATAACAACAGTGTTATAGTCCATCATTTCCTTATTTCTCGAAAACGTCTATTTCAATAATGAACGTTGAAATCTATGATTTCGATAGTTCACACGTTTTAAAACATCTTTTAAAACAATTAACTTCATTTTATAATATCGCTTTCCCAAACATAACCATTTTTTTTCAATAATATATTCACTGTCCAAAATCGTGAATATAATTCAATAACCAAATTTCAATCTTTTCTACACATTTATTTCAAGAACTATCCACTGTCCAAAATCGTGGATAAAATTCCCTTAATAATCTCTATATTTAAAATCAATCAAATTTGATTTATTTTCGAATTTATAAAAACAACGTTTATAAATTCTATTCCCATTTTATAACAACTTCGATTTATACATCTTCTTTAATGACCCATTCCATTTATAAGTTAATATAACTTATAATTCATTTATTTTAAAAGAAATCGTTCTTTTAAACTTCACAAAATTTAAAACTTTCAGATTTCATTAACTTATGAAATCCCATTTACACTTCATTTTAACACTTATAGAAACTTGTCTTATAATCGCAATATTTCAAATTTATAAATATCCATTTTTGTACATCTTTTAAATAAACCGTTTATAATACTAGAAATCCCAATTTAACCCATTTCATAAATTTCCTAACTTTTATTTCTTTAAAATTTTAGACGTTTATTTATTTGAAATAAATCAATTCAAGAATTCAATAAAACGTCTACTTTCAAAAATCACTTTAAAATCCTTTTAAAGTAAAAGTCGTTATTTTTAAACTTCAAAACTGAATCTGATGATGCAACAGCACCAATTAGTCAATCACAACAACAAACATCACATATCAATATGATAATCACAAATATCACAATATCTGTAAATAAATAAATACTGGTGAGGAATCCAGTTGGATCCCTCCAACCTGTTTCCCTGCATCCACAGATGTTAGCACAATACTAATTCCACTTCGAGGTGGAATATCGCGGTATATGGGTTTTATAAAAATATCCGCTTACTAACGGCGCAATAGGGTCTCATCCGCTATACGAGGCGGGAAATTATCAATCCAATATATACATATGCCAATATGTATATATTGCTATATGTATATAGATATATCCTACTATATCTAATATCACATCCAATAGCAATCAATCAAATCAATAACTGCAATCCAAAATTTATTTTGAGTGAGAAAAATCTCACCTTAGCTTTTAATTTTGCAATCCAATCCATCTTGACTTGTTTTCCTTACGATTTCAGACTATATAAACATTAATACGATTTATTAATATTTAAACTACTCAACGGATCAATTACCATTTCATAAATTCGTTTAACCCATTATTTTATCCAAACTATTTCTGGACAAATAAAATTCAAGTTACAAAAATAATTAAATTAAATTTTAAACTAATTCCTTCTTTAATATCATATTTTAACACCCCATTAAATAAGTTACTTAAATAAATTAACTTTCAAAATACAATGTATATTTATTTTTTTATAGATTCAAAAATCTAATTTTTTTTATAAAGCTCTTTTCAGATTTACAATCGTATACTTCCTATTAATATTTCTTTTGCCTACCAACCAAATTCCCAGTCCGCATGTTTATATACATTTACCAATTCAAGCTGAATAAATAAATTATCATGTATTAAATTTAAATTAAAAATTTGATTTAAACGAAATTTTCTTTCCTCTTTACTGTAAACACTCCCGTATAAATATAAACTTTTAAATTGAAATAACAAATGGTTGTATACCTTACTGAGAAAATCGCAGATTACACCACTTAGACGAACTCGTGCCCTAGCTTGCCTACGACATACCCCTGTTCGACCTGGCTGCGACGATCATTGAAACTCCTCTTTGTTCGATCGAGAGCCACTGCTTCGACGAACCAAAAATTGCGACCATACGCTGCTTGACATCGCGATGCCTCCTGCCACGCGAACCCAGATCTGCTCCTCCTTTCCCAAACTTCGCTGCAACGCCTAACTGTAGAAGACGAAGGCGTCGAACCCCTTGGCGCTCGCGTACGCCTGCCTCCTCCCCACGTTGCTGAGTCATCGAAACCCACCGAGTTGCCATCATCTCGACACCCACGCGAACGAACTCCCCAGCTTCCTATTGCCATCTCGAACGATCCAGAATCACTCGCGAATGCAAGCTCGAGCGCACGCGTCCCCAAACTCACGTTGTCGCCGCCAAATCGTGCGCCTTCCTTCGCTCAGCCTCGTTCAACTTGCTTGCGATTTCATTCTAGGGGGCTGTCGATTTAAATTGGAGGGTAATTGTTTTGAGATGAAAGGCTTTGGCCTTGATTTATAGTTCGGCCATTATATTTCTATTTGAACTGAGAAAGGGGGATATTTCGTTCCCTTTCGTTTTGAAGCTGCAGCCTTAAATTGATTTCGAACGAAATGATTTTCTTTTCTGCTCGAAGAATAGAAGGTACGAGGGAGACAAATTGGGTGCGGCTCGTACGTATGGTCGGGTTAAAGAAAAGTAAATGTGTTTTATTTAAATTCAAATTTTGTCTCAGTAATTTCCAATGCGTTTATACCTCGTATGATCACACGATAGCTTCGAAAGCTACGAAATTTGAAATCCGGTAATAATACAATATTACGGACCCAATGGAACTGGTTTCGTCGAATTCCAAGACTGTGCCTCGGACGGCTATTTTTACATATCGATACGAACGATATAATTCAAAACTGAACAAGACAGTTTGAAATTTAATTCTGAAGCTTCTATTATCTTCAGTATCATCAATATGAATTTTAAACGCTTTTGAAATATTTTTCTTCAGCTTAAAATTGAAGATCCAAATTTTTATTCAATTTCAATAGATTAAATTTTATAATATAATTGCCAAATTCAAAGTTATATCGGGGATTCAAATTAAATTATCGTTCAAATATTTAAAATTAATTAAATATTCTCAATTTAATTTGTTCAAAATTCTGGGTCGTTACACACATATACATACATACATACATACATATATATATATTGTGCTTTGTATGAAGAAATGCATGTTTTACGTGCTTAGCTTCCTAATCATATTATAAGCTAAATTATTTTAGGTAAAACAATCTAGTATAAAATGTGCAACAAAAGTTGATTTGTAAAGAACATTCAATATCAAAACATGCATACAAACACAAATGTCATTATAATTTGCATATCTTATTATAATTCGTAAATAAGAAAATTTCTAGTGAAATACTACTACATTGTGTGATTATTAGTTTTCAACAAATAATATATATATATATATATATACCTTAAACTTATCAATCACTATTCATGCATCACCATTCATTCTATCCCCATTCTCATAAAACCATCCTCTGCGTTTTTGAGTTGTCCATAAATAGTAAACTCTAAGACCCTAACACATGTAAGAGCCTACAAAGCTACATCATTTGCAAACTTCAAGTGATGCAAAGTTCCATTGTATACTTATATTAACCAATATGTCTTTGGAGACTAAACAGCTTCTAGATGTAAAAAGCAGTTGTATAGAAACAAAAACAGTACATGCTACTGTACTATTGCTTGCTATTTTTACTAAAATGGTTATATTATAAGATAAAGCTAACATTACCTTTAAATTATATCGTGCTCATCCTCATTTAGTAGAATCATAGGTAAAAGGGGAGATGTGTTATATAAAAACCTAAGAGATTCAACTAATACTATAAAGAGAGAACGGTAATACTATAAAGATATGAAACTAAATTTTCAGTTTTGTTTAAAATTTGATAAGTTAAACTATTAAAATTGTGCTTTGTATAAAGAAATGCATGTTTTAGGTGCTCAGCTTCCAAATCTTATATACTAAATTATTTTAGGTAAAAAGATTCCAGTATAATATGGTGCAACAAAAGTTGATTTGTAAAGAACATTCAATATCAAAAAATGCATCCAAACACAAATGTCATTACAATTTACATATCTCATTACAATTTGTAAATAAGAAAATTTCTAGTGAAATACTACTACATTTTATGAGATTATCAGTTTTCAACAAATAATAAATATAAATACCTTAACCTTACCAATCACTATTCATGCATCATCATTCATACTATCCCCATTCTCACAAAACCATCCTCTGCGTTTTTGAGTTGTCCACAAATAATAAACTCTGAGACCCTAACACATGTAAGAGCCAATATTAATATACAAAGCTACATCATCTGCAAACTTCATGTGATGTAAAGTTCCATTGCATGAGTAATTCAAGATCTCTACTGCCAAAAATCGCAAGTCTAGATCTTCCTTACATGACCATGCCAACTGAAATTAGGACTATGAAATTTTGGTGCTTCAAATCTAGAAGTTTATTAATTGTATGCGCAAATAGGAATAATGGAGATGAATAAACATTTGCATGGAAAATTAAGTAGAATGATACTAAGGATTATTGAGAATGACCGGTCATAGAGGATAAAAGATGAAGTTATTTGTCATAAATTACACCAAAATGTGAGATATTTGTTGTAGATCGAATCAATATTGACTGTCCTGCATTTCCAGACCCGCATTTCATCTCAGAAATATTTAGCTTCTTTTGCTATTGGAATCGATAATGGATAACTTTAGTCGATTGTAAATTTTAGAAATCATGTTTTGATGGTTACCATAAAATATAACTATAATTTTATAGAGAAGAAGATTCGTAGTTCATAGAAAACAAAGAAAATATGTAAACCAAACCTAAATAAACAACACCGATGTTTTGTACTCTAAATCTTCGCTTTTTCGAAGAAGCCCTTCGTCTCTCTTTGAATTCATAGTGTACAATTTTATCACATCAGTTTATTGTAGGAGACTGATTTGAAATTTAATAGTGATGCCATGGAATTGTCTGTAAAAGTAAGAAAACATAAAATTATGATTTTTGTTAGAGGTAAATTAGAATGAGCAAAAATCTATTAATTAGTTTGGGAAATACAATCGTCATTGTTGAGGCAAATGAGAAGAGGGATAGTTGAGGAAAGTGAAGAGAAATGAAAATGAACTGATCGTGGCAAAGAGGGAACTGTTTTATGATATGCATATATATCTTATTATCTTATATATAAAGCAAATACTTTCCCTGATGAAGCCTTTTTTGAACTGACGAAATTGCCCTTTATTCAATGACAAGGCAGCAAAACTGTTGCACGTACTGACTGGGTATAGCGGTAACTACCCCCATTATCTGTTTGCTAATAACTGCAATACCCCATTATCTACATTTGTTTCCCCACTCCAATATCATCGTTCTTCCTCCAGAAATCTTACGCCTCATAATACCAGTGGAAACAACTAAGAAAACGGAGGACACAACAAAAAAATCGGAAAATAGGAGAGAAAAACAAATCAATCTCGCTTCTTTGTCCTAGATTCTTTTACTCAGGTATGCCGCCGCCACTTCTTCTCATTCCTCTTCTTTTACCCTTTTGATTGTTGAATTAGGAACGTGATGCTGAACTGAATCTCTTTTTTTTTTGTTCAATTCGATGTTCGACTTCAAATCACGATTCAAATTTTTCGATAATGTATAATCACTTTCGAATTTTACTTCATTAGTTCATAACTAAAAAATAATTCTCCAGGTTGATAGTTAAAGCAGTAGAGTTCGAGAAAGAAAGCGAAAACATACAAAACATTTCGATCTGAAATATTCCAAGTAATATAGTTCGATAAAGAAAGCAGAAAGGTACAAAACATGTAGATCTGAAATGGTTCGATTTGGTAAAATCTAACTTCTGACTGTCATTAGGTTCTGTGGTTTTTTCCGTATGTTTTTTGTTAGTATCAGGTCCGTTTTCGTGCAAGATGAATGGGAGAGCTTCTACGAATCCTACATTCTTTTACTCAGGTATGCCGCCGCAGCTTCTTCCTATTCCTCTTCTTTTTCCCTTTTGGTTGTTGAATTGGGAAGTGATGCTTAACTGAATCTCTTTCGGTTTTGTTTCTATTCGATGTTCGACTTGAAGTCGCGATTCAAAATTTTCAATTTCACAGTATATGGAAAATGCGGATAATTGAAGAAGAGGCATTGTGTGGGAAATAAATGATGGATGGATTTACGGTTTCATATGACACTCAGCCAATTTCAAGTTTGTGGTATTGTACCAATTTAGCTTTTAATTTTTTAATTTAAAGGTTTTTTGCTCATATGATATTTTGAGACATAGATTTTCAACAACGCTAATTATGTTGGGTGTTTGATGATCCCAGCAGTAGGACCGGGACAAGTCTAAAAGGATGGTGTAGGTTTCCAAACTCATAACCCTTGGATCGGTAATTTTTTATATTTGTTTCCAAATGTAAGTAAGACGGGATGGTATTACATAAAAGTTGCTAGAATTCATATTTTGCCTAAGTGAATTTAATTTTTACTTTTATTTTTGTACACACACTAGTATCAATTACGATAATGTAAATTAATTTGAATTGGTTAGGGAATGAAAAAACTATTTTTTTCTAATATTTTATTCATGTTATTTATATAAAAAACATGTATTATTAAATTGGTCATCAAATCATTAAGCCTTGACAATAATACCATTGTTGAATGTTTTTATGCTTTCAGTCATCCTGATTTTTCAAACTGTCTTAATTATGGTGCTTAAATTTTCAGCCCTTGGACATTTGATTAGTGTATAGTGCTTAGCCCTTCATCAAATAATTGTTGTGGGAGTTCTACTAAGTGGAGATCTTGGCTTAGTATGCAAGGTATGCAATTTCTCTTCAACAGTAAATTAAATTTTTGTTTACTCTGTGTATGTAACAATGATCAAAATAAATGTCATGTTTTGTCTTCCAATATCTTCCTTTTCATTTATACGATATTCATACCAACGCAATAATGTCTGCTTTTTGTGAAAATAATAATATTGGTTGTTCCATTTTTATCAAACTAACTTTATGCAATCATCATACCAATATGGTAAACATGTATATAGGTTATCATGTATACAATATATATGTTAGATAAAATTTTCATAAAGATAAGCATGACATGGATTTTGTATTTGGCCACTTTTTGGTACTTATAGGAAATAACCAAAACAGGTTTTCTTAATTTTCCCTCTCCATGTAGGGACTTTGAATATCATTTTGTTGAAATATTTCTTTATTTACTCATTGTCTTAGTAAATCCCTTAAAGAAACTATATTTAACTGTATTATTGGATACTTCAAATATGAATATGAAACCAATGATTAGATGTATTCTCTTTAGCCACTGATTTATTGGATACTTAAAATATTTATGGTAAGATGCATCTTATTTGGTAGAAGGAGAATATTTATGTACCACACCAATTTTAGATGTTACTGAATTTTAATGTTGTTTACCAAATTAGTGAAACTTACTAGGGTTCTATAATTTTATTTTCATTTTCAATTTTGCATATATTTGTATAATATATATTCATGCATTTCAACTATAAACACCACACTACATTATTACAGTAGAACAGACGGAACATGAATATGAAAATACATGTGATTGTTGATATGTAAAGCTGTATACCTTGGAGCAGATTAAAAATGCAACCTTTAATTGATTTTCTCACCAATTTTTAACAAATATTTGATGCAGTTAGGTTGATTGTGTTTTCTTAAACTATTTTGTACATTAAATTTAAACCTATTTGTTAAAAATATATTTCTATCCATGTTAGTTTTTTTCATATGAACTTACTAAAGATGGAGATAGTAATTGTTTCTTTTACTGCCTAAAATTTTATGCGTACTTATATTCTAAGTTGGATACTGTTCTTCCTCCACTTCTTTACAGGATATTATAGTGGTTTGCACTTTAGAGCTACCAGAAGCTCAGAAAAGAAATGCAACATATAAAGCTAGGTGTTGGGTGCGTTTCCACCACCACCGAACCAAAGGAAGAAGGCACCACCAAATCACTCACCACCGAACCAATCTATTTCCGGACCAGAGCCACTGCCGAACCAACATATTCCCGGACCAGAGCCACGACCGAACCAACATACTCCCGGACCAGAGCCACTGCTGAACCAACCTATTCTCGGACCAAAGCCACTGCCGAACCAACCATCACCGAACCAAAGCCACTCCAACCACCTCTGAACCAAGGCGTTGCCGAACCAACCTGGCCAGGCCAGATTGCACCAGCCCAGGCCCACCAGCAGCTATATACATCCAAGACCCCTACCCCCAGTCTCACTCTATAAATAGAGGGGTAGGGGTACAACAATGGGGGACAAGTTTGAGAGCTCAAGCACGGATAGAACTTTCAAACAACTTTCATATACTTGTATCAAAGCTTTGTACTTGTAATCTGAACAAGAAAGGAGAAATAATATATAAAGTGGATGTAGGCACATTCTGGCTGAACCACTATAAATCTACGTGTCTTTTACAGTTTAGTCCCTGCTTTTTACATATTTGCATTAATCATCCAGATCACTAAAAAACAACGCAAAATCAACTAAATCATACGACTTGGAGGTGTTTGCCCATTTTTTGTGCAAACATTTTTGGTGCTTTCATTGAGAGCTGAACCACGGACTTCAGCTTCTCCCACTTAACCTTCTTCCTAACACATCGCTCATCGCTTGGAAGACATGCCTCCCAAGCAAAAGAAAGATGTTAACAAAGGAAAAAACATCGCAACTAGTAGTGTTCCAGATCCGATGGTCACAGATCAAGTAAATCGTCCCATTCCAGCAGCAGTACCAAATGAAGGTCAGACAAATCCAACAACCCCTGCCACAGAACAGCCAGCAGCAATTACTAGGGTAGATCTAGACAGGGTTGTGGCTGAAGTGACTAACCGCTTCACATCCCAGTAGGAAGCCTTGGTGGACCAACTCATGTCATGCTTAAGGGATGCTGAAGAGTCCAACCGCAACACTGAATCATGTGGCGAGTCCCAGTCTGGAGGATCTCAGAGACAACAAAGATCTTCCTTCTTCGAAGGAGGTAACGACAGAAGCGGCCATGGTAGGAGCCGAGACCGAGCTCAGCCCGAAGTTGAACCTGGAGAAACGCTTGGAACCGAACCCAATGGGGGAGGTACCGGGCGGAGGTCAACTGTAGCCGAGCCTGTCGTACTGCCTAACCATGGAAACACCAATGAACGGGGCCGAGCTAGAGTCCAGCCCGAAGTTGGACCCGAGGAAGTGCTTAGATCAGAACCTAGCAAGGGAAGATCAAGGCAAGGGCCAACTGTGGCTGACCCTAGCATGCTCCCAAAAGACCAAAGACAGCCACTGGAAAATATTAGGAATAATAGACGATTCCATCCCTACAGGTCATCTGGACGGAATCAGTCCCACAGAGAAGAACCGAACTCATTTTTCTCTGCTCCAAATTCTGATGAAAGGATGGCACGCTTGTTCAGAGAGTGCGTCCAACGGGATCAAAGAGACCGAGGGATAGGCGCTAGGGTAACCAGCCCTTTCGCCTGCAATATTGAAATTTCCATCACCCCCCGAGAATGGAAAATGCCAACAATGGAACCTTACAAGGGAACCTCTGACCCAGTTGTGCACTTACAGAGATACACACAGCATATGCTCATGAGCGGGGCAACAGAGGGAGTACTGTGCAAATGCTTTCCACTATTCTTAGCAGATCTAGCTACCTCCTGGTTCTGCCATCTACCCCAAGGATCCATCAGCTCATGGGAGATGTTGAAAGAAAAATTCATCAGCCAATTCCGCATTCATGTGGAGCAACCCAATGACGCATATTCCTTATCCAGTATCAAACAGAAACCTGGAGAGAAGCTGCAGCAATATCTAACCCGATTCAATGACGCAACGGCCGCAGTCCAAGATGCCGACGAGAAGCTTATCTTAATGGCCCTCTGTAGTGGTGTGCATCCGGATACTAAATTTGCTAGAAGATTGACGAAAGAAAAACCAGCTACTTTACCCGATTTCTTCCATGAAGCCGGGAAATATATAAGGCTTGAAGACGCTGCCACTTAGGGGCAGCCAGGGAAACAAAATAAGGCAGCTCATGGCAACACGCCCGCTGTAGTAAAGGACGTTCGAAGAAATGACTCTAGAGACAATGCTGGGGGCAAGAAGGGAGAAAAGCGCCTATATCGGCCGGGACCGAGATTTGACGCTTACACCCCTTTGAATGAAATGATCGAAAACATCTTCCTCGCCACTCAAGACGAAGTTGAATACAAACGCACCCCGCATAAGAAGGAATCAGATAACATAATTAAGTCTGGAAAATTCTGTCGCTTCCACGAATCCCATGGGCATGATACCAATGAATGCCATCATCTCCGGGACTTTATTGAAGAACACATAAGAAGAAGGAGACTAGAACGCTATGTAAAAAGTCAGAACAGGACTCCAGCTCCTGCCAATGAGAACCCAAGGTTACCCTCCCCAGAAATGGGCAGAGGAAATCGCAACCCCAGCGGTTCCAGCCAAGAAAAGATAGTAGTCCATACCATCTTGGGAGGGCCACACGTCGCCGACGGGAGTTAGGCAAAGATGGAAAGGTACGGAAAGTCACTTAGGAATAATGGAGAATGCGTTAACTCTATTATAGAAGAACGCCACCCGAAGCGGATAGAGAATGATGACATCGCATTCAGTAGGCATGACCTGGAGGGAAGGCAGTACCCTCACGCGGATCCCATGGTTATCTCTGCCCGACTCGGGCCAGCCGAAGTTTTCCGAATTCTAGTGGACACTGGAAGCTCAGTGAATATCCTATTAAAGCATGCATTTGACAAAATGAAGCAGTCATTAAAGGATGTTCTCCCCTGTAATAAACCACTACACGGTTTCACTAGAAATGCGAAGATGCCCCTCGGGCGACTGGACCTCTTTGTTGAAATTGGAAGTCATCCCCGCTCCGTTGTGCGAAAACAAACATTTGTGTTGATAGAAAACCACTCGGCCTACAACGCCTTCTTAGGAAGACCAGCCTTGTCTGACTACCAAATTGTCCTGGCCCCATGGTGCCTGAAGATGAAATTTCCAACGGACAATGGAATAGGGGAAGTAGAGGGAGATCAGGACATCGCTCGAGATTGCTATGTAACTGAACTCCGCAATAACCGCAGGAAGGATATAGGGAAAAGTGCAGAGACTGCCCTCTGCACAAAAAGTTTGGAAGCATAGCAACTAAAGAAAGCCCCTCCTCTTCGATATACCAGCGACCCTTTCAATGAATTAGACCCCAGGGACAAAGAGGAGGAGGCCACCGCCGAGCCTGTAGAGGCTATGGAATTTGTATCTGTAGACAGACATGACTCGAGTAGACTATTGAAAGTCGGGTCCCAACTAAAAGCAGAATTGAAGGAACAACTCATTGATTTTCTTTGCCACAACTTGGATGTATTTGCATGGTCACACGCTGACATGACCGGAATCTCCCCTGACATAGCATGCCACATACTAAACATTGATCCTACCATGGCGCCAGTAAAACAGAAAAAGAGAAGTATGGGGGCAGAACGATCAGCAGCCCTCGATGAAGAAGTAAAGAACCTACTTGCCAATGACTTCATACGAGAAGCCATCTACCCAGAGTGGATCACCAACCCGGTGCTGGTAAAGAAGGCTAATGGGAAGTGGCGAACATGCATTGACTTCTCCAACTTAAATGACGCCTGCCCGAAGGATTGCTTTCCACTTCCCCGAATCGATCAGCTTGTAGACAGCACAGCCGGACACGAACTCTTATCTTTTATGGACGCATACTCAAGATATAACCAAATTCCTATGCATGCTCCCGATCAAGACCACACTAGTTTCATCACTGACCGGGGATTGTACTGCTACAAGGTAATGCCTTTCGAACTTAAAAACGCAGGAGCCACCTATCAGCGCCTCGTCAACAAGATGTTTGCGGGGCTAATAGGACAAACTATGGAAGTTTATGTGGATGACATGCTGGTAAAGTCAAGGGAAGCCGACGATCACGTAAGCCACCTAGATGAAATGTTTCAAGTACTTCGCCAATATGGAATGAAGCTGGATCCTCTAAAGTGCTCCTTCGGAGTATCATCAGGAAAGTTCCTAGGATTCAACGTCCATGCCAGAGGAATTGAAGCAAACCCTGAACAAGTCCAAGCTTTGAAAGATATCGAGATACCTTCCACTCGAAAGGAAATGCAAAACCTGAATGGGAAAGTGCCGCCCTAAGCCGATTCATATCCAAAGCAACGGACAAGTGCGTCCCCTTCTTCGAAGCTCTAAAGAAAGACAAAGGAAAGTTCGAGTGGACTGATGAATGCTTAACAGCTTTCCTTAACCTAATTGAACACCTCCAGAAACCGCCGGTACTCTCGACTCCAAACGAAGGCGAAGAGTTATACCTATACCTTGCTGTATCATCGCATGCTCTAAGCGCTGCTTTGGTAAGAGAGGACAACCGCACGCAGCGGCCAGTATACTTTGTAAGTAAGAGGTTTACGGGGGCAGGAGCCAGATATCCTAAACTTGAGAAGCTAGCATACTGTCTACTAATCGCATCACGAAAACTGCGACACTATTTTCAATCCCATTCCATCAGAGTTCTAACCGATCAACCGCTGAGGCAGGTACTCCATCGTCCCGACACTTCTGGGCGACTACTTAAATGGTGCATTGAACTAAGTCAATATGATATTACCTACCATCCTCGCACCGCCATCAAGGGGCAAGCCATGGCCGATTTCATTGCCGAATTCACTACCAACGAAGGTAAGGAGCAATCGGGAATAGCAGAAGACATCAAGTGGAACCTCTTTGTGGATGGTGCGTCAAACGAACAAGGCTTGGGGGCAGGTGTGGTAATAATCACTCCTAGGGGAAATAAGCTACACTATGCTATAAGGTTGGAATTCGCTGCCACCAACAACGATGCAGAGTATGAAGCAGTGATAGCTGGATTAGAACTTGCCTTAGAAATCGGAGCCAATTCTTTGTGTCTTCATAGCGATTCTCGACTTGTTGTAAATCAAATACTAGGAGAATTCCAGACTCGAGAAGAACGACTCATAGCATATTTAAAGAAGACCAAGTTGATTCTCCATCGATTGGACCACTATTTAGTCAAACACATCCCTCAGGAAGAGAACCAAGAGGCCGACGAATTGGCGAAGCAAGCTAGCATGAGAGACGGTGCTATTTCCGGAGCAGTAGCCATCTCAAAACAACTGACCCCAAGTTTTGAGCAAGTGAATCTGATAGCTGCAACCGAAGAAACAACTTGGATGACTCCCATCCGAGACTACTTACAAAGTGGCACACTGCCCAATGGGCGTAACGAAGTCAAGAAAATCTTGAGGAAAGCTTCCCGCTATACAATACAAGAGGGCACCCTCTATGGGCGCGGTTTCTCTAACCCCTTATTAAGGTGTGTAGCTGGAAGGGAAGCCAAGGAAATCTTATCCAACATCCATCAAGGAAGCTGCGGAGATCACACTGGAGGGCAGACTTTGGCAAAAAAGATACTCCGATATGGATATTTCTGGCCCACCTTAAGCAAGGACGCCTTAGATTTCGTCGGAAAATGTGACAGATGTCAGAAGTTTGCTAATATTCCACGGCTACCAACAACTGAGATTACTCAAATGACCAGCCCTTGGCCCTTCGCAGTATGGGGAATTGACTTGATTGGCGAACTGCCAATGGGCCGAGGCGGGGCCAAATATGCTATAGTGGCAGTCGACTATTTCACCAAATGGGTGGATGCAGAACCCCTAAATAAAGTATCTTCAGCAAAAGTTATTAACTCCTTGATCAAAAATGTTCTATGCAGGTACGAAGTCCCATTCAAAATCATATCAGACAATGGACTTCAGTTTGACAACGAGGAGTTCGCCAACTGGTGCCAAGAGCACGGAATTCACAAAAGCTTCTCATCCGTAGCTTATCCCCAGACAAACGGACAAGTCGAAGCCGTCAACAAAATTCTCAAAACTCTAATAAAAAAGAAACTCGAAAAGTCAAAAGGCGCTTGGGTGGATGAACTTCCTACGGCACTATGGGCCTATCGCACATCTTTCAGAACATCAACGGGGCATACTCCTTTCTCTTTGGCATACGGATCGAAGGCTATGCTCCCAGTTGAAACTATAGTGCCTTCCCACCGTAGGATCTACTATAACACAGAAGAGAATGAGGAGCTCCTCCACATGTCTTTGGATCTAATTGAGGAAAGAAGAAATGATGTAGCCCTCAAAGCAGCAGCTCAAAAGCAAAAAGTGGCAACACAATACAATTCCAAAGTCAAGCATCGTAACTTACAAAAAGGAGATCTTGTCCTCAAGCGAATCTTCCCACGCCCCAGAGCGTTAGATCCAATCTGGGACGGACCATATGTAATTCATAAAGATCTCCAAAATGGAGCTTATATTTTGTCAACAGTGGACGGGGAGGTGTTCTAGAGGGCATGGAACATCCAACACCTTCGTTAATACTTTTCTTAACTTGTATTGCCCACATGAAGTGAATTAACAAAGAGAATCAGTGGACATAGGCATTTTCGTGCCGAACCACTTTAAAAAACTTGTCTCTTGTTTAACTTGTTCCTTTGTGTCTTGGCTACTTGTTAACTTTATGCTTTTCTGTTGGACAAAATCCTATGCATATAGCATTTCCATTCAAGGCGCTCCACAGTGCGACTTCACCTGGACAAGACCTCACAGGTACTATGCGAATCTATGCCCTTGCCAATGAGACACTTTTGCTCTAGCATCCCTCTACTGCGGGTTAACTCATTGCTCGCGACGGCCCTTAAAGCCAACTGTAATGAGCCGATTATAAGCCACCAAGATGGCCGCCAAGGCAGCTCATTACGGCGCTCGGCTCGTCGGAAACTGTGAACCTACTTTAAGCCCCAACATAAGGTGTGGCCAGCCAGGGGTAGTTCACGGTTGACGATCGGCACCCACGCTAGCCGGCCACAGAAAATCGAATAATACCCACGATTACAGGCCATAATGGCCCGGGTAGTTACTGTGCGCGATCTCGGCTCCGATGTGTCTTAAGTACGGCTGTGGTAAAAAAGATTAACTCCCCGCGGAGGTGTAAGATGGGTGACAAATGTCTCCAAGACCCACAGCTAGGGAAAGTGACTACAAAGCCCGTTTGCCACGAACTTAAGCACATCGAAGGCCTTCCGTGATTGGAAGTTTTACTATTTCTCATATTTCAATTTTATTTAAAAAACTTTCCTCCTATCCTCTATAACAATCCCTAAAGTACAGGATACAGAATAGGAGATACTCGCCAATGGGGGTAGGGACTCACAATTGGATGGCAGTACATTCAACTGCATTCCATACTCGGTCATACAAGATATTCAAAACTGCCATCTACAATTGGAACATGAAAGGCGATATTTTCTTCTTTTGTGTACAAATACAAGGCTATAATTTATTCATACATCACACTAGCATTGCAAGGCATGAAATTATGTTTTAAGCAAGAACTTGACATCAAACACAATTGAATTACAAGCACACGCACAACTATATTTCTCACACGACGTGTCAAAATAGCAAAAACATTCAAAAACGACAGAATCAGCTTAAGTTAAAAATTACACGTCAAGAATAATGTTGTTTATTACAAGTAACATAATTACAACCTAAAAGTTACGTTACTGTTTTGAGACTAACATATACAACAATGTCAAGTCAACAAAAGGATATCCGGGTCAAGTCAAGGAGCCGGCTGCATCGGAGCTTTACCCTTGTTGTGTTTCCCACCTGTCCGGTCAAAGAAAGAATTCATTAGTGATAAGCAACCAAGTTAACGGAAAGATAGAAGGGAAGACTTACCAGCGCCTGCTTCCTGACCATCCTGATCATCATCCTCTACTTGCACACCTGCCTCCTCAGTGGCAAGCAGACGCATACCCTCCTTTAGCATTGGCAGCCCTCTCCTCCGCCGTGTCTTTCTGCTTGACCACGGACTGATGTGGTAGAATCAGGTTATGCCCCAGAAGTGTAGCGTTCCTGATCAAGTAAGAAGCCGACCTATCCCTTCCCGAAATGGCTTCTATTTCCATAGCCATCTGAACCAGGCGATCGTTCTCCACGACCGCAAAGCCATTTGTCGCTAGCAAGCAATAAGAGCACATAAGAAAAAGCATTACAGTCAGAACAGAAATTATAAATAAGCTTCAACTTACAGCCAGAGGTGAAGCGACGAATAGAAACAGAGTCATCCTTGATGAAAAACCATTCCTTCTTGAACATGCTGAATTTTGAATACAAATCCAGGACTGGCTTGAAGGACACGGCCGACTCCAAACTAATATAAGGAGACCCCTTCTTGTAGCCTCTTAAGTTGTACAGCTACCGAATTTCCCGGTTGGAAGGAGGATGCCTGTATCTCCTCTGGAAGATAACAAACAGGCGCACCAAGATGGCGTAGGAGTTAGGCTGAAGCTGGAATGGAGCCACCTTTAAGTAGGTGATGAAGCTGACTATCCAGGCATTGATCGGGGGAATGGCCCCACACATACAATGGTACCTACTATAAGCGAAATATCCTTCGGGGGGATTATATGGCATCACTCCTTCCCCCGGCAACGGCATACGTGCCCTGTCAATCCCGAAAGAGCGAGAAATAAAGTCAAGCTGCTCATCTTTGAGGGAGCTAGGAAAGCAGTCGGGCGGTGAGATCAGAAGCTCTTGAGGACCGTACCCGTCAACTAGCGATCTCGGAGTTGGTCCCTGTCGTCCTGGTGCTGCCTGAACCGGGGGCACTACGGAAGGCTCTCTTCTGTCCGTAGATTTCTTCTTGTCAGAGCTAGTTTCAACTTTATGAGACATTATCTGCAATACGAGAAAACACATTGTTAGAATAAGGATGTAGAGACATAAACAAGCAAGTACATACGGCATGGAATATCATTCATAATTCAAAACTTAAAGGCCCGATCGGTAGTTCGAGACTAAAGTTCATTCGGCACTCAAGTTCATCCGGTAGTTCAAGGCCTGGAATTCATTCGGTACTCGTGCTCTCCGATCCCATTCGGTAGTTTAATCATAACAGTTCGTTTAGCAGAAGGAAAACCTCACCTGGTCCGGTGGTCGAGACTGGTTCGGTACTTAGTTGATTCGGCTATTTCAAACAGTCGAGTCTGGTTCGGTACTTGATTGGTTCGGCTATTTCAAACGATGGAAGATGAACAGAGACATGAAGCCCGTATTTATAGGCAAACAAGGATGACCGAACCAACTGGTTCGGCACATAGGACCGAATGAAACAAAGCACGACATATGCTGGCATATGCCCCACTTTAGGGGGCAAATGTTGGATGCGTTTCCACCACCACCGAACCAAAGGAAGAAGGCACCACCGAATCACTCACCACCGAACCAATCTATTTCCGGACCAGAGCCACTGCCGAACCAACATATTCCCGGACCAGAGCCACGGCCGAACCAACATACTCCCGGACCAGAGCCACTGCCGAACCAACCTATTCCCGGACCAAAGCCACTGCCAAACCAACCATCACCGAACCAAAGCCACTCCAACCACCTCTGAACCAAGGCGTTGCCGAACCAACCTGGCAGGCCAGATTGCACCAGCCCAGGCCCACCAGCAGCTATATACATCCAAGACCCCTACCCCCAACCTCACTCTATAAATAGAGGGGTAGGGGTACAACAATAGGGGACAAGTTTGAGAGCTCAAGCACGGATAGAACTTTCAAACAACTTTCATATACTTGTATCAAAGCTTTGTACTTGTAATCTGAACAAGAAAGGAGAAATAATATATAAAGTGGATGTAGGCACATTCTGGATGAACCACTATAAATCTGCGTGTCTTTTACAGTTTAGTCCCTGCTTTTTACATATTTGCATTAATCACCCAGATCACTAAAAAACAACGCAAAATCAACTAAATCAACTAAATCATACGACTTGGAGGTGTTTGCCCATTTTTTGTGCAAACATAGGATTAGAGGGGAAGAATCCGCTATCAAGATTCTTGCCAAAGAGAAAGGTTTACATTAAACCATTGAGGTAGGTGTTATTGAATTTTATATCTCAACCTTATCATTGCTATTACTGTTGTTTACCACCAAGTAAGTGAAACTTACCATGGTTCTGTAATTTTATTTACATATTCAAAATTTTCATATTTGTATAATATATATTCATGCATTTCAACTATAAACGCCACACTACATTATTTGGAACAGTTAGCATGAGATTGTTGATATGTAAAGCGGTATACCTTGGAGCAGATTAAAAATGCAACCTTTAATTGATTTTTTCACTAATTTTTAACAAATATTTGATGCGGTTAAGTTGATTGTGTTATCTTAAACTATTTTGTACATTAAATTTATACATATTCGTTAATATATGGAAACATTTACAAAACACGAGATTGTTGATGTGTAGAGCCATATACCCGACAGTAGATTAAAAGTGCAACCTTTACAATGAAGTAACCACCAAGATCGAGAAAGCAATCTACCTAAGAAATAACATTGCCAATGAGTACACACCAACTAAATAAACAAATTGTCAATTATATGATTGTAAGATGCAAATATACCAAGTTTTGCAAGTTCAGATTCATCCTTTTCATTTAACACATAATGAGAACTTCGGATCATGATTGGCATACATCCAATTGTAAATTTTGCCTGAGCTCAATAAGGATAAAATAAAATCATTAGATAAAGTACAAAAAACTTAAAATGATAACAATTATTTGAATAATTACCTTCTTCTCAAATGCTTATTTCTACGATTTCCTTTAGTGTACTCAACATCAACATAGATTGGAGCAGCATAACTGCACAGTAATAGGACTGTTAGATGACACATAAATAGCACACATACAGGGATTATTATCAGTTCATTAAAGAACTATCAAATTAACCCATTCTCCATTGATTAAAAATGTAACCTTTAATTGCTTTTTCAACGATTTAGATGATAACGTGTCAACGAACAATTGTACAGTTTTGATTATTGAGGAAAGCAAGAGGGATGCAATACAAGACATTTTTTACTGTTACTTTCATTTTTGGGACCATTTAATCTATATGTACATGCTAATCAAACAATTATATTACTCTGCAGAAATTACTACAAGTACACAAGCGCAAGATGCACAGTGCGAAATCACATAAAAAGAGCATCTCAGGACCTTAAATCAGTCATCACAAATATTAATTGTATGTATCCTGTATGTGTATGACATGTTTGATTCTTCAATTTTCTGTAAATTACATGTTTGACATGGGAAGTATTTCTGAAATATAGTTCATATGAAATATAAACAAATATTAGAAAACGTAATAAAACTCACTGTCATTGTTTCTGATTTCTTCAAAATTTCACATTTTAAATTGTATAAATAATGTTAATAAGTATAAATATACACACACACACGTGTATATCAGTATAGCCAATTATCTGCACTTTGTATAATTTGCTGTGAAAACACCATTAGTTAAAAGTCGAGGTCGGGGCCAAGGGGTTAGCAAGAGTAAAGTTGCCCAATTCTAACGGCAGTACAATTAGATCAGAGAAAATGTGATGTGGACTCCTTTACACAGCAACTAAATAGTTATCTGACGTATACGAGCCACAGTATGCAATAGAGTATGAAGAGATGTTTGCTTTTATATTGAAGAAATAAGAATACAAGAACACAAATCTTAAATGCATGCCTTTTCAGTCATTCCTATAACTGCACCTGATCTACATTAATTCCCTTAGCACTTGATCCATTATTACTGCCCATGTTTCCTATAATTGCTCCTTCAACTTTTCCTGCAGACTAGGCAGATAATTACTTTTCCACTCAAAAATTTTAATACGTCCACCACTATATATTATAACCACATCTCTGTTAACAGTCTCCACACACACACACCACTCTCTATCTTCAACATCTCATCTCCATAAATTCTTCCACCAATCTAGCTCGAGAAGTGAAGACTCATCTGATTTAAGCTGTTTGACCAAAAGTAGCTAACATAAAATATAACTACAGAACACATACAAAGTCAGATTGACTTGAAATTATGGGAGAACATTTAGAAGACATAATAGAAGGTTCACAGAGAGATCATTTGGAGTTGATTTAATGGATCGCTAGTGACCTAATTAGATGGATTGCTAGCGACTTAAGTAAATTGGGCCCCACCACCTCAAATTTTTGTGGTAGGTCCCACACACCTTAGAGAGGGTACCTGAAAAGTTTCATCTGATTTTTTTAAGTTTTGAGCGAGTTATGGATGGTTCTTCTAGACTAGAATATCCATGAAGACGGATGATCAAACTAAATCCAAACGACTTGATATTTGGACAAGGCACTTAAATAGAAGATAGGAAGACAAACAAAAAAAGATCACTCAAACATATGCTAAGTGGATGGATAGCTAGCGATCTGTTTGACGATGATTTTTCTATCGGCATAGAAAATCGCCGAAAATTTTTGTGATAAAAATAATTAAAAGCGCACGGCGTACAATTGTAGTAAGTGGCGAGTACAGGTCGATCCGTAGGGAATTGAAGTGATTTTAAAAAATTTACTCGATCAAATTAAACCAAACTTGAGATTGTTTTAAGCTAAGAAAAACGTTAAAGCTAGCTAGAACAAAGTAAATGTAAATATGAGACTAAAAGGCAATTTAGAGGCAAATCCTCTCTCATTCTCTCACATAAATCAACATAAAATCAATCTATGATCTCTCATTTTAATCATACGTGGAATAAGTGATGTATTTATCATAAGTATGGTCTATTTATGTTATTAATTAACATAACTTAAACCATCAAACTATAATAAAACAACTAAATCCACTTATCCATTGTAATGAAAATGAACATGAAATCAAAGCAAAACTATTTTAAGTATGATCTATTTACTATTTTGTTTAGTAACATAAATCATCAAATTTTGTTTCTCCTTTAATTCCATGACCAAAATCAACTAGTTAGATGGTGATGTAAATTGTGTTTATGTTGGATTAAGCATAGCCCATTTGTGATTACAACATAGGCTATCAAGTTCCCTAATAAACTTACATCATCTTCCAACCTTTCACGAAGCATAAAAAGAGATCATAAATCGTAGAATATGTTGAATCTACATGAATTAGAGAGCTTCATTACCCCTAAATTGAAGGAGTTTAGCTACTCATTTTTGTTATCTTTTCAACACATGTATGTTGCAACATTAATAAGCAAAGAAAGTAAGAGCAACTTAAAAGAAAAGAGAACTAAATAATTGCTTTAAAATAAAGCTAAACTACTTGCATAAATGAAAGGTAACTACTAACATGAAAGGAAAAGAGCATGTAAATAAAAATGATCAAGAAAATAAAATAAGAACAAAGAAAAAATAATAGAAAAAGAGGCCTAGGAGCTAAAGTCCAAAATATGGAATAAACAAATGTTTCCACGACTCTACCACCCGGCCAATTCTATTCCACTTAATCCCCTTTTCATGGCCACATATCTTTACGGCTAAGGAATGGGACATCTTTCCCCTGTTACATGAGTCAAATATTTCATTTCATCATTTTATTTCATATAATTTTGAGGCTTACAACTTGCATAATATGATAAGTGATAAAAAGATTCATTACATGAACATAAGAGGGCTATTTATACATGCATAAAACCCTAATCCATATTTTAGGGGGTTTCCCAAAATACCCTTTAGGATGTGTGGCCACTAAGTTATCATTAGCATGAATTAATCCTCCACTAAATGTGCTTGTGCTTTTAGTTCCCACTAACTTGTGCATTAGCTCCTAGTTGTAGATTTAGGTAAGTGGGTAGGTGGGGTCCTCCACGATTTCATGAATCCATTTATTTCCATCTTCATTTTCCTTTTTATCTTGTGCATGTATATTTCCATGAATACCACTTCTATTGTCCTTCCAAATTTCTACAAAACACATTAAAATGTGCAAGTAAATTTTTCTCAAATTAAATACATGTACAAAATTACCGTTTTGCTTCTAAATGAAGATGAATGAATGATGATTTGATGTATTTGGATTTTGGTACAGACATGTAAAAATACTCAATTATGATATTTATTTAAATAAAAGTATATTAAATATGGACTTAAAAATATGCACATTTACGTGCACATCAAATACCCCCACACCTATCTTTTTATTCGTCATCGAATAAACTAAAACTAAGATAAATCCGTTTTTGTAGGGAGCATGATTGCATTGAGCGTATGCAACAAACTGTTAAACCTCTAGGTGTCCCTAGTTGGACGAGTGTTGTCTCGTGATGGTTTTCAGTGGATACTACCCACAAAATCCAAATGCAACATGAAAAATTCCTAAATGCAAGATTTATTTACAAAGATATGAATGCAAGTTTTTTAAAATATTTACAGATGAAGAATTTACTTTCTACATGAAAAAATTAAATATAAGTTCTGGTCATTATCAAGAAATTTAAGTCCTTATACTCGTTAAAACTTCCAACAAAAATTAAGTTATCATCACGATTAGACTCTAGTTTGGCTAGTTGTTTTGGTTGATAATATAGTGCAACTATGAAATGGATCCTTAGTTGATTATCAAAGTTTTTCAAGGTGGTATTTTTATTTCTTTTGAATAACAAGTCAAATCACATAAGTGAAAATAGTGCTTGAGTTTCAATTTCTTACTCTCTCTTATTTGAAAATTTTATTGATATTAACAATATTTACATCTGCCTAACTCAGAAAACTGAGGCCAGATATACCATCCCATTCACTACCTTGCGGGCTTACGTGAGGGGAATACAAAGCATGGCGAGTGTACAAGTATGTACACCTATCGACTGTACGCGTTATTAATGAAAGAATTTTTATATACATACACCTAACTCAGATAAACTGAGGCGATATACCGATCATGCACTGCCTTTCGGGCTTACGTGAGAATGGTACAGAGCATGACGAGCGTACACACTTGCGTGTGACCACATGACTCTAGGTGTTATAAAATATATACACATATACAACTTTTTTTATTTTCTTTTGTTTTTGTTTTTTTATTTATTTATGAAGAGAGAGTTTTGCAACATCATCTTAACACTACTTAACTTAAAAGATTTAAAATGTTATTGCCTTTACTTTAAATCAACCACTCTTTTAAACAAAGATTACAATTAGGCTATACTTCATAATTATCACCCATGAATCTTCCTATATACTAGTTAAATCATTGTTACTTGTAATCAAAATTTATTTTTATTTCTGTTGAGACAAATAAATTTTCAAAGATTTCAATTTAATAACCAAAACTTATACTTATCCAATAGTGTTTCTTCAAAAATAAATCAAGATGCTAAAAAGAATATTTGTTTTGGGATTTTTTTTGTTTTTTTTTAATTTTGAGTTTTGGAAAGAAAATGCAAAAAAATAAACCATAAAAAATAAAAAATGAAGATGAGACTCCCCCTCAGTTTTGACTTTGACTGTGTCCCCACGGTCAATGCATGATATAATGAGTGTAACGGGGGAAAATGTGTACATATTTACAAAAGAAGGTTAATTTTTTTTACTAGACGTAGCATGGCTCATGAAGAATCATGAGCTCTTCCTCTTGATTACTTGGCAATTCCAAGTATGGTTTCAAGCGATGACCATTGACTTTGAAAATTGTTCCATCCTTGGGGTTTTGTATTTCTATGGTACCGTGTGGAAAAACAGTTTGTACAATGTATGGTTTGGTCCATCTTGATTTTAATTTCCCAGGGAATAAGAAATCTGGAGTCATACAAAATAACTTTTTAGTTGGGTGAAAATGTTTTTCTTAGGATTGACTTGTCATGAAAAACTTTTGTTCTTTCTTTGTAAATTTTCTCATTTTCATACGCGTCGTTCCTAATCTCTTCTAATTCGTTGATTTGCAATTTTTCGTTTTAACCGGCTTTTTCAAGATCAAAGTTTAAGTTCTTTATTTCCCACAACGCTTTGTGTTCGATTTCAATAGGTATATGGCAAGATTTTCCGTAAACTAAATGAAATGGGGACTTCCCAAGGTCAGTTATAATAAAAGTACGGTAAACCCAAAGCACATTAGTCAATTTCTGAGACCAATCTTTATGATTTCTATTAATAATTTTCTCTAAAATTTGTTTTATTTGACGATTTGAAACTTCAACTTGGCCACAAGTTTGAGGATGATACGGAGTGGATAACTTGTGGGTTATCAAGTATTTCTTCTTAAAGTTTCAAATGAACAATTGCAAAAATGGGTGTCGTTATCGCTTATTATTGAGCGAGGTGGTCAAACCTCGAAAAGATGTTTTCTTTAAGGAATTTCACAACAATTCTATAGTCGTTGGTTTTACACAGAACGGATTCAACCCATTTCGAGATGTGATCCACAACGAGAAGAATATACAAATTTCCAAAATAATTAGGAAATGGTCCCATAAAATCAATCCCTCAAACGTCAAAAATTTCAATCGTAAGAATGGGGTTTAAAGGCATCAAATTTCATCGAGAAATTCTTCCTAGCATTTGGCACTACTTTTACAAAATTCAAAGTAGTCTTTGAAAAGAGTGGGCCGGTAAAAACCATATTGAAGCACCTTTTAAGCAGTTTTCTTCGGACCGAAATGTCCAACGCACGCTTAATCATGACAAAACGAGAGAACACTCCTTATTTCATTATCCGGGATGCAACATCGAATGATTTGGAAGGAACTATAACACCCCAGATTTTCGGTAAAATTATTTAGAATAGTTAATTAGTTAAATAAAATAAAATAATGTGTTGATTAGGGGATTGAGATTTGATTTTAATTAACGTATAGCCATGCCATTTAACAATCAATTAAAATAAGAGTTAAATTGAAATAAAAGAGGG
Organism: Allium fistulosum; assembly: GCA_030737815.1. Lineage (NCBI taxonomy): Eukaryota > Viridiplantae > Streptophyta > Magnoliopsida > Asparagales > Amaryllidaceae > Allium > Allium fistulosum. The sequence continues at coordinate 406,257,576 of CM060904.1, read as the reverse complement.
GTAAAATAGGAAAGAGGCCTTTCCTATATCCTCCAAACCTTGGTCGTGTATTAGAATACACGTTCATTTCACTTTGAAAATTTAAAAAAAACTCAAGGCCGTCCACCATTAATAAGGAAAAGGGGAAAAAGATAGAAGATAAGCTAGGAAGAAGCTTAAGAAAATCAAATCTATTCATATCTCAATCTCTTTAATCACAAAAGCTAAGGTGAATAATGTTTACATCTCATTTTTTATTGTGTTTTTGGTTTTAAGATGAATTTTGAATATTTTGCAATGATTTGGCATGTTTTTGAATAATGGAATGACTATACACACACACACATACACACACACTTATTGATGAATTATGGTTATTCATATATCATTTATGATATGTTTTAAGATGAAAAGCCTATTAAATAACATCCAATTGCCTTGCTAATTTTGATGAAGATAATAAATAATATTTTAGAGATGGGTTTCAATTTTCAGATTTTTTTGAATTTTCGGGGAATTAATATGAATTTTCTAGTAAAGAAAATGGTATTTTGGGTTATAAATTATTTACGGGTAAACAATTAATTGTTTGGGTCCGAAATATTTATATGTTAGAAAACACATAAAAAGTGATAATCTGGAATTTTTATAGAATTTTTCTAAATTGTTTAATGGTTATATAAAATTATTTAAGGTATAGGACTTAAATGTTTGATATAATTAAAGGAGGAGAAGGGGCTTTTTGAAAAATGTTTAAATTGTTAAATCTGGAAAGTCGGCAGCACTTTTGGAAAGTGAAACCTTGCATCCAATCAGATTTAGATAAACAAGGCAGGTTAGGTACAAAAGAATAGTTTAAAAGTACTAATAAATAGGTTTTTCACTGTTTCGTCTCTTTCGGCAATAGGTTCCGCCTCCATACTATCGCCTCCGACATAGTCTAAACCAATGCATATGGTATCAGGCAACTAGTACGTAATGAATTGGATTGGGGCGCAAGGTATATGGTCGAAACCATGGGGTTTTGAAAGGGTTGAAGCTTTGCTTTGGTTTTAAAGTAAAATTCGACTGCTTGCTTTCGACTAAGATGCTTTCGACTTGGTTGGGTTTCGACTAGGTCAAATGCTTTAAAAGGAAATGGTTTCGATTGGGTTGCATCTTTGTTTTAAATGAATGCTTTCGACTAAGTCGAAACATCTAGCTGCCGCCTTTTTACCTTTCGACCCAGTAGGTTTCGAAAGGGTTGTTTTGTTTTAGAAAATCCACCCATTTCTCCAATGCTTTCGAAGGGGTGGTTTCGACACCATCACTTTTTACTTAGGAAATGCTTTCGAAAGAGTGGCTTTCGACTTAAAAGGTTTTTTTGACCCTTTTGTTAAATTGAAGTATAACCTAAATTGGTTTTGAAAGTTATGATTCAAATGATTTCAAAAGGAAGTGCTTTCGACTTTATTGGGTTTCTGATCCTTTTTCTCTACTTGAAGGCAGAATCTAAATGGTTTCGACCAAGATGATTTTCAAAGGTTTCAAAGGAATGAAATTTTGAACGGTTTCGAAAGGTTTCCACATGTTTTTAATTGAACCCAAAGTGCTTTTGAAAGGATTGAGTTTTGCCTGTTTCTAAAGGTTTTAATGAATGGTTTCGAAAGGGGTGGTTCCCCAGGGTTTCGAAAGGATTGAAAGGAAGGGTTTTTCTTATGTTTTCGAAAGGCAATACTTAAAGGTTTTAAAGAGGAATGTCTAATATTTTGTAGCTTTCGAAGAAAAGGCTTTTAATGGTTTCGAAATGGTCACTTTCAATAGTTTCGAAGGGGTTACCTTCAAGGGCTTCGAAAGAGTTGTTTAAAGGTTTTAAACAAAGGTTTCGAATGTATTAAATAGGAAATATAGCCTAAGTGTTTCAAGTTAAAAAGGACTTTAACTTATTTTGAGAGGATGGTTAATCCTCATTAAAATTCATCAATATTATTTTGAGTAAGGTATATATATCATGGCAAGATGGCTTAGAGTAAAGCTAAAGATATTCCTTTTTTTGTATATATATGATTTGAAGGACTAAATCATTTTGAAAAGGTTTTCAAGGAAAATTTAAAGGGTAGTTAACCCTAAGAAAATGATTCGGACAGTTAGTCTATTTTGATTCGGATAGTCAGCCCAGTTTGTGGGCAGTCAGCCCAGTTGTATGGATAGATAGTCCATTTGTAGCATAACAGACCTTGCTATTGTTTTTCGGACAGTTAGTCCATTTTGTTAGAATAACGGACCTTGCTATTATGTTGTGGGCAGATAGTCCACTTATTACCTATTTTTATGGACAGATAGTCCATTTATTACCATAAAGGATATTGCTATTTTGATATAATCAATTTGGTTGTAGGAAAGGATTTGCAAAATATTTTTTTTAAAAGGATATTAGTAAGGGGAAACCCGTTCCGCTAAGCGGCCTGGTCTCACTTAATATCAGTAAACTGAGATGTAACTGAATTATTCACACCAGGCTTTATGTCTGACTCGTAGTTTTTTGTTTCCCCTTAAATTCTCGGGTGCTTAATAATTGATTTGAGTAGGCTGAGGGTTAAGGTTTTCAGGTTTTGATATTTTTGCGAATAAAGCTTCCGAAGACGAGCAGGTGGCTGACGGATAGCTAATTAGGAATGTAGATTATTCTGTTCATTTTTTCGGTGTGTATATTAAGTCAGATATGACTATATTTCTCTGATCAACCAAGGAGGTATCGTCATATGTCGCTCTTGGCATAGTTTTGTAATGATTATAATTGATATTTACTTGGAAACAGACATGAGATTATGTAATTTGAATATGAATTATTTGAAATGTAATCAGTAAAATGTTATTTTTGGAAATCTATGATTTGGTTCATATTCAAGTGTTGCTGATATTATGAATACCATTAGCATTGCCGTATTTTGTCACCAGAAGTTAATACTATATATGACTGCAGCATTTGTAGCGCTTGCTTTTGGCCTCTAGATGCGGGATGTTACAACTTGGTATCAGAGCATAGGTTTATGAAAAAATTTAACTAAAAAATGCTTTTTAAAACATAATCCTAAAGAAGTAGAGTAAGGTTGGAGTGTGGGATAATGCTATAGTAACGTACTTGTATTTGCTATATATAAGTATACGCTTTATCTCTAGTCTCCTATCTTTGTTAGGTTATTTTCTGTATCTCATGAGGTTTGAATACAGATATGGAAGGAAGAAGAGTTAACCCACAAGGGGAAGGCACCGAAGGCAATTCCTGGCCTAATGTGAGAAGAGGTCAAGGTCAGGCACAAGTAGAGAATGTGGGTGCTGGAGTTCCGCAAGTTGGAATGGAAGCTATGTATCAGTTCTTCGTGAATATGGTGCAGGCAGGTGTTGCTGCTGGAGTAGTGGGAGGAGGAGTTCCGGGAGCTCCAGTTGTCAACGATTATGCTAAGTTGAGTGGGGACTACATTAAGCTTGGAGGGAAGCTATTTGTTGGAATGGAGGATGCCATTGAGGTAGAGAATTGGTTGTTGCTCTGCGAAAGGATTTTTGCAAATTTGGGGCTCAATGATGAGCAGAAGAGGAGGTTAGCATCTAGACAGCTTTAGGGAGCTGCTTTGTTCTGGTAGAATAGTGTGACTATGGTAGTGGATGAGGATACTATGACCTACGAAGATTTCAAGGGAAGGTTCCAGGAGAGGTTCATGTCTGCAATGGCACAGTCAGCTCTGATCAAATTTTTTGTTGAATTAGAGCAGGGAGAGATGTCTGTTCTGGAGTATGCTATTAGGTTCGAGGAGTTAGCTAGATATGGGTATGCTTCAGTGAATATAGTGATGAAGAGGAACGAGAAGTTTATTAGGGGGTTGAAGCCTGAGTTGGCCAGGGCTACATTACCTCATATTAGAGATCCATCAGATTTGGTAATGGAGATGGCCTTAAGGCATGAAGAGTTGTTGGATTCTCTAGAGAAGAGTAAGGTTAAAGATGTTCTGGTTGGGCAGGGTCAGAAGAGGAAGTTCTTTCCTAAGAAAGGTGCTCAGAAGGATGGAGCAGCTAAGAAAGGGAAGTCTAAGATTGTCTGTTCAAATGCGACAAGAAGGGGCACTTTGCCAATTAGTGTCGTGCTGGGAAGGCAAAGGAAGTGGCTGGGAGGAAGAATGTAAGGTGCTACAACTATGACCAGATATGTCACTATAAGAGCCAGTGCAAGGAGCCCGCTAAGGATGGAAAGGGCAAAGTGTATGCATTGAAGCCTGCTACTTCGAAGCCAACAACTCAGGAGAAGGGAAAGGCAGTTTTGGGAGGTACGCTTCAGATTCATGGTATGTCTGTTAGCATTCTATTTGATACTGGTGCATCGCATTCTTTTATATCTAGATGTTTGATAGATAAGCTTAACCTAGAACCCACATATTTAGTTACTTCCTTACGGATTACGAATCCAATTGAAGGGTATGCAACTCTAGGGTTGAGATGTGACTAGTTAGAGTTTGACCTGTTAGGTCATGCTTTTGTTTGCGGTTTGCATGTGTTTGATTTTGTGGGGTTCGGGATCATTCTTAGGATGGATTGGTTAAGTGAGTACGATGCTAGGATATTTTGCCAAGATAGGAAAATATCGCCCAGATTGTAGTAATAGGATTGTTTATACCATAGAAGGTTCTTGGGGTGAGATGTATGCCTTGTTAGGTGCTATGGAATCAGAAGATTAGCTAAGTTGAGTTTTCGTGGTTAGTGAATTCGCAGATGTGTTTGAGCCTGTAGTTGGATGGCCACCGAAACGAGCCATTGAGTTTTAGATAGATTTTGTTCCGGAGCAGAACCAGTTAGTAGACCGCCAAGCAGGATGACCACTTCAGAGACGAGGGAGTTGAATGTGCAGTTGGTGGATTTAGAAGGCAAGAGTTTTATCAGGTCAAGTAGTTCGCCTTGGGGAGAAGCAACAGTGTTTCTAAGAAGCCGGATGGATCGTTAAGGCTATGTATCGATTATTGTAAGTTGAATGAGGGGACGATAAAGAATCGATATCCATTGCCCAGGATTGACGATTTGTTCGACCAGTTGAGTGGACCCAAGGTATTTTTGCAGTTGGATTTAGCGACAGGTTTCCATTAGCTTAGAGTTGCATAGGGTAGTGTACCTTTGATGGCGTTTAGGACCAGGTATGGGTTGTACGAATGATTAGTCATGCCATTCGGACTAACTATTGCGCCAGCTTTCTTTGTGGATTTGATGAATCGGGTTTTCTGAGAGCACTTGCATAGGTTCGTATTGGTTTTCATAGATGATATCTTGATATACTCTAAGGATGAAAGAGAGCATGAAGTTAATCTTAGAGTGGTGCTTGAGACGCTGAGTCAGCATCAGCTGAAGGTGAAGTTTTCAAAGTATCACTTCTGGAAGAAAAAAGTGAAGTTTCTTGGTCTTGTAGTCTCAGAGGAAGGATTATCAGTAGATCCGACTAAGATTGAGGCAGTAAATAGTTGGAAGAGACCCGGGACAGTAACCGAGATAAAGAGTTTCCTTGGGTTGGCTGGTTATTATCGGAGGTTCATTAAGGATTTTTCACGTATAGCGGCACCGATGACCAAGCTAACAAGAAAGGACATGAAGTTTGTGTTGATTGATAAGTGTGAGGAAGCATTCCATAGTTTGAAACACTTATTGACCCATGCGCTTATGTTGGTTGTTCCAGAAGGGAATCAGGATTTGGTGGTTTGTACCGATGCGTGTGGAACAGGACTAGGAGCTGTGCTGATGCAGAAAGGTAAAGTGATTGCCTACGCTTCTAGACAACTTAGACCGCATGAGGTCAGGTATCCGACACTTGATTTAGAATTGGCTATAGTTATTTTTGCTTTGAAGGTGTAGAGGCATTACCTTTTGGGAGAAAGTTTTGAGTTATATATAGATCATAAGTCGCTAAAGTATTTGTTCTCTCAGAAGGAGTTGAAAATAAGATGCAGAGGTGGTTAGAGTTTGTTGCCGCTTATGATTTTGGGATTGAGTATACACAGATGAAGGCAACAAGGTTGAAGATGCACTTAGCAGGAAACATCAAAATGCAGTTTTGGCAATGATTGCTGAGTGGAATGATTTGGAAGCATTAGCAGAATGCAAAGTGCAGTGGAGATCCGAGACCGGGTCTAGTGAAGATACAGCTGTATTATCTAGTTTGGAAGTTTGACTAGTGTTGGTCGAATAGATTGCTTCCAAACAGATAGAGGATCCGGTGTCAACCAAATGGATCAGGAAGCTAAGAGAAGGAACTTAGAGCGATGACTTGAAAGATTTCAGTCTTAACTAGAATGGGTGGTTGAGAAAGAAAGGAAGATTATGTGTTTCGAGTGTAGGAAACATAAGGAAAGAAGTCTTGGAGGAATGCCATCGTTCGAAGTTCACCATTCATCCAATAGATACTAAGATGTATCAGGATATGAAGATGAGTTTCTTCTGGGAAGGTATGAAGCGGGATATTGGTTTATGTGTAATGCAGTGCCTGAATTGTCAGCAGGCAAAAGCCGAACACCAGAAGCCAACTGGGTTGCTTTAGCCGTTAGATATTCTGGTATGGAAGTGGGATTCTATATCCATGGATTTTATTGACGGGTTGCCAAGGTCGAACATGGGAAATTATAGTATATGGGTCATAGTGAATAGATTGACCAAGAGTGCCCATTTCATTCCAGTTAAGTCAACCAGAACAGCACTTATTTTGGCAAAGTTGTTTATGAGGAATGTGGTTAGACTGCATGGAATTCCTAGTAGCATAGTAAGTGATAGAGATCCCTTATTCACTAGCGAGTTCTAGAAGAGTCTGTAGGAAGTTTTGGGAACCAAGCTCAATATGAGTACCGCTTACCTTCCCCCAAACAGATGGGCAAATGGAAATGGTTAACAAAATCTTAGAGGATTTGTTAAGAGCTTATGTTCTAGATTTCGAGGCATCATGGGAAGACTATCTACATTTAGTCGAGTTTTCGTATAACAACACTTATCAGACTAGTATTAGGATGGCACCGTTTGAAGCTTTGTATGGAAGGCCATGCAAATCTCCCGTATGTTGGTTAGATACTGGGGATAGACTGATATTTGGTCCAGATTTAGTCAAAGAAGCTGCAGAAAATATTGAGGTCATTCGGGCTAGAATGAAGGAGGCTCTGTCTAGGCAAAAAAGTTATGCATATAAGAGACGGAAAGATCTAGACTTCTTAGTTGGAGACCAAGTTTTCGTCAAAGTGACACCGATGAATGGTGTGATTAGGTTTGGAAAATCGGGGAAGTTGGCACGGAGGTTCGTTGGACCATTTCCTATTGTTGAGAGGATTGGGAAACTCGCATATAGAGCTGAGTTACCAAGAAGTTTTGCAGGTGTCCACGATGTTTTTCATGTTTCTGAACTCAGAAAGTGTGTTAGAGAGCCGGAGACTACTATTGCACCGACTATGCTAGATAACTTAGTAGTAGAACCGGATTTGACTATTGTGAGAAAGCCTATTCGTATTGTTATGAGAGATGAGAAGAGGCTTAGAACCAAGACCATCATGTTAGTCAAAGTCTAGTGGAACGACGATGATAGAGACTGTACTTAGGAGATTGAGAGCAGGATTAGAGATACTTATCCTGACTTGTTTGATGGTATGTTCTACCTCATCATTTGATTTATTGTGTACCTTATTGTAATTTCGAGGACGAAATTCTTTAAGGAGGGGAGTTTGTAACACCCCCGATTTTTGGTAACCTTATTTAGAATATTTAATTAGTTAAATTAAATAAAATAATGTGTTGATTAGGGGATTGAGATTTGATTTTAATTAAGGTGTAGCCGTGCCATTTAACAATGAATTAAAATAAGAGTTAAATTGAAATAGAGGAGGGGTAAAATAGGAAAGAAGCCATTCCTATATCCTCCAAACCTTGGCCGTGTATTAGAATACACATTCATTTCACTTTGAAAATTTTAAAAAAATGCAAGGCCGGCCACCATTAATAAGGAAAAGGAGAAAAGAAAGAAGATAAGCTAGGATGAAGCTTAAGCAAATCAAATCTATTCATATCTTAGTCTCTTTAATCACAAAGACTAAGGTGAATAATGTTTACATCTTATTTTTTATTATCTTTTTAGTTTTAAGATGAATTCCAAATATTCTGCAATGATTTTCCATGTTTTTTAATAATGGAATGAACACACACACTTGTTGATGAATTATGGTTATTCATATTGAATTTATGATATATTTTAAGATGAAAACCATATTAAATGACATCCAATTGCCTTGCGAATTTTTATGAAGATCTTAAATAATATTTTGGAGATGGGTTTCAATTTTCAGATTTTTCTGAATTTTCGTGGAATTAATATTAATTTTCTATTAAATAAAATGGTATTTTGGGTTATAAATTATTTACGAGTAATTAATTAATTGTTTAAAAGTACTAATAAATAGGTTTTTCACTGTTTCGTCTCTTTCGGCACCAGGTTCCGCCTCCATACTATCGCCTCCAACACAGTCGAAACCAATGCATATGGTATCAGGCAACTGGTATGTAATGAATTAGATGTGGACGAAAGGTATAGGGTCGAAACCATGAGGTTCTGAAAGGGTTATAGTTTTGCTTTGGTTTTAAAGTAAAAATGTGCCTGCTTGCTTTCGACTAAGATGCTTTCGACTTGGTTGGGTTTCGACTAGGTCAAATAGTTTAAAAAGAAATGGTTTCGATTGGGTTGCATCTTTGTTTTAAATGAATGCTTTCGACTAAGTCGAAACATTTAGCTGTACCTTTCGACCCAATAAGTTTCGAAGGGGTTGTTTTGTTTTAGAAAATCCGCCCATTTCTCCAATGCTTTCGAAGGGGTGGTTTCGACACCATCACTTTTTACTTAGGAAATGCTTTTGAAAGAGTAGCTTTCGACTTAAAAGGTTTTTTTGACCCTTTTGTTAAATTGAAGTATAACCTAAATTGGTTTTGAAAGATATAATTCGAATGATTTCAAAAGGAAGTGCTTTCGACTTTATTGGGTTTCTGATCCTTTTGCTCTACTTGAAGGCAGAATCCAAATGGTTTCGACCAAGATGATTTTCAAAGGTTTCGAAGGAATGAAATTTTGAACGGTTTCGAAAGGTTTCCACATGTTTTTAATTGAACCCAAAGTGCTTTTGAAAGGATTGAGTTTTGATTGTTTCTAAAGGTTTTAATGAATGTTTTCGAAAGGGGTGGTTCCCTAGGGTTTCGAAAGGATTGAAAGGAAGGGTTTTTCCTATGTTTTCGAAAGGCAATACTTAAAGGGTTTAAAGAGGAATGTCTAATGTTTTGAAGCTTTCGAAGAAAAGGCTTTTAATGGTTTCGAAATGGCCACTTTCAATGGTTTCGAAGGGGTTACCTTCAAGGGTTTCGAAAGGGTTGTTTAAAGGTTTTAAACAAAGGTTTCGAATGTACTGAATAGGCAATATAGCCTAAGCATTTTAAGTTAAAAAGGACTTTAACTTATTTAGAGAGGATGGTTAATCCTCATTAAAATTCATCAACATTATTTTGAGTAAGGTATATATATCATGGCAAAATGGCTTAGAGTAAAGCTAAAGATATATTTTCCTTGTATACATATGATTTGAAGGACTAAATTATTTTAAAAGGTTTTCGAGGAAAATTTATAGGGTACCTAACCCTAAGAAAATGATTCGGACAGTTAGTCCATTTTGATTCAGACAGTCTGTCATGTTTGCGGGCAGTCAGCCCAGTTGTATGAACAGAAAGTCCATTTGTAGCATAACGGACCTTGCTATTATGTTGTGGGCAGATAGTCCACTTATTATATGTTTTTATGTACAGATAGTCCATTTATTAGCATAAAGTATATTGCTATTTTGATATAATCAGTTTGGTTGCAGGAAAGAATTTGCAAAATATATATGTTTTGAAAAGGATATTAGTGAGGGGAAACCCGTTCCGCTAAGCAGCATGATCTCACTTAATATCAGTAAACCAAGATGTAACAGAATTATTCACACCAAGATTTATGTCTGACTCGTAGTTTTTTTGTTTCCCTTTAAACTCTCGGGTACTCAAAAATTGATTTGAGTAGGCTAAGGGTTAAGGTTTTCAGGTTTTGATATTTTGACAAATAAAGCTTCCGAAGACGAACAGGTGGCTGACGAATAGCTAATTAGGAATACGGATTATTCTCCTCATTCTTTCGTTGCATATATTTATCTAATCAACCAAGGGGGCATCATCATATGTCGCTCTTGGCATAGTTTTGTAATGATTATTATTGATCTTTACCTAGGAAACAGACATGGGATATGTATTTTGAATATGAATTGTTTGAAATGTAATCAGTAAAATATTATTTTTGGAAATCTATTATTTGGTTCATATTCAAGTGCTTTTGATATTATGAATACCATTAGCATTGCCTTATTTTGTCACAAGAAGTTAATATTATAGATGACTGCAGCATCTATAGCACTTAGCTTTTAGCCTCTAAATACATGATGTTACAGGAACAATATTTAAACAAGTACGAATCATCCCAATAGAAGTACTTAACTCGGGAAATAAATTTATATTTGTCTTGTTTCGACCAACATGAAGGAGTTTCCTTAGCGACTAAATAGTTTACTATGTCGGCATACCGTGGATCGACAAAAATAGAAAGGAGTTGTTCATTAGGAAAGTTTTCATTAATTGGTAAAGGCGATGATGCGTTGAGAAGACAAGATAAATGATCAGCTATGACATTGTTGGATCCTTTTTTTCCTTGATTGTAAGATCAAATTCTTGTAGTAAAAGGATCAAACGAATTAAGTGAGACCTAGCATCCTTCTTAGCAAAGAGATATCTAAGAGCGGAATGGTCAGTGTAAACAGTAATATGTGAGCCTATCAAATATTGTCGGAATTTTTCCAAAGGAAAAACTACCATTAGAAGCTCTTTTTCTGTGGTTGTTTAGTTAAGTTAAGCATCGTTTAGAGTCATACTAGCACAGTAGATAATGTGAAGGATCTTGTTGATGCATTGTCCTAAGACAGCACCAACTGCAAAGTTCGAAGCATCACATATTATTTCAAATGGAAGATCCCAATTCGGTGAGCAAATTACAGGAGCAGAAACAAGTTCGTTTTTGAGACGTTCAAAAGCAGAAACACAATCAGAGTTAAAGTCAAAGAACGTCTTTTCCAAGAAGATTCATAAGAGGTCGAGCAATTTAACTAAAGTTTTTTTACAAAGCATTGATAGAAACCCGCGTGTCCAAGGAAAGAGCGAATGTCTTTAACAGATTTGGGGATGAGTAGATTTGCAATGACATCGATTTTCACTTTATCTACCTCAATGCCATTATTTGAATGACATGTCCAAAGACTATGCCTTGAGTGACCATGAAGTGGCATTTTTCCCAATTTAGTGTTAAGTGTTTATCCTAGCATCATTTAAGAACCAATTCAAGATGGTGCAAGCACTAAGAAAAGGAGTTTCCAAAGATAGAAAAATCGTTAATAAACACTTCAAGAAATCGTTCGATCATATCAGAAAAGATGCTGACCACGCATCTTTGAAATGTAGCAGGAGCAATGCAAAGGCCAAAAGGCATACGTCGATACACAAATGTGCCAATAGGACATGTGAAAGTTGTTTTCTCTTGATCTTTAGAAGTGATTGTTATTTGGTTACAGCCGGAATAACCATCAAGAAAGCAATAGAATTCATGGCCGGCTAAACGTTCGAGCATTTGGTCGATAAAAGGAAGAGCGAAGTGATTCTTATGTGTTGTAGCATTTAATTTTCGATAATCAATGCAAACAGGTCAACCCGTTTGAGTACGAGTTGGAATGAGTTCGTTAGAATCGTTCTTGATAACGATAAGTCCAGACTTTTTCGGCACATCATGAATTTGGCTAACCTACAAACTATCAGAGATTGGGTACACGATTCCATTATCGAGAAGTTTAAGAATTTCATCACGAACCGTATCCTTCATTTTTGGGTTAAGCCTTCATTGCATGTTACGAACAGGCTTGGCATCGTCAATTAAATGGATGCGATGTTAAACAAGAGCGGTACTAATTCCCTTTATATCGATGATCGCCCATCCAATTGCTTCCATGTATTTCGAAAGGATTGAAAGTAAGGAGGTTTCTTGAACAAGAGAGAGAGTTGCAGAAATTATGACGGGAAACGTTTCGTTGTCACCTAAGTATGCGTACTTAAGGTGATCGGGAAGGGGTTTAAAGTCCAACCTCGGGGGTTGCTCGATCAGAGAATTAGGTTGAAATTCAGACTCAACTGGAAGCGAGTCAAATGGGAGCGTGTATTCAATCTCCTTGGGGATTTCGTGAAACAATCTTTCGTACTCGGCCGCGCGTTCATCATTAAGGTCAATCATCTCGTTTTTGAAGTTTTCGTGAATGGCACTAACTTCCAACGTTTGGTCGTGTGGTTCATTCGATTGATTTTCAAGATTGACAATGTTAAGATCCAAATTCATGTTTCCAAAATAAATTTCCATTGAACTGCTACGACAATTTATTAAAGCATTTGAAGTAGCCAAGAAGGGTCGGCCTAAAATCAATGGAATTTGACTCATTGGATTGTTCACGGGTTGAGTCTCCAAAATGATGAAATCGATGGGGTATATAAATTGACCGATTTTAATGAGTACATCCTCGATTTCTCCCACGGGTTTCTTTATCGAACGATCGGCAAATTGAAAAGTTACTTTTGTCGGTTTTAGCTCACCCAAGCCAAGTTGATGGTAAACAGAATAAGGAATCAAATTGTCACTCGCGCCCAAATCGAGTAAGCATTTGTTAATCGTTTTGTCTCCTATCGCGCATGAGATCGTCGGGCATCCAGGGTATTTGTGTTAACGGGAATCGATTGGGACAAACTTCACTAAGTCCAGCAGCTAAGAAGACTTTCTTAGGTACGTGAGCGTGTCGTTTTTGGGTACACAAGTCCTTGATAAATTTAGCGTAAGTTGGGACTTGCTGAACGATATCAAGAAGCGGGATGTTAACTTTGACTTGTTTAAAAATTTCCAACATCTTTTCAATTTGGTTGGAGTGGTTCTTGGGTCGAAGATGATGTGGAAATGGAACACGATACTCAGGAGGTGGGTCTACTTAAGTAGATGAAAAATTTGGATTAGAATTGGATTCAATGTTTGGCTCCATGTTTTGTTCAGAGTCATTTGTTGTTTTAGAAGTGTCGAGAGAAGTTTCCAGTAAATTGTTTGGATTAATGACTTGATTATCGATTTGTTTACTAAAATGCAAATTCGTGATAGCATTCATTTGGGTTACGTTGTTATCTTGAACAACATAGGCCTGATTCGAATTCCTGTTTTAATTTCTGGGATTCGGAACTGGCTGACTTGGGAATGTGCCTTGTTCACGTTCGCTCACAGACGTGGTAATTGACTCATTTGCATTTCAAGTTTCACAATCGATTGACTCGTATTCTTCATGTACGAGGTTAACAAATTTTGCAAATTACTGTTTGATTATAGATTTTGAGTAGTTGCTTTAGCCAACGTTTCAAAAAAAATTCGAGAGAAGACAATTGTTTATCGTGTTAAGGAGGAAAAGATTGTTGCGGTTGATTTTGGGACGGCGTCGCAAAATTTTATTGAAAATGATTGGGTTGAAAGGGAGGATTCTAAGCATTATTTAGAAATGCTTGAAAATTGGGATGAACCAAATTCATGTTGGGATTATTTTGGTTCCAAGCAAATTTCGGATGATTTCTCCAACCAGGATAATACGTTGGAGAAAACAGGTCATTTTTAACTTTATTGAAAGCATTGAGTTATTCGACAGAATTAGGGCACTAATCGGCAATGTGATTCGGATTGTTATGTTTATAACACATGGTTTGGGAGGCTTGGTTCATTTGGTTAGATGAGAAAACGTTGTCGAATTTATTAACCATTGTGTCGATTTTAGCTTCCAAAGCCAAAGATGATCCTATCGAGTGTGCGCTCGACCGTGAGTAAATGGATTTTTCGTTAGAATGTTCCCATTGGGACAATTTTTTGGCTAGGTTTTCAAGAAATTACCAAGCATCATTGTGATGTTGGGGGAGAAAGTAGTCTTGGCACATTGATTCAAGCATGGTTCGTGAGCTGTTTTCAAGTTCATCGTATAAGATTTGGCAAAGGGTCCATTTTTTGAAGTTATGGTGTGGACATTTTATCAAAAGTTCTTTAAACTTTTCAAAATATTTTCCAAATGGTTCACCCTTGAATTGATGGAAATTGACAATTTCGTTTTGGATTTTAGTTGTTTTTTCCAAGGTGTAGAGCTTCCTTAAGAAAACTTCAATGAATTCTTCCCATGTTTTAATCGAGTTTGATGGTAAGCTATACAACCATTTCTCAGCATAATCGGTAAGAGCAAATGGAATTAATCAAAGTTTGATTCCGTCATCAGAAAGTTGTTGGAGTTTAATGGCAGCGCAAACTTGTTCGATTTTCGTTAAAAAAATGTATTGGTTATCATGTTCAAAATTGCCAAATTTCGGAAGCGTGGCAATATGATTTGAGTGAATTTCGAAATGGTTACTCGTAGGGGCAGGTAATGTGATGCAAGAAGGAATAGAAACTCTATCGGGAAATATTTTATCCATAAGAGCTTGAGGGGTGTTCTCGTTTGCCATTTCAGGAGGATCGTTTGTTCGAGTTAAACGATTCATTGTTGCGTCACGAGTCCAATTGTTTGTTGTTGTGTCATGAGTCCAAGTACTCATGCACAAATGAAAGTCGAAAAGAGAAAGAAGTGAGAATTGAGTTTAAGAGAGAGAAGCATGGTTTAGAAAATGATGCAAAAAATTGTTTTTTTTATATATTTTTTCTAAAAGGAGGAAAAATATTTACCAAAAAAGGATTTATTTTTTAAAAGGAAGATTGATTTTTGTTTTGTTTTTTGGATTTTCAAAATTTTTTTATATGTTTTTGTTTTTTTCGTTTTGAAAAGATTATATTTTTTTCTTAAAAAAAATTTAACTCAAATTTTTTTTTAGATTTTTGATTTTCAGAAGTAAATGCTTGTTTTTTTGGGATTAAAAAGAAAGAACCACGTTAAGTAAAATTTACAAAAAAAATTTAGTTTTGGATTTTGAATTTTTTTTTCAAATATGCATGAACTAATGCAACTAAATGAATGCAAGGACTTAATTACAAATTTTCAGTTCTTAGTAGCTCCTAACCCAAAATTGTATAATCACACTTTGTCTTAATTCAACAAAATAGTTCTTAGCCAGGTAACACACAGGAGTTATCGGTGCACCACGAATCACCATAGAAATGCAACCGAAGGTTTAAGTATCTTTAGAGAAACAATTAGTCTAATATTTACGAATCACTATAATACTTATAACTGATTATTGCTTTGCCATAGCCTAGACACCAAGAAATAAAATTGTTCAAAGAAGACAACTATCAAGATACAATAAGCCCTAGGTGAGCTCGCGACTCCCTTAAGTTAAATGTCTAACCGTTATTATTAGTCAAAATTCTAAGATGAAATGCAATTTGTGGGCCAAGGAAGGGTTGATGAAATCCCCCACCTTATGTGAATTGGGGTGTTGCCCTTAAAAATGAAAATAAGATGATATGAATGCAAAACAGAAATTAGACGTGATTTAACGATGCAACTACGAATGGATTTTGGTTTTTTGTTATTTTTTTGAAATATTTTTAAAAAAAATCAAGAAACCAACAACGCAATAAAACTAAAATCAAGGGATAAGAGCACAATACCAGAGCGTGCAGAATTATTTAAAAAAAAATTAAGCATGGAATTTTATAAGCAAGCAAAGCAATTATTTTTGACAAGCGGTTCTTCCTTTTGAATTTCTGCTTTTGCAACCTGAAACTAAAAACAAGATATATACAATTATTATTTTTTGTACATTTTTTTAGTGAAAATTGGGCTCACATCCCTAAAACCAAACATAATACAAAAAACTCCTTCCGTTTGAAACTTTATAAATCTGGTATCAATTTTTGTTTCGGCTTAATTCTTTTCCATAAATACCCTCGTTAATTTGTCATGGTTTTGTGATTGCAGCCAAGATTTGAAATCTATGTTTCCATTTATCGATCTGCTTTCTGAAATCATATTTTTGCTTTATTATGGCTTCATCATTTTCTAGGTAAAGATGAGATCTACTTTTTAATCAACAGTTTTTCTTTCTAATTGATTGTGTTTCTTTTTGTATCAGTTATTGTAAATGATTGTAGAATTTAATCAGTGTTTATATGACAAAGTTCGATTCTAGTTGTAGGAGTTTTAATTGAATTATACTAGTTATAATTGTAAATAAAAGCAGATTTATCTGCAAAATTGCAAATAATTGCAGACTTGTCAGCAAGAATTGTGAATAATTGCAAACATGTTTGCAATTCTTTGTATATAACTAAAGGCTTCTGTGCAATTATTGTATAACATGCAAATTTGTCTTTCGTTAGATGTTTATGATTTTTATGATTGTTTATAGGTTAAAGATTGATCGTAATAATAATATTGTTTTAAAATTGAAATTCTCATATATTTTTACATATTTATCTGAAGTTTTTTTAATAATTATTGCATATTTATCAGCAAATATTCTATTTTCTAGTTGTAATGGTATGCATTCTTTTCTGGTTTGTTTATTATTTATAATTTTGTAGTTGTAATGATGTTTTGTTATTTTAATTTATAGTGATGCTGGAAATATTAGTGTTTTAGTGCTTCTGAAGGTTGGACGTGGTAGTTTGCAAATATTTCTATAAATTGCAGTTATATCTGAAATATATCTTATATTGTGAATAATTGCATGTATTTCTGCACTTTTTTGAATTATTGCATTAGTTTTTTGAAACGTGGCTGATAAATATGCAATAATTGCCATTTTTATTGCAGATATGTCTGCAAATATTTCTATAAATTGCAGTTATATCTAAAATATATCTTATATTTGTAGATATGTCTGCAAGTATCAAAGATTATTACAGATATGTCTGCAAGTATTTCTATAAATTGCAGTTATATCTGAAATATATCTTATATTGTGAATAATTGCATGTATTTCTGCACTTTTTTGAATTATTGCATTAGTTTTTTAAACCGTGGCTGATAAATATGCAATATTGCCATTTTTATTGCAGATATGTCTGCAATTATTTCTATGAATTGCAGTTATATCTGAAATATATCTTATATTGTGAATAATTGCATGTATTTCTGCACTTCTTTGAATTATTACATTAGTTTTTTGAACTATGGCTGATAAATAAGCATTAATCAGTATAATTGCAGAGATAGATGTAATTATCCCCAATAACTGCTGAGTAAGTAATTGCAAACAAACACTACTGCAATTATTATATATGCAGATATGTCTGCAAGTATCAAAGATTATTGCGGATATGTCTACAAATATTTCTATAAATTGTAGTTATATCTGAAATATATCTTCTATTTGCACATATGTCTGCAAGTATCAAAGATTATTGCAGATATGTCTGCAAGTATTTTTATACAATGTTGAAATATATCTTATATATGCACATAAGTCTGCAAGTATCAAAGATTATTATAGATATGTCTGCAAGTATTTCTATAAATTGATATTTAGTGAATAAATGCTGATAAATATGCAATTATTATAAATAATTGCAGAGTAACATAAAATTAATTTTCACCATTTAATTGTTTGCATTCAATATTTTACATAATTGCTATTATTTCCTCGGTAATTTGGATTAATTACAGACTACTCTGCAATTATTTATATTTTTTTGGAAATATGTTGCAATTTTCCAGATAAATGCTTGTATGCATTCAATTTTCAATATAGTTGGCTTCATTTCTTTAACTTATTTTATTAATTGGAGACCTTTCTGAAATTATTATTAATTTTTGGAAATATGTTTGCAATTTTTCATATAATTACTTGGATGCATTCAATTTCCATCTAATTTCTGTTCTTTCTTTAATTATTTTGATTAATTGCAGATTATACTGCAATTATTTATATTTTTTGAAATATGTGTGTAATTTTCTAGATAATTACTTATGTGCATTCTATTTTGTGTATAATCGATGTAGTTTCTTCAAATATTTTGATTAATTGTAGATTAATCTGCGATTTTTCATATTTGTTTTTTTTGAACTGTATTGTAGTTTACATGTTCTTGCTTGCCTGCATGAATTTTCAGCTAATTGTTGAAACTTCTTCAGTTATTTTGTTTAATTGCAGAATATTCTATAATTATCCTTAATTTTTTTGGGTATTATCTTGCAATCTTGCAGTTTCGTGCTTACATATTTAATTTCGTAAAAAATATCATGAATATGTGCGAATAACGTGAAATGAGCTATCAACAA
Source organism: Allium fistulosum (assembly GCA_030737815.1). Taxonomy (NCBI): domain Eukaryota; kingdom Viridiplantae; phylum Streptophyta; class Magnoliopsida; order Asparagales; family Amaryllidaceae; genus Allium; species Allium fistulosum. Next base: position 406,239,229 of record CM060904.1, on the reverse strand, counting down.
ATCCTTAAAATAAATCGATCGATTGTAAATGAAAAAAAATCTATTTCAAGACGAAAAGTAGGCGATTACCTTCGATTTCACCATTTTTTTTATTTTGTCTTCTTCAATTCGCTTTTCTTTTCCTGTCGTTTTGATTTCATCTTCTTTGTTTAATTTTAGTTCGCTTGGAAATTTTTATGTTAGGAATTTAATCGTATGCTTCAACAGATTTCGATGTATGAATTTTAAGGGTTTTGGGTTTTGTATTCAAGCAACGTAAGGGTATTTTTGGAAATGAAGTACGTAAATTCAAAAACATGGATGTCTTTTACAACTTTTTTGTGAAGGATGTTTTGTACATTTAAACTTTAACAAGGATGTTAGCAAACTTTTCTTTTTTTATATATAAGGTTGGACATAAACAAAAAAATTAAACAAAACAAAACAAATTAAAAAAATTACTCAGGCCTACAAGCCCGGCCCAAACAATTTCTAAGTCAAATTGAAACACAATTAAAAAAAAATAAAACGAACGTAAGTAAAATTAACTACAAGTGAAATTTTACTCAAATCAAAATTTCAGAAGATAAAAAAAATCGCAACCTAAATCGAGCTTTGGAATTCTCACGGGTTTGGGGTTTAAGGGTTTTGATTGGTAGCTAGCTTGTGAATCGATTCGTGTTGCAGGTGTTCGAGTGAGTGATTGATCTGGGGAGATGTGTGATTCAGGTGATTTACAAGTAGAGTTGTTGCTGTGAAGTGAGGTTGGTGGAGTGAAGTGGTTATTGAGGAGGAGTTGATTCTTTTGAGGTATGGCAATAGTTTCATGTAAATTGAGGAAACTGTGATGTGATGGAAGAGATGGAGGAAACTGTGATGAAAGTGGTGGCTTGAAATGTAATGGTAGGAAACTGTGATGGACAGAGGAAGAGGAAGTGGCAAGTAAGGAGGAAGTGGCAGGTAAGAAGAAGTCTTGGATATGTTGATGAAATTGACACTATAATTGCAGTTAGAAGTATTCTTGGATATGTGTGGTTGTATGAATGTGGAACAATAGGAATGTCGAACTGCACTATTATGCATTCTATGTAGATGCATTGTATGTAGATGCACTGGGTGGGTGTATGGTTGTCACTGTGTGTAGTTTGGGGAAATTTGAAGGAGAATGGTAAGGTGTGATAAGTAAGGAGATGACAGGCAGTTGTATTATTGTGCACTGTACACTATATTGAAGTGTTTGAAGGATGTGATAATATGGTGGACATTGTGGAGTATTGATGGTTGTATTGGATATGTGGTGAAGTGTTGGCTGAACAGTTGACAATGTTGATAGTGTAAGTTGAAAGAGGATATATATATATATATATATATATATATATATATATATATATATATATGGAGTATTGACAGTGTTGAGATGAGTATTGATGGTTGTGGAGTTGTTTGATAGGGAAGTTGATATATATATGGAGCTGTTGGACAGTGTGGATAGTTTGCAACAGCGATGAAAGCAGTTTGGCGAGGAGTGTGGTTGGGGTCTGGTGGTAGACTGATGGTGGAAGTGCAGAGTTTTGTGAAGTGGTATGGCAGAGGAAGGATGGGAGAGATGTATATTTGAGGTGCAGGCTGTAGTGTGCAGGTTGGTAGTAGAATGTGCGCATATGGTTTGTATGTGGAATGTGAGTGTGGCAGGTTTTGTGGACAGTGTGGCAGCGACAAGGTTGTGCACAAGCACAGTTTTGGTGGTTAAGGTAGGTGGAGGCAGCGGTTGATGATGGGGTGAATTGGTGATGATGTAGGGATTTGCAGATGTGCACAGGTTAGAATGAATGGTGTTGTGATGTGATGTGGTTTGTATGGTGTATAGTGGTGAAGTTGGAATGTGGCAGGAGGTGTATTAAATGGTTTTGAAGTTTGTGTAGGTGATAAGGGGTATGTGACAGAAATGAAAATAAGCAGTGCTGCGTGCAGTCAACTTATAGGTAGTCAACTTGTAATGCAATTGGGTGATGCAACTGGTAGTGTAGTGATGCAAATGCAGTTGACAAAGGAAGGAAAGTGATGTATGCAAGCATGAAGGGTGTGATTGATGGGGTTGCTGGCAGTGTAGTTGCAGTGAAATGTTAGGTGTTGGAAGTGATGTCGGGAACTGGTGAACTGGTATGGGAAGGTTGGAGGTGTTGTATGAATGTCAGGTGCACTGCAGGAGGGTGATGCTGTGGTGGTATGGTGATTATGTTGCACTGCAGGAGGGTGATTGTGTCAGGCAGCATGAATGAAGGCAGTATGGATGAGATGTTGTAGTGATTTATTTGTGGCATTGTGCAGTAGTTGTATATCGTGGTAGGTGTATATGTTGTTCAAGGAACTGTGGGGATGAGTATGTATGTTATGACTGTTGCTGATGACTGTAATCGTAGGAACGGTGGTCAGTAAGAAGAATGGTTGAATGTTGATGGCAGAGGGATGATGGTTTGAAGACTGGTGTTGTGTCAGGCAGTATGGATGTTTGTATATGAATGAATGTTGTCAGCAAGAAGGGTTAGTCTGAAGTGAATGGGGTTGTAATGTTTGAACAGTTGATATGTGAAGTGATAGTCTGAAGTCAGGTGATGAATGGGATGGTAACTGAAGTTAGCAGAGGTCGATGGAGGTTGTATGTGTTGGAATTCCTAGTGTAAATGAAATACACTTGTCCCACATCGCCAAATTTGCAAAGCCATTCCAATATATATATGGCTTTGCAATGAAGATGTTGGGGCCTAGGGGCACCCAAATGTATGCCTCGTTGTGAGGAGGGAGATCATGCATTTTCACCACACGCGCGCGCCACCGCCATCCGACCGGGTTTGGGTTTAATATGATCCTAATTTTACTGCAAAACTGGGCTGTGAACAGACGCGGCGCTTCGTAAGCGGGTGCAACCTGACTGAAGAAGCATGGGCGAGCAGAAGAGGGTGCGGCTGTTTGAAGGGATACGGACGAAATTATAAATAGGAGAGAATCCTAATCACATTCTCATCTGATTCCAATTCTATTTCGTTCCCTTCTCTTCTTCTTCCCTGCTCCTGCATACAATAAATCACAGAGTGATATACTCATTACAATTTCAAGCAGAATTCGTCTGTTGTATCTTGGGAGAATTTTGAAATAAAATTCTTAAGGAAATCGTTACGACGAGCCTCAGACATATTTCGGTTAGAATTCTATATTCTATTCTTTATTTTGGTTATACCATTTATTCAAAATAGTATAACGCTGTTGTTGTAATTTATTTACAACAATCATATTGTTATAATAATTAACACAGAATTCCAGTGTAGTGGAAATCTGAGTTATAAACTTGTGCGACGAGTTTATAATTGATTATTCTCTGTTTTGGTATACTAGACGTATAACATCTTAAGAATTTTACTGTTTTCACTAAAACAGAGATGACAACAGTTGAACTATCAACAAAAGCTGAGGTAGAAAATCAGTTAAATAAAAAGATCAAGATATTGAGATCTGATCGAGGTGGAGAATATGAATCACCATTTGAACAGTTCTGTGCCGAAAATGGTATAATTCATCAAACAACAGCTCCATAGTCACCACAACAAAATGGTGTAGCCGAGAGAAAGAACAGAACGTTAAAAGACATGATTAATGCCATGCTTTTAACCTCTGGTCTACCGACGAACTTGTGGGGGGAAGCCTTAAATATGTCTAATCACATATTAAACAAAGTCCCTCATAATAAAACAGAAACAATTCCATATGAGATATGGAAAGGACACAAACCAAGTTTTAAATACCTCAAAGTGTGGGGGTGCTTGGCAAAAGTTCCAGTTCCGCCTTCCAAGAAAGTCAAACTTGGACCAAAAACAGTAGATTGTTACTATTTAGGGCCAGCCCAAAATAATAGTGCCTATAGATTTTTGATATTCAAGTCTGATATAGCTGATATTCATGTTAATACAATCATGGAATCTAGAGATGCCTCATTCTTTGAAGACGTGTTTCCGCACAAAAGGAATGGAGGGAATAATGTCCCTAAAAGGACAAGAGAAGAATCAAGCAATTCACATGAAGATGAAACTCATCATGAGATTGAGGAAGTTGAACCAAGAAGAAGCGTAAGGGCTAGGACTTCCAAGACATTTGGTTCAGATTTTTTCACATATGTGTTAGAACATGAACCTCAAACGTACAAGGAAGCAATGTCATCTTCTGAATCTTCATGTTGGAAAGAAGCAATCCAAAGTGAGATTGATTCAATTCTGAGTAATAAAACTTGGGAAATTGTTGATATTCCACCTGGAATAAAACCTATTGGCTGCAAATGGATTTTCAAGAAGAAAATGAAAGCAGATGGCTCTATTGACAAGTATAAAGCCAGATTAGTAGCCAAAGGATATCGTCAAAAAGAAGGAGTAGACTTTTTTGATACATATTCGCCAGTAACACGAATAACCTCTATAAGAATGCTAATAGCAATTGCATCAATTTATGGACTAGAAATTCATCAAATGGATGTAAAGACAGCATTCTTAAATGGAGATCTCGATGAGGAGATCTACATGGAGCAACCTGAAGGTTTTATTTCCAAAGGAAATGAAAACAAAGTCTGTAGATTAGTAAAATCATTATACGGACTAAAACAAGCTCCAAAACAATGGCACGCAAAATTTGATAGTGTCATGATGAGAAATGGTTTTCGTATAAATGAATGCGATAAGTGTGTTTATTATAAACAAATTGGACAATCATATGTGATGATTTGTTTATATGTAGACGATATGTTAATATTTGGTCCAAATACTCAGTTAATAGAGACCATAAAAAAGATGTTAACTAGCAATTTCGATATGAAAGATTTAGGAGTTGCAGACGTTATTTTGGGAATCAAAATAATAAGAACTCCTAATGGAATTGAATTGTCTCAGTCACACTATGTAGACAAAGTGATTGAAAAATTCCAAGACTATGGAATTAAAGGAGTGAGAACACCTTTTAATCCATCAGAAGTACTGCATAAAAACACTAATGAGAGTATAATGCAACTGGAATACTCTCGTGTAATAGGATGTCTCATGTATCTCATGAATTGCACAAGACCAGATATAGCTTATGCAGTAAGTCGACTAAGCAGGTATACAAGCAATCCAGGAAAGGAACACTGGAAAGCACTAATGAAAGTGCTTGGATATTTAAAAAATACCACAAATTATTCCTTACATTATGGAAAATATCCTACCGTCTTAGAAGGATATAGTGATGCAAATTGGATTGCTGATTCAGAGGAATCAAAATCAACAAGTGGTTATGTATTTACCCTAGCAGGGGCGGCAGTGTCATGGAAATCTACTAAACAAACATGCATAGCTCGATCCACTATGGAATCGGAGTTCATCGCTTTAGATAAAGCAGGCGAAGAAGCAGAATGACTTCGTCACTTTTTAGAAGATATTCCATTTTGGCCTAAACCTGTACCGGCCATATGCATACACTGTGATAACCAAGCAGCGCTAAGCAGAGCGCACAACTTTGTGTATAATGGAAAGTCACGACATATTCGACGACGCCATAACACAGTTAGACAGTTACTCTCTAATGGAACTATTTCCATTGATTATGTGAGGACAAATGATAACCTAGCGGATCCGTTTACTAAAGGTTTATCCAGAGAGAAAATTGACTACGCATCGAGGGGAATGGGTTTAAAAGCCTAAACCACCAAGAGTTATCTTATATGGAAACCTATCCTAGCGACTGGAGATCCCACGGACTAGGATCAATAGGCAAACCAGTTCTGAATAACTCAAGACGTAATGCATTTGCTTGGACATAATCCAACTCCATTCCTATGGTGCATAATATAAATGCATGCCTACAGAAGTATTTAAAGGTTAAAACTATGTTTTTTTAATGATGACCATATCTTGGAAATAACAAGTGGGGTATATGTAGGATATTCTTAATGGTTGCGATCACCTATGTAAGTGTGAGCTGGGTCGGCTCTATGAGAATATTAAAAGGCTTTTATTCTCTAAAACACTCGCAGAACCAAGTACTGTTCAGGACCAATATGAACACAACCAAGAAATTGGATGAGAAGGAAATTAATGCTTCGTAGAACTTATTGTCTGGATATACAATAAAGGCTGACGGTTCAAGATGAAATATTTCACCGATTAGCCAAGTAGATCCGATAAGTTTTAACTAGGGAAAGTTCAAAGTGAAATATCTACTTATCCACGATAAAGCATTATTCCATATGTACTCTGTGATATTTCGCTTTGAGTGGGGGAAAGTATATTATCATTTATGTGGGGGATTGTTGGAATTCCTAGTGTAAATGAAATACACTTGTTCCACATCGCCAAATTTGCAAAGCCATTCCAATATATATATGGCTTTGCAATGAAGATGTTGGGGCCTAGGGGCACCCAAATGTATGCTTCGTTGTGAGGAGGGAGATCATGCATCTCCACCACACACGCGCGCGCCGCCGCCGTCCGTCCGACCGAACCGGGCCGGGCCGGGCTCGGGTTTGGGTCTAATATGATCCTAATTTTACTGCAAAACTGGGCCGGGTTTTTTAACAGTTGCAGGCTATGTGAACAGACGCGACTGTTCATAAGCGGACGCGGCGAGCGGGTGCAACCTGACTGAAGAAGCATGGGCGAGCAGAAGAGGGTGCGGCCCGATCGAAGAGGCACGGCCAAACGGATACAAGCAGCAGGCGGGTGCGACCCAATAAACGAACAACATCGTTCAAAAGGCAGCGGGTGCGACCCGTCAAGCAGACGCGACTGTTTGAAGGGATACGGACGAAATTATAAATAGGAGAGAATCCTGATCACATTCTCATCCGATTCCAATTCTATTTCGTTCCCTTCTCTTCTTCTTCCCTGCTCCTGCATACAATAAATCACAGAGTGATATACTCATTACAATTTCAAGCAGAATTCGTCTGTTGTATCTTGGGAGAATTTTGAAATAAAATTCTTAAGGAAATCGTTACGACGAGCCTTAGACATATTTCGGTTAGAATTCTATATTCTATCCTTTATTTTGGTTATACCATTTATTCAAAATAGTATAACGCTGTTGTTGTAATTTATTTACAACAATCATATTGTTATAATAATTAACACAGAATTCCAGTGTAGTGGAAATCTGAGTTATAAACTTGTGCGACGAGTTTATAATTGATTATTCTCTGTTTTGGTATACTAGACGTATAACAGTATGATGGTTTAAATGGCAGCAGTAGTGTTATTAAGTGAGATGGTGGAGGATAGCAGCAGTGGGTATAAGGAGCAGTTAGGTGAACTTGTAGTAGGATGGTATTTAGGAAAATAGAGTAGGGGATGTTGATGATGACTGCACTGTTGGTTGTGGTTCTGCTGAAGTGGGGATTAGAAGAAGGCAGAAGATGGATGTATTTATGGTTGTACTGATATGTGGATATGTGGTATGTACTGAGAAGTATGGTAATGTGAATGTCAATGGAACAGTGAAGATTATGTAAACTCAATGCAATGTAAAACAGAAATTGTAAAATGTAAAGAAAATGAAATAAAATATATATTTTTTATTTTGTTTTGAAATGCAATTTTTTTTATAAGAGAAATGCAAATGCAAATAGAAAAACAACAAACATACAAACACAATGAAAACAAAAATTACACACACAACAGTAATTTTTTTTCTTTTTTTAAATGCAAATAAACACACAAAATGAACAAACAATAAAATTAAACAAAAATAATTCGAAGAATAAAAATTAAAATCAAATTAATTCCCCGACAATGGCGCCAAAAACTTGTTTGACAATGATTTTTCTATCGGTTTAGAAAATCACCGAAAAATTTTGTGATAAAAATAACCGCAAGCGCATGACGTACAATTTTAGTACGTAGCGAGTACAGGCCGATCCGTAGGGAATTGAAGTGATTTTAAAAATTTTACTCGATCAAATTAAAACAAACTTGAGATTATTTTAAGCTAAGAAAAATGTTAAAGCTAGCTAGAACAAAGTAAATGTAAATATGAGACTGAAAGGCAATTTAGTGGCAAATCCACTCTCATTCTCTCACATAAATCAACACAAAATCAATCTATGATCTCTCATTTTAATCTTAAGTGGAATTAGTGATGTATTTATCATAAGTATGGTCTATTTATGTTATTAATTAACATAACTTAAACCATCAAACTATAATACAACTGTTGATTCATGAGTTTTGATTCATGACACAAGCTTCAGAGATCATACGACGAGAATGCTATATGAAAGCGACAAAAAGAGAATAAATGCATACCGTGCACTACAAAGAAGATAATCTTACAATTCAGAGATTAGTATGGATATTTTATTTTATTTGAGTCTTAGAACAATGTTAAAATCATTCCTCAAATAATCACACACGCACACAAAACATTTTATATCAAAAAATATGTTCACTGTGCATATAACACCAGGTCGGCCGACCGACCAGGATCCTCGGTCGACCGACCCTGTATCATATGCACAGTGACTTTCTGTTTTGTATACGTTTTTCAACTCAGCTGACCGGCCAGTTTTTCCGGTCGACCGACCAGAGAAAAACGGCTAGTTTTCTGAAGAGACGCGATCTTTTCATGAAGAGTAATGTCCTCTATTTCAAGAGGTATGGACACTACTGTTGACTAAAACTATTCATGAAAGATTACAACTCTTCTACAACTATATAAACATATTCAATTCACTTCTACAATCACCGATTCTTGTTTATATTTCTGAAATCTAATCTCTTCTCATTTTTGCAAATAAAAGCATTCACTCTTATTCAATATCACTAGAATCCTTGAATTTATTCATATACTTCGATTCTACGTGATTATCTTCCTTCTAAATCTTCACACACATACATATTCTTGAGGATTTGATTATAGGAAAGTTGTACTATCAAAAGACAATCAGTGTTATTTAGAACACATTCGTCAACAAACATTTTGTATTAAGTTGAAGTCCTCTTCGGTTGTTGAGGCGGAAAATTCCTGTTCGGCTGCTCAGGTGTCGTATACCTATTCCTCCGGGTTAAGTGAGGGGTTTAGTTTAAATCCAGAGGGTATTCTGGGACTGGACGTAGAACGGGAAGTTCGAACCAGTATAAAAATTCCTGGTGTGCTTACTTTAATTTTTACTTTACTGTTATTACCAGTTTCCGCATTAATATACCATATTACACGATCCTTAGTACTACACGTACACTTTCATTTGGTATCAGAGCAAGGTTATCTTATAACCATCACAAAGTTATTTGATATTTACTTATTTTTAGTAATATGGCAACCACACAAATTAACGATGTTAACACTCACACTAATTCTAGTTTCACAGAAGGTCAATCGACTTCACGACCTCCACTTTTCAATGGTATAAATTATAATTATTGGTCAACTAGAATGAGAATCTATATGCAATCAAGTGGGTTTGATATCTGGAATATTATACAAAGGGAATACACAATTCCTACTGGAGAATACTCGACTTGGAGTAACACACAAAAACTAGATGCTACATCAAATGCTAAGGCTATGAATATTTTATTTTGTGCATTAGATAGAAATGAATTCAATAGAGTTAGTATGTGTACTTCCGGCTATGAAATTTGGAGAACTCTTAAAGTTTCACATGAAGGAACGAACAAAGTTAAATTGAGCAAAATTTCTATGCTGAAACATCAATTTGAAAACTTTAAAATGAGGCCAAATGAATCTATAAATGACATGTACTCTAGATTTCAGGATATTTATCATGCTCTATTGTCTCTAGAACAAAAGTTTACTGATTTTGATGTTGTTACAAAAATCTTGAATTCTTTAACGGACGAATGGGAACGAAAAGTCCTAGCTATTGAAGAAGCAACTGATTTGTCAACATTAAAACCAGAAGAATTGATAGGTAATTTAATGTCCTACGAAGTAAATTTGCAGGCAAAACGAAATGGAGCACAAGAAAAGAAAAATGTAGCATTCCAAGCAGAAAAAGATGATTCCGACTCAGATAATGAAGATATGGCAATGATCGCTAAAAATTTCAAAAAGTTTTTGAAATTCAACAGAAAAAAATTCAAGGGAAACAAAAATAATTCCAACAACAATTCTAATAGCAGCAAACCATCATCTTCAACAATGGAATGTTATGAATGTCACAAGAAAGGACACATGAAGAAAGATTGTCCAGATCGTAAAAAGAACAATTTCAAGAAGGACAAAAACAAACGAAAAGCTTTTTCAGTCACTTGGGACGACACTGACTCATCATCCTCATCAAAGAGTGAAAGTGATAATGAACAAGCAAATGTATGCTTCATGGCTTCGTCAGACGATGTAAGTGATTTTACTTTTGAAGATTTAATTGAAATAAATTCTGAATTAGTAAATTTAACAAAACAACTTAAAAAGAAAAATAAGGAGTTGCAAAGAAAGTTAGATAGAACAGTTTTAGAAGTAGATATGTTAAAAGATGAGAAGGTAATATTGGAAGAAGAACTTGAAATCTCTCAACAATCGAATTCTAACTTATCTTCTCAAATTACGTCAATATCTGAGGAACTAGAAATTCAGAAAAATAAAAATGATGTTTTACTTTTTGAAAATAATGATTTAATATCTAAAATTAAGGATTTAGAGTTAGAAAAATCTAGTCTTAAAATAAAATTTGATGATATTTCTAAAAATGTTTCTAATTTCAATAAAGGAAGAGAAAATCTTTCTAGTATACTAGAAAACTCTCAAACTTCCAACAATAAATCTGGACTAGGATTTAAGAAACAAAATAATTATGCTAAAAGTAAAATTAATAATAAAATTAAGAAAGATATTAGGAAAACAGTTTATTCAAATACTAAAACTATTAAGATATGGATTCCAAAAACCAATAATACATTGATAAGGAATAAACATATCAAAAGTTTTATGGAAACTGTTCATAATAACAAGAATTATGTTTATAAAGGGAATTCTGAACCCGTATGGGTTTGGCTTCCTAAGATCTAACTCTTAGGATCCTAAAAAGATTGGGTACCAACTTTTTATAATTTTTGCAGGTACCACATAAAAAGAGAGGAAAATGGATTTTAGATAGCGGTTGCTCAAAACACATGACTGGAAACAAAGAAATGTTATCAAACATTATATACTCAAATGGAGGAGCAGTCACCTTTGGAGATAACTCAAAAGGGTATATCATCGGCAAAGGCAATGTCAATAGCAATGGTATATCTAATTTACCTCTCATTACTGATGTTTTATTAGTTAAAAATTTAAAACATAATTTATTAAGTATTAGTCAACTATGCGACAAAGGTTTTAATATAACTTTTTCAGAAAATAAATGTAACATTTTTGATAAAAATCACAACATTATTTTCGAAGGAAATAGAGATAAAAATATTTATATCCTAAATATGAATGTTAATAATGATTCAAATTTGTGTCTAGTAGCTAAAGAGAATGATTCTTGCCTTCGGCACAAAAGATTTTGTCACATAAATTTTAATACCATCAACAAACTTGCTAAAAATAAATTAGTTAAAGGGTTACCCGATATAAAATTCAAAACTAACATATTTTGTGATGCATGTAAATTAGGAAAATTAACAAAATCTTCTTTTAAATCAAAGAAAGTAATATCTACAGAACAACCACTTGAACTTTTACACATGGATCTTTTTGGTCCAACTCAAGTGCAATCTATTAATCATAATAGATATGTTTTTGTTATTGTAGATGATTTCTCTAGATATACTTGGATTTTCTTTTTGAAAAATAAAAGTGATACTTTTGATAATTTTAAAGTTTTTGTTAAAAGAATTCAAAATATTAAAACTTTGAAAATTAAAAATATAAGAAGTGATCATGGAGGCGAATTTGAAAATGAAGTTTTTGAACAATTTTGTAACAAAAAGGGTATTAACCATAATTTCTCTTTTCCTAGAACACCACAACAAAATGGAGTTGTAGAAAGGAAAAATAGAACGTTACAAGAATGTGCAAGAACTTTACTAAATGGAACAACTTTATCGAAACAATTTTGGGCAGAAGCTGTAGCTACTGCTTGTTACGTACTGAATCGTGTTTCTATCCGACCATTAACTAAAAATACACCATATGAACTTCTAAATGGAAGAAAACCAAATATTTCATATCTAAAAGTTTTTGGTTCCAAATGTTTTATTTTAAATACTAAAGATCAACTAGGCAAATTCGATCCAAAATCCGATGAAGGTATATTTGTTGGATATTCGGAACGAAGCAAGGCCTATCGAATTTATAATAAACGAACTCAAATTATTGAAGAAAGTTTACATGTTTCTTTCAACGAAAATTTTAAAAATATAAATCCGAGTGTTACTATTGATTCTGATGATGAATCTACTCAGAATGAGAATATTAGTACAAATGAAAATCTTGATATTCATGTAACCAATACAAATGTAACTTCCAATTTAATAAAATCTCCACCTAGAATTTTAAAAGATCATCCTGTGCAAAATATAATTGGAGAAGTTAATACGAATGTTAAAACCAGACATCAATTAAATCAAGCTGGTCATGTTGCTTTTCTTTCTAACATAGAACCTAAGAATATAAAAGAAGCTTCAACTGATGACTACTGGATACTTGCCATGCAAGAAGAATTAAATCAATTCGAACGAAACGAAGTTTGGGAACTCGTTACTAGACCTAGTGATCAATCAGTCATCGGTACTAAATGGGTTTTCAAAAATAAAGCAGATGGACTAGGAAATATAACAAGGAATAAAGCTAGATTAGTTGCACAAGGATATAATCAAGAAGAAGGTATTGATTACGAAGAGACGTTTGCTCCAGTCGCCCGACTTGAAGCAATACGAATATTATTAGCTTATGCATGTTTTCATAATTTTAAACTATATCAAATGGATGTTAAAAGTGCATTTTTAAATGGATTCATAAAAGAAAATGTTTTTGTTGAACAACCACCTTTGTTTAATCATGAAAAATTTCCGGATCATGTATATAAACTTAAAAAGGCGTTATACGGTTTAAAACAAGCACCACGTGCTTGGTATGATCGTCTTAAAAGTTATTTATTAGAATCTGGTTTTGAAATCGGTAAAGTAGATCAAACACTTTTTATTAAGAAAACCAATAAAGATATTTTAATAATTCAAATATATGTTGACGATATTATTTTCGGCTCGACAAATGAAAAATTATGTCAAGAATTTTCATCCATAATGACAAATGAATTTGAAATGTCTCATATGGGAGAATTGTCATATTTTCTTGGATTACAAATTAAACAAATTGAAAATGGAATTTTTATTAATCAAGAAAAATATTGTTATAATTTAATCAAACGTTTTGGTCTTGAAAATACTGCTGCCAAACCAACTCCTATGAGTACAACGGTTCATCTCGATAGAGATGAAGATGGCAAAAGTGTTGATCAAAAGTTATATCGTAGTATGATAGGTTCTTTACTTTATTTAACAGCGAGTCGCCCCGATATTATGATGAGTGTCTGTTTATGTGCTCGATTTCAAGCAAATCCCAAAGAATCACATATGAGAGCAGTTAAACGCATTATTCGTTATCTAACTAAAACCAAAGATTTTGGACTATTTTATCCGAAAGAATGTCCTTTTGAATTAGTTTCCTACAGTGATGCTGATTTTGGGGGAAGGCGGACGGATCGAAAAAGTACGAGCGGAACGTGTCACTTCATTGGACGTTCTTTAGTCTCTTGGTTTAGTAAGAAACAAAATTGTGTTTCTTTATCAACATGTGAAGCAGAATATATATCTGCTGCTTTGGCATGTGCACAAGTCGTATATATGCAACAGACATTACAAGATTTTAATTGTCATCTTGAAAAATCAATAATTTATTGTGATAATACCAGTGCAATAAACCTTTCAAAAAATCCGGTCAATCATTCCCGAACAAAACACATAGATATTCGTCATCATTTTCTTCGTGATTGTTTGGAAAAAGGATTAATAAATCTAAAATTTATCGATACTGAAAATCAAATAGCTGAAATTTTTACTAAACCACTAAATGAAATTTCTTTTATAAAACTAAGACGAGATTTAGGTATAATGTCGTTTAAAGACTTATGAATAAAATAAAATTATTATAAATATATATATATATATATAAAATGATGAAAAATATAAAATTATTTTTTTCTGACCAGAGCGGTACTCGAACTCATGACTTCTGACTTTTATGTAAGATGTTGTAGTATAGCCACTTGGGCTATGGGTGTTTCTTGTTCCAGCTCTGTTTCTAATTTACATCATTGAAACTTGATTTCAGAATATACTATTTTTTAACTCTAAAGCATTGTATGTCATTCATTTGTAAACAGTTTTTGTTTAAAGAATTATGTGATTAAAACTAAAATCTGATTTTAGACCACTATTTTTTTAGAAAATATGGTTATATATATACATACATATGCTTATTGAATAGAGCATCAAATACAAAACAAAAACTTAAAACAAAAATGTCTTCAAATAATGATGTCTACAATTCTGAAAATTCTCATCTCTCTTATACTTCCCCGGACGACGACTATTCTGATCGTATCCCCGAAGGTGGTCCTTATCCTACATTTCCAATGCCAAATCGTGTTTTAGAATTTCCCTCTCCAGATAATGATCCCCGACACAGGTGGAAACCATGGGAAGACTCCCATACAGGTTATACACCTGATAAAAAGAAAGGGAAAAAGGAAATGGTAGTAACTCCATCAACCAAACAAAAGATTGATGAAATTCATCACTACCAACAACAACAGATGAATATGCAAAGGGAACTTTATTACGAACAGAAAGTCACGGCAAGACGTTTAAGCTTCCTTGAAAAGATTGCCATGAAATTTTGTTCATCTAAGAAGGATGATGTTGCTGAACCTTCTTATAGAACTCCATCTCCCTCTAACCATGTTCAATCTCCAATAGCTCCAATATGGTCACCGGTAGAAAACGTTCCATCTCCAAATTCATGGGAACGTCGATGCTAATTCATCATGGCTATATTTTAGTATATATATGTTATTTTTTATATAAGCTGTATAAATAAATATGATGTAATAATATGATTATATTTCTATAATTCTTATTTTAAAAAAAAAAAAACAAACAAACAACAACATGACATGCTTTCGGTCGACCGAAATGCCTGAACCGGTCAACTGAAGCTGTCCCGAGAAGTTTTTAAAAACAGATTTCTTCCAAGTCGGTCGACCGAAATACCTGACTCGGTCAGCCGAACGTATTTCCCGAATAACAGTAGAATATTTTTTAAAACTCGGTCAACCGAATTCCCTGCACCAGTCGACCGAAGCTTTTCCCGAAAGTTTCAGAACTGTTCTGAACCCAAACTCGGTCGAACGACCCAGGTCCTTCAGTCGACCGAACGTGTTATTCTGCTCAAATTGTCTTCATATTTTAACCCAACCCTTCACCTTTTTATCTCACCTCTTCACTTTACTCTTCCACAACAGATTTGAACCCTAGCCCCCATTACAACCTTTCTAAAACTTCTTCAAATTCTTCAAGAAAAATGGCTCCCAAAAAGAAATCTAAGACTACCGCTGGCCAATCTTCCTCAACTCCTGTAGATTCTCAAATTGCTTCTTGGTTAGTAAGTGAAAAAGCTTTAGAAAGATGGATAAAGCTTCAAGATGCAAAAATCTTTGAGGAGTCGTTTGTAAGTTATCCTGATTTTACCGCCTACGGTGTTGAAAACGCCGCTCTTGAAAGTGGTCTTGATGCTTTTCTTGACCATAGGAAAAACAACTTGAAGATTAATCATATAATGGTCAAGTTATTCTTAGCAAATCTCAATCTTGTCAATCCACCTAGAAACACTGAAAATTGTGTTTGGACTTCGGTATGTGGCACATCGATGTTTCTCTCCATTGATCGAATGAATCATATTTTAAATGCTCGACCGGGTGGAATCTCATTACATGATGTAGATTATAATCCATCAACTCGTGACCGCCTAAGTCACTTATTCTTTGAAGATGATGCTACCGACTTAAGGCAAACTTCATCTCTCCGACCTAAAGCACGACTTTTTCATCGATTCATGATGAAGTCTATTGTTCCAAGAGGAGGGTCGTACCACTTAGTATATCCCGAAAACTTCAAGGCGTTATATGCTATGTGTGGAAACATTCGGGTAAATTGGACACAACTTCTTATGGATGAATTCCTTACATTCAACCAAGGAAAAATGCTCCATATTTACTATGGAGAATACATAATGCGGTTGATTAACAACTTTGTCACTCATGCACCGGAATCCGAAACATCCAAAGTTCGTACCTTTGACTCACGAACAATAAAATTGATGAAGTTACCCGATGCACCATCCCAAATCACAACCTTTCAGCAATGGCGTACCATTCCACGAGAACAACTACGTCGTAGCTATTCTACTCCTCATCCCTCCACTCATTCCACAGAACGTTTAACTCGTCAAATCTCTATCCAAAGACCACCTCCCGGTACTAGCACAGCGGCTGCCATAGATATTTTAGCCCAAAATCAATTAGCTTTGGATTCTCGCCTTCGAAAAATTGATGGGCGTTTCAAAAAGATCAAAGGCTTCTTCGTAAATTTATGGGATGCCTTATCATGCTCTTCTGAAGCCGGTGCTTCATTTGTTGCTCCTGGAAAAAGACCCGCACCAAATTTCTCTTGGTCTACATCCGAGAACACAAGTTCCAGCACATCGGCAACTCCCGCACCTACCACTCACAGACGGGGTAAGGAACCGGCTCCTCTCGATGAAAATCTTCATCCAGAACAGTGGGATACCGACGATGATGAGGAGTAATTGTAGTATTTTTTTAAATTTATTTTAACTTTCAAGAATCTCTTGTAGTTTATTTTGTTTCTTAATTAATTGTTATGTTATGTTCTAAGCAAACATCTTTAAATTATTTCTAATTAAGCTCAAAGAATGTACCATGTAAATTTAAATGTTTTTTTTGCATTACTTCAGTCTGTTATAAGTATTCCTTTTTGTCGATGACAAAGGGGGAGAAATGTATGCAAATTAACGAATTTTTGCAGAAAAGTCTCCATACATTCAGGGGGAGAACTATAATATATATGTCAATATTACTTCGTCACATAAGTATTGTCATCAATCAAAAAGGGGGAGAATGTTGATTCATGAGTTTTGATTCATGACACAAGCTTCAGAGATCATACGACGAGAATGCTATATGAAAGCGACAAAAAGAGAATAAATGCATACCGTGCACTACAAAGAAGATAATCTTACAATTCAGAGATTAGTATGGATATTTTATTTTATTTGAGTCTTAGAACAATGTTAAAATCATTCCTCAAATAATCACACACGCACACAAAACATTTTATATCAAAAAATATGTTCACTGTGCATTAACACCAGGTCGGCCGACCGACCAGGATCCTCGGTCGACCGACCCTGTATCATATGCACAGTGACTTTCTGTTTTGTATACGTTTTTCAACTCAGCTGACCGGCCAGTTTTTCCGGTCGACCGACCAGAGAAAAACGGCTAGTTTTCTGAAGAGACGCGATCTTTTCATGAAGAGTAATGTCCTCTATTTCAAGAGGTATGGACACTACTGTTGACTAAAACTATTCATGAAAGATTACAACTCTTCTACAACTATATAAACATATTCAATTCACTTCTACAATCACCGATTCTTGTTTATATTTCTGAAATCTAATCTCTTCTCATTTTTGCAAATAAAAGCATTCACTCTTATTCAATATCACTAGAATCCTTGAATTTATTCATATACTTCGATTCTACATGATTATCTTCCTTCTAAATCTTCACACACATACATATTCTTGAGGATTTGATTATAGGAAAGTTGTACTATCAAAAGACAATCAGTGTTATTTAGAACACATTCGTCAACAAACATTTTGTATTAAGTTGAAGTCCTCTTCGGTTGTTGAGGCGGAAAATTCCTGTTCGGCTGCTCAGGTGTCGTATACCTATTCCTCCGGGTTAAGTGAGGGGTTTAGTTTAAATCCAGAGGGTATTCTGGGACTGGACGTAGAACGGGAAGTTCGAACCAGTATAAAAATTCCTGGTGTGCTTACTTTAATTTTTACTTTACTGTTATTACCAGTTTCCGCATTAATATACCATATTACACGATCCTTAGTACTACACGTACACTTTCAACAACAACTAAATCCACTTATCCATTGTAATGAAAATAAACATGAAATCAAAACAAAACTATTTTAAGTATGATCTATTTACTATTTTGTTTAGTAACATAAATCATCAAATTTTTTTTCTCCTTTAATTCCATGACCAAAATCAACTAGTTAGATGGTGATGTAAATTGTGTTTATGTTGGATTAAGCATAGCCTATTTGTGATTACAGCATGGGCTATAAAATTTCCTAATAAACTTATATCATCATCCAACCTTGAAGAAGCATAAAAAGAGATCATAAATCATAGAATATGTTGAATCTAATTGAATTAGAGAGCTTCATTACCCCTAAATTGAAGGGGTGTAGCTACTCATTTTTGTTATCATTTCAACACCTGTAGATTGCAACATTAGTAAGTAAAGAAAGTAAGAGCAACTTAAAAGTAAAGAGAACTAAATAATTGCATAAAAATAGAGCTAAACTACTTGCATAAATGAAAGCTAACTACTAACATGAAAGGAAAAGAGCATGTAAATAAAAATGAGGAAAAAAATAAAATAAGAACAAAGAAGAAATAAAAGAAAATGAGGCTTAGGAAGCCATTTTATTTCATATAATTTTGAGGCTTAAAACTTGCATAATATGATAAGTGATAAAAAGATTCATTACATGAACATAAGAGGGCTATTTACATGCATAAAACCCTAATCCATATTTTTGGGGGTTTCCTAAAATACCCTTTAAGAAGTGTGGCCACCAAGTTATCATTAGCATGAATTAATCCTCCATTAAATGTATGTGCTTTTAATTCCTACTAACTTGTGCATTAGCTCCTAATTTTAGATTAAGGTAAGTGGGTAGGTGGGGTTCTCCATGATTTCATGAATCCATTTATTTCCAACTTTATTTGCCTTCTTCTCTTGTACATGCATATTTTCATGAAGACTTCTTTTACTTTCCATCCAAATTTCTACAAAACAACATTAAAATGTGCAAGTAAATTTTTCTCAAATTAAATACATGCACAAAATTACTATTTTGCCCCTAAATGAAGATGAATGAATGAAGATTTGATGATATTTGGGTTTTGGTAAAAACATGTAAAAATTCCCAAATTATGACATTTCTTTAAATAAAAGTATATTAAATATGGAAGTAAAAATATGCACATTTACGTGCACATCACGATCCATCCCCTTTGGATAGCTGGTGGTCCATTAAGATAGGTCAGATTGCCCTCAAATTTTCCGAGCACCTTTTTAGCACTAAGTAAAGGCTTCTGGTAGAAAAATATGCTAAGTTGATGGATAGCTAGCGATCCATCCTCTATGTATAGCTAGCGATCCATAGAAATGACTCGGATTGATTTGAGATTTTCGGTAATGACTTGGCAGAACAACTGGACTCTTCTGCACCTGGACTTCTGGCCCAATACTCACTGAATTCCCCTATAAATACTTACCTACCTGCAACTAGAGATGGATCTTTTCCAAGGAGAAAGCCGCCATTATTCTACTGGAATTGTTTCACTTCTTTAACTTTCTTCTCCCTCACAACGGTCATCAAGGGGGTTACTGTGATTCTCCAGTCAACCCTTGTACTTGTGACTTGTTCTAACTCATTGTAACGTAGATCTAAGGACTAACTAGTTGATATCCAGAGAGATTCGACTAGTATAATCATAATAATGATTGATTAAACTGGACGTAGGCCAGAGTTAGCCAAACAACTATAAAATTATGTGTCTCTTTTCTTACTTTTGCTTTTTATTTGTTGTTTATTTGAGATTTGTGCTACTGATTATCTGCACTAGTGCTTTCACACTTGATCTAGGGTGTTGGTCCATTTTTTGAGTTAATATTTTGGTGCTTTCACTGAGAACAAAGGTAGATCCGGAAACTTGAAGCTTGAACCTGTGATAAGGGAAAATGTAGAGGCCTAACACCAGATCTAAAACTGGAGCAAGTCAACCAGAGCCTGGGAGCAGTCAGGAAGTATCCTTAAATTCTCACCAATCCAACTATGTAGCCAGAGAAGAAATGGAAAGGCTGATGAAGGAGATACAGGATGGAATCTTGGCTAGGCAACAAGAGATGATGGAGGGATTCTTCCAAAGTATGGGGCAACAAGGAATTGCAGGAGCTGTAGGAATTCAGACTCTAGGGAACAACATAGGAGCTGCATGAGTTGGATTAGAACAAGATGGAGTCTTTCCCCATCACTCAGAGCAACCGATACTTGGAGGCAACACTGGAATCAACAATAGGACCTAATGTAGGAGCATCCGGAGTTAGAGCAAAACAAACTGAAACAATGCCCACATGACTAGGGAGCATGATAGATTTGGATCTAGGATGAGCTCTAGGGCCTGGAACGGGTGATGTTGGAGCTAGAGTAGTAAATCAGAGTATGAATACATGACCGCATGAGCCGAAACCAGAAGTCCACAGTTGGAACAAGGGGCAGGTTTGTCCTTTACTCTCTGCCTTTTGCTTTTTCTGCCTTTAATAACCTTAGGCCACTTACACATGTACGGGATCCCAAACGGTCCCTAGGCACGCTCTGAGTCGGATGCCTAAGATGACTATTTAGGACAGCAATGACCCCAGAACGCTTAGACGTGTGCTAAACCTAGATTGGTTCCTAGTTGCGCTCTATGTCGGATATTTGGGATGATTATCGAGGATAATAATCTCAGACCGCTTGGACATGTACAAAACCTAGATTGGTCCCTTTCCATGCTCTGAGTCGAATGTTTGGGACAAACATTTAGGATTTCTGCTTATTAACTTTGATTTGAAATTTGAAATTTGTAAAATCCATATTTAATGTGATGATTGATTTCGAACGCCATATAGTCCCGACCGGAGAGACCGGACCAGAGTGCAAGGTGGAAGTCCCCTTGCCGGAGAGCGAGTGGATGGACTTGTACGATATTGAATGCCATAGAATCCCAACCGGAGAGACAACACCGGAGTGCAAGAAGTAAGTCCCCTCGCCGGAGAGTGAGCATATGGGCTTACTTAATCCCCCTTAACTTAATAAGCAAATGATCTGGAGTGATCATCCCCTTTGCTTAACAAAAAAATGATCCGGAAAGATCGCCCCCTTAACTTTAAACATTAAACTATCCAAAGAGATCGTACATTAAAGAAAACATTAAACTATCCAGAGAGATTGCACAATTAACTAAACATTAAACGATCCGGAGAGATCATGCATTAAACTAAACATTAAACGATCCGGAGAGATCGTGCATTAAACTAAACATTAAACGATCCGGAGAGATCACGCATTAAACTTAAACGACTAGGAGAGATCGAGCCTTAAAACATATTTGATTTAACAAAAGGATATGAATGCCTTATAAACAGAATAAAACTGATAAATCCTAGATAAACCAGGATGATTTCGATATATGATGTGATTCTAATATATGATGTGATTCTAATATATGATGTGACTCTGATATATGATGTGATTTTGATATATAATGTGATTTTGATATATAATGTGATTTTGATGTATAATGTGACAACTCTGAATAAGAAGAAAAAATTGATAGTGATGTAAATCCCGAATGAACATTGGACAATTCGATATATGTGATGTAAATGGAGATATGTGATGTAATTGGAAACATGTGATTTAATTAGGATATGTGATGTAATAACTCCGAATGAAATCAGAATGATTGTGATGTATAGATTACACCTAAGCAGAGTTAGAGTCCTATGATATAACGAGTTTGGTACCACTTGTGATTGGAAAGAGAATCCGAAGGAACTGGACAATTCACCAAGGCTAAAGCAGTTGGAAAGCTCAATAATCGAAGACCGGAGACAAGAATTTGTTATAGAGCAAAGCATGTCTTTCATCCAAAAGATGTACTTTGGGGGCAAATGTTAACTGAGTATTTTATCCCAATGGAATTTAGAGGAAGTCAGAACTTCTACGACAAGTCAAAACAACTCAAGTGTCAACCAAGTGGACCAGAAGAAGGAGTGTTAGAAAGACTCAAGAGGAGGAAACCAAAATTTGGCCAAGATGATGGATCGCTAGCGATCCATAAGGTTCGCTCGTGGATCCTCAAATCCTCTTGCATCATGATCTAATATGTTCCCAAGAGACGCTTGCCAAGTTTCGTAGCACGCCGAACAATCTAGCTTGAGAAATGAAGACACATCTGATTCAAGCTGTTTGACCAAAAGAAGCTAACTTAAAATGGAACTACAAAATACTTATAAACTCAGATTGACTTGAAATTTTTGGAAAACATTTAGAAGACATAATAGAAGGCTCACATAAAAAATGAGATCATTTGGAGTTGATTTGATGGATCGCTAGCGAGATAATTAGATGGATCGCTAGCGACATGTAGATTAGGCCCCACCACCTTAAATTTTTATGATAGGTCCCACACACCTTAGAGTGGTACCTGCAAAGTTTCGTCTGATTTTGTTAAGTTTTGAGCAAGTTATGGATGATTCTTCTGGACTAGATAACCCATGAAGACCGATGACCAAACTAACTCCAAACGACTTGATATTTTGACAAGGCACTTAAATAGAAGATAGGAAGACAACCAAACAAAGATCACTCAAAAATATGCTAAGTGGATGGATATCTAGCGATCCATCCCTTATGGATAGCTAGCGATCCATCAAGTAGGTCGGATCGGCCTCAAACTTTTCGAGCACCTTCGTAGCACTATGTAAAGGCTTCTAGTAGAAAATATGCTAAGTTGATGGATAGCTAGCTAGCGATCCATCCTCTATGGATAGCTAGCGATCCCTAGAAATGACTTAGGTTGATTTGAGATTTTCGATGATGACTTGGCATAACAACCAGATTCTTCTGCACCTAGACTTCTAACTCAATACTCATTGAATTCCCCTATAAATACTCACCTACATGCAACTAATTAGGGATCTTTTCCAAGGAGAGAGCCGCCATTACTCTACTGAAATTCCTTCACTACTTCAACTTTCTTCTCCCTCACAATAGTCATCTAGGTGGTTATTGTGATTCTCCAGTCAACCCTTGTACTTTTGAATTGTTCTAACTCATTGTAACTTTGATGTAAGGACTAAATAGTTGATATCCAGAGAGATTCAACTAGTATAATCATAATAAAGATTGATTATGGTGGACGTAGGCTAGAGTCAGCCAAACCACTATATAAATTATGTGTCTCTTTTCTTACTTCTGCTTTTTATTTGTTGTTTATCTGAGATTTTTGCTACTAATTATCAGCATTGGTGCTTTCACAGTTGATATAGGGTTTAGATCCATTTTTTTGGTTAACAATCATTACTAAAATTATTAGTTAATTTTAAACATCAGTATAAAAAATGTTTAATTAAATTAATAATCTATTTTATTAATTTAAAACAACATCAATTATCCCGAAATATAATTGTTAACAAGAATCCTTGTTAACATCTCCAATGCATTGTATAAGATAGTTTTACGTGGACTCAACTTTGCAGTTGAGTGAATTCACGTATTTTGAATAAGATGACTAAGTCGGAAGGTTTTAAGGTCTTAGTTTTAACCTTAGCCTGGGATGAACAATATCGAAAGGTTTTAAGTAATTGTTTACCCCATCTATGAGATTGAGTGGAAAACTAGCTTGCTTTTAACTATATCGAAGGGTTGAGGTTCTGTTTAAACCTTACGGTTTGAATGGAACGATTGGGTTATCAAACCTTATGCCCTGGCCAGAGGGTTTAAGAAATCATCTAAACCTTTCGACTAGGTCACTATGATTATACAGCTTTCGACCTTGTCACCTCATTAAGTTTTATCTTTGTAACGACCCACATTTTTTACCGTTCAAGTCGACAAAACATACACACATGCCGACTCAAACAATCCAAAATACATATAGTTATTGGGGTTAAATAAGAAAAGAAAGGAAAGAACAGAAACAAACTCAGAATCTCGCAGCGGAAAGAACAAGATATAATAATAAAATAACAGTTCATGAAGCTGTTAAATAAATAAATTTGATTATTATTATACA
Organism: Allium fistulosum; assembly: GCA_030737815.1. Lineage (NCBI taxonomy): Eukaryota > Viridiplantae > Streptophyta > Magnoliopsida > Asparagales > Amaryllidaceae > Allium > Allium fistulosum. The sequence goes on along the minus strand of CM060904.1, from coordinate 406,214,997 downwards.
TCATAAATCAGAGTTACATACATATCAGAGATAATACAATAATGCAGCGGAAAAATAATACAGTAGTAGAATACAAATGATGTAATACCAAACTCCGTCTTCGTCCTCCAGAATAGATCTTCAACCTTATCTGAAATGCCCAGGCTGACCCGAGCGTAATGAAAAGACAAAACACTCGAGTCAGGACTAAAATATCTCATGTAAGTTAAATCGAAAAAGTAAATATGAGTGTGACGGCGTCGGAGATGTTTACGGGTTTTAGACACCTCTTATCCAGTGTTTAACGTGCGTGCATTAACTTAAGAGATGTTCGGGATTTCCATCTCCTAAGGATCCCTTAAACTATCTACTATATAATAGAATACGCTATATACAATAATGTCTATCATAAAGTAAAATATCAAACTAGCGTTAAGCCATGGCCCATTCCACCCTTAACACATTTTTATTCCCAAGAGCATATACAAGACCGTAGTTTCCCCAAAACCGGAAGTCACCAAAGGGCAATCCATATACTAAAGGTACAAACCAAAATCGTAGTGGTCGCGAATAGGATAATCAGTATGACAAGGTACATGAGGCAATACCGACTAGGATACTAGTAGTTGCGTGATCCGGACTGATGTTGGGCATAGCAGCTACTACCCCAACACCGCAAAACAACACTCCCATAATCGAGGGGTGCACCCAAATCGATTCACAAAAGTAATAGACATGGTAACGAAGGAGTGTGTCCGCTAGAGATGGCGATCCTCAATGGCCCGGCGCTGCTCCTGTTTTAGTCATGTCAGGGGTCATCCAAAATCGTTCTCTTTCTTCAAATCAACACGTTCACCAAAACCATCCACTTCGTTCTGGATCAACACTCCGCGTATACTAGTTATTAAAGTGGTTTTCGGTATCGATAGAGAGTATGTCCATATCCGATCCCGGTCTCTTTAATAACTACGTATTATTACACCGATGGCTCTTTTACATTTCAAATCGATTCATAATTGATATCAAAATATCATATTCGCTTCAAAATCAAATCCATTTCAAATATCATCATATCTATTCAAGATGTAAGATTCCGTTTCAAAATCATTTTTCGCCTCAATATCTCATTTCGATTTCAAAATCATTTTCACCTCAAAATCTCATTTCGATTTCAAAATCATTTTTTCGCCTCAAAATCTCATTTCGATTTCAAAATCATTTTTCGCCTCAATATCTCATTTCGATTTCAAAATCATTTTCGCCTCAAAATCTCATTTCGATTTCAAAATCATTTTCGCCTCAAAATCTCATTTCGATTTCAAAATCATTTTTCACCTCAATATCTCATTTCGATTTCAAAATCATTTTTCGCCTCAATATCTCATTTCGATTTCAAAATCATTTTCGCCTCAATATCCACAAAACGATTCACATAAACTCGAATTCCAAAATTTAAAATTTAATCAAATCTCAAATCATCAATTTCAACTCAATTCAGCTTCTCAATAAACCATTTCAAATTATCAATTTCAAATACATATTTGAACCACAAAATAAACAATTTCACTTCCAATATATTTCAAAACTTTAAATATTTCACATTTCAAAACAGTTCATATCTTTATATAAGAATATAAGATTCGCTTTAAAACCATTTCGTATTCAAATTAGAATATTCTTCAAATTAAACATCTGTATTAAGTAGTTTACTTAATTTCTGGAACAATTCCAATTCAATAAACTTAGATTAACATTCGAATTTCAAGAATTCATTTAAGTATTATATTCCAAATCAATTTCAGTTCAAATCCGATTCCAATCAATTTTATCTTCAAATTTAATTCAATAGTTTCAATTTAGTCCAATTCACAAATTTCTTTGAATTTCAATTAAATTCCAAGTTAATTAAATCTCAATTTCAAATTAATTTTCAATTCCAAACTCAAACTTGAAATATCATTTCATATAAATTTTCTTAGAAATATTCAGAGTTTGATTAAAAGTCCAATCTTTTAAAACAAATCAACTTTCGAAAATTTACGCTGTATTTCAAAAATTTTACTTAAAATCTAAACTTCAAATAATTAAACAATTTCATTTACCAAGTTTAAATTCCAACATCTCGAGCTTCAATTCAAAATAATTCGATTTCCATAAATTGGATTTTATTCTTAAAATCAATTCATTTAAATAATTTCAAAACAACTTTTTTTTAAATCATTTAATTTAACCAACCCGGTGTTCGTATATAATTTTCTAACCTATGGCCAAGTGGGTAATTATTTCAATTAAATGTCAGGGATGAATATATATCACTTCAACCAATCACAGTGTCATATGTATGTATAACAGGATATATATAAGCAAATAAACATCCAAACATTTAAATATCAACCAATAGCATCCATCGAAATAAATCATCCAATAGACAATACAATTCACGGCAATTTCATAGTTATCAATATCAGGAAATTTAAATTTGACTATCAGTTTTAATTTTCAACGGTGAATTTGAATGACAATCTATATGACAATTAAATTTTTATCAAACAACGACAAATAAATTCATATCACTTCATAATGTCAAATTTAACTACCATAAAGATATTCAGTACGTTGTGAGCGTTATAAAACACTCACCTTTGATTTATCGATGATTTAAAATCTAAATAAAGGCCCAAATTTGAACAGTCTCGAAATGCAGCCAAACCAGCTCCATAATGTCCGGAATTTCGATACGAACGCAACGGAGAAAACTGCGCGTAAATCCGAGCTCGTATGCAAAATTTATGCGAGTTAGAACATTTGACTTTTAATATAAATTAATTAATAAATAAATAAAGAGAAAACACGTACATCTCCTCCCTAATGAACAGCACGCAAGAAACCCATCACGCACGAAAAATAAAATGCACGCACGCCTATAACGTCGACCGGACGATGATCAGGATGTTCCCACGCGAGCGCCTCGTCTTGCTCCACCTACGCCAGAAGTTTCACATCACCAGTCGCCACCGTTTGCACGCAAATCGAGAAAAACGTGCATGCTTCCAAGTCAGATCTGGGTGAATCCGTGACGTAAAAGCATAGATCAACCGTATGGATTTGAAGAGCTCGCCGAGATCTACAACTTTGCTTTTGGAATTATTTGATTTCGTTGAACGGATTGAGAGATATTAAGGAAAGAAATTCGAGCAATTCTAGCCATTGAATAGGTGGCGGCCATGAGATAGAATTAGGGTTTCAGGATTAAAATGACAGTAAAACTGTCTCGGTTTTGAGTGCGTATTTATAAAGTTAGGTCCAAAATCGTCCGAACTCCAATCGAGACGTGCCGCCAGGCGTTTATAAGGTTTTACCCATATTCCGAACGCAATGGAACTAGTCCCAAGGCCTAATTCAATCGTATGTGGAAGATAACTTTTGAAGTCGATTATTTTAATTCAATTCGACGTTAAATTTCTACGCGTTTCAAGCTCGCACGACCAAACGACAAGTCTGATTGCTACGAAAATTGAAACCTTACAATAATTCACTGTTTCGTCGAAATCCGAGACAGTTGTAAAAATGGCTATTTCTATTGTTTAATTTCAATATAAAATTCCCAATTTTAAATTATTAACTTTTAAATCAAATTTCAATTGTTGACAAATTTCATTTTTAATTTCACAGTAATTAATAATCTTTTACAGTGCAGTTTTCCATTATAAATCCAGTATAAAAGATTAAATTAGATTCAGCGTTCAATTATATTGTAATTCAAATTCAAGTTATCTAATTCCAATTGAATTCTTTTATTTCAATTTACACTTTCATTATTAAATCAACCATTTACTTATACATTATTATCAATAGTTTATAATTCATTTACTTTCATTTTCTTCAGCTATCATCTTATTTAAATTCACAGTAATATTAAATTACATTCATTTACGTTGATTTCAATATTATAACTTCAATATTAAATGTAACATTTTATTTATTTCGTTGTTTACAATCAAATTCAATTCGTTTCAATTACTTGTTACACTCAAATTTAAATCTTTACTTACGTTCAATTACAAGTTAACATCTTTATCAAATTACAGTTTCAATTATTATCTGATTTCAATCAACTGTAATATTAAGTTACATTTATTTATATTAGTTTCAATAACATAAACTTCCACTATTAAATCTACCATTTTATTTATTCTTTGTTTACAATCATAACCAATTGGGTTTACAATCAAATTCAATTCATTATTTACATTCAATACAAGTTAAAATCCATATTTAATTTACAAATAAGTTATTTCAGAATTCAGTTTTGCATTTTAACTTGTAATTCATATTTAACAACACAAAATTTTATTTCCTTCGGATTTTTATCCAAATTTTTTATTTTAATTCGTATTTTTAAAGTGTTAAAAATACGGATCGTTACATTCTCCCCCACTTAAAACTTTTCGTCCTCGAAAAGGAACGGAGAAGGGGAAACCATCATTTAGATATAATTCATTCAACATATTCGACTTATTTGCAAAATTTAGTTATAGGATTTTTTTTCTCAAAATTTTCTAACTCCTAGATTTTTGAAAAATTTCGGCAGCACCTCCTTTGCGCGGCTAGGACCGAAAAAATTTCACATGGTAATAATTGCATGATATACATCTCATTACAAGAATGAGGCATCCCAAAACATGGGGAACACAATAATATACCACAACATAAACTGCAATCCGAGAACGTACCTTTTATTAAGCGTTTATTAGCATTTTAACTTACATTTTGCATTTAGCGCAGAAGCGAGCTCCACAAGCGAAGCGCAACCCCTTTGCTACCTACTAAAATGCTCAATAACCAAGTTAGAACCATGCATATAAAGATAGATCGATATACTTAGCATAAACAACATACATATACATATTTAACTTCAAAACTGAAATTTTTAAATTCAGGACAGCGAACAAATCCCAGGTTTTGGTCACCTAAACGATAAAATTTTAAAATGGAATCTAAATAAAAGTTGTTGCATTTGTTTCAGGCTTTCCGGAATGTCCAATATCATCAAATTCGGACCATCCGTTCAAAAGTTACGGCTATTTTTCTAAATGGATACGCCTCAGCCTGGGCAATGAATTGCGCAGGTCAGCGACGTTCACTCCCCTTTTCAACCATCTAAATGACAACAAAACACAAAACACTTAAAGCAAAAGTTTTAACTTAAGTTCTTAGCTTTCCAGAAAGTGTAAGATCGTCAAAATCCGATAAACCAGTAAAAAGTTATGGTAAAAATACTAAGGGTATATGCTACTGATTTTGCTTCCCTTTTACATAGGCCAGCGAGATGATTCAAATTTTTAACTAAGTAAATGAAGGATTTTCTTAAGACACTCTAAACAAAAGTCGTGCTACAGTTTCTAAGATTTCCGACAAGTCTAAGATCGTCAAATTTCGTCCAGCCATTTAAAAGTTATGGTTGTTTTCGTTTCAGCATATATTGGACAATTTTGGATTTTTCCAAAAAATTTGCTTTTATTATTTCAAAGTACAAACCATCAAACTTCAAATTTTCTAAAGAAACAATCATAAACACAAAGTCGTTTATTTTTTTATTTATCCATGAAATAAGTTTACATTCGATTTGTTTTCGATTTATTCAAGTTTGTTTCATCCATAATTTAAATTCAAGTCAATTTGCTTCAATTTAATTTCACTTTGCTTCAAATTTGAATTTAATTATTTAAATTTTTTTTATTCCATTTATTCAATTCCATTTACACTAATGAATTCTATTTTATCAATTACCATCCATCTAACAACCAATGCATATCAAACATTTACATCCATCCAAAATCTACACTAAATCAATTATACATTTCCAAGTCAAAATTTTAATTTCATACACTTCCAAGTTTATTGACATTTAGTTTTATTCAAATTTAATTAGTTTCCATTTACTAATTTTATATTTAATTAATTTTAAATTTAATTCATTCTACAACTTAAATTTCCTTTATATTTACAACTATCAATAGATCTTCACATTTTATTATTCGCAATCATACTTGTATATTATTCATTTACTTATCCTTATTAGCATTTTAAACTTTTTAAGTATTTGGTAAGTTATAGCTATGCAAATAGAATGTAGTTAAACAATATAAAACCTCTTTTCATTCAATTTGAGTGTTATACCTATTAAATAAATTTCCAATTTATTATTTTCCAAATTATTATTTTCCAAATTAAGGGTTACTACTACAATATTAAAAAAAAAAAATTTTTTTTAACACTCAAATTCAATTTCACCTTTTCAATTCATAAGTTTCTAACAATTCAAGATTTACTTTAGTTTAATAATTAAAATCATTCCTTATTAGAGAACTTAAGAATTTCAACACTGGATTCGATTTAAACCATTTTTTTTAATATATATATATATACTAATATCTTTATATCTCAAATCATACTATTTAGAAGAATTTTAAATCAGCATTGAAATATATATATATATATATATACACTTATTTTCATTTCATACTTTAGAAAATTACAATTTTTAATCAAAACAGAGTTTAGAAAAACTATTAAGTGATCTCCCCCACTTGGACTCTCGAAAATAAACATCGATGATGCGTGCACTCATCACTGAAATCATTCTCTAGTGTCAAGAGGGGAGTATAACACTTACTTCATTTGAAAATCCTTTGAAAACAATTTCTAATCGAATATACTATCATATAATACTTATATTATACATTTCAAATTTTTTTGTTAATAAATTTTCAAAACACCGGAATTTAAATTCTCCATCTTAATTTAAATTCATTTTTTTTATTCTATTTTATTTACCATTTATATTCATTATCAATCATATTTACAAGTTTCATTTCCTAAAATCATCCAATAGTCAATAGTTAGAAATATTGACTAATCAACAATAAACGATGATAATCTAATATTATCATCTCCTAACAACCAATACAATCAAAATTTATAAATTTTCAAGATAATTCTTTTATATATATAATATAATCTAAAACAATATTATGTCAAACTGTCATATTCGAGTGTTTAGAAATTCCTATCGATGCCTTGGCGTCCCAAGTACCAACCAGAATTCATAAATACTCAACGGAACAAATTAACACAATATAAAATCATTTTTATATCAAAATTACAAATACGCTCTCTCATATACACTCAAACTCATTCATAAGGTTTTAACCCTATTTCAATGAGTTATTCCCCATAGGGGTGGGCGCGGCCGGTTAACCGTTCAAATCGGTTAATTTTTGCGGTTAACCTAAACTATTAAGCGGTTCGGTTAACCAATATGCGGTTAATCACGGTCAGATGTATCGACCGAACCGCAACTTTTAAACCGCGGTTAACCATTCAAATAAAACGATTAACCGATTGTTATTCACGGTTAAACGGTTAATCGGTTAACCGGCCAAGTTACAGCGGTTAACCGACCAAGTTATAACCATAGCACTGAAATTAAAAGCATGCATTGAATAGAAAATGACAAATGTAACCATAGAAATACAGCCACAATAGACATAACAACACAGAACTGCCACATTACAAAGTACAAACAAATGTAACCATAGAAATACAACCACAAGTCGTTAACCAGTAAGGCAGCAAGCCAGCAACCACAACAGACTCACAGACAGCAGTCACAGCATTACAAAGCTACAAGCATTCGTATTTCATAGTTTATACATGCCTACATGCCACATTACAAAGTACAAACAATCAAATATTAGAACTACATGTCTATTGTCTACACCAATTTCATAAACAATCAAACATTACAAGTACAACACTACAACTGCAGTCTACACTCTACAGCAGCCATCAACTCAACTGATTCAACCCCTGTCTGCCACGAGCTAACAACCAGCGGTCTCCATTCTCCAAGTCTCTCTGCCCAAAGGTAAACAAATGGGAGTTAGTTGAAAATAGAAACACGCGATATCATGAAATATATATTGAATAATTGAAGGGAGTTATTCAATTATCGGACTATTATTGGGTCCTTGACTGTATTAGACATCCTAAAAGTTATTGACTGTATTCAATTATCGGACTTTTAAACCTAAAAGACTGTATTAGACTGTATTAAACCTGAAATAGGCTGTATTAGACTGTATTAGGCTGTATTCAAAGGTATTAGACTGTATTAGGCTGTATTCAAAGGTAAACAAAGGTAATGACATTTCTAATATTATACAATCAACTATCAAGTCATAATTACAGCTGTAAGTGAATATACAAATTGTCAAACCTGTAACCGAAGTATGTAATGACAATTTATTGAACTACATAGTAAACCTGTTTGTCATCTGTTAACCTGTAACCGAAGTGGGTTGTCATACATATTAACATGATTCAAACCTCGGACATATTTAGACTTGTAGTATAGAAATCCACTACAACAAATTAAGTTGAGTCAAATTTGTATTACACATATTAAACAAATAAAATATCACAAGAAGTTTTCATGTATATGTAAACATCGGATAAGATAAAATGATTCAACTTTATGAAATTGATTTATACTTCAAAATTCATTACATGTTACTGTGATATTTTTTCAGCAAATTATGTGATGCAAATAGAGATTTAAATTTGTAGCTTTTATTGTGCATTATTTATGAATAATCATATGATTTGTATGCGTGCACTTAGTTTAATTTTTCAATGTTTTCAGAAAGTTTTCATGCATCAAATAAGGTTTTCTTTTTTCAATATTTGTAGAACTCAAGTTATAAATAACTTGCATGTTACGATAGCTAGATGTAAATTTAATTTGTTCAGATTTATATCAATCAATGGAATAACCAGTAACCACAACATCCATGGACTGGGTTATGATTTATTTCTTTCGATAAAAATCTACGATTGCAATTGCCCTACGTCTAACACCCATAGCTATAAAGATTTCTCAACTATACCCATAGCTATAAAGATTTCTCAACTATTTGTACATCTGATTGATCCTGACATATAGTATTGGTAAACAAATAATGTTTTGATACTGTATTTTTGACATTATCCAACGTTGGTTAGAATGCCGCATTATACACATATTATGGTGAATAATATAATTTAAAGTTTTATACTTTTTTCACATATGGTTAAGGTAGACATCTTATTTGGTTCATCAATGGAATGATAATAAAACTTAGATGCCAAACAAAACAAGGACATAACTTGCAAGCAGTCATAGCATTCAAGTCATATGATGTGAAATTTGATTCATCGTATAAAATCATAAAATGATACTGAGATTTGTAATTGCATCTGATTAACATGAATAATTACTCAATCCCAAATGGAAGCAATTATTTCATGTATATTTAATTATTTATTGGAATAAGTTTGCATAAAATAAACGTTAAAGTAGAAGAGTTTGATGCTCACAAGAAAAGATATTTTGATACATTAGTCTTATTATATAAGATTAGGGTATTCATTGTGCTATAGATCTCTCCGCTATATCGAAAATAAGCTTGACTAATTATTTACAAAAATTGAATAGCTTTTTAAAAATTAAAAAATAACAACAACAAAAACGGTCCAGATCCTATTTTAATTCGATTTTCTTTCTCAACCTCAAGTCAGTATTCATTTATTCTCATCAGTAAACCTGTAACCGAAGATATTCAGTTACGATGTTTAAATTTTAAAATAATTAACCATTACACAGTGATCTAAAATGTATAACATACATTCAATTTTGATTTACATTTTGAACTATATTACATATGATTTGAATGTAGATTTAAGGATCAACAAAGTCTGAATGCACAATGTGGTTGAATGCATGTTGTTGAATGCACAATGTTTGAATCCATGTATTTTGTCAGAAGTAACAGAAGTTACAGAACTATATGAATAGAATGCACAATATCAGACTAAGCTGCAACTACTTTATGAATTGCTACATATGAACTATATGAATTGAAAACAGCGATGGAAGATACTAACCATGGTGAAAATAGCGATGATGGAGACGGACTATCCATGTTGAAAATTGAAGATAATGGCAATTCACATTGATGTCCATGTACAAATTCTACATGGAAAATAAATTAGTTAGAGTATTATATGTAAAATCAAACAAATGCCGAGCTAGATTATTTTATGAATGCTAATATCACCTGCAAATGCATCATCATAATAGTAAACATCATCGACTGGTGAGAGTGCAACTATCTTCACTATCGCTATTTTTTCCAAAAGATAAAGTTTTTTGTCTCTTATCACTATCACGTGGAATTGACCTACATGATTTTGCTACATGATAATTCAAATGTGAAGTGCCATTATATCTAGAATCGCATGCAAATTGTTGACCACAGTAATTGCAAGCACATTTGTTAACTTTGGGATTAACATCTTTAGTAAAATGTTTCCATACCAGAGAAGGCTTTCTAGAAGAAGGCTTGCGATTCGGGTGTGTAGGTGGTTTTCCAACATTGATGTTTTCATCCCCGGTTTCCTCATCGTCCGCTTCTTCCACGTACTCATCATCGTCCATTGTTTCTCTAGAAGATCCACCTATTTCCACCTGTTTTACAAAACCAAATTGGTAACTATAAAGATAAACCATCCTACTTCATATTAAATACCAAATAGCAAAACATAACCAAAGCAAACAAAATAAATATAACTCACAACTGCCATCACAAAATATAGCACAACACAACAACACGGCCCAAAATCACTTAAACAAGAACATAGTAGTGTATGGTAGTAGGCTGGGTTGATGAGGAGGGTGGGTGGTGACAGTGGCACAGTAGGAAGTGTTTGAAGTATGTAAGTGTTTGAAGTATGGATGGGGTTTGAACTGGCTGTGCACTGGTGAAGTAGAGGTGAGTATTGCTGAAGTTTGAAGTGTTTGGTCAGTAATTGCAAGGTTGCATGGTAATGTAGTTGAAATGATGTGGATGATGTAGCAACTGTTTTGGCCAGAGGCACAGTTATGTGATGGAGCAGTTTCTCTGGTGATGTATGGAATGTATTGTAGGCAGTATATGAATGTGCACAATGTATCGGTGAGATGATATGAATATAACAATGAGATAACAGTATGAGAAGTTTGTATGTGGCCGGGTTGGTCGTATATATTAACAATGGGTATGTGGGTATGTTATCAGAAGTGTTGGATGGACAGAGGTAAGCGATCAAGTAGAAAGTGGTTTCAAATGACTACTATTTCAGGCTAAAGAAGATAACAGTTATGAGATAACGGTATCAGAAGTGTTGGATGGACAGATGACTACTATTTGTAAATTGTAATTACACAAAAAATCAAATAACCAGCATCAGGCTAAAGAAGATGAAATCATATATTACATCAAAAAATCAAATCAATATACTAAATTTCAGGTTGCACAGAAATCTAATACAATTACAGTCTAATACAGTCTTTTAGGTTAATAAAATTCAATATATTAAACCTGAAAATCAAATCAATATATACAGTCTTTTCAGGTTGCATAATTCAATATATAATAGTCTAATGGGAAGTTCGGAAGTTCCTAGTCTAATATAATTCAATATATTAAACCTGAAAATCAAATCAAATCAATGCATGAACAGAAATCGGGCTAAAGAAGATGAAATCATATATACTAAATTAATTAATCATGTATACTGATACAGAAAAATCAGAAAAATCATTTGTAAAAAATAAATCAAACTCATGTTTTTCCTTTTCCTTTTAGCATTCATCATTGCTCAAATCGACGATCTGGATCGATTGCAAAGACTAAAGAGCAAGGCGGCGGAGGATCGATTCGATTATGACAAAGGCGGCGGAGGATCGATTCGATTATGGCGGAGGATCGATTCGATTATGAAAGATTCAGTGATTATGATAGAAAAGTAGTAGACAACTATTTTATTTTTGGGAACAATTTCGATTTCTCTAAACTAAAGTACGAACTACGAAGATAGTGAATATCTCGGCTGTCGGCTGAAGTGTTGATTAGGGTTCCCCTAAAAATTTTGGGCCGGGTTGCGAATCGAATAATTGTTTTGGGTTTTAACGGTAATTTAAAAATTGGTTTCGGTTAACGGTTAACCGAAGTATAACCGTGGTTAACCGTTAACCGGACCAATTTTGAACGGTTAACGTCGGTCGGTTAACCTAATGTTCGGTTAACCAATATTTTCGGTTAAAGCGGTTCGATTAAGGTCGGTTCGGCTGGTTAAGTCGGTTCGGCCGGTTAAATGCCCACCCCTAATTCCCCACTAGAGCCAAGGTAATCTAAACCAAAGCTCTAATACCAACTGTAATGGACCGCGTCAGTGGGGTAACGCCCACCGTAGCATACAACAGTACCTGTGTTCTGCCTTTACAGCCAGCCTCTCGACTGCACCAACCCCGCAGGGACATGTAGGAGTAAGAGTCATCCGCTCGCTACCAAACCAAATGCGAGAACCCCCTATCATGCTGCACCCTCTAAGTGCATAGGCAGACACACATGTCGACTCAAACAATCCAAAATACATATAGTTATTGGGGTTAAATAAGAAAAGAAAGGAAAGAACAGAAACAAACTCAGAATCTCGCAGCGGAAGGAACAAGATATAATAATAAAATAACAGTTCATGAAGCATTTAAATAAATAAATTTGATTATTATTATACATCATAAATCAGAGTTACATACATATCAGAGATAATACAATAATGCAGCGGAAAATTAATACAGTAGTAGAATACAAATGATGTAATACCAAACTCCGTCTTCGTCCTCCAAAATAGATCTTCAACCTTATCTGAAATGCCCAGGCTGACCCGAGCGTAATGAAAAGACAAAACACTCGAGTCAGGACTAAAATATCTCATGTAAGTTAAATCGAAAAAGTAAATATGAGTGTGACGGCGTCGGAGATGTTTACGGGTTTTAGACACCTCTTATCCAGTGTTTAACGTGCGTGCATTAACTTAAGAGATGTTCGGGATTTCCATCTTCTAAGGATCCGTTAAACTATCTACTATATAATAGAATACGCTATATACAATAATGTCTATCATAAAGTAAAATATCAAACTATCATTAAGCCATGGCCCATTCCACCCTTAACACGTTTTTATTCCCAAGAGCATATACAAGACCGTAGTTTCCCCAAAACCGGAAGTCACCAGAGGGCAATCCATATACTAAAGGTACAAACCAAAATCGTAGTGGTCGCGAATAGGATAATCAGTATGACAAGGTACATGAGGCAATACCAACTAGGATACTAGTAGTTGCGTGATCCGGACTGATGTTGGGCATAGCAGCTACTACCCCAACACCGCGAAACAACACTCCCATAATCGAGGGGTGCACCCAAATCGAATCACAAAAGTAATAGACATGGTAACGAAGGAGTGTGTCCGCTAGAGATGGCGATCCTCAATGGCCCGGCGCGGCTCCTGTTTTAGTCATGTCAGGGGTCATCCAAAATCGTTCTCTTTCTTCAAATCAACACGTTCACCAAAACCATCCACTTCGTTCTGGATCAACACTCCGCGTATACTAGTTATTAAAGTGGTTTTCGGTATCGACAGAGAGTATGTCCATATCCGATCCCGGTCTCTTTAATAACTACGTATTATTACACTGATGGCTCTTTTACATTTCAAATCGATTCATAATTGATATCAAAATATCATATTCGCTTTAAAATCAAATCCATTTCAAATATCATCATATCTATTCAAGATGTAAGATTCCGTTTCAAAATCATTTTTCGCCTCAATATCTCATTTCGATTTCAAAATCATTTTCGCCTCAAAATCTCATTTCGATTTCAAAATCATTTTTTCGCCTCAAAATCTCATTTCGATTTCAAAATCATTTTTCGCCTCAATATCTCATTTCGATTTCAAAATCATTTTCGCCTCAAAATCTCATTTCGATTTCAAAATCATTTTCGCCTCAAAATCTCATTTCGATTTCAAAATCATTTTTCACCTTAATATCTCATTTCGATTTCAAAATCATTTTTCGCCTCAATATCTCATTTCGATTTCAAAATCATTTTCGCCTCAATATCCACAAAACGATTCACATAAACTCGAATTCCAAAATTTAAAATTTAATCAAATCTCAAATCATCAATTTCAACTCGATTTAGCTTCTCAATAAACCATTTCAAATTATCAATTTCAAATACATATTTGAACCACAAAATAAACAATTTCACTTCCAATATATTTCGAAACTTTAAATATTTCACATTTCAAAACAGTTCATATCTTTATATAAGAATATAAGATTCGCTTTAAAACTATTTCGTATTCAAATTAGAATATTCTTCAAATTAAACATCTGTATTAAGTAGTTTACTTAATTTCTGGAACAATTCCAATTCAATAAACTTAGATTAACATTCGGATTTCAAGAATTCATTTAAGTATTATATTCCAAATCAATTTCAGTTCAAATCCGATTCCAATCAATTTTATCTTCAAATTTAATTCAATAGTTTCAATTTAGTCCAATTCACAAATTTCTTTGAATTTCAATTAAATTCCAAGTTAATTAAATCTCAATTTCAAATTAATTTTCAATTCCAAACTCAAACTTGAAATATCATTTCATATAAATTTTCTTAGAAATATTCAGAGTTCGATTAAAAGTCCAATCTTTTAAAACAAATCAACTTTCGAAAATTTACGCTGTATTTCAAAATTTTTACTTAAAATCTAAACTTCAAATAATTAAACAATTTCATTTACCAAGTTTAAATTCCAACATCTCGAGCTTCAATTCAAAATAATTCGATTTCCATAAATTGGATTTTATTCTTAAAATCAATTCATTTAAATAATTTCAAAACAACTTTTTTTTTAAATCATTTAATTTAACCAACCCGGTGTTCGTATATAATTTTCTAACCTATGGCCAAGTGGGTAATTATTTCAATTAAATGTCAGGGATGAATATATATCACTTCAACCAATCACAGTGTCATATGTATGTATAACAGGATATATATAAGCAAATAAACATCCAAACATTTAAATATCAACCAATAGCATCCATCGAAATAAATCATCCAATAGACAATACAATTCACGGCAATTTCATAGTTATCAATATCAGGAAATTTAAATTTGACTATCAATTTTAATTTTCAACGGTGAATTTGAATGACAATCTATATGACAATTAAATTTTTATCAAACAACGACAAATAAATTCATATCACTTCATAATGTCAAATTTAACTACCATAAAGATATTCAGTACGTTGTGAGCGTTATAAAACACTCACCTTTGATTTATCGATGATTTAAAATCCAAATAAAGGCCCAAATTTGAACAGTCTCGAAATGCAGCCAAACCAGCTCCATAATGTCCGGAATTTCGATACGAACGCAACGGAGAAAACTGCGCGTAAATCCGAGCTCGTATGCAAAATTTATGCGAGTTAGAACATTTGACTTTTAATATAAATTAATTAATAAATAAATAAAGAGAAAACACGTACATCTCCTCCCTAATGAACAGCACGCAAGAAACCCATCACGCACGAAAAATAAAATGCACGCACGCCTATAACGTCGACCGGACGATGATCAGGATGTTCCCACGCGAGCGCCTCGTCTTGCTCCACCTACGCCAGAAGTTTCACATCACCAGTCGCCACCGTTTGCACGCAAATCGAGAAAAACGTGCATGCTTCCAAGTCAGATTTGGGCGAATCCGTGACGTAAAAGCATAGATCAACCGTATGGATTTGAAGAGCTCGCTGAGATCTACAACTTTGCTTTTGGAATTATTTGATTTCGTTGAACGGATTAAGAGATATTAAGGAAAGAAGTTCGAGCAATTCTGGCCATTGAATAGGTGGCGGCCATGAGATAGAATTAGGGTTTCTGGATTAAAATGACAGTAAAACTGTCTCGGTTTTGAGTGCGTATTTATAAAGTTAGGTCCAAAATCGTCCGAACTCCAATCGAGACGTGCCGCCAGGCGTTTATAAGGTTTTACCCATATTCCGAACGCAATGGAACTAGTCCCAAGGCCTAATTCAATCGTATGTGGAAGATAACTTTTGAAGTCGATTATTTTAATTAAATTCGACGTTAAATTTCTACGCGTTTCAAGCTCGCACGTCCAAATGACAAGTCTGATTGCTACGAAAATTGAAACCTTACAATAATTCACTGTTACGGATCCGATGAAACTGGTTTCGTCGAAATCCGAGACAGTTGTAAAAATGGCTATTTCTATTGTTTAATTTCAATATAAAATTCCCAATTTTAAATTATTAACTTTTAAATCAAATTTCAATTGTTGACAAATTTCATTTTTAATTTCACAGTAATTAATAATCTTTTACAGTGCAGTTTTCCATTATAAATCCAGTATAAAAGATTAAATTAGATTCAGCGTTCAATTATATTGTAATTCAAATTCAAGTTATCTAATTCCAATTGAATTCTTTTATTTCAATTTACACTTTCATTATTGAATCAACCATTTACTTATACATTATTATCAATAGTTTATAATTCATTTACTTTCATTTTCTTCAGCTATCATCTTATTTAAATTCACAGTAATATTAAATTACATTCATTTACGTTGATTTCAATATTATAACTTCAATATTAAATGTAACATTTTATTTATTTCGTTGTTTACAATCAAATTCAATTCGTTTCAATTACTTGTTACACTCAAATTTAAATCTTTACTTACGTTCAATTACAAGTTAACATCTTTATCAAATTACAGTTTCAATTATTATCTGATTTCAATCAACTGTAATATTAAGTTACATTTATTTATATTAGTTTCAATAACATAAACTTCCACTATTAAATCTACCATTTTATTTATTCTTTGTTTACAATCATAACCAATTGGGTTTACAATCAAATTCAATTCATTATTTACATTCAATACAAGTTAACATCCATATTTAATTTACAAATAAGTTATTTCAGAATTCAGTTTTGCATTTTAACTTGTAATTCATATTTAACAACACAAAATTTTATTTCCTTCGGATTTTTATCCAAATTTTTTATTTTAATTCGTATTTTTAAAGTGTTAAAAATACGGGTCATTACAATCTTCCTTGGAAAACGAAAGCAGTCAATCAAAGATCTATATCTCCTTTCGATCTTGTCAGAAGGTAGTTAACCTTTCGATGTCATCGAAAGGAGATGTTGATTTGTTTTACATTCTTTAGATGCTTTCGGCCTCCTAGGTTGATATTCTTCTTATGAAAACCCTTCAAGGAGAATGTATCATCCAAACTAGTTTATAAATAAGAGCTGATTTAATATGCCATGGAACCATATTAAGGACTAGTTTCAAGTCGTATTCCCCTTTTTGTTGCTTGAGCCAAGAAAAAGAGGACAAGACTCGTAAAAATGTCTAAAAGCAGTTCTGTGGCATATACTCGAAATAAACAAAGAAGACAAGAAATAAATCATATATGATCAGCCGTTAATGTTATATTAACGCCTAATCATGATCATCCCCAAATTCCAAGTCGGTCACAAGCCACAATTCCCTTTATTTCCCCATGATGAAGTTTGATACAAAATGGTCAAAATTAAAGAAAACAATCCCCCATTCGATTTCTAAATTAGGGTTACAATGTAGTGAGCAGAAGCAATAGCAGTTGAGTAAGAGAAGAATGAGAAGAAAATCAGATCCCGAAACTGGACCCCTTGGGTCCAATTTATAGATGCAGGTGGCCTTCCCTTCGGCTTCATGCCTTCGACCGGGATGAAAGGTCACCTTTTATATGCAGTTGCAAACCTGTCAACCTTAACTAAAGGTTTTTCCACTGTACATCATTATGGACCTTTGAATGTTATCGGAGGGCCTGTATTCATGAACCTTTCGTCTTTTCCAGAAGGTCTTTCTTCTTTTTTTATATGGTATTGTGAACCCTTCGACCTTGTCGGAAGGTTGCTCCCTTGTTTGACTGTTATCGAGAGCTGCACATTTCTTAAATGCCGTCGGAAGGTTGCCATTCATTCTCCTTTGACCTATGAATGCTGCCTTTATCTTAAACCTTTTAACATTGTTGAAAGGTACTAAGTGGGCGTTCCAACCGGTCCAAAAGGCTTATTATGCTTTTGAAAAGGTCATTCTAGGATTGCATGTCCTTGCCTTGACTTCTTCGTCCTTTTCGGAAGGTAAGGACTCTTTGAATGTCGAGGGATGAAACCCTTCACCTCCTCCGAAAGGTTTGGGACTGCTGCAAACTGTTATCCGCATTCCTTCGACTCTTTCGAAAGGTTAGTGTGAACTTCCTTTCTCTAGTCTTTGTTTTATGTCGAATGGTTTCATAACCATTTTCCTACTTTTTCTGGGTGGTGCTTAGTGGTTCTTTCCTTCATGCTTGCGGAAGCTTCATTCTGAGGACATCATGTGCTTCTTCTTTACTAGCATTGTACAATCCTTTCGGCATCGTTGGAAGGTGATTTCTTCTGATGTTCTTCATCTTACGCGAAAGGTTTCCAAAATGACTTTTTTATCTTCATTTATATTTTATGGCTAACATTTAGCCCCCCTTGTATAAAGAAGGCTTTTGTTCTTTAGGACAAAGATTCCAGGATTGTCAAATTACCCCTGCATTCCTGCAACACATCTAATAATATTCACGTGGTTAGTTCATATATCTTTTCAGTTTGGTTGACCTTCAATTCTAACTTTATTTTAGGGAGGGATTCATCCTTTGGACATTTAGAACTAAATAGTAATTATTTCCCATTTAGCCATGAATGATGGAAGTTTCTTAGCAATAGAATGTTAGAAGACCATGAATGGATAGTTTAGGAGCTCGTGACTTGCGACATTAAAGGCCGGGAATTCTAGATCAAATAATAATAGGGAGACAAGAATCGCCTTGATCATCATAATAGGAGGCCTTATATCAATCCGGTAATGATGAGAGAGAACCAAAATACCAATTCGATCATCCGTTCTGATGTAAATGTCCAGGAGATTATTTTTGGTTGTAAAGGTTAAAGGTTTGGATGACTTGTTTTGTCATTCAATAACAGAAGACCATAAGGCTGTTCCTGGTGATAAGCAGCAGAAGAACAGAAATGCACATCTTGATAATGAGTAATAGAAGACCAGAAATCCAACTTGACATCGATAATGGAAATCCAGAAAACCGTTTCTGATAATGAGTAATAGAGGATCAGAATATCCCTTCTTGATATTCGATAGTAGAAGTCCGGAACATCATTTTAGATAGCTAATGATAGAAGTCCGGGATGCCACTTTCAGGACATCATTTCTGATAATTGATAATATAAGTCCCAGAATACCATTTTTGGTAACTAATAATGGAAGACCAGAATACCATTTTCGGTAATAAAAGACCAGAATACCATTTCTGGTAATTAATAATAGAAGTCCCAGAATACCATTTCTGGTAATTAATAATAGAAGACTAAAATACCATTTCCGGTAATAAAGGACCATAATACAATTTTTGGTAATTAATTAATAATAGAAGACCAGAATACCCATCTGGCAGAGGTTTACGAAGAGAAGTTAGGGAACTCTTTCTAATTTTGTTTGATGAATGTGCCATCTTCAGGCTTTGAGGACGTCATGCATGCTTTTGCTTTCTCGAGTCCGAGTTTTCTTTGTCCATTTGTTATTTGTTTTGGCCTATTTCAGGCGGGATGCAGTCCACCATATATGACATCAATTCTATTTTGGGGTGGACTTAGGCTTAGTGGGTCCTTGTCTCTGATCACATTCACAGCATTACCACAGGTTTTCTTGCTTCAGCGTCTGACAGGAAAGTTGGTTGCAGATTCTTCACAAACTCCTTCAGCTGCCCTTCTCGAATTAACTTCTGAATTATTCCAGCCAGTACCTTGCACTCGTTGGTTCTGTGACCATTCGCCTTGTGGTAGGCACAATATTTATCTCCTTTTTTCCGTTCAGGGTAATTTCGGGCTTTGAACGAAGTAGGGAAATTGACCTTGTCTTGGGTCATTGCATATATGTGAGAAATCGGTCGGTTTAATGCCACCACGTTAGTATTAGCATCCTCCCATCTACCTCTTTTAAGAATCCTTTCCGGGCCGAATTTATCACTGTCCTTCTTTTGATTTAATTTTTTCTTTGAATAGTACAATTCATCCATCCGAATGAATTTGTGAGCTTGAAAATGGAAGTCTTGTAAATCCCGGCATCCATAGATAAACCACTCCTTCCAGAAAGGAGAATTGACTATAAGACCCGAGTGAACAGCAATGAGCTTGTTTCTATCATTCATGCCTTTGGCTTTCAAAGCTTCGATGTTGAACCTCTTCAAGTAATCTCATAATGACTCACCATGGTTCTGTCTGATATTAGCGAGTACTGTATAGTCAATAGAGGGGCCCTTGCATATGCAAAACTGAGTAGAGAATTCATAGGAGAATTACTTCCAAGAATAGATCGTGTTCTCACGATACTGTCGGTGCCATTTATCAGTAGCTCCTTGTAGTGTAACCAGAAAAAGCCAACATCTTACAGCGCCAGAAGCATTGTATAAATCCATCCGACTGTCAAATGCCATCAAATGGTCATCTGGATCAGATGTCCCATGATATTTCATGGTAGGGACCTTTACATGAGATGGGATAGGTGCTGATAATATTTCATCAATGAAAGGGGCAACACTTTCGTTGTCATTTACTCTCTCATCCTCAGTTCTCTTACACTTGACATTCAATAGATCCTTCACAGCCTTCTTTGTTGCGTCTTTGAGTGGACCTCACTGTTCAAGTAGTTCCTTTTATCTGGTTTGTAGCCATCTGAAGTTGAACTTGTAGAACAATCCTTTTTTTCCTCTTGGACTCTTCCTTAATAGTTTGCCTTCAGCGGAAGGCAATCCTTCCTTTTAGACGAGGAAATATTAACTTTACTTTTTACGGCATCTGTGTTGATTTCCAAATTTCTTCTCGGGGAGACAACTTCCTCTCCTGCCATAGCAGCTTTCATAGATGATCGGTGAGATAGTACTTCATTCAGGAGATCTTTCATCTCTGCCATTTTCCATTCTAAATATGCAATTTTAGCAATGTGTTCCTCTGGCTGAAGATTTTGAGTTGGATCCAGTTGTGGAGACAGTCGAATCTGAGTTTGTGGTGGAGTTGGTTGAGCTGGGGAGGAAGACTGCCCTTGTTCCCAGGGTTAAAACATGGTGAGATGTTTTCCTCCAGTGAATTTACATGTTCGCCGCTTTCGCTGACGGTAGAAAGCCTTTTTGATCTCATTTTCGCATACAACAAACCAAATTTCCGCAATTAGTTGTACTAATATAGCAAGTCGGAGGTTCAAGCCTTCCTTCTAGCGCCAAAAATGTTAACAAGGATTCTTGTTAACATCCCCAATGCTTTGTATAAGATAGTTTTACATGGGCTCAACTTTGTGGTTGAGTGAATTCACGTCTTTTGAATAAGATGACTAAGTCGGAAAGTTTTAAGGTCTTAGTTGTAACATTAGCCTGGGATGAACAATATCCAAAGGTTAGAAATTGTTTACCCCATCTATGAAATTGAGTGGAAAATTAGCTTGCTTTTAACTATATCGAAGGGTTGAGGTTTTGTTTAAACCTTACGGTTTGACTGGAACGATTGGGTTATTAAA
Source organism: Allium fistulosum (assembly GCA_030737815.1). Taxonomy (NCBI): domain Eukaryota; kingdom Viridiplantae; phylum Streptophyta; class Magnoliopsida; order Asparagales; family Amaryllidaceae; genus Allium; species Allium fistulosum. The sequence continues at coordinate 406,193,384 of CM060904.1, read as the reverse complement.
CCTTCTACCTTGGTCGGAGGGTTTAAGAAATCATCTAAACCTTTAGACTTGGTCACTATGATTATACAGCTTTCGACCTTGTTACCTCATTGAGTTTCATCTTCCTTGGAAACCGAAAGCAGTCAATCAAAGTTCTATATCTCCTTTCGATCTTGTCGGAAGGTAGTCAACCTTTCGATGTCGTCGAAAGGAGATGTTGATCTGTTTTACATTCTTCCGATGCTTTCGGCCTCCTAGGTTGATATTCTTCTCGTGAAAACCCTTCGAGGAGAATGTATCATCCAAACATGTTTATAAATAAGAGCTGATTTAATATGCCATGGAACCATATTAAGGACTGGTTTCAAGTCGTATTCCCCTTTTTGTTGCCGGAGCCAAGAAAAAGAGGACAAGACTCATAAAAATGTCTAAAAACAGTTCCGTGGCATATACTCAGAATAAACAAAGAAGATAAGAAATAAATCATATATGATCGGCCATTAATGTAAAATTAACGCTCGATCATAATCATCCCCAAATTCCGAGTCTATCACAAGCCACAATTCTCTTTATTTACCCACGATGAAGTTTGATACAAAATTCGAGAAACCAATCCCCCATTCGATTTCTAAATTAGGGTTACAATGTAGTGAGCAGAAGCAATAGAAGTTGAGTAAGAGAAGAATGAGAAGAAAATTGGATCCTGAAACTGGACCCCTTAGGTCCTATTTATAGATGTAGGCGACCTTCCCTTCGGCTTCATGCCTTCGACTGGGACGAAAGGTCGCCTTTTATACGCAGTTGCAAACCTTTCGACCTTATTGAAAGGTTTGTCCACTGTACATCATTATGGACCTTTGAATGTTGTCGGAGGGCCTGTATTCATGAACCTTTGGAAAAGAGTCTTTCTTCTTCTTTTTTATATGGTATTGTGAACCCTTCGACCTTGTCGGAAGGTTGCTCCCCTGCTTGACTGTTATCGAGAGCTGTGCTTTTCTTGAATGCTGTTGGAAGGTTGCCCTTCATTCTTCATTGACCTATGTATGCTGCCTTTATCTTAAACCTTTTGACACTGTCGAAAGGTACTAAGTGGGCGTTCCAACCGGACCAAAATGCTTATTATGCTTTCGAAAAGGTTATTATAGGATCGCATGTCCTTGCTTTGACTTCTTCATCCTTTTTGGAAGGTAAGGACTCTTTGAATGTCAAGAGATGAAACTCTTCACCTCCTCCGAAAGGTTTAGGACTGCTACAAACTGTTATCCGCATTCCTCTGATACTTTCGAAAGGTTTAGTGTGAACTTCCTTTCTCTAGTCTTTTTATTTATGTCGAATGGTTTCATAACCATTTTCCTACTTTGTCTAGGTGGTGCTTAGCGGTTCTTTCCTTCATGCTTGCAGAAGCTTCATTCTGAGGACATCATATGCTTCTTCTTTACTAGCGTTGTACAATCCTTTCGGCATCGTCGGAAGGTGATTTCTTCTAATGTTCTTCATCTTATGTGGAAGGTTTACAAAATGCATTCTTCATCTTCGTTTATATTTTATGTTTAACAATAATTAATCTAATTTATAATATTTTTATAAATTTAAAGCAACATTAACTATCCAAAAGATAATTAATCAAATTTAGAATCTTTTTATAAATTTAAAACAACATTAATTATCCCAAAAGATAATTAATCAAATTATAACTTCTTTTATAATTTTTTATCAATATTTATCCTTTAATTTCAAAATTCCCAAAATATTTGAAAATATAGTTTAAACGACTATCAAAAACACGACCAAACATTTACCTTCTAGAAATACAAGCTTAAGTTCAATACACAACAAGGGTTTAAGGGGTTGGTATTTCATAAGTGATGGTACATCGATAATCGCTGTAATGACACTTACACAATCAAACAGTATGTCATCAATATTTTTAACCGAACAACAATATAAGTGACATAAGAATATAAGTAAATTAATATTAGCGAGAACCCATAGGATCTCTCTACAAAAGTGCCCGGTAAATCATACATATGTATGTGTATTTCAGAGTGTTTCATAGCGACCTATTCACTAAATACACTCCGACTTTCCTTTTTTACCCCTACAACACAATGGTTATGTTTGCCATCCGTTTGTCGAGCAGGAACTTAAAATCCAAACAAACAACCAAACAACAATATAAACTATCATCCAAGCATTAAACAATAATTAATAGCAACATAGATATCATATAGTTTATATGAAGTTGGGTAAACTCACAGAAATTCCAATAGACGCTTTCGCGTTCTGGTTTGGTCTGGATATACATATAAATGATTATTGGGAATAATCATTGGGACGTATTTGTAAAATTTTTGAATTTCTATACAAATTATTGTTATGAAAAATGATTCTAATTTATTTATATTATATAATGTTCTGAATATTTTAATCGATCTGTTTATTACTTTGTATTAATATTGTACACATCAAAAAATTTCAGTTCAGATCCTCAAAGATAATAAAGATGTATCAGTGTTGGTATAAAGATATATTCACATTAGATCGCCCTTAACCAGCCGTATCCTCCATGTTATTAGACGACATTACTTGTAATGTTCTTTAATAACATGGGTATAGCGGTGGGGTCATTACAGCTCGACGTTTGATTTTAGCCGAAATTTCCACTTGCTCCTAATTTGACGAAACCAGTTCCAATGCGTAGCTAACGCTTCTACGAGTCCAACGCAACTGACCACGTCCTAATCAGATCTCCTATAGGCAGGATATTAGTTTCATAAGTGTTGAGATCAAAAAATAATTAATCACTTAAATAATTAGTTAATCCCTAAATTACCCAAATGAACTTCATTTCCTCCAAAATCAGATGCGTGCACAAGTACGTGCTTGTACACCATGAAGCCCAATTGTTGATAACTTCCATCCACTATTCCTGCACCATCTTTCAACGAAATCAACCATCGCTTCCTCCGACGTACTCCTCATCGCACGAGCTTCAAGCCAATCACCACGAAAACCCGTCCACACCTACCCATCAAAATTTAACCTACTGCCTAGGTCACGACACACCATATGTCACGATTCACAACTCAAAACCGCACCACCCCAGAATGACGCCTCGGTCATCTCTTGCCATAACTAGACCAATGCCGCTCACCATTCGAGCCAACATTGCCTAAATTAAACATCACGCCAAACCCTAGCTCACTGACGAAATATGGAGCAACTCAAATCGATGCCGCACCCTCCACTATGCATATGAATTTGTAGATCCACTCAATACGATCACAAAGAACTTGGTTTTGTATTTTGTCATTGATTAAATCATTGATTTTGATTTTAGAAGTTGCGGTCACTTTTCCTTGTTAGCTAGAAAATAAAAACAAGAAAAGGAAGGAAATCAAAATGTATAATATGGTGAGGTGTTGAATTATTTTGTCTAATTTTAAAAACAAGGCCAAATCCTTATTCCACAAGTTAAACCAAAATTTTAAGCAAATAAAGATTCTCAAGTTAAGAAAACATTCCAAGCAAGCCATCATATCAAGTCATTTTCAAAATTTTAAATTTGGATTTTGGTTTAATTTAAAAATGTTTTGAAAAGAAGTTTTTGCGGTATCCCGCTACACAATATTCTATTTTCGTATGAACCGCGAACGACAAAAATAAAAATACGATCATGCACCACAATGCGACACGATCACAAATTGGCAATAAAATGCACAAATTCATTTATTCTGTGAAATTCCAAAAATACCATCGTTTGCCATAGAAGACGTCAAACTATAATTTAAATATTTTTCAAATTAAAAATTATGGAAAAAATCTATAAATCAAATAAAAAACACTGCCATAAAAATCAAGTGGTTTTATTAAAAATTATTTTCTTGTTTTTAACTCAGACTGTTTATTATTTTAAATAAATTTACAAAAGAAGTTCACCATTATTATTTACTAATTAAAAGGAGTTAATTAAGGTATTAAATCCATTTAATTAATATTTAATTCACAATTAAAAATATTTAAATATATTTGAATTCAAGTTATTCAAATCACTATATTTACATTCAAGTTATTCATCTTTAAAGATCAATTATTTAAATATTTAAAATGAATTAAACATGAATAATTAAAATGATATAATCCCGGCATGTTACATTCTCCCCCTTAGAAGAATTTCGTCCTTGAAATTCCCAACAGAAGAAAATGTCTCCAAATCCTTAAGTTTAAAAAACTATTAGTTAAAATGAGTTATTAAACTTTTAAAGTTCCTTATGTTACGAAAAAATTTGGCGACACCTCATTTACATAGCTAGATTCGAAAAATTACAACTCGCCACAACTGGCTCAAATCAAAAAATAAAACAAAAGCCAAGTGGCCTCCCATGTCTGAGGCATAAAATCATCAATCCATTTTCAATTTCTAAATCTACAACATACCTTTTTTGCGTTTGATTTTTAATTTTTTGCAACCTCACCACCACGATGCAAATGCAAGTGCATAAGAAATCCAATAGCAATATCTTGCATCCCCGTACTTATCTTGTACTTACATAATTCAAAGGAGAATCATGCTGACAAAGAGCAATACACTAGCAACATAAACAGTATCACAACCATATGCAACAAAAGTACATATGATACTCTGTAATAAAATACTATGCATCCAATCCTTTTCAAAAGATAAATTTTGAACTAAATGCCTGGGCTTTCATATTCAAAATATATTTTAAAATTCCTCCAAAGAAAAATATGTCAAAACTAAAATCAAATATGATAAGGAGGGGGCTCCTCCTATTGAAGCATGGTATAACTCTAGAATCAAAACAACATGGAGCATCCGATGGTATTCCTGTTCCTCCAAACAACAACTAGATTAAAAAAATATACCCGGCGAGTCTTCCAAATTAGAAAAACCTCCAATCATCCAACTTTAGTCATAACGAAAATATTTGAAAAATCACTTCACAAAAATTCTTTTCAAATATCCTAAAATAAAAATACTTGACCAAAATTTTCAAAATAATAATAATATTATTTCTTTCATAAATTCTTTCAAAATCGTTTTATTTTTCAAATCCATTGGGATTTGAGTCCTAATGGACGACTTCTTTATAAACCATAGTCTATAAAATCACACTATCAATCAAATCAAATTCCATAAATGAATAAATGAACACTTAACATCATCTAAAATGTTAAATGACTAGTAAACAAGATTTAGAATTTTGTTCAGGTTTACAACTTTCTCGATTGTCCAAAGATATAGATAATTTTCAAAACGTACCATTACGGTGATCAACCTCGGGATATTGCTTAGAAGATTATCTAGCCTCCCATAAAGAAAATTGAAAATCAATCCCCAAACTTTCCTAAGCCACACAACAATTTATACAAATACACTTAAGCCTATATGATGTACACAATCATCCGTATGTAATATTTGATCTGATCGCTTACTCGGATACATAAACTTTACTTTCGAACTAGTATCACTCACTCGACCTCCTTAGTGCGGACTCCGATCAGGTTCCTTGATTAGAAACATCCGTTCACCTTGCATAGCCATATACTATGATAGAAAACCTCAATATCATATCAAGAACCTAAATTAAGTGTTCAGTGACAAAAATCAAGTGAGAAATCTTTTAATCAAACTAGTGTGAATCACCTCAAATCTATGCACTCAAATCCTAGATCGAGAACCATGCAAATAAAATGACCTACATATAACTTACGTACTTAATTTTATTGGTTTCTTAACTATATCAACTTTTTCTAAACCATTTTCAATTTTTCATTTATAGTATTCATTCAATATTAAAATTATTTATGGATTACTTTATAAATTTTCACTAAAGTTTATAAACATTTTATAAAGATATTTCTTTATAAAACATCAACTAAAAACTTACTCCACTTTATTTATATTCATAATACTCTTCTACATCCTAAGAGTATATACCAAATGTCAACTTTATTTTATTTATTTATTATTTGTTTTTTAAAATTCAAATGAAGGCCCAAACAAAGTATGGTCTTTAAAACTAAGTTACTACTTAGACTATTTACCTTAGAGTGTTCATAGGAAATATGTTTACTTAGTAGGCCTAATATCATCAAATAGTTTACATAACTTAGTGTTAGTACCTTAGGTTTTGATGATCACAACTACAGAACATTATATAAAATATATATACTAATGTTTTATCAATATGTATATAGTATATAGTGCAGGATATTAGACGGGTGTTGACTAAGAAGACTGTACCTATCAAGAGTAGATTTAAGATGATGATAATTGAAAACTCATGAGTATTGAATGGTAAGATTTCAAGATCCAGATAACTTATAAAGTCACAGAATTTATGCTAAAACCTCGATAGCACTTCCTTGATCTCTCTCGCCTTCTCTAATTTTGTTTTGAATTATTTTTCAAATATCTTGGTTTTAAAATAATGTTTCAAAAAGTTTCCTAAAATGATTTTCAATCTCTTATTCTTACAAAAATATTATTTTAATATTTCTAAGTTTATGTATATATTGCATTTTTGTTTATACTTTAATAAGTTATAATTATACTAATTTTTATATACATTATTGAATACTATTATTAAATCTTTCAAAATTATTATATAAAGTTTTATTAAGCTATATTTTGAGTAAAATTTGTATAAACTATATTTAAATGATTCTACAGAGTATAAAATTATTTTACAAAGCAACGGATTTTCAAAATAATATTTTTAAAGTGTTTTCAAAATACAAAGGGATATGTCGACATATCCTATCCATTTATGTCGACATAGTGGTCGTACTTTTCAAAATTCAAATTTGAATGGAAGTGTCTTTTCATCGTATCTCTTTGCGAATGGACATGACCGTTGTTTCCCTATATATATCCGACTTCCAAACAAATTTATAACAACTACTTTCTTATATTTCTCTCCTTTTTTTATTCTCTTGTTTTCTAAATGAAATTCTACTCAAATTCTTCTCAAATTCAATCAGAATCAAATACAAAGTCCATTGATTTGATTCTATATTGCTTACACATTGATCTCTCTCTACTCTCTCACTCAAATCAAGAACATTGTGCTATTCAAGAGGTTATAGGATCATTTGTACTCAAGATAAAAAAACTGAGTCTGTAACTCTATCAAATCATACTCTTATACTTTGTGGTGTGATTGGTGTCCCTGAAATCCAAGTGAGTGTGATTGTAGCCCATAAAATCAATTGGGTGTGCTTAATAGCCCATAAATCTAGTGGGTATGCTTGTAGTCCGAAAATCAAGCGACTCTACCTAGAGGTCGGGATTCTATAGGGTGTGTCTCGTAGCCTTGAGATCAAGATTGTATTTGCACTTACTAGATGAAAATTAATCTGTACGAGGAATTGTGCGTGACTGGAGGTAGGGTAACTCCAAACAAGTATAAAATCCTAGTGTGTTCTTTCCTTTTTACTTTTACTATATTTAACTTTATTTGCACTTTGATTCTGTGATTATTAATTACTTCATTCCATGAAGAATCTTTAAGAATTTGAAAAATATTCATATAATCCATAAACACTATTCACCCCCCTCTAATGTTAATTTAGCCTTAAGATCCCTATTCTGTTGACTCACATTTGGTATTGGAGCATTGGTTTTCAAAGTATTCATAGTTTGATTTTTGAAAAAGTTTCAATTGTAATTTTTGATAATATTTTTAACACTATTCTTAGAAAGATAATTTGAAAAATCATCATAATATTGTTTCATAAATTTGCATCTATTCATTATAAAAAATCACCGATCTTTTGAAAAGATGTGAATTGCAGGAATGGATGTTTTACATGGCTTTTGATGAACAGACACCTGATGGTCAAACTCTACAGATCAAAAAGGACAAATGGATATTGGATAGTGGATACTTAAGACACATCACTGGAAATCTGGAGATTTTGAAAGTAGTTTACAAAGATGGTGGATCGGTAAATTTTGGAGACAACTCTAAACGATATGTGATTGGCATCGGCAATGTCGGTAATTCTAAAACTCTTACTTTTTCTAATGTTTTGTTAGTTAGGAATTTAAAGCGTAATTTGTTAAGTGTTAGTCAATTGTGTGATAAAGGTTTCAAAATTAAATTCATAAAAGATAAATGTCATATTGAAGATAATGAGTCAAACATTATCTTTGAAGGTATTAGGAAATGAAACATCTATATATTAAATATGGAAATCTTAAATGATAATTTATGTCTTTTGGCTGATCAAGTGATCCTTGGATTTGGCATAAATGATTTGGTCATTTGAATTTCAAACTAATATCTAAAATTTCTAAAAATGATCTAGTTAGAGGTCTTCCCAAAATGAATGTTGAAGTTAATAATTTATGCGATGCGTGTTAATTAGGAAAACTTAGAAAAAGTTCTTTTAAATAAAAAGCTATGTTTTATACCTCTCAACCTCTTAAACTTTTTCACTTAGATCTTTTCTATCCCTCACAAATACAATCTATAAATCACAGTAGATATGTATTTGTAACTGTAGATGATTATTCTAAGTTTACTTGGATGATTTTCTTAAAATTTAAAAGTGATGCTTTTGAAATATTTAAAATCTTTATTAAACGAATTCAAACTCAAATGACTAGTAAAATTAAAACTCGAAGTGATCACAGTGGAGAATTCAAAAATGAAAATTTTGAGAAATTCTGTAATAAGAATGGTATAACTCATAATTTTTCATTTCCAAGAACACCACGACAAAATGGAGTGGTAGAACATAAAAATAGGATGATTCAAGAATGCACTAGAACTATACTAAATAAAAGTAATTTACCTAAAAAAATTTGGGCTGAAGCAGTTGGTACTGTATGTTATATATTAAATAGAATTTTAATAAGACCATTAACTAATAAAACACCATATGAATTATTCTATAATAAAAAGCCTAAGTATCATACTTCAGAATTTTTGGTAGTAAATGTTTTATATTAAATAGTAAAGATATTTGGATAAATTTTGATGCTAAGTCAAATAAAGGAATCTTTATCGGATATTCAAATAGAAGTAAAGCTTATAGAGTTTACAATACTAGAACTAATACTATTGAAGAGACATTACATGTCTCATTTGATGAAAATTTTAAACTTCATAATTCAAATATTGATGAAAAAGAAAATACCGATAACCCAAACGAAATTGGTAATTAAGAGATTACCGAAAACGAAAATGATAATAATTAAGAAAATTCACATCAAAATAAAAGAACAAGATACTTGATAGATCATCTCATAAAGAATATACTTGGACATATTGAATCAGTTGTTAAAACTAGAAATCAACTCAATAAAATGAGTAACGTTGCTTTTATTTCAACTATTGAACCTAAAAATCCAAAGGAAGCATCACCTAATGATTCATGGATTCTTGCTATGCAAGAGGAATTGAATCAATTTACAAGAAATGATTTATGGGAATTAGTCCTAAGACCCGAGGATAAATTCATAATTGGAACTAAATGGGTATATAGAAACAAAATGAATGAACAAGGTGAGGTTGTGAGAAATAAAGCTCGATTAGTTGCACAAGGTTATTGTCAAGAAGAAGGAATAGATTTTGATGAAATCTTTGCACTCATATCAAGATTAGAAGCTATACGAATTTTACTTGCTTTTGCTAATCATAATAATTTTATGTTATATCAAATGGAAGTTAAAAGTGAATTTTTAGATGGTTTTATTAAAGATGATGTATATGTAGAATAATCCCCACTTTTTGAAAATGCAAAACTACCTAATCATGTTTACAAATTAAAGAAGGCTTTGTATGGTCTGAAACAGGCTCCAATAGCTTGGTATGACAGACCTAAATCCTATCTATTACAATCAAATTTTGAAATAGGCAAAGTTGATAGTACACTTTTTATTAAAAGAGATAAAAATGATATTCGATTAATACAAATATATGTAGATTATATCATTTTCGGATCTACCTACAATAAACTAAATAAGGAATTCTCAGAAATAATGACTAAGGAATTTGAAATGAGTCATATGGGAGGACTAAATTATTTTCTAGGATTACAAATAAAACAACTAAGTAATGGAATTTTTATTAGTTAAGAAAAATATGCTAAAGATTTGGTTAAGAAATTTGGTATGTCAAATACCAGTGGTAAACCAACTCCCATGGAAACTAATGAAAAACTAAATAAAGAAGAAAATTTGAAAGATGTAAATCAAAAATTATATAGAGGAATGATTGGATCACTACTCTATATAACTGCGATTAGACTTGATATAATGCATAGTGTTTGTCTCTGTGTAAGATATCAATCTTTACATAAAGGAACTCATTTAAAATCCATAATTTTTTTTTGAAATATGTAAACAACACATTAGACTATGGACTCTTTTACCTAAAAGATGACCCCTTTGAATTAATTTCATACAGTGATGCTGATTTTGTTGGTTGCAAATCAGACCGAAAAAGTATAAGTGGAACTTGTCACTTTTTAGGACACTCTCTGATTTCCTGGTATAGTAAGAAACAAAACTCTGTGTCTCTATCAACGACAGAAGCAGAATATATTTCATAGCATTAACCTGTTCACAGGTTATCTATATGCAACAATCGTTAAATGATTTTGGTTTAAATTTTACTAAATCACCAATATACTATGATAATGCAAGTACGATCAATCTCTCTAAAATCCAACTAATTATGCTAGAACTAAACATATGGATATAAGACACCATTTTCTAAGAGATAATGTAAATAAAGAAATAATATCACTTGAATTTATAAACACTGAAAACAAATAGCTGATATATTAATGAAACCATTGAATCAAACATCTTTTGCTAAATTAAGAAGAGAGTTAGGAATTTGTTCTCTATCGGAAATATAAAAGTAATGAAGTAAAAATTACAGAATATAAAGAAAAATAAAATAATCAACATAATACTATGTATGTCAACATACCCGAACCTCCTATGTCGACATATAACGGTAATTTCTGTTTTTTAAATTTCCCTCTAAAATTCAATTTGGTGGTTATATAATAACCAAATTTCGACTTTCTTCTTCATTTTTCTATATTCTCTATATTTTAAACTTCTAAAACAAATAAACCATGGCATCCTCTAATCCCAAACGTTCTAAAGAAAAGAATTCATTATTTTCCTTCCCTTCTCCTACCTAAGGCCCCTTCCAAACACTATTATGGCCAAGATCACTAAAATGGAGGGTGAAATGAAGAATATTTTGCAAATGCTCATTGAAATTCAAGTGGTGCAACTTCGTATGACCAAAGAACAAGAAAAGAAAAGCAGAAATCTTTGCAATTTACAAAAATATCTATTGGATAATCCTACGGATCCAATAGTTATTGAAGATGGTTCTGCAAATTTATCTATTCATAACCCCATTCAAGGAAGTGATGAAGAAGTAGAAGAAGAGGAAGAATACATGAAGGAAGATGACGAAGTCCGATGTGTCGGAGAAGTATGTTGTAACACCCCGTAAAGTTTAATAATAAATTAAAATGTTAATAAGAATAAAAATGTAAATTTACATAAAAGGATGAAATCATAAATTTTTACAAATGAAGGAATTTGGAAAATCTGACTTTTACATTGTGTCTAGATTTTTCTAGCCCAAATTCATATATAATTTATTAGAAACAGACAGCGTATGAAAAAGATACGGAATGTTTATTGTAGTGTGCATTTTGCGTTTTGCGCATATTTTGGGAGTAAGATTAAAGATTAAAGAAAGAGTTAAGAAGACTTATTTGTTAATAAATAAGTTTAATATGTGTAGGTTGACTATAAGAAAAGAAAAAAAGTATAATGATGAGTATACATTTAAAAAGAAAATAATGAAAGACAAAAGCATGAGTGGCACAGTGGTAAGACATGTGCACTCCAACTAAGTGACTTGGGTTCGAGTCTTGTAGAGTACATATTTTTATGAGCACATTTCAACCATATATAAATGTATAAGAAGGTAAAAGACTAACATAAAATAAGTATTTAAACAAACATATTAACCAATAGGGGTATTTATTACCAAATACAAAAAGTTCATATGTTTATGAAACATTCATTAAAAGAAGAGAAGGAATATGTGTCAGCTTATTCACATATATATGCAGGGTTCTCTTCCAGGTTTAATAATTCAAATGTGATTATGTATTATTGATTAAGGGTAGAAAAGAGAAAATTATGTATAAATATATATAGTTTTGTATATATATGTATTTATGTATTTCTGCTTAAATGGTTGGCAACATATGTACGTAAATGTATAAGTTAATTGGTTAGGAAGATATAGATTAAAATGTAATTGACTAATTAAATTAAGTAGGATTTAATATTGGTTATAAAGGATAACATTTATGTGAATTAGGGAAGCTAATTAATACCAATCAATTTCAAAATTGATTGCGCAGTTAGATAGTAAAGAATATGGTCAATTATATACATATGTGTATGTTTGATACCAATTAATCGATTTATTAATAGACTAAATTAAAAGCTTAAACATGTACATATTTTATTTAGAGAAGTGTCTAAGTTCAACGTATCTTATTCAACGCCCTAATTAATTCCCTCAACCTGAAGCAATTATCCAACGGCATATATGTAACAACCCGCATATTTCACGATTGTATGTTTAAATGTTTTATGTAAATATAGCATCGTTAATCGAATTAAAGTCTGAAATGTTACTTTTCGTAAACAGTTGAATTAGGACTCGAGACCACTTCCATTGAGTCCAAAATGGCGTTTACAACTTTTTTGAGTATAAACATCGATATGATTGGAGTGAATAGAATTTTGTTATTTTTCTATTTGGGCTTTGGGTTTGGGTTTCAGCCCACTAACCCAACATAATACCCTAACTCCACTCAACTCCTCTTCATTCATTCATTCCATTTCCTAACACTCAAGCTAGAAAATAATGGGGGAAAAGATTGGAAATTAGAATTCCTAAACCCTAGTTTTGATTAGGAAACTCAAATTCAAGTCCAAAATCAAGGAGAAACTTAGGTAAGCATCCTCTTCATCTTCTCCATCTCTCTCTCTTCAATTTCAGAAATTTCTATAACCTAACTTAGGAAAAACTTCACCTTTGATAATAGATTGGAGATTCTAGAGGTGTATTGAAGAGGAATTGATCTTTCCTTTGTTTTAAAGCTTCTCACTTGTGTTTTGAGTTCAAAGGTGAGTTTTTTGAACTCACATCTACGTCTATAACTTTCATTGTTGTTAGGTATGAATTCCTAACTTCTATTCATGTTCATTTGCTTTTGATTTGAATTGATTTAGTGAATTTTCCAATTTTGGTGTTTTGAAGTCAAAATCTTTAAAATCCTATCTTGGATGTTTGGACATGTTTTGGTGGTGTATCGAAGAGCCTATAGGGCTGGGTTGTCGATTGGCATAAACCCCTAGCATCCATCGCTCGATCGATCGCATTTCGTTTGGATTTTGCCCTTTACGGGCTAGGCTGATTTTTGCCTACAGGTGGATTTCAGACGTCTGAATTCCAATTCAGACGTCTGGATTCAAATTCAGACGTCTGGATTCAAATTCAGACGTCTGGATTAGAAATTTAGACGTTCTGGAATTGGTCCCTGGAAAATGCAAAAAGGAAGAGACAAAATCCAAACGTCTGGAAATCCATCCAGACGTCTAGTTGGTAATTTCAGACGTTTGAAATGTGCAGTTTTGCCCATTTTAGCTATTTTTGAGTGGATTTCCAATTTTAATCGATATTTTTGTTGATCCGGTTAGTTGTTATCACTTATTATCGACTTTGATGACTTCTTTCTTTGGATTTTTGGGAATATCCATTTGATGCATTTGATATCGATTTTTATGGATTTAATTCACATCGTTGTATGTGAATTTTTGGTGATTGATTGTTTTTACAATCATTTTTGTGATTTGTCACTTTAATATGCAAAGATTTCTATACAATTAGTAAATATTCAAACTCTTTCACAAAGATGATTCCAACTCTATTTTTAATACAAATCTCGTTTATAAAACCGTTTTCTAATCTATTAGTATATACAAACCTTTACCTCATTCGTATGAGAAATCTAATTAAATGGCTTAGCAAAACAAGTGGTATGAAACGCTTGCGTTTACTTCGTCGGTTAATTCTTGGACTTGTTCGATTGAAGTCTTGTGACAATCTTTAAGTGGAAATCTACAATTGGTTCGTAAATATTTAAGTTAAGCCAGTGGTTATGGGACATGAAGCTAAACTCATTTATTTACTAGCTTAGTGTAATTGACACTTCTTATTGATCAGTGATGATCATTTTGAGATTTAGACTAGCGATGTGCGATGTCTCTTTGTCCACGTGGGGGACTGTACCCAGTTTTATTGAGCTTCGTCTCATTTCTATAGGCTAGCGACCTACGGGCTTTATGGAGTTCGGTTCATCGGGCGAACCGTTGTTGCACTACGTCGTTGTTCCGAATTATTTGAGTTTCTGGTTCATCGGGCGTACCGTTATTGCACTACGTCGTTGTTCCGAAATATTTGAGTTTTAGGTTCATCGGGCGTACCGTTATTGCACTACGTCGTTGTTCCAACTCATTTGAGTTTCAGGTTCCTCGGGCGTACCGTTATTGCACTACGCCATTGCACCGGCTTTATGGTTAGCGACCATGGGATATCATTATGTTTGTGATACACGTGTTGGTGAGTTTTCGTGCTCCCGTTTGTGTTAGGCCTCTCCCTTTGTGTTTTCTGGGTTTCTGGTTGTTGATTTCTAGAATTTGCGTTTCACCAATTTTCGTGGATTGCATTGATAAGCTCTATCAATATCTGTTTTTTGGAGAATAATTTAAAGAATATGACATTCTTTTTGGTATTTGAGAATATTTGAGATATTGTATGATTTTTGTTGTTATCTGATGTATACTTGTCACAGTATGGCATTATTGTTATCATACGTTTTTGTGATATCTCTTATCTAATATTTATAGCTAGACTGATCCGTTTATTTTTTTCTTCTTAAATAATACTCGGGTCAGACCGAGGTATTTCAGGTGCTCCTGCTTGACTTCTTATCAGGGTCCGTCACCTGACTTTTGGCTAACTACTTTAGCATAGTAGTTTTTATTAGTATACATTTGAGATAGAGACTCCTTGATGTATACTTATTCTTTTGTCTAGCACTTGTATCTATTCTTTTGTGATGTAATGGATCTAGTTTGACCACTACTTTGATGTACACTTCTATGTGATATATTCATACCTGTTTCCGCCTTTGTGATATGAATATCTGTGACTGATTTGTGTTATGCTTATTTCTATATTTGTTTCCGAAGGCCACATAGACATTGTGTGGTAGCTTTGAGTTTGTATTTGATATGTCGGATTTCCTCTTGAAAAGAAATGCAAGTCATATTATCTGACATATCGGTACTCGAACAAAGCAATTACACAGATGGTCACTCCTCAACAGCCTTATTCTTTGTGCTAGTCGACGGCATTACCCCATAGTGTCCTTGGCTAGTGTGAGTATAGAGGTGGGGCGTCACAGCTTGGTATCAGAGTCAAACTTCGGAACAATGTAGAATAATCTAGCAAGGATCATTGTCCTAAGTCTTTCTTAGAAATCATGCCATAGGATTTAATTCGAGTCTTCGCACCGTTCTATCATATTTCTTTTTATGATGCCTTGTTTTATCAATCAAGTTTGTTTGATATTCATTCTGTGAATAACCTTTTTCCTCTTCTTTCTTTCTTTCTTAAAGAAGAGAAATGGTTAGACCAGACCGTCCCAACGCCGGTCAATCCAGTGCTACTCCTCAGGATGGAGTATTTATGTCTGCCCAGCAGCTCTTAGATCTTGTGAAAAATGCTCAAGCAATCGGACCCGTTCCAAAGCCTACTCACCCTAAATCCGGGTTTGCACACTTGTGCAGAGATTATACCGCTTTGGGTGGAAGGCCATTCAAGGGTTCCGAAAACGTTATAGAAATCCAAGCTTGGCTTAGATCATGCGATCGCATCTTTTCCCGCATGAATCTTATTGATCCACTTCGTGTCCAAGTGGCTTCTAGCATGCTCCAGGAGAGAGCATTAGACCGGTATGAGCTTTTGATTTATGAAACTATTGAAGCGGATCTTACTTGGGAGCAATTCCGGGAAAGATTCGAATTGAAGTTTGTGCCGGAGGCTGAAAAAGTAACTTTAGCTCGACGCTTTATTGACCTTGTTCAAGGTGAATCTTCTATGGCAGATTATGTTGCATCTTTTGAATCTCTCTCTAAATATGGGGTCGAGTATATTAATACCCCATTGAAGAAAAATCAGAGGTTTGTCTATGGGTTGAATAAGAACCTCAAAAAGCCATTACTTCTGAAACTAGAGGTTTCCTTCGATCAGCTTGTTGATATCGCTCTTCGACTCGAAGAGGCCGATAAAGAAAGTGATGTTGAAGTTGTGGGTGCCAAACAGAACTTCAATAACAATAAGAAGAGGCCTATTAAGTTCAAAGGTCCCAATCCCAACAAGAAAGGGAAGCAAGAAACTTCGGTAGCAAAGACTCCTACCTCTAGTCGTGGTCGATGCTACAATTGTGGTTCTACGGACCACTATGCAAATGAGTGCCCAAAATTTTTTTTGTCATTATTGCAAAAGTTCGGGTCATCTTTTATCTTCATGCCCCAAACTTCCAAACAAGAAAGAGGGAAAGCTAAATGTTGTGCAAGCTCCTAGTGACACTTCTCTTGGTCAAGGTATTTTCTATCCTTGATGGCACTATTTTATTTCGTGATCTTCCTATTCAAATTTCTTTTGATTCAGGTGCATCTCACTCTTTTATATCGAAAGAACTTGTTGTTACTTTTTCTTTAAATATTATGGGCTTGATGACTTCATTGAGAATTGCGAATCCGATTGGTGGATCCGCAACACTAAGTTTACTTTGTGGAGATGTCGATATTATTTTATGTGATTATTCTTTTCGAGCCGATTTGCATGTTATGCGTTACTTAGGCTTCGAAATTTATTTTTGGGAAAGGATTGGCTTAATCATTATGAAACCCATATCCTATGCCCCGAGAGGACTATCCATCTTCGACATTCTCAATCTGTTAAGCAGGTTTTAAAATTGTTCTTAATGATTTTGATTTCCAAATTCGGTGGCATCATTTTATTCTTTACACCCACATGATGAGGAAAGTCTTATTTCTCTCATTCAAGTAGTTTGTGAATTTTCCGGTACATTTGAGCTTGTCTTAGGATTATCACCTAAGCAATCTATTGAGTGGTGATAAGGTCTTTTCAGCTCGACCTTGCCACCGGTTTTCATCAGCTACGAATTGCGGAGGGTAGCATTCCACTTACCGCATTCCGCACTCGTTATGATTCTTATGAGTGGTTCGTTATGTCATTCGGTTTGACGAACCTTCTACCTTATTTCATCCATCTTATGAATCGAGTATTCTACGAATATCTCGATGAGTTTATCCTTGTATTCATTGATTATGGATGAAAACAACAATTTAATATTTGTAAATCTTTTTAATAAGGTATTTATAAGTATAATATGATTTTGTTCTTAAAACGAGCAAAGAATATTCGTAGAATTTTTAAGAGACATGTTTATCATATGGAAGATGATTTTGTGTTGGTTTGCCCATTGAGTGCTTTAAGAATTCTGGTCTATGCGCTTGATCAACGTTATCGATAGGAATCTCCTAAACGCTATGATGAGACAGTCAGACATAGTAAATTGACTTGTAATAAGTAAATTTTTATAAAAAGATGATTACATAAAGTTAATTATAATTTTGAATGTCTTAGCTTTTCGGGAAAGAGGATCAATTAAAAGAACTCTTTTCCGATGCTTTTATTCCTGCGATTCCCGAAGGGAACCAAGAATTGATTGTTTATACCGATACTAGTCGTATTGGTTTGAATGCCGTTCTCATGAAAAAGGGAACGTGTTATCACATATGCTTCGTGACAATTAAAGCTTGCCGAGACTAGATATGCCACTCATGATCTAGAGCTCGCGGCCATTGTTTTCGCTCTTAGAATTTGGCGTCATTATCTTTTGGGAGAGAAATTTGTTTTCTACACCGATCATAAATCTTTGAAGTATTTTTTTCTCAAAAGGAACTTAATTTGCGTCAACAACATTGGCTCGAGTTCCTTGCATCTTATGATCTTGATATTCTTTATACTCCCGGAAGGGGAAATTGTGTTGCCGATGCCCTTAGTCGTAAGCAACAAGCGGTTGTTTCCATGATGATATCTGAATGGAATGATCTCGAGACTTTATCCACTTGTGAGATTCGAGATCGTGAATCCAATTCATGTTCATCTCTTGTTTTATGTAGCCTTGAGGTTCATCCTTCTCTTTTTAGCACCGCTTATCGTCCTCAATTCGATGGACAAATAGAGCGTGTGAATCAAACTCTTGAAGATCTCCTTCGTGCATGTGTTCTTGATTTTGGTGGAAGTTGGGAAGATCATATTTCTCTTGTTGAGTTTTCCTATAATAATAGCTTCCAATCTAGTATTGGTATGGCACCTTTCGAGGCACTCTACGGAAGGCTATGTCGATTTCCTTCGTGTTGGCTTGAAGCCGGTGAGAAGCTGGTTTTAGGTCCAGACTTTATTGGTGTTCATTTGTGTTCCAACTATGAAGGGTGTTGTGCGTTTCAGTTGATCGGGAAAATTAGCACCTCGATATGTTGGTCCCTTTCCCATCACCGAACGTATTGGTTCCGTGGCTTATCTCCTTATATTACCGGCTCAATTTTCTGCTATTCACGACGTTTTCCACGTCTCTCAAGCGGAAATGCCTTAGGGATTCCGATTCTATTCTTGATCCCGATGTAATTGAAGAAATTGAAGTTTCATTAAATTTGACTTATGAGCAACATCCTATTCGTATCATTGCTATGGAGGTTAAACGCCTTCGAAATAAAGATGTTCCTCTTGTGAAAGTCCAATGGTCCTTAAATCCTAAGGATTGCTCTTGGGAATCCAGAGAATTCATCGAGCGAACACATCCGGACTTACTCTTTCGTGCTCCTTAGGGTGAACTTCTCATTTCAAAATTTCTTCTTTTGTGTTGATTATGCCTTAGTATGGTTGTTACTTTTTATTTTCCTCTTAATTATTGCGAGGACGCAATTTCTTTAAGGAGGGGAGTCTGTAACAACCCACATATTTCACGATTGTATATTTAAATGTTTTATTTAAATATAGCATCGTTAATCGGATTAAAGTCCGAAATGTTACTTTTTGTAAACAGTCGAATTGGGGCTCGAGACCACTTCCATTGAGTCCGTAATGGCGTTTACAACTTTTTTGAGTATAAACATTAATATGATTGGAGTGAGTAGAATTTTGTTATTTTTCTATTTGGGCTTTGGGTTTGGGTTTCAGCCCACTAACCCAACATAATACCCTAACTCCACTCAACTTCTCTTCATTCATTCATTCTATTTGCTAACACTCAAGCTAGAGAAAAATGGGGAAAAGATTGGAAATTAGAATTCCTAAACCTTAGTTTTGATTAGGAAACTAAAATTCAAGTCCAAAATCAAGGAGAAGCTTAGGTAAGCATCCTCTTCATCTTCTCCATCTCTCTCTCTCTTTAATTTCAGAAATTCCTATAACCTAACTTAGGAAAAACTTCACCTTTGATAATAGATTGGAGTTTTTAGAAGTGTATTGAAGAGGAATTGATCTTTCCTTTGTTTTAAACTTCTCACTTGTGTTTTGAGTTCAAAGGTGAGTTTTTTGAACTCGCATCTATGTCTATAACTTTCATTGTTGTTAGGTATGAATTCCTAACTACTATTCATGTTCGTTTTCTTTTGATTTGAATTGATTTGGTGAATTTTCCAATTTTGGTGTTTTGAAGTCAAAATCTTTAAAAATCCTATCTTGGATGTTAGGACATGTTTTGGTGGTGTATCGAAGAGCCTATAGGGCTAGGTTGTTAACTGGCATAAACCCCTAGCATCCATCGCTCGATCGATCGCATTTCATTTGGATTTTCGCCCTTTACGGGCTAGGCTGATTTTTGCCTATAGGTGGATTTCAGACGTCTGAATTCCAATTCAGACGTTTGGATTCAAATTCAAACGTCTGGATTGGTAATTCAGACGTCTGGAATTGGTCCCTGGAAAACGCAAAAGGGCAGAGACAAAATCCAGACATCTGGAAATCCTTCCAGACGTCTGGTTAGTGGTTCAGATGTCTGGTTGGTAATTTCAGACGTCTAAAATGTGCAGTTTTGCCTATTTTGGTTGTTTTTGAGTGGATTTCTTATTTTAATCGATATTTTTGTTGATCCGGTTAGTTGTTATCACTTATTATCGACTTTGATGACTTCTTTCTTTGGATTTTTGGGAATATCCATTTGATGGATTTGATATCGATTTTTATGGATTTAATTCAAATCATCGTATGTGAATTTTTGGTGATTGATTGTTTTTACAATCATTTTTGTGATTTGTCACTTTAAAATACAAAGATTTCTATACTAGTAGTAAATATTCAAACTCTTTCACAAAGATGATTCCAACTCTATTTTTAATACAAATCTCGTTTTTAAAACCGTTTTATAAATACATACCTTTACCTCATTCGTATGAGAAATCTAATTAAATGGCTTAGCAAAACAAGTGGTATGAAACGCTTGCGTTTACTTCGTCGGTTAATTCTTGGACTTGTTCGATTGAACTCTTGTGACAATCTTTGAGTGGAAATCTACAATTTATTCGTAAATAATTAAGTTAAGCCAGTGGTTATGAGACATGAAGCTAAACTCATTTATTTACTAGCTTAGTGTAATTGACACTTCATATTGATCAATGATGATCGTTTTGAGATTTAGACTAGCGATGTGCGATGTCTCTTTGTCCACGTGGGGGACTGTACCCAGTTCTATTGAGTTTCGTCTCATTTTTATAGGCTAGCGACTTACGGGCTTTATGGAGTTCGGTTCATCGGGCGTACCGTTATTGCACTACGTCGTTGTTCCGAATTATTTGAGTTTCTGGTTCATCGGGCGTACCGTTATTGCACTACATCGTTGTTTCGAAATATTTGAGTGTTAGGTTCATCGGGCGTACCGTTATTGCACTACATCGTTGTTCCAACTCATTTGAGTTTCAGGTTCCTCGGGCGTACTGTTATTGCACTACGCCGTTGCACCGGCTTTATGGTTAGCGACTATGGGATAGCATTCCGTTTGTGATACACATGTTGGTGAGTTTTCATGCTCCCGTTTGTGTTAGGCCTCCCCCTTTGTGTTTTCTGGATTTCTGGTTGTTGATTTCTAGAATTTGTGTTTCACCAATTTTCGTGGATTGCATTGATAAGCTCTATCAATATCTGTTTTTTGGTGAATAATTTAAAGAATATGACATTCTTTTTGGTGTTTGAGAATATTTGAGATATTGTATGATTTTTGTTGTTATCTGATGTATACTTGTCATAGTATGACATTATTGTTATCATACGTTTTTGTGATATCTCTTATCCTATCTCATTTTATCTGATATTTATAGCTAGACTGATCCATTTATTTTTTTCTTCTTAAATAATACTCGGGTCAGACCGAGGTATTTCAAGTGCTCCTGCTTGACTTCTTATCAGGGTCCGTCACCTGACTTTTGGCTAACTACTTTTGCATAGTAGTTTTTGTTAGTATACATTTGAGATAGAGACTCCTTGATGTATACTTATTCTTTTGTCTAGCACTTGTATCTATTCTTTTGTGATGTGGTGGATCTAGTTTGACCACTACTTTGACGTACACTTCTATGTGATATATTCAAATCTGTTTCTGCCTTTGTGATATGAATATCTGTGACTGATTTGTGTTATGCTTATTTCTTTATTTGTTTCCGAAGGCCACATAGCCACTGTGTGGTAGCTTTGAGTTTGTATTTGATATGTCGGATTTCCTCTTGAAAAGAAATGCAAGTCATATTATCTGACATATCGGTACTCGCACAAAGCAATTACACAGATGGTCGCTCCTCAACAGCCTTATTCTTCGTGCTAGTCGATGGCATTACCCCGTAGTGTCCTTGGCTAGTGTGAGTATAGAGGTGGGGCGTCACAATATATGAATTTACAAATCCTATAAATTCAGCCTCAACCTAACCTAATTCTCATTCTAAAAAGTATTCTCTATTCTATTCCCTATTCTAGTTTCTCTTCCACTTCTAAATTTTCGTCTTCTTCATAAAATAAATTATATACAAAATAAAATAAAGTTGGAAACCAATTAGTGAATAGCAAGGAGGCTTGAAAAAGAAGAGTTAGGTACGCTTATATGCATTGCAAGGATTTAGGTAAGTGAAATATAGTCTAATTTGGAAATTTGGTTATTTAACTTTCAGATCTGTGTGCATATATTCTAATTTTGATTAAAAATGGTGTTTTTGTTTAATTTACATCAGATTTAGTTTATACTCTCCATTTCCCTTCAGATCTGTATTGAATCTAGGTATGATTCACATTTTTATACCTCATCTGTTAATCTGGGATAGATCCATATATTTTTATTTTCCTGCTAATTATAAAAATGTGGATTAGACCTATTTTCTGTATTTTCCTTCAGATCTATACAGTTTTATGTTTTTCTACTTCCTCTTGAGTTGTTGTTACAGATCTGAGTTGTAAATGTAGAATATGGAATTTATCTAATTTGGAATTAAATAATTGATCTTTGTATATGCTGTAATGGAAAATATATTGAAATATACATAAATAAAATAAATCAGTTATGGTAAGCAAAACAGGGAAGGAGATGGCGACTGTGGTTAACAGCGGCAGGATTAGATTAGCCTGATTCATATTTATGGGCTTATTTTATTGGTTTGTTATGTTGGCTAGATTAAGCCTAAGTTCTGATTTATTTTCAGCTCTACGATGTTGTGTAAATTCTCCTATTTAAATTTCTGAGTTGGAAATATTATACTTGCGTTTTATACCTAATGCAGTAGGCAGGTTAGGTACCTGAATATGGAAGGCAGCAGGTTCACGGGGTTTATGGGATTTTGTTTGATTAGCGTATAGTGCCATAAGCGCAGGTGGAAGATCGTGATCAAGGCGGGGTACGCTGGAGGTCATGATAGTGGGATTTGGTAGACTGTAGTGCCGGGTGGGATACGCGTGGGCATCGGCAGTAAACCAAATGGGATACGTAATAGGAGTTTGTCCATTCTAACCACATAAGGCACGAGTTGGTGCGAGGTCGAAATAGATATACGAGGCATTATATATAGAGGACAAATGTTCTGACAGGCCGATAAACGTTCCTTATTTTCAGACTTTTCTTTTATGCTTAGATAGTTGTTCTAATTTATACCCTATTTCCATCTATCCCTAATAGGGTCTAAACCAGACCTCAAATTTACATATTCATCTTTCCCTTTTAGTTTGTATTTCATTCACCAGACTTTATGTCCGACCCATTCACATTTTTCCCACCCACAAGAAGACAGTTTAGCAACTATTGGGATTTAGTCAAACGACAAGTTTCACTCTTAGGTTCAACACTGTTAAGGACAATAGACTAATCCTGGTTAGTAACCATATGGTGAATACTTTATCATTATTCCGCTGTGAGATTTTATAAACATTACCCTGACTTACCTTTGTTATTTGCGGGATACCATACCGGTAATTCATGCTTTATTGGACTTAGATTTTCGGTTCATCGAAAATTTGAGCTTACTGGGCTGTGAGTTGTCACCCTTATAGGAAATGCGGATTACAGATGTTAAGGAAGAATTAACAGTAGAGGGGGTTGAATAGTGTTTAATTAATTTTATGAATCCTTTTGAAATATTTTCAAATTAAATCCAAACAGATGCAATTCATAAACACAAAAACAATCACGGAATCAAACACATATGCAAATAGTAAATAAAAGCAGTAAAGGAAAGAACACATCGGAATTTTATACTGGTTCGAAGTTACCCTACATCCACTCCCACACAATTTCTTGTGCAAATTTCTTTTCAAATATAATGTCGATATTACAACCTCGATTTCAAGGCCATGAGATACACCCTTCCGTCTCCGAGTCTAGGGCAAACTCTCTTGATTTAACCAGGCTACAAGATTACCTAATTGATTTATGGGCTACAATCACACCGTTTCCAATCACGCTTTGATAGAGAGAGATTCAATACACTTTGATCTTTCGATCTTTGATTACAAATGATCCTATAGCTCTGAATAGCATAGAGATCTTTGAGAGGGAGAGAGAGTGACAGAGAATCAAACTAGAGATGATCCAGTTTGATTCACTTAAAATTTCGGTAGAGTTTTGTAAAAGCATTTAAAATATAAGAGAATATTTGAGTGGAGAAGAAGGAGTGAAGAAATGAAGAAAAACTAACTTAAAATGCATTGAAAATAACTTGTATTTATAGGAGAACAACGGTCATGTCTATTCTTGAAAGGTTATGACGAATAGACACTTCTTTTGAAAATTTGAATTTTAAAATCTACGGCTACCATGTCGACATGGGGGGATGAGGGATGTCGACATGCCTATGTTAATTTTGAAAATAGATTTTTCTTTAAAATGATTTCTATTCTAAAACTTGTCAAAACAATTTCTAAACATTGTAAACCATTTTGAATATAGTTTAAATCACTACAACAAAATTTGCTTTTCACGGCAATGGTTCTTAGCGTTCTAATCACATATGCAGTCAAAGTGATTTAAACGAAAAGAAAATTATGACCAAACGCTGTATGATGGTATCAAGAAAAATTACAAGGCGGAGTAATGAAATTATATGGCGGGCTTTCCTTTGATTTTTGTGGCCAAATCATTTTTCTATTATCTCTTCTTCCTCTCGTTTCCAAAAGCAAAGTGGCGACGAAACCCTAGAACGATTCTCATCGGTGCCAACCTATGGAAAAGCAATCGTTTGGCCTCATCCTTTGCATTGGACTCATTTCTTCACTCAATCAAAACTTTCCTTTAAGCAATTGTTTGGCCTCATGAAGAAATCGTTCAGCCTCCTCCTCGTTGCTGGATGGAATCGTTCAGTCATTTATTTTCCTCCATGCTAATGTACTCAATTTTCAGGTGAATAATTTTTTTTTGTAATTCATCATGATTTATCATTTTTGTAATTTTTAGGCAACATTAAAATTTACTTACTATATTTCTTTTTTCCCCTTTCAAAAATATCGAATTGAGTTACCGAGCTCTTTCACAGACAGACGTAAAGTAAAATTGCTTTCGAGGTGAATTATTTGTCTGTTATCCGAGTTGTTCTCTGTATTTCCTCTACGTGTGAAAAAATGCAGTATACTTAAAGAAGTTCTCATGACTAATTTGATCTAAACTAGAACTGAGTTAAATTATACCAAGTACCCTCCTTGATCATGTCATAGAATTTTGTTTCTTTTTTCCTTTCAAAGTTCAGTTACTGAGTTCTTTAATTGGCAGACACAATGTAATGTGTTTCATGTTCCTTATCCCAAGGAAGTGTATTCAACGAGGCTGTTGCTTTAGATGATGCGGCTATGTAACCTGAAATGACTTTTGTACATAGATATAAAAAAGAATTGCCTGATATGTCTCATAGATGTAAAACTACATGCTATTGATTTACCACCTTCCAAACGTTAAAAAAAAGATTAAAGTTGGATCTAATAATTGTTCAAGGTTAATTGCTGATAATGATTTAACAAGTTAATGAGGTGTTGGTTGATTTAAGCCTCTGTTTTCCAGAGGGAATCTACATAAATCTTTTTCATTCAGAGGATATTATTTGTCATTACTAAAGCATGATATCTATTGTTGTTGACATGCAAAATTTTGTTACTAGTTTTAATATTTTGATCGGTATATTGAGATTAACTATCCTTAAGCTTAGCAACATAGTAATGCTCAAAGGCTAAAATATCTCATAAAGTGCTTTATGTTTTCATCAACTTATTCTTCTGTATTCACCAGATTTGAGTCAAATAACGACACTATATTTCACTGATATATAACAGTTTTACGGTTTTTTTATGTTTTTTCCTTTCGATTATTAACTGGGTGCATTCTAGCCTCATCTCCAGTATCTCGTAAGTTCAATGTAATAATTCAATTTTGAATAATGTGCATAAAATTTTGTTTTTGTTTTGGAGTTGGAACAAGTGGATGGTTATTTTGTAGCTGTCTGGTGTTTTAAAGATCAAAAATGCAAAATTAACAGACTCTGATTTTGTTAAATCATGTTGTTTGAGACAGCATAAACGGAAGGCCAGTGACTAAATTTCTTTTATAGACAATGATGGACAATGAACTATACAAACTATAAACATATCAAAAAAAATATCATTTTTGTGCATTTTCAGTCATTTCTTTTATAAGTTGTTTGATAATGCTAATCTCTTATGATATTCCATAACACTAATGCTTGATAGTGCTGCAGGTCATGTGCTATCGTGTTCTATACTCGACCGGTCTTCGACTAGTCACTTACCTCAACTTCCCCATTAAGGTGTAAATTTTGCCACACTTGTCAAGTGCTTTGGAGAGCCAAGATGAATATCCTGCTGTGCTATTTGCAATATAGTTTACTCTGTACCTCTATCTGGTAATCTCTATATTTTATTGAAGTCTAATTAAATAATACAAATTGGTATGTATAGAAATCTTAGTTTATGATAGAAAAGATTTAACATTTCCTTTTCTATTTTTTGATAAAGACAACATATAACATGATTTGGAGACTATTTTTAAAAGGTCCTAAAATACCATGCTTAATATCTGGAATATATTTTGTTGATGCTATTCAGGACATGTAGTGTTCCTAACACATTAGGTTGGAAGCTGGCTTAGCATATGGGCACGTAATGCACTGGTTGTGGGAAATAAATAACTGTTCCACTCATTATCTCTCCCTAGTACATGTGTCCATTGATTAGTTTTATGTAAAAAATTTGCATTAGTAATATAAAATAGTTTTTAAACATATATTTTTCATACAACATAAGATATACCTTAACGTCTATGAATGAAAGTACATCTTGAATCCTCTGCTAATTTAGTTTTCCTTCTGTTTGAAAAACCAGTACTCATGTTCCTACCAACATTAGCATGGCTACTTGTCTTTGCTTTTTTTGTTTTTTTGGTTTTGGCTTTTAATCGATTAACCATGTTATTGCAGGCCAGGTTTTTCAATAACATCCGAAGGCATTAAAGCTTTAAACTCAAATCGCATTTCATATGATCTGGTTTTTGCTCATGGACCTCAATTTGGTTGTATATTGAGCAGTAGACGATTGATCAGGGGTTGACTCGTTGTTTGCTTCTATGGTGTAGACATTAGCATCGATCTAAGAGACATTCAAAGCAGCATCATATTTGGCAACAGAATTGTTAGCAATACTGTCTTGTAAGTGTTCTGTTTGTAACTCGGAATTTTCCTCATTTAGCTGTGATATAGACTTTGAACTCATATTCTATGTATCTGAAACTATAAACAATTTGCTTGAAGCACATCGAGTCTCTAAGCTCTTTTGTTTGGCATTATTTAACTATTTTATAACTAAAATTGTAATCCATTCAACTATTTATAAATATTTAAATATTTTATTAACTAAAATTCTAATTTTAACTATTTATAATTCATTCAACAACTTGAATATTTTATTAAACTATTTATTAGTTAAATTTTAAATTATATTTTATAATTTATATAACTATTTAATTTTTTTATTTAACTACTTTTTTTAGTAAAACTTTTATTTATTTCAATCAACTAAAAATTTTAAAATTCAAAATTTAACTATTTAATTAACTAAAATTTAAATTTTAAACCATATGTATAATCAATCACACGACTAACATTTAGAAATGTTACCACGTCAGACATAGCTTATCATTTAGAAATGGCTTGAATATAGAATGGATTGCTATTCAGAAACTATTACTTCCTCTAAAAATTATTTATCTAAAAAATGGGGCTGTGGTTTTTTTGGTTAAAATTATACAATGATAAAGTTCCATTTGTTGGCGTGTTTACTATTTTATACTGGCCTTATTATGCAACACACGTATATTGTTTTAGCAATAATCACCTCCTTAAGGTTCATTAAGTTGCTATGAATTAATATAATGAGTTTAGTTTGATTATGTTTTTTATTTTAGGATCAACATAGTTTCTGGTTAGGTTTCCTTTTTCTTTTTTTTTACTTTGTTTAAATTGAATGTTTTAGCTTTGTGCATTCGATAACTCGTCTATATTCCTCAATTTTTGTAGAGTATTTATTTGTTATTTTTATCATCATTTTGCTTATGTTGGTGGTGGCTACTAGTATGTGAGAGCAAACAATGTATATCCAAGGTTCATACTTTATGTTATTGGAAAGTAATATGAAAGATAGCTCTTAGTTTTAACATGTTACTCAGTTTATGGTTAAGCATGCCTATAGGAAATAGTGCAAATGGATGAACCCTTATGGATTAAGGATACAGGCAGCAGGAAAGAGAAACTGAATTATGAGACTTACATGCATGTTTTTCCTTAATGCATTGGAACGAAGCCTGCTGAGTTTGTTTATGAGGCCACAAGGTATACGGGCACGTTGACCATCAGGTGCATGGAATTCGTCGAAATTCTTATGGATTTTGTAAGTTGAATTTGCATTTTTTTTAAGTTTATTATTTTGCATTATGTAGGTTATAGCAGACATAATCTAATTATTTCAAAAACAATGGGCTGAAATGTTTCCAAGCATGATCACAAGTGCAACAGTCATCGACATAATCACTGGTGCTATTACTGAGACTAGAGATGGTGTACTTCAAGAAAACTTTGAATTCGTTTATACACTAAAATTATTAATTATCATGCTAACTTATTCAACTATTTGCTCCATTTTTAAAGGAAAAAAAAGAAATGTACACTTTGTGATTTGAGGAAGAAAATGTGTGTAGAAGATAGCAATTTGATCATGCTTTTGGAGTGATAAATTAACTCCTAATTGCAGAGCTTCGTGAGAAACTTGAAACAACACAGGTGACATTGATTTTACGAGTGTTTGTCCTTACTGTGATTTTTATCACTTTCAGTTGTTTATTTTCTTGTGATATTACCACAGAAAAAGTTGGAAAACACTGAATATGCTTTGCTAGACCTGGAAGAAAGATATCAGCAGGCAAACAACACGATCAGTGAAAAAGAGTTTTTGATATCTAACCTCCTTAAATCTGGTGAATACAACACCCTTATAGTTTTTAAACTACATTTACCCCACCGCTTTAAGTACAGTACCATATTCACAACCAGTATAAAGTGCAGTGCCTGTATTAACTAATGTATTTATTTTTATCACGAATTGTCTGTATTAACTAATGTATTACAGGGCATCTCAACCATTTTGCAACCCTGTAATTATGATAACCATCAACAATTCATAACATACAACTTTGAATCATATGTTATAAGTTAATATGATGGTGATACGTAAAGTTAAAAATTGTATGTGTGAAGTTCGGAAAATGTAGTATAGTGGAAAGTTTCTCAAATTAACTCAGGTCATAATTGGAAAGTTCTAAACTACAGATCTGAATGAAAAAAACATAGATTATTAATCTTAATCTACTGAGATAATGATACGTATATGGATTAATTTGATGAATGACATACCTCTTGCTCAAAAACACTTAAAAACTGAGCACGCTTTGTAGCTTGTTCTCTTGGATACGTCCTAACGATTTCATATACAAATGGTAATCTTGTCCAACCATTTTTACCGCTCTCTGGACCAAACATTGGGTGTATATCTGAGCGTTCTCTCAGTTAAAAAGTGAGCTATGCTCAGTTGAAAACTGAGCAAGAAATCTAAGTTGAAAATTGAGCATCTGCTCAGTTGAAAACTAAGCATGTGATCTGTTGAAAACTGAGCCTATGCTCAGTTGAAAACTGAGTGTTTGACTGAGCTATGCTCAGTTGAAAAATGAGCGAGTTTGCTCAGTTGAAAACTGAGCATATGATCAGTTGAAAACTTGTCAAGTTTGCTCAGTTAAAAACTAAGCATGTTGCTTTGAAATTATTTAAAACTCGTAAGCACACAAGACCATTTAATTATCTTACATGTTTAATGTTTTTAAAACTTGCACATTTTATGATTTTTTTTCAGAGGAAAAAATTTGTGGATGAGCACAACTCTTTGACAGAGCAAATCTCCAAACTAAATGAGTTACTGCCAAGTAAAAAGCTTATGTTCAAGGTATCTTCTTCCCTTCAATTCTGTGTTTTTATCGATCAGTTCATTTTATATAATGGTATTATTCATGAAATATTTGGAATTATCTTGACGGACTTACAAAATATTCAAGAAATGAATGGTTAACAATGACCATCTTGGTCATGCGTAGATTTTATATTAAGAAGGACTGCTTCTTCACTTAGTATTTAGGTGATCAACTAGATCGTGAAATATAACTATGTTACTGTAGAGCAGTTTAGCTTCGTTAACTAAGCTAACCTACTAATGCGTATATTGGCTAGGTTTCGACTTAACATACCATATAGTGATTTTTTGGCGCAGTTAAGCATTTTAGCATATGAAACTTCAAATTTTTAGATGGCATTTACTCACTGACTTCAAATTTCTTCATTGCAGGTAATTAATGATGGCGATGACACATTCTTCTTCTGTAGCAAGTAGCAAGCATATGAAACTTTTTAGATGCACGTTTTGTTGTTGGCATTTGGTGCGGACTTACTGTATTGATATTATATTTTTGTTTAACATATAACGTGTCTTTGTTTAACAGAATTTGTGGCAACTTGGTTTATATATGTCTTTTGTTTATTAATATTGTCTTAACTAGTTTATGTAACTAATTAATAGTTATTAGAACATGTTATATATACTAGTTGCTTGAATATACTCAAAATATAGTTCTGGAATATTCAAAAATAGAGTGGAATATTAAAGCTGTTATATAAATAGAAGACATCGTTTGATTAATGCTGTCAATGAAGAAACAACAGCATTCAATTCATGCTGTAATTATCTTTAAATAGTCAATAACAGCGTTTAGTACATGCTGTCGAAATAGTTGATGATTCAATAACAACATTTATAAAAAGCTGTTGTAAACAGTTAAAGTAGAATTAAAACATTATTGACAGCTTGTACGAAACGCTGTCAAAGTGATGTTTCAACAGCGTTTATCAAAAAGCTGTTGTAAGTTCTGTATATACGACAGCATGTCGTTATACAGCGTTTGAACTAACGTTGTTGTATCGTATTACAACGTTTATCAAACGATGTTAAAAGCCTTTTGTGGTGTAGTGAATTTATAAAAGAGGTTTATAAAGTAATCTTAAAATATATAATCTATAATATAAAAATAATATTAAAAACTAAATATTCTTTAAAATATATTAAAGCTAAAATATTAAAATCAGGAGATAGTTTAAAAAACAAGAGATGATTTTGAAATTAATATGATAAAAAATAGTTTTTGAATTAAGGCTAAAATATTTAAATTGATAGAGATGACTTTAAGAAGATAGTTTTGAAAAAATAAATCATTTTGAAAATTTTGTGGATTCCATTCCACTAGAGAAGGTCGTGGGTTCCATCCCACTAAAGAGGTCGTGGGTTCCATCCCACTATTAAAGCGAGAAGGTGGATTTCATTCCACAATTAAAATCCGAATAAAGATTTTAGTGCTATTATGAAGTTTTAACATAAATCTAGACTCTATTACTTATCTCGATATCTTAAACTCTTGAACTCTTGATACTCATGAGTCTTCAGTCTTTATTTCTACAATCTTGAATTCGTCAGTCTTGAATCTTTATACTCAGTCTTGAATCTTTATATTGTACAGTCTTCATTCTCAGTACCTGCATATATATATATATATATATATATATCCTGCATATACATATATATCTAGACAAAGATATTAGTATTTATATTTTATAACAAGTCCTAAGGTTGTTGTCATCAAAACCATCATCTTATTAACTAACAATCTCCCCCTTTTTGATGATGACAACCTTTGTTTATAATATCTACTCCAACAAACTCGATTCTACTCCGACCCCCCCCCCCCTTATTCCAACAACTCCTCCTTAATCTACTAACTCCCCCTTAATCTAAGCCTATCTAACCTATTTTATAATTCTCCCCCTTTGTCATCAACAAAAACTAATCCTAAACTATATAACTCCCCCTTAAACTATGGAACTAAAAGCTAATAACGAGTATAATAAGCATGAAACATAACTAATTTTTTTATATATGATGTTACATTACACATATATATGAAACATAGGCACAAGTATAAGTACACAAAATATAAAAACATTAATATAATAACAATCTAACGAGAGTCCTTGACAATTGGTGACTTGTGAATCGAACAATTAGGGTAATGGAGACAAAAGTTTGCATGTTGTTCGACCAAATTACCATTTTTGTCAAAACAGACTTCTCCAACGCAAATAACTTTATCATCTTCGTCCATTTGCGCTTCTTCCTCCTCCTCTTCTTCTTCTTCGTCGTCCTCTAATGGATTATGAATACATATGTTAGAGGAATCATCTTCAATCACAATAGGGTCTGTATGATTATCCATTAGAAATATTTGCAAATTTCTAAGAATCTTGCCCTGTTTATCTTGTTCCTTTGCCATCCTTA
Source organism: Allium fistulosum (assembly GCA_030737815.1). NCBI lineage: Eukaryota > Viridiplantae > Streptophyta > Magnoliopsida > Asparagales > Amaryllidaceae > Allium > Allium fistulosum. The sequence continues at coordinate 406,160,712 of CM060904.1, read as the reverse complement.
TTTGAGTGACTTGTAATTCAGTCAGCATTTGCAGAGAATCCTTCATGATTTCCTCGATCTTCATTACTCGAGTCAATGTAGTTCGTTGAAATGGACCAGAATTAGGAGAAGGGAAGGAAAAGGTTGCATATTTGTTTGATTTAGAAGAGGAGGCCATTATTTTATAGTTTCAAAAGTTTATTATTATAGAGAAAATGAAGTAAGAAGATAGAAAAATTCGAAACGTTGTGATTATATAACCACCAAACTGATTTTAGATGGAAAATAAAATTTTCAAATTTTACCTATGTATGTCGACATAGGGGGCAGGGGCATCTCGACATCCCTTTGAAAATTTTGACAATTTTATTTTTATTTATTTATTTAAATATATATGTTACTATATTTATATTCTATATCTCATTTATAGAACAAATACCTAGTTCTCTTCATAATTCAATAATGGTTGTTTGATTCAAGGGTTATGTCAGAATATCAGCTATTTGGTTCTCAGTGTTTGTAAACTAAAGAGAAATAATCTCTTTACTTATATTATCTTTGAGAAAATGACGTCTGATATCAATATGCTTTGTTCTGGCATGATGAGTAGGATTTTTGGATAAATTTATTGCACTTGTATTGTCACAATGAATTGGTGATTTTGAAATATTTAATCCAAAATCCTTTAGGGTCTGTTGCATATAGGTAACTTGAGAACAAGCCAAAGCAGCAAAGATATATTCTGCTTCAGTTGTTGATAGTGAGATAGTATTTTGCATTTTACTAAACCAGCAAACCAGAGAATGTCCTAAAAAGTGACAAGTTTCACTTGTAACTTTTCGGTCTGATTTACAACCAGCATAGTTAGCATCACAATATGAGATTAAATCAAATGAATCATTTTTAGGGTAAAATAGGCCATAGTCTAAAGTGTGTTTAACATATCTTAGGATACGTTTAACAGCTTTTAAATGGGTTTCTATGGGTTGAGATTGGTATCTTGCACAGAGAAAGACACTATGCATGATATTAGGCATACTCGCAGTTATATAGTGTAACGACCCGTAAATTTTAATGGTTTTATTAACGTAATTAACTGAATTTTGTGAAATTTTAAATAAAAAAATTTTGAATTTAAAATTTGATATTTGAAATGCGTCTATTTAAACATAGCAAATGGTAAATTTTCATCAGATAATATGGAAGTGTATTTTCTTGTGTAATTTTATTTAAATTCAAATCGGTTAAATTTGACGATAATAAAATGTTTTCTAAACTTGAATATTTTTACATAATAAATTTGCAAATCATCTTTTGAGTGAGACGTCATCTCCCGTTCCATCAAATTTGGACTGCTATTGCTCTGTTTATCTTAATTCCGGCGTTTTAGCAGCATTTTCGGTACCGATTATCGACTTTTGACAGGATAATCGTATCTTTGATATATGTATACCGTTTCGATCATCTCGTCGTGCTAATCTCAGTAGTATATTCACTTCTATAATTCGGCTCCCGGTATGCGGCGAAATCGGTGAAACGATTGATCGTACCGGTATCCGTTTTGAACCTTTTGGTTCCTTGTGTCCCTTTATATATCTACTGTGTAAATGTATGGCCATCAATTTTATTATTCTCTGATTCCGCATTTTGACTTTATCTATTCTCCATGGTTTCAATTTATTATATGCTGGTTCACTTATTATTTCTGGTCTCTTCCACTTCTTTATCTTCGTTCTGAAAAATATTATTATAACGGTTGGATTGTATATATATTTCTATGGAAAGAAAAAACGCATTTCTCTCTTCTTCTCTCAGAAAAATATTATTGTAACGGTTCATCTTCTTCAAATTTGCCACCTGCGAACCATTTTTCCTTCTGCTATTTTTATTTGTCGAAATATTTTTATTTCCATTCCTAAACTCATGCGAGCAGACCCAAAGTTCACCGACCTGACCCGACCCTCCGCCTCGTGCCTTCCCCCTCGCCACCTTGCAACCTGACATAGCCACTGAAACACCATAGCACCACCCTCCCCTTTGCCCTCTTTGAAACCGCCAAATCACCCAAGTGGAAGCCGCCTAACAGCAGCCTCTCTTCCATATGTTCGAACCCACCTGGCCACTAACTCTTCCAATCTCTTCTAGCCACCTTACCTCCTTCCCCAATCTTTCGGCCACTTCACTCAAGCCCAGCGACCGGCCTCTGCTTCCATGCCCCACCGCCTTTGCCTAAACCCTGCATCAGCAAAACTCACCACCGTGTCGCTCCTCCTAGACCCACTTGCGCCTACAGCCGCATATATTGGGTATGTATATTTATATTATAATTTTAATATGGTAAATGCTTATATATATTTTTATATGTTGTATAAACCTGTTGTTACCATGTATTTTACTGTTTGTATATATATAATAATGTACAAGTTATTTTTCTAGGTAAATATCTATATATTTATATATATATATATGTCTATTGTTTAAGTTTATAAGTAGGTAATAGATGCAGTTATATATTGATTTATATATAATGTCTAGATTCCAGTTTTATATACATTATATTTCTAGATATGAATGTATGTCTGGTCACAAATTTTTTGAATGTATATATTTTTCAACTGTATATATAAATATATACATATATAATTTGTTAGTTGAAGTGAATGACTTAGTTAATATGTTGTGTTATAAATGTGTGAGTTTATATATGTATGGATTTTAAAGTGTAAGTATAATCTGGTTTTGGGCTTATGATCTATTGCATATTTATTAGTTATACATGTTAGACTTTATAAAGTATATTCATGTTAGTTATAAATATTTATATAGTCAGTATATATATATATAAGTTATAAAAGTTACAATATATATATTAAAGTGTATATAAGTTTTATTAGTTCTTATTTTGCATATTGGGCTTATATGCTAGTTTATATATATTTATATACATTTGTTTATATATTAGTATATATATAGTGTTGATTCCAAGGTATTATACGTATGTAAGTTCATATATATAGATTTATATATATTAGTTTTTTTGTGTAATAATATGGCTGGGTATATATATAAGTATTATTTCAAAATATGTTATGTATATATGTTGATTTTAATATATGGGTTTTAATTTAAAACAATGATTTTGAAATACATATATATATATATATTTAATTTAAAATGTGTTTGAATTTAGAATATGATTAAATATATATGAATAGTTATATACAGTCATATATATATATATAAGTTCACTTATACCATTTATCTTCATCAATCCAGTTTTAATTTGTTTCATCGATTCCTATTATCAGCTTTGATCATCAAAATCATGCCAATCTTGCCTTACTTTGGAATTCGTGCTTGGATTCGTAACTCATTTCATTGTCGAATCTCTCTAGCCTTGAAAAGTGAGTAATCACTCACGATTAACGTTCTTATATTTATTAAATTTGATTTCAATTGAAACGACAATTGAAATATGCTGCTGTTAGTTATTTAAATTGCCATATATATATGCTATTATCTGTATCAGTTCACCTGTGACATCTGACACCATTATCTATTATTTATATTGATCATATATGCCTGTTTTGATATGTTATATTTTATCATCACAGCTCTCACTCTGCAATTCCCTATGGGTTGAAATGATACATACCCGAACGATCTTGTAGAATAGGAGAAAATTGTTATGGGTTGAAATGATAAACCCAAGCGATTTTCGTTGAATTGAATTTGGGATTGAGGGTTGAAAAGGTATATACCCGTAGATATTTAAATTGCGGATTGAAATGATAAATATCCGTATCACTTGACTATAGGATAGAAAATTATATACAGACACCGTTGGTCTATATATATATTTTGAAAATGATTTCTGGGGTTTTGAAAAGAAAATATAGTTTTAATAAATATTGTTTTTAAGATATTATATATATAAATGTTGTTTTTATAAAGTTTTAAATTTAGATTTTTAGAATTATATGTTTTGAAAATTTTATAATTATAGGTTAGTTTTGAAATTATAAATTTTTAGATTTTACTTATAATTTTACTATTTTAAAAATATATATAAGTTAAGTTTTGATATAAAATAAGTTTAATAATAAGATTTAATTTAATTAAGTTTGATTTGAAATTTATTAAATTTGATATTTTAAAGATATGATTTTAAAATTTTATTTCAATTAATAGTGATTTAAATGAATATTTTCAAATTTACATAATTGAAATAGGATATTTAGTTTGTTTAAATTTGTAATTGAAGTTTATTTAAATGTTATTGGAATGATTAAGTAATTATTTCAAAACTAGATAACAGTATTGTGAATTTGATATATATATGAAATTGTCAAATTTAGTTTTGTAAATGTTTGAATATTTAAAGCTTTGAAATCTATTGAAGCTGAAATGTTTTAATTTGTCATCTATATCAACATTTGAAGACGATATAAATTGGTTTATTGAGATTTGGATTGAAATGGATGAACTGAGATTTGATTTAAATGGGATTTTGGAATTTGAGTGATTTGAATCGATTTGTGAAGTTAGAGGAAACTATTTTATTTTATAAATTTTTTTTTATATATGAAAACTATTTTTATATATATATTATTTTAATATAAACTATTTTTGATAAAAATCATTTTTAATTTAAAATATTTTTAATATAAACTATTATATATATATATTATTTTAATATAAACTATTTTTGATAAAAATCAATTTTTTATATAACTATTTTAATATAAACTATTTTAATATACTAACTATTTTATTTATAAACTATTTTTATTATATATACTATTTCTATATCTAAACTGTTTAAGTGGGAAGTTATGTTTTCAAAGTATTATGTTTCAAAGAGTTATGATTTTTAAGTGTTATAATTTCTAAGTTTTATTATTTCGAAAGTGTTATAACTTTGGAAGTGCTATGATTTTAGAAATGGATATATTATTAAAGTGAGTAATGATATCGTATTGATATGGTTTTGAAACGGAAATGATATTTTGGTTTTGAAGTATAAACTATTTTGAAATGACCGCGGTGTTATCATAACGTTTGGTTGTTAAAGAGACAGGGATCAGTTATTGTCATACTCTCTGCCAATACCGAAAACTACTTTAACAACTATGTACGCGATGGAGATTCCAGAAATGAATTAGGATGGTTTGGCGACGATTCTATATGGTATGACATGACCCTGACTCCCATAAGTCAGCTTAGATGTGACTAAAACAGGAGCTATACCGGGCCAAGTGGGGTCATTCCCCCTATCGGACACATTTCTTCGATAACATTCTATTGCTTTTGTAATTTGATTGGGTGCACTCTTTGATTTAGGAGTGTGTCATGAGGTGGGTGGTAGTAGCTGCTATGCATTACCACCAGTCCGGGAGTGCAATTGGTATATCTACCCTGGCATTGCCTCGAGTGCCGTGTTTACATGCCCTAGCGTGCCTTCTACGAGTTTGTTTTTTACCATACCTATGGAGTGTCCTCTGATAGCCCTTCAGTTTACGAGGGGAGTTACGGTACTGTATAGACTATGGGAATATATAAAATGTGTTAAGGGGGATATGGGTAACGCCTTAACGCTATTTTAATACTTTTACTTTACTATAGACATATTATAATAGCGTATATTACTACATAGTAGATAGTTCCACGGATCCTTAGAGAATGGAAATCCCAACTATCCTTTAAGTTACTTGTATTTCAGTTGGCATTTCACTTGAGTTAAATTTATTAATATAAGAATGTTAATCCTGACTCGAATGTTTTGTGTTTTGCTTTACGCTCGGGTCAGACTGAGTGTCACAACATTTGAGGCTCACCGTTTGGAGATTGGAGCTTTGCTTGAAGATCTGTCTTATCTATTTAGCTTTTCCAGTTGATTTGTTCAGAGAAGTCATCTATTTATATTCGAGACTTCATTGTATTTGATATTTCTGTTGTATTTTATTTCAAACTCTGATGTTTATATCGTAGCTTCATGAACTACTATTTATCTATTCGGCTACTTATTATTATATTACTCTGTGTCTGTGATTCTGTGATTGATTTATTTACTGTATATGCTGAGTTTTGCCAAATATAAATTAACAATCTAATATTTTGAGCAATTCAATTCCGACATGTGCGGATGCGAATGGCACAAAATAGCGGGTCGTTACAGTTGGTATCAGAGCTCTGGTTATATGCCAAACTTAGCATATAGAGTAAATTTAATTACAGAATCACCTTCGTTCGAGCTTGAGTTTCTTCCTATTTGATTTAGATTTTCTTTGAACTTTGGAACTCTCCTATTCATTCTGAAATCCATTCTTGTCTCATCTATTCATATTTCTTGATTCTGGAGTATCCCATAGCTCCCCTGAGTGATTTGTAAAGGGGTAAAACTCCTTTACAACAGGCATCGATTCACCGAAGATTTCTGTATCGTCGGTTTAGATGCTGCTATCTCTTGTTATGCCGAATTCTATTCTCTTGCGACCAAATGTTGATTTGCTTCAAAAATATGCATCGATCTTATTTTGAAATCACGGTTGACCCGGTTAAAGTCACCCACGATTAATATTAGTCTAACCATCTTCCCATTTTGAAATTTAATCATCTTATTTTCATATTGAGCTTATCTTCTAGTTAGAATTCTTTTGATATGGGTCCTCCTAATTTGAATCTCTATCCTTTTTTTGAAATTCATTCTTGCATCATCGAGTGAGGGAGTATATTTGTAATTAATATACAAATGTTTTATATAGTGTGTTGTTTGAGTTGTTAATGTTGATTTGGGGTTTCCATCGATTCATCTGATCAACGCTATCGGTAGGAATTTCAACACACTTGAACAGAGCAAACTGACACGATATCATTTTCAAATTCGGTGAATGAAATATAATTTTTGTATGATTATATTATATATGTAAGTATAAGTTTTGAAAAAATTAATAGTTAAATGAATTGGTTGTTAGAAATGATAATATTTGATTATCATCATTGACTATTCCAACATATAAATAAATTAAATTATAAAGCATGATTATAATTGGATTTGGAATTTAAAAACTAAAAATTTAAGAATTTAAATTTCCGGTATTTTAGTAATTTTTGTTTTATTTCTAGGATATATTATTTAAAAAGTATTTTTCAATGGAAATAGTTCCAAAGAATTTTTAAAGTTTTAAATTTGAACTCTTCTCTTTTGTCGCTGGAAAATAATTTCGGTGATGATGGCCGCATCATTGATATTCATTTTCGAGTTTCAGAGTGGAGAGATCACTTAGAAGCTTTGCTACATTTTTGTTTTGGAAAAATAAATTGATTTGAATTTCCTGAGTATGACTTGATTTATAATATATATAAGTATATTTTTATAGATTTGACTTGATATATATAATATATTTATGTATATATTTATCTTTAAATGGTTTGAAGTGAATCGGAAATTTAACTCTTAAATTTTGAATAAACATTTAAGGCTTGAAATAATTGAATTGGGAAAGTTTTATATGTATAATACTCAATTGCATTCCAATATAACTTACCTAAATTATTCAGAAGTTAACTATGTAATTGAATAATATACAATATAAAATGATATTAAACGAATTTATAAATGACAGTGTTTATAAAAAGTGACAATCTGCTTAATTTATGTGATAAGGTATATTAAGTGGAATAAATTTAAAAATAATCTAGGAAAAAGAAGAATTTATTTGAATAAAATATGATTATAATAAATGCTTATACACTTAATTTATGATAATAGAAAATGTTAATTGAGATAAAATTGAATAATAAGAAAATGTTAAATGAGATAAATTAAATTTGAAATTAAATCAACTTAATGAAATACTTTGAGTTTAAAATCAATTATTGAATATTAATTAATATAAATTTAAATTTATATGGTTTGAATTAATTTTTTTATTTTGTATTTCTAATCTATTTTTCTTTCTGGTTGTCTCTATTATCCTACCTCCTTCCTTTTCGGGGACGAAAAGTTTTGAGTGGGGGAGAGTGTAACGACCCGTAAATTTTAATGGTTTTATTAACGTAATTAACTGAATTTTGTGAAATTTTAAATAATTAATATTTGAATTTAAAATTTGATATTTGAAATGCGTCTATTTAAAAATAGCAAATGGTAAATTTTCATCAGTAATATGGAAGTGTATTTTCTTGTGTAATTTTATTTAAATTCAAATCGGTTAAATTTGATCATAATAAAATGTTTTCTAAACTTGAATATTTTTACATAATAAATTTGCAAGCCATCTTCTGAGTGAGACGTCATCTCCTATTCCATCAAATTTGGATTGCTATTGCTCCGTTTATCTTAATTCCGGCGTTTTAGCAGCATTTTCGGTACCGATTATCGACTTTTGACAGAATAATCGTATCGTTGATATCTGTATACCGTTTTAATTGTCTCATCGTGCTAATCTCAGTGGTATATTCACTTCTGTAATTCGGCTCCCGGTATGCGGCAAAATCGGTGAAACGATTGATCGTACCGGTATCCGTTTTGAACCTTTTGGTTCCTTGTGTCCCTTCATATATCTACTGTGTAAACGTATGGACACCAGTTTTATTATTCTCTGATTCCGCATTTTGACTTTATCTATTCTCCATGGTTTCAATTTATTATATGCTGGTTCACTTATTGTTTCTGGTCTCATCCACTTCTTTATCTTCGTTCTGAAAATTATTATTACAACGGTTGGCCTGTATATATAATTCTAAGGAAAGAAAAAAAGCTTTTCTCTCTTCTTCTCTTAGAAAATATTATTGTAACAGTTCATCTTCTTCAAATTTTCCACATGCTAACCATTTTTCCTCTTGCTATTTTTATTTGCCGAAGTATTTTTATTTCCATTCCTAAACTCATGCGAGCAGACCCACAGTTCACCGACCTGACCCAACCGTCCGCCTCGTGCCTTCCCTCCCGCCACCTTGCAACCTGACATAGCCACCGAAACACCATAGCACCATCCTCCCCTTCGCCCTCTTTGAAACCGCCGAATCACCCAAGTGGCAGCCGCCTAACAGCAGCCTCTCTTCCCTATGTTCGAACCCACCTGGCCGCTAACTCTTCCAATCTCCCCTACCCACCTTACCTCCTTCCCCAATCGTTCGACCACTTCACTCAAGCCCATCGACCGACCTCTGCCTCCATGCCCCACCACCTTTGCCTGAACCCTGCATCACCAATACTCACCACCGTGCCGCTCCTCCTAGACCCACTTACGCCTACAGCCACATATATTGGGTATGTATATTTATATTATAATTTTAATAAGGTAAATGTTTATATATATATTTTTATATGTTGTATAAACCTGTTGTTACCATGTATTTTACTATTTATGTGTATATATATATATAATAATGTACAAGTTATTTTTCTGGATATATATCTATAGATATATATATATATATATATATATATGTCTGTTGTTTAAGTTTATAAGTAGGCAATGGATGTATTTATATATTGATTTATATATAATCTCTAGATTCCAGTTTTATATACATTATATTTCTAGATATGAATGTATGTCTGGTCATAAAATTTTTGAATGTATATATTTTGCAACTGTATATATATATATACATAAAATTTGTTAGTTGCTGTGAATGACTTAGTTAATATGATGTGTTATAAATGTGTAAGTTTATATATGTTTGGATTTTAAAGTGTAAGTATAATCTGGTTCTGGGATTATGATCTATTGCATATATATTGGTTATACATGTTAGACTTTATAAAGTATATTCATGTTAGTTATAAATATTTATATAGTCAGTATATATATATATATAAGTTATAAAAGTTACAATATATATATTAAAGTGTATATAAGTTTTATTAGTTCTTATTTTGCATATTGGGCTTATATGCTAGTTTATATATATTTATATACATTTGTTTATATATTAGTATATATATAGTGTTGATTCCAAGGTATTATACGTATGTAAGTTCATATATATAGATTTATATATATATATTAGTTTTTTTTGTGTAGTAATATGGCTGGGTATATATATAAGTATTATTTCAAAGTATGTTATGTATATATGTTGATTTTAATATATGGGTTTTAATTTAAAACAATGATTTTGAAATACACATATATATTTAGTTTAAAATGTGTTTGAATTTAGAATATGATTTTATATATATGAATAGTTATATACAGTCATGTATATACAAGTTCACTTATACCATTTATCTTCATCAATCCAGTTTTAATTTGTTTCATCGATTCCTATTATCAGCTTTGATCGTCAAATTCATGCCAATTTTGCCTTACTTTGGAATACGTGCTTGGATTCGTAACTCATTTCATTGCCAAATCTCTCTAGCCTCGAAAAGTGAGCAATCACTCACGATTAACGTTCTTATATTTATTAAATTTGATTTCAATTGAAACGACAATTGAAATATGCAGCTGTTAGTTATTTAAATTGCCATATATATATGCTATTATCTGTATCTGTTCACCTGTGACATCTGACACCATTATCTGTTATTTATATTGATGATATATGCCTGTTTGATATGTTATATTTTATCATCACTGTTCTCACAATGCAAGTTCCTTGTTAGTATAGAATTCCCTATGGGTTGAAATGATACATACCCGAACGATCTTGTAGAATAGGAGAAAATCGTTATGGATTGAAATGATAAACCCAAGCGATTTTCGTTGAATTGAATTTGGGATTGCGGGTTGAAAAGATATATACCCATAGATATTTAAATTGCGGATTGAAATGATAAATATCTATATCACTTGACCATAAGATAGAAAATTATATACAGACCCCGTTGGTCTATATATATATATATTTTGAAAATGATTTTCGGGGTTTTGAAAAAAAATATAGTTTTAATAAATATTGTTTTTAAGATATTATATATATAAATGTTGTTTTTATAAAGTTTTAAATTTGGATTTTTAAAATTATATGTTTTGAAAATTTTATAATTATAGGTTAGTTTTGAAATTATAAATTTTAAGATTTTACTTATAATTTTACTATTTTAAAAATATATATAAATTAAGTTTTGATATAAAATAAGTTTAATAATTAGATTTAATTTAATTAAGTTTGATTTGAAATTTATTAAATTTGAGATTTTAAATATATGATTTTAAAATTTGATTTCGATTAATAGTGATTTAAATGAATATTTTCAAATTTACATAAATTGAAATGGGATATTTAGTTTGTTTAAATTTGTAATTGAAGTTTATTTAAATGTTATTGGAATGATTAAGTAATTATTTCAAAACTAGAGAATAGTAAAGTGAATTTGATATATATAAATATATATATATATATATATGAAATTATCAAATTTAGTTTTGTAAATGTTTGAATATTTAAAGCTTTGAAATCTATTGAAGCTGAAATGTTTTAATTTGTCGTTTATATCAATATTTGAAGACGATATAAATTGGTTTATTGAGATTTGGATTGAAATGGAAGAACTGAGATTGGACTTAAATGGGATTTTGGAATTTGAGTTGATTTGAATCGATTTGTAAAGTTTGAGGAAACTATTTTATTTTATAAAGTATTTTATTATATATGAAAACTATTTATATATATATTATTTTTATATAAAATATTTTTGATAAAAACTATTTTTAATATAAACTATTTTTAATATAAACTATTATATATATATTATTTTAATATATACTATTTTTGATAAAAATCATTTTTTTATATAAACTATTTTAATATAAACTATTTTAATATACTAACTATTTTATTTATTAACTATTTTTATTATATATAATATTTCTATATCTAAACTGTTTAGGTGGGAAGTTATGTTTTCAAAGTATTATGTTTTCAAAGAGTTAGGATTTTTAAGTGTTATAATTTCTAAGTTTTATAATTTTTAAAGTGTTATAACTTTGGAAGTGCCATGTTATAGAAATGGATATATTATTAAAGTGAGTAATGATATCGTATTGATATGGTTTTGAAATGGAAATGATATTTTGGTTTTGAGGTATAAACTATTTTGAAATGACCGCGGTATTATAATAACGTTTGGTTGTTAAAGAGACCGGGATCGGTTATTGTCATACTCTCTGCTAATACCGAAAACCACTTTAACAAATGTGTATGCGGTGGAGATTCAAGAATTGAAGTAGGATGGTTTGGCGACGATTCTATATGGTATGACATGACCCTGACTCCCGTGAGTCAGCTTAGATGTGACTAAAACAGGAGCTATACCGTGCCAAGTGGGGTCATTCCCCTATCGGACACATTTCTTCGATACCATTCTATTGCTTTTGTTATTTGATTGGGTGCACCCTTTGATTTGGGAGTGTGTCACAAGGTGGGCGGTAGTAGCTGCTATGCGTTACCACCAGCCCGAGAGTGCAATTGGTATATCTACCCTGGCATTGCCTTGAGTGCCATGTTCACATGCTCTAGCGCGCCTTCTAAGAGTTTGTTTTGTACCATACCTATGGAGTCCCCTCTAATAGCCCTCTAGTTTACGGGGGGAGTTACGTTACTGTATAGACTATGGGAATAAATAAAATGTGTTAAGGGGGATATGGGTAACTCCTTAACGCTATTTTAATACTTTTACTTTACTATAGGCATATTATAATAGCGTATATTACTACATAGTAGATAGTTCCACAGATCCTTAGAGGATGGAAATCCCAACTATCATTTAAGTTACTTGTATTTCAGTTGGCATTTCACTTGAGTTGAATTTATTAATATAAGAATGTTAATCCCGACTCGAGTGTTTTGTGTTTTGCTTTATGCTCCGGTCAGATTGAGTGTCAAAGCATTTGATGCTCACCGTTTGGAGATTTGAGCTTTGCTTGAAGATCTGTCTTATATATTTAGCTTTTCTAGTTGATTTGTTTAGAGAAGTCATCTGTTTGTATTCGAGACTTCATTGTATTCGAGACTTCATTGTATTTTATTTCAAACTCTGATGTTTATATAGTAGCTTTATGAACTACTATTTATCTATTCCACTGCTTATTATTATATTACTCCGTGTCTGTGATTCCGTGATTGATTTATTTACTGTATATGCTGAGTTTTGCCAAATATAAATTAACAATCTGATATTTTGAGCAATTCAATTCCGACATGTGCGGATGCGAATGACACAAAATAGCGGTTCGTTACAGTTGGTATCATAGCTCTGGTTTTAGGCAAAACTTAGCATATAGAGTAAATTTAATTACAGAATCACCTTCGTTCGAGCTTGAGTTTCTTCCTATTTGATTCAGAATTCCTTTGAACTTTGGAACTCTCCTATTCGTTCTGAAATCCATTCTTGTCTCATCCTATTTGTATTTCTTGATTCTGGAGTATCCCATAGCTCCCCTGAGTGATTTATAAAGGGGTAAAACTCCTTTTCAATAGGCATCGATTTACCGAAGATTTTTGTATCGTCGGTTTAGATGCTGCTATCTCTTGTTATGCCGAATTCTATTCTCTTGCGACCAAATATTGATTTGCTTCAGAAATCTGCATCGATCTTATTTTGAAATCATGGTTGACCCGATTAAAGTCGCCTACGATTAATATTAGTCTATCCATCTTCCTATTTTGAAATTTAATCATCTTATTTTCATATTGAGCTTATCTTCTGGTTAGAATTCTTTTGATAAGGGTCCCCCTAATTTGAATCTCTATCCTAGTTTTAAAATCCATTCTTGCATCATCGAGTGAGGGAGTATATTTGTAATTAATATACAAATGTTTTATATAGTGTGTTGTTTGAGTTGTAAATGTTGATTTGGGGTTTCGATCGATTCGTCTAATCAACGCTATCGATAGGAATTTCAAAACACTTGAACAGAGCAAACTAATACAATATCATTTTCAAATTCGGTGAATGAAATATAATTTTTGTATGATTATATTATATATATAAGTATAAGTTTTGAAAAATTTAATAGTTAAATGAATTGGTTGTTAGAAATGATAATATATGATTATCATCATTGACTATTCCAATATATAAATAAATGAAATTATAAAGCATGGTTATAATTTGATTTGGAATTTAAAAGAATTTAAACTAAGAATTTGAGAATTTAAATTTCCGTTATTTTAGTAAATTTGGTTTTATTTCAAGGGTATATTATTTAAAAAGTATTTTCGAATGGAAATAGTTCCAAAGAATTTTTAAAGTTTTAAATCAGAACTCTTCTCTTTTCTCGCTGGAAAATAATTTCGGTGATGACGGCCGCATCGTCAATATTCATTTTCGAGTTTCAGAGTGGAGAGATCACTTAGTAGATTTGCTACATTTTTGTTTTGGAAAAATAAATTGATTTGAATTTCTTCAGTATGACTTGATTTATAATATATATATAAGTATATGTTTATAGATTTGACTTAATATATATAATATATTTATGTATACATTTATCTTTAAATGGTCTGAAGTGAATCGGAAATTTAACTCTTAACTTTTGAATAAATATTTAAGGCTTGAAATAATTGAATTGGGAAAGTTTTATTTGTATAATACTCAATTGCATTCCAATATAACTTACCTAAATTATTCAGAAGTTAACTATGTAATTGAATAATATACAATATAAAATGATATTAAAGGAATTTATAAATAATTTGAGTGGTTATAATAAGTGACAATCTACTTAATCTGTGTGATTAGGTATATTAAGTGGAATAAATTTAAAAATAATTTGGCAAAAATAAGAATTTATTTGAATAAAATATGATTATAATAAATGCTTATACACTTAATTTATGATAATAGAAAATGTTAATTGAGATAAAATTTAATAATAAGATAATGAATAAATGAGATAAATTAAATAAATTTTGTTTTGAAGGAATTAATAAATTTGAAATTAAATCAACTTAATGAAATACTTTGAATTTAAAATCAATTATTGAATATTAATTAATATAAATTGAAATTTATATGGTTTGAATTAATTGTTTTATTTTGTATTTCAGATCTATTTTTCTTTCTGGTTGTCTCTATTCTCCTACCTCCTTCCTTTTCGGGGACGAAAAGTTTTGAGTGGGGGAGAGTGTAATGATCCGTAAATTTTAATGGTTTTATTAACATAATTAACTGAATTTTGTGAAATTTTAAATAATAAAATTTTGAATTTAAAATTTGATATTTGAAATGCGTCTATTTAAACATAGCAAATGGTAAATTTTCATCAGTAATATGGAAGTGTATTTTCTTGTGTAATTTTATTTAAATTCAAATCAGTTAAATTTGATGATCATAAAATGTTTTCTAAACTTGAATATTTTTACATAATAAATTTGAAAATCATCTTCTGAGTGAGACGTCATATCCCGTTCCATCAAATTTAGACTGCTATTGCTCCGTTTATCTTAATTCCGGCGTTTTAGCAGCACTTTCAATACCGATTATTGACTTTTGACAGGATAATCGTATCATTGATATCTGTATACCATTTTGATCTTCTCGTCATGCTAATCTCAGTAGTATATTCACTTCTGTAATTCGGCTCCCGGTATGCGGTGAAATAGGTTAAACGATTGATCGTACCGGTATCCATTTTGAACCTTTGGTTCTTTGTGTCCCTTCATATATCTACTGTGTAAACGTATGGCCATCAGTTTTATTATTCTCTGATTCCGCATTTTGACGTTATCTATTCTCCATGGTTTCAATTTATTATAATTTGAAATTGTTGTGATTTGCGAAAGCAAATAGAATTCTAATGGCTTCTAATCTTGGTACGGGTGCAAAGGTTTCATCATAGTGTATTCCTTCTTCTTGACAATAACCTTGCGTGACTAACCGAGCTTTATTTCTAACGACCTTACCTTGTTCATTCATTTTATTTTTATAAACCCATTTAGTTCCTATTATAGTTTTGTCCTCAGGTCTAGGAACAAGTTCCCATACATCATTTTTGGTGAATTGATTCGGTTCTTCTTGCATATCAAGAATCCATGAATCATCAGATGATGCTTTATTTGGATCTTTGGGTTCAATAGTTGATATAAAAGCTACACTACTCATCTTGTTTGTTGTTTTCTAGTTCTAACAACAGATTCAATATTTCCTAGTATATTTTCTATAGGATGATCTTTTAAAAGCCCGATCCTTTTATTAGGATGAACAGTTTCACAATTTTTTTCATTTGATTCATTGTTTAAAGTAACAAAATCATCTTCATCATATATTTGAACAAAATCTTTGAAATTTTCATCAAAAGATACATGCATTGTTTCTTCAGTGTTATTAGTTTTTAAATTAAAAACTCTGTATGCCTTACTTCTACTAGAATATCCAATAAAGGTTCCTTTGTCGGATTTAGGATCTAATTTATCCAAATTGTCCTTTGTATTTAGAATAAAGCATTTACTTCCAAAAACTTTAAAATAAGATACCTTTGGTTTCTTATTGAAAAGAAGTTCATATGGTGTTTTATTGGTTAGAGGTCTAATTAAAATCCTATTCAAAATGTAACAAGCTGTAGCGACTACTTCAGCATAAAAATTTCTTGGTAATTTACAATCTAAAATCATAGTTCTTGCACACTCTTGAATCATCCTATTTTTATGCTCTACCACTCCGTTTTGTTGTGGAGTTTTTGGAAAGGAAAAATTATGAGTTATTCCTTTCTTATTACAGAAATTCTCAAAATTTTCATTTTCAAATTCTCCACCGTGATCACTACGAATAGTTTTGATTTTTAAAGAAAGTTGATTTAGAATTCTTTTTGCAAAAGTTTTAAATAAATCAAAAGAATCACTTTTATGTTTTAGACAAATTGTCCATGTAAATCTAGAATAATAATCTATAATTACAAAAACATATTTACTGTGATTTATTGACTGAATTTGAGATGGACCAAACAGATCTAAATGAAGTAACTCAAGAGGTTTTGAAGTTGAGATTATATCTTTCAATTTAAATGAACTCTTCCTAAGATTTCCTGATTGACAAGCATCACATATACTATCTACTTTAAAATCCATTTTAGGGAGACCTCTTACTAGATCAAGTTTTGAATGTCTAGATAAGAGTTTGAAATTCAAATGCCCAAATCTTTTATGCCAAATCCAAGGGTCATTTGTATTAGCCAAAAGACATAGGTTATCACTTGAGATTTTTATAATGAGAATATAAATATCGTTCTTCCTAATTCCTTCAAAGATAATATTTGATTTATTATCTTCGATGTGACACTTATCCTTTTCAAATTTAATTTTGTAGCCCTTGTCACATAGTTGACTTATGCTAAGTAAGTTGTGTTTTAGATTCCTAACTAAGAGAACATTAGAAATAGTAGGAGTTTTAGAGTTACCGACATTGCCGATGCCAATCACATATCCTTTTGAATTGTCTCCAAAGTTGAGCATTCCTCCATCTTCATAAATTATGTCATTTAGTATCTCCGGATTACCCATCATGTGTCCTGAACATCCACTATCAAGTATCCATTTGTTTTTCTTGATTTTCGTCATTTGTCCATTGAGTGTTGATTTTTCAAAAGCCATATAACACATCTGTTCCTGCACAACACACCAATTCGGTAGATAACTTGATTTTCTATAATAATAATATGCAGACTTATGAGACAATGATGATTTGAACAGTTTTGAACTAGTGTTAACAGAATCTCCAAAAATTGCCATTTTAAACTTTTCAAAATTCAGATTATGATAACTTTGAAAACCAATTCTCTGATACCAAATGTAGGAAATGCAGATTACGGATCTTAAGGCAGAAGTAACACTAGAGGGGGTGAATAGTGTTTAATTAATTTTATAAATCCTTTTGAAATCTTTTCAAATTAAATCCAAACAGATGCAATTCACAAACACAGAAACAATCATAGAATCAAACACAAATGCAAATAGTAAATAAAAGCAGTAAATGAAAGAACACACCGGAATTTTATACTAGTTCGGAGTTACCCTACATCCAGTCCCACACAATTTCTTGTCCAAATTTCTTTTCAAATATAATGTCGATATTACAACCTCGATTTCAAGGCCATGAGATACACCCTCCTGTCTCCAAGTCCAAGGAAAACTCTCTTGATTTAACCAGGCTACAAGATCACCTAATTGATTTCCGGGCTACAATCACACCGTTTCCAATCACACTTTGATCTTTCGATCTTTGATTACAAATGATCCTATAACTCTGAATAGCACTAAGATCTTTGAGAGAGAGTGACAGAGAATCAAACTAGAGATGATCAAGTTCGATTCACTTAGAATTTCGGCAGAGTTTTGTTAAAGCATTTGAAATATAAGAGAATATTCGAGTGGAGAAGAAGTAGTGAAGAAATGAAGAAAAACTAACTTAAAATTCATTGAAAACAACTGGTATTTATAGGAGAACAACGGTCATGTCCATTCGTGAAAGGTTATGACAAATAAACACTTCTTTTGAAAATTTGAATTTTGAAATCTACGGCTACCATGTCGACATGGTGGGATGAGGGATGTCGACATGCCTATGTTAATTTTGAAAATAGATTTTGCTTTAAAATGATTTCTATTCTAAAACTTGTCAAAACAATTTCAAAACTTTGTAACCATTTTGAATATAGTTTAAATTTATAAAAGAGTTTTAGAAAGTAATCTTAAAATATATAATCTATAATACAAAAATAATATTAAAAACTAAATATAGATTTCTTTAAAATATATTTAAGCTAAAATATTAAAATCAGGAGATAGTTTAAAAAACAAGAGATGATTTTGAAATTAACATGATTAAAAATATTTTCTGAATTAAGGCTAAAATATTTAAATTGATAGAGATGACTTTAAAAAGATAGTTTTGAAAAAATAAATCATTTTGAAAATTTCGTAGGTTCCATTCCACTAGATAAGGTCGTGGGTTCCATCCCACTAACGAGGTCATGGGTTCCATCCCACTATTAAAGCGAGAAGGTGGAATCCTGTAACGACCTGCCTTTTTGGACGGTTTAAATCGACGTTAAGCCACACACGTCAGACTCAAACCATTAAAAAGGGCAGATTGTTATGGGGTAAATAAGCAAAAGCAGAGAAAGAAAGAAAACAAATATAGAATCTCGTAGTGGAATGACAAAATATAATAATCAAATAAACAGTTCATGAAGCTGTTTTACAAATAATATTTGATTATACTTTTACAATACAGAATCAGAGTTACATACAACAAGAATAAATAATAAATAAATGCAATGGAACAACATGATGTAGTGGAATAAATATAATACATAATAATAGTACAAAATCTTCATCTTCATCCTCCAGAAGCAGTCTTCGATAAACTGAAATGCTTAGACTAACCCGAGCGAATTGAAAAGACAAAACACTCGAGTCGGAACTAAAAGTTCTTATGTAAGTTAAATCAATAGTAAATAAATATGAGTGTAACGGCATCAGAGCTGTTTACGGGGTTTGACATCTCCTATCCAGTGTCAACGTGAGTGCAATAACTTAAGAGATGTTCGGGATTCCCATCTCCTAAGGATCCGTCAAACTATCTACTATATAGTACAATACGCTATTATTATAGTGTCTACAGTAAAGTAAGGTATTAAAATAGCATTAAGGCATTACTCATATCCCACTTAACACATTTTATATAATGCCGTAGTCTATACAGTACTGTAAACTCCACCCGCGGGTGGGCTATCAAGGAGCACTCCATAAGTACGACACAAAACAAACTCATAGAAGGCGCGATAGGGCATGTGAACACGGCACTCGAGGAAATGCCAGGGTAGATAAACCAATTGCGGATCCGGACTGGTGGTAACGCATAGCAGCTACTACCGCCCAACTCGGAACACACTCCCATAATCAAAATCAAGGGGTGGCCACCAAATCATCACAAAGTCATAATATGATATCGAAGAAATGTGTCCGATCGAAGGAATAACCTCACTTGGCCCAACGTGGCTCCTATTTTAGTCACATATAAGCTGACTCATAGGAGTCAGGGTTATGTAAATACCTCATACAGAATCATTTGCCAAACCATCCTACTTCATTTCTAGAATCTCCACCACGTGCACAGTTGTTAAAGTGGTTTTCGGTATTGGCAGAGAGTATGACAATATCCTATCCCAGTCTCTTCAACAAACAAACGCTTATTTCACACTGGATGGTTCTTTTACATTTCAAAAGTTGATTCATAATTGATATCAGAATATCATATTCTCAAAACCATATCATTTTCGAAATCACATTTACTTCTGAAATTATGTCACATTTAAAATCATATCATTTCCGAATTCATATTTCCAAAAATAGATTAAATCCTTATTTAAAATCATCATATTCTTCAAATATGTCATTTAAATTCCTACTTATGTTACAACATCATTTAATCGTATTCTACTTAAAAATGAAGGATTTAAATATAAAACTTCCACTTTACTAAACCTGAAATTCAGAAAATAGTTTAGATAGTTTAAAATAGTTTTAAAAATAGATTAAGATAGTTTAAAATAGATTAAAATATATTAATATAGTTTAAAATAGATTAAAATATATTAATATAGTTTAAAATAGATTAAAATATATTAATATAGTTTAAAATAGTTTAATATAGTTTAAAATAGATTAAAATAGATTAAATAGATTAAAATGGGTTAAAATACTTTAAATAGATTTAAAATAGATTAAAATACTTTAGAATTTTGATTTAAACCAATTTCCAATTCCAACCTTCAAACTTGGATTTTCAAAGTAATTCAATTTATATAAATCAATTTCCTTCAAAATATCATTTAATCCAATTCTAGATTTAAGGGTTTTAAAATCATTTAATTTAACCAATCCGTTGTCCGTACATAATTTCCTACCCTATGGTCAAGTGATACAGATATTTATCAATTCAATCCGCAAAAATTTAAATTTACGGGTATATATTATTTCAACCCACAATCCCATATTCCAAATAAATGAAAATTGCTTGGGTTTATCATTTTAACTCATAACGATTTTCTCCTATTCTATATGATCGTTCGGGTATGTATCATTTCAACCCATAGGGATTTTCTAACAATAACTAAGGGAACTTGCAGTGTTTGTAACATCCCGCCGTTTTGTGCCATTCAAATCGACAATAAAACCACACATGTCAGACTTGAATAATTCAAAACAACAGATTGTTAATAAAATTTGAGGCAAAGAAAATCGATCACAGAATCATAGACACGGAATATCAGAATAACTCGCAGTGGATTAAAATAAACATAGGAGTTCATAAAGCTCCTAGATACATAGTCTCAAACTAATACATAATACCCCAGTCTGAACACAAATACAACGGAAAATTTAGATACATAAGTTCTCTACTACAAAAGCAAAAGCTAAATCTTTGGCGGATCTCTAGCTCCAAAAGGATGAATCCAAAGCTGTGAAACTCAGGCTGACCCGAGCGTATAGCAAAACACAAAACACTCGAGTTAGGACTTACATACTTATAAAATGTAAATCAACTCAAGTGAACTGCAAAAAAAATGCATCAGTAACTTAAAGGATGCTTAGGATCGTCCATCCTTTAAGGATCCATTAAACTATCTACAATGTAGTAATATACGCTATTATAATAATGTCTAAAGTAAAGTAAACTATTAAAATAGCGTTAAGGTGTTACCTATTTCCCCCTTAACACATTTTATATATTCTCGTATTCTATATAGTACCGTAATCCCGCCCGTACTGGACGTCGTCAAAGGGCACTCCATAGGTATGGTAAAAAACAAACTCGTAGAAGGCACGCTAAGGTAGGTGACACGACACAACTAGGCAAGGCCAGGATAGATATACCAATTACACTTTCGGACTGTGGGTAACGCATAGCCGCAACTACCGCCCAACTCGATCCACACTCCCGAATCAATGGTGCGCACCAAATCAATCATAATGTAAAAGAATGGTTAACAATGAAGTGAGTCCGATCAGAGGAGCTACCTCACTTGGCTCGTCAATTGCTCCTGTTTTAGCCACCTTATGCTAACTCACGGGAGTTAGGTCCACGTATGTATACCTTTAGGATGGTCGTCACCATCCTACTTCATTCTGTAATCTCCACCGTGTACACAACTGTTAAAGTGGTTTTCGGTATCGACAGAGAGTATGCCCATATATGATCCCGGTCTCTTTAACAACCAAACGTTATTATAACCCATGGTTATTTCAATTTCAAATGGTTTATATTTCATATCAAACATATTCATTTAGAAACCTCATAAATCCAGTATCATTATTCTTTAAAATATTATTCATTTTCCCAAAGTTGTAACACTTCCAAGTTTCATTTAATTATAACCACTTGAAATGTAAAAATTTAGAGATTATAGCACTTTAAAAATGTAACCTTAGAACAATAACATTCGGAACTATAACCCTTTAGAAAATTTTGTAGCATTCTGGAAATGTCAGTTTTAAGAAAACGCAGCAGTACCGAAATGTTACTGTAAGCATTCGCAGCAGTGCATAATTGTTACTGTAAGAAATCGCAGCAGTGCAGAATTGTTACTGTAAGAATTCGCAGTTGTGCATATTTGTTACTGTAAGAATCACAGCAGTGCAGAATTGTTACTGTAAGAATTCGCAGCAGTGCAGAAATATTACCATAATACTTCCTACTACAATAGTTTATAACATCAAATAAAAATTTTAACTCATGTAAACAAATTCACAAAAATTATTACATTAAATTTTATTTGAGATTCATATATAGAAATCCAAAATACAATTTTTAGAAAACTATTTTAAAACCAACCACAGAATCTGTATAAAATTTTCTAACCTAGGGTCAAATAAATACAGGTTTATATCATTTCAATCCGAACTTTTTAGATTTTTGGGTTTATATCATTTCAAACCCGCAATCCCAAGTCAAATAAAATTGCTCATGCCTATCATTTCAGCCCATAACAATTTTTCTTAATCTAAAAATCATTCGGGTATGTATCATTTCAACCCATAGTGAAGGAACTTGTAGTGTGAGAACAGAATAATAAATAACATATCATGGTATATGATCACAACAGGTTTAATATCATAGTAAATAACATAATAAAAAAAACATAGGTGAAATTTCTAACTTGCATATACATATCGATGCAATTCAATTGTCGTCAATTCACCAAAATATAAGTACGTTGTCAAGAGTGATTACTCACCTTCTTTGGTTAGAGAAGTGATTCCAAACACAACACAATGACTACAACAAGCACGACAATTACGGACAAGCTTGAGTGGGAGGAGAATCCAAATCCAAAGCTTTGAAAAATAAAATAAATTTCATATGTAAACAAATAATTCGCATAGAAAAATAAAAGTAGAAAAATTATATATTTGTAAACATGTGAAGAGGGCTTGTCTAGGGAACACATAGGTTTGGTCTAGGGTTGTTTGTGTTCGTTCTAGGCTAGATTTGGGTGGGGTTTGGTTCGGCTAGGGCTAGGGTTAGGGTTTGGGTTTGGTCTAAGCTAGGGTTAGAGTTTGGTTGTGGAGAAGGTGGTCATGGCCAAGGCATAGCAAGGGGAAGGGTGAGGTGATGGTTCGGCTATAGGGTTTGTGGTGGGAAGAAGAGGAGTGGAGGCCGAAATTTGTTGAAGAGGAAGGGAAAAAGAAAGGAGGAGAAGTGTTTTTGGCTATGGCTTTTGGTTGGAGGAAGAGGAGATGGGTGTGGTGATGAGCATGGCCGAAATTTGGGGAAGGAGGAAGGATAAATTTTAGAGGATAAGTCAAGGGTTTTGAGGAGGAAGAGGAAGAAGAAAAACTTACATTAATTTCTTTCTACGGAGGCACAAATGAAAATGAAGAGTCTAGCAAAACCCTAGGATATTATATAGTCATCTCAATCATGTGGCTTCTCATCTACTAAAGAAATTCCTAGCCCAATAGTACAAGCCCAAAATCAAAATGTAAATAAGATAAATGTTATAGGAAAATAACTGCGTGTAATACGCCAAAATTTGTAAATTTTGAGAAGTAGAAATCAAAATTTTACAAAATGAAAAACAAATAAAATGTTAGAATTAAATCCATCTTCATAAAAAAAAGTAAAAGTTCAAAATTCAAAATTTAAAATTTTCACAGAAAGTCAAACTTTGACCAAAGTTGACTAAAATTTGCATTTTAAGAAAAATCTTTATTTTATTAAATTTGGAAGAACATTTTACATCAAATCCCAAAATAATACATTAAATTTCCAAATTTATCAAATTTTAAAATAATAATATTCAAAGTTTCAAATGAATTTTCATTTAAAATATTTTCAAAATTTGCGGGTTGTTACACTCTCCCCTACTCAAAACTTTTCGTCCTCGAAAAGGAACGAGACCCAGAAAGCAAAGAGGGATAAGGTAGGATAGCGAATAGTACCTGGAACAAACAATTCCGGATTCGAAGCACGAATGCTTTCCTCCGTTTCCTAAGTACAATCCCGATCATCCGTGCTCCATTGCACTTTGACCAGGTTGACAGATTTTCTTCGTAGCTGCTTCGACCTCTATCGATAATACAAAGTGGCTTCCTCTCGACAGTAAGGTTCGGCTCAACATCTAAACTCTCGAGACTAGAAGGCTGGACAATCAAAGATGGATCATGAAGATACCGACGAAGATGCGAAACATGAAACACATTATGCACTCCAGAAAGCTTCTCAGGCAAATCCAAACGGTAAGCTAAGGAACCAACTCTCTCTAAGATGAGAAAAGGACCAATAAACCTAGAAGCGAGCTTCCCTCTTCGACCAAAATGAATCACATTTATTAATGGGGAGACCTTAAGGAAAACCTGATCACCAACAAAAAATTCTAAATTCCTCCTGTGCCTGTCAGCATACTTCTTCTGTCTATCCTGAGCAATCCTCATCTTTCTCCTAATCTCCTCAACCTTCTCAGATGCTTCTAGAATCATATCAGGACCAAGAGCCAAAAGATTACCTGATTCAACCCAGCAAGATGGAGATTTGCAAGGGCGTCCATAAAGAGCAGCAAATGGAGCCGTTGCGATACTAGCCTGAATTTTAAAAAAAAGGATAAGATAGATAAATATTTAAGACAACCTTAAACAGATAGAGATTATACCTGATAACTATTGTTATAGGTGAATTCAACGAGATGGAGATGATCTTCCCAAGATCCTCCATAATCAAGGACACAGGCACAAAGAAGATCTTCAAAAGTCTGATTCACTCTTTCCGTTTGACCGTCGGTCTGCGGATGGTAAGCAGTGCTCAGATTCAAACGAGTACCTAAAGATTACTTAAAAGCTTTCCAAAACTGACTGGTATAGATGGGATCTCTATCACAAACAATACTGACCGGAACACCATGAAGATGAAAAATCTCTCTCATATAAATCTCAACTAAACTCGAAGCAGAACGGTTGGACCTAACCGGAATGAAATGAGCTGACTTGGTCAATCTATCAACAATTACCCAAATACTCTCATTACCTCTCCTAGTCCTCGGTAATCCGTCAATAAAATCCATAGAAACTTGTTCCCATTTCCAATTGGGAATCTCAAGGGGTTGAAATAATCCAGCGGTCTTCTGATGATCAGCCTTAACCTACTGACAAGTTGCACATCTACAAACAAAAAGGGAGATATCACGCTTCATACCACTCTACCAATACAGCTTCTTCATATCATGGTACATCTTCATCACACATGGATGAATAGAAAGTCTAGACCGATGATTTTCCCGAAGTAACTCTTGCCTCAATCCATCGACATTCGGGACGCAAATCCGATTATTAATCCTTAAAATCCCTTTATCATCGATCTGAGCTCTACTACCATTTTGGCTACTATCACCAACCCTACTACGAACATTTTCCTTAATAAGCCTAATTATCCTATCCTCATCCTTCTTAGCAACAATACGATCGATAAGAGGAGAAGAAACAACAAGCTGACATAACATCGCCTTCTTCCTACTTAGAGCATCGGCTACAACATTAGCTTTCCGAGGGTATAGTTGATGTCAAGGTCATAAGAAGCAAGGAACTCTAGCCACCTAACTTGCCTCAAATTCATGTCCTTCTGGGTGAAAATATATTTCAAAGACTTATGATCCGTAAAGAGCTCAAACTTAGTTCCCAATAGATGATGCCTCCAAAGCTTCAAAGCAAAAACTACAGCAAGCAATTCCAAATCATGGGCTGCATAATTGGCTTCATGTGTCTTCAACTGACGACTGGCATAAGCGATAACCTTCCCATCCTGCATCAGAACGGCTCCCAAACCTTCACGACTGGCATCAGTGTATACCGTTAATCCCTCATTTCCATTTGGAACGGTAAGAACTGGCGCGGAAGTAAACTTGCACTTCAACTCATTGAATGCAGCTTCACACTTATCATTCCATCTAAACTTAGCATTCTTACGAGTTAGAGTGGTGAGAGGTGCAGCAATCCGAGCAAAATTCTCAATGAATCTTCAATAATAACCGGCAAGGCCCAGAAAACTACGGATATCAGATGGAGTCCTAGGAGTTTCCCAATTCTAAAATAGAATAGGGGGAATAAGAACCGATAAAGAGATAAAATAATTAATGTACAAAGGAAAGAAAAGAAGATAGACTTACATTGATCGCAGCGATCTTAACTGGATCAATAGAAACTCCATTACCAGAAACAATATGTACAAGAAATCGGACTTCATCTTTCCAAAAATGGCATTTCGAGAATTTATCCTTCAATTGATGACTCCTAAGAGTTCCCACAACAAAGCTCAAATGAGATTCATGCTCCTCCTCTAACTTAGAGAAAACAAGAATATCGTCGACAAAGACTAGAACAAACTTATTAAGAACATCACGAAAGACATGATTCATAAGGTCAACAAAGAAAGCTGGGGCATTAGTCAAACCATAAGGCATAACTAACCATTCAAAGAAACCATCCTCAGAACGGAAAGAAGTTTTGGGAATACTTTCCTCGGCAATTCTTAGCTGGTGGAAACTGGTGGCAAGATCTAGCTGAGAGAATACAGTAGCTTCATAAAGCTGATCGAACATATCATTAATACGAGGCATTGGATATCTATTTTTCATAGTGAGCTTGTTCAGCTCCCTATAATCAACGCACATCCACAGAGAACCATCACACTTAGTGACAAAAACCACCACTGCTTGGAATGACTAGGTTTGATCAAACCTTTGGAGAATAAGTCTTTAATTTGCTTCCTCAACTCAACCTTCTCGCGGGGTGCCATCCTTCTGGGAGGAAGAACTACAAGTCGAGCTCCAGGAATTAGATCAATACGAAATTCGATTTCCCGTTTAGGAGGTAAAGAAGTGACTTCACCAAATACATCGGGGTAGAGTTTGACCATAGGAGTAGAATCAAGATCACCAGGGGATGAATCAAGAGAATAGATAAAACTGCCTGCATACTCCTGAGGCATACGACACTGAATCACCAAAGGGTTTCCAAAATAATCAACAAGAGAAACAGTCTGGGTTTTACAAGAGATAACAACTTCATGCATCTTCAGCCAATCTCCTCCAAGCAACATGTCAAAAGAATCGAAACCAAGAACATAGAAATCATCAGAAAAGCGATGGTCGGAAAAGAAGAGTTTCACCTTTTTACAAATCCTACTAAGGTTCGCGGGACCACCAACAAGATTAGAAACACACAAAGGTACAATTGCATACTCAGGTGAAAGGATATGCTCAAACTTATCACAAAGATCCATAGAAATGAAACTATGGGAAGCTCCAGTATCAAATAAAACACGAACAGGAAAATTAAACAAAGTAAAGGTGCCCTGGAGAGTACCTTAGGTATCACTAGGAGCAGGTGGAGTAAGCAGAGAACGAGAGAAGTCATGGCAAAGACTCCAGATGTCTTGCCCTTTTTATACAAGGGACAATCATTCTTGAAATGGCCAGGTTGCAAACAGACATGGTAGAGGTTGTTCTTGGTATTCCGAGGTGGAGGAATGGAGGCACTGGCAGGTGCTGGACAACTGTTGGCATAGTGACCCTTCTGATCGCACTTGAAGCAAGTGATGAAAGAAAGATCAATAGGCTGCCTCCGGGAAGAAGAAGATCCTAAACCTGGATTTTTAAGCCAATTATGCTTCTGTCGATGGAAATTAGACTTCCTCTTCTTAGAGTTGCCAGAAGAAGGCTGAGATGAAGGTGCACGAGCAACAGATGCTTCCTTAGTAGGGTTCTCATATCTAATGGCCATATCAATCAATCCAGTAAAAGGGCTGTGCACATGAGAAATCAGACGATCATAAAACTCTTGGCGAGCTCCAGCTATAAACTTCTCATTCTTCTTAAGAGGGGTATCAATCAAGTTAGGACCAAACTTGGAAAGTTCGTTGAACTTTTGCTCATACTCAGAAAATAACATATCCCCTTGCATAAGATCCATAAACTCCCTGTATAGCTGAGACTTCCCAGCTTCTGGCATCCACTTCGCCAAAAAAGGCTCCCAAAACTGTTCCCAAGAAATATCTGCCTCAATAGTTTTGGCTGTAACTGACTCCCACCAATCCAGGGCTGCCTCCTGTAACTGCCAAGCTGCTAACTGATGATTCTAAGCGTCGGTGATCTCCAAACCAGCGAAAATCCTTTCCAAACTCCTCAGCCACTACTGAGCCTCAATGTTGGTCTCTGATCCTGTAATCTTAGTACCACCTAGCTGAGTGAACTCCTTACAGAGAATGGTAAACCTAATGGGTGCAACTTGTGCTGGAACTAGGGCAACACCACGACCCTAACCTTTGGCATTCCTACGATTCATCCTGGAAATTCAAGAATGAATTTTTTTAGGACCAAGATAGAGGAGAAAGACAAAAGACAAGATTCAACTAGAATGTAAATCCTCATCAAAGAATTCTATTAAACAAGGTGGATTCGAAAAGAAGAGAAATTCTAAGAAAAGGAATTTGATTTTGAAATTAGAAAATTTTATATCCAAAATAATCCTTAAAAAATCATTTGAAAACCATTTTATACTTGAAAATACGTTCTCTCGCAAAGAATGATTCTAAGATTGATTTTACTCATTCTAGGCTATTTCTACCCTATCTCTAATGAGTTTTTGCCCCGTAGGCTAAGGTTTGCCAAAAACAAAAGCTCTGATACCAACTGTAATGTTCTACCATTTTGGACCATTCAAATCGACAATAAAACCACACATGTCAGACTTGAATAATTCAAAACCACAGGTTATTAATAAAATTTGGGGCAAATAAAATCAATCACAGAATCACAGACACAAAATATCAGAATAACTCGCAGCGGAATAAAATAAACATAGGAGTTCATGAAGCTCCTAGATACATAGTCTCAAACTAATACATAATACTCAAGTCTGAACACAAATACAACAGAAATTTTAGATACATAAGTTCTCTACTACAAAAGCAAAAGCTAAGTGGAAATAACTGGAATGGAAATATCAGGTAGACAGCTATATCTTCGGAGGATCTCTAGCTCCAAAAAGATGAATCCAAAGCTGTGAAACTCAAGTTGACCCGAGCGTATAGAAAAAACACAAAACACTCGAGTCAGGACATACATACTTATAAAATGTAAATCAACTCAAGTGAACTACAAAGGAAATGCATCAGTAAATTAAAGGATGCTTGGGATCGCCCATCCTTTAAGGATCCGTTAAACTATCTACTATGTAGTAATATACACTATTATAATAATGTCTAAAGTAAAGTAAACTATTAAAATAGCGTTAAGGCGTTACCCATTTCCCCGTTAACACATTTTATATATTCCCATAGTCTTTACAGTACCGTAATCACGCCTATACTGGATGTCGTCAGAGGGCACTCCATAGGTATGGTACAAAACAAACTCATAGAAGGCGCGCTAGGGTAGGTGACACGGCACAACTAGGCAATGCTAGGGTAGATTTACCAATTACACTTCTGGACTGTTGGTAACGCATAGCCGCAACTACCTCCCAACTCAATCCACACTCCCGAATAAAAGGTGCGCACCAAATCAATTACAATGTGATAGAATGGCTAACGATGAAGTGTGTCCGATCGGAGGAGCTACCTCACTTGGACCGTCACTTGCTCCTGTTTTAGCCATCTTACGCTAACTTACGGGAGTTAGGTCCCTGTATGTATACCTTTAGGATCGTCGCCACCATCCTACTTCATTCTGGAATCTCCACCGCGTACACAGCTGTTAATGTGGTTTTCGGTATTGACAGAGAGTATGCCCATATCCGATCCCGGTCTCTTTAACAACCAAACGTTATTATAACCCGTGGTTATTTCAATTTCAAATGGTTTATATTTCATATCAAACTTATTCATTTCAAAACCTTATAAATCCAATATCATTATTCTTTAAAATATTATTCATTTTCCAAAAGTTGTAACACTTCCAAGTTTCATTTAATTATAACCACTTGAAACGTAAAAATTTAGAGATCATAGCACTTTAAAAATGTAACCTTAGAACCATAACATTCAGAACTATAACCCTTTAGAAAATTTTGTAGAATTCTGGAAATGTCACTTTTAAGAAAACGCAACAATACAGAAATGTTACTGTAAGCATTCGAATAGTGCAGAATTGTTACTGTAAGAAATCGCAGTAGTGCAGAATTGTTACTGTAAGAATTCGCAGCAGTGCAGAAATGCAACTGTAATACTTCCTACTACAATAGTTTATAACATCAAATTATATATATATATATATATTTACAGTTTTTATCATAGTCATTATATCATTCCTATTATATTACTCTAATTTTAGCTATTTGGCCATTAAAGAAACCACACCTTTAGTTAAATAACTTTGTTACTATAATATCAAAATTTAAAGCTGAAATCCTTATGCTAAGTTAAAAGTACGTTATTAACTTACACTTTATCTTTTCAGTAAATAACATTTATCATTTTTATTACCCTAGTTATACCATTTACATTAGTTAAAACTTTACATGTCAAATGTACGTTTTAACTTACATTTTTTTTCAAAAAAAAACATTTATCATTTTAATCACTATTACATGAATTAAAACTTACAATTTATAGGTTAGAATAAAATACCATTATTAAGTCAAATTGGATTATTAAATTTCAATTAACCTTCATTCTGTAAATTAGATTCTAAAATTTACATTTCCAACTATTTATTTCTTATAAAAATTTTAACTCATGTAAACAAATTCACATAAATTATTACATTAAATTTTAGTTGAGATTCATATATAGAAATCCAAAATACTTAATAATTTTTAGAAAACTATTTTAAAACCAACCACGAAGTCTGTATAAAATTTTCTAACCTAGGGTCAAGTAAATACGGGTTTATATCATTTCAACCCGAACTTATTAAATTTCCGGGTTTATATCATTTCAAACCCGCGATCCCAAGTCAATAAAATTTCTCAGGCCTATAATTTCAGCCCATAACAATTTTCCTTAATCTAAAAATCATTTGGGTATGTATCATTTCAACCCATAGTGAAGGAACTTGCAGTGTGAGAACAAAATATGAAATAAACAGAACAATAAATAACATATCATGGCATATGATCACAACAGGTTTAATATCATAGGAAATAACATAATAAAAAAACATAGGTGAAATTTCTAACTTGCATATACATCGTTAATTCACCAAAATATAAGTATGTTGTCAAGAGTGATTACTCACCTTCTTTGGTTAGAGAAGTGATTCCAAACACAACACAACGACTACAACAAGCACGACAATTACAGACAAGCTTGAGTGGGAGGTGAATCCAAATCCAAAGCTTTGAAAAATAAAATAAATTTCATATGTAAACAAATAATTCACATAGAAAAATAAAAGTAGAAAATTATATATTTGTAAACATGTGAAGAGGGCTTGTCTAGGGGACACATAGGTTTGGTCTAGGGTTTGTTTGGGTTCGGTCTAGGCTATATTTGGGTGGGGTTTGGTTCGGCTAGTACTAGGGTTAGGGTTTGGGTTCGGTCTTGGCTAGGGTTAAGGTTTGGTTGTGGAGAAGGTGGTCACGGCCAAGGCAAAGCAAGGGGAAGGGTGAGGTGATGGTTCGGCTATAGGGTTTGTGGTGGGAAGAAGAGGAGTGGAGGCCAAAATTTGTTGAAGAGGAAGGGAAAAAGAAAGGAGGAGAAGTGGTTTTGGCTAGGGTTTTTGGTTGGAGGAAGAGGAGATCGGTGTGGTGATGAGCATGGCCGAAATTTGGGGAAGGAGGAAGGAGAAATTTTAGAGGAGAAGTCTAGGGTTTTGAGGAGGAAGATGAAGAATAAAAACTTACATTAATTTCTTTCTACGGAGGCACAAATAAAAATGAAGTGTCTAGCAAAACCCTAGTATATTATATAGTCATCTCAATCATGTGGCTTCTCATCTACTAAAGAAATTCCTAGCCTAATAGTACAAGCCCAAAATCAAAATGTAAACAAGATAAATGTTATAGGAAAATAACTGCGTGTAATACGCCAAAATTTGTAAATTTTGAGAAGTAGAAATCAAAATTTTACAAAACAAAAAACAAAGAAAATGTTAGAATTAAATCCATCTTCATAAAAAAAAGTAAAATTTCAAAATTCAAATTTTAAAATTTTCATAGAAAGTCAAACTTTGACCAAAGTTGACTAAAATTTGCATTTTAAGAAAAATCTTTATTTTATTAAATTTGGAAGAACATTTCACATCAAATACCAAAATATTACATTAAATTTCCAAATTTATCAAATTTTAAAATAATTATATTCAAAGTTTCAAATGAATTTTCATTTAAAATATTTTCAAAATTTGCGGGTTGTTATAGTGTTATAACAATATAAATATAACATCAAATCATCCAATATCAACAATTAAACATACATTACAATCATCACCCAAATCAACCAATAAACATCAATAGATAACTGATTATCATTAACAGGTGTTAAATTGACAATTATTTCAATATTAAATTAAACGATGATTAAATGCAATAAAAGTTAAATTTAACTAGAACGA
Organism: Allium fistulosum; assembly: GCA_030737815.1. Taxonomy (NCBI): domain Eukaryota; kingdom Viridiplantae; phylum Streptophyta; class Magnoliopsida; order Asparagales; family Amaryllidaceae; genus Allium; species Allium fistulosum. The sequence goes on along the minus strand of CM060904.1, from coordinate 406,127,734 downwards.
CAATTTAAATATACCAAACATCAACCAATCAATTCCAAATCACATCATAAATTCAATTTAACTATCACTAGATAATTTAGTAGTTGTGAGTGGGTTAAAACACTCACCTTTGATTTATAGTCGATTTAAATCCAATAAAAGCCCAAAATTCCAATAGAAGAAATCGCGCGTGAATCGAAGTTTAAATGCAAAAGATATTCATGTTATAAGAAATATTATTAAAATAATAACCGGTACACGTTTAAATAGAAATAAACAAAGTTTAATACTTACATTTTTCTCAAGATAGGCTTCAGGCAAAGATGGAAGAACAAACTAAGATGGGGGCTGGACATGTAGAAAAAAAAGGATGAAACTCATGTTTCTTAAAAGAAAGCTTTGTAATTTGCAAAATGAGATCATTTGAATTTGCAAGTTCACAATAAAATTATTCAGGGAAAGGAAGATTTGAAATGGAGATATAAACATAGGAAATGAAGCAGCGATAAGAAAAAAAATGAAGGAATGATTTTAAAAACGTGAACAATTTGCTGATGAGATTATAGCTTCAATAAAGAATAATTTGAACTAAATGAATATGAGGTGTCAGGAAAAACAAAACGTAAAAGAAGAAATAAAGTGGCAGGTTATTTAATAATAAAGAAATGAAGATGGAGGGACAAAAATGAATATCACGTTTCTAAAATGAAGGCTTTAGGAAATATAGGCTACCAAAATAAATAAATAAAATATGAGGTGGAAGAAGGCTACAGGAAAACAAAATGAAAAGAAATGTAGTGGTTGTAGAAATATGAAATGAGATGGAGAAAACAACAAACTCACATTTTTACTTTACTTTAGGAATTGGAGGTAGGACATGATGTAAAGAGGTGAAGAAAGGTTAAATAAATAAAAAAATATGTGTACATATAAAATGAAACTCACGTTTGAGAAAATGTAGCTTTAGGAAAAAGATGAAGGAAATAAACGAAAATGAAGAAACAACAAAAATGAGGAATGAAATGTGGTATGTATTAAATAATGATGGAGGAATGCACAGACCAGATGTACACTACCAATAAACCTTTGGAATTCAAACTTATGTCTCCTCTTTATTACTTTACTTAACTCCTATAAACCCATAGTTACACCTATTTAATTTTATATTAACACACAATAAATATAAATAAATTCTTTACACAAATTTTTATAATTAATTAAGGCAATATACAACATTAAGAACCTTTCATTTCTCTCTCTGTGATTAGATTAGGAATTTAATACTTGATGCTTCTATAATTTTCGTTTTGGAATTGTAGCTGAAACGAAATCAGGCATAACTTCTTCATTTCTCATCCGTTTTTGGTCAGGTTTTTTTTGCTGCAAACTAGATTCAATAAGGAACACTTTTTATTCAGTGAGTTTTCTTTAATTTTGCCATTTAGATGACCTAAAATGCGTTCAAAGACAGAAGACCAATTCTGTCTTTAACAAGTTATCTTGAGTTTTAATCTGATATTGTTTTGCATGTATCTCTCTCGTTTTTGATCCGAATTAGATAATTTTGGATGTTCCGGAAAGGTTAAAACATATGCTAAAATTTTTGTTCAGTGAGTTTTCTATAATTTTGCCATTTAGATGACCTGAAATGCGTTCAAAGAAGACGATTAAACATTTTACTAGGAACACATTAGCATACATTAAACAAATATGACAGCATAAATGAGGTAATATAAACAAGTGTATAATATATATATATATATATATATATATATATATATCTGTGTGTGGGTGTACATCTTTATCTCCATTTATGGTTTACATTCATAAATTAAAGGTATGCTACTAATCCATATAAGGAGGCAATGAATATAAGAGTAAATTAGAAGAGCGAAGATGGAAAGGTAAATTATGTTGCAATTAAAATCTAATCAAGTCTAAGTAAAAAGGAAATAGTCAAGTGTAAATCTATTTTACCACTTTACAATCTTCTATTAACATTTATTTTAAAACCATATGAGATTTCAAACCTAAATAATCCTTTTTTTATAATTGGATCTGAAACATAAGTTTATATTTAGGTACAAACATATATACAGTAAACAAACACTAAAATTAGAAACATGAACTGAATTAATTGGAAATAAATCACCCAATTTTAATTTATTTCAATATATGTCTACAATTAACGTCTTCTCTCTTTTTAATTAAAAGGTTCCAATCACATTAATTGCCATTGATTTCTAAGTTAAATTCTAAAAGAGAAATGAGACAATTTAATTCCTTTTATAGTAATTTAACGCATATATGGAATTATTGTATAAAAACCAAAAGCTATTAATTTCTTGTTAAATAATTGATTTCTTATTCCTGTAATTAATCTGTAAGCCAAAATACATTTCAAACAAATAAACATATGTTTACTCCTTTACTAAACATATTCATTTTTATTCTTTTATTTTTAATTTAAATGTTCTCATATTAAATCAACTATTACCTTATGAATTTATTCAACATAAGTTCTCATTTTATTTCACTCAACTCTACATTTAACATCTTTTCTTATATTAACTGCAATATTTAATTACATTTAATTTCATTGATTTCCAAATTGATTTCAACGGATTAAATAATAAGATGATAAGTAAAACAATATTTACATTTAAGTAATTTAAACACATTTATAAATCAATTCAGTGTTGAATATTACACTAATTACAGGGTTCAATTTCAACTGTAATTAAATTCAATTAATTATATTTTAATTCCAATAAATTGATTAAATTTGATTTCAATCTTTTATTCAATCATTTATTATCAAATGGGTAAAACTAACACTAATTTACATTTTATTACCTCAATATTCTACAGTTATTGCCTTAATTCACATTAACGTAACATTTAATGTAATTTATTTCTAATTTGATTTCAATAAGTTAAACATATAGGTAACAAATAAAAATTGTCACCTTTAGCTTAATTTAATCGTATTTATAAGTTGATTGTCTACACAAATGTTATAATTATTTACACAACACTAATTTTTATTCAATTACAATTTATTACATACTATTTCATTAATCAATACAACATTTAAATTATCAATTAGTCTTTTAATCCAATTATCAATTAATATACACATTATTTCATCAATTAATATACCATTTAAATTTATTCCTTATTTTAAATTTATAATCAATTATAATTTACAATTATTACAATTACTTGAGATTACATTCAATAGTCATCTATTACATTAATTTACATTATTAAACTTCATTCTAGTTAGTTTTCCCAATCCTATATCATAAATTTTATTTATTCCAACATTAAATTACATAATCTTATTAAATTAACTATTTTAATTATCGAAAATTATGGGTCGTTACACTCTCCCCCACTCAAAACTTTTCATCCTTGAAAAGGGAAAGAAGCAATCAAGAAATTAATATATCTTATTCAAAATATTAAATTTATAAACAATTAATTTACATAATTAAATAATTTAAATAAAATATATCAATTTATAAACAATTAAATTCTTTTACATTTAAGTTAATAAAATTTTGAAAAACATCTCAAAATTTTTCTATGTCCAAAATTCACAGAAAATTTCGGCAAAGTCTCCTTTGTACGGAGAGGTCTGAGAGAAATAATAATATCAATAGTAATAATATATATCACATATTTCAAAATAAAATATCTCAAACAATGGGAAAAACAATATAATATCGCTATAAAACTGTAACCCTGAAACGTACCTATTTGTCGGGCCAAAACCGCTTATTTATAAAACCAAAAGCAGTAGTTATTGCTTCCATAAACCTGTATTTTACTTATAAAATACAAAGAGGTTAATAATTAAGTAAAAGAGAATATTTATGTTGTTTCAACTTATAAAAACAAATCAACACAATATAACAATAACACTTGCAAACAAAACCATACAATCATCACATGCAAATCAAAGAAATCAACCATCCATCCATAGCAACCAAAACTAATGGTTTGTTCGGGTTTAGAAACTTTTAATCGTATAGAATGATAAATAACTACTAAGTATACCATACACTCAACAGTTTAGATAAAACTCAGTAGATTATTTATACGTCTTCATACGGTTAGAAGTATCCTTTTCCGACATCCCGTATGCCAAAACAAACAATAATTTCAAATATTATTTACGTTTTTTTCTCTCACATCATTTAGTGTTCAATTTTTTCTTCTTCATACAATGATTATTTCTTTTAATTTGCATTTATTACTTACAAAAATCCATTTTCCATTCAATTATACAATACCATTGTCTATTAAATTATATTCATTTGCTTACATATACTCTTTCCATTCAATTATTCAGATTATTCATTATTATGTAAGTTTCTTTACAATTTAATTCATCACTAATAGATATTTTCTTTTCCATGTTCATTTCTTTCATATATAATGTTGTTGAATATTAATTCCATTTCTAAACCATTTAACATTTTCTGAAGATATAATCATTCAATTAATATAGTATTCACTTTTACTATTCATTTAATTAGTAGCAATTCAACTATTAACTTAAGTTTATAATAGTTTATAACATCAAAATTCTTACTTATAGAAGTAATTCCATTGAACACCTTCATTATTAAAGTTTTACTTGTATAATATTCTATTACATGTTTCTATTAACATTACAACTTTTTACATTTTGGTAAGTTATATATATGACTTTTAGAATGTAATTGAATGTTACACAAGTTTATCTTTTTTCATTTCAGTTAACAAAATGTTCAATAGTTACATTTCCTTATTTTACATATCTTTTTGATTTGCCATTTACAAATTTCCAATTTCTTATATATTCCATTAATTACTTAGCATCTAGTTTCTAATTACACAATTTAGAAGTTTCCAATTAAATTAATTAAGATTTTGTCCTATTACAATAACTGAAAACTGCTAATAATCAGAGAGTTTAAGAACTAAATTTCGAATTCATTTTAGTCAATTTGAAAGTAAAATATATATATTTATATCCTTTATAGATCAAATCATATTTAGGAATTTAAAATTAAGATTTAATCATCAAAACAGATGTGTAGTGAAACCACTACAGCAGTCTTCCCACTTTGAAACTCGAAAATGAACGTCGATGATGCGTGCACTCATCACCAAAATTATTTTCCAGCGACAGAGAGGGGAGTACAGATCTTATTTCCTTTTTTAAAAAAATTCTTTTAAAACATTTCTTTTAATCATCTTGAAATATTTATATCAGAAAATACTTCTAAGTACTACTAATATTATATTCCAAAATCTTTCGAAAGAAATTTTCAAAAATCCCGAAACTTCAGTTCTAAACTTCCAATTTATATCTACTTTATTTGTAAATCCTATTTTTCAATCAATATTCATAAAAAATTTCTACCTAACAAACAACATATTACATCCAACTATATCATTTATAAAATCTATTATTTTATATCCAAAATATATAATAGGCAAAATTATTTCATTTACCTATATTTCAAAACAAATATTGTGTCGGTCTGCCCCTTAAGTGCTTTGAAATCCCTATCGATGTCATAGCGTCCTATGCACTGACTAGAATTTATAAATACAAAATGGAACAAATTAACATAATACAAAACCCTTTACAACACTAACAAATACGCTCTCTCTCATATATATATATATATATACACACTCAGCGACTCATTCTAGGGTATTACTACCCTATATCTAAAGAGTCAGACCCCGCAAAGCTAAGGTTATCGCTAAACCAGAGCTCTGATACCAATTGTAACAACCTTCCTTTTTGGACGGTTTAAATCGACGATAAACCACAAACGCCAGATTCAAACCATTAAAAAGGGAAGATTGTTATGGGGTAAATAAGAAAAAGCAGAGAAAGAAAGAAAACAAATACAGAATCTCGTAGCGGAATGAAAAAATATAATAATCAAATAAACAGTTCATGAAGCTGTTTTACAAATAACATTTGATTATACTTTTACAATACAGAATCAAAGTTACATACAACAAGAATAAATAATAAATAAATGCAGCGGAACAACATGATGCAGTGGAATAAATATAATACATAATAATAGTACAAAATCTTCATCCTCCAGAAAGCAGTCTTCGATAAACTGAAATGCTCAGACTGACCCGAGTGAATTGAAAAACAAAACACTCGAGTCAGAACTAAAAGATCTTATGTAAGTTAAATCAGCAGTAAATAAATATGAGTGTAACGGCGTCAGAGATGTTTACGGGGTTTGACATCACCTATCCAGTGTCAACATGAGTGCAATAACTTAAGAGATGTTTGGGATTCTCATCTCCTAAGGATCCGTTAAACTATCTACTATGTAGTACAATATGCTATTATTATAGTGTCTACAGTAAAGTAAGGTATTAAAATAGCGTTAATACGTTACCCATGTCCCCCTTAACACATTTTATATAATGTCGTAGTCTCTACAGTACTGTAAACTCCACCCGCAGGTGGGCTGTCAGGGAGCACTCCATAGGTATGACACAAAACAAACTCGTAGAAGGTGCGATAGGGCATGTGAACACGGCACTCGAGGCAATGCCAGGGTAGATATACCAATTGCAGATCCAGACTGGTGGTAACGCATAGCATCTACTACCGCCCACCTCGGAACACACTCCCATAATCAAAATCGAGGGGTGGCCACCAAATCAACATAAAATCATAATATGGTATCGAAGAAATGAGTCCGATCGGAGGACTGACCTCACTTGGCCCGGCGTCGCTCCTGTTTTAGTCACATCTAAGCTGACTCACGGGAGGCAGGGTCACGTAAATACCTCATACAGAATCGTTCGCCAAACCATCCTACTTTATTTCTGGAATCTCCACCACGTGCATAGTTGTTAAAGTGGTTTTCGGTATTGGCAGAGAGTATGACAATATCTGATCCCGGTCACTTTAACAACCAAATGCTTATTTCACACCGGATGGTTCTTTTACATTTCAAAAAGTTGATTTACAATTGATATCAGAATATCATATTCTGAAAACCATATCATTTTTGAAATCACATTTACTTCCGAAATTATGTCACATTTGAAATCATCACTTTCGAATTCATATTTCCAAAAATAGATTAAATCCACATTTAAAATCATCATATTCCTCAAATATGTCATTTAAATTCCTACTTATGTTATAACATCATTTAATCGTATTCTACTTAAAAATCAAGGATTTAAATATAAAACTTCCACTTTACAAAACCTGAAATTCAGAAAATAGTTTAGATAGTTTAAAATAGTTTTAAAAATTGTTTAAGATAATTTAAAATAGACTAAAATAGATTAATATAGTTTAAAATAGATTAAAATAGATTAAAATAGATTAAAATAGATTTAAAATAGATTAAAATGGGTTAAAATACTTTAAATAGATTTAAAATAGATTAAAATACTTTAGAATTTCGATTTAAACCAATTTCCAATTCCAACCTTCAAACTTGGATTTTCAAAGTAATTCAATTTATATAAATCAATTTCCTTCAAAATATCATTTAATCCAATTCAAGACTTAAGGGTTTTAAAATCATTTAATTTAACCAATCCGGTATCCGTACATAATTTTCTAACCTATGGTCAAGTGATACGGATATTTATCATTTCAATCCACAAAAAATTAAATTTACGAGTATATATTATTTCAACCCGCAATCCCAAATTCCAAATCAATGAAAATCGCTTGGGTTTATCATTTCAACCCATAACGATTTTCTCCTATTCAATGTGATCGTTCGGGTATGTATCATTTCAACCTATAGGGATTTTCTAACGATAACTAAGGGAACTTTCAGTGTTGTAACGTTATAAATATAACATCAAATCATCCAATATCAACAATTAAACATACATCACAATCATCACCCAAATCAACCAATAAACATCAATAGATAACTGATTATCATTAACACGTATTAATTTAACAATTATTTCAATATTAAATTAAACGATGATTAAATGTAATAAAAGTTAAATTTAACTAGAACGACAATTTAAGTATACCAAACATCAACCAATTAATACCAAATCACATCATAAATTCAATTTAACTATCATAAGATAATTTAGTAGTTGTGAGTGGGTTAAAACACTCACCTTTGATTTATAGTTGATTTAAATCCAATGATAGCCCAAAATTCCAATAGAAGAAATCGCGCGTGAATCGAAGTTTATATGCAAAAGATATTCATGTTATAAAAAATATTATTAAAATAATAATTGGTACACATTTAAATAAAAATAAACAAAGTTTAGTACTTACGTTTTTCTGAAGATAAGCTTCAGGCAAAGATGGAAGAACAAACTAAGATGAGGGTAGGACATGTAGGAAAAAAAGGGATGAAACTCATGTTTCATAAAAGAAAGCTTTTGAATTTGCAAAATGAGAGCTTTTGAATTTTCAAGTTCACAATAAAATTATTCAGGAAAAGGAAGATTTGAAATGAAGATCTAAACATAGGAAATAAAGCAGTGATATGAAAAAAAAATGAAGGAATAATTTTAAAAACGTGAACAATTTGCTGATTAGATTATAGCTTCAGCAAAGAATAATTTGAACTAAATAAATATGAGGTGTCAGGAGAAACAAAATGTAAAAGAAGAAATAAAGTGGTAGGTTATTTAATAATAAAGAAATGAAGGAGGAGGGACAAAAATGAATGTCACGTTTCTAAAATGAAGGCTTTAGGAAATATAGGCTACCAAAATAAATAAATAAAATATGAGATGGAAGAAGGTTATAGGAAAATAAAATGAAAAGAAATGAAGTGGTTGTAGAAATATGAAATGAGATGGAGAAAACAACAAACTCACATTTTTACTTTACTTTAGGAATTGGAGGTAGGACATGGTGTAAAGAGGCGAAGAAAGGTTAAATAAAAAATTATGTGTACATATAAAATTAAACTCACGTTTGAGAGGATGTAGCTTTAGGAAAAAGAGGAAGGACATAAACGAAAATTAAGAAACAATAAAAATGAGGAAAGAAATGTGGTATGTATTAAATAATGATGAAGGAATGCATGGACCAGATGTACACTACCAACAGACCTTTGGAATTCAAATTTCAAACTTATGTATCCTCTTTATTACTTTCCTTAACTCCCTTAAACCCATAGTTACACCTATTTAATTTCACATTAACACACAATAAATAAAAATAAATTCTTTACACAAATTTGTGTATTTAATTAAGGCAATATATAGCATTAAGAACCTTTCATTTCTCTCTTTATGAATAGATTAGGAATTTAAAAAAACATGTTAACATTTCGATTAAACATTTTACTAGGAACGCATTAACTTACATTAAACAAATATGACAACATAAATGAGGTAATATAAATAGGTGTATAATATATATATATATGTATATATATATGTATATATGTATGTATATATATATATATGTATATGTATATATATCTGTGTGTATATATGTATATATATGTGTGTGTGTGTGTGTGCGTGTGCGTGTGCGTGTGCGTGTGCGTGTGCGTGTACATCTTTATCTCCATTTATGGTTTACATTCATAAATTAAAGGTATGCTACTAATCCATATAAGGAGGCAATGAATGTAAGAGTAAATTAGAAGAGCGAAGATGTAAAGGTAAATTATGTTGCAATTAAAATCTAATCAAGTCTAAGTAAAAAGGAAATAGTCGAGTGTAAATCTATTTTACCCCTTTACAATCTCCTATCAACTTTTATTTTAAAACCATCTAAGATTTCAAACCGAAATAATCCTTTTTTTTAGTTGGATCTGAAACATAAGTTTATATTTAGTTACAAACATATATGTAGTAAACCAAAACTAAAATTAGAAACATGAACTGAATTAATTAGAAATAAATCACCCAATTTAAACTTATTTATATATGTCTACAATTAATGTCTTCTCTCTTTTTAATTAAAAGGTTCGAATCACATTAAATTGCCATTGATTTCTAAGTTAAATTCTAAAAGAGAAATGAGACAATTCAATTCCTTTTATAGTAATTTAACGTATTTATGGAATTATTGTATACAAACCAAAAGCTATTAATTTCTTGTTAAATAATTGATTTCTTATTCCTGTAATTAATCTGTAAGCTAAAATACATTTCAAAAAAATAAACATATGTTTACTCCTTTACTAAACTTATTCATTTTTATTCTTTTATTTTTGATTTAAATGTTCTCATATTAATTCAACCATTACCTTATGAATTTATTCAACATAAGTTCTCATTTTATTTCACTCAACTCTATAGTTAACATCTTTTCTTATATTAACTGCAATATTTAATTACATTTAATTTAATTGATTTCCAAATTGATTTCAACGGATTAAATAATAAGATGATAAGTAAAACAATATTTACATTTAAGTAATTTAAACACATTTATAAATCAATTCAGTGGTGAATATTACACTAATTACAGGGTTCAATTTCAACTATAATTATATCCAATTAATTATATTTTAATTCCAATAAATTGATTAAATTTGATTTCAATCTTTTATTCAATCATTTATTGTCAAATGGGTAAAACTAACACTAATTTACATTTTATTACCTCAATATTCTATAGTTATTGCCTTAATTCACATTAACGTAACATTTAATTACATTTAATGCAATTTATTTCTAATTTGATTTCAACAAGTTAAACAAATAGGTAACAAATAACAATTGTCACCTTTAGCTTAATTTAATCACATTTATAAGTTGATTGTCTACACAAATGTTATAATTATTTGGACAACACTAATTTTTATTCAATTACAATTTATTACATACTATTTCATTAATCAATACAGCATTTAAATTATCAATTAGTCTTTTAATCCAATTATCAATTAATACACACATCATTTCATCAATTAATATAAAATTTAAATTTATTCCTTATTTTAGAATTTTAATCAATTATAACTTACAATTATTACAATTACTTGAGATTACATTCTATAGTCATCTATTACATTAATTTACATTATTAAACTTCATTCTAGTTAATTTTCCCATTCCTATATCTTAAATTTTATTTCTTCCAACATTAAATTACATAATCTTATTATATTAACTATTTTAATTATCGAAAATTACGGGTCGTTACAATTCTATTCCACAATTAAAATCCGAATAAAGATTTTAGTGCTATTATGAAGTGTTAACATAAATCTAGACTCTATTACTTATCTTGATATCTTGAACTCTTGAACTCTTAATACTCTTGATACTCATGAGTCTTCAATCTTGATTTCTACAATCTTGAATCTTTATACTCAGCCTTGAATCTTTATACCGTACGATCTTCATGTTAGGAAATCAAATCTACGGTTTCGATGACAACAACTATACAATGGAAATCGAATATGCATATATATTTCTATTTATAGGTAATTGCTAAAGTAACATCACTAGAGAGACAAGAATAAGGCTCAAAGAATGTATCAAGAGGCTGCAAGTCGATAGAATCAGAAGAGCAATAACACAGATACAAGAAAAGCAACATGCATAAGATCAGACGTTTGGGTGCATTAGCCAGACGTCTAAATAAATCCTCTGGGTTACAAACCAGACAGAATCAGATGTCTGGTTAATGTACTCAGACGTCTGAAAGTCTACTATATACAAAAATATAGAGAGCCAGACGTCTGAGACATATTCCAGACGTTTGAAACTGAACTCAGCTGTTGACATTCAAATTACAACTGACACAATTGAAAAGACACCTTCGCTTCTCTTTGCTGCAACTCTTCATCACCATCAGAAGCGACCATAGAACACTTATTAATGGATGCAACTACTCAAGGAATCTCTCTACTGTAACGACCCGATATTTTGGACCATTCGCATCCATTATAAGTGTATAGGTAGACACTCATGCCGGAATTGAATTGCTCAAAATACCGCGTTGTTAATTTAAATTTGGCAAAACTGAACATATACAGTAAATAAATAATCACAGACACAGAGTAATAAATGCAGCGGAAATAAAAGAGATAGTAGTTCATGAAGCTACTATATAAATGTATAAGATACATCAGAGTTTACAACAGAAGAGTAATACGATACATCAGAGTTAAACCAGATACAACGGAAGAGTAACACGATACATCAGATACAAATCAGAATACATCACTGGAATCATCGAATACTGAAGTAGAATAGATGGCTGGATCTTCAAGCAAAGCTCCAACTCCAAAGGTGAGTCTCGAATACTGGTACACTCAGTCTGACCCGAGCGTAAAGCAAAAACACAAGACACTCGAGTCAGGATTAACATTCTTATACTTATAAATCCAACTCAAGTGAAATAGAAATTGAAATACAAGTAACTCAAAGGATGTTTGGAATAACCATCCTTTAAGGATCCGTTAAACTATCTACTATGTAGTAGTGTACGATAAGTAGATAATGTCTATCAGTAATAATAAGATATCAAAATAGTGTTAAGTCATGGCCCATTCCACCCTTAACACATTTTTATTCCCAAAAGCATATACAAGACCGTAGTTTCCCCAAAACCGGAAGTCACCAGAGGGCAATCCATATACTAAAGGTACAAAACAAATTCGTAGTGGTCGCGAATAAAGGGATACAAGTATGACAAGGCACATGAGGCAATACCCAAGGTAGTGACACTACCGTTTGCCTGATCCGAACCGGTGAGAACGCAACGCCGCAGCGCCCGCAACACCGTGAAACAACACTCCCAAAATCAAGGGTGCACCAATCGACAACAAGTAATGAGTAGTTCGAAGAAGTGTGTTCACTTGAGGTAGCTAATCCTCCATTGGCCCGGCACGGCTCCTGTTTTAGTCATTTCCAATTTGACACAAGTGTCAAGGCTATCCATTATCGTTCTCTTTCTTCAGTCATCACGTACATCATTCCAACCACTTCATTCTGGATCACACTCCGCGTAGAGTTATTAAAGTGGATTTCGGTTTAGACAGAGAGTATATCCATAACAGAATCCGGTCTCTTTAATAACTTCCGTGATTATTACACCGATTGGTCGTTTATTCATTTCAAAACCAAATCAATTACAGTTTCAAATAAAATTTTGTAAACCAAAGTTTCATTTGACTTTCTAAATCAATTTCCATAATTTACGTTTCAAACTTTCAAATTACCATTTCAAAATACTATAATTCAATTTCAATTCAAATATTGATTCAAGTTCGTATACCAGTTTCATTTCAAAATCATTTAAATTAATTTAATTTAACATTCAAATCAATTTAAATTCATTTATCAATTTCATTCAATATTCATTAAGTAAATTTGCCATTCAAAACAATTTCTATTAAATTTCCAATTCATTAAATCCAATTTAAATTCAACTTCATTATATCAAAACTTACAAATTGAATTAAATTAAATTCATCAAATCAAATTTCTTTAAATTTCAGGTCTTACATCAATTTCGATAAATCACATTTTATTTCTCGTTAAAGAAATTCAATTTCACTTATTTAATTACTTAAATAATTTTCCAAAAACTTAATTAATAAAGAAACTCAATTTCCATTATTTACAAAGTAAAGATTCACTTATTCAAAAGCTCGATTTTACCTATTAAAGAATTCAATTCAATTTAATCATTAAATAATTCAATCTTATTTAATTATTAAATAATTCAAAACTTAATTATTAAATATTTCAAGGTTTAATAATTTCAACTTAATTATAATTTCAAACTTAATTATTAAATCATTTCAAAGTTTAATAATTTCAAACTCAATTATAGTTTCAAACTTAATTCAATCATTTCTCAAATTAAACAACATTCTTTCATAAATTACATTGTTAATATTTTGTTTCATATCATTAAATAATAACAATTTCCTTTCATTAAAATTCAAATTTCAACTTCATTTCAAAACCGTATTTTTATTCAAATAAAATCTTCATTTTATTTTTAAATCAAATTATTGACCAATCGGGTTTTATTAAATTTTCTGTCCTAGGTCAAAGTTCGATTTGGGTATTTATCATTTCAACCCGATTCCAATTCAATTCAAAATCAAAGCATAGCAAAGGGAACTTGCAGTGTGATAACTGGGATGGTGTCAAAGTAAATAAACAAGCAATAACAACGATCAATATCAATCCAATAATCAATTCAAATAATCCCGAAATAATCGAATTAATTCACATTGTTGTTTGTGCAAATTAATATAATTATTTCTAGAATCTACACTATCATTTCATGTAGATTAAAGATTATTTCACTAATTATTTATACGGTTTTTCACTTGTCATTCAATTTCAATTTTACACTACAACAATTAATCCAATATACGTCGATGGTTCAAAGTGTAATTATCACTATTCTACATGTCAATTAATTTAACAATTAAAAGGGGTCATATTCGCTAATCAAATTTAACATATAAATCAGTTTTAAAATTGTTAACTATCCTATATCCATTTCAATTTTGCATACTATTTATCATTTAACACCAACAATTTAACGTCCAATATAAACATCAACAATCAATCAATTATCAGCCAACTGTATTATCATCACATAAATAATTAACAGATAATGGTGTCAGATGTCACAGGTGAACTGATACAGGCAATAGCATATATAACAGTGTAATTAACTAACAGCAGCATATTTCAATTGTCGTTTCAATTGGTATCAAATTTAATAAATAAAAGAACGTTAATCGTGAGTGAGTGCTCACCTTTCGAGGCTAGAGATAACAAGAGAATGAGCTACGAATCCGAGCACGAATCCCAAACAAAGCTAGATTGGCACGAATTCGATGAACATAGCTAATAGCTTGGAATTTGACAAAATTGAATCAAACTGAATAGATGAAGATAATTGGTATAAGCGAACTTATATATATATATATAACTGTTATCATAATAATCATTTTTTTTAAACCAATGTTAAATCTAAGTTACATGTTTCGAATGACATATATATATATCACATGTAAATTAAAACATATACTTTAAAATTAGTATTTTAAATTCAAACACATAACGAGGTCTCTATATATAAATATATACAACCAACTTATTATAAATACTAAGCTTGACTTACTTATATGTATATATAAACTAACGTATTATTAACTAATATTTTATCAACTAAATTTTTTTAAACGGACAGAACATAAACTCATACTTATATCTATTAAAATCACTGTAGCTTACTTATTAAAACCTTATGTACAAATACATATTACATAATACAGTGACATATATGAACAGAACGAACATAATATATATCATATTAATATAACTCAACCCAACAGATTCAAACTTTTTAAAACATAATATATATGTAGACATATAATAACTTACTGTAAGAATTTCTGAGATCATCTATTATATATAAATATTATACATATGTGTATAACCAAACTGATTTACACAATAGATGCTATATAAAAATGCAGAGATAGTATATACTGTATATATATATAGATGCGAACATTTGTATATATGCAAACAGTTAAAATTATACACTGATATAATGTGATATAAATAATATAATCCACCTCTATATGAAAGTAGATGAGAAGCTCCAAGGGAACACATATAGCAGACCTATATACGTGCATATACACAACGTATATAAACTGCAGAGATCAGCTAGAAGCAGTGGCGAACGTGGTCGATCCAAATGGAATGTTTCGGCTAACTGTTGTTCGCTGTCAAATGGGAAGAAGACCCTCGGTTACCCGAGCGAGGCTGCGAGGTGTGGACGGGTCGAAGGGAATGGGTTTCAGTGCTTATGGCTGAGATGGTCGTGGATAAATTAGGCTAGGCGAGAGGAAGAATTGGAGGAGACATGTGAGCATGAGTCAAGGGAAAAGGCTGGCTGCGAGGCTCGGTCGTGAGTGGGAGGAGGCAGTGGCGGTGTTCGGGCTATGAGGGCGTCGGCTTCAAGGTGGGTAAGAGGCATTCTTCGACGCTACTAGGGGTGGTCATGGATCACGGTGGAGCTAGGCGGCGTCAGGGAGGGGAGGAGATCGCGCGTGTTCATGGAAGAAAGGGTGGATGATGGTCTCGGCTATGGTGAAAGGTGGAATTTCTGGAGGAGGTTGCTGGCCGCTGCCGCCGTGGTGTTCGTCGTGGTGGGAGGCCGTTGTTGTTCACGGTGGTGGTTTGCTGGAGGTCAGAGGCCAAGGCGGTGGAGTGTTTGAGGTGGTGCAAGCACGAACGTGCTGATGGTGGGAGGTTGGTCATACGGTGGAGTAGCCATGGTGGAAGGCGAAGGCAGGTCGAGATGGCTGTACGTGCCGAGGATGGTCGGTGGACGTGGGTAGGGCGAGCATGGAGGGGTTTGCGGGGAGGCAAAGCTGCACGTGGGCGGTTTGGAAGGGAGCAAGGTGGGGTTGCAGCTGGGGTTGGCTTCTCTGGAGGCGGAGGTCGATGGCGCGGGGAGGAGGGGATGTAGGTTGCTGAGTGGAGGAAGAAGGAGTGGTGAGCCTAAGGAGAATGGATGCTAGCTTATGATGCTCACGTGTAGGAACTAGTATATTGCTAAATGTTTCCTAAGGCATGGATATGTAAAACAGAACAAAAGAAAATGAAAGTAGGAGATGGGTTTGCAGGAGGCAAAAAAAATAAGAAAAGAGATAAAGCTTTGATATACTGTCTATGTTTTCTTTGTGGAGAACCGAATAGCCAAAAGTAAAATATATTGGGACTATCAAAAGGCAAAGCAGATACCTGAATTCAAGGAAAAAATAAAAAGCACAGCTGGCTATTGGTTGTCTCGGAAAGACGAAAGGACATAGGAAAATAAATAGCTCAACAGATACCGATACAGACAATCGTATCGCGAATTCTACCACGTACTGGGACGTCGAAACACAGAAATGAATATACCACAGAGATCAGCACGGAGGCACGATAAAAACGGTATACAGATATTAGTGGTATGATTGAATTATAAAAATTCGAATTTTTCTACTGGCGGAAAATGCAAGAAAAACGTAGAAAAATAAGATCGACGGAGCCAAAGATGTCCGAATTTGGAAAAATGACAAACTGACATCTTGCTCAGAAGATGGTTTAGAATTTTTCTATGTAAAAATATTTAGGTTTCGAAAACATTTTATTTTCATCGCTTTTTTTAACTGATTAAATTGAAGTAAATTTACGCGCGAAATAAACTTTTATATTTACGGAAGAAAATTTACTAGTTGCTATGTTTAACTAGACGTATGCCAAATATTTAATTTTTATTTCAAAATTTTATCGTTTAAAATTTCACAAAATTTCAACTAATTACGTTATTTAAATAGTTGAAATTTACGGGTCGTTACATCTACCGCTATAAGTAGCATCAAGAATCCAAGAGAAGATCTTACCTTACTTACTTGTGCTCTTTACTCTTATACTCTGATATATTCTTGATCTCTAGCAATCATATATTTGTATTCCACTCTTCCATATATATAGAACTCTTCAATCAATATCTTCTAGATATATATATATATATATATATATATATATTGGAAGCAATTGTAATTAATAGTCTATATTCGTGTTATAGAACACACACTTGAAAAGAACAAGCTTTTTTAACCAAGCCTATTCCTCCGGGCGAAGTGAGGGTGTTTGATAGTCGAATTCTGAAGAGGAGCTTCTAGACTGGACGTAGGACGGGAGGCCCGACCAGTATAAAATCCCGGTGTGCTTAGTTTATATTTTACTAGATTAATTTTATACTAGTTACATCATATAATTAGTCACATATACTTGCATATACACTACACGATCAATCCTATAGACTTTCAATTGGTATCAAAGCAAGGTTTGATCAAAGTGCAGTAACACGTTTTTGAATCATTTTAATATGGCAAGTATTTTTCAAGAAGGACAATCCACAGCATGACCCCCACTTTTTATAGGCTCTAACTATGCATATTGGTCAACACATATGAGAATTTTTATGGAAGCTAATGGTCTAGAAATTTGGTCAGCTACTGAAAATAAATATGAAGCACCTACTACTGCTATGAACATATGGACCGATGCATCAAAAAGCTTAGCATCAAACAATACTAAAGCTATGAACGTTTTATTTTGCTCTCTATATAAAAATGAATTTTCACGTGTCATGTTATGCACAAGTGCATTTGACATTTGCCGTACCTTACAAATTACACACGAAGGTACAACAAAGGTCAAACAAACTAAGATTTTAATATCGCCAAACCCATTCTCGTCATTTAAAATGAAGCAAAATGAAACTATTGTTGACATGTATTCCAGATTTCAAACTATCCAACATGATCTTATGGCATTAGGATTTAAGTTTATAGATTTTGATTTAGTTTCTCGAATACTCAACTCTTTAACATCAGATTGGAAAGGAAGGTATTAGCTATTGAAGAAGCTAATGATCTCTCTACTCTCAAAATTGAAGAGTTGGTAGGAAATTTAATATCCTATGAAGATAATTTGCAGGCACGGAAAGAACTAAATTCGGAAAAGAAGAACATAGCATTCCCAGCAAAAAAATGATGACTCCGATTTAGATGAAGAAGAGATAGTCTCCATTGCCAAGAATTATAACAGATTCAAGAAATTTAGAAAGATGACCAAATTCCAAAAAGAAGGGAAGTCCAACACAACAAACCTATCTCAAATCAAGTGCTATGAATGTGATCAATACGGACATATGAAGAAGGATTACCCTAAACTCAATAATGATAAAAAGAAGAACAAATTTGAAAAACTCAAAAAGAAGAAGGCTTTCAAAGTAACATGGGATCACTCTGATTCTTCATCATCTGAAAGTGAGTGATAGTCACGGAGAACAAGCTAATGTGTGTTTTATGGCACAAACTGATGAGGTATGTCCAGAACTTAGCTATGACGAATTATTAGAACTTAGCATGGAATTAGATGACAAATTTAGTCAAATAAAAAAATTGAACAAAGAATATATAGTCAAAATAAATAGATTAGAACTTGAAGTAGGAATGTTAAAAGATGAAAAAATTATCTCAAGAAAAAATTAAAAATAATTTAATAGAAAGTAAGGCTATAACTATTGATTTTGAAAACACTAAAATAGTGAAGGATAATTTGCTAAAAGAAAATGTCAACTTGAAAAGAAATTTTGAAATATTGAAAATTGAAAATTTAGAATTAAAAGAAAAACTAGATAAAATTACAAATAATGTGTCAAAATTTAATAAAGGAAAACAAGATTTGGAAAATCTTATCAAAACTTCAAAACCATCAGGCAATAGAAATGACATAGGATTTAAAAATACTTTTAAAGAAAAAGGAAATGATGCTAAAAATTTTAGTTATAAAAAAACTAAAAGTTTACCTATGTCTAATATGAATACCAAAACTATGAAAATTTGGATTCCTAAGACAAGTAATAATTTGATTAAACAAAAACATATTAATAATTTCTTAGAGAATGTAGTCTATAATAAAAATTATATTTATAAAGGTACCATACCATCTTGGGTATGGCTACCTTCTCCTAACAATTAGGACCCTAACAAAGAATATGGGTACCAATTAAAACATCTTATATTTTGCAGGTACCCAAAATAAAACATAAGAAGAAATGGATACTAAATAGCGGATGCTCCAAGCATATGACCGAAAATTCAAAAATGTTATCAAATAGAACACACTTCGATGGTGGAACGGTAACCTTTGGAGATATTTCAAAAGGATATGTTGTGGGCATTGGAGAAGTCATCAACTCTGGTATTTCTAATTCTCCTATTATTAAAAATGTTTTATTAGTAGGAAATCTAAAACACAACTTACTAAGTATTAGTCAATTATGCAACAAAGGTTTTCAAATAAATTTCGAAAAAGATAGATGTAATATTTTAGATAATAACAAACAACTTGTATTTGAAGGTTTTAGAAACAAAAATATTTATGTATTAAACATGAATATAAATAAAAATTCAAATTTATGTTTAACCGCAAAACAAAATGATCCATGGTTATGGCATAAACGATTTGTCATATCAATTTGAAAAATATTAATAAATTGGAAAAATATGAGTTAGTTAGAGGTTTACCTAAAATAAATTACAAAGTAGAAACTTTATGTGACGATTGTCAAATTGGAAAACTAAAGAAAAGCTCTTTTAAATCTAAAAATCATATTTCTACAAAACAACCGTTAGAATTATTATATTTAGATTTATTTGGTCCAACACAAATACGATCTATAAATCACAACAAATATGTTTTCGTAATAGTTGATGATTTTTTGAGATATACATGGACCTTGTTTTTAAAACATAAAAGCGATACTTTTGGTATGTTTAAAATATTTTCTAAAAGAATTAAAACAAAAATGGACTTGAAAATTAAGAATATTCAAAGTGATCACGGAGGAGAATTCGAAAACGATCATTTTACTAATTTTTGCAATAAGAAAGGAATAAGTCATAATTTTTCTTTTCCTCGCACACCTCAACAAAATGGTATAGTAGAAAGAAAAAATCGTACGTTACAAGAATGTGCACGAACACTACTAAATAGTAGTGGTTTACCAAAACACTTTTGGGCAGAAGCTATTGCCGCAGCTTGTTATGTGTTGAATCGAGTAACCATACGTCCTATGACTAAACAAACAGGTTTTGAAATATTTTTTGGAAGAAAACTGTAACGACCTGTATTTTTACGGATCGAAACATCGTAAAACAGTTGACATTTGGTCGCATTGTTTATAAGTCGTCCAGAGTCCAAGTCTTAGGTCGTAGGAGAGTTTGGAGCGACCTAAGGAAGTGGGCAAGTTAAGGAGTGGACGACCTAGGGAAGTGGAGCGACCTAAGGGAATTGGCGACCTAAGGATTTGGGGTTAGGTCGTATAGAGGATAGGTCATGTGGTGGCTTAGGTCGTGGGATAGGTTAGGTCGGTTGGAGCGACCTATAGAAAGTTAGCGACCTAAGGTAGTGAGCGACCTAGGAGATTTGAGCGACCTATAGAAGTTGCCGACCTAAGAGAGTTAGCGACCTATAGGAAGTTGCCGACCTAAGAGAGTTAGCGACCTATAGGAGTTAGCGACCTATAGAAGTTAGCGACCTAAGAGTTAGTAACCTGCAGTAGTTTAGCGACCTATTAGTTAGCGAGTTAGCGTAGTTAGGTCGTAGACGACCTAAGTTAGTTAGGTCGTGTAGAAGCGCGTGTGGGTTAGGTCGTAGGTCGCGTGTATGCGCAGATCTGGGTTAGGTCGTAGGTCGTAGAAGTGCATCTGTTAGGTCGTAGGTCGCGGATGCACGTAGGTCGTTGGATCTGTTAGGTCGTAGATGCGCATTGTCTTAGGTCGTGGCATTTTTAGGTCGCGGAAGCGCATCGTCTTTGGTCGTAGAGGCTTGGGGGCTGTTAGGTCGTAGGGTTTTTAGGTCGTGGACGACCTAACTCCGAGCAAGCGACATAAAGGGATTTCAGCCTATAAATAGGAGGGTTCTTCTTCATTTTTGGGATTCGGATTTTGAAGCGACGAAGTGCTGCCATTTTGAGAGCTCGACTTCTACACTTCTTCACTTCTTTTCTCCACTTTAATCTTGTGATTCCTTCCATCCAAATCGAAGATCAAATCGAAGATCGAAGAGCTTAGATTGAAGATCTACATTCTTCGAAGAGAGATTTCATCGTTTAAAGTGGATTTGTGATAGATCGAGTTGGATCCTTCGCTGTCCAGATCTGAAGTGTTTTGCTTTTGAGGTGTTTAGGTGATTTGGTGAGTGGTGATTATCTCTCACACGGATCCAAAGGAGTATATCGGATCGTTGGCTTGATTTTGTGTTGAAGTAGTGATTTCCATGCATTTTCCTAATCCTAAGTATAGATCCATATAGATCCATTGTTCATAATGATTTGGCATCCATTTTACTACATGTTAACCTATGCAAGTTCATTCATCAAGATTATAGAGATATTGCTCATGTTTTCATGCTTGTTAGACTTTTGACTCTTTAATTACGAAATTGCCATTATTGTTATAATTGTCTATTTAGATCATATTTGAATGCTTGTTTACTTGGATTAATGTTTGATTTGATTGATTGCTATGAATTAGATGATTGATGATTTGATTTAGACAAGATGGTCAAAGATGATTCAAAAGCTAAGGGAAAGGCTCTTGAATTGGAAAAGCTGCTCAAGGCATATGTAGCGGATGATGAAGCTCGTATGGATAGATTTGATGATGATGTTGAGATGAAGCTTTGCTATGATGATGATGAGGCAAAGTATGATATGAGATAGCCTTGGTCTAAACCAGACGGGATCATTCCAAGCAGATTGATAACTCGGTGAAATGGTTCGAGTTTGAGGATAATGGTTTGCTCGAGAGGCGCTTGAGCTAGTATGGAAATAGTCGTCGAGGAGGATGACTAGAAGGCTGAGATCTCATCGTTGTTGAAGGTTCTAGCATGCTCAAAGCAAGAGTACGTTGGGCAGATTCGATAGTCCCTGAAGGCTACTGATTGGTAGTCAAGTACTCTGGGCAGATTTCGATAGTCCTAGGCACGGGTCACGATGACGTGCGGAGTTATGTCTAGAACCGGGGTTTCCATTAGACCTTGACGGACGGATGAAATAAAGAGCCGGTCATTCAATTAACGATGATTCGAAGCAATGATAACAGTGATAGCCAAAGTCATGGATGTTTGGTTGTATCATCACTCGGTCTCAAGAGCGGTATTTTCTGGGTGCTTATCTGATCTTGGTTTAGGCCTTGGGGGTTTGTACTTGGAAAACATCGCCCTTGACTCGAGTGATAATTGCTTTATTTTAAATTGTATGCTTTGCTATGTTTGCTTCTGCTTAGTGTGTATCTGGGGGCTATCACTGTAGAAAGAGGTGGAGTGGGAGGGTTGGATTCCTATTCCTTTTTCCTTTATGCTCTTTTGGTATGTTGTTAGTTAATTTACCGCTCACTAAGACTTTTGTCTGACTCAAGGCTTTATGTTTTGACTCTTATTGCCTTGGGTTGTTTGTCCATTTTGGGACGGGCAGACTAGGTAGCAGGTGACAGGTGCTGTTCTTGCTTTCTACGGTGCTGATATCGAAGACGAGCTGGAGGCTTGCATATTATCTTCTTACTATATGTACTGAGTGTTCCGCTGTTTGTATATTCTCTGAGTGTTATGTAGTGAGGCTTGATGTATTGGCTATTCAGATGTTTGTATTCAACTATTAGGAAGTTTTATTGATGAGATTCTATTATGTGAAGCTTCACTATGTATATATTCTATTGTATTTTTGTCCATGCGCTGTGAGTAATACGATAGATTCTGCTGTTTTAATTTACCCTGACAATCGTCCATGGCTGCCTGGCACACTTTACAACGCATTATCTCTAGGTTCAGCGCAGGAGTCATGGGCGGTTGTCACATTTGGTATCAGAGCTTTGGTTAATCGATTTTACCCAACGCTCACTGACATAACTGCGTATGAGAGACGTAATTGTATTTTGATGGATGATTACTATATATAATATAGTAGCTTAGAATGATTTGAACCCTTTATGCAGTTGTTCTCAAGGTGTATTAATCATTCCTTTTTATAGATATTAAGGATGAGTCGAAGAGGGAGACTAGCTGCTAGGGAAGGCCGTGCTACTGAGGGGGCTGTTGATTATGCTGCTATGTTCGAAGCTATGATGACCTCGATCATGAGAAGGATGCCAACTTCAGGGCCATCGGTAGACGTTGGAGTTCAAGTTCAAACTCCAAGACCAGTGGATTTTGCTAAGTTGTGTAAAGACTATACTGCTCTTGGAGGAAAGGTTTTCTTGGGAACAGAATCAACCATTGAAGTCCAGAGGTGGATAGATGCTTGTAGAAGGATCTTTAGTGATTTGGGAATTGAGGATGCGACTAAGAGGAAGTTAGCATCAAGACAGCTTCAAGGGAGAGCTTCGGATTGGTGGAATTCTATCACCATTGATACTCCGGAGGAAGAGATTACTTGGGAGCAATTCCAAACTAGATTTGAAGCTAAGTTCATTTCTACAGCTCAGAAGTCTCTTCTGTTCAAGAAGTTTGTGGAGCTCAAGCAGGGAGGAAGACCAGTTCTTGAGTATGTTTTTGAGTTTGAAGCTTTGTATGTTTTTGAGTTTGAAGCTTTGTCCAAGTATGCCCGGTCATATATTGAATCTTCGTATCATAAGAATGAGAAGTTTGTGACAGGCTTGGACAGTTATCTTAGGAGGCAGTTGGTGGATCATTTGGACGATCCATTTGAGAAGCTTGTAGAGAAGGCTCTCAGGCATGAGAATCTGTTTCCTAAGGAAGGATCTGTTGTTGCTGTGACCAAGGAGGAGTCTAAACCACAGCAGGGTGGAAACAAGAAGAGGAAGCGGCAGCAACAAAAGGGTAAGGATGGCCAGAAGAAGCCGAAGGGCGAAGTGACCTGCTTCAATTGTCAACAGAAGGGCCATTTCTCTAGAGATTGCAAGAATCCGAAGGTGCCGGTGAAGTGCCACAACTGTGACAAGCTGGGACATGTTAAGAGGAATTGTCCAGAACCGAGGAGGGACAAGTAAATTGTGCAAGCTTATGCTTTGGGAGCTGTTCCATCGTCTTCGAAACCTCCTACCGCTGAAGAGAAAGGAAAGAGTGTGGTGGTTCATGGTACTCTCTCCATTTGTGGTGTTCCAGTTAGAGTGTTATTTGATACTGGGGCGTCGCATTCGTTTGTTTTTAGCGAACTTGTAGGCCGGTTAGGTTTGGAACTGGATATTGTTGATAGGCCATTGGTTGTGACTAATCCAGTTGGGGGTTCGTCTTGTTTGTGTATGTTATGCCGTGGTCTGATTGTATCGAGTCATGATTGCTCTTTTGTTTGTGATCGTTTTGTTCTGAACTTTGCGGGGTTCGGAATTATTTTGGGTATGGACTGGCTTAGGAAGTATGCGGCAAAGGTGGATTGTGAGAGGTTGGAGGTGACAGTCGAGAATGTGGAGGGGCGAAAGATTGTGATACGATGTAAGCATGAAGAAGGCGTCTTCATGAGCTTCATGTATTCGCTGGTTGTTCCACGGGATGGACTGTCATCGTTGCCAATCGCTAATGGATTTGAGGATGTCTTTGACGAGGTCAAAGGGTTACCGCTGCATAGAGAGATCGAGTTTCGTATAGATCTAGTTGAAGGAGCCAGACCTGTTGTGATGCCTCTTAGGCGGATGGCGCCTAGGGAACAACAGGAGTTGAAGGTGCAGGTTGATGACCTTTTACAGAAAGGATTCATTCGGCGTAGTGTGTCCGAATGGGGTGCACCAGTTGTGTTCGCAACCAAAGCAGATGGATCGTTGAGGTTGTGTGTGGATTATCGTGAGCTGAATAAGGTGACTAAGAAGAACAAGTATCCATTGCCGAGAATCGATGACTTGTTTGATCAGCTTCACGAAGCTAAGGTGTTTTCTCAGATGGATTTGGCTACGGGATTTCACCAATTAAGAGTGGCTAAGGATAGTGTGCCGAAGACTGCTTTTAGGACACCATCCGGTTTCTTTGAGTGGCTGGTAATGCCGTTTGGATTGACTAATGTGCCAGCATATTTTGTGGATCTTATGAATAGAGTGTTCAGAGATCAGTTGAGCAAGTTCGTGCTAGTGTTCGTGGATGATATTCTGATTTATTCCAGAACTGAAGAAGAGCACAAGACGCACTTGCGTATTGTTTTGGAAATCTTACGGAAACATCATCTGAAGGCTAAGTTTTCGAAGTGTCACTTCTGGAAGAGCGAAGTGAGGTTCTCAGGCCATATTATTTCTGGAAATGGAATAGCGGTTGATCCCGCTAAGGTGGCAGCAATCCAGGATTGGGTTAGACCTAAGAATGCATCTGATGTGAGAAGTTTTCTTGGATTAGCAGGATATTATCAACGGTTTATCAAAGACTTCTCCAAGGTAGCTGCACCGTTAATAGGATTGACGAAAAAGAACCAAGTATTCAGATGGGATGCTAAGTGTGAGCAATCTTTCGGAATCCTGAAAGAGCGATTGACAAGTGCTCCTGTTTTGACTATTCCAAGTGGGAATGATGAGATGGTGGTTTACACCGACGCATGTGATACTGGAATTGGAGCAGTGCTGATGCAGAGGGATAAAGTTGTTGCGTATGCCAGTCGACAACTGAAGCCGCATGAAAGGAATTACCCGACTCATGATTTGGAATTAGCGGCGATTGTTTTTGCTCTGAAGATGTGGAGACATTATCTATTGGGAGTTCGATTCGAGTTGTTTACAGATCATATGTCGTTGAAGTATCTTTTCTCCCAAAAGGATTTGAATCTTCGGCAGCAACGATGGCTAGAGTTTTTAGCATCGTATGATTTTGGTATAGCTTATACTCCGGGAAAGGGTAACGCAGTGGTAGATGCGTTAAGTCGAAGACATGCAGGATTGGGAGCCATGTTTTCAGAATGGAAGAATCTTGAGTATTTAGCTGGATTTGACTTCAGGCCCAGATGCGAATTGGAACCTGAGATGTTGGCAAACTTATCGATAAGACCGACTCTTGTGGAAAGGATTGGAGGGAGCCAAAAGCGAGACGATAAGCTTGTCAAGATTATCCGTGATTTGGAATCTGGATTGGATCCAGAAAAGGATAAAGGATTCGAGGTCGATCGAGAGGGTTGGCTTCGGAAGCAAGGATGACTAGTTGTTCCCAATATAGATGAATTGAGAAGTGAAGTTCTGAAGGAAAGTCATCACTCGAAGCTGACAATTCATCCAGGTAGAAATAAGATGTATCGGGATATGAAGAGAACCTATTACTGGGAAGGCATGAAGAAAGATGTTGGAAATTTTATTTCCAAGTGCATGAACTGCCAGTTGGTAGAAGCCGAACAGAAGAAGCCAAGTGGATTGCTTCAGCCGTTAGAAGTTCCTACATGGAAGTGGGAGCAAGTATCGATGGATTTTATTGATGGACTACCTAGAACAAGAACGGGAAATGAAGGAATTTGGGTCATTGTAGATCGTTTGACTAAGAGTGCAAGATTCATTCCTGTTCGGTCGACTAGGACTGCAACAAAGTTGGCTGAGTTATATGTTAAGTGGATAGTTCGATTCCATGGTATTCCGAAGAGTATAGTGAGCGATCGAGATCCATTGTTCACTAGTGGATTTTGGAAGAGCTTCCAGGAAGTTTTGGGAACCGAGTTGTGTTTGAGTACAACCTATCACCCTCAAACAGATGGTCAGACCGAGAGAGTCAACCGAGTTTTGGAAGATCTCCTCAGAGTTTGTGTTTTAGATTTCAGAGGATCATGGGAAGATCACCTTCATTTGGTGGAATTTTCGTATAATAACAGTTACCAGTCAAGCATTGGTATGGCACCGTATAAGGCATTGTATGGAAGACCGTGTAACTCTCCGACTTGTTGGTTAGAGACCGGAGAAAAACTGATGCTTGGGCCAGAAATGAATCGACAGACTTCAGATTGCATAGAGATCATTCGACAACGAATGAAGGCAGCCCAAGACCGACAGAAAAGTTATGCCGATAAGCGTCGTAAGGATTTGGAATTCGACGTAGGTGATATGGTTTTTGTGAAGATTTCTCCACTAAAGAATGTTATTCGATTCGGGAAGAAAGGAAAATTGCCTCCGAGATTTGTTGGACCATTCCCGATCATCAAGCGAATTGGAAAGCTCGCCTACAGATTGGAGTTACCAGAGAAGATGTCGGGTGTGCACAATGTTTTTCACGTATCGTATCTACGGAAGTATGTGCACGACTCAAATACAGTGGTTTCTGCTGATAGCTGTGAAGATTTCGAAGTTGATCCAGTCGATAGGAGACCTCGTAAGCCGCTTCGTGTTGTGGAAACCGACACCAAACAGCTTAGGAGGAAGATAGTTAAGTTGCTCAAGATACAATGGAGTGATGATGATAACGACTGTACATGGGAGGTGGAAGAGAGGATGAAAGCAACTCATCCTGAACTCTTCAAGGTATGGCCCTAAGGTGTCGTGTCATCTAACGACATTGTAACTTGTTCTAGTTTTAGAATTCTGCATGCTAAGCTAGAATTGGATGCATGGTTTGTTGATTGCTATGGATGGTAGGCATGCAGAATAGTCTTTGATTGCTCTGTTTGTTTGGAATTTCGGGGGCGAAATTCCTAAGGGGGAGAGAATGTAACGACCCGTATTTTTACGGATCGAAACATCGTAAAACAGTTGACATTTGGTCTCATTGTTGATAAGTCGTCCAGAGTCCAAGTCTTAGGTAGTAGGAGAGTTTGGAGCGACCTAAGGAAGTGGGCAAGTTAAGGAGTGGACGACCTAGGGAAGTGGAGCGACCTAAGGGAATTGGAGACCTAAGGATTTGGGGTTAGGTGGTATAGAGGATAGGTCGTGTGGTGGCTTAGGTCATGGGATAGGTTAGGTCAGTTGGAGCGACCTATAGAAAGTTAGCGACCTAAGGTAGTGAGCGACCTAGGAGATTTGAGCGACCTACAGAAGTTGCCGACCTAAGAGAGTTAGCGACCTATAGGAAGTTGCCGACCTAAGAGAGTTAGCGACCTATAGGAGTTAGCGACCTATAGGAGTTAGCGACCTATAGGAGTTAGCGACCTAAGAGTTAGTAACCTGCAGTAGTTTAGCGACCTATTAGTTAGCGAGTTAGCGTAGTTAGGTCGTAGACGACCTAAGGAGTTAAGTCGTGAGCTTCTGTGTTGAGTTAGGTCGTAGACGACCTAAGTTAGTTAGGTCGCATAGAAGCGCGTGTGGGTTAGGTCGTAGGTCGCGTGTATGCGCAGATCTGGGTTAGGTCGTAGGTCGTAGAAGTGCATCTGTTAGGTCGTAGGTCGCGGATGCACGTAGGTCATTGGATCTGTTAGGTCGTAGATGCGCATTGTCTTAGATCGTGGCATTTTTAGGTCGCGGAAGCGCATTGTCTTAGGTCGTAGAGGCTTGGGGGCTGTTAGGTCGTAGGGTTTTTAGGTCGTGGACGACCTAACTCCGAGCAAGCGACCTAAAGTGATTTCAGCCTATAAATAGGAGGGTTCTTCTTCATTTTTGGGATCCGGATTTTGAAGCGACGAAGTGCTGCCATTTTGAGAGCTCGACTTCTACACTTCTTCACTTCTTTTCTCCACTTTAATCTTGTGATTCATTCCATCCAAATCGAAGATCAAATCGAAGATCGAAGAGCTTAGATTGAAGATCTACATTCTTCGAAGAGAGATTTCATCGTTTAAAGCGGATTTGTGATAGATCGAGTTGGATCCTTCGCTGTCCAGATCTGAAGTGTGTTGCTTTTGAGGTGTTTAGGTGATTTGGTGAGTGGTGGTTATCTCTCACACGGATCCAAAGAAGTATATCGGATCGTTGGCTTGATTTTGTGTTGAAGTAGTGATTTCCATGCATTTTCCTAATCCTAAGTATAGATCCATATAGATCCATTGTTCATAATGATTTGGCATCCATTTTACTACATGTTAACCTATGCAAGTTCATTCATCAAGATTATAGAGATATTGCTTATGTTTTCATGCTTGTTAGACTTTTGACTCTTTAATTACGAAATTGCCATTATTGTTATAATTGTCTATTTAGATCATATTTGAATGCTTGTTTACTTAGAATGCTTGTTTACTTGGATTAATGTTTGATTTGATTGATTGCTATGAATTAGATGATTGATGATTTGATTTAGACAAGATGGTCAAAGATGATTCAAAAGCTAAGGGAAAGGCTCTTGAATTGGAAAAGCTGCTCGTGGCATATGTAGCGGATGATGAAGCTCGTATGGATAGATTTGATGATGATGTTGAGATGAAGCTTTGCTATGATGATGATGAGGCGAAGTATGATATGAGATAGCCTTGGTCTAATCCAGACGGGATCATTCCAAGCAGATTGATAACTCGGTGAAATGGTTCGAGTTTGAGGATAATGGTTTGCTCGAGAGGCGCTTGAGCTAGTATGGAAATAGTCGTCGAGGAGGATGACTAGAAGGCTGAGATCTCATCGTTGTTGAAGGTTCTAGCATGCTCAAAGCAAGAGTACGTTGGGAAGATTCGATAGTCCATGAAGGCTACTGATTGGTAGTCAAGTACTCTGGGCAGATTTCGATAGTCCTAGGCACGGGTCACGATGACGTGCGGAGTTATGTCTAGAACCGGGGTTTCCATTAGCCCTTGACGGACGGATGAAATAAAGAGCCGGTCATTCAATTAACGATGATATCGAAGTAATGATAACAGTGATAGCCAGAGTCATGGATGTTTGGTTGTATCATCACTCGGTCTCAAGAGCGGTATTTTCTGGGTGCTTATCTGATCTTGGTTTAGGCCTTGGGGGTTTGTACTTGGAAAACATCACCCTTGACTCGAGTGATAATTGCTTTATTTTAAATTGTATGCTTTGCTATGTTTGCTTCTGCTTAGTGTGTGTCTGGGGGCTATCACTGTAGAAAGAGGTGGAGTGGGAGGGTTGGATTCCTATTCCTTTTTCCTTTATGCTCTTTTGGTATGTTGTTAGTTAATTTACCGCTCACTAAGACTGTTGTCTGACTCAAGGCTTTATGTTTTGACTCTTATTGCCTTGGGCTGTTCGTCCATTTTGGGACGGGCAGACTAGGTAGCAGGTGACAGGTGCTGTTCTTGCTTTCCACGGTGCTGATATCGAAGACGAGCTGGAGGCTTGCATATTATCTTCTTACTATATGTACTGGGTGTTCCGCTGTTTGTATATTCTCTGAGTGTTATGTAGTGAGGCTTGATGTATTGGCTATTCAGATGTTTGTATTCAACTATTATGAAGTTTTTTTGATGAGATTCTATTATGTGAAGCTTCAATATGTATATATTCTATTGTATTTTTGTCCATGCGCTGTGAGTAATACGATAGATTCTGCTGTTTTAATTTACCTTGATAATCGTCCATGGCTGCCTAGCACACTTTACAGCGCATTATCTCTAGGTTCAGCGCAGGAGTCATGGGCGGTCGTCACAAAAACTTAAAGTATCATACTTTAAAACTTTCGGTTCAAAATGTTTTATATTAAATACAAAAGATAACTTAGGAAAATTTGACCCGAAGGCCGATGAAGGTATCTTTGTTGGATATTCGGATCGTAGCAAAGCATATAGAATTTTTAATAAACGAAATAATACTATTGAAGAAAGTTTACATGTTTCGTTCGATGAAAATCTTTTTACCCATCATACTAATGATGAAGAAGAAATTATTCCACCAACAAATTCAACAAATTCTATTACTAATGAAACAAATGTGCAAAATGACACTTTAATATCATCCCCTAGAATTCTTAAGAATCATCCAAAAGATAATATCATTGGAGATCTCAATTCTAGAGTAACTAGAAATCAACTTAACCAAATAAGCCATATAGCATTTGTGTCAACTTTCTAATCAAAAAATTATAAAGAAGCTTCAAATGATAACTTTTGGATAATGGCTATGCAAGAAGAGTTAAATCAATTTGAACGTAATAATGTTTGGGAATTAGTCTCAAGACCAGAAAATCAATCGGTTATAGGAACAAAATGGGTATTTAAAAATAAAGCAGATGAAAATGGAAATATAATTAGAAATAAAGCTTGCTTAGTTGCTCAAGGTTATAATCAAGAAGAAGGTATTGACTACGATGAAACTTTTGCTCCAGTAACAAGACTCGAGGCCATACGAACATTACTCGCTTTTTCAAATCATCACAATTTTAAACTATTTCAAATGGATGTCAAAAGTGCTTTCTTAAATGGTTTTATCAAAGAAAACGTATATGTTGAACAACCTCCATTATTTATTCATGAAAAATATCCCGATCATGTTTTTAAATTACAAAAGGCTTTATATGGTTTATAACCAGCTCCCCGAGCTTGGTACGAACGACTTAAAAATCACTTAATTACATCTGGTTTTCAAATAGGTAAAATCGATACAACCTTATTTATTAAACGAGAAAATAATGATATTTTAGTTGTGCAAATTTACGTAGATGATATTATTTTTGGTTCAACTAATCAAAATCTTTGTAATCAATTTTCAAATATTACGAAAAATGAATTTGAAATGTCTCACATGGGAGAATTAAATTTCTTCTTGGGTTTACAAATAAAACAACTTGAAAATGGTATTTTTATTCATCAAGAAAAATATTGTAACGATCTATTACGACGCTTTGGAATGGATAAAATTTCAAGCAAACCAACACCGATGAGTACTACTATTCAATTAGAAAAGGATGATAACGAAAAAGATTTTGATGAAAAATTATATCGTAGCATGATTGGTTCTTTACTCTATTTTAAAGCTAGTCGACCCGATATTACGATGAGTGTATGTCTTTGTGCTCGATTTCAAGCAAAACCAAAAGAATCTCATCTAAGAGCTGTTAAGCGTATTTTACGTTATCTATCTAGTAATAAAGATTATGGTTTGTTTTACCCTAAAGGATCATCGTTTGAACTAGTTTCATATAGCGATGCGGATTTCGGTGGATGTAGAACAGATCGTAAGAGTACTAGTGGAACATGTCACTTTATCGGACAATCATTAGTTTCATGGTTTAGCAAAAAGCAAAATTGTGTTTCTTTTCTACTTGCGAAGCCGAATATATCTCAGCAGCTCTAGCATGTGCACAAGTAATATACATGCAACAAACACTTACGGACTTTGGCAAAATTATCAATAAATCTTCAATATATTGTGATAAAACGAGTGCAATAAATTTATCAAAAAACCCTGTCAATCACTCACGAACTAAGCATATAGATATACGACATCATTTTCTATGAGACAATGTTGAAAAAGGAAATATTTCATTAGAATACGTAAATACTGAAAATCAAATAGCAGACATCTTTACAAAAACACTAAATGAACAAACTTTTATTAAACTCCGACGTGATTTAGGGATTTGCTCTCTTCATGATCTGCTTACTTAATAATCACTGCTTCATCTAGGCTACGTTTAGTCATTTGTTTTTCTATCCACAAATTATAGTTAATAATTTGTGCACCTTCTGTTTTTTATGTAGTTAGTTTTTCTATAAATAATTTTTTAACTTATATATAAACAGTTATACAACAAGAAAAATTATATACACACAATTCATATCTTCTTCAAGAAACAAAATATAGCCATGTCTTCTGAGAACTCTTATATATCCATCTCGATACCTACGCCGGATAGCTCAGCTGATACACCACAACGGCTTCCTACACCCACACCAAATCATGAACCGACGTATAGGTGGTCCTCATATCACACGGGATTTACTCCCGATAGCAAGAAGACTAAAAGATCTCTATTTGTATCTCCTAACACAAAGGAGAAAATTGATGAAATTCATCACTATCAGAAACAAAAAATAGATCTTCAACGAGAACTATATTTTGAACAAAAAGTTATAGCACATCGGCTAAGTTTTTTGGAGCAAGTAGCGATGAATTTTTGTACGTCACGGAAGGAAGATGTCCATGAACCGCTTCCAAAGCCTTGCAGTTCTTTAGAACCCTCGTCTTCATATCGTACACCTTCGGATCCTTCACCGAGACAATTTTCTGGCTCTCCAAGAACCCACGAACGTGGAAATATATGGTCTCCACTTAAACCATGGAAGGATAACAAGTCAGGAGATCGTAAAGCTCCATCGCCGTCTAAATAAATTATTTTTGTTATTGTATGTATCTATGTTTGTTTGTTATTTTACACAAATAAAACTACATTTTGTTTTTAATAAATTAGAGAATCAAGAAATAAGCAAAACCATCAGATTTTAGGCTATTTTTAGAAAAATTGCCTAAATCAGACTTCTGGATATGGACCTCAGACATCTGACACTCTGATATACATCTATTTTTTCCACTGTGCATATATCAGACGTCTATTATACCTCCCAGACGTTTGACAATTTGCTCTGTCTACTCGAATTTAAAAATCAGAAGCTTTCAGACATTTGAAATTTGTTCCGAAACGTCTGGTAAAACTCTCTAGCTATCAACTTTTACACATTCGATCAAACCAGACGTCTAACTCATAATCCAGACATTTGAACTTAACTACAATGTTCAATTTAAGGCAAACCAGACGTCTGATTTAGCATCCAGACGTTTGAAATTCAATCGACTCTTTAAATTAACCTAGATAACGTCATTTTTTTACTTTCATCTCAAATTTTTTCATTTGCGATTTCACCATTGACGATTTTTCTCTCAAAAACTTCCTTTTTACGCGAGCTTAAATCACAATGCCTCCTAGAACTAAAAATCTCAAGATATCAAAACGGAAACAAGACCAACCAACATCATCTTCAAATCCCCAAGTTTGCTCGGACGATCAAATTGAAAAATGGATGAATAGAGCACCACATTCAATCAAGAGGTATGAAGATATACAAAAGAAAAAGCTTCGCACAGGTCCATTCTATAATCTACTTAAATTTCCAATGTACGATTTGGATGAAATGTGTGAGAATGCCGGACTAGAAACAATAATTTCGTTCACTCCTAATGACATCCAAATCGATCAATTGGCAATATTTCTTTTCTATGCAAACATAGATAGCACTTCAGTATGGAACATTGAAGATGAAGATAACTGGCTATGGTCTAGCGTGTATGGCAACACGATTAGACTAACTCCTGGCATAATAGGTAGAACCTTAGGATGTTCTGACACGGGCGAAGGTTTATACAACATTCCCGATATGCGCTTCATGCCAAGAAATAGTATAACACATCAAATTTGGGAAGATGAAATGCCAAAGTTTGCCTCTAAATATCTACATCCAAAAGCGTGACTCCTAACTCGAATGATAATCAATACCATCATTCCACGTATGGGAAGCCATGAGCAGATAACAAAGTTAGAGCATAAAGCATTATATGCTCTATTTAGCGGAACAAGGGTGAATTGGGCCAAATTCATCTTTGACGAGCTCAAACAGTTTTGGACTCGATCACGGCCATCAATTATTTACCCGACATATATTATAAGACTTCTTCGTGCACATACATCCCATCCTACCTATCAACTTTCGAAGAAATCTCACCAAAATATGCTTCCACCAAAATTTTCTCACTTATGCACTTACCCGAGATTCCCCCAGAATTTATATCCTTCGAAGATTGGACACACAATCGTCAAACTAGACAAGTTGAGCCTCCACCTCAACCACACAATGCACCATCTCAAGAGGAGGAACACCATGAAGCAACCCCACCTCCTCCTGCACCATTTGATTATCCAGGGCAGGATGAGATTATGGAGACTCGAATGGATACAAATCCAAATGAAAGTGTTCGAGATCTTACCCTTAGAAATCAACATATATTATCTCAAAATCAAAAACTTTTGGCTAAGCGGATTGACCAATTCGAAACATCGTTTGCTACACGCCTAGCAATAGTTGAAGAATCTCTTTCAACTGTCTTATCGGTTCTCAAAGAAGTACTCCAACAGGTTCGCAGTCCAACACCACCTTCTGAAGATTGGCCAACCCCAGTACCTTCTCCTCCCGTAAAACATTCCAAACTTTCTGAGGACGAACCTCTCAAACAAGCTTTGACATCTCCTACAAAGCCTAGCACTTCTGAAAAATAAGAAACAGGGGATGATCAATACAAAGCTTCTCCAAAGAAATCATAGATTTTAGAATTTTAGGATTTCAACTTTTGTAAATTTGAAAAAATCTATGAATGTAACCAATGTCAAATTATTAATGAAATTTTCCTTTTGTGTTTTATCTTTGACGATTGGCTTACATTTTATAATTCTTTTTGATAATGCCAAAGGGGGAGAAATATAAGTATAATTTAAGCACATATTCAGGGGGAGATTTATAAATTATATATAAGTACATTGTATAGTTGTCATCATCAAAAAGGGGGAGATTGTTAGGAAATCAAATCTACGGTTTTGATGACAACAACTATACAATGGAAATCGAATATGCATATATATTTCTATTTATAGGAAATTGCTAAAGTAACATCACTAGAGAGACAAGAACAAGGCTCAAAGAACGTATTAAGAGGCTACAAGTCGATAGAATCAGAAGAGCAATAACACAGATACAAGAAAAGCAACATTCATAAGATCAAACGTCTGGGTGCACTAGCCAGACGTCTAAATAAATCCTCTAGGTTACAAACCAGATAGAATCAGATGTCTGGTTAATGTACTCAGACGTCTAAAAGTCTATTATATACAAAAAATATAGAGAGCCAGACAGTGTTTTAAATCTCGGATTTTGGCCAATATCTCGGGAAAATATCTCGGCTATCTCGGGCGATATTTAAAATACTTATAACTAAATAGGCTGCCAAATCTCGGATTTTGGCTGATATCTCGGATTTTTCATCTCGGCCATCTCGGGGAGATTTAAAAGCCTGGAGCCAGACGTCTAAGACATATTCCAGACGTTTGAAACTGAACTCAGCTGTTGACATTCAAATTACAACTGACGCAATTGAAAAGACACCTTCGCTTCTCTTCGCTGCAACTCTTCATCACCATCAGAGGCGACCATAGAACACTTGTTAATGGATGCAACTACTCGAGTAATCTCTCTACCGCTATAAGTAGCATCACGAATCCAAGAGAAGATCTTACCTTACTTACTTGTGCTCTTTACTCTTATACTCTGATATATTCTTGATCTCTAGCAATCATATATTTGTATTCCACTCTTCCATATATACAGAACTCTTCAATCAATATCTTCTAGATATATATATTGGAAGCAATTGTAATTAATAGTCAATATTCGTGTTAAAGAACACACACTTGACAAGAACAAGCTTTTGTAACCAAGCCAATTCCTCTGGGCGAAGTGAGGGTGTTTGATAGTCGAATTCCGAAGAGGAGCTTTGGGACTGGACGTAGGACGGGAGGTCCGAACCAGTATAAAATCCTGGTGTTCTTAGTTTATATTTTACTAGATTAATTTTATACTAGTTACATCATATAATTAGTCACATATACTTACATATACACTACACGATCCATCCTATATACTTTCACTTCATTCTCAGTACCTGCATATATATATATATATATTCTACATATACATATATATCTAGACAAAGATATTAGTATTTATATTTTATAACAAGTCCTAAGGTTGTTGTCATCAAAACCATCATCTCAGGAACTAACAACACTTGGTATTACAGTTTAGGTTAGCCGATCCAAATAGTTAGGTTAGAAGATCCTAAAAATTAGGAAGTACGAGTGAATGTATTTGCAAAAATAAATATACTAGAATCCAATTAATCCCAATTATAGATTAGTAACATATGGAAAGTCCATGGAAATAAAAAAAGTTTGTACATGAGTTCTAGTTGGGTCGTAGTAGCCCAAGGATGTTAAGCCCCCATTTTTATTGCTGATGGAAAAATGTACAATTAGTCCAGTTATTGGAAAAGAATTAGAATTCATATGGTATGCAAGTAGGAAAATTCCTTAGAAAAAAGAGATTTTGGTGGGGGCAAAAAAGGATTTCCAAGATTAGGAGTAGGACATTCCTAATGGAGTAAGTAAAGGTCCACTTTAAGTTTAACCTAATAAAAAGGAAACTTTTGAGATTTAAAAAGTTAAAATATATATATAGCTAATATATTTGAACAATATATGTTGGGTTAGAAAAGTGATATGAGATTTAAAATGGTTTTTATATGATAAAGATTTCTCGCTAGTTTTGTAAAGTAAGAAAATGTTTGGAATATAAAAACTTAGCAAAAAAAGGGAAATTTTTGTAAAACTCTATTCTTTTAAAAAGGAATAAAGGAGCAATATAGCTCGAAATTATTTTTACATGAAAAATTATTTTGATAAGCGTACAAAATAAATTGTACAAGTTGGGAATAGAGAAAATGCTTTGAAAGTGATTTTGTCAAATACATGGTTTTAAAAAGGACTTAAAAATATGTTATCGAAAACATAGGTTTCAACATTTATTGTTGAAATAGACGTTTTCGTAAAAAGTAAGGAAAACATGGAAAATAACACTATTGTTATAGTAAGTGATTTCCAAAAGGAAATGTTTTACGTCATATATGGAATTAATTAATATAAAATATGTTTAATATTTACTTGTATCCCTATACAAGTATTTTTGGGTTGTTGTAGCGATGTTTTACGTAACATCCGTTTTGACACAAAATAATGTGTGTTTTGAAGATATTTTCTAAGTATAGAAACAAATTGATTTGAAAATATACTTATTATTGAAATAAGTAGGTGGGAATGTTTTCTAATTACCGAAATATTGAAATAGTTATGAAAATATATCTTTTAAAGATAATTTGAATTGAATGTTAGGAAAGAAATTTAATTAGTAAAAGACTAAAAGGACTAGCTACTACACTAGTATTGTGAGAAGTTAATAAGTTAGATAGAAATTTTTTTTGCTTATATTTAATAAATAGAAATTTGACATACTTTAATTAATTGGAATGAAAGGAATAACAATATAATTTCTTATGATTCGAGTTACAAATAATGATGTTTTGTTGAAATTATAAGGATATGCGAAAGAGATGTATAAGATATGGAAAGCACCATATTTTGTATTGCCTATTTCAAAAAAAAGAACAAAATTCCTTGTAATTCACATAAACACAAATCCTCTCTCAAAAGATTCATAGAAGATTTTAGCGTTAAAGATTGCTTGTAAGAGAAAAGTAGTTCCAATGCATTAAAGTATAAACTCCTTAAGTAAAATAAAAAGTGTAGTAGTTAGAAGTAGTGTTAGTAAGTTTAATAGAGGTACTATAAGGATAGGATGGGAAGTCAATAGCCTTTCCAATCAATAGTTAAGAATAGTAAGTCAAGCTTTTTAGAGCAATGAACGGTAAATTTCCACCATGTCTGGGATTCTAAGATCCTTATATAAGATTTGAAAGTTTGATTTGGTTTAGAATACTTCCAAGAAAAGAGATGGTAGGAGTGGAAGGTTTTTCAGTATAAAAGGAAAGAGGACCAAGGCGGGTCTGCTTCAATCCTTATAAGGATGTTGAGTGACAAATGGTTATTTTCTTGATTACATTAGGCAGTCTAATTAGGAACAGGAATGGTAGGCTTGACACTTTAATTGTGAGGTTGATACCATATAGGTAAGGGTAATATACCTGTAAGCCACGGGTAGTTCAGGTATTATGTTGCTTCCTTGAAGGCTTTGGGCGGACCAGGTGGACATGAATGGGAAAGTATACCTTTTGGTTTTTGTTGTTGGTTTATATCGGTTTAGGTGTAATCCAAGTATGCCTAATGTAGGTCTTGAAAATTTGTAGTTAAGTATATCATATATTGAGATATGGAAAATAAGGAAAGAAGTAGTCCCTAAAATGGAAACCTTCATAAAGGAAATATGATAAATCTCAGATTTGTTAACCTACCTGGTTGGATGAGATAAAAATATATAATGAATCATTCTAGCAAATGTTTGGATAATTGAGGTGGCACGGTAAAAAAAAACAAATAAGAAGGATTATAAAATGGATGGGATTTGAATAACATTTTAATTCATTGGAATGAAATATGCAACAATGAAATTTTCCATAAATTATCCAATTTCAGTATAAAAGTGTATCATTTGAAATGACAGGGAATACACTCCAAAGAAAGAGATGTACAAAGTAAGGATGGTTACCGTATTTTGTACAGTCTATTTCAAGAAAGTAAATAAAAGAGATAATTCCTTTTAATTTCAAGCGTAGCACAAACCCTTTTTTAATGATTTCTGGAAAATTATAGAGTCACATTTCTTCTTGGGAAAAAGATGTAGTTCCAATGCATGAAAATGTGAAAGGCCCTAACTATAAACTGGAATGGTTGATAAGGCAGAAGAAGAGGTTTTCGAGAATCTAGAATGGTATTAGAATATGACTCTAATCAATTTTCGTCACTTGGAGAAGTGTCTGTATGAGGTGGTTACCCTTAGCTAGAAAAGCCCAGATTATCATTGAACTTAGGATTTCTTATCCACATCCTTTTGTTGGTAAGTTTTCTTTTGAACATCCTATCTTTGATCTTTTCCTAATTAGGATCCTTCGATAGATTATTTTAGGTGACACTTTGTGTTGGTAGGGATGTTTGTAAACATGCCATTAGGACATGTGATGTTTGGTGGTTGCTTGTGGTTGTAAGTGGATGCTACTGGTTGTAGAAGGATGCATTTACACACACTAGGCACTCATTTTATCTTATTTCATCTTATCTTTATATCGGCCACCTAGGAGTGCACTTGCATATGCATATGGATGTGTGCTATATATATTCATTCATTATGCATTTATTACATATTACTTATATATATAGTTGTATATAAATGGATATTGGACATATGGACGATTGCATTTGGATGATGGTTGAAGCATACATGTAGAACTAACAGTTTTATTAGGGTTTTTGCATACATATGGTTGCATGGAATAAGCATATTTGCATGACAGTAGGTTCACTGTATCAGTAGACCGACTACCTTTTTGCATTAGATAAGTTCATATGCATTTCACATTGCATAAAAGTCATAATTTGCATTAGATAAATCTAAGGACAATGGTTGCGGTATTTGATGTTTAAGTAGATGGTTATAGATTTGGATGATGGTTGCAGTTTATGTTCTTCTGTTCTTAGAGATTTCAGGGACGAAATCCTTTAAGGAGGGGAGAATGTAACACCCCGTATGTTTTAATAATAAATTAAAACGTTAGTAAGAATAAAAATGTAAATTTACATAAAAGGATGAAATCGTAAATTTTTATAAATGAAGAAATTTGGGAAATCTGACTTTTACATTGTGTCAAGTAGATTTTTCTAGCCCAAATTCATATATAATTTAGGGACAGTTTGGCGCAGGTCCATACTAAGTTTCAAAATACACAAAAACCCTAGTAAAAAAATATTGTAAATTAGGTCCCTAGAATTAAGTTACTGAATAATGGCATACACTTATGCACTTATTCAGTGAATAATTGCAGACATTTATGCAATTATATAAAAAAAATTGCAGACATTTTCGCAATTATTCACTGAAAAATTGTAGAAATTTCTGCAATATTTTCAAAAAATTACAGAAAATTCCGCAATTATTCACCAAAAAAATTGCATAAATTTCCGCAATTATTCACAAAAAAATTGCATTAATTTATGCAAATTTTGGATATAATTGCATAAATCTCTGTAATTATTCAATTAATAATTGCATAACTGTATGCAATTACTTAGTACCTTAATTCTACGGACCTAATTTACATACTTTTTCTTACCGGGGTTTTTGTATATTTTGAAACTTATTACGGACCTGTGCCTAATATTCACTATAATTTATTAGAAATAGACACCGTATGAAAAAATACGTAATGTTTATTGTAGTGCGCATTTTGCGTTTTGCGCATATTTGGGAGTAAGATTAAAGATTAAAGAAAGAGTTAAGAAAACTTATTTGTTAATAAATAAGTTGAATATGTGTAGGTTGACTATAAGAAACGAAAAAAAAGTATAATGATGAGTATGCATTTAGAAAGAAAATAATGAAAGACAAAAGCATGAGTGGCACAGTGGTAAGACATGTGCATTCCATCTAAGTGACCTGGGTTCGAGTCTTGCAGAGTACATTTGTTTATGAGCACATTTCAACCATAAATAAATGTATAAGAAGATAAAAGACTAACATAAAATAAGTATGTAAACAAACATAAATATGTGTCAGCTTATTCACATATATATGTAGGGTTCTCTACTAGGTTTAATAATTCAAATTTGATTATGTATTACTGATTAAGGGTAGAAAAGAGAAAATTATGTATAAATACATATAGTTGTGTGTATATATATATATATATTTATGCTTAAATGGTTAGCAACATATGTACGTAAATGTATAAGTTAATTGGTTAGGAAGATATAGATTAAGATGTAATTGACTAATTAAATTAAGGAGGATTTAATATCGATTAAAAAGTGTAACATTTATGTGGATTAGGGAAGCTAATTAATACTCATCAATTTCAAAATTGATTGCGCAGTTAGATAGTAAAGAATATGGTCAATTATATACATATGTGTATGTTTGATACTAATTAATTGATTTATTAATAGACTAAATTAAAAACTTAAACGTGTACATATTTTATTTAGAAAAGTGTCTAAGTTCAACGTATCTTATTCAACACCCCTTATTAATTCCCTCCACCTGAATCAATTATCCAACGGCGTATATGAATTTACAAATCCTATAAATTCAGCCTAAACCTAACCTAATTATCATTCTAAAAACTATTCTCTATTCTATTCCCTATTCTAGTTTCCCTTTCTCTTTTAAATTTTCGTCTTCTTCATAAATTAAATTATATACAAAATAAAATAAAGTTAGAAGCAGATTAGTGAATAGCAAGGAGGCTTGAAAAGGAGGAGTTAGGTACGCTTATATTCATTGCAAGGATTCAGGTGAGTGAAATATAATCTAATTTGGAAATTTGGTTATTTAACTTTCAGATCTGTGTGTATATATTCTAATTTTGATTAAAAATGGTGATTTATTTGATTTACATCAGATTTAGTTTATACTCTCCATTTCCCTTCAGATCTGTATTGAATCCTTAGGTAGGCCTGTCAAACGGTTGGGTTGGTTCAAAATGGGTTGGATCGAGTTTGACCCAACCCATATATGACCCATTCTTTTTTACCCATTTATGACCCAACCCATTTATGACCCAACCCACTTAATAAACGGGTTACCCATTTAACCCATTTAAAGACTTAAATTTAATTTGACTAATAAAAAACAAATAAATATAAAATAACTCTAATTCTAATTTTTATGTTTTGAGTTCCGATAAAAATTTAAAATTCTAATTTTCATTAAAATTCAAATACGGGGATGCGGCAGCTTATTATTTTCTAAGTATGTCAGTCCCCTTGGAGAACTACAGTGTGCGTTCACACGATAAAATATCTATGTGTTCCATACTGTCTGTAATTTAGGTAGGAGTTAATCGGTCGAAGTCCCGCCTGATTCTAAGTTAGAACGAAGGAGTTATTGCAGTCTGAACAAAAAATAGCGGCTTTTGCACTAGACGGAGTTCAAATATGTGGATGTGGTAGCCTATTATTTTCTAAGTACAACTGTTAGTCCCCTTGGAGAACTACAGTGTGTGTTCACATTTTTATACCAGATCTGTTAATCTGGGATAGATCCATATATTTTTATTTTCTTGTTAATTATAAAAATATGGTGTAACGACCCAGAATTTTGGTCATTTGGTTTTGAACGTTTAATTTATTTTTAAATGTTGAATTTGAAATGTTAATTGATATTGAATATGGTGATTTTGGTTGAATTAGTGAAATGGTTTAAAATTTCAAATAGAGCGATTAATTGGATTTGGTAAATAGTAATTTAATATTTGAAATTGGGTAAATATGTGAATCTGGAGTTAAATGTGAATGGGAATGATTTCTAAAGTTGATTTAAACTCTATTCGAATTAGAGTGATGCTAGTGGAATTTTGAATGAGATTAAGAGTCGATAAATTAAAATTTGAAAATTTATATATATAAATTTAATAGTGAAATTTAATATTTGGAATAGTGCAAATAATTGAATTTGTGATTTAATATGAATCAGAATGGTTTCTAATATGGATATAAATTCTATTTGAATTATAATTGAGTTGGTAAGTTTTTAAAATTGGAATTTCAAGTAATTTCATTGATTTTGAAAATCGCTCCATTTAATCGACGCGTTATAAAAGCAATCCGGGGCCCAGTCTTGAAATTCGATGAAAATAGTTCCATTGGATCCGTAACAGTGTATTATTATCGATTTTCAAATTTCATAGCATTTGGAGTTACCGTGTGGTCGTGAGAAGCTGAAACGCATAGAAATTT
Organism: Allium fistulosum; assembly: GCA_030737815.1. NCBI lineage: Eukaryota > Viridiplantae > Streptophyta > Magnoliopsida > Asparagales > Amaryllidaceae > Allium > Allium fistulosum. Next base: position 406,083,850 of record CM060904.1, on the reverse strand, counting down.
ATTTAAGTAAATTTAGTTAAAATAATTCGATTTGGAAATCTATCTTCCAAATACGATGGAATTAGTTTTCGATATATATTCCATTGTGTTCGAAATAGTGGTAAAACATTATAAACGCCAGGCGGCACGCCTCGATTAGAGTTCGTTCAAAATTTCGTGTGAATAGTCGAAATAATATTAAAATAATATATTTACACCTATATATATACACGTATACAACCCTAACCCTAATATTCTTATTTCCGCCGCGACAATAAAATTCAATGGCCGAAACGTTCCAGACTTCTCTCCCTTCGATCTCCTTATCCACACACAATTAGTCAAAGACTTCTACATGAAACTTGTAGAGCTCGAGGAGCTCTACAATATCAACGTCGAGATCGAGCAAGGAGGTCCACGTCAGCGGCAAATTGATGGTGAAGGTCAGGCGTTCGAACGTGATTTTCGGGGCTATAGGACAGCTGAGTTCGACTGGGCTGCAGGCGTGGGTGCAGGCGTGCGTGGGCGTTCGTTTGGCGAGGACTGATCATCGTCTAGGTGAGGGAGTTGGTCGCGACGATCGATCGAAATAGTTCGTGATGGGTTCGTATGCATGCGGCTTTTGCCTGGAACATTCGCGTTGGAGAAGAGAATGAGCATGCGGCAGAGATCTGCTTCAAAAAGGATGAGCGGCCCAGATCTGATGGTATTAAATAAAATAAAAAAGAAGAAGAAAGGAATTTATTTATATAAATTTTATTCAAATCTTATAAAATGTATATCTTTGTCATACGAGGTCGAAATTGGACGAAACAAGCGGCATTGGAATCGTGGCGACGAGAACTAAATTATGGAATTGATTTGGAGATGATTGGAAATAGCTAAAATTTTAGGTTAAATCAAACGTCGTTCGATTTGATTTAAAATTGCAACGTTTGGCAAAACAGAAAACTCAAGGTGAGTTAAACTCATTCATTTAGTTAATCAGTAATGTTTTATAGCAAATAACATTTATTTATGCTATTTGGATTGTTGAAATTGGTGGTTGTTGAAATTAATTTAGGATGACGATATAGCATCTTGAAATGCTATTAGATTGGTTGAACTGGATCTAGGATCACGATATAGCATCTCGAATTGCTATTAAACTGTTTATGTTTATTTTTAAGTTTATTTCCAGTATTGAATCATATATGCGTGAAATTGTTAAATGGATTGTTTTAAAATTACTACATTAAATTATAACATAAACTAAATTGAAATATATTGGTGTGATCTATTTGGCCAAATAAACACCGTTGGATAATAAATGAAAGAGTTTGATTTTGAATGATAATTGGTTAGCAGAATCAATTTTTATCCTGCTATTTAATTAATTTGGACACTAATCAATGCAATTGAATTTATATTGGATAATTGATGTGTGAACAATCGATTGTTCAGTGTGGATTTGATTTACATATATGACTATTATGTAAATGCTAGTAATTTAACTTTGATAGTTAAATTGAATTGAATGGTAGTTGATAAGTACCATTGGGATTTCCGAGCCTCGGTATAACATTAGAAAGTTACAAGTTTTTTGTTTAACTTCAGATTGTATAATTTGAAGTGAAATGTTATATTAGTAAATATATACAAATGTTTTGTAAATGATTCCTCTAGTGATATTAGTTATTTCACTTAAATGTTTTAAAGGTTTTTTCGAGATTTAAATGTTGAATTATTTATTTATGGTAATATAATTATTTAAAAATCAATTACTTTATTTGAAATATATATATTCTTTAAAAATTAATTACTTAAGTGTATGTTAATAGTTGTTTTGGAAGTTATTATAATATATTATTAAACAAATCTGTAAAAGGTTCCAAATGGTATTATTATTGATTTCTCTAAATTGTTTTAAATTCTTCCTTAATCATTTTCAAAGTCCTTTATTAATAATCTATTTTAAAAGAGTATCTTCCTAAATTAAACTTGGGAATTTATAGAGACTTTATAAGTATTATTTTGAGATGTTTATTAAAGTAAAAGATTTTGGAAGAAATGGAATATTTTCATAGCGTAATTCGAGGGGCAACGATTGCCTACAGTTTGGGATGTTTTTGCTGGGATAGCGACGTAACCATTGTGCAAACTACGATCTATGATTGATTATATGGTGGAAATCGGGGGGCAGAGATTGCCTAAGTTATGTTTGGTTTTTCTGGGATAGAGACGCAACCATCGAGCTGCAATCCATGGTCGATACCGAATGGTACTTCCATATCTATTTTAATGAGTTTTCAAGTACTTTTGAAAGAAAGGATTTGTGAATATACTTATTTAGATGAAATAAGTATATGCCTGTTTTAAATAAGGAATTCGAATTTATCAAATCCAAATTAAATGAGGCTTAGTGATTTTAATAGGAAATGTGATCTTTGGTTGGATGTTTGTTTATTTGATAGTTAAATATCCGACTACCAAATCTTGGCCCAAATATGTAATCCTTCTTAATTTTGGTGGTAGGAAACGATTTCCTACTTAACACCGACGGATTTTAACTCTGGAAATATCTAGGGGAAACATGGGAATTATATGGTACAGTTACCGTTTGAGGTGGTATACTGTACGTATAAACTCGTTGTTCTTCTAGGATAAATGATAAGGAGATCCGTCCACTTAAACGGTTAGGGGATGATCCTCGCTCTTATATATTGTCTGATTATTTCCTAAAGAATCGGTATCGAGCATTCTGGAAATCGGCGAATGGTTTTTGGAACACCTAGGAAATGGAGAGTGTACTTGTAAGAGATGACTCGGAACCTATGATGTACTCTGAAACCATATACGGTTAAATGGAGGAGATGCGTTATATTTTGGGATGTTAAAATCCATATGTGGTTCCGTGACTCGTTGGAGTGTGGGAATCCATGAGTGATTCCAAGATCTATTTGATATGTGGGAATCTGTATGCGATTCCAAGGCCATTGTGGTGTGGGAATCCATATGGGATTCCATGATATATTTTTGGAGCGGTGCATAGGCTGGAACGCTGGATGTAGCCTCATCAGCGAAATGACTAAAACCATAGATAGGAGGCATGGCCAGTAGGGTTGGTAAACCCATAGGGTGTAATCGGCTCCTTTTCTAGCAATACCGATACTTTCAGTTGTTTTTGGCATGCCGGAGCAATGCACTCGGTCTTAGCAAGACCAGTTATGTTTTTCCTATCATACCCCAGCTAGACGGGTATGATGCTTCGGAAGGATAGCTTTGATCCTTGTGCAGGAGGACCGTTCTTGAAGTACTAAGGGCACCTTTATGGAAATCCTACACAATTAGCGAAAGAGCCTTATCGAGTTTTGATTTTATTACTAGTATTGTTTTGATGTACATAGCACGAGCATCACAGCTACTTGATTATTATTATTTTGACCTTTAGACATTATTATCATATCATTAGATTTTCTATAGAAATGGTTTGGTGATCGTAAGGTAAAAACCCGTCTATGTTAACCTGCGGCGTGGTATTACGATATCTTTATTTTGAAAAGGTTTTATAACTTAAATAAATCAAATTGAGTGTGTTTTCTCACACTGGTTTTCCAGACTGATTCGTGTATTATTATTTTATAATAATGCTTGGGTCAGACCGAGCATATTACAGAAATAGATTTGGATTTTTTGGAGCTTAGGAGACGAGCAGAAGACTGAGACATATTCTCGTACTTGTTTTATTCCGCTGTAGTGTTTGTTGAAATTATCAACAATTGTGAGGTCTGGCTGTTATAACTGTCCAGGCTGGTAATAATTAATTTGTGTACTCTGATTTGAGACATGTATATTACAGTTTCATTTGTGTAAAGAGCTATTGATATTATATATTATTCAGTCCGCTGTGAGATTCTGTATTTGTTTAGTTTCTTCTTTCTTCTACCTTCTGTCTTTCCCCCTATAACAATCTGTCTTTCCGGCACTCGATTGTTCGGCATGCTATATAGTGAAAATATTGATGTTGATTTTTGAGGGTCGAAAAGTCGGGGTCGTCACATGTGGTATCAGAGCTTAGGTTGGCGATATACCTAGGCTTTGGTTGGGATTACTCATTAGAGATAGAGTCAGTAGTACTCTAGAACGATTTTGAGTGTATTAATAGATATGAGCGCGTATTTTGTAGTGAATATAAAATGTTTTATATTGGGTTGACTTATCGGTTGAGTGTTTATGAATTCCGGTCGGTACGGGAAGTACAATTGTATCGATAGGGATTTCGAAACTCTTAAACAAGGTAAACTGACACAGTATTGTTTTGTAAAGGGTAAATGAAATAATTTTACCCAAACTATATTTTGATACAAAAGTAATAATTTCATGAAATTATTATAGCATAATTGGAATGTTTGGTTGTTAATATTATAATCAAAACAAGATTATAAAAATTGAAATGGTTTATATAACCAAATAGAAATTGTATAAGTATGATTATACATATGAGTTGTAACTAAAAGTGGGTTCAAACCAGAATTTGGAAATTTAAATCCCGGAAGTTTTGGGAAATGTTTTAAATGAATTTGAACTAAGTATTTGGGAATTTTTAAATCTCGGAAATTTTGGAAATGTTTTCCAAAGTGGTTTTTGAAGAATAATGGAGTATTATTTTGGAGATATTTCTGAATAGAAATTGTTTTAAAATGGGTTTTGGAAGTAAGAAAGCACTGAACTCACTTCATTCGCTGGAAAATAATTCTGGTGATGACGGCCGCATCATCAGTCTTCATTTTTGAGTTTCTAAGTGACGGATTGCTACCGTAGTAATTGGCTATGATTATTTGTTATGGACTTGTTTGGTAAACAAGTTTTGTTTTAGAAATTCCAAAAGGAAATTTGTTATGGGCAAAACCAAGTTGTTTTAAAATTCCGAAAATATAATTTGATATACAAAAGTGGATAGATGTGTATTTATGATTTCAAAATGATTTGAAATAAAACTGGGTGATTGAATTTTGGGATTTCCATTTAAATGATTCGTGAAGTCAGGAGAAAATCAGTTATTGAACTTATAATTTGGAGTTGCTATAGATACAAAAGGAAAGTGTGAATTTTAAATCCTGGAATTAAAGTTTAACTTGAGTAAGTTTAAATGAATAATATGGGTTGAAATTTAACCTAAGATAAGTTAAATTGTAACGACCTAAAATTTTCAACCATTCGCATCCATACATGTCGGATTTGAATTGCTCAAAATATCAGATTGTTAATTTAAATTTGGCAAAAACTCAGCATATATAGTAAATAATAAATAATCACAGAATCACAGACACAGAGTAATATAAAATAATGCAGTGGAAATAAAAGAATAGTAGTTCATGAAGCTACCATATATATAACAGAGTTAAGCAAGATACATCATGAGTCTCGAATACATAGATGTCTCAATATAAGAGTCAAATACAAAATCTGAATACATTACGTGAATTAACTTAATAACTAAAAGCTGGATAGATAGCTGAATCTCCAAACGAAGCTCCAACTCCAAAGGTGAGACTCAAATACTTATCACTCAGTCTGACCCGAGCGTAAAGCAAACACAAAACACTCGAGTCAAGATTAACATTCTTATATCAATAAATCCAACTCAAGTGAAATATCAACTGAAATACAAGTAACTTAAAGGATGTTTGGGATAACCATCCTCTAAGGATCCGTTAAACTATCTACTATGTAGTAATATACGTTATTATAATAATGTCTAATAGTAAAATAAACTTACTTTTAAATAATGTTAAGGAGTGACCCAATATTCCCCTTAACACATAATAGTGCCAGTAGTCTATACAGTACCTGCGTACCTCGAGAGGCTACGAGAAGATACTCCATAGGTACGACACAAATAGAAACTCGTAGTAAAGCTCGGTATGGTAGGTGACACGGCACAACTAGGCAATGCCAGGGTAGATATACCAATTACGCATCTGGGCTGGTGGAAACGCATAGCAGCCACTACCGCCCACCTCGGAACACACTCCCAAATCAAAAATCGAAGGGTTTCCACCAAATCAATCACAAAGTAATAGAATGGTATCGAAGAAATGCGTCCGATCAGAGGTGCTACCTCATTGGCCCGTCGATCGCTCCTGTTTTAGCCACCTTATGCCAACTCACGGGAGTCGGGTCCATGTTCATACCTCAATAGGATCGTCGCCACCATCCTACTTCATTCTGGAATCTCCACGGCGTAAATAGTTGTTAAAGTGGTTTTCAATATCGACAGAGAGTATCCCCATATCCGATCCCGGTCTCTTTAACAACAAATCGTTATTATAACACCGTGGTCATTTCAAAATAGTTTATACTTCAAAACCAAAATATCATTTCATTCCAAAAATAGTTTATAAAGTAAAATAGTTTATATAAAATAGTTATAAGTTAAAACAATTTATATTAAAATAATTAGTATATTTAAAATAATTTATATTAAAAATAGTTATATTAAAAATAGTTATAAGTTAAAATAATTTATAATAAAATAATTTATATTGAAAATGATTTATATTAAAATAATTTATAAAGTAAAATATAAATAGTTTTAGATATAGTTTAAAAATACTTTATATAAAAAGAGTTTCCCTAAATTTCACAAATCGATTCAAAATTTACTCGAATTCCAAAATTCAAATTTAATCAAATCTCAAATCATCAATTTAAATTCGATTCAGTTTCTTAGTAAACCATTTCAATTTTTCGATTTCAAATACATATTTGAACCATAAAATAATCCATTCAAATTTCAATATATTTCAAAGCTTTAAAAATTCAACATTTCAAAACTAAATTCGATAATTACATATATGTTTATATCAAATTCACTTTACTATTATTTAGTTTTGCAATATTCACTAAATAAATTCAATATACATTTAAATAAAAGCCCAAATTTCAAATCTCTAAATATTTCCTTCAATTTATTTAACTTGAAATATTCAATTTAAATCATCTTAAACCAAAATCAAGTTATAAAATCATATCCTTTAAAAACCCCAAATTCCATAAGTTTGGATAGATTTAATTAAATATAATTCTAAATTAAATACAATTTCAAATCAATTTCAAATCTATCTTTTCAACTTTAATTTATTTAATCATTTCAAACTCTATATTAAAATATAATTTAAATAAATACTTAAACATATATATATATATATCAACTTTATTAAATTAACTTTAATAAATCTTTAAAATCAATATTTATTTTAAACCATATATTTCCTTTCAAAACCATAGAAATCATTTTCAAAATATATAGATATATATATAGACCAACGGTGTCTGTATATAATTTTCTGTCCTATGGTCAAGTGATATGGATATTTATCATTTCAATCCGCAATTTAAATATATATACGGGTATATATCATTTCAACCCGCAATCCCAAATTCAATTCAATGAAAATCGCTTGGGTTTATCATTTCAACCCATAACGATTTTCTCTTATTCTATAGATCGTTCGGGTATGTATCATTTCAACCCATAGTGATTCTATACTAACAAGGAACTTGTAGAGTGATAACAAATATGATAATAAAATAACAACAGTAACGGCATATATCATCAGTGATAAATAACATATAATGGTGTCAGATGTCACAGGTGAACAGATATGGATAATAGCATATAAATAGCAATGTAAATAACTAACAACAGCATATTTCAATTGTCGTTTCAATTGAAATCAAATTTAATAAATATAAGAAAGTTAATCATGAGTGATCGCTCACCTTTCGAGGCTAGAGAGAAGATAGACACCACAATAGTTTACGATTTTAATTGCGAAATTGACCAATCGAAATGACGATTTCCAAAGAAAAGCAAGATAGGAAAAAATTTCAAAGTGAAGCACGATTGAACACAAATTTTATGAGCAGAACTGATAACTCGGAATTAACAAAAATCGAATCAACTGGATTGATAAAAAAAATTAAGGTATAAGTGAACTATAAATATACCCAAACCAAAATCAAGTATCTATACAAATAATATATATATATATATATATATATATAACCAATTATTTTTTTCCAATTTTTATACTATATGGACTAGAACATACCACAGTTAATAAAAATCAGCACTATTTATGTAAGCAAATATAACTTTTATAGACTGTAGAATATACATAGTAGACCTATACAAATCTTATACATTTTACCGTAACTATATATAATAGACTTATAGGAATAAAATAAACATATATATATATATAACCAGTTGCAAAATATATATATATGTTCAAAATATGGGACCAAACATATATAGGCCTACATACTCCTACATAATGATATAAACAGTATACCTATATAACATACTAACATATATGAATATACTACAGATGAACTTTGTATATAACTGACAATATCTATAACTTGGGTTATAAACGAGCTTTCAACAAATGTATATAATTTTATAACATTCGAATATATATATATATACAGGTATAAATTTTTACACGAACAAATAATACATAGAATATTAACATAAACTTCTGTACACAACCAGTTTTATATAACTTACATTTATAACCCAATATATATTATACTTAAAATCTGTATATATAAAACATATAGTTTATAAGCTCTTATATGAAATAGATAATATATATTATAAAACTACATCATATTAACATCACACTAATGTCACAAACATACTTGAAGATCAAAAATATGAATATATAATATACGTTTTATAAAATTTGTTGTAACAGGTAAGATATATGTCATATACAAAATATACTGTGATATGAATTATAAAACAAAAGAACCCAAACCAAAGCTTAACAACTATATTTATATATTAATCTATAAAATGGATCTATAGTTGTTATCCCACCTTTTGGTAAGGCCGTGACACCAAGGGATTGACTAGTAACCAATGACGGCCCGTCCTAGAGATCAACTGTACATAGGTTGGCTATGGATATCGACGGATTTTGTCAAAGTCCGGATCGAGCCAAAATTGGTAGGACATGACAATCTAAGCCATGAGAGTCAACATTCCAAATTTCAAGTCAATTCGAGTCCGTATGCTCAAGTTATGAACGATAAAAAATTGGAATAAAACCAATCGCAGTTCGACTCGCTCCCTTCGACTCGCTTCGCAACCATCAATAGCAACTTCTTCGACTCGCTTCGCTACATTCAGAAGCGATCAGTTCGACTCGCTCGCATCCCTCAAAGGAACCAGCTTCGACTCGCTTCACTTCGTGTCCATCACGAAGCCTTCGCTCCGCACCCCTCAGATAGGTCTTCTTCGACTCGCTTCGCGCCCTTCGGAAATGACAACTTCGACTCGCTTCGCTCAGAGGCCAACTTCGAGTTGTTCAGGTTCAACTCGCTTCACAGCCATCAGAAGTACCTCCTTCAACTCGCTTCGCTCAAATGTCTTCTTCGACTCGCTCAAACCGTGCGCGCTTCGACTCGCTCAATCTGGGCATACTTCGACTCGCTCAGACGACGAACATTTCGACTCGCTCGAGACAACAGTCAATGCAAGTTAGCACCACGTCATCGAGTCGAAATGGAAGCGAGTCGAACGAAACAGGAGCGAGTCGAAGGAAACAGCCTACCGAAAACCCCATTTCGTATCGATCATATCTCCCAATCTACGAGTTCAAATGCTATGAAATTTTCGCAGAAGACTACGTGCATGGTAAAGAATGTCCACGCCAAATTTCGACTCCATTGGATGAAATCTTGATCGAGTCGAAATCTGTCTGTGTCGATCACGGATCGGACCGAAACTTCACGGGCTTGGGCGTGCGGGCCTGGTCACGTGCCAGAGAGGGTCTCCCGAGATCTGAGCGAAATATCAGCCTCCTACACCTATAAATAGACCCCCAAAGCCAACAGAAATGGTGTTCTTCTTCCTCTTTGAGATCTTCAACGCCCGGACTCCTCCAGATCCAGATCTGAACTCAATTGCTGCTGCTACCAATAAAATTCACTGCTGCCAATCACAATTGCCTGTTGTAAATCATAGAATTCACTTGTAAACACAAAAGAAAGATCAATAAAGCAAATTACTTCATAGTGGACGTAGGCTATACGCCGAACCACTCTAAATTCTTATGTCTCCTTGCACTTTAATTATTCTCATTTCTGAAATTTGGAGTTTTTGTTAGATAATCCCTCTTTTTCCATTTAATTCATCACTTTATCTCTTCAAAGACTTCCGAAGAGTGTTGTGCCCAATTTTGGTACAAACACTTTGGTGCTTTCACTGAGAAAAACTCAGCTTTTCTCCTGCTCTGTGGATCTACTACCATCGTTGGATTGCAAAAATCTAAGGAGGAGATCCAGATCTGTCGTCAAGTGGTTCCTTCTATTATATTCAGAATGCTCCAGATCTAAGACGAACTACATTCGCCATGTTTTTGTTCCCATGAAAATATAATGATTTTCGTATCCATGTTTTCGTATCCAGAAAATATGATGATTTTCGTATCCATGTTTTCGTATCCAGAAAATATGGTGATTTTCGTGTCCATGTTTTCGTATCCAGAAAATATGATGATTTTCGTATCCAGAAAATATGATGATTTTCGTGTCCATGTTTTTGTATCCAGAAAATATGATGATTTTTGTATCCATGTTTTCGTATCCAGAAAATATGGTGATTTTCGTGTCCACGTTTTCTTATCCAGAAAATATGATGATTTTCGTAGCCACGTTTTCGTATCCAGAAAATATGGTGATTTTCGTATCCATGTTTTCTTATCCAGAAAATATGGTGATTTTCGTGTCCATGTTTTCGTATCCAGAAAATATGATGATTTTCGTATCCATGTTTTCGTATCCCGAAATATTATCAGTTTCGTATCCATCATTTCGTATCCATAAAATATGTCAAAATTCGTATCGATCACTATTCGTATCGATCAGCTTCGCATCTCTCTGTTCGCATCGATCGCAACTTTCATGTTCGTATCGATTAAGAGAGCTCTGTTCGACTCGCTCCACTTCGCGTCGCTCTGTTCGCATCGATCACCACTTTCCTATTCGTATCGATCAAGAGCGCTCTGTTTGACTCGCTCCACTTCACATCGCTCTGTTCGTATCGATCAAGAGTGCTCTGTTCGACTCGCTCCACTTCGCATCGCTCTGTTTGTATCGATCAAGAGTGCTCTGTTCGACTCGCTCCACTTCGCGTCGCTCTGTTCGCATCGATCACCACTTTCATGTTCGTATCGATCAAGAGTGCTCTATTCGAGTCGCTCCACTTCGCATCGCTCTATTCGTATCGATCAAGAGTGCTCTGTTCGACTCGCTTCGCTTCGCATCGCTCTGTTTGATCGCAACTGCTCTGTTCGTATCGATTCTCACATGCAGTTCGTACCGATCCATCTGCGTCCAATTCATATCGATACGAAACTAATATATATATATATATATATATATATATATATTTCGGGTACGACCCAAATTTCCTAAAAAGAGGCTAAAAAAATTTATGGATTCAAAGCTATCCGCAGCGTAGAGCACCCGCATATTGAATTCAAAGCTCAATTTAATGGAGAAACATTCCATCCACGCTTCTAATGGTTCCATGACTGAACAAGAAATCGGGCAATCGTGCGTACATCATTCACCAGTGTTACAAGATCCCTTGGCAATAAAATGGACCTGATCATAATGTTGATTGGAGAATCTTTCCCAGTCGAGACCTATTCGTTGAAACCATCCTACATGCAGAACTTCCAGTGAAAATTCAACATGTTAACTATGTCGGTGTACTATGGAAATACAACCCCCGACACTACCCTATGAAATGGGAATGGCGCGTGGATTTCTCCAAGGGCGATGAATGCCATCAAACGCAGATGTCTTCCCTCATTCCTCAGAGAAGACCGTCAGTCATGACTTCGATAAGAGAATCGGTAGATAGCCGCCGATGACTACACCAACATGTCTAGGCCACTATTGAGTTGATGAATCGGATGAAGGATCAACGTAGCAAGATAAGGAGGGAACCTACTCCATACTCTAGATCAGAAAACCCCTCTTCTCTATATGGCTACCGTGAACGCCTACACCATAAGGCTGCTCCGGAAAGGATAGCTCCGATAATATGTACATGCCCCATAAAACAAAGGACCAGGAACATCCGACCCTTATCAATCAAGGACTTTGATCAAATTGAACCACTGGCGTTAGACTTCCAACTGAGAAGGGCTGGACTGAAGTGCAATAGCGAGTAACCGAGTACTTAAGATTGGGTGCAAAACAACCTCCACGGACTATGATCAAATCATTGAGGTATCATCATGACGAGCATGATTCAGCCACTCATCGGCTACTATATGCCCTTGACTAGGGGCAAGGCATCAAAGCGAAAAAGACCGACAAGGTCAAGACTCTAGTACAAAGTGGATACAACCGACCATCCACTCATCCGCATATGCAATTTAATTGGAGATCTGGGAAAGACTTGGAGCGATATATCCCAACGATGTACTCTCTATCTCATACTTGAAGCTCGCCAAAATACTTATGCTTCTTCTAATGCCCGATAAAATCGGAATCACACCAAGGGTGGACGCAACGTCACCATCCACGCATCCAATCCTACATCAGACACTTGGGGTTATTTGAGAACACATGTTTAAAGTGGATATGATTTGACCGTTCACTCCCTAATTTGCGTCTATGATTCGGCAAAAAAATCATGCCTTAAACCGACTTCATCAGGGGCCGACCCTCAATTTAAAGTCATCAACGACTGACTGCCTACTCGCCAACCATCACGAGCTGTCATTTCAACTCTCTTCCTTAGCTCAATCAAAAGAATTCAAAGCATAAATTGGACATGACTCGACTGTCTGCTGTCCAATTCTTGCACCCGACTTAAGGGAAAATACACAACTAAGAGTGGATGTAGTTCGACCATCCCTTCCTATGCTCGAGCACAAAGCTTGCCAGAACACTAGTCTTACTCCTTAGGCTTAGCAAAAGCAAAATCCAAATTAACATGGACGCGATCCAACCGTCCGTAAACTAAATCTCATCCTTCGTTGAGGGGTATATAAGTGGAAGTTAATCGGGATCCCACCGATCACCCGCTAAGTGAAACCCGAGCTCGGGGACCATCCATCACACCAAAGTCAAGAAAGGGTTGATACACAACAATCCTTCATTCAACTCCGAACTCCCAGAGCGCAAGTCGAAGTATAAACATCAACTCTGTATTCCCAAAGTGCGAAGCGGAGTATAATCATCAACTCCGAGTTCCCAAAGCGCGAACCGGAGTATAAACATCAACTTCGTATTCCCAAAGTGTGAAGTAGAGTATAAACATCAACTCCGAGTTCCCAGAGCGTGAACCGGAGTATAAACAGCAACTCCAAACTCCCAGAGCGCGAGTCGGAGTATAAACATCAACTCCGAGTTCCCAGAGCACGAACCGGAGTATAAACATCAACTCCGTATTCCCAGAGTGCGAAGCAGAGTATAAACATCAACTCTGAACTCCCAGAGCGCGAGTCGGAGTATACACATCAACTCCGAGTTCCCATAGCGCGAACCGGAGTATAAACATCAACTCCGTATTCCTAGAGTGGGAAGTGGAGTATAAACATCAACTCCGAGTTCCCAGAGCGTGAACCGGAGTATAAACATCAACTCCGAGTTCCCAGAGCACGAACCGGAGTAAAAACATCAACTTAGTATTCCCAAAGTGCGAAGCGGAGTATAAACATCAACTCCGAACTCCCAGAGCACGAGTCGGAGTATAAACATCAACTCCGATTTCCAGAGCGTGAACCGGAGTATAAACATCAACTCTGTATTCCCAAAGTGAGAGTCGGAGTATAAACATCAACTTCGAGTTCCCAGAGCGCGAACCAGAGTATAAACATCAACTCCGTATTCCCAAAGTGCGAAGTGGAGTATAAACATCAACTCCGAGTTCCCAGAGCGTGAACCGGAGTATAACCATCAACTCCGAGTTCCTAGAGCGCGAACCGGAGTATAAACATCAACTCCGTATTCCCAGAGTGCGAAGAGGAGTATAAACATCAACTCCGAACTCCCAGAGCGCGAGTCGGAGTATAAACATCAACTCCGAGTTCCAATAGCGGGAACCGGAGTATAAACATCAACTCCGTATTCCCAGAGTGCGAGTCGGAGTGTAAACATCAACTCCGAGTTCCCAGAGCGTGAACCGGAGTATAAACATCAACTCCGTATTCCCAGAGTGCGAAGCGGAGTATAAACATCAACTCTGAGTTCCCAGTGCGTGACGCGGAGTATAAACATCAACTCCGAACTCCCAGAGCGCGAGTCGGAGTATAAACATCAACTCTGAGTTCCCAGAGCGCGAACCGGAGTATAAACATCAACTCCGTATTCCCAGAGTGCAAAGCGGCGTATAAACATCAACTCCGAGTTCCCAAAGCGTGAAGCGGAGTATAAAGATCAACTCCGAACTCCCAAAGCGCGAGTCGGAGTATAAACATCAACTCCGAGTTCCCAGAGCGCGAACCGGAGTATAAACATCAACTCCGTATTCCCAAAATGCGAAACGGAGTATAAACATCAACTCCGAGTTCCCAGAGCGTGAACCGGAGTATAAACATCAACTCCGAACTCCCAGAACGCGAGTCGGAGTATAAACATCAACTCCGAGTTCCCAGAGCGTGAACCGGAGTATAAACAACAACTCCGTATTCCCAGAGTGCGAAGCGGAGTATAAACATCAACTCCGAACTCCCAGAGCGCGAGTCGGAGTGTAAACATCAACTCTGTATTCCCAGAGCATGAAGCGGAGTATAAACATCAACTCTGAGTTCCCAGAGCGTGAGCCGGAGTATAAACATCAACTCTGAACTCCCAGAACGCGAGTCAGAGTATAAACATCAACTCCGAGTTCCCAGAGCGCAAACCGGAGTATAAACATCAACTATGTATTCCCAGAGTGTGAAGCGGAGTATAAACATCAACTCCGATCTCCCAGAGCGCGATTCGAAGTATAAACATCAACTCCGAGTTCCCAGAGCGTGAACCGGAGTATAAACATCAACTCTGTATTCCCAGAGCGCGAACCGGAGTATAAACATCAACTCCGTACTCCCAGAGCGCGAGTCGAAGTATAAACATCAACTCCGAGTTCCCAGAGCGCGAACCGGAGTATAAACATCAACTCCGGATTCCCAGAGCGCGAAACGGAGTATAAACATCAGCAACTTCGGATTCCCAGAGTGTGAACTGGAGTATAAACATCAACAACTCCAGATTCCCAGAGTGCGAACTGGACTGGAGTATAAATATCAACAACTCTAGATTCCCAGAGTGCGAACTGGAGTATAAACATCAACAACTCCAGATTCCAAGAGTGCGAACTGGAGTATAAACATCAACAAATCCAGATTCCTAGAGTGCGAACTGGAGAATAAACTTCAACTAACTCTAATTCCCCAGAGCACAGGCTAGAGTATAAACACCAAATGGGAGTGACTAACAACCCATCAACCAACTCCAGTCCTCAAAGCATGGATTGGAATATGAATACCAAAAGGGATGTGTTCGACTGTCCATCTATCGGCTAGGTTCCTCATCAAGTTCTGTAGTACAAAAAGCGAATGTGGTTCGACCGTCTGCTTTCCAATCTTCCCCTGACATGGGGGCACACTTAGCACACAAAATTGGATGCGATCCGACCATCCAGCAATAAGCGGGCGTGACCCAACCGTCCATGCATAACCTCTTGTCCCCGGCACGAGACCCATAACATAAATTTATAGGGATGCACTCCAACCCTACAAGACAAAATTTCTTCCTTGATTCGACAGGGAGGCATGGATTCGAAAAAGGGACCTAGTTGGATATTCTATTCTGAATTGATATTACTACCATCCAACCGCAAATGAACGTGGCATGACCGTTCATCTGCTAACTCTCGCCTGAGATCCGACGGGTAGTGCATGCAACATGGACGGATGGGACCTAACCATCTGCCAATCGATTCCTTCCTACAGTTCAGTGGGAGAAGCATCAAATTAAAGTTGTTGTAATGATCAACCACACTTCGACTTTCGCCATTGACTAGTGCTAGAGGGATTAATTGAGGAAAATGCGGTCCAATCATTTTCTACTAAAACTCTTAGTCCCCAGAGTGTGGACAGGGGTATAAACATCAAATAGGTGTGATGAATGGCCCTTCAACTAACTCTGATCCCCAAAGTGTGGCTACAAGAATAGACAAACGAATGAATGTGATTCGACCATTCATTCACCAACTCTGACCTAGACTCGACATGAGCAATATAAACTCACTACAGGTGCGATTAGACCATCCATGAACTAACTCTTCTAACTCAAGACTGGAGGTAGAAGTACAAATCACCGAAAGAAGAGAAAGGTGACTCGCCACATCTCCAGCTTAGCGTCCTTTTTCAACTTAAGGCAACGACTACAAGGAGACCCTAATGCTAACCAATCAGAATGATGCCCGAAGTTTTGGGAAACCAATTATATCGTACCGCCGGATCGACGGGCAATATCGATCTGCACCTTTCACACCGTACCATTGAATCGACGGTCAATATCGGTCCTCTTCGTCTATAAGTCGATGTGACCCGAACTCCATCGAATACCTTTGACCAACAGAGCATGGATAGAAGAATAAACCACGAATGAGTGTGACTTGACCATTCTTCCTGCGTCGCCTTCCTTCGATCCGTCAGGAAGGGCATGAGACCAAATGAGCATGACATGACTGCATTTGAGCTAACTTTATCCCTAAATCTGACAGGAGAACGTAAATCGAGATCGACATGGTTGATCACCCAACTCCAAATGAATGCAACGCGACCATTCATTCATTGACTCTTACCATGATCCGACTAAAAGAGCAATTCAAAACAAGTGCAACCTAAACATCTGCACACTGATTCTTACCCTAGATTCAACAAGGGAAGCATCAATCCTGCATTGGATCTGACTGGACGATTCACTCTTCAGTTTTTGCCCAAAGTATGGCGACATAAGCAGCGAAGTGAATGTCATTGACCGTCCAGAATCTAGCTTATGTCCGAATGTCGGAAAAGTAACAATGTATTCCGCCAAGTGGAAAGAACTAGAACATAATACAGGATAGTCACGACTTAGCCTTCCATCGGTTAACTCGATCCCATGGTTCAATAGGATAGAATACAAAATTGAAGCGGACATTATCTACCCTGCCACTTATCGAGATATTCCCTAGACTTGGGGGCACAAACAAGAAGATAAGATTAATATGATTCAACCATTCATCAGTCAACTCTGGTTCTTAAAGCTTGAACTACAGTATAGACACAGCTAGGACTAGACTAGACCGTCCGCATAATGCATCCGCCAACCCGAGATGGGTGGCAAAAGATTAATTATCCGAGAGTTGACTATGACAACTTGAACCTATGACCCATGCCTGATATTCATAACAACTCTAGGTTGCGACCGAAAGGATGCTTAGAGATAGAGTCATCAGATCAATACCTGGACTTATGGGAAACTGATCATTATTCTGACCCTTCCAATGAGCAATGGATCGCAGGTACATTGCATGAAAAGCGCATCATTCAGAAACATAAGTAAATTCAATCCCAAAGCTGGAGCCAGCTATTTAGCAGCATGCAGTACAAGGCTAAGTTCTACTAATCCTTTGATTCAACGTCCTTATAAGCCTGATCCTTTACCATTGCAAATAAACACATGAAGCGCCTACAACCTATCACGAGTATTGTAGATCAGATCACAACTCTGCGCAATGATAAAGAAAGAGTCAGCTGTTTTACTTCAGGTGAATCTTGATGTGTTCGCACAGACTCGATCTCATATACATATATATATATATATATATGGACTCTCGCTAGCCATGAAGAAACCTGCATTAAAAGTCGACCCGAGGCATGTCTCGGTGAACAAAAACGATGCGACATGGACCCGGAGAGATATGTTGCACTTGAAGAGAAGGCGAATCTGCTCAAAACCAGTGGGTTTATCCATGATGCCCTCCAACCAAAATGAGTATCAAATCCTTTACTTATAAGAAAAACGAACGGCGAGTGGAGGACATACGTCAACTACTCAGATTTGCATGGGGTATGACAAAGCACAGCTTTCCACTTCCAATGATCAACCAACTAATGGACCTGACCATCAGACATGAATTACTCACATCCATGGATGCGAACTCCAGATACAATCGGATACTAAAGCATGTCCTAGACCAGGAATACAACTGTTTCATTATTGACCTGGGCCTATAGTGCTATGCTGAAATCCATGGATTCAAACTTGAGAATGCTTATGCTACTTACCAAAAAAAGATTAACAGATCATTCAAAAATCATATCGGCCGATCGATGAAAGTAGATGTGGTTAATATGCTCGTGAGATCACAACTATCAAACGACCATATCGATGACTTGACAGAGGTATTCGGTGCTCTCTAAAAAAGGTAGGATGAAACTCGATCCTTTGAAATGCTCTTTCACCATTACATCAGAAAGATTCTTTGTTTCCATCATCAATTCTCATGGAATCAAGACTAATTTCTAGAAAATTTCGACAGTTAGAGACACCCATGTACCGAGGATAATCAAGCAGCTCTGATAGACCGCTTGAAGAGACCTTCCATTTTACCCAAATCTTTGGATCGCGAAGATTTATACATCAATTGGGCCGTGTCAACACACGCCATAAGCATCGCAATGTTATGTGAAGATAAACGAATCCAAAGACTAGTATATGATGAAGGCTAGCTATTAACAAGCTCACCCCATTAACGTCTATATCGACCAGTCGTTATGATAGGTCCAACAGCGGCCTTAGATGTCTGAAAAGTTACTCAGATGGGGTATCGAGCTAAGCCAATTTGATTTCACATATTTCCCTCGGAGAGCTCTCCATGATCAAACATTAGCATACTTCATATCTGAATCTACCACATCAAACGACTATCCAAAGAACAGTGGTGAACCGTCCAACCGATGGAGAACTTATACATATGGAACTTCCAATAATCGGCTTTTTAACGTCGAAGTTGCGTTAATGACTACTGAGGAACGATCGATCTGCCATGCCCTCAAACTCACCTTCCCTGCAACAAATAACGAAGCTAAGTATGAAGCATTGGCGCTCAAACTTGCAAGAAAACTAGGAGTGGAAACTATGCATATATTATGTGATTATTGGTTAGTAGTATACCGAGTCAGGGAAGATTATTCAACTAGGGGGCAAAATCTTGCTCCTTATCCTAGCTGGGTCCAAAAGCTACTAGTCGACTTCAACTATTACACCATTACACACATCCTCGGAGAACAAAATGAAAAAGCTAAGTCACTGGCCAAGCTAGCCAGTTCTGGGGATGCACGGCAAAAAGACTTGGTCCCAGTTGAAATGCTTATTATTCCAAGCATTGACATATGAAGATCAACTAGATCTTAGAGATGGATCTAGGAGAGGAGTCATGGATGACTCCTATCGAAGATTATCCACAATCGAGGATTCTTATTGAATGAATGAATAAGAAATGGCATATCCTCCATGAAGCATCACTACATGATTATGTCTGGATCGTTTGACTCCGTCGATACAAAGCATTACTTTTGTATAAATCGATCCGAGACCCAATGTTACGTATCCACCGATACGAAGCATACATTCCAACCCTTCACATCAATCCAGGAGAGGATCGTTACGAAGGAACATTCAAAAGCAACCATCGAGCGTTGTTGCAGCGAATTTCACATCGGTTCAGGAGAGGGTCGATACGTAATTCAAAAGTAAAATAAACTGACAGTGACTCGCGGACGTACAAATTTCAACGAGAGTCTGGTAAACATACATACATGAATGTCGGACTAATATTCAATATACCAGATTTTCAGGAATCAGGAATTCATCCAATAACTATTACAACAACAAACGGGTAACCACTAGCATATAGCAATCAGTTGCAACAATACATGGTACAACAATCAGTCGTAACAATGCAGGGTACAGCAGTTGACCGTCAAAAGCTTGCATTTTCAAGAGAAAACAGTCGAAGATTACAGCTTTCATCGAAAAGACGATGACTATTCAGAGTAAAGATTGCAGCACTTCAAAGCATGTCATGTTTTCACAAGACGTACTTTGGGGGGAAAATGTTATCCCGCCTTTTGGTAAGGCCGTGACACCAAGGAATTGACTAGTAACCAATGACGGCCCGTCCTAGAGATCAGTTGTACATAGGCTCGCTATGGATATTGACGGATTTTTTCGGAGTCCGGATCGAGCCAAAATTGGTAGGACATGACAAGTTAAGCCATGAGAGTCAACGTTCCAAATTTCAAGTCAATCCGAGTCCGTATGCTCAAGTTATGAACGATACAAAATTGGATTAAAACCAATTGCAGTTCGACTCGCTCCCTTCGACTCGCTTCGCAACCATCAACATCAACTTCTTCGACTCACTTCGCTACATTCAGAAGCGATCAGTTCGACTCGCTCGCATCCCTCAAAGGAACCAGCTTCGACTCGCTTCACTTCGTGTCCATCACGAAGCCTTCGCTCCGCACCCCTCAGATAGGTCTTCTTCGACTCACTTCGCGCCCTTCGGAAATGACAACTTCCACTCGCTTCGCTCAGAGGCCAACTTCGAGTCGTTCAGCTTTGACTCGCTTCACAGCCATTAGAAGTACCTCCTTCGACTCGCTTCACTCAGATGTCTTCTTCGACTCGCTCAAACCATGCGCGCTTCAACTCGCTCAATCTGGGCATACTTCGACTCGCTCAGACGACGAACATTTCGACTCGCTCGAGACAGCAGTCAATGCAAGTTAGCACCACGTCATCGAGTCAAAACGGAAGCGAGTCTAACGAAACAGGAGCGAGTCGAAGGAAACAACCTACCGAAAACCCCATTTCGTATTGATCATATCTCCCAATCTACGAGTTCAAATGCTATGAAATTTTCGCAGAAGACTACGTGCATGCTAAAGAATGTCCACGCCAAATTTCGACTCTATTGGATGAAATCTTGATCGAGTCGAAATCTGTCCGTGTCGATCACGGATCGGACCGAAACTTCACGGGCTTGGGCGTGCGGGCCTGGTCACGTGCCATAGAGGGTCTCCTGAGATCTGAGCGAAATATCAGCTTCCTACACCTATAACTAGACCCCCAAAGCCAAAGAAAAGGGGTTCTTCTTCCTCTTTGAGATCTTCAACGCCCGGACTCCGCCAGATCCAGATCTGAACTCAATTGCTGCTGCTACCAATAAAATTCACTGCTGCAAATCACAATTGCCTGCTGTAAATCATAGAATTCACTTGTAAACAGAAAAGAAAGATCAATAAAGCAAACTACTTCATAGTGTACGTAGGCTATACGCCGAACCACTCTAAATTCTTGTGTCTCCTTGCACTTTAATTATTCTCATTTCTGAAATTTGGAGTTTTTGTTAGATAATCCTTCTTTTTCCATTTAATTTCATCACTTTATCTCTTCAAAGACTTCCGAAGAGTGTTGTGCCCAATTTTGGTACAAACAATAGTCAAAATTTATACACCTTAACATATGTATAAATCACGTTTATAAACATGAACTAACATATACCAAAATATATATACATTATAGTGGAGTAATTGCTGGATTTCACTATGCATGATTGTATTCCAGAAAGTTGTGAGTGAATGTTTCAGTTTATATGCTTTACTTAGGTACACACGCCTGTGAACAGCTATTTATAAGCAAAGATATAAAAGTGAAAACAAAACAAACACGAGGTATAAATTTGTACTAGAAAATATCTACAGTTGCACGATGCTAATCAAATGGTGAAGGCGCGGCCTGGGAGGAAGAATGGAGCTGTGGTGGGTGGCCGCGATAGTGGGTGATGTGGCTCGTGCCGTGCTTGGCGATGAGCGGTTGCCGATGTGGATAGGGGAGCGGCTGTATTTGGCATGGATTAGGAGGTGGAAGCGGATTTTTAAGGCATGGAGAAGATGGAACTACAACTTGCAAAATATGAATAGGCTCTGAAATGTATAGGCACGAATATAAACATTCGTTCCTCTTTTTTTTAAACAAATGAACAGTGCAGAATAATGTGAAGTCAATAAATGATTCAAATCAAATTATATCGAGGAGTCACAGTTGTTTCTTGGTAGATTAAAAGCTAAGTAACCATTTTTATCAACCAGTGGAAAGTGAATGGTCATAGGAAAATCAAAAGCCAAAATTGCGGAACCGATACTAAAATCGTTTCCGTAGATTTCACTGTCTCCCAGACTCCGAAACACGCAAACGAATATGCTAAGGAGATCAACTCGAAGAGACGGTCAAAAAGATATACAGAAGTCAGTGATAGGATCATCTGATCAAAATTCGATATGGACATTGATATACGTTGCTATTCCGTACGGAAAAATCCAAACGGAGCTAAAAACGTCCGAATTTCATGAAACGAATTACACAGTCTTATTCAGATTATTCTAAATAAATTTTCTCATGTCGACACATTTAGGTTTCGAAACACTTTTAAATTCAACTATTATTAACTGACTTAAATCGAAATAGAATTACATAAGAAAATAAATTTCAATATTATCAGATGAAAATTTACCATTTGCTATGTTTAAACAGACGTATTCCAAATATTAAATTTTTATTTCAAAATTCTGTTATTTAAAATTTCACAAAAATATAATTAATTAAATAAACCACTAAAATTTACGGGTCGTTACACTCTCACCCACTCAACCCCGAAAAGGAACGATGTGACGACCGCCCATGACCCCTGCACCGAATCTAGAGATAGTGCGTTGTAAAGTGTGCCAGGCGACCATGGACGATTGTTAGGGTAGATTAAAACAACAGAATCTATCGTATTACTCACAGCGCATGGACAAAATACAATAGAACATATGTATAGTGAAGCTTTACAGAACAAAATGACATCATATAAAACTCCATAATAGTTGAATACAAGCATCCAAATAGCCAATACATCAAGCCTCACTACATGACACTCAGAGAATACAAAACAGCGGAACATCCAATACATATAATAAGAAGATAATAATATGCAACCCTCCAGCTCGTCTTCGATATCAGCATCGTGAGAAGAGAACAGCACCTGTCACCTGCTACCTAGTCTGCCCGTCCCAAAAATGGACGAACAGCCCAAGGCGATAAGAATTAAAACATAAAGCCTTGAGTCAGACAACAGTCTTAGTGAGCAGTAAATTAACTAACAACATACCAAAAGAGCATAAAGGAAAAAGAATAGGAATACAACCCTCCCACTCCACCTCTTTCTACAGTGATAGCCCCCAGACACACACTGAGCAGAAGCAACATAACAGAGCATACAATTTAAAGTAAAGTAATAATCATTCGAGTCAAGGGCGATGTTTTCCGAGTACCAAGGCCTAAATCAGATAAGCACCCAGAAAATACCGCTCTTGGGTCCGAATGATGATACAACCAAACATCCATGACTCTGGCTATCACTGTTATCATTGCTTTGATATCACCGTTAATTGAATGACCGACACATTCTTTCAGCCGTCCATCAAGGGCTAATGGAAACCCCGGTTCTAGACATAACTCCCGCACGTCGTCGCAACCCGTGCCTAGGACTATCGAATCTGCCCGGAGTACTCGACCATCAACAGTTGATCGTTGGGACTATCGAATCTGCCCAAACATACTCTTGCTTAGAGCATGCTAGAACCTTCAACAACGATGCTATCCAAGCCTCCTAGTCATCCTCCTCGACGACTATTCTCATATCCGTTCATTATCCTCAACTCGAATCATATCACCGAGTTATCAACATGCTTGGAATGATCCCGTCTGGATTAGACCAAGTCTTCATCACATGATTGCTTCGCTTCATCACATCCTCGCAAAGCCTCATCTCAACATCACATCATCAAATCTATGCATAAGAGCTTCATCATCCCGCTACATATGCCACGAGCAGCTTTCCCAATTCAAGAGCCTTTCCCTTAGCTTTTGAATCATCTTTGATCTAAATCTAATCATCAATCATCTAATTCATAACAATCAATCAAATCAAACATTAATCCAAACAATCAAGCATTCAAATAAGATCTAAGTAGACAATTATCACAATAATGGCATTTTCGTAATTAAAGAGTTGAAAGTCCAACAAGCATGAAAACATGAATAATATCTCTACAAACTTGATGAATGAACTTGCATAGGTTAACATGTGATAAAATGGATGTAACATCATCATGAACAATGGATCTACATGGATCTACACTTAGGATGAAGAAAATGCATGGAAATCACTATTTTAACACCAAATCGAGCCAACAATCCGATATACTCCTTTGGATCCGTGTGAGAGATAATCACCACTCACCAAATCACCTAAACAAACCCAAATCAACACGCTTCAGATCTGGACAGCGAAGGATCAAGCTTGATCTATCACGAATCCGCTTCAAACGAAGAAATCTCTCTTGAAAAGATGAAGATCTTCAATCTAAGCTCTTGAATCTTCAACTTGGATGGATGGAAGCACTAGATTGGAGTGGAGAAAAGAAGTGAAGAAGTGTAGAAGTCGAGCTCTCAAAATGGCAGCACTTCGTCGCTTCAAAATCCGGATCCCAAAAAGTGAGAAAAACCCTTCCTATTTATAGCTGAAATTTCACTAAGTCATAACTCGGCTATCTCCTAAGTCGTCTCCGACTTATACCCCATGCGACCTACGACTTACAGCTATGCCATCCTACGACTTAACCAGAAGCATCTGCGACCTAACAACTCAGGCGCTACAACGACTCACAACAAAACAGCTATCTCCTAAGTCGGTCACGACTTATAGCATGCGCGCCTACGACTCAACAAAACCCAAATCCCCTACGACTTAAGACTTAACTCCCTTAAGTCGTCTACGACTTAAGCTCATGCTCACCTAGCGACTTACCACTAGTCACGACTTATAACTTGGCAGAAGATACGACTTAACAGATCTATGCTTCTACGACTTAACAAACAACTGGGTTACGACTCAACCCCTAAGTCGTCTACGACTTAACACATAGGCTAACTCTTAAGGTCGCCATCACGTTAACTCCTTAGGTCGCTAACCCACCCAGTCGACTTAACTTGGTAACAACTTAACCCTTAGGTCGCTTACGACCTAACCAACCAAGCTACCAAACGACCTAACACATAGCGACCTATCCCTTAACTCGGTCACTACGACCTAACTCTAACCTTAAGTCGTCTACAACCATAAGTCGGTCAACCTGCTAACTCGTCCAACCGACCTAACGTCTCTACGCTCTAAGTCGTTGCCGACCTAACCACACTAACCCAGTAACCACTAGGTCGCTTACTCCACTAGGTCTGCCTACCCTTGAGTCGCCAATTCTATAAGTCGGTCACGACCTATCACTTAGGTCGTTCACGACCTAGGACCTAGACAAATTTTCCTAAAAATCTGAAATGACTTGAAAATGCTAAAATTCCAGATTTTGACGAACTTGTCGATCCGTAAAAATACGGGTCGTTACATTCTCTCCCCCTTAGGAATTTCGCCCCCGAAATTCCAAGCAATCCAAAAACTATTCTGTACACCTACCATCCATAGCAATCAACAAACCATCCATCCAATTCTAACTTAGCGTACAGAATTCTAAAATTAGAACAAGTTACAATATCGCGAGATGACACGACACCTTAGGGCCATACCTTGAAGAGTTCAGGATGAGCTGCCTTCATCCTCTCTTCCACCTCCCACGTACAGTCGTTATCATCATCACTCCACTGTATCTTGAGCAACTTAACTACCTTCCTCCTAAGCTGTTTCGTGTCAGTTTCAACAACACGAAGCGGCTTACGAGGTCTTCTATCGACTGGATCAACTTCTAAGTCTTCACAGCCATCAGCAGAAACCACCGTACTCGAGTCGTGCACATACTTCCGTAGATATGATACATGAAAAACATTGTGCACACTCGACATCTTCTCTGGTAACTCCAATCTGTAGGCGAGCTTTCCAATTCGCTCGATAATCGGGAATGGTCCAAAAAATCTCGGAGTCAATTTTCCTTTCTTCCCGAATCGAATAACATTCTTCAGTGGGGAAATCTTCACAAAAACCATATCTCCTACGTCGAATTCCAAATCCTTTCGACACTTATCGGCATAACTCTTCTGACGGTCTTGGGCTGCCTTCATTCGTTGCCGAATGATCTCTATGCAATCCGAAGTCTGTCGAATCATCTTTGGCCCAAGCATCAGCTTTTCTCCAGTTTCTAACCAACACGTCGGAGAGTTACACGGTCTTCCATACAATGCCTCATACGGTGCCATACCAATGCTTGACTGGTAACTGTTGTTGTATGAAAACTCTACCAAATGAAGATGATCTTCCCATGATCCTCCAAAGTCCAAAACACATGCTCTAAGGAGATCTTCCAAAACTCGGTTGACTCTCTCAGTCTGACCATCTGTTTGAGGGTGATACGCTGTACTCAAACACAACTCGGTTCCCAAAACTTCCTGGAAGCTCTTCCAAAATCCACTAGTGAACAATGGGTCTCGATCGCTCACTATACTCTTCGGAATACCATGGAATCGAACTATCCACTTAACATACAACTCAGCCAACTTTGATGCAGTCCTAGTCGATCGAACAGGAATGAATCTTGCACTCTTAGTCAGACGATCAACAATGACCCAAATCCCTTCATTTCCCGTTCTTGTTCTAGGTAGTCCATCAATAAAATCCATCGATATCTGCTCCCACTTCCATGTAGGAACTTCTAATGGCTGAAGCAATCCACTTGGCTTCTTCTGTTCGGCTTTTACCAACTGGCAGTTCATACACTTGGAAATAAAATTTCCAACATCCTTCTTCATACCCTCCCAATAGTAGGTTCTCTTCATATCCCGATACATCTTATTTCCACCTGGATGAATTGTCAGCTTCGAGTGATGACTTTCCCTCAGAACTTCACTCCTCAATTCATCTATATCGGGAACAACTAGTCGTCCTTGCTTTCGAAGCCAACCCTCTCGATCGACCTCGAATCCTTTATCCTTTTCTGGATCCAATCCAGATTCCAATTCACGGATAATCTTGACAAGCTTATCGTCTCTCTTTTGGCTCTCGCCAATCCTTTCCACAAGAGAAGGTCTTATCGATAAGTTTGCCAACACCTCAGGTTCCAATTCACATCTAGGCCTGAAGTCAAATCCGGCTAAATACTCGAGACTCTTCCATTCTGAAAACATGGCTCCCAATCCTGCATGTCTTCGACTTAACGCATCTGCCACTGCGTTACCTTTTCCCGGAGTATAAGCTATACCAAAATCATATGATGCTAAAAACTCTAGCCAACGTTGCTGCCGAAGATTCAAATCCTTTTGGGAGAAAAGATACTTCAATGACTTATGATCCGTAAACAGCTCGAATCGAACTCCCAACAGATAATGTCTCCACATCTTCCGAGCAAAAACAATTGCCGCTAACTCCAAATCATGAGTCGGGTAATTCCTTTCATGCGGCTTTAGTTGTCGACTGGCATACGCAACAACTTTATCCTTCTGCATCAGCACTGCTCCAAGTCCAGTACCACATGCGTTGGTGTAAACCACCATCTCATCATTCCCACTAGGAATAGTCAAAACAGGAGCACTCGTCAATCTCTCTTTCAGGATTCCGAAAGCTTGCTCACACTTAGCATCCCAGCTGAACACTTGGTTCTTTTTCGTCAATCCTGTTAACGGTGCAGCTACCTTGGAGAAGTCTTTGATAAAGCGTCGATAATATCCTGCTAATCCAAGAAAACTCCTCACATCTGATGCATTCTTAGGTCTGACCCAATCCTGGATTGCTGCCACCTTAGCGGGATCAACCGCTATTCCACTTCCAGAAATCACATGGCCTAAGAACCTCACTTCACTCTTCCAGAAGTGACACTTCGAAAACTTAGCCTTCAGCTGATGTTTCCGCAAGATTTCCAAAACAGTACGCAAGTGCGTCTTGTGCTCCTCTTCAGTTCTGGAATAAATCAGAATATCATCCACGAACACAAGTACGAACTTGTTCAACTGATCTCTGAACACTCTATTCATAAGATCCACAAAATAAGCTGGCGCGTTAGTCAATCCAAACGGCATTACCAACCACTCAAAGAAACCGGATGGTGTTCGAAAAGCAGTCTTCGGCACACTATCCTTAGCTACTCTCAACTGGTGAAATCCCGTTGCCAAATCCATCTGAGAAAACACCTTAGCTTTGTGAAGCTGATCAAACAAGTCATCTATTCTCGGCAATGGATACTTGTTCTTCTTAGTCACCTTATTCAGCTCATGATAATCCACACACAATCTCAACGATCCATCTGCCTTGGTTGCGAACACAACTGGTGCACCCCACTCGGACACACTACGCCGAATGAATCCCTTCTGCAAAAGATCATCAACTTGCACCCTCAACTCTTGCTGTTCCCTAGGCGCCATCCGCCTAAGAGGCATCACAACAGGTCTGGCTCCTGCAACTAGATCTATTCGAAACTCGATCTCTCTATGCGGCGGCAACCCTTTGACTTCGTCAAAGACATCCTCGAATCCATTAGCGATCGGCACTGATGACAGTCCATCCCGTGGAACAACTAGCGAATACATGAAGCTCATGAAGACGCCTTCCTCATGCTTACATCGTATCACAACCTTTCACCCCTCCACATTCTCGACTGTCACTTCCAACCTCTCGCAATCAACCTTAGCTGCATACTTCCTAAGCCAGTCCATACCCAAAATAATTCCGAACTCCGCAAAGTTCAGAACAAAGCAATCACAAACAAAAGAGCAACCATGACTCGATACAACTAGACCACGGCATAACATACACAAACAAGACGAACCCCCAACTGGATTAGTCACAACCAATGGCCTATCAACAATGTCCGGCTTCAAATCTAACCGGCCTACTAGTTCATTACAAACAAACGAATGCAACGCTCCAGTATCAAACAAAACTCTAACTGGAACACCACATAGGAAAAGAGTACCTTGAACAACCACACTCTTTCCTTTCTCTTCAGCAGTAGGAGCTTTCGAAGACGACGGAACAGCTCCCAAAGCATAAGCTTGCACAATCTGCTTGTCCTTCCTCGGTTCTGGACAATTCTTCCTGATGTGCCCTGGCTTGTCACAGTTGTGACACTTCATCGGTGCCTTCGGATTCTTACAATCCTTCGAGAAATGGTCCTTTTGCTGAC
This sequence comes from Allium fistulosum, assembly GCA_030737815.1. Classification (NCBI taxonomy): domain Eukaryota; kingdom Viridiplantae; phylum Streptophyta; class Magnoliopsida; order Asparagales; family Amaryllidaceae; genus Allium; species Allium fistulosum. The sequence goes on along the minus strand of CM060904.1, from coordinate 406,054,592 downwards.
AATTGTAGCAAGTCACCTCGCCTTTCGGCTTCTTCTGGCCATCCTTACCCTTCTGCTGCTGCTGCTGCTTCCTCTTCTTGTTTCCACCCTGTTGGGGTTTAGACTCTTCCCTGGTCACAGCAACAACAGATCCTTCCTTAGGAAACAGACTCTCATGCCTAAGAGCTTTCTCCACAAGCTTCACAAATGAATCGTCCAAATGATCCACCAACTGTCTCCCAAGATAACTGTCCAAGCCTGTCACAAACTTCTCATTCTTCTGATAAGCAGATTCAATATACGACCGGGCATACTTGGACAAAGCTTCGAACTCAGAAACATACTCCAGAACTGATCTTCCACCTTGCTTGAGCTCCACAAACCTCTTGAACAGAACAGACTTCTGAGCTGTAGAAATGAACTTAGCTTCAAATCTAGCTTGGAATTGCTCCCAAGTAATCTCTTCCTCCGCAGTATCGATGCAATAGAGTTCCACCAATCAGAAGCTCTCCCTTGAAGCTGCCTTGATGCCAACTTTCTCTTAGTTGCATCATCAATTCCCAAATCACCAAAGATCCTTCTACAAGCATCTATCCATCTCTGGACTTCGATAGTTGATTCTGTTCCCAAGAAAACCTTTCCTCCAAGAGCAGTATAGTCCTTGCACAACTTAGCAAAATCCACTGGTTTCGGAGTTTGGACTTGAACTCCAACATCTACTGCTGCCCCCAGAACTGGTATCCTTCTCATGATCGAAGTCATCATAGCTTTGAACATGGCTGCATAGTCAGCAGTCTCTTCAGTAGCACGGCCTTCCCTAGCAGCTGGTCTCCCTCTTCGACTCATTCTCAATATCTATAAAAAGGAATGATCAGAACATCTAGAGAAACAACTGCATAAAGGACTAACTTACTGCTAAACTACTATATTATATATAGTAATCATCCATCAAAATACAATTACGTCTCTCATACGTAGTTACGTCAGCGAGCGTTGGGTAAAATCGATTAACCAATGCTCTGATACCAAATGTGACGACCGCCCATGTCCCTTGCACCGAATCTAGAGATAGTGCGCTGTAAAGTGTGCCAGGCGACCATGGACGATTGTCAGGGTAGATTAAAACAACAGAATCTATCGTATTACTCACAGCGCATGGACAAAATACAATAGAACATATGTATAGTGAAGCTTTACAGAACAAAATGACATCATAAAAAACTCCATAATAGTTGAATACAAGCATCCAAATAGCCAATACATCAAGCCTCACTACATGACACTCAGAGAATACAAAACAGCGGAACATCCAGTACATATAATAAGAAGATAATAATATGCAACCCTCCAGCTCGTCTTCGATATCAGCATCGTGAGAAGAGAACAGCACCTGTCACCTGCTACCTAGTCTGCCCGTCCCAAAAATGGATGAACAGCCCAAGGCGATAAGAATTAAAACATAAAGCCTTGAGTCAGACAACAGTCTTAGTGAGCAGTAAATTAACTAACAACATACCAAAAGAGCATAAAGGAAAAAGAATAGGAATACAACCCTCCCACTCCACCTCTTTCTACAGTGATAGCCCCCAGACACACACTGAGCAGAAGCAACATAACAGAGCATACAATTTAAAGTAAAGTAATAATCATTCGAGTCAAGGGCGATGTTTTCCGAGTACAAAGGCCTAAATCAGATAAGCACCCAGAAAATACCGCTCTTGGGTCCGAATGACGATACAACCAAACATCCATGACTCTGGCTATCACTGTTATCATTGGTTCGATATCACCGTTAATTGAATGACCGGCACATTCTTTCAGCCGTCCGTCAAGGGTTAATGGAAACCCCGGTTCTAGACATAACTCCCGCACGTCGTCGCAACCCGTGCCTAGGACTATCGAATCTGCCCAGAGTACTCGACCATCAACAGTTGATCGTTGGGACTATCGAATCTGCCCAAACGTACTCTTGCTTAGAGCATGCTAGAACCTTCAACAACGATGCTATCCAAGCCTCCTAGTCATCCTCCTCGACGACTATTCTCATATCCGTTCATTATCCTCAACTCGAATCATATCACCGAGTTATCAACATGCTTGGAATGATCCCGTCTGGATTAGACCAAGTCTTCATCACATGATTGCTTCGCTTCATCACATCCTCGCAAAGCCTCATCTCAACATCACATCATCAAATCTATGCATAAGAGCTTCATCATCCCGCTACATATGCCACGAGCAGCTTTCCCAATTCAAGAGCCTTTCCCTTAGCTTTTGAATCATCTTTGATCTAAATCTAATCATCAATCATCTAATTCATAACAATTAATCAAATCAAACATTAATCCAAACAATCAAGCATTCAAATAAGATCTAAGTAGACAATTATCACAATAATGGCATTTTCGTAATTAAAGAGTTGAAAGTCCAACAAGCATGAAAACATGAATAATATCTCTACAAACTTGATGAATGAACTTGCATAGGTTAACATGTGATAAAATGGATGTAACATCATCATGAACAATGGATCTACATGGATCTACACTTAGGATGAAGAAAATGCATGGAAATCACTATTTTAACACCAAATCGAGCCAACAATCCGATATACTCCTTTGGATCCGTGTGAGAGATAATCACCACTCACCAAATCACCTAAACAAACCCAAATCAACACGCTTCAGATCTGGACAGCGAAGGATCAAGCTTGATCTATCACGAATCCGCTTCAAACGAAGAAATCTCTCTTGAAAAGATGAAGATCTTCAATCTAAGCTCTTGAATCTTCAACTTGGATGGATGGAAGCACTAGATTAGAGTGGAGAAAAGAAGTGAAGAAGTGTAGAAGTCGAGCTCTCAAAATGGCAGCACTTCGTCGTTTCAAAATCCGGATCCCAAAAAGTGAGAAAAACCCTTCCTATTTATAGCTGAAATTTCACTAAGTCGTAACTCGGCTATCTCCTAAGTCGTCTCCGACTTATACCCCATGCGACCTACGACTTACAGCTATGCCATCCTACGACTTAACCAGAAGCATCTGCGACCTAACAACTCAGGCGCTACAACGACTCACAACAAAACAGCTATCTCCTAAGTCGGTCACGACTTATAGCATGCGCGCCTACGACTCAACAAAACCCAAATCCCCTACGACTTAAGACTTAACTCCCTTAAGTCGTCTACGACTTAAGCTCATGCGCACCTAGCGACTTACCACTAGTCACGACTTATAACTTGGCAGAAGATACGACTTAACAGATCTATGCTTCTACGACTTAACAGACAACTGGGTTACGACTCAACCCCTAAGTCGTCTACGACTTAACACATAGGCTAACTCTTAAGGTCGCCATCACGTTAACTCCTTAGGTCGCTAACCCACCCAGTCGACTTAACTTGGTAACAACTTAACCCTTAGGTCGCTTACGACCTAACCAACCAAGCTACCAGACGACCTAACACATAGCGACCTATCCCTTAACTCGGTCACTACGACCTAACTCTAACCTTAAGTCGTCTACAACCATAAGTCGGTCAACCCGCTAACTCGTCCAACCGACCTAACTTCTCTACGCTCTAAGTCGTTGCCGATCTAACCACACTAACCCAGTAACCACTAGGTCGCTTACTCCACTAGGTCTGCCTACCCTTGAGTCGCCAATTCTATAAGTCGGTCACGACCTATCACTTAGGTCGTTCACGACCTAGGACTTAGACAAATTTGCCTAAAAATCTGAAATGACTTGAAAATGCTAAAATTCCAGATTTTGACGAACTTGTCGATCCGTAAAAATACGGGTCGTTACAAACGAGGTAGGAGAAGAAAGAAAAATAGATTGGAAAACAAAATAAGATAATAAATTTAAAACCATGAAAATTTTAACTTAAATCAATAATTGATTTCATCCATTAGATTTCTCCTAAGTTAAATAAATCTTAACTATCTCTAATTTCATTATCTTATCATCCAACCATCATAAATTAACAATTTCTAAAATCATGAATTTGAAAAATCATTTATTACACCCATAATTTATTCAATAATTTTAATTCTTCTTTATTCCAAGTTATTATTAATTTTATTCCACTTAATATATCTAAACACATATATTAAGTATATTTATTATAACTACTACAAATTTAATTATAACTCCTTTAACATCATGTTATATTGTAAATTATTTAATTAACCTTTTATTCTATTTATCTCTATTAATCTCTTTATAACTAAAATTTAAGCGTATAACATTTATTATAACCACTCAAATTTTATTTAAAAAATCCTTTTATATTGTACATTATCCAATTACATTTTCAACTTTTAATAATTTAGGTAAGTTATATTGGAATGTAATTGAGTATTGTACAAATAAAATTTTCTAATTCAATTATTCAAGCTTAAATATTTATTCAAAATTTGGCTTCATTTTACACTTGAAATCATCCCTTAAGATAAAATTTAAGAATTTAAATTTTCGATTAAATTTAAACTATTTTTAAAAATATATATATATACACTTAATATATATCAATCAAATTTGAAATCATATACCAATATATATTATAAATCAAGTCATATTTTAGAAATTCAAATCAATTAAATTTTTCAAAGCAAAACTGTAGCAAAGCTACATAATGGTGTCTTCACTTCGAAACTTGAAAATGATTGTCGATGGTGCTGCAGTCATCACCGAAATTATTTTCCAACGACAAAGAGAAGAGTACTGATCTAAAACTTTTAAAATTCTTTAGAAACAATTTCTATTCAAAAAAATATTTTAAATAATATATCCTTTTTAAAACCTTAAAACCAAAGTTCGAAATCATCGGAAATTAAATTCTCAAATTCTTGATTTAAAATTCATTTAAATTTCCAAATTAATTTATAACCATCTTTTTTAGTTCAATTATTTATATATGAGCAAAGCCAATGATTAAAAGATATATACAAAGTCAAATATTGTTTCTAATAAATTCAATTAACTATCAACATTCAGAAAAGTATACTTATAAAAAATATAATTATAAATTTTTTTTATCCTTTTACTAAATTTGAAAACAATATGGTGTCAGTTTGCTATGTTCAAGTGTTTTGGAGATCCTATCGATAGCGTTGATCAGACGAATCGATCGGAAACCCAAATCAACATCAACAACTCAAACAACACAATATATAATAAAACATTTTAAATATTAGTTTACAAATACACTTCAAGAATGATTTGAAGATAAGTTGGAAACAAAAGACAAGGTGATTAAATAATAGAATAAGGGAATGAATAAACTTATATAAATTGCGACAACCTTAACCGGGTCAATTGTGACTTAAAGAATAAGATCGATGTGGGGTTTTGGGGTAAATCTACATCAGATCTCAAGAGATAGAATTCGGGATAACAATAGATAGATAGCATTGTAAACCGAGGATACAGAAATCTTCGGTGAATCAATGCTAGTTTTAAAGGAGTTTCACCCCTTTACATATCATTCGAAGAATTGGCGAGACCGCCAATTTATTATAAAGATCATTCGAAGTGGAGTTATGGGATTCTCCAGAATCAAGAAGACACGAATAGGGGAGACAAGAGTGGACTTTGGAACCGCATGGATGTCCCAAAATTCAAAAGAAATCGAGTCAAAAAGGAAGAGATTCAAGCTCGAACGAAAGTGATTCTGTAAATAAATTTACGATATATGCCAAGTTTTGCCAAGAGCCAAAGCTCTGATACCACATGTAACGACCTGAAATTTTCAACCATTCGCATCCATACATGTCGGATTTGAATTGCTCAAAATATTAGATTGTTAATTTAAATTTGGCCAAAACTCAGCATATATAGTAAATAATAAATAATCATAGACACGGAGTAATATAAAATAATGCAGTGGAAACAAAAGAATAGTAGTTCATGAAGCTACCATATATATATATATAACAGAGTTAAGCAAGATACATCAGGAATCTCGAATACATAGATGTCTCAATACAAGAGTCAAATACAAAATCTGAATACATCACTGGAATCAACTGAATAACTGAAAGCTGGATAGATAGCTAGATCTCCAAGCGAAGCTCCAACTCCAAAGGTGAGTCTCAAATACTGTATCACTCAGTCTGACCCAAGTGTAAAGCAAACACAAAACACTCGAGTCGGGATTAACATTCTTATATCAATAAATCCAACTCAACTGAAATATCAACTGAAATACAAGTAACTTAAAGGAAGTTTGGGATAACCATCCTCTAAGGATCCGTTAAACTATCTACTATGTAGTAATATATGCTATTATAATAATGTCTAATAGTAAAATAAACTTACTTTTAAATAGCGTTAAGGAGTGACCCAATATTTCCCTTAACACATAATAGTGCCAGTAGTCTATACAGTACTTGCGTACCTCGAGAGGCTACGAGAAGATACTCCATAGGTACGACACAAATAGAAACTCATAGTAAAGCTCGATATGGTAGGTGACACGGCACAACTAGGCAATGTCAGGGTAGATATACCAATTACGCATCCGAGCTGGTGGAAACGCATAGCAGCCACTATCGACCACCTCGGAACACACTCCCAAATCAAAAATCGAAGGGTGGCCACAAAATCAATCACAAAGTAATAGAATGGTGTCGAAGAAATGCGTTCGATCAGAGGCGCTACCTCATTGGCCCATCGATGGCTTCTGTTTTAGCCACCTTATGCCAACTCATGGGAGTCGGGTCCACATTCATACCTCAATAGGATCATCGCCACCATCCTACTTCATTCTGGAATCTCCACCGCGTACACAGTTGTTAAAGTGGTTTTCGGTATCGATAGAGAGTATGCCCATATCCGATCCTGGTCTCTTTAACAACAAATCGTTATTATAACACCGTGGTCATTTCAAAATAATTTATACTTCAAAACCAAAATATTGTTGGGCGTGTTCTCACCCAGAAGTGCTCAAGACCAAGAAGCTTAATTCATTCGCGCTCGCCTAAGTTCCATCTGGTCTCCCACACTACCGGACCATGATACCACCGAATCAACCTCCTTCAAACCAATGCCGAACCAACCTCCTTCAACACTGCCGAACCAACCTCCTTCAACACTGCCGAACCAACCTCCTTCAAACTGCCGAACCAACCTGCCTCCAAACCAATGCCGGACCAACTCGATGACATCTCCATGCCGGACCAATCATCGCCGGACCAAATGCTAGCGAACCAAGACGTGCCAGGCCCGATCACGTCAGCCCAGGCCTGCCAGCTGCTATATACCTCCAAGACCCCTACCCCCAGCCTGACTCTATAAATAGAGGGGCAGGGGTACAACAATGGGGGACAAGTTTGAGAGCTCAAGCACGGAGAGAACTTTCAAACAACTTTCTTTTACTTGTATCAAAGCTTTGTACTTGTAATCAAAACAAGAGAAGAGAAATAACATATAAAGTGGACATAGGCACAATCTGGTTGAACCACTATAAATTTGCGTGTCTTTTTACAATTTAGCCCCTGCTTTTCATATATCTGCATAAACCTCCAAAATCACTAAGAACAACATAAGAACTATTGAATCATACGACTTTGAGGCGCTTGGGTGGATGAACTCCCTACGGCACTGTGGGCCTACCGCACATCTTTCAGAACATCAACGGGGCACACTCCTTTCTCTTTGGCATACGGATCGGAGGCTATGCTCCCAGTTGAAACCATTGTGCCTTCCCACCGTAGGATCCACTATAACCCAGAAGAGAATGAAGAACTCCTCCACATGTCTTTGGATCTAGTTGAGGAGAGAAGAAATGATGCAGCCCACAACCAGAAAGTGGCAGCACAATACAACTCCAAAGCCAAGCATCGTACCTTACAAGAAGGGGATCTTGTCCTCAAGCGAATCTTCCCTCGCCCCGGAGCACTAGACCCAATCTGGGATGGACCATATGTAATTCATAAAGATCTCCACAATGGAGCTTATATTTTGTCAACAGTGGACGGAGAGGTGTTCCAGAGGGCATGGAACATCCAGCACCTCCGTCGATACTTTTCTTAACTTGTACTGCCCATATGAAGTGAATTAACAAAGAGAATCAGTGGACGTAGGCCTTTTCATGCCGAACCACTTTAAAAAACCTTGTCTTTTTTTTAACTTGTCCCTTTATATCTTGGCTACTTGTTAACTTTATCCTTTTCTGTTGAACAAAATCCTATGCGTATAGCATTTCCACTCAAAGCACTCCACGGCGCAACTTCACCTGGGCAAAACCTAACAGGTACTATGCGAATCTATGCCCTCGCCAATGAGACACTTTTGCTCCAGCATCCCTCTGCTGCGGGTTAACTCATTGCTCGCGACGGCCCTTAAAGCCAACTGTAATGAGCCGATTATAAGCCACCGAGAAGGCCGACTATAGCTGAGGCAGCTCATTACGGCGTTAGGCTCGCCGGCAACTGTGAACCGACTATAAGCCCCAACATAAGGTGTGGCCAGCCAGGGGCAGTTCACAATTGACGATCGGCACCCACGCTAGCCGGCCACAGTAAATCGAATAATACCCACGATTACGGGCCATAATGGCCCGGGTAGTTACTGTGCGCGATCTCGGCTCCGATGTGTCTTAGGTGCGGCTGTGGTAAAAAAGAATTAACTCCCCGCGGAGGCGTAAGATGGGTGACAAATGTCTCCAAGACCCACAGCTAGGGAAAGTGACTACAAAACCAGTTTGCCACTAACTTAAGCACATCGAAGGCCTTCCGTGATTGGAAGTTTTACTTTTCCACATATTTCAATTTTACTTAAGAAACTTCCCTCATATCCTCTATAACAATCCCTAAAGTACAGGATACAGAGTAGGAAATACTCGCCAATGGGTGTAGGGACTCACAATTGGATGATAGGGCATTCAACTGCGTTCCATGCTCGGTCATACAAGATATTCAAAACTGCCATCTACAATTAGAACATGAAAGGCGGTATTTTCTTCTTTCATATATAAACACATGACTATAATTTATTCACACCTCGCGCTAACATTGCAAGTCATGAAATCATGTTTTAATCAAGAACCTGACATCAAACACAATTTGATTACAAGAATATGCATAGCTATATTTCTCATACGGCATGTCAAAATAGCAACAAACATTCAGAGGACGACAAAATCAGCTTAAGTTAAAGGATTGCACATCAAGAATAAAGCTATTTATTACAAGTGGCAAGAATTACAACCTAAAAGTTACTCTACTATTTTAAGACTAACATATACTGCCATGTCAAATCCACAAAAAGAATTCTCCAGGTCTAATCAGGGAGCCGGCTGCGTTGGAGTCTTGTCCTTGTCCTGTTGCCCACCTGTCCGGTCAGAAAAAGAAATCATTAGTGATAAGCAACAGAGTTAACAAAAGAAGAAACTAATGAAGTAGAGATTACCAGCAACTTCCCCTTGATCGTCTTGGTCATCATCCCCTACTTCCACACCTGCCTCCTCAACAGCGAACAACCGCATCCCCTCTTTCACCGCTGTCTTCTCCTCCTTGGTAAACTGAGCGGTGACCACATCCATCCTAAAAGCCGCTCCACCCTCCTTATCCGCCTCAGCCTTGGCCTCCTCTAGAGCCCTGAGGTAAATCCTAGCCATAACCCGGGGGTAGTCGTCCATCCAAGATAAGCTGCCCTGCTTCCAAGTGCGAAAGTACATGTCCTGCAGCATATCGTCCATCATCCCCTCATTTTCCTCAAACTCCCTCATACGGGCCTCAGAAACCGATAGCCTTGCAATCGCTGCATCCATTTCCAGTCGGTATCATGAGCAGTCAGCCTGAAGGGACCTCCTCATCACCTCCATCTCCTCCTTTAGCCTGACCTGAGTAAGCTCTGCGGCTTCAAGCTTCCCCGACAGCTCCTCTACCTGCTCAAGATCCACCCTCCAAACCTCGTCCACTGTCGAGATGGCCATATTTATCTGCTCCTTGCAAGCAGCCTCCATCTTCCGCAATTCCGCCTTACTAGCCTCCTTCATAGTCTTCCTCAACCGCCCGGAGGCAGCCTCATGCTGAGAAATCTGAATAGCCTGATCAGCAAGCTGTTTGGCCTGATCCGAAACCATCAATCGTAGTCGGATGTTGGCACTCCCAATCTCCTCTCTGGCCTTAACCAGCCGGGCATGATGCCCCATCAGCTTCTTAGTCTCCTCCGCCACCCGATCAATATTAGCCTTGGCCTCGTCTCCCATAGTAATTATCCGAGTAGTGAGTAAATCGAGATCTAAGGATTTAGCCTCATCAAGCACCTGTACCATGGGATTGCGGGGAAGAAGGTGCTCACCGGTGACCTCGTCAAAGGTAATATCATGGGAACTTGGATCCAGATCAGGATGACCCGCAAATGGATTTCGAGCTAAGTCCGGACGATCAATCTGAGTAACGGTAGGATTTTTAGACGGGTGCGGAGAGGGTATGAATTCGGTATCCTCCTCCGTGATATCATGAAGAGGCTGAGCTGGGGGCTGAGGACCAAGTGAAGGTTCAGATAAGGGATGACCCCTCTTTCTCTTTTGAATACCCTCTTCAATAACCCCGAGAAGAGGATGGTAGCCGAATACATCCCCGGGACGGTGGGTTGAAGGCTTCGGCTTGGCGGAAGCTTTGGAGAGCTTGTATTGTTCAAGCCTGTGCCGAAGATCTGAGGCCTTAGCCATTTTACCTGCTCCTGATATGAAGAACAAGTGTCACAAACTTACATTGATCCATAATTCGAGAAACGCGGCAAATTAAAAGTTAAAAGAGGAAAGGAAACACATTTGTTATACAAACCCTGGGGAGGAGTAGGATACTGCAATAAGTCCTGGATTTCATTCCAGGATGGGAGTGGATCATAAAATATTCATAAGTCCCTATCATAAATGGAGCCTGCAGGAGTCAAAAGTTCACCTTGAGTCGTCGGAGCCACCTTGGCTGGAATAGTCTGAGAAGACTCGCCTGCACCGGTCCTGGCCTTGTCAGCTTTCCCGGATTTCTCTACCAAAGCCGTTTCTTCGTCCAGCCCTTCGAAAGCTTGGTGGAATGCATCATCCGTCCACTCCTGAATCTCACCCGCTTGCTCAGGAAGCAAGGCCCCGATACCATCACCAACTTCCCGGTCATCTCCACCCTCACCTCTCTCCCCCTCTACGTCTTCCTCCCCCTGGGTAAGTGGACAATTGCTGGGGGAAGGACCGTCCGACTTCTTAAGTTTCTTGCCTCCGACAGCTGGAGGTTTTGTGAAAGGTTTTCTCTTGCCACTCTCTACTGTAACACCTCCCTTAGCTTGAGCAGCCGCCCTCTCCTCCGCCGTTTCCCTCTGCTTGACTACTGACTGCTGTGGAAGGATCAAGTTATACTCCAGAAGGGTCGCATTTCTGATCAGGTAGGCAGCTGATCTATCTCTCCCGGGGATAGCTTCTATCTCAGCCGCCGTCTGAACCAGGCGATCAGTCTCCACAACCGCAAAGCCACCTGTCGCTAGCAAAAATGGAAACATATGAGAAGAAGCATCGCAACTAGAATGGAAATTATAAATAAAGCATCGACTTACATCCAGAGGTGAAACGCCGAATCGAAACAGAGTCATCCCTGACGAAGAACCACTCCTTCTTGAACATGCTGTACTTAGAATACAGATCCAAGACCGGCTTAAAGGTTACAGCTGACTCCAAGCTGATGTATGGGGACCCCTTCTTATAGCCTCTCAGATTATATAAATACCGGATCTCCCGATTGGAAGGAGGATGCCCATATCTCCTCTGGAAGATGACGAAGAGACTCACCAGAATGGCGTAAGAGTTGGGTTGAAGCTGGAATGGGGCCACCTTCAGATATGTAAGAAAGCTGACTACCCAAGCATTAAGAGGCGGGATGGCACCACACATACAGTGGTATCTACTGTAGGCAAGGTACCCTTCGGGGGGGTCGTATGGCATAACTTCTCTCCCTGGCAACAGCATTCGCGCCCTATTAATTCCGAAAGAACGGGAGATGACATCAAGATGCTCTTCCTTAAGGGAGCTGGGAAAGCAATCGGGCGGGGAGTTCAGAAGCTCCTGAGGGCCGTACCCGTCCACTAGTGATCTCGGGGTAGATCCGTGACGTTCCGGACCTGGCTGAACAGGGGGCACTGAGGAAGATTCTCCTTCGCCCTGGGACTTCTTTTTATTTGATCGAGTTTCTGCTTTTCGAGACATTTATCTGCAACATAAAAAGTGTATTGTTAAAACAGAGAATACAAACAAGCAAGTACATATAGCCCGGAATTTCGCTCGTGATGTAAAAAAAAAAATCAAGTGTATCAAGTTCATTCGGCATTCACATTACACAAAGGCCCATTCGGCATTCACATCACTCAAGCTCATTCGGCATTCACATTACTCAAAGGCCCATTCGGCAGTCACGTTACTCAAAGGCCTATTCGGCATTCTCGTTACCCAAAGGCCCATTCGGCATTCTCATTATCAAGTTTCATTCGGCGAAGGGAAGTCAAATACCTGATTCGGCAGGCTAAAGCGATTCGGCAGTAGGATAAAAACTGATTCGGTTGTTTGAAGCTGTCTTGTTCGGTAGAAGGTACGAAAGCCCTAGGCCCTTATTTATAGGCGAGCATAGACGACCGGACCGGTCGATTCGGCGAAAGCATCCAAGCTAACATCGTTGGTTTTAAAAAAAAATCAAAGCACGGCATATGCCCCACTTTAGGGGGCAAATTTTGGGCGTGTTCTCACCCAGAAGAGCTCAAGACCAAGAAGCTTAATTCATTCGCGCTCGCCCAAGTTCCATCCGGTCTCCCACACTACCGGACCATGATACCACCGAATCAACCTCCTTCAAACCAATGCCGAACCAACCTCCTTCAACACTGCCGAACCAACCTCCTTCAACACTGCCGAACCAACCTCCTTCAAACCAATGCCGAACCAACCTCCTTCAAACCAATGCCGAACCAACCTCCTTCAAACCAATGCCGAACCAACCTCCTTCAACACTGCCGAACCAACCTCCTTCAAACTGCCGAACCAACCTGCCTCCAAACCAATGCCGGACCAACTCGATGACATCTCCATGCCGGACCAATCATTGCCGGACCAAATGCTACCGAACCAAGACGTGCCAGGCCAGATCACGTCAGCCCAGGCCCGCCAGCTGCTATATACCTCCAAGACCCCTACCCCCAGCCTGACTCTATAAATAGAGGGGCAGGGGTACAACAATGGGGGACAAGTTTGAGAGCTCAAGCACGGAGAGAACTTTCAAACAACTTTCTTTTACTTGTATCAAAGCTTTGTACTTGTAATCAAAACAAGAGAAGAGAAATAACATATAAAGTGGACGTAGGCACATTCTGGCTGAACCACTATAAATTTGCATGTCTTTTTACAATTTAGCCCCTGCTTTTCATATATCTACATAAACCTCCAAAATCACTAAGAACAACATAAGAACTATTGAATCATACGACTTTGAGGTGTTTGTCCATTTTTTGTGCAAACAAATATCATTTCATTCCAAAAATAGTTTATAAAGTAAAATAGTTTATATAAAATAGTTATAAGTTAAAACAATTTATATTAAAATAATTAGTATATTTAAAATAGTTTATATTAAAAATAGTCATATTAAAAATAGTTATAAGTTAAAATAGTTTATAATAAAATAATTTATATTGAAAATGATTTATATTAAAATAGTATATATTAAACTAATTTATAAAGTAAAATATGAATAGTTTTAGATATAGTTTAAAAATACTTTATATAAAAATAGTTTCCCTAAATTTCACAAATCGATTCAAAATTTACTCGAATTCCAAAATTCAAATTTAATCAAATCTCAAATCATCAATTTCAATTCGATTCAGCTTCTCAGTAAACCATTTTAATTTTTCAATTTCAAATACATATTTGAACCATAAAATAATCCATTCAAATTTCAATATATTTCAAAGCTTTAGAAATTCAACATGTCAAAACTAAATTCGATAATTACATATATATATATATATATATCAAATTCACTTTACTATTATTTATTTTTGCAATATTCACTAAATAAATTCAGTATCATTTAAATAAAAGCCCAAATTTCAAATCTCTAAATATTTCCTTCAATTTATCAATTTAAATCATCTTAAACCAAAATCAAGTTATAAAATCATATCCTTTAAAAACCCCAAATTCCATAAGTTTGGATAGATTTAATTAAATATAATTCTTAATTAAATACAATTTCAAATCAATTTCAAATCTATCTTTTCAACTTTAATTTATTTAATCATTTCGAACTCTATATTAAAATATAATTTAAATAAATACTTAAACATACATATATATATCAACTTTATTAAATTAACTTTAATAAATCTTTAAAATCAATATTTATTTTAAACCATATATTTCCTTTCAAAATCATAGAAATCATTTTCAAAATATATATATATATATAGACTAACGGTGTTTGTATATAATTTTTTATCCTATGGTCAAGTGATACAGATATTTATCATTTCAATCCGCAATTTAAATATATATACGGGTATATATCATTTCAACCCACAATCCCAAATTCAATTCAATGAAAATCGCTTAGGTTTATAATTTCAACCCATAACGATTTTCTCCTATTCTACAGATCGTTCGGGTATGTATCATTTCAACCCATAGTGATTCAATACTAACAGGGAACTTGCAGAGTGATAACAGATATAATAATAAAATAACAACAGTAACGGCATATATCATCAGTGATAAATAACATATAATAGTGTCAGATGTCACAGGTGAACAGATACAGATACTAGCATATATATAGCAATGTAAATAACTAACAGTAGCATATTTAAATTGTCGTTTCAATTGAAATCAAATTTAATAAATATAAGAACGTTAATCGTGAGTGATTGCTCACCTTTCGAGGCTAGAGAGAAGATAGACACCACAATAGTTTATGATTTGAATTGCAAAATTGACCAATCCAAATGACGATTTCCAAAGCAAAGCAAGATAGGAAAAAATTTCAAAGCGAAGCACGATTGAACACAAATTTTATGAGCAGAACTGATAACTCAGAATTAACAAAAATCGAATCAACTGGATTGATAAAAAAAATCAAGGTATAAGTGAACTATAAATATACCCAAACCAAAATCAAGTATCTATACAAATAATATATATATAACCAATTATTATTTTTCCAATTTTTATACTATATGGACTAGAACATACGACAGTTAATAAAATCAGCACTATTTATGTAAGCAAATATAACTTTTATAGACTGTACAATATACATAGTAGACCTAAACAAATCTTATACATTTTACCGTAACTATATATAATAGACTTATAGGAATAAAATAAACATATATATATATATAACCAGTTGCAATATATATATATATATGTTCAAAATATGGGACCAAACATATACAGGCCTACATACTCCTACATAATGATATAAACAGTATACCTATATAACATACTAACATATATGAATATACTACAGATGAACTTTGTATATAACTGACAATATCTATAACTTGGGTTATAAACGAGCTTTCAGCAAATGTATATAACTTTATAACATTCGAATATATATACAGATATAAATTTTTACACGAACAAATAATACAAAGAATATTAACATAAACTTTTGTACACAACCAGTTTTATATAACTTACATTTATAACCCAATATATCTTATACTTAAAATCTGTATATATAAAACATATAGTTTATAAGCTCTTATATGAAATAGATAATATATATTATAAAACTACATCATATTAACATCAGACTAATGTCACAAACATACTTTAAGATCAAAAATATGAATATATAATATACGTTTTATAAAATTTGTTGTAACAGGTAAGATATATGTCATATACAAAATATACTATGATATGAATTATAAAACGAAAGAACCCAAACCAAAGCTTAACAACTATATTTATATATTAACCTATAAAAGGGATCTATAGTTGTTATCCCGCATTTTGGTAAGGTCGTGACACCAAGGGATTGACTAGTAACCAATGACGGCCCGTCCTAGAGATCAGCTGTACATAGGCTCGCTATGGATATCGACGGATTTTGTCCGAGTCCGGATCGAGCCAAAATTGGTAGGACATGACAAGCTAAGCCATGAGAGTCAACGTTCCAAATTTCAAGTCAATCCGAGTCCGTATGCTCAAGTTATGAACGATACAAAATTGGATTAAAACCAATCGCAGTTCGACTCGCTCCCTTCGACTCGCTTCGCAACCATCAATAGCAACTTTTTCGACTCGCTTTGCTACATTCAGAAGTGATCAGTTCAACTCGCTCGCATCCCTCAAAGGAACCAGCTTCGACTTGCTTCAATTCATGTCCATCACGAAGCCTTCGCTCCGCACCCCTCAGATAGGTCTTCTTCGACTCGCTTCGCGCCCTTCGGAAATGACAACTTCGACTCGCTTCGCTCAGAGGCCAACTTCGAGTCGTTCAGGTTCGACTCGCTTCACAGCCATCAGAAGTACCTCCTTCAACTCGCTTCGCTCAGATGTCTTCTTCGACTCGCTCAAACCGTGCACGCTTCGACTCGCTTAATCTGGGCATACTTCGACTCGCGTGACCTGGGAGGAAGAATGGAGCAGTGGTGGGTGGCCGCGGTAGTGGGTGACGTGGCTCGTGCCGTGCTTGGCGATGAGCGACTGCCGATGTGGATAGGGGAGCAGTTGGATTCGGCACGGATTAGGAGGTGGAAGTGGATTTCTAAGGCATGGAGAAGATGGAACTACAACTTGCAAAATATGAATAGGCTTTGAAATGTACAGGCACGAATATAAACATTGGTTCCTCTTTTTTTTTTAAACAAATGAACAGTGCAGAATAATGTGAAATCAATAAATGATTCAAAGCAGATTATATCGAAGAGTCACGACTGTTTCTTGGAAGATTAAAAGTTAAGTAACCATTTTTCTCAACCGGTGGAAAGTTAATGGTCATAGGAAAATCAAAAGCCAAAATTGCGGAACCGATACTGAAATCGTTTCCATAGATTTCACTGTCTCTCGGACTCCGAAACACGCAAACGAATATGCTACGGAGTTCAACTCGACAAGACGGTCAAAACGATATACAGATGTCAGTGATAGGATCATCCGATCAATAGTCGATATGGACACTGATATACGTTGCTATTCCGTACGGAAAAATCCAAACGGAGCTAGAAACGTCCGAAATTCGCGAAATGAATTACGCAGTCTTATTCAGAATATTCTAAATAAATTTTCTCATGTCGACAGATTTAGGTTTCAGAACACTTTTAAATTCAACTGTTATTAACTGACTTAAATTGAAATAGAATTACACAAGAAAATAAATTTCAATATTATCAGATGAAAATTTACCATTTGCTATGTTTAAACAGACGTATTCCAAATATTAAATTTTTATTTCAAAATTCTATTATTTAAAATTTCACAAAATTCAATTAATTAGATAAATAAACCACTAAAATTTACGGGTCGTTACATAAATAAAATTGAATTGGATTTGAATTGAATTGAATATAACGTTTGAAATGTAAATTGATTATATAATTATAGGTTATGATTATTGAATGGAATGGATACTTTTAAGTTATAAAGTGATATATATAATCCAGAGTTATGATTATAAGATGTGAATGGACTCAAGTAAACAATATGAGATTTTAAGTAAATAAGTTCTTGAACTTATGAATTGAGAAATGCAATGGTAAAACCAAAATGAAAATGGTTTGATATTATGGTAAAGGAATGGAAATTCAAAATTTTGAATTTTAAATGGAGGGTGAGTTGGAATTGAGTAAATAGAATATAAACATTAATTGTGAAGTGATTATATAACTATATGTTATAAATATAGAATGTGGGTAAACTTAAGTGGAAATTCAGGGAATTGTGAATAAATAAGTTTGTATAACTTATTAAACTGAGAAAGTGGAAAGGTATGACCAAGTTAAAATGGTTAAGTATTTGGTAACAAGAAATGAATTCAATTTAAGAGTAAATGAATTGAATATGATTTTGGAGTATGGATTGGATAAGATTGGGTATGAACATAAGTTATGAAGTTGAATATGAACTTAAGTAGTGGTATGGAATGCTTATAATAAACCTTAGAAATAATTTTATGAAATGGTTTATAAATTAATTAGCATAGGATGAAATGCCGTTCACTATAAAATGAAGTGAATAACACTATGTGAATTAAATGAAGGTGAATGGAAAAGATGTAATATAAGTTAGAAGTGAAATTAACCTGAATGCTAGTGCATGAACCTGAGCTGAATTGCTCAAGAATCGGTTTACATGGAATGATTTCGAGATTAATAAAATGGATTTGAATATAATGACCGTGGATATGAATAGAATGCAAATGAATTGATTGTGAATCAATTTAAAATTGAATAAATGGTATGAAAATCAATTTGAAGGTGTATAATTGAATGTTTGAACCCAGTAATTGCATATGCATTCTAAAATACATGATATGACATGTTTGCTTTACGAAACTTGTATTTGGATTGGTTAAATGAGTGTAATGTTATAAAATTTCATGGTTATGAAACTTATGTGCTTCATTTGAGTAAGTACAGGTACAAGGAGCTGTTTGGATAGATTTTGGTTACGTAATTGCATAAAAATTAGGCGAACTCGCTTGATAACGCTAATATAAGGTACGTTTACACATTAAAAGCAAAAATGAGCTAAATATTGATATATATTATGTTTCCGACCATGTGGGTCGATGTATATTAAATTTATCATATTTGTGATATTATAAAAGTCTCTCCGTTCAGGGGAGACACTGTCAAAAATTTTCGAAAACTTAGGGTGTTAGAAAGTTTTTGGGAAATTTTTGATAATTAAATTGATTTTAAATTATAACTTGAAATAATGGAATTTGATGAATAAATAGGAATTAATGGATTTGGGTGGGACTAAAAGACTTAGGAAATGGTAATAACAGGATTTTAACCAAATGGGTTTTTAAAAGAAATGGGTTTGGAGCATTTTTCCTACCTTATCAATTTCGAGGACGAAATTCTTTTAAGGGGGGAGAAATGTAACGACCCAGAATTTTGGTCATTTGGTTTAAAACGTTTAATTTATTTTTAAATGTTGAACTTGAAATATTAATTGATTTTGAATATGGAGATTTTGGTTGAATTAGTGAAATGGTTTAAAATTTCAAATATAGCGATTAAATGGATTTGGTGAATAGTAATTTAATATTTGAAATTGGGTAAATATGTGAATCTGGAGTTAAATGTGAATGGGAATGATTTCTAAAGCTGATTTAAACTCTATTCAAATTAGAGTGATGATATTGGACTTTTGAATGGGATTAAGAGTCGATAAATTAAAATTTGAAATTATATATATATTAATTTAATAGTGAAATTTAATATGTTGAATAGTGTAAATAATTAAATTTGTGATTTAATATGAATCAAAATGGTTTCAAATACGGATATAAATTCTATTTTAATTATAATTGAGTTGGTAAGTTTTTAAAATTGGAATTTCAAGTAATTTCATGGATTTTGAAAATCGCTCGATTTAATCAACACGTTAAAATAGTAATCTGGGGCCTAGTCTCGGAATTTGACAAAACCGGTTCCATTGGATCCGTAACAGTGTATTATTATCGGATTTCAAATTTCGTAGCATTTGGAGTTACCCTTTGGTCGTGCGAAGCTGAAACGCATAGAAATTTATTTAATTAAAATAATTCGATTCGGAAATCTATCTTCCAAATACGATGGAATTGGTTTCCGATATATATTCCATTGTGTTAAAAATAGGGGTAAAACATTATAAATGCAAGGCGGCACGCCTCAATTGGAGTTCGTCCAAAATTTTGCGTGAATAGTCGAAATAATATTAAAATAATATATTTACACCTATATATATACGCATATATAACCCTAACCCTGATATTCTTATTGCAACCGCCTCAATAAAATTCAATGGCCGAAACGTTCAAGACTTCTCTCCCTCCGATCTGCTCATCTACACACAATTAGTCGAAGACTTCTACATGAAACTTGTAGAGCTCGAGGAGCTCTACAATATCAACGGTCGAGATCGAGCAAGGAGGTCCACGTCAGCGGCAAATCGATGGTGAAGGTTAGGCATTCGAAATTGATTTGTGGGGCTATAGGACGGCCGAGTTCGACTTGGATTCAGGCGTGGGGGCATGCGTGCATGGGCGTTCGTTTGGTGAGGCCTGATCATCGTCAAGGCGAGGGAGTTAGTCGCGGCGATCGATTGAAATAGTTCGTGATGGGTTCGTATGCATGCGATTTTTGCCTGGAACGTTCGCATTGGAGAAGAGAATGAGCATGCGGCCGAGATCTGCTTCAAAATAGATGAGCGGCCTAGATCCGATGGTATTACATAAAATAAAAAATAAGAAGAAAGGAATTTATTTATATAAATTTTATTCAAATCTTATAAAATGTATATCTTTGTCATACGAGCTCAAAATTGGATGAAACAAGCAGTGTTGGAACTGTGGCGACAAGCACTACATTATGGAATTGATTTGGAGATGATTGGAAATAGCAAAATTTTAGGTTAAATCGAACGTTGTTCGATTTGATTTAAAATTGGAATGTTTGGCAAAATTGAAAACCCAAGGTGAGTTAAACTCATTCATTTGGTTAATCGGTAATGTTTTATAGCAAATAAAATTTATTTATGCTGTTTGGATTGTTGAAATTGGTGGTTGTTGAAATTAATTTAGGACGACGATATAGCATCTTGAAATGCTATTAGATTGGTTGAACTGGATCTAGGATCACGATGTTGCATCTCGAATTGCTATTAAACTGTTTATGTTTATTTTTAAGTTTATTGCCAGTATTGAATCATATATGTGTGAAATTGATAATGGATTGTTTTAAAATTACGTTGTTAAATTATAACGTAAACCGAATTGAAATATATCGATGTGATCTATTTGGCCGAATAAACACCGTTGGATAATAAATGAAAGAGTTTGATTGTGAATGATAATTGGTTAGCATAATCAATTTTTATCCTGCTAGTTAATTAATTTGGACATAGATCAATGCAAATGAATTTATATTGGATAATTGATGTGTTAACAATCGATTGTTAAGTGTGGATTTGATTTACATATATAACTATTATGTAAATGCTTGTAATTTCACTTTGATAGTTAAATTGAATTGAATGGTAGTTGATAAGTACCATTGGGATTTTCGAGCCTCCGTATAACATTGGAAAGTTACAGGTTTTTGGTTTAACTTCAGATTGTATAATTTGAAGTGAAATGTTTTATTAGTAAATATATACAAAGGTTTGGTTTAAAATTTTCATTTACAAATGTTTTGTAAATGATTTTTATAGTGATATTAGTTATTTCACTTAAATGTTTTAAAGGTTTTTCTAAGATTTAAATGTCAAATTATTTATTTATGGTAATATAATTATTTAATAAATGATTATTTAAAAATCAGTTACTTTATTTGAAATATATATTGTTTAAAAATTAATTACTTAAGTGTATGCTAAAAGTTATTTTGGAAGTTATTATAATATACTATTAAATAATTCTATAAAAGGTTCCAAATGGTATTATTATTGATATCTCTAAATTGTTTTAAATTCTTCCTTAGTCATTTTCAAAGTCCTTTATTAATAATCTATTTTAAAAGAGTATCTTCCTAAATTAAAATTGGGAATTTATATAGAGACATTATAAGTATTATTTTGAGATGTTTATTAAAATAAAAGATTTTGAAAGAAATGGTATATTTTCATAGCGTAATTCGAGGGGCAGCGATTGCCTACAGTTTGGGATGTTTTCACTGGGATATTGACGTAACCATTGTACAATTGCGATCTATGATGGATTGCATGGCGGAAATCAAGAGGCAGAGATTGCCTAAGTTAAGTTTGGTTTTTCTGAGATTGAGACGCAACCATCGAGCAAAATCCATGGTCGATATCGAATGGTACTTCCATATCTATTTTAATGAGTTTTCTAGTATTTCTGAAAGAAAGGATTTGTGAATATACTTATTCAGATGAAATAAGTATATGCCTTTTTTAAATGAGGAATTCAAATTTATCAAATCCAAATTAAACGAGGCTTGGTGATTTCAGTGGGAAATGTGATCTATGGTTGAATGTTTGTTTATTTGATAGTTAAATAACCGACTATCAAATCTTAGCCCAAATATTTAATCCTTCTTAATTTTGGTGGTATGAAATGATTTCCTACTTAACACCGAGGGATTTTAATTCTAGAAATATCAAGGGGAAACACGGGAATTATATGGTACAGTTACCATTCGAGGTTCTATACTATATGTATAAACTCGTTGTTCTTCTAGGATAAATGATGAGGAGATCCATCCACTTAAACAGTTCGGGGGTGATCCCCGCTCTTATGCATTGTCTGATTATTTCCTAAAGAACCAGTTTTGAGCTTTTTGGAAATCGGCGAATGGTTTTTGGAGCACCCAGGAAATGGAGAGTGTACTCGTAAGAGATGAATCGGAACCCATGACCTACTCTGAAACCATATACGGTTAAATGGAGGAGATACGTTATATTTTGGGATGTTGAAGTCCATATGTGGTTCCGTGACTCGTTGGAGTGTGGGAACCGTGTGTGATTCCAAGATCTATTTGAGATGCGGGAATCTGTATGCGATTCTAAGGCCATTGTGGTATGGGAATCCATATGGGATTCCATGATCTATTTTTGGAGCGGTGCGTAAGCTGGAACGCCGGACGTAGCCTCAACATCGAAAATGACTAAAATCAGAGATAGGAGGCATGGCCGTAGGGTTGGCAAACCCATAGGGTGTAATCGGCTACTTTTCTAGCAATACCGATACTTTTAGTTGTTTTTGGCATGCCGGAGTGATGCACTCGGTCTTAGAAGGACCAGTTATGTTTTTCCTATAATACCCCAGCTAGACGGGTATGATGCTTCGGAATGATAACTCTGATCCTTGTGTATGAGGATCGTTCTCGAAGTACTGAGGGCACCTCCATGGAAATCCTACACAATTAGTGAACGAGCCTTATCGAATTTTGATTTTATACTAGTATTGTTGTGATGTACACAGCACGAGCAATTCAGCTACTTGATTATTATTATTTTGACCTTTAGACGTTATTATAATATCATTGGGTTTTCTATAGAAATGGTTTGGTGATCGTAAGGTAAAATCCCATCCGTTTTTATGTGCGGCGTATTCTTACGATGTCTTTATTTTGAAAAGGTTTTATAACTTAAATAAATCAAATTAAGTGTGTTTTCTCACGCTGGTTTACCAGACTGATCTGTGTGTTATTATTTTATAATAATGCTCGGGTCAGACCGAGCATATTACGGATATAGATTTGGATTTCTTTGGAGCTCAGGAGACGAGATGGAGATTGAGATGTATTCTCGTACTTGTTTTATTCCACTGTAGTGTTTGTTGAAATTATCAGCAATTGTGAGGACAGGCTGTTATAACTGTCCAGGCTGGTAATATATGATTTGTGTACTCTGATTTGAGATATGTATATTACAGTTTCATTTGTGTAAAGAACTATTGATATTATATATTATTCAGTCTGATGTGAGATTCTGTATTTGTTTAGTTTCTTCTTTCTTCTACCTTTTGTCTTTCCTCCTAACAATCTATCTTTCTGGCACTCGATTGTTCGGCATGCTTTACAGTGAATGTATTGATGTCAATTTTCGAGGGCCAAAAAGTTGGGTCATCACATGTGGATTAGACCTATATTCTGTATTTTCCTTTAGATCTATACAGTTTTATGTTTTTATATTTCCTCTTGAGTTGTTGTTACAGATCTGAGTTGTAAATGAAGAATATGGAATTTATCCGGTTTGGAATTAAATAATTGATCTTTATATATGTTGTAATGGAAAATATATTTAAATATACATAAATAAAATAAATTAGTTATGGGAAGCAAAACAGGGAAGGAGATGGCGACTGGGGTTAACAACGCCAAATGGCAGGATTAGATTGGCCTTGTTCATATTTATGGGCTTATTTTATTGGTTTGTTATGTGGGTTAGATTATGCCCAAGTTCTGATTTATTTTCAGCTCTGTGATGTTGTGTAAATTCTCCTATTTTAATTTCTAAATTGGAAATATTATACTTGTGTGTTATACCTAACGCGGTAAGATCCCTATACACCACCTCCCTCTCGTGTTAATTTAGCCTTAAGATCCATATTCCCCTGACTCACATTAGATGTTTAAACAAAAAATATGGTTTTAAAGAAACAATGCTCATTAAAATCTTCGCATCCAATTTAACCAATTTTAAACTTTAGTTAAAATATATTTTTTCTTTTCAAGGGTTTAAAATTTTATTTGTCTAAACATTCTTTTATCAAAATACTTTTTATCTTTAAATCAATTTCCTTTAAGGAAACTTAAGAGCTAAATACTCGATTTTTATTCCAAAACCCCCTTTTTAAAATCATACTACATTTTTTTTTATATATAAAATAACTTCAACTATTTATTCACCAACTCTCACTTTGGGTTCATTCAGATTCATCGATCGCATAATGATAAAGAGAATAATTTACTAAGTGCACTACAATGTTCATCTAAGTAAACATTCGGTCGTCACTTAGAAGATTATTTAGATTACCATAAAACTAATCGAGATGTCCTCGGATTACCTCGAAGAAATTGTATTTTACTTAAAATTTATATTCCAAAATATTTGTACTCAAAAACAGTTCCAAGTAATACTACTTTTACTTTTCCCAAAATCCTTTTGAAATTATTTACAAACAACTCTAGGATTTAAATTCAAAAATCCCTTTTTACAACACATTTAAAAAATATTATATGAAGTTTCCTTTATATAAAATCATGTCATCTCCTTTATTCTAATAAAAAATTTCTCAAATACTATCCTTTAAAGTCTATTTTACCATGTGGATTATATTAAACACTTTTATTAAAAGTTTTACTTTTAAGTCAACAATATTAAAAGATGTCTTTTAACTTAACATTTTCTCCAAACGCCTTAGAATCAAATTGCGAAACTTAATTCACAAGGGCTTTGTTTTAATGTACCCATAATTATCAAAACAATAACTGCCCATAATCTGGTTCAGCATATATTAACAACTAATAAAGGATAGTCAATGCTCCTAAATTATCTGAGCATGACCAATCAAACAATAATAATAACAAATAAATATTATCATTAATAAACAAATGCATACTGAATAACTATATAAATTCAAAAATTATTTGTTTATATATAAAAAATATAATCCTAGGTGAAATATTTCATTTACCAATTTTTTCAAAAATCAATATCGTGTTCGTTTGTCTTGTTCGAGTGTCTAGAAATCCCTATCGGCACTGTGGCGTCCCATGTCTTAACCAGAATTCATAAAAAACTCAATAGATTAATTAACACTATAGGTTTTATAGCAATGACAAATACCCTCTCGTATATATAATACTTTCAAACTCATTCTAGGTGTCACTTACCCTATCTCTAATGAGCCATACGCTAACAAAACCAAGGTTGTCACTTAACCTTCAACTCTGATACCAACTGTAATGACTTGTTTTTTTACCATCGAAAGTCGACACCAAATACATCCATTGTATTCCAATGCCAAACATCTAGTAGCCAGAAAGGTAGATTGTTAGGGTAAAAAGAGAAAGGAAAAAAGAAAAAGAATAGGGGAAACAGAATCTTACAACGGAACGATCATATATAATATAACAAAGATAGTAAAAGCTATCACTCTAAAATACATAGTATATCAGAGTTAAAAACAAACCTCATCAACCTAGAAAGTTTTAACTTCCTGACCTTGCAATTTCTAATGGGTATATATAATAATCTAGCGGAAAATAAAATACTACGGCCGTTGAACATCCAGCTCTACTCCATAAGCTCCATGACACACCAATGACAACTAGGAAAAATACTCGGTCTGACCCAAGCATTATAATAAAATAACACCCAGATCAGTATGGAAATACTAGCGTGAGAAAACTCAAGTAATCTGGTGAACATATAATAATTATATGAGACCACGCTACTAAACGTGGAATGGGTTTTTCCTCATAGGAACAACTTCAACCCATGAATGAATGGAAAAAAATTTAAAACAAAACCCAAACTTGAAAGAATGGGCATAAACAAGATCAAATCCAAATTTAAAGAACTGTCATAAATAATTAAACATCGAGAAGAGCACTAGTCACTTCTCTGTGCAATAAAGAAAACAATTTAAAGACCTGAATTAACAATAAGGAAATGGAAGTTTTCCAACAATGACTAGGAGGGTGCGCCCCCTTCACCGAAAGTATACCTCTAGAAAATATACTTGAGAGGGTTATATACTTTGTGTCTCCTCTTGGGAACTCCAAGCCGGACCCCGCTAACTGTTATCGAGAATCCTGGTATTTCACAACTCCGCTCACATACCATCAAAACCAAATCCAGAGTAGATGTGAAAATACGCTAATAAGAGCAATCGCTCATGGCTTGGCTCCCGCTCACTCTTTTGTTTTGGTCATTTCCAACAAAGGATATCAATGCTCAAATGAGCAACAAATCATCTTAGATTGACGATACAAAAAGAAGAAAGTTGAATCGATAGACAATAAATCAACTATCAGGAATAATCAAAATGATCGTATATGGAAATTTAATCTCATAGCCTTACCACTACTCATCGACTGCAAACTTGTACTATCCCTCGGTTGAAAAAGAAGCCTGGTAAGTTAAGGTAGTGTTACCTCTAGGAATTGCCCTGATGACATTTTTAACCTTCGAGATTGAAACGAGTTTCCATACCTCGACATTTAGTGCTACGAGTATGACTAAATCCTATAAGGACCCGCAAATTTAACAGTTTGATAAATTATATTTATTTTTAAATATTCAAATATAAGCTTTTTAAAACATAGATTATGATGTTCGAACAATAATGATGGTAATCTTATTTTCAATAAGTATTTAAAAAAATATAAACCTTGAAGAAATATCGATAAAATGGTCGAAAATCGTTTTATCAATAAACAGCTCTATAATTATCAAAAGTCGCAAACGGAGCTGGATACATACAATTATTTATCCATTTAAACAAGAATATGAAATAAAAAAATTATTTTATTTTTGGGAAATAAAATGTATTTATGACATCATCAATAACGACATCATATTTAATAATTGATTTATGAATTTAAATTGAGATTTAATGATTTAATAATTATTATAATTATTCAAATATTTGTTTTAAAATGATCATAAATCATTTTAATTAGTTATATAGTGATAATAAGTCATTTATATTAGTTTTGTAAAGATATGTACTTGATTTGAAAGTGTAAGAAAATCATATTGCTTTATCGGTATAATAGCACTTTTTGTAAACAATTGTTTAATATTGATTTATATGGTTTTATAATTCAAATGGGATCATATTAATTAGTTAAAAATGTTAAGAAATTATTTTTCAAATTTTGTTTACGTTTATATGTAATTTAATTTTATAAGTGAAAATATGAATATGAATCGGAATAGGAATTCCTAACGGTTTAACATAGAGAAATTGTGCAACATTGTTTATATAACTTGTACACACATATGACATGCACATACATACAATTACATATACATATACATATACATAACAAATAACATATATAAATATATATACATATTTACCATTTATATTTAGATTTACATAGAGTAGAAGTTATAAATATCTGAAATATTTTCACACTTAAAAAGAAAACTTCACTTCACTCTTACACTCATAACTCACACACATGGAGGCACAAGGAGCAGAAGCTTAGCCATGCGCTAGTGATGGGAAGGGGAGGGTGTGGGCAAGGGCATTTTGGTCCATGCACATTTGGATATTTATGTCCAAAAAATTTCTATAAATACCCATCTACTCTTTCACATTTTAAACACCATTCTTCATCTTCTTCCTCCTCACTTTCAAGCTTTTCAATGGCTTCTTGTCTTAGGAAATTTATGAAGAAAAATATTGGAATAAGAAATTAAATTAAATTAGTATATATTTTTTGTCAAATCCACTTCAAAACAAGCTCAAATCACTCCTCTCCACCTTCCAAACTCACGGCCACCACCTCCATCACCATTGATCGAGAGCTCCACCTCTTCCTTACTTAGGCCATGGCTTTCCAAAGATCCCGGGCTTGACTCCATTAGCTTTGATTCGATCGTAGTGATGCTATAATTTGTTTTCATAAGCCCAATATCCAATGAAGGTGAGAAACTCTACATATATATGATATAATACGTTTTGCTATGCTTATTTATGTTGCTTTTTTATCATGTTTGAATATGATAATATGGATGTTCAATTCTTGAAATGGTTCACGTTAAATACACGTCGAATGTCACAAAGAAACCCACTTTCCTTTAATTAATGAAATGATGTATATGACATTGATAAAACCCTTTAAAACAATTTAAAATGATTTAGAAATGTTTTATAAACATTTAAAAGTGTTTTGACAAAGTTTGGAAAATAATGTGAAAATTAAGTTAAAATAGGCGCGTTGCGTAATGGCGGTTCACGATTTCACACCGTAAAAGTTTAACTCCATCTATAGGATGGAATCGGAGTCAAAATTCCTAGGAATAAGAATTTTCCAAACTCTTATAATCATAATTTTCAAACAAAAGTAAAAGATCGAGTTTTCATTTAGTAGATATTGAAATATGAGCAAAACAAATTTTCTAAATAATCACGCTTTGGCAGTTCGAAAATCAAAGCAATAAATTCCTTTAACTGGATATTTTTAATTCTTGAAAATATGAAATAAATTATATAAATGTACTAAAGTGTTTTAAAAGAGATTGAGTTATAAAAATGGATTTCTAAATGATAAACAAGTTGTTTTGATCAAATAAGCCTTAAAAGCACTATATGCAACACTTTTTGCAGCGGTTTTTAATAACTTTTGAAATATAGATTTAATCTTAATTAATCTTTCCCAAATCTTTTATAAATGTTTTTAAATAAATAATTAAGTATTTTAAAGATGATTTGGAAGTTTTAAAATTACTTTTAAAGGAGTTTACATAAATGGTTAAAAGAAAAGCTGTTATAAATAAATAATTTAATCTTGGCTCTAAAAGCCGATGAGTAGACTATATTTTTCAATTCGTGAGTCTAGATGTAGGGTGCATAAACTAAGAAGATGTTTAGGAGCAACCAATGCCCTGGCTCACCTGGTCTTTTTACTGGACAAGGAACAGATAAGGTCGAAATGTCGGAAACGAGTAAGTATAAAAGATTCAAATTTAAAAATTTAATGCTACTTGGATTGTGTAGAAATATTCTTCTTATACTTGGTATTAAATTTCGAGGAGGGAACCTGTACTATCCATGTGAATTTAAATGGTGATTCCACTGTAATTTTATGGATAATAAAGGTTGAATATGGAAATTGATATCGAGTAGAATTAGTATAATTTCTATCGACCCTTTTTACTCAATAAGGTTTTGCAATGTGATTTACGAGAGATGATTTTGATTTAGTATTTACAAAGTTAAAGCAAGGAATAATGATTTCGTATATACTGGAGAAAAATATGATTCAAAGATTTATATCTCTAAAAGAGATATTTTATTTGATAAAAGATATTGATAAATGAAATGATAATTACCCTCAAACTTAACATTTTTTTATCGATGATTGGTTCAAAGGACCGAATTTGGGTGATTCCTATCCGAAAACCACTTCGAACGAATATACGCGTTCGAAGTGAAGAAATGGAATGATAATAAATTAGAAGATGGAATATAGGACTGCTTGCCACTGACCCTCAAGGGAAATTTCCTATATCATATATATATGGCAGTAGTATCTTCATTTAATCTTTGATGCAAGGGTTGCTCGCTACTAATCCTAGGGGTGATTCCCGACAGGATGTAGTAGGAGAGTTCCTTTAGTTTGTCCTATTTCTGGACAACTTGAAAAGACAAATGTCTGACATTACATTTCTAAAATGCACATACATTGATTTTTACAAACGTACATCTATTTGGTGGTGTAGGAGGTAACTTTCCTAGACTTAACACCCTTCTTTGAGACATACGAAATCAGAGGTTGTACATTTGTGGAAATCAACAGTGTGTGATGAAATTGGCAAAGTGGCATTCAAGTGAAATGTGTGCTATGAGAAAGGTAATCATTATCTCGAGCCTCATCTCCCGAGATTGACAAAAATAGGGTAGATGCGGTAGGGCTATGTGGGTCGCACCCATTAGGATATGGTCATCACCTTTCTAGATTACCCTCTATATATCGGGTATGTTGTGTATGCTACGAGAGCTCTCGGATAAGTCGGGAACGACTGGGGTGATATCATATTTGGTACTATCTACGGTAAAGGTAGGCCAGTTCTGTGTTGGAAGAGAACCATATGTTGGTGCCTCGGTGCATTTTTCTAGAGATGTACTGTCGGGATGCAGTCCCTTACCTTATCATTGTATGGAATCCATTCTCCAATATGAGCCTTTAATTTTTAGTTGTCAACCTATTATGCTATCGAATTTAAAAAATGTAACAATTCCGGCTATGATTAATATGTTATTTGGAAGGATTTTCAAAGAATGTCATTAAAGATAATATCCCTGATTTTGCATAGCAAATGCTTTGGTTATCATGAGGTAAAAATATGTTCCGTGTTTATGTGCGACGTGATCTTATGAGATACCCTTCATTTTCCAATACCTGTATTTTTGAGTTTCTCACACCATCCCTATGACTGACCCATAGTTTATTTTCTTTTCCCTTAAACTTTAAGTGCCCTATTTTTTCAAGCAGTAAGTAGTCTAGTTTAACTTAGAGCATTGTGATGGAGCTTGAAGTCTGGAGTTGTAGATGTTCCTGTAGATAGTTCTCCATTTCCATTTATGCTGCATTAGTTTACTGATTGTATTCAGCATTTATAAGGACAGAAATTTATAACCGTCTAGACTAATTTATAGGATAGATTCTGATAAATGTATTTAAAATTTCCAATGTAAAGATCATAGATATGGAAATAATATATGTTATTACATTCGTGTAAGATTATGTTCTGTCTTTATATTATTTTTACCCTTTACTATCTATCCTTTCGGCACTTGCTTTTGAGGCATGTGAATACCGAGGATGTATTAGTGTCGATTTCTACAGGTCGGAAGGCTCGGTTGTCACAAATCCTTTTCATATAAGCGATACCATTAACGGAAGTTAAATTTCTTGTCCTTTCCGTAATTGGATCAAACTTTTAAAACACGAACTTGTGCTTGGTTTTCACATCACAAATATTTGTAAAACACTTTAAAAATACTCCTGAAAATATTCTTTTTAAAGCGCAAGTTATATTTCTAAGTGTATTAAAAAGAAGGGTAAAAGACAAACGTCATTAAACATTGTTTACTATAAACCCAAAACAATTTACACTTAGTTTTATTTTTGAAAACAATTCCTTTCTAAAGATTTTTCTCATTTATAAACAATCATTTATAAATTTCAAACAACATTATTATCCCGAAAGATAATAAATCAATTAAAATGCTTTTTATAAATTTTAAACAATATTAATCATCCTTAAAAATAATTGATATAATTCTTTTATAAGTTTAAAACCACATTAATTATCCAAAGAGACGATTAATCAACTAATAACTCCTTTAATAAATCCATTAATTAACTTTAAACACCTTCATTAAATTAGTTAATCAACTTTAATCACTTCCATTAAATCGGTAAATTAATTTTAAACACCTTTATTAAATCAGCTAATTAACTTTAAACATCATTTATTAAAATGATTGATTAATCTTAAACATCATTATTAAAAATGATTAATTAAATTTAAAAATCATTATTTAAATTGAATAATTATTTTTAAAAATCATTATTAAAATGATTAATTAATTTTAAACATCATTATTAAAAATGATTAATTAAATTAATAATTTATTTTATTAATTTAAAACAACATAAATTATTCTAAAAGATAATTAATCAAATTTATTACCTTTTATAAATATAAAACAACATTAAATATTTGAAAGATAATTAATCGAATTTATAACTTCTTTTATACATTTAATTAATACTTATCCTTTATTTTCAACATTCCCAAAATATTTGAAAATATAGGTTAAATAACTATCAAAGTACAAAAACACGACCAAATATTTAATTTGTAAAACTACAAGCTCAAGTTCAATACATAACAAGCATTTAAGGGGATGATATTTCATAAGTGACGGTACAGCTTAACCGCTGCAAGACACTTACACAATCGAATAGTATGTCATATTCGTTACAAAAGTGCACTGTAAATCACACATATGTATGTGTATTTTAAAATGTTCCGTGGTGACCTATTCGCTACATACACTCTGACTTTCCTTTAGATTTTGTCCCGTGCAATGGTTATTTATGTCGTCCGCTTATTGTGCGGGAATTTAAAATCCAAACAAACAACCATATAATAATATAAACTATTGTCCAAGCATTCAACAATAATTTATAGCAACATAGATATCATATAGTTTATTTAAAGATGAGTAAACTCATAGAAATTCCAACGAACGCTTTTGCATTCCAGTTTGGTCTAAAATCGAATGATTTCGATTTAGCCTAAAATCACACTTGCTCCTAATTTGATGAAAACAGTTCCAACGCGTAGCTAACGGTCCTACGAGTCCAAAGCAGCTGACCGCGTCCTAATCCGACCTCGTATGAGCATGATATTAGGTTTATAAGTTTTGAGATTAAAAAAATTAATTAATCACTTAAATAATGTAAAGATCCTGAACTTGGCCTTCGAAAATCGGCACCCGTACTTCACTTGTACTCAAATGTCGCAGATTCAAACGTCGAATCTGGCTCTCCGGAGCTTATAACACAGTAAGTATAACAACACATCGGAAGACAGAAATGAATGATATCATATATAACTCCAACGAATACAATATCCAGAATGATATACAACAATGATATCTATATGATACGACAATATCAGAGATAAATAATGATACAGCGGAAAACAGAACTGATAACTCCAAATGATCCTCAAAAGAGAATGAGCCCAACATCAGCTCGAACCACCATCACATTGCACCAAGATAAGCAACGTCAGTCGTGATCTCCAAAAACTGAACTAGCTCCCGATAATCTACTAAACCTGACTATCTAAAAAACCCAACTCTAGACTGCCCGTGTGGAAAATTATGGGCACCCAGAGTTTAGGAAGGGAACGATAAACTACGAGTCAGTCATGGGACTGGTGTGAGTAACAAAAACAGTTTATCTTTAAAACAAACAACAAAAGAATTTTAAACATTGAAATCCGCAATGCTTTTGGAAAATGAAACTACCATAAGGCCTCCCGCCACACACACAATGCAAACGCAGAATTGGAGGAGATTTCTCCTTATGATAGTCAAACATGCTTGCTACGTAAGAAAAATTCTTCTGATATTATTACTAGTGCATAGTGTAGAAAACCATTTCGAAAGTATAATATTAATCTTAGCCAGCATAGGCATATTGCACTTATGCCTACTATAGCTACTATGTTCAATAGCAGGTTACCGCCACATTCCATAGTAGGTTATACAACTAAAACCGTACAGGGCTCGTATTGTTTCTTTGGATTTTCCAACAAATGGTCAGGCTAAGGAACTTCCTACGCCACAAGGGAACGCCTCTGGAGGGACCCCCATATAACCACCTGGCTCTCTGCCAATACAAGGCCGGTTACCTCCTTCCCGGGTAGTAAACCTGAGATATCCACCCCTGGTCGTTTGCGGCCTTTATCTGAGGTGCCTCGATCACACAGCAACAATCACACAGTAAATGAGACTGGAGCAACCACACAGGTAAATATCTGGGCTCCATACCATGATACCACCCTTTTCCAGAAGGAATGCACATACCCTAGGAGAGCTACCCCTGAAACCTTGCCGCATCTTTCCTGTTTCGACTATTTTTGGTTTGTGAGGTCCGATGAGGTCTCGTCCACAAAGCTACGCTTTTTCACAAAGCCATGCTTTGATCAACAAATGATCAGCACACAACAACACTCAGCATGCCACACTACCAAATTGGGAGCATATCACTGATAACCTTCAACTACATAACCTCTAAGCTCGTACGTCTCAGAGAAGGGTGTTAACCTAAGAGAATAAATCTCTACCACCAAACAGAAATGTATTTGAAAGAAATCAGCTTTATATCTCAAAGTGTAATGTCAGACATACAACCATACAAGTCTGTTCCGGGTTCGAACAGAACCGAAGGCACTTCCGAAGAAGCCCTTGCAATCCGGGTATTCACAATCCCGATCGAATTTCCCATCACTTAGGAAATCTCTATACCGGTGCGACTCAGTGCAGAGACAATCGATAGGTTATCCTATCATTCTCGCAAATACCCGGTCTTCAACACCGGTCTTCAAATGCAATCCATATAAGACGTATCACTATTCGGAATGGGTTATATGACACAAAGTCCTCTCCCGGCTAAACCGAATAGTGAGCGCAATATTTAAAAACATATGGATAATGGAATTTCAGTTAAGTCACAACTTATTACCCAAGCTTCTCTTTCAAATGGTTTAAACACATTACCATTTTTTATCTTTTACAAAAAGATTCATTTCACAAAGTTCACCCAGTATCACAAAGATCCATTCCTAGATTTTCCAAAGCAATTTCCATTTCAATTGGATTAACTCATTAAATCTTTAAAACAAAGATTTAACTGATAGCTTTCAAAACAATTCCATTTCGAATGGTTTAAACAAATCACCATTTTAAATCTGTTAAAAATAAAAAGATTCAATTCACAAAGTTCACCCAGTTTCACAAAGATCTATTCATAGCTTGGGAAACCATTTTCAATTCAAACTTGAAATTCCTTTAATTTAAATTGGAATTTCATTTCTTATATGAAAGCTTCTATTATTTGAAAACCAACAGTTTTATTTTGGAAAAATCCGATTCATTTCTACAAGTTAAAGTCCTTGGGTTAAATTCAAATTCTCAAAACCATAGCTTTAAAATGGTTTAAATTCATATAAACGCATTTATGACATCTTTAACCATAATTTCCAAACATGGAATTCAATTCCAAATTTTGAATTCAAATTCAAATTAAATTATTAAAATTGGAAACTTTACCAAGTTATTCAAAATAACTTTTATCTTAAAAAACTCCTTTTCAAAAGCTTTAACATTTAACCCAAATCCATTTCCAAAATCAATTGAAATTAAAATTTCAATTTCAAAAATATTAAATTTAAATCATCTGTGACTTAACCGATTTCCTCGTGAAATCCATATTTGTGTGTGTAAAAGTGTGGTCCCGGGATTTTAACACAATAGTGCAACAACATTCAATCATCACAGATTCAATCATATCAATATCGATAAGCGATATAATCCTATAACGCTTATCTATATACACAGAATCATAGATAAATAATATAAATGCATTATAAATAAATGAATTACATTCATCACAGCTTGAATTAAAACAATTCTAATCACAAAGCATCACACAGCAGAGATGATAAAACAATTCACAGCATTCAATAGAATACAATCATCCATAAGTGAAACCAATTAAGATATCTGATTAATCTAAACCAGATCATTTGCCTATGGATAATTCCTAGTCAGGGTTAATTAATAATTAATTAATTACAAACATTTAATTAATTATTCTTTAATTAATCATCAATTACCCTTTATTAATTATACTCAAATTACATTAAATAATTATCCTTAATTAATTACACAAATTAATCATTCTTAACCAATTATAGTAATTAACCTTTAATTAAAATTAATTACATTAATCCTTAATTAATTACATTAATTAATTAACCTTAATTAATTATCCATTAATTAATCACATTAATAAATTATCCTTTGGTTATTAATTAATTACCTTTAATTATTAATTAATTAATTAATCTTTAATTACTCTCATTAATAAATCTTTAATTATTAATCATTAATTTATTAATGATCCTTTAATTACCTTTATTAATTAATCCTTAATCACCAAACCTTAATTAAATAAAAGAATAAGTCATCTATCTTAATTAACTTCTTAATTATCATTTAAAATCCTATTTAAATAAATCTTGAAATTAATTATCATTAGCTTATTAACTTAAGACCTTAAGTTTATTAAATGATAAAAACAATACATCTTCTTAATTACTACTCAATTATATTATTAATTAAGTTAAATAAACTTTAAGAATTAGTTAAATAAAATATACGACTTTTAACTAACAAAATATTTAAATAATATCATTATTTAAAAGGAATAGTTTTAAGAAATTAGTTTTAAATCTTACTTGATAAAACCTTATTTTTACTCGAGACAACCCAGGGTTTACTCGTGCTCAAACCCGAGCCTCCACCCTTCTTCTATTTTTTTTTCTCTTTAACTTTGCTTAAATTTTTAAACAGTTACAAGCTGGATAACTCTCGCGTACAACACGAATACGAACCCAAGACCAACCCAATATTTTCTGAGTTCCCCCTAAGACCAACCCGAGACAATCCTCCTCATCTTCTCGAATACAAACGCTGACACGCCAGGAACCTCATGCACATGCACCGATAAACGGCGATGCTCCGGCCACCGAAACCACCACCGGCAAGTCAACACCGACCTACCCTTCCGATCCCGAACATCCAACCTCCAAATCGATCGCGAAATCAACATTCGACTAGATTGAACCCACAAGAATAAAACCCATCGACCTAGAAACACCTCGTTCTGACGCCTCCGACCAACAGAAGTCATGAAACTCCGCCCATAGCTTCACTACGAATCCATGCTCCATTCCCCCACGACCCGTCTCCTCCGATGCCCTGTCGTCGACACAGTAGCCTATTTCCCAACCTCGATCAAAACTGAGCTACAACCCTACTTCGATTAATCTTTGACACCACGGTCATGTTAAAAATGACCCACCATTTTTCCCTAGGTCGTCATCCCCTAAGCCCTCTTTGACAGCAACCCCGAGTTCCAGTTCATCACCGATCGCCGATGATTGACCAAACCCCCAAAATCGAACATCCCATTCTATCTCAACAATTACTATAGAAAAAATCAGGATTTTAACGCCTAAATTCATGATTTACAACTACAAACCTGATTTAGTATTCCAAACATGAAATTGTATTCATTAAATTTTGACCTATATCTGATCATCACAGTATTTTCTTATTTTTGAATTAATTATTAAACTAAAATTCATGAAGTCTTTATTAGAGTTGATACCATACTATTATCATCATATTTCATTCAAGGATCCAAGCTCAAAATTATTTGTATTTGGAGATATGAATTTTCTTAGTGGATCAGAGACTGTAAAACAACAGAAATATGTATGTATATATATCTACATAGACATACATACATAAACCTCAACATATATACCTGAAATCATACCTAAACAACCATGCACAAATCATTCCATCATTACATCTACAACTTTAGGTTAAAGCAGATTTAACTTTTATAAAAAATAGTTTACTCACAGGCATTTCAAATATCAAGGAACACTAGGTGGAATTTCTCACAAACAACTAAGTTTTAGAGATAAGCAGGCAACAAAACGATATATTTAAACCATTTAGATGGTGGAGTTACTCACCTTAAACATTCTGATTCCAGAAGTTTTCAGTTTGAAAGTTGAAGTCTTTTAAGTTGAAGTTGAAATCTGGTTTGAAATTGCTAACTGGAACTTCACTTGATCTCAGATTTGCATGGGTTGTTTTGATCTTTTATTGAGATGTCATAAGTTGATGTTTGTTTAATTATAAGATGACAATACTTCAGATTTTTCTCAGTTATAATGGTGGATGAATACTGGAACGAGAAGTGATATTGTTGAAAATGATAAGTATTGTTTTTCAGCTAAAATGAAATGTTGTACAAGTGTTTATATTTTGTACAAAAATTGAACAGGGATATTTTTCAATTGGAGGCTGCATTTATTACCTTGTACCATATTTATATTCATATATTTTTTCTTTTTCTTCATTTCGGCTGTTACAAATATATGAGATAATTATTGTGGCTTCCTTTACAAGCTTTTTATACATGTATATGTTTCTTTACTTTATATTGTGCAGGTGATATAATTTGTTTTGTACAAATACCAGAGATTGTTTCATCTTTTGGTGGCTGATGTCGTAATTGTCATTTCTTTTTATATTATAAATTTGAGTACATATCTTCTCTGGCAAACTCAAGATTTTATATTTTCTTTTGTCTTCAAGTCTGGTTTCATACTTGTAAATATATAATGTTATCTTTGTTTTGTCTTCATACTTATCTTTTTACATATTTGAATGTAAGTTGTTTTCTTCATTTGCAAGGTCCAAGAGATTCACATTTCCTTTTTGACTTGTCTTTTATTTATTTCTATTTCTATTTTTATTTCTAGCTCAAATATTTATTATTACTTTTATTTATTGTCTTGTATTTATTTTATATATTAACCATCAATTCTAAATTTA
This sequence comes from Allium fistulosum, assembly GCA_030737815.1. Classification (NCBI taxonomy): domain Eukaryota; kingdom Viridiplantae; phylum Streptophyta; class Magnoliopsida; order Asparagales; family Amaryllidaceae; genus Allium; species Allium fistulosum. Next base: position 406,015,975 of record CM060904.1, on the reverse strand, counting down.
AATTATTTATTTATTTTCTTTTTTGTGTCAAAGTCTATAATTTTTTAGATTTTATATTTAAAACATTTATTCAAGATTTAAATTCAAATCAAATATGTATATATATATATATATATATAATTTCAAATTTACTCATATATGCCCATATACATATATATTCACATATTTACATATATACAATATTTTAAATTTAAATGATTTATACAGAATTTATTTGAATACGGGGAAACTCGCATCAATTTATCAATTAATTTTACAATTTTAATTTAAAAATTCAATTAATTATCAATTTAAATACATATAAAATCCGAGATCGTTACAACCTTCCCCCCTTAAAAGAATTTCGTCCTCGAAATTTGCCAGGGAGACACAAAGATAGGTGAAGAATATTTTATCAAATCAAACTGAATATTTATTCTGCATTTGGCTTACCAAATCAGAATATCAATAATAGATACAAGAACGAATCTTTTGTATTTTTTAAATGATACTCGAGTTATCCAGATCTACGAAATGTGCAGTGGCATTGGTTAGTTCGAAGGGATAACTAACCATTCGTAGAACATATCCGGACCCAAAGAATATATAGATCTATGGATATAATTCCAAAACTTTCATGGCGGAAATCAGGAGGCAGAGATTGCCTAAGTTAAGTTTGGTTTTTCTAGGATTGAGACGCAACCATCGAGCAACAATCCATGGTCGATACCGAATGGTACTTACATATCTATTTTAATGAGTTTTCTAGTATTTCTGAAAGAAAGGATTTGTGAATATACTTATTCAGATGAAATAAGTATATGCCTTTTTTAAATGAGGAATTCAAATTTATCAAATCGAAATTAAATGAGGCTTGGTGATTTCAGTGGGAAATGTGATCTATGGTTGAATGTTTGTTTATTTGATAGTTAAATAACCGACTATCAAATCTTAGCCCAAATATTTAATCCTTCTTAATTTTGGTGGTAGGAAATGATTTCCTACATAACACCGAGGGATTTTAATTCTAGAAATACCAAGGGGAAACACGGGAATTATATGGTACAGTTACCATTCGAGGTTCTATAATATATGTATAAACTCGTTGTTCTTCTAGGATAAATGATAAGGAGATCCGTCCACTTAAACGGTTCGGGGGTGATCCCCGCTCTTATGCATTGTCTGATTATTTCCTAAAGAACCAGTATTGAGCATTTCGGAAATCGGCGAATGGTTTTTGGAGCACCCAGGAAATGGAGAGTGTACTCGTAAGAGATGACTCAGAACCCATGACCTACTCCGAAACCATATACGGTTAAATGGAGGAGATACGTTATATTTTGGGATGTTGAAGTCCATATGTGGTTCCGAGACTCGTTGTAGTGTGAGAACCGTGTGTGATTCCAAGATCTATTTGAGATGTGGGAATCTGTATGCGATTCCAAGGCCATTGTGGTGTGGGAATCCATATGGGATTCCGTGATCTATTTTTGGAGCGGTGCGTAAGCTGGAACGCCAGACGTAGCCTCAACAGCGGAAATGACTAAAACCAGAGATAGGAGGCATGGCCTGTAGGGTTGGCAAACCCATATTTTGTAATCGGCTACTTTTCTAGCAATACTGATACTTTTAGTTGTTTTTGGCATGCCGGAGCGATGCACTCGGTCTTAGAAGGACCAGTTATGTTTTTCCTATAATACCCCAGCTAGACGGGTATGATGCTTCGGAATGATAACTCTGATCCTTGTGTAGTAGGATCATTCTCGAAGTACTAAGGGCACCTCCATGGAAATCCTACACAATTAGTGAACGAGCCTTATCGAATTTTGATTTTATACTAGTATTGTTGTGATGTACACAGCACGAGCATCATAGCTACTTGATTATTATTATTTTGTCCTTTAGACGTTATTATAATATCATTGGGTTTTCTACAGAAATGGTTTGGTGATCGTAAGGTAAAAACCCGTCCGTGTTTATGTGCGGCGTATTCTTACGATATCTTTATTTTGAAAAGGTTTTATAACTTAAATAAATCAAATTGAGTGTGTTTTCTCATGCTGGTTTACCAAACTAATCCGTGTGTTATTATTTTATAATAATGCTCGGGTCAGACCGAACATATTACAGATATAGATTTGGATTTCTTTGGAGCTCAGGAGACGAGATGGAGATTGAGATGTATTCTCGTACTTGTTTTATTCCACTGTAGTGTTTGTTGAAATTATCAGCAATTGTGAGGACAGGCTGTTATAACTGTCCAGGCTGGTAATATATGATTTGTGTACTCTGATTTGAGATATGTATATTACAGTTTCATTTGTGTAAAGAACTATTGATATTATATATTATTCAATCCGATGTGAGATTCTGTATTTGTTTAGTTTCTTCTTTCTTCTACCTTTTGTCTTTCCTCCTAACAATCTATCTTTCCAGCACTCGATTGTTCGGCTTGCTTTATAGTGAACGTATTGATGTCGATTTTCGAGGGCCAAAAAGTTGGGTCATCATATGTGGATTAGACCTATATTCTGTATTTTCCTTTAGATCTATACAGTTTTATGTTTTTATATTTCCTCTTGTGTTGTTGTTACATATCTGAGTTGTAAATGAAGAATATGGAATTTATTCGGTTTGGAATTAAATAATTGATCCTTATATATGTTGTAATGGAAAATATATTAAAATATACATAAATAAAATAAATCAGTTATGGGAAGCAAAACCAAGAAGGAGATGGCGACTGTGGTTAACAACGCCAAATGGCAGGATTAGATTGGCCTGGTTCATATTTATGGGCTTATTTTATTGGTTTGTTATGTGGGTTAGATTAAGTCCAAGTTCTGATTTATTTTCAGCTTTGTGATGTTGTGTAAATTCTCCTATTTTAATTTCTAAATTGGAAATATTATACTTATGTGTTATACCTAATGCGGTAAGATCCCTATACACCACCTCCCTCTCGTGTTAATTTAGCCTTAAGATCCATATTCCCCTGACTCACATTAGATGTTTAAACAAAAAATATGGTTTTAAACAAACAATGCTCATTAAAATCTTCGCATCCAATTTAACCAATTTTAAACTTTAGTTAAAATATATTTTTTCTTTTCAAGGGTTTAAAATTTCATTCGTCTAAACATTCTTTTATCAAAATACTTTTTATCTTTAAATCAATTTCCTTTAAGGAAACTTAAGAGCTAAATACTCGATCTTTATTCCAAAACCCCCTTTTAAAATCATACTACATATTTTTTTATTTATATATAAAATAACTTCAACTATTTATTCACCAACTCTCACTTTGGGTTCATTCAGATTCATCGATCGCACAATGATAAAGAGAATAATTTACTATGTGCACTACAACGTTCATCTAAGTAAACATTTGGTTGTCACTTAGAAGATTATTTAGATTACCATAAAACTAATCGAGATGTCCTCGGATTACCTCGAGGAAATTGTAGTTTACTTAAAATTTATATTCCAAAATATTTGTACTCAAAAACAGTTCCAAGTAATACTACTTTTACTTTTTCCAAAATCCTTTTGAAATTATTTACAAACAACTCTAGGATTTAAATTCAAAAATCCCTTTTTACAACACATTTAAAAAAAATTATATGAAGTTTCCTTTATATAAAATCATGTCATCTCCTTTATTCTAATAAAAAAATTCTCAAATATTATTGCAACGACCCTGAATTTTTGACATTTGAAATGTGAATATTTAATTGAGTTTAAATATTCGAATGATTGTTTAATTTGAAATTCAAATATCAGAATGAATTTGGCGATTAAATTATTGAATTTAATTATTTAATCTAGGTAAAATTTTGAATCTTAATTTTTACGCCGATTAAAAATATTTTCAAGGCTTTGAAAATTCATATTGATAATTCTGAAGGTACTGGAACTTTCAGAATTGAATTTGAAACGTTTTGTTTAGTTTTGAATTTATATCGTTTAAATCGATATTTAAAAATAGCGTTCCGAGGCACAGTCTTGAAATTCGACGAAACCAATTCCATTGTATCCATAATATTGAATTATTATCGAATTTCAATTTTCGTAGTGTTTGGAGATGTCGTGTGATCGTACAATAAGCAAACGCGCTGAAATTTATATCGAAAATTTAATATTATAACTAGATCCAAAAAGTTATCTTCTTTATACGTTCGAATTTGGATTCGAAACCTTTTCCAGTGCTTTTGGAATAGGGGTTTAACATTATAAATGCCTCGATAGGATGTAAAAATTTTAAGCTTCGAATTGAAGTCGATTTAAATTTGAATTTAAATATAATATTTATATTTTGATTGGTCAAATTTTTTCTCACATAAGCTGTCTCTTAATCACCTCGTTAGCGCATGTCCTTCCAAATAACACGCGTCTGCTCTAAATTAATCAACAGGCCGAACTCAAACGAAGAAAAAAAAGATAAACAATCTTAGAAAAAAATATCGAGCCTGCCTTCCTTTAATGGCCGAACTAAGATTAAAACGAATCATTCGTTTGACTTAAATCAAATTCAAAAAATTGAGTTCGCGAGTTAGGGTTGAGTTGAGGCTCTCGGCGATTAATGGTGACTGCAACCGCGATTATCATTCGCGATGATTTTCAGAGGGTGGCTCGTGTTCGAGTTTTCGCAAGGGTGTCGAGTGGCCTGGCGATTCGAAGTCGCGAGTATTGATCTGGGGTGATGTCATCGTCGAGTTCGAGGCGGGTCAGTGTCGCGTGAGTTGTGGAGGTCAATAGAACGTGGGTTTGGTCACATAGGCGATGGGCGACTGCGTTGGGAAGTCGTGTTGTTCGTCAGCAGTGGGGAAGGGTTAGTTGCGAAGTCGACTCAGGTGGAAGCTGGGTGGTTGCGAGATGATGTTCGCAAAGTCGAAGTTGTCGATGGAGCGACGCGCGTACGAGATAGTTTCTATTCGTCGTTGGCAAGTGGATGGTTGTGTGGTGGCCGGAGTTCATGTTCGACAGTGAAGGTATCTTTTTATTTAAATTAGTTAAACAAATGAATGTGTTAAATAAAGTAAATTAATTACAGTAAGCTATAGATGAAGTTGAGAAGGAAAATAGATTTAAAAAAAAATCTATATAGATGATTTTCAAAGAAAATTTTGTTGGTATGTCCAGTGAAAAGAAATTGATTTTTGTCAATGAAAATAATAATTTATTTAAAGGAAATTAGTTTAAATCCAATTATTAGAAAATTTAATTTATTAAATAGTAATGGATTTTTCGAGTTAGTTCAAATTAAAAGTGTAGATTAATTTAATCTATTGAAAAGAAATTTATAGTTCGATTTAATTCGAATATTAATAAAGTGTATAATTGTTTATACAAGGTTTAATAATTAAGAAAAACAATCTGGATCGAAAATGGATTGCAAATAAAAGCAAAGGTGAGATCTTCTCACTCAAAATTGGAAATTTGATTATTGCAGTTATTTATTTGATTGCTGTTTGGATTGTGATATTAGATATAGTAGGATATATCTATATATAGCAATATATATATTGGCATATGTATATATTGCAGTTGTGATTTCCTGCATTGTATAGCGGATGAGACCCTATTGCGCCGTTAGTAAGCGGATGATATTTTATAAAATCCCATATACCGCGATATTCCACCTCGAAGTGGAATTGGTATTGTGCTAACATCTGTGGATGCAGGGAAACAGGTTGGAGGGATCCAACTGGATTCCTCAAATTGTTTGAATATTATTTCTATATTACAGCATGATGGGGAGTTCTCGCTTCGCAGTTTGGCGGCGAACAGGAGACTCTTACCCCTACATGTCCCTAAGAGGGATGGGTTGGTTATGCAGTCGATAGGCTAGCCGTAAAAGCACTTGCGAGGTACCAGTGTAAGCCATGGTGGTGATGGGATGGTTGCAAAGCCTACCAGTGTATGCCGCTGCTGACGGTTGAAAATCCTAAGTCGTTACATGTGGTATCAGAGCATCCGGTTAAGCGACAACCCTGCTCTGTTGGGTGTTACTCATTAGAGATAGAGTCAATAGTACTCTAAAATGAGTGTGAGTGTAATAATAGATATGAGCGCGTATTTGTTAGTGAATATAAAAATTTGTTTTGTATTGTGTTGACTTATCGGTTGATTATTTATAGATTCTGGTCGGTGCAGTCTGGCCAACTGTAATCGATAGGAGTTTCTACACTCTTAAACAAGATAAACAGACACAGTATTGTTTTAAATTGGGTAAATGAAATAATTTTGCCCACAACTATTTCTGTATAGAAAAGAAATGTTTTTCTATGAATTATCATAGTATATGGATGCTTGGTTGTTAGGAAAAGATAATGTTGAATATTATCATTGTTATATGAAAAACAAATAAGAAATAAAATGATATAACCAAAGATTTAAGATAAATTCGTTTAACAAATGAAATTTATAAATATGGATTGAAAGATGAGGAAATGAATTCATATACAAATGGAATTTGTAAATATAAATTGTAAATGAGATTTATAATTGAAATAGAATTCCAGAAAGAATATTTGAAAATAAATTCATTAACGGAATAATAAATGAGTTGATAACTTATACAATTTGAATTTTGATAGAATAAATTTAACTTAAAGGATGAAGTTAAATTAAAGAAAGTATAAATGAATCAATTAAATAAAGTGAAAGTTGATTTGTAATAAGATTCAAATTGAAAAGAAATGAATTTGTGAATGAACAAATGAGTTTACATTTGTAAATAAATGAATCGAAGAAATAGAATGAAATTCAATTTGAATGAAGTTGAATAAAAATCCAAACTTGGAAAAATAAGATAAAGTGGATTGAATTCTAGAAAACTAACTTGATAAATTGTTAATTCATGAAGTAATGAATTAGAAGTTGAGTTGTGAACTAAATTTAAAATTGGAGATTGAATTGGTTAAATTAAAGCTTTGTTGTAAGCTAAATTTGAAGATAAAATTTGAATTTGTATATAAATTCAAGTAGTAGAAATAAATTGAATTTCCTTGATAAAGATAAAATAAATTCGAGATGAATTGAATATGGAAATTTAAATTTAAAAAGAATAAGTGAATGTACTAATTGAATTAAATTAGTGAATGGAATAGATTTGATAAATAAAAATCAAATCAAGAATTGAAATTGGAAATTGTTTACAAGGAAATGAACTTGAGTTTTGAAGTGAAATAGCTTAAGTAAATATTGAATAAATACTCGACTTAAGAAAATTTTTGTGAAATGGTTTCAAATGAAATGAATGAGAATATGGAATGTAAATTTAATTGAATGGAATCAATTTAAATGATTGTTAGCTCAAGTAATCATTTAGTTGCATGAATATTAACAAATCTGAAGAAAAAGAATTATCGTTTGACAGAAACGAGACTATTTAAATTCAATGAGTTAATAAAAGCAGATAGAAATTGATTTTTGTATCAATTGAAATAGATATGAATTAGATTCATTCAAAAATGAATAAAATGAAAGAAAATAAATTGTAAACTATTGAATTGAATAGAAATTGAATGTGAATTAGATGGAAGCGATTTAAGTTGAATTGAAACCTTATGAATTGTTAATAGAATTTATTTTGAATGCATTGCTTATGAAATATATGTATTTGTTATTGAAATAAGTGAATTGTTAAATAGATTTCCTATATTTGTCACTTACCTGTTTAAATTGAGTAAGTGCAGGTTTTTGAAGCCGTTTGGCTGCATTTTTGGTTGCGCAATAAGCTAATAAATAAACCGCTTTGCTTTAAAATGCTAAAAGGTACGCCTACGCAATAAAAATAGGAAATATGAACTGTTTTTCTGCTTTTCCGACCGAGTGGGTCGATATATATATATATATTTATACTTTTTGTCAAATTGCAAAAGCTCCTCCGTACAAAGGAGACTCCGCCAAAATTTTCCGAAAATTTTGGGAGTTAGAAAATAATTTTGAAAAAATTGGAAAAATTTTGGTAACGGAAATTGGATTTTCAAATTACAATGGGAATCTAGGAATTGAACTAGAAAAGGTAAATAAGATTTAATCTTCGAAGTTAAAGATGAATCGAATTCAAGAAAATTTGAAGTGAAAATCTAAATGAAAATTTGAAAATAAAAAGAATTCAAATTGAGTTGAAATTGTAAATTGAATTCAAATGAAATTGAAAATGCAAAGTATAAGGAAATGAATATACAACTTTGATTTTGAAGTGAAAACGAATATAAGAAATACTTATATTGCTCTTAAGAAATGAATGAATGAAATTCTTAAGTAAATTAATAATGGAAATCCAATAAGTAAATTTGGATATTGTTGTTAAATAAAATATACAGGATATTTGAGATTGGATTTTGATTTTGAAGATGAAATTGAATTTCTCAACAAAAGGTATGTATTTGAATTTCAGTATGAAATTTGATCTTTTCTTGTCTAGCCGCTTGGCTTTCTTTTCTCTTTTTGAAATCTGAGGGTCCGTAAGGACATTTTGTAGTTGTACCGTGTTAGCCGCGCAAATGAGACGCTGGCGAAATTTTTCAAAAATTTCGAGAGTTAGAAAATTTTTGAGAAATTTTGGACAATTAAAAATTTGAGTTTAAATTTAAATTTGAATTGTGAAGTAAAATAAAGTTGTTTGAAACTATGAAAGTGTTTGGATAGTTAGTTGAAATGATAATCTTTAATAAAAAGATTTGTTTTGAAATTTTGAGAAAACCGTTTGGTTTTGGTAAAATAGTTAACAGATATTGGAACATTCTTCTTAACTTGTAATTTCGGGACGAAATTCTTTTAAGGGGGGAAGATTGTAATGACCCTGAATTTTTGACATTTGAAATGTGAATATTTAATTGAGTTTAAATATTCGAATGATTGTTTAATTTGAAATTCAAATATCAGAATGAATTTGGCGATTAAATTATTGAATTTAATTATTTAATCTAGGTAAAATTTTGAATCTTCAGTTTTAAGCCGATTAAAAATATTTTCAAGGCTTTGAAAATTCATATTGATAATTCTGAAGGTACTGGAACTTTCAGAATTGAATTTGAAACCGTTTTGTTTAGTTTTGAATTTATATCGTTTAAATCGATATTTAAAAATAGCGTTCCGAGGCACAGTCTCGAAATTCGACGAAACCAGTTCCATTGGATCCGTAATATTGAATTATTATTGGATTTCAATTTTCGTAGTGTTTGGAGATGTCGTGTGATCGTACAATAAGCAAACGCGTTGAAATTTATATCGAAAATTTAATATTATAACTAGATCCATAAAGTTATCTTCTTTATACGTTCGAATTTGGATTCGAAACCTTTTCCAGTGCTTTTGGAATAGGGGCTTAACATTATAAACGCCTCGATAGGATGTAAAAATTTTAAGCTTCGAATTGAAGTCGATTTAAATTTGAATTTAAATATAATATTTATATTTTGACTGGTCAAATTTCTTCTCACATAAGCTGTCTCATAATCACCTCGTTAGCACGTGTCCTTCCAAATAACACGCGTCTGCTCTAAATTAATCAACAGGCCGAACTCAAACGAAGAAAAAAAAAAGATAAACAATCTCAGAAAAAAATCTCGAGCCTGCCTTCCTTTAATGGCCGAACTAAGATTAAAACGAATCATTCGTTTGACTTAAATCAAATTCAAAAAATCGAGTTCGCGAGTTAGGGTTGAGTTGAGGCTCTCGGCGATTAATGGTGACTGCAACCGCAATTATCATTCACGATGATTTTCAGAGGGTGGCTGGTGTTCGAGTTTTCGCAAGGGTGTCGAGTGGCCTGGCGATTCGAAGTCGCGAGTATTGATCTGGGGTGATGTCCTCGTCGAGTTCGAGGCAGGTCAGTGTCGCGTGAGTTGTTGAGGTCAATAGCACGTGGGTTTGGTCACGTAGGCGATGGGCGACTGCTTTGGGAAGTCGTGTTTTTTGTCAGCAGTGGGGAAGGGTTAGTTGCGAAGTCGACTCAGGTGGAAGCTGAGTGGTTGCGAGATGATGTTCGCAAAGTCGAAGTTGTCGATGGAGCGGCGCGCGTACGAGATGGTTTCTATTCGTCGTTGGCAAGTGGATGGTTGTGTGGTGGCCGGAGTTCATGTTCGACAGTGAAGGTATCTTTTTATTTAAATTAGTTAAACAAATGAATGTGTTAAATAAAGTAAATTAATTACAGTAAGCTATAGATGAAGTTGAGAAGGAAAATAGATTTTTTTTTAAAAATCTACATAGATGATTTTCAAAGAAAATTTTGTTGGTATGTCCAGTGAAAAGAAATTGATTTTTGTCAATGAAAATAATAATTTATTTAAAGGAAATTAGTCTAAATCCAATTATTAGAAAATTTAATTTATTAAATAGTAATGGATTTTTCGAGTTAGTTCAAATTAAATGTGTAGATTAATTTAATCTATTGAAAAGAAATTTATAGTTCGATTTAATTCGAATATTAATAAAGTGTATAATTGTTTATACAAGGTTTAACAATCAAGAAAAACAATCTGGATCGAAAATGGATTGCAAATAAAAGCAAAGGTGAGATCTTCTCACTCAAAATTGGAAATTTGATTATTGCAGTTATTTATTTGATTGCTGTTTGGATTATGATATTAGATATAGTAGGATATATCTATATATAGCAATATATATATATTGGCATATGTATATATTGCAGTTGTGATTTCCCGCATTGTATAGCCGATGAGACCCTATTGCGCCGTTAGTAAGCGGATGATATTTTATAAAATCCCATATACCACGATATTCCACCTCGAAGTGGAATTGGTATTGTGCTAACATCTGTGGATGCAGGGAAACAGGTTGGAGAGATCCAACTGGATTCCTCAAATTGTTTGAATATTATTTCATATGTGAATGATGTGATTATTGATAATCTGTGAATGATTTATTGATAATTGTAATTGTTGAAGGCTAAAATTTAGTCGAATGTATTTTTGGTATCGTTGGATACCAGAAATAAATGAAATTGGATTTTTGAAATTAAATTTGGAAATTTTAAGTAAATTTCCTTTTGAAAGAATTGAATAAATTTAAAAGAAATAATTTTTTTAAAGCGTAAAGTTGATTTTTTGAAATGTTATCAAATTATTTCAAAAATATGGGAAAGATTGTATAAATGGATTTTGAATAGTGTTTTTCGAAAGTTGGAAAATTTATTGAAAATGGAAATTTAAAGGGTTTGGAAAAGATTAAGGAATTTTTTTTAAAAGTGATAAATTTCTAGAAATCCAATTGATAATTGATTTGGTATTGGAAAATAAATTTTTGGGAAATCGATATAAAAATTTATTTGATGTTGAATGAAAATTGATTTGTGTTGAAATAAAGTATTGAAATAAATTTGGAAATCGATTTGTAAAATGATTTAGCATTTGGAAATATATTTAGAAATCAATTTGTAATTGATTTGTGTTGAAATGAATTTTGAAATCAATTTGTAATTGATTCGATATTGAGATAAAATTATAAATCAATCTGAAATTTGATTTTGGGATTAAAAATGAATATTTGGAAATGTAAATTCAAAATGGAATTTATGAAATAGAAGTGAAATTTGTTAAAAAAATAAACGCTGATTTATTTTAAAGTGTGAAAGTAAATTTACGGATTTGGAACGTAAATTTAAAATAAATCGATAAGCATTTGTTTAAATTGGTTTAAATGGACCATTTTGAAGTGAAACTGTATTTTCACTATAAAGCTGAGTATATTTTCCAAAGTAGCTTTTTAAAATAAAAGTTAAAGGTTCTAAAGCTGGTTTTTGAAAAGGTATATTTGGAAATGTATTCCGCCTAAGGAAATTGATTATAAATTTATTTTCAAAAGTTGAAAGGTGAAATGTGATTTGAAATTAGTTTTCAAATGTGAAGTGTAGAAAAAATATATCTCGTGAAGATATTTTGAAATTAAATAATTTGGGAAAATTATTTGAATCTGATGATTGTTGTGAATATTGTTGATAGTTAAATCACCGACTATCAATATTTGCCTTTGAAACGGCATTTGAATTTGTTTTTAAAACAAACGCTTATTATTCGGTTTAGCCGGGAAAGGACCTTTGTGTCAGATAACCCACTTCGAATAATGATACGATGATATGGATCATATTGAAGACCGGTGATGAAGACCGGATGTTTATGAAAACGATAGGATGACCTATCGATTGTCTCTGCACCGTTAGCTACGGTATTGAGATTTCCTTTGTGATGGGAAGTTTTATTGGGATTGTGAATATCCGGATTTGCAAGGGCTTCTTTGGAAGTGCCTTCGGTTCTGCTCGAACCCGGAACAGACTTGTATGGTTACATGTCTGACATTACATTTTGAGATATAAAGCTGATTTCTTTCAAATACATTTCTGTTGGTGGCGGAGAATTTATTCTCTTAGCTTAACACCCTTCTCTGAGACGTACGAGCTCAGAGGTTATGTAGTTGAAGTTATCAGCGATATATTCCCAATTTGGTAATGTGGCATGCCGAGTGTTGCTATGATGATGATAATTTATTTGATCATTTGTGATCAAAGCGTGGCTTTGTGAAAAAGCGTAGCTTTGTGGACGAGACTTCGTCAGGGCCTCAACAACCCAGAAATGGTCGAAACAGGAATCTTGCGGCAAGGTTATGAGGGTCGCGCCCTTTAGGGTATGTCATTTCCTTCTGGAAAGGGGTGGTATCATGGTATGGAGCCCAGATACTTACTCATGTGGACACACCTTATTTATTATGTGTGATGTTGGTTACCGAGCGCTCGGATAAAGGTCCCAAAGGACCGGGGGATGACATATTCATGAGTTACCTAGTTACAGGGTTAACCCGGCCTTGTTTGGCAGAGAGCAGTTTGCCTCTCGGGACGTCCAGCCAGAGGCGATCCCATGTGGCAGTCGGAAAGGAATTTCCTTAGCCTGACCATTTGTTGGAAATCCATTTCCCAATACGAAATTTGTACGGTTTTAGTCGTAGAACCTGCCATTTACTTATGGTGGTCACCACTGTTTAGATGGTAGCTATAGTAGGCATACGATACTGGTCGTATGCTGGCTAAGATTAATATTATACTTTCGAAATGTTTTTCCACTAGACATTAATAATAATAATCCAATGATTTGCGTAGTAGGCATCTATGACTATCATAAGAAGAAATCTCCTCCAATTCTGCGTTTGCATTGTGTGTGTGGTGGGAGGTCTTATGGTAGTTTCATTTTCCAAAAGCATTGCGAAATTGTTTTATTTTCTTTGTGAAAATAACTGTTTTACGATCTCACACCAATCACCATGACTGACTCGGAGTTTATTGTTCCCTTCTAAACTCTGGGTGCCCATAATTTTCCACACGGGCAGCCTAGAGTTATTTTTATCAGGATATTCTGGATATTCTGGAGCTTTGGGGATAAGCTGGATGGCGAGACGTACTTCTGTACTTGTTATTTATTTCCGATGTGTATTCTGTATGAGGACAAATTTATATAACTATCCATTGTTGTATCGAGTTGTATATTGACTCTGATTGATGTATGTATAAACTGATATAGTCTTCTGTTTAAAGATTATTGATTTATCTATTATATATTATTCCGCTGCGAAATGTGAGATTCTGATATTGTTTCTGTTTTTTTGTTCTTTCTTTTCTTCTGTCTTCTTCTACCTCTTCTTTTAACCCTAATGGTTCGGTTTTCCGGCATTCGATTGCGCGACATTTGATACAGTGGACGTATTAATGTCGACTTTCGAGTGTTGAAAAATCATGATCGTTACAATTATCCTTTAAAGTCTATTTTACCACGCGGATTATATTAAACACTTTTATTAAAAGTTTTACTTTTAACTCAACAATATTAAAAGATGAATTTTAACTTAACATTTTCTCCAAACGCCTTAGAGTCAAATTGCGAAACTTAATTCACAAGGGCTTTGTTTTAATGTACCCACAATTATCAAAATAATAAATGCCCATAATCTGGTTAAGCATAGATTAACAACTAATAAAGGATAGTCAATGCTCCTAAATTATATGAGCATGACCAGTCAAACAATAATAATAACAAATAAATATTATCATTAATAAACAAATGCATACTGAATAACTATATAAATTCAAAATTATTTGTTTATATATAAAAAATATAATCCTAGGTGAAATATTTCATTTACCAATTTTTTCAAAAATCAATATCGTGTTCGTTTGTCTTGTTCGAGTGTCTAGAAATCCCTATCGGCACTGTGGCGTCCCATGTCTCAACCAGAATTCATAAGAAACTCAATAGATTAATTAACACTATATGTTTTATAGCAATGACAAATACCCTCTCGTATATATAATAATTTCAAACTCATTCTAGGTGTCACTTACCCTATCTCTAATGAGCCATACGCTAACAAAACCAAGTTTCTCACTTAACCTTCAACTCTGATACCAACTGTAATGACTTGTTTTTTTACCATCGAAAGTCGACACCAAATACATCCATTGTATTCCAATGCCAAAATCTAGTAGCCAGAAAGGTAGATTGTTAGGGTAAAAAGAGAAAGGAAAAAAAGAAAAAGAATAGGGGAAACAAAATCTTACAACGGAATGATCATATATAATATAACAAAGATAGTAAAAGCTATCACTCTAAAATACATAGTATATCAGAGTTAAAAACAAACCTCATCAACCTAGAAAGTTTTAACTTCCTGACCTTGCAATTTCTAATGGGTATATATAATAATCTAGCGGAAAATAAAATACTACGACCGTTGAACATCCAGCTCTACTCCATAAGCTCCATGACACACCAATGACAACTAGGAAAAATACTCGGTCTGACCCAAGCATTATAATAAAATAACACCCAGATCAGTATGGAAATACTAGCATGAGAAAACTCAAGTAATGTGGTGAACATATAATAATTATATGAGACCACGCTACTAAACGTGGAATGGGTTTTTCCTCATAGGAACAACTTCAACCCGTGAATGAATGGAAAAAAAATTAAAACAAAACCCAAACTTGAAAGAATGGGCATAAACAAGATCAAATCCAAATTTAAAGAACTATCATAAATAATTAAACATTGAGAAGAGCTCTAGTCACTTCTCGGTGCAATAAACAAAACAATTTAAAGACCTGAATTAACAATAAGGAAATGGAAGTTTTCCAACAATGACTAGGAGGGTGCGCCCCCTTCACCGAAAGTATACCTCTAGAAAATATACTTGAGAGGGTTATATACTTTGTGACTCCTCTTGGGAACTCCAAGCCGGACCTCGCTAACCCTTATCGAGAATCCTGGTATTTCATAACTCCGCTCACATACCATCAAAACCAAATCCAGAGTAGATGTGAAAATACCCTAATAAGAGCAACCGCTCATGGCTTGGCTCCCGCTCACTCTTTTGTTTTGGTCATTTCCAACAAAGGATATCAACACTCAAATGAGAAACAAATCATCTTAGATTGACGATACAAAAAGAAGAAAGTTGAATCGATAGACAATAAATCAACTATCAGGAATAACCAAAATGATCGTATATGGAAATTTAATCTCATAGCCTTACAACTACTCATCGACTGCAAACTTGTACTATCCCTCGGTTGAAAAAGAAGCCTGGTAAGTTAAGGTAGTGTTACCTCTAGGAATTGCCCTGATGACATTTTTAACCTTCGAGATTGAAACGAGTTTCCATACCTCGACATTTAGTGCTACGAGTATGACTAAATCCTATAACGACCCGCAAATTTAACAGTTTGATAAATTATATTTATTTTTAAATATTCAAATATAAGCTTTTTAAAACATAGATTATGATGTTTGAACAATAATGATGGTAATCTTATTTTCAATAAGTATTTAAAAAAATATAAACCTTGAAGAAATATCGATAAAATGGTCGAAAATCGTTTTATCAATAAACAGCTCTATAATTATCAAAAGTCGCACATGGAGCTGGATACATACAATTATTTATCCATTTAAACAAGAATATGAAATAAAAAAATTATTTTATTTTTGGGAAATAAAATGTATTTATGACATCATCAATAACAACATCATATTTAATAATTGATTTATGAATTTAAATTGAGATTTAATGATTTAATAATTATTATAATTATTCAAATATTTGTTTTAAAATGATCATAAATCATTTTAATTAGTTATATAGTGATAATAAGTCATTTATATTAGTTTTGTAAAGATATGTACTTGATTTGAAAGTGTAAGAAAATCATATCGCTTTATCGATATAATAGCACTTTTTGTAAACAATTGTTTAATATTTATTTATATGGTTTTATAATTCAAATGGGATCATTTTAATTAGTTAAAAATGATAAGAAATTATTTTTCAAATTTTGTTTACGTTTATATGTAATTTTATTTTATAGTAAAAATATGACCGAGAATCGAAATAGGAATTCCTAACGGTTTAACATAGAGAAATTGTGCAACATTATTTATATAACTTGTACACACATATGACATGCACATACATACAATTACATATACATATACATAACAAATAACATATATATATATATATATACATATTTACCATTTACATTTAGATTTACAAATAGTAGAAGTTATAAATATCTAAAATATTTTCACACTTAAAAAGAAAACTTCACTTCACTCTTACACTCATAAACTCACACACATGGAGGCACAAGGAGTAGAAGCTTAGCAATGCGCTAGTGATGGGAAGGGGAGGGTGTGGGCAAGGGCATTTTGGTCCATGCACATTTGGATATTTATTTCCAAAAATTTTCTATAAATACCCATCTACTCTTTCACATTTTGAACACCATTCTTCATCTTCTTCCTCCTCACTTTCAAGCTTTTCAATGAATTCTTGTCTTAGGAAATTAATGAAGAAAAATATTGGAATAAGAAATTAAATTAAATTAGTATATATTTTTTGTCAAATCCACTTTAAAACAAGCTCAAATCACTCCTCTCCACCTTCCAAACTCACGGCCACCACCTCCATCACCATTGATCGAGAACTCCACCTCTTCCTTACTTAGGCCATGGCTTTCCAAAGATCCCGGGCTTGACTCATTAGCTTTGATTCGATTGTAGTGAAGCTATAATTACTTTTCATAATCCCAATATCCAATGAAGGTGAGAAACCCCACATATATATGATATATTAGATGATATAATATGTTTTGCTATGCTTATTTATGTTGCTTTTTTATCATGTTTGAATATGATAATATGGATGTTCAATTCTTGAAATGGTTCACGTTAAATACACGTCGAATGTCACAAAGAAAACCACTTTCCTTTAATTAATGAAATGATGTATATGGCATTGATAAAACCTTTCAAAACAATTTAAAACGATTTAGAAATGTTTTATAAACATTTAAAAGTGTTTTGACAAAGTTTGGAAAATAATGTGAAAATTAAGTTAAAATAAGCGCATTGCGTAACGGCGGTTAACGATTTCACACCGTAAAAGTTTAACTCCATCTATAGGATGGAATCAGAGTCAAAATTCCTAGGAATAAGAATTTTCCAAACTCTTATAATCATAATTTTCAAACAAAAGTAAAAGATGGAGATTTCATTTAGTAGATATTGAAATATGAGCAAAACAAGTTTTCTAAATAATCACGCTTTGGCAGTTCGAAAATCAAAGCAATAAATTCCTTTAACTGGATATTTTTAATTCTTGAAAATATGAAATAAATTCTTTAAATGTACTAAAGTGTTTTAAAAGAGATTTGAGTTATAAAAATGGATTTCTAAATGATAAACAAGTTGTTTTGATCAAATAAGCCTTAAAAGCACTATATGCAACACTTTTTGCAGCGGTTTTTAATAACTTTTGAAATATAGATTTAAACTTAATTAATCTTTCCCAAATCTTTTATAAATGTTTTCAAATAAATAATTAAGTATTTTAAAGATGATTTGGAAGTTTTAAAATTATTTTTAAAGGAGTTTACATAAATGGTTAAAAGAAAAGCTGTTATAAACAAGTTTTCTAAATAATCACCGTAAAAGTTTATGTAACGACCCGTATTGTTGGGTCATCAAATTCGAATATTTAAAATGTAACGACCTGTATTTTTGGGTCATCAAATTCGAATATTTAAAATGTAACGACCCATAATTTAATCACTTTGAACATGAATATTTAATATGTTTTTAAACGATTAAATAATGGATTTTATATCTAGAATTATTAACCCTGCCTAATAAAACAGAATAGTATAATTACTTGCCTAATAAAAAAAATAGTATAATTACTTGCCTAATAAAACAAGAGAGAATTATTAACCTTGCCTAATAAAACAGAATAGTATAATTACTTGCCTAATAAAACAGAACAGTATAATTACTTGCCTAATGAAACAGAATAGCATAATGATTATTATATTCCATGCGAATGGTTGCCATTGGACCAAAATCTGGTCGAATCAGGTTCTACCATGCGGATGGTTGCCGTTGGACCAAAATCTGGTCGAATCAGGTTCTTCCATACGGATGGTTGCAATTAGACCAAAATGTGGTCGAATCAAATTAGGCCATCAAGATGTTTTCTATTGGACCAAAATGTGGTCGAATAAAATTAGGCCATAAGGCTGGTTTCTATTGGACCAAAATCTGGTCGAATCTGGTTAGGCTATAGGAAATGACTAAAGTACCCTTCTCTTCACCTATAAATAGCCAAGTCCATATCTCATTTTAAGGGATTCACAAACTAAAGAAAAGAACTAAAATTCATTATTAGAGGTGAAGTATTCCAAGTCTCCATCAAAGTAAATAGGAAGTGAGTATATTCCCTGTTTTCATAGTTTAGTGAGCATATTCCTTGTTTTCATAGTTTAGTGAGTATATTCCCTGTTTTCATAGTTTAGTGAGTTATTTCTTCCTTCAAGTTTGTTAAAATCATTGCTAAAGGAACTTTAAGTGTTAAGTGTTGTTTGAAAACCCTTCTTGAATGCTTGTTTACTTTGTTTGCTAAAAAATGGTTTTATTTCCTTGTTTGACTATTTGGATGGTTAATTAATTATTTTAAAATTTAGAAGTTAAATACTTAATGGGGTATGCGGAAACGACTAGTACACGTGTTTCGTCTGTGAGATCCAAGGACACTTGGACGAGGGACGGAACATGTCGAAGGGAAAGCCCGGATGCTCCAAAATAAATATCAAATCATTTTAACCCAAGATAAAATAAAAAGTGTTACAAATATTTGATAGATTGAAGCGTTGATTTATCATTTATTGTTGTGTTTATTTTGTCAATTAATTTTTTGGTTGTTTGGATTGCGCTCGACTAGTTTATGAGCACTGATTATTATTTATTGATCGTTGACTTTTCTCAACCAGTTTATGAGAAATTAATTATCCATATGCATGGGTTGGGTAGAAAATAATTGTAGGATAACACCTTGTGATTATTTCACGATTTGACTATAAGGTGTTTAGTAGTAGATTTTGGTACACTTCAAGTTAATGAATTGTTTTGAAAATTGGTTTTCAAGTGGAAACATTATAAGATGTTTTCCTTTAAAAAGAGAAAAAAAGAGATATTTGAAAATAAATATTTCTAAGTGATTTTCTATAAAGAATGATTTTGTAAAAGTGTTTTAATGGAAAGAATTTCGAGGACTAAAGCCAATGGTTTTAAGATGATTTTTAAAAGGATTTAGAAGTAGAAATTATTATAGATTTGAAAGTACTTGTGAATATTAGTGTGAAATGATTTATCGCTTCGGGATATAAAATGATTTGTTATGATTCGGGTAACCCGTAACTAAAAAGTGGGCATGTGTTTTTGGTATAGTCCGCTCTTGGAATAGAGGGATATACTTATTTATCGATTGTATCAAGGCTGGGACCCAGTTGCCTTGTTATTGGGAGAAACCTCCCGATCTATTTGCATATGGTTTGATATGTTTTTAATACAGTAATTGGGATTTCCAAATATACTTTTCAAAAGTGATTTGATTTAAGATCCCGAGGTAAAGTATAATTTGAATATAAAAGATATATATATTTCAAAAGTTTTGAATTAAGAATTTGGGAATAAAGTCCAAAGGTATAATTTCTGTAAAGTTAATTAGATTGTAAAAAATCTAAAATTAAAGATTAAGCCTAAGTGGGTAGTTTTGGAATTGCATGTTGTTTGTTGCATCGTAGGCTCCATGAGTCCTATTTGCGGTAGGAGAACTACGTTGGCTTGATCCTGTATCTAATTGGGTATCCAATTAGATAGGGGTACGTAGGCAGTCACAAGTGGTAGTGATGCAGCCCCAATAATAACATAACATTTTATGTTTGTTGTTTGTCATATATCATGTATTGGTGTATCTTTCATGCTTACTATTTTATTCCGCATTTACATTGTTTATTGAGTTTGCAGGTAATGATATTGTTGTTTCTCATCAGAGTTGCACAGAGGTAGATTTACAGTTTGTTTGTAGTATTTGATTTTGGGTTTGTATTAAAGCACACTAGTAGATTAAATTGATTACTTTGATAACTTGTTAAATTTAAAGTTGTATCCTATACATTTAGTAGTGTTGGATATTTATCAAATATGGTGTAATAAGTTGGTAGTTTTCATTCGTAGTTTTAGAACGGACGGGTCTTTCGCAGATTTTGACTGATCCGAAAACCCGGGTCGTCACAGTCGGTATCAAATGTAATGACCCATATTTTTGGGTCATCAAATTCGAATATTTAAAATGTAACGACCCGTATTTTTGGGTCATCAAATTCAAATATTTAAAATATAACGACCCATAATTTAATCACTTTGAACATGAATATTTAATATGTTTTTAAACGATTAAATAATGGATTTTATATCTAGAATTATTAACCCTGCCTAATAAAACAGAATAGTATAATTACTTGCCTAATAAAAAAATAGTATAATTACTTGCCTAATAAAACAAGAGAGAATTATTAACCTTGCCTAATAAAACAGAATAGTATAATTACTTGCCTAATAAAACAGAACAGTATAATTACTTGCCTAATGAAACAGAATAGCATAATGATTATTATATTCCATGCGAATGGTTGCCATTGGACCAAAATCTGGTCGAATCAGGTTCTACCATGCGGATGGTTGCCGTTGGACCAAAATCTGGTCGAATCAGGTTCTTCCATACGGATGGTTGCAATTAGACCAAAATGTGGTCGAATCAAATTAGGCCATCAAGATGTTTTCTATTGGACCAAAATGTGGTCGAATAAAATTAGGCCATAAGGCTGGTTTCTATTGGACCAAAATCTGGTCGAATCTGGTTAGGCTATAGGAAATGACTAAAGTACCCTTCTCTTCACCTATAAATAGCCAAGTCCATATCTCATTTTAAGGGATTCACAAACTAAAGAAAAGAACTAAAATTCATTATTAGAGGTGAAGTATTCCAAGTCTCCATCAAAGCAAATAGGAAGTGAGTATATTCCCAATTTTCATAGTTTAGTGAGCATATTCCTTGTTTTCATAGTTTAGTGAGTATATTCCCTGTTTTCATAGTTTAGTGAGTTATTTCTTCCTTTAAGTTTGTTAAAATCATTGCTAAAGGAACTTTAAGTGTTAAGTGTTGTTTGAAAACCCTTGTTGAATGCTTGTTTACTTTGTTTGCTAAAAAATGGTTTTATTTCCTTGTTTGACTATTTGGATGGTTAATTAATTATTTTAAAATTTAGAAGTTAAATACTTAATGGGGTATGCGAAAACGACTAGTACACGTGTTTCGTCTGTGAGATCCAAGGACACTTGGACGAGGGACGGAACATGTCGAAGGGAAAGCCCGGATGCTCCAAAATAAATATCAAATCATTTTAACCCAAGATAAAATAAAACGTGTTACAAATATTTGATAGATTGAAGCGTTGATTTATCATTTATTGTTGTGTTTATTTTGTCAATTAATTGTTTGGTTGTTTGGATTTCGCTCGACCAGTTTATGAGCACTGATTATTATTTATTGATCGTTGACTTTTCTCAACCAGTTTATGAGAAATTAATTATCCATATGCATGGGCTGGATAGAAAATAATTGTAGGATAACACCTTGTGATTATTTTACGATTTGACAATAAGGTGTTTAGCAGTAGATTTTGGTACACTTCAAGTTAATGAATTGTTTTGAAAATTGGTTTTCAAGTGGAAACATTATGAGATGTTTTCCTTTAAAAAGAGAAAAAAAGAGATATTTGAAAATAAATATTTCTAAGTGATTTTCTATAAATAATGATTTTGTAAAAGTGTTTTAATGGAAAGAATTACGAGGACTAAAGCCAATGGTTTTAAGATGATTTTTGAAAGGATTTGGAAGTAGAAATTATTATAGATTTGAAAGTACTTGTGAATATTAGTGTGAAATGATTTATTGCTTTGGGATATAAAATGATTTGTTATGATTCGGGTAACCCGTAAATAAAAAGTGGGAATGTGTTTTTGGTATAGTCCGCTCTTGGAATAGAGGGATATACTTATTTATCGATTGTATTAAGGCTGGGACCCAGTTGCCTTGTTATTGGGAGAAACCTCCCGATCTGGTTGCATATGGTTTGATATGTTTTTATTACAGTATTTGGGATTTCCAAATATACTTTTCAAAAGTGATTTGATTTAAGATCCCAAGGTAAAGTATAATTTGAATATAAAAGATATATATTTCAAAAGTTTTGATTTAAGAATTTGGGAATAAAGTCCAAAGGTATAATTTCCGTAAAGTTAATTAGATTGTAAAAATCTAAAATTGAAGATTAAGCCTAAGTGGGTAGTTTTGGAATTGCATGTTGTTTGTTGCATCGTAGGCTCCATGAGTCCTATTTGCGGTAGGAGAACTACGTTGGCTTGATCCTGTATCTAATTGGGTACCCAATTAGATAGGGGTACGTAGGCAGTCACAAGTGGTAGTGATGCAGCCCCAATAATAACATAACATTTTATGTTTGTTGTTTGTCATATATCATGTATTGGTGTATCTTTCATGCTTACTATTTTATTCCGCATTTACATTGTTTATTGAGTTTGCAGGTAATGATATTGTTGTTTCTCATCAGAGTTGCACAGCGGTAGATTTACAGTTTGTTTGTAGTATTTGATTTTGGGTTTGTATTAAAGCACACTAGTAGATTAAATTGATTACTTTGATAACTTGTAAAATTGAAAGTTGTATCCTATACATTTAGTAGTGTTGGATATTAATCAAATATGGTGTAATAAGTTGGTAGTTTTCATTCGGAGTTTTAGAACGGACGGGTCTTTCGGCGATTTTGACTGGTCCGAAAACCCGGGTCGTCACAGTTTAACTCCATCTATAGGATGGAATCAGAGTCAAAATTCCTAGGAATAAGAATTTTCCAAACTCTTATAATCATAATTTTCAAACAAAAGTAAAAGATCGAGATTTCATTTAGTAGATATTGAAATATGAGCAAAACAAGTTTTCTAAATAATCACGCTTTGGCAGTTCGAAAATCAGAGCAATAAATTCCTTTAACTGTATATTTTTAATTCTTGAAAATATGAAATAAATTCTATAAATGTACTAAAGTGTTTTAAAAGAGATTTGAGTTATAAAAATAAATTTCTAAATGATAAACAAGTTGTTTTGATCAAATAAGCCTTAAAAGCACTATATGCAACACTTTTTGCAACGATTTTTAATAACTTTTGAAATATAGATTTAAACTTGATTTATCTTTCCCAAATCTTTTATAAATGATTTCAAATAAATAATTAAGAATTTTAAAGATGATTTGGAAGTTTTAAAATTATTTTTAAAGGAGTTTACATAAATGGTTAAAAGAAAAGCTGTTATAAATAAATAATTTAATCTTGGCTCTAAAAGCCGATGAGTAGACTATATTTTTCAATTCGTGTGTCTAGATGAAGGGTGCATAAACTAAGAAGATGTTTAGGAGCAACCAGTGCCCTGGCTCACCTGGTCTTTTTACTAGACGAATAACAAATAAGGTCGAAATGTCGGAAACGAGGTAAGTATAAAAGATTCAAATTTAAAATTTTAATACTACTTGGATTGTGTAGAAATATTCTTCTTATACTTGGTATTAAATTTCGAGGAGGGAACCTGTACTATCCATGTGAATTTAAATGGTGATTCCATTGTAATTTGATGGATAATAAAGGTTGAATATGGAAATTGATATCGAGTAGAATTAGTATAATTTCTATCGACCCTTTTACTCAATAAGGTTTTGCAATGTGATTTACGAGAGATGATTTTGATTTAGTATTTACAAAGTTAAAGAAAGGAATAATGATTTCGTATATACTGGAAAAAAATATGGTTCAAAGATTTATATCTCTAAATGAGATATTTTATTTGATAAAAGATATTGATAAATGAAATGATAATTACCCTCAAACTTATCATTTTTTATCGATGATTGGTTCAAAGGACCGAATTTGGGTGATTCCTATCCGAAAACCACTTCGAACCAATATACGCGTTCGAAGTGAAGAAATGGAATGATAATAAATTAGAAGATGGAATATAGGACTGCTTGCCACTGACCCTCAAGGGAAATTTCCTATATCATATATATATGGCAGTAGTATCTTCATTTAATCTTTGATGCAAGGGTTGCTCGCTACTAATCCTAGGGGTGATTCCCGACAGGATGTAGTAGGAGAGTTCCTTTAGTTTGTCCTATTTCTGGACAACTTGTATGGACAAATGTCTGACATTACATTTCTAAAATGCACATACATTGATTTTTACAAACGTACATCTATTTGGTGGTGTAGGAGGTAACTTTCCTAGACTTAACACCCTTCTTTGAGACGTACGAAATTAGAGGTTGTACATTTGTGGAAATCAACAGTGTGTGATGAAATTGGCAATGTGGCATTCAAGTGAAATGTGTGCTATGAGAAAGGTAATCGTTATCTCGAGCCTCATCACCCGAGATTGACAAAAAAGGGTAGATGCGGTAGGGCTATGTGGGTCGCACCCATTAGGATATGGTCATCACCTTTCTAGATTACCCTCTATATATCGGGTATGTTGTGTATGCTACGAGAGCTCTCGGATAAGTCGGGAACGACTGGGGTGATATCATATTCGGTACTATCTACGGTAAAGGTAGGCCGGTTCTGTGTTGGAAGAGGGCCATGTGTTGGTGCCTCGATGCATTTTTCTAGATATGTATTGTCGGGAGGCAATCCCTTACCTTATCATTGTATGGAATCCATTCTCCAATATGAGCCTTACATTTTTAGTTGTCAACCTATTATGCTATCGAAATTGAAAAATGTAACAATTCCGGCTATGATTAATATGTTATTTGGAAGGATTTTCAAAGAATGTCATTAAAGATAATATCCCTGATTTTGCATAGCCAATGTTTTGGTTATCATGAGGTAAAAATCGGTTCTGTGTTTATGTGCGATGTGATCCTATGAGATACCCTTCATTTTCCAATACCTGTATTTTTGAGTTTCTCACACCATCCCCATGACTGACCCATAGTTTATTTTCTTTTCCCTTAAACTTTGGGTGCCCTTTTTTTTCAAGCAGTAAGTAGTCCAGTTTAACTTGGAGCATTGTGATGGAGCTTGAAGTCTGGAGTTGCAGATGTTCTTGTAGATAGTTCTTCATTTCCATTTATGCTGCATTAGTTTACTGATTGTATTCAGCATTTATAAGGACAGAGATTTATAACTGTCTAGACTAATTTATAGGATAGACTCTGATAAATGTATTTAAAATTTCCAGTGTAAAGATCATACATATTGAAATAATATATGTTATTCCATTCGTGTAAGATTATGTTATTTCTTTATATTATTTTTACCCTTTACTATCTATCCTTTCGGCACTTGCTTTTGAGGCATGTGAATACCGAGGATGTATTAGTGTCGATTTCTACAGGTCGGAAGGCTCGATTGTCACAAATCCTTTTCATATAAGCGATACCATTTACGGAAGTTAAATTTCTTGTCCTTTCCGTAATTGGATCAAACTTTTAAAACTCAAACTTGTGCTTGGTTTTCACATCACAAATATTTGTAAAACACTTTAAAAATACTCCTGAAAATATTCTTTTTAAAGCGCAAGTTATAGTTCTAAGTGTATTAAAAAGAAGGGTAAAAGACAAACGTCATTAAACATTGTTTACTATAAACCCAAAACAATTTACACTTAGTTTTATTTTTGAAAACAATTCCTTTCTAAAGATTTTTCTCATTTATAAACAATCATTTATAAATTTCAAACAACATTATTATCCCGAAAGATAATCAATCAATTAAAATGCTTTTTATAAATTTAAACAATTATTAATCATCCTTAAAAATAATTGATATAATTCTTTTATAAGTTTAAAGCCACATTAATTATCCAAAGAGACGATTAATCAACTTATAACTCCTTTAATAAATCCATTAATTAACTTTAAACACCTTCATTAAATCAGTTAATCAACTTTAATCACTTCCATTAAATCGGTAAATTAATTTTAAATACCTTTATTAAATCAGCTAATTAACTTTAAACATCATTTATTAAAATGATTGATTAATCTTAAACATCATTATTAAAAATGATTAATTAAATTTAAACATCATTATTTAAATTGAATAATTAGTTTTAAACATCATTATTAAAATGATTAATTAATTTTAAACATCATTATTAAAAATGATTAATTAAATTAATAATTTATTTTATTAATTTAAAACAACATGAATTATTCTGAAAGATAATTAATTAAATTTATTACCTTTTATAAATGTAAAACAACATTAAATATTTGAAAGATAATTAATCGAATTTATAACTTCTTTTATACATTTAATCAATACTTATCCTTTATATTCAACATTCCCAAAATATTTGAAAATATAGGTTAAATAACCATCAAAGTACAAAAACACGACCAAATATTTAATTTGTAAAACTACAAGCTCAAGTTCAATACATAACAAGCATTTAAGGGGATGATATTTCATAAGTGACGGTACAGCGATAACCGCTGCAAGACACTTGCACAATCGAATAGTATGTCATATTCGTTACAAAAGTGCACTGTAAATCACACATATGTATGTGTATTTTAAAATGTTCCGTGGTGACCTATTCGCTACATACACTCTGACTTTCCTTTAGATTTTGTCCCCTGCAATGGTTATTTATGTCGTCCGCTTGTTGTGCGGGAATTTAAAATCCAAACAAACAACCATATAATAATATAAACTATTGTCCAAACATTCAACAATAATTTATAGCAACATAGGTATCATATAGTTTATTTAAAGGTGAGTAAACTCATAGGAATTCCAACGGACGCTTTCGCATTCCAGTTTGGTCTAAAATCGAATGATTTCGATTTAGCCTAAAATTACACTTGCTCCTAATTTGACAAAAATAGTTCCAACGCGTAGCTAACGGTCCTACGAGTCCAAAGCAACTGACCGCGTCCTAATCCGACTTCGTATGATCATGATATTAGGTTTTTAAGTTTTGAGATTAAAAAAATTTATTAATCACTTAAATAATGTAAAGATCCTGAACTCGGCCTTCGAAAATCGGCACCCGTACTTCACTTGTACTCAAATGCCGCAGATTCAAACGTCGAATCTGGCTCTCTAGAGCTTATAACACAGTAAGTATAACAACACAGCGGAAGACAGAAATGAATGATATCATATATAACTCCAACGAATACAATATCCAAAATGATATACAACAATGATATCTATATGATACAACAATATCAGAGATAAATAATGATACAGTGGAAAACAGAACTGATAACTCCAAACGATCCTCAAAAGAGAATGAGTCCAACATCAGCTCGAACCACCATCACGTTGCACCAAGATAAGCAACGTCAGTCGTGATCTCCAAAAACTGAACTAGCTCCCGATAATCTACTAAACCTGACTATCTGAAAAACCCAACTCTAGACTGCCCGTGTGGAAAATTGTGGGCACCCAGAGTTTAGGAAGGGAACGATAAACTCCGAGTCAGTCATGGGACTGGTATGAGTAACAAAAACAGTTTATCTTTAAAACAAACAACAAAAGAATTTTAAACATTGAAATCCGCAATGCTTTTGGAAAATGAAACTACCATAAGTCCTCCCGCCACACACACAATGCAAACGCAGAATTGGAGGAGATTTCTCCTTATGATAGTCAAACATGCTTACTAAGCAAGAAAAATTCTTTTGATATTATTACTAGTGCATAGTGTAGAAAACCATTTCAAAAGTATAATATTAATCTTAGCCAGCATAGCCATTTCGCACTTATGCCTGCTATAGCTACTATGTTCAATAGCAGGTTACCGCCACATTCCATAGCAGGTTATACAACTAAAACCGTACAGGGCTCGTATTGTTTCTTTGGATTTTCCAACAAATGGTCAGGCTAAGGAACTTCCTACGCCACATGGGAACGCCTCTGGAGGGATGCCCCGAGAACCACCTGGCTCTCTACCAACACAAGGCCGGTTACCCCTTTCCCGGGTAGTAAACCTGAGATATTCCATCCACGGTCGTTTGCGACCTTTATCCAAGGCGCCTCGCTCACACAGCAACAATCACACAGTAAATGAGATTGGAGCAACCACACAGGTAAATATCTGGGCTCCATACCATGATACCACGCTTTTCCAGAAGGAATGGACATACCCTAGGGGAGCTACCCCTGAAACCTTGCCGCATCTTTCCTGTTTCGACCATTTTCGGTTTGTGAGGTCCGATGAGGTCTCGTCCACAAAGCTACGCTTTTTCACAAAGCCATGATTTGATCAACAAATGATAATCAAATGATCAGCACACAGCAGCACTCAGCATGCCACACTACCAAATTGGGAGTATATCACTGATAACCTTCAACTACATAACCTCTAAGCTCGTACGTCTCAGAGAAGGGTGTTAAGCTAAGAGAATAAATCTCTGCCACTAAACAGAAATGTATTTGAAAGAAATCAGCTTTATATCTCAAAGTGTAATGTCAGACATACAACCATACAAGTCTGTTCCGGGTTCGAACAGAACCGAATGCACTTCCGAAGAAGCCCTTGCAATCCGGGTATTCACAATCCCGATCGGATTTCCCATCACTTAGGAAATCTCTATACCAGCGCGACTCAGTGCAGAGACAATCGATAGGTTATCCTATCGTTCTCGCAAATACCCGGTCTTCAACACCGGTCTTCAAATGCAATCCATATACGACGTATCACTATTCGGAATGGGTTATATGACACAAAGTCCTCTCCCGGCTAAACCGAATAGTGAGCACAATATTTAAAAACATATGGGTAATGGAATTTCAGTTAAGTCACAACTTATTACCCAAGCTTCTCTTTCAAATGGTTTAAACACATTACCATTTTTTATCTTTTACAAAAAGATTCATTTCACAAAGTTCACCCAGTTTCACAAAGATCCATTCCTAGATTTTCCAAAGCAATTTCCATTTCAATTGGATTAACTCATTAAATCTTTAAAACAAAGATTTAACTGATAGCTTTCAAAACAATTCCATTTCGAATGGTTTAAACAAATCACCATTTTAAATCTGTTAAAAATAAAAAGATTCAATTCACAAAGTTCACCCAGTTTCACAAAGATCTATTCATAGCTTGGGAAACCATTTTCAATTCAAACTTGAAATTCCTTTAATTTAAATTGGAATTTCATTTCTTATATGAAAGCTTCTATTATTTGAAAACCAACAGTTTTATTTTGGAAAAATCCGATTCATTTCTACAAGTTAAAGTCCTTGGGTTAAATTCAAATTCTCAAAACCATACCTTTAAAATGGTTTAAATTCATATAAACACATTTATGACATCTTTAACCATAATTTCCAAACATGGAATTCAATTCCAAGTTTTGAATTCAAATTCAAATTAAATTATTTAAATTGGAAACTTTACCAAGTTATTCAAAATAACTTTTATCTTAAAAAACTCCTTTTCAAAGTTATTAAAATTTCAATTTCAAAAATATTAAATTTAAATCATCTGTGACTTAACCGATTTCCTCGTGAAATCCATATTTGTGTGTGTAAAAGTGTGGTCCAAGGGTTTTAACACAGTAGTGCAACAACATTCAATCATCACAGATTCAATCATATCAATATCGATAAGCGATATAATCCTATAACGCTTATCTATATACACAGAATCATAGATAAATAATATAAATGCATTATAAATAAATGAATTACATTCATCACAGCTTGAATTAAAACAATTCTAATCACAAAGCATCACACAACAGAGATGACAAAACAATTCACAGCATTCAATAGAATACAATCATCCATAAGTGAAACCAATTAAGATATCTGATTGATCTAAACTAGATCATTTGCCTATGGTCATTAATTAATTACAAACATTTAATTAATTATTCTTTAATTAATCATCACTTACCCTTTATTAATTATACTCAAATTATATTAAGAAATTATCCTTAATTAATTACACAAATTAATCATTCTTAACCAATTACAGTAATTAACCTTTAATTAAAATTAATTACATTAATCCTTAATTAATTACATTAATTAATTAACCTTAATTAATTATCCATTAATTAATCACATTAATAAATTATCCTTTGGTTATTAATTAATTACCTTTAGTTATTAATTAATTAATTAATC
Organism: Allium fistulosum; assembly: GCA_030737815.1. Classification (NCBI taxonomy): domain Eukaryota; kingdom Viridiplantae; phylum Streptophyta; class Magnoliopsida; order Asparagales; family Amaryllidaceae; genus Allium; species Allium fistulosum. Next base: position 405,985,358 of record CM060904.1, on the reverse strand, counting down.
TTTAATTACTTTCATTAATAAATCTTTAATTATTAATCATTAATTTATTAATGATCCTTTAATTACCTTTATTAATTAATCCTTAATCACCAAACCTTAATTAAATAAAAGAATAAGTCATTTATCTTAATTAACTTCTTAATTATCATTTAAAATCTTATTTAAATAAATCTTGAAATTAATTATCATTAGCTTATTAACTTAAGACCTTAAGTTTATTAAATGATAAAAACAATACATCTTCTTAATTACTACTCAATTATATTATTAATCAAGTTAAATAAACTTTAAGAATTAGTTAAATAAAATATACTACTTTTAACTAACAAAGTATTTAAATAACATCATTATTTAAAAGGAATAGTTTTAAGAAATTAGTTTTAAATCTTACTTGATAACACCTTATTTTTACTCGAGACAACCCAGGGTTTACTCGTGCTCAAACCCGAGCGTCCACCCTTCTTCTCTTTTTTTTCTCTTTAACTTTGCTTAAATTTTTAAACAGTTATAAGCTGGATAACTCTCGCGTACAACACGAATACGAACCCGAGACCAACCCAATATTTCCCGAGTTCCCCTTGAGACCAATCCGAGACAATCCTCCTCATCTTCTCGAATACAAACGCTGACACACCAAGAACCTCGTGCACATGCACCGATAAACGGCGACGCTCCGGCCACCAAAACCACCGCCGACAAGTCAACACCGACCTACCCTTTCGATCCCGAACATCCAACCTCCAAATCGATCGCGAAATCAACATTCGACTAGATTGAACCCACAAGAATAAAACCCATCGACCCAGAAACACCTCGTTCTAACGCCTCCGACCAACAGAAGTCATGAAACTCCTCCCATAGCTTGACCACGAATCCATGTTCCGCTCCCCCACGACCCGTCTCCTCCGATGCCCTGTCGTCGACACAGTAGCCTATTTCCCAACCTCGATCAAAACTGAGCTACAACCCTACTTTGATCAATCTCTGACACCACGGTCATCTTAAAAATGACCCACCATTTTTCCCTAGGTCATCATCCCCTAAGCCCTCTTTGACAGCAACCCCGAGTTCCAGTTCATCACCGATCGCCGATGATTGACCAAACCCCCAAAATCGAACATCCCATGCTATATCAACAATTACTACACAAAAAATCAGGATTTTAACGCCTAAACTCATGATTTACAACTACAAACCTGATTAAGTATTCCAAACATGAAATTGTATTCATTAAATTTTGACCTGTATCTGATCATCACAGTATTTTCTTATTTTTGAATTAATTATTAAACTAAAATTCCTGAAGTCTTTATTAGAGTTGATACCATACTGTTATCATCATATTTCATTCAAGGATCCAAGCTCAAAATTATTTGTATTTGGAGATATGAATTTTCTTAGTGGATCAGAGACTGTAAAACAACAGAAATATGTATGTATATATATCTACACAGACATACATATATAAACCTCAACATATATACCTGAAATCATACCTAAACAACCATGCACAAATCATTCCATCATTACATCTACAACTTCAGGTTAAAGCAGATTTAACTTTTATAAAAAATAGTTTACTCACAGGCATTTCAAATATCAAGGAAAACTGGGTGGAATTTCTCACAAACAACTAAGTTTCAGAGATAAGCAGGCAACAAAACGATATATTTAAACCATTTAGATGGTGGAGTTACTCACCTTAAACACTCTGATTCCTGAAGTTTTCAGTTTGAAAGTTGAAGTCTTTTAAGTTGAAGTTGAAATCTGGTTTGAAATTGCTAACTGGAACTTCACTTGATCTCAGATTTGCATGGGTTGTTTTGATCTTTTATTGAGATGTTATAAGTTGATGTTTGTTTAATTATAAGATGACAATACTTCAGATTTTTCTCAATTATAATGGTGGATGAATACTGGAACGAGAAATGATATTGTTGAAAATGGTAAGTATTATTTTTCAGCTGAAATGAAATGTTGTACAAGTGTTTATATTTTGTACAAAAATTGAACAGGGATATTTTTCAATTGGAGGCTGCATTTATTACCTTGTACCATATTTATATTGAGGGAATTAGGGAAAAGGACAAACTTTGATAAAAAATTAGTCTAAAGGACATCAAGTTTTATTTTTTGGTTGAAGGACAAACTTTGAAAAAAATTAGGTTGAAGGACAATGCTAGTTCTAACTAGCATTATATTCAGTTTTTACACTATACAAAATGCTAGATAGACTAGCATTATATTCAGTTTTTACACTATACAAAATGCTAGATGGATTAGCATTGTCCTTCAGCCTAATTTTTTTCAAAGTTTTTCCTTCAGTCCAAAGATGAAACTTGATGTCCTTCAGCCTTAATTATTTTCAAAGTTTGTCCTTATGCCTATTTTCCACATTTATATTCATATATTTTTTCTTTTTCTTCATTTCGGCTGTTACAAATATATGAGATAATTGTTGTGGCTTCCTTTACAAGCTTTTTATACATGTATATGTTTCTTTACTTTATATTGTGTAGGTGATATAATTTGTTTTGTACAAATACCAGAGATTGTTTCATCTTTTGGTGGCTGATGTCTTAATTTTCATTTCTTTTTATATTATACATTTGAGTACATATCTTCTCTGGCAAACTCAAGATTTTATATTTTCTTTTATCTTCAAGTCTGGTTTCATACTTGTAAATATATAATGTTATCTTTGTTTTGTCTTCATTCTTGTCTTTTTACATATTTGAATGTAAGTTGTTTTCTTCATTTGCAAGGTCCAAGAGATTCACATTTCCTTTTTGACTTGTCTTTTATTTATTTCTATTTCTATTTTTATTTCTAGCTCAAATATTTATTATTACTTTTATTTATTGTCTTGTATTTATTTTATATATTAACCATCAATTCTAAATTTAAATTATTTATTTATTTTCTTTCTTGTGTCGAAGTCTATAATTTTTTAGATTTTATATTTAAACCGTTTAATTAAGATTTAAATTCAAATCAAATATGTATATGTATATATATATATAATTTCAAATTTACTCATATATGCCCATATACATATATATTCACATATATACATATATACAATATTTTAAATTTAAATGATTTATACATAATTTATTTGAATACGGGGAAACTCGCATCAATTTATCAATTAATTTTACAATTTTAATTCAAAAATTTAATTAATTATCAATTTAAATACATATAAAATCCGGGATCGTTACAAATAATTAGTTAATCCTTAAATTACTGAAATAAAGTTCATCTCCCTCAAAATTAGATGCGTGCATAAGTACACACATGTACACCATGAAACCCAATAAGCGATAACTTCCATCCATGATTCCTCCACCATCTTTCAACAAAACCAACCGCTGCTTCCTCTGACAAACTCCTCATCGCGTGAGCTTCACCCCGATCAGCACCAAAATCCATCCGTACTTCCCTATAAAAAAGCAACATGCTGCCTAGGTCACGATGCACCATATATCACGATTCGTGACTCAAAACCACACCACCCCAGAACGACACCTCAGCCAACTCTTGCCTCAACTAGACCAATGTCGCCCACCATTCAAGCTAATGTTGCCTAAATCGAATGTCATGCCAAACCTTAGCTCACTGACAAAATATGGAATAACTAAAATCTATGCCGCACTCTCCACTAAGCATATGAATTTGTAGATCTACTCGATATGGTCACAAAGAACTTGGTTTTGTATTTTTTTCATCAATTAAATTCCTTGATTTTGATTTTAGAAGTTGTGGCCATTTTTTTGTCAGTTGGAAAATAAAAATGAGAAAAGGAGGAGGGAAACCAAAAATGAAAAATATGCTGAGGTGTTTTATTCTATTATTTAATTTTAAAAACAAGGTCAATTCCTTATTCTACAAGTTAAACCAAAACTTTAAGCAAACAAAGATTCTCAAGTTAAGCAAACATTCCAAGCAAGCCATTATATCAAGTCATTTTCAAAACTTTGAATCTAGATTTTGATTTAATTTATAAGTGTTTTGAAAATAAGGTTTTGCAGTATCCCACTATACAATATTCCATTCGTGAATGACAAATATAATAATACGATCATGCACCATAATGCAACACTTGTGAGAAATGCGGATTATGGATCTTAAGGCTAGAATTAACACTAGAGGGGGTGAATAGTGTTTTAAGGAATTACTAATTCTTTTTGAGTTTATATTAATTTGAACACAAATGTATGCAATATTTAGACACAGATATGATCACAGAATCAAACACAGAAGCAGATATAAAGTAAAAGCAATAAAGGAAAGAAAACACCGGATTTTATACTAGTTCGGAGTTACCCTACATCTAGTCCCACACCATAAGTACGGATTTCCTTTCAAAATCAATTCTTACAATTACACCCTCGATTTCAAGGCCATGAGGTACACCACTCCAGATTCACAATCCTCTGGGTAGAGATACTTGATTTTACGGGCAACAAGTTCACCTGATTGATTTTCCAAGCTACAATCACACCTTTTCTCGCTCGATTGAATACAAAGAAGTCTATAACTCTGAATAGCATTGAGATCTTGTTGAGATAGTGATAGAGAATCAAACCAGAGATGATCTAGTAAGATTCAATGGTGATTTCGGCAGAGTAATGGTAAAAATTATATAAAGAAATGTGGAAGAAGAAGAGGAGTGAAATCAGAGAAAAATATGATTGTAAATTCTTTTAAAACAGCCCCTATTTATAGTAGAACAACAACCATGTCCATTCATGAAAGGATATGACGAATAGACACTTCCTTTGAAATTCAAACTTTTGAAATAAACTGTCACCTTGTCGACAAGGGGTCCATGGGGTTGTCGACAAGCGTAAGTTATTTTTGGTAATTTGTTTTTCTTTGAAAATAACTTCTATCTTGTATTAAAACTATTTTAAAACTTTATAAATATACTTAACTATAGTTAAAATACATAAATAAGTATAGAGAATAATATTTTGGTATATATAAAATTTTACTATAATTTTATATTTAAATCTAAGTATAAATATTAAAAGTTTAAATATATTATAAATAAAAGATAGTTTAAAACCAAGGATAATTTGATATTGAAAATAAAGATTATTTTAAGGCTAAAAGTATTTTAAAAACATGATAGATGTTTTTGTTTTAAAAAGGAAGATTTTGAAATCATTTTGAAAACAAGATATAATTTTGTAAAACATTTGAATAAAAGTTAGTGGATACAAAACAATGTTCCAATACATTTTTCGTAGGTTCCATCCTACTTAGGGTTCCATCCCTTTAACGGGCTCGAAGTGGATTCCATTCCACGAATAAATTGGATTTTAAGATGTCAGTGCTTTTCTAGGAGTTTTAACAAAATTCCTTACTAAATTACTTATCTTGAAATCTTGAACTCTTGATAATCTTGATACTCATGAGTCTTGAATCTTGATATCTTCAATCTTGAGTTCATCGGTTCTTGAATCTCTATACTGTACAGTCTTCATTCTTTGGTACCTGTATATATATCCTACATATACATATATATCTAAACAATAATGTTAGTATTTATATTTTATAATCTTATTATAAGGTTGTTGTCATCAAAACCAACTTCTTAGGGACTAACAACACTATCAAAAATCAGCAATAAAATACACATATTAAAATATCATGTGAAATTCCAAAAATACCATCGTTTGTCATAAAATAGGTCAAACGATAATTTAAATGTTTTCCAAATTAAAAATTACGGAAAAATTCTATAAACTAAATTAATAATAATACCGTAAATCAAGTTGTTTTATTAACAAATTATTTTCTTATTATTTATTTAAACTATTTATTACTGTAAACAAATTTACAAAAGAAGTTCACCATTATTATTTATTAATTAAAAGAGTTAAATAAGGCTATTAAATCCATTTAATTAATATATAATTCACAATTCAAAGTATTATAATATATTTGAATTCAAGTTATTCAAATCACTATATTTGAATTAAAGTTATTAAACTTTAAAAAAACAATTATTTAAATATTTAAAATAAATTAATATTAACAATTAAAACGATAAAATTTCAGGATGTTACATTGTTTCTTCATACCAGTGAATCTCAACCATTCATAGTAAGTGCATTGGCTGATAGTTTAGCTTTAAAACCTAAGATAGTCCATGAATCCATTTCATTATTGAATCCTTGGAGGGGGGCTCATCTATCTATGATATGCCATGATTTAAAGTTGGTCATACATAGTGCGGAGTTCTTTCGTAACACATATGTAGTGAACTTTTAGGGTATGGATTAATTTTGGGAATGGACCAAATGTCTCAGTATTAGGTAATATTAAATAGTGATAGAAGAGTGGTTTGATTGAGAAGTGATGAAGGGCAAGACTTAATTTTATGTTACGAGCCATATTTCCTTTATGAAAATCTAATTCTATTCTCTTGGCCTATCACAGGATGATCGGTCGTTTATCCCCATAATGAAAATATTTCCATAGGTTTTTGATGAATTTTCCATTCTTTCACATAGAAGAGAAATTAAGTTTAGGATCAATCACAAGAAAGATGTTAGACAGGTAGTGGTGCCTCTTAAGTATATGGTTTCGAAGGAGATAAGAGAGCTGGATAAGCAAGTTTCAGAATTATTGCATAAAAGATTTATTAGGAGAAGCACTTCAAAGTGAGGAGCACTTGTCAATTTTGCCACTAAGCAGATGGTTCCCTTAGTTGTGCATCAACTACCAAGAATTAAATAAGTTGTGGAGGAAAAACCACAATCCCTTGCCTTGCATTGACGATCTTTTCGATCAACTTTTTGGGGAAAAAGTTTTATCTTAACTTAACATGGCTACAGGATTTCATTAATTGAGAGTGGCCGAAGATTGTATCCCAAAGACCACATTTTCCACACCAGACATATTATTTGAGTGGGTAGTCATGTCGTTCGGGCTGACTAATGCTCCAATGTATTTTGTTAACTTGATGAGTAGAGTATTTTAAGAATAGTTGAATAAGTTTGTAGTTGTGTTCATGAAAGATGTGCTTATATATTCCATAACTGAGGACGATTGGATGTTTTGAGGACGAACCAATTAAAAACGAAATTCTCAAATTTTCATTTCTGGAGTAAGAAGGTTTGTTTCCTTGGGCATGTAGTATATGTAGATGGTTTAACATTAGACTCAAGGAAAGTAGCAACTGTTAAGGATTGGAATATGCTAAGGAATGACTAGAGGTCCATAGCTTTTTGGTATTGGTGGGATTTTATAGGAAGTTTATTAAAGACTTTGCAAAGGTTTCGGCACCCCTTACTCACCTAACTAAGAAGAACTGGATTTATACTTGGAGTTCAGAGTATGAAGCCATATTTGATAAATTAAAGGAGTTATTGACGAGTGCTCCTTTTGAATATTCATGATGGTACCAAGCCTTTCACCGTGTATACTGATGCATGCAATACTTGTCTTATTGATGTTCTTATGCAAGAAGGGAAGGTGGCGGCTTATGCGAGCCGACATCATAAGATTTTTAAGAAAGATTACCCAACACACAACCATGAGCTTGCTGCTATAGTGTTCGCATTCTTAGGGCAGTGTTTGTTAGGTGAATGATACAAGCTATTTATGAATCACAAGTCCCCTAAGTACCTTTTCTACCCAAAAAATTGAATCTAAGACAACAACATTGGATGGAGTTCTTATCATCATATGACTTTGAGATTGCTTATCCTCTAAGGAAGGAAAATGTTGTTACCGATGCTTTTAGTAAGAGGCACACTGAGTTGAATGTTATGTTATTGGAATGGAAGCAAATAGAATTTGTTTTAGATTTTGATTCCGACTCCAATTGGAATATGCACTTGGTTTATTGGCACCGATGGAGTTTAGGCCTACACTCATGGATCGTATTATATTAAGTTAAGGACAATATGCATCATTAGTTAATATCATGGAGCATTTGGGAATGGGTGGATGATCAAGCCATTTGGATCGTTACTCCAGATTAGAAAGGCCACCTGAGGCAAGACGGGAAATTGTTTGTACTATATGTCAGGGAGTTTTTAAATGAGGTTTTGGGTGAGTATCATCATTCTTGGATGAATCATTCTAGGATGATTATTCATCTAAGAAAAGACGGGATTTATCGAGACAAAAAGAGAGTATTCTATTAACAGGGATGGAGGGGAATATGGAAGAGTACATGGAAAATGATGACATGCCAAAGGGTAAAGGTAAAGCAGAAGAAGTCGAGTGGACTATTGCTTCCATTAGATGTACCACAATGGAAGTGGGAATGCAAATCTATGGACTTTGTGGATGGACTGCCTAGGGGTAGGAGGCAGAATGAAAGTATTTTGGTTATGATGGATTGACTCATGAAAGGCTCCTACTATATTCTAGAAAGGAGTACAAGGACAACATCGACATTGGTGACTTTGTATGTTAGGGAAGTAGTTCGACTTCATGGAGTTCAGGCGAATATAGTAAGCGACCGGGACTCACTTTTCACCAGTGAATTTTAGAGGGGCCTACAAGATACAATAGAAACCAAGCTAAATTGAAGTATATCATATCGCATGCAAATTGATGGAAGGACCGAGAGGGTGAATAGTGTGTTAGAGGACTTGCCAAGAGCGTGTATATTGGATTCTAAGTAGCTTTGGAAGATCACCTACTTTTAGTGGAGTTGGAATATAACAATAGCTATTAGGCTAGTATACGCACGACACCTATCAACGCATCATACAAAAGGCCATGCAAGTCACCTTCATGTTAGTGGGAGTCGTCGGATAAGATCATACTTGGACCAGAAATGATTAGAGATACTACGGATTATATAGAAATTATAATGACGAGGATGAAGATCGCATATGATCGATATAATTCATTTGTCGATAAAAGACGAATGAATTTGAATTTTGCAGTTGGAGATTTAGTTTTCCTAAAAGCATCACCATAAAAGTGGGGTAACGAGATTTGAAAGTTCTGGAGAACTAGTACCCCGATTTATTGGTCATTTCCCAATATTGGAGAGGGTAGGAAGTTTGGCATATAAAGTGGAGCTTCCAAGCAAGGTGGCAGGATTCAATAATGTATTTCATGTTTCACATTTAAGAAAATATGTGTATGATTCTATCACTGTAGTTGAGCCAAATCAACTGGAGGATGTGGACTTATATCCTAAGCCTAGTTCATTTCTGGCACGTTTAGTCGAACATGGTGTGAAGTGGCTAAGGAATAGGATAGTGAAATAGGTAACAGTATAATGAGGGAACGATCCAATTGAGAGCATGTGTAAGCCTAAAGAGAAGATGAAGGCCTTTCATCTTGAACTTTTTTCTATTATCTTCTTTAATTTTTTGCTTTGTTAGGACTGGGTTGCTAGATAAGTCATTATTCGGATTAGGGTCGCTATGTATATTTGATTGTTGTGATATGACTGGTTCATTCATGTAGAACTATATGTTGATATTAGGATGTTGCGCATTCATGCTAGAATGCTATACTATCGCTTTTCATATAGGATGTTTAGATGCATTTCTGCATTAAAAGTATAGAACTATAAGTTATATGGCATCATTTATATCTATATGTTATACATGTTTTTATGTCTGGCTTGTATAAGCTTGTTGAAAACATTAGATGTTATGGTTGTTATATGTTTGGTAATATGTAATATGAGCGTTATATTACATTTTTTGTACCTTAGGAAGTTTGAGTATGAAATTCTTTTAAGAGGGAGGATGTAATACCCTGAAAATTCAAGATATACTATAATTAAAATTTAATAATATAATAATGATAATTAATTGAATTACAATATTACATAATCTTATTTAAATTAAGGAAGGGCAAAATGATCATTGTCCATCTTTTGAATTTGATAGTGAGACTTACACCATTTCAACCAGCTCATTTTTCCGATTAAAGCGGTATATAAGATTGTTCAATTTAGAGGTCGTATGAAGGAGATATAGAATAATTAATAGCTAAGTGGAAAATCTAGCATGTAATTGACGTACATGAAATGATATGTTAACATACATCCAATCATTAACATATTTCGACTTGCTTCTTGGGATATTTCGACATACTTCTAATCATTGCACATATGTCGAATTTCTTCTGGGATATGTTGACATATAAGCGACAGGTTCAGTTTTTGAATCATTTTAAAAATTAAGGAGCAATTAGTTAATTTAAAATCAAGTGGCAATAGTATTTTACCTGAATTTATCACTATAAAAGCCTAATTTTGACTAGAAAAATTAATTAATCTTCTCTCATTTCATCATAATTCTTTCTCTTCCATCTCTTAACTTTAAAGTGGCAAACTCTCTTAATTTTCAATGGATTTTAGCAATCTTCTTATCAATATGATAACGGAGACAAGTACTACGACCTAGCAAAGAGGTTTCTATGCACTAAAGGGACAGAAAGCGAAATGCAGAAGAGGTTTGGAGTATTTTGAGAGATTTTGTGAGTGGTTCATTCCTTACTTGCAACATAATGCATGGATAGTATCACGATGATGATTTGCGATCTATAATCTGAGTAACTAAACTGTAATGCTGGAATTAAGAGATTAAATCATGGTTTGGATGGGGATAGGATAAAAACCAAGTAAAATCAACATATACACGAATATAACTATAATATAAATTACATTTTCTATAGTCACCATATGATATTTGATAACACTTTGATGATGATTAGGAATAAGAAGGAAATTAAAAGATTTATCCTTGATCTAAATAAATTTAAAACCTTAAATAGAAATATATTTGAAATAAAATATGCTAAGAACGGAGGTATACGATAACATTTACTGTTGTATAAATGTGGTTTGATATATTTGATTTGCGAATGAATTGTTTGATGCCGATATGAATGATAGATTTAGTGGCACAAGTAAGCGACCTAGGATAAGATGCTTCCCAGTAGTGCTTAAGCGGGCCAAGAGTAAGACTGGATGGTAAGCGACCTTGTAGGGCCCTAGCTTAGTCCAGGGCATGAGTCCAATTTTGTTTAGGAAGAGATGTTAAGGGTCATTAGGCTAGTTCAAGACCTAAGTCTGTTAGGTAGACGATGGTAATACAATCCTATAAGGCCTCAGGCTAGTCTAGGATGTATTTACCCACCACTTAGACATCCAACTATAGTAGGACCTTGTAGGGACTCGGGCTAGTCTAGGACGTATCTGTTTACGTGTTAGACACTGATCATATTATAGTAGTACCTTTGTAGTATATATGGAGTAGGCATGATCACTTACTCAGACTTATATCTAACCTACTCATATTTTCCTTTTTTATTTATATCACTATGTTGATGGAGCCTTGGAGTCGTACTAGAGCACCTGGCGAGGATCTATACGTATATATTGTAAATAGATGACTTATTTGACTCATGTAGTGTAGATATGGGTTTGGATTTGAATTTTTATCGTATAGACGTGTATGTAGTCGATGTAGTATGATGATTTGAATAAACAATGGTTATTTTATATTATATTTTGTTTCCTTCCGCTATAAAGGTAAGAAAGTCTAGAGTTAGAAATTGTGTTTGGTTCTTGTTATCCTCTTTTATTGACTTGTCTATTAGGCCCATCATGGTCTAAACATCAGGGCACTAAATCAAAGGATCGAAAGGGCAAGCTATTGTAGAAAACATTGAGGTAAACACCGAGGTGAATGAGATTAACGTTTATAATAGAAAACTACTTTAGTGGGCACTAAGGTAAATAGAAAGGTGAATTGCAGTAACTTTCACAAGGGTATGTTACAGTGGTGAATGAGATTTTGTCAGGTAAACACGAAGTTGAATGATAGAAACATTGCGATGGAAATTTGCCAGGTAGCTAGGATAAACAACAAAGTAAATGATAGAAATCTTTGTGAGTGCAACTTACTTAGACCTAAATGGTAAACACCGAGGGGAATGCTTGTAATCATCGCAAGAGCAATTTACTGAGGTAACTCTAGTATACGCCTAGATGAATGATAGTAACGTTCCTGAAAGCATTTTAGCAGAGTAATGAGGAAAATCATTGGGGGGACGATGTAACTTGCATGAGATCAAATTACCAAGATTAATTTACACCTATATGATTGATAGTAACATTCATGGCAATTATGGGAAGAAAAATCTAAGATAACTAATGTTATGACTCAATGAATGAGATTAAGATTTGTAAGTATCTAACACTATATTGAATGAATTTATACCTAAGTGAATGATAGTAATATTTGCAAGTATTTTATAGCGAGGTGAAAGCCAAGTAACCTTGGAATAATTTAATTATGAAAATGGTACGTAGTAAACGAAGCGCATCAGATTTATATGAAGGTAGATTTAACATAGATAGTTATGACATGAAGGTTTATAATTAAACATGAGATTGATTTTAGATTACAAAAAGAATTCACTTGTATTATACTAGTAAGGCGGAAACTACTTCCACTTTGTGTCATGGTCTCAGTACACATTGTTGTAGGATCAATTTCACCCTAGAGGGGAGGTGGATAGGGTGATACTAATAATTATAAAAATTAATGTGGAAATATATAAAATAATTGCAGGACAGATAATAGCAGAATAATAAAAACAGAAATAGAACAACACAGATTTACCCAACTTCGGCAAAACCCTGCCTACGTGCTGCCCCCAAGGTTTCTACTAGAAATTAAGTAGTCAAACGCTTACACACGTAAACTTGCGACTCCCGCTATCGACTAACCTAACTCTACGCTCAAAACCCTGCCACAACTCAGCCACTGAGTTGTGAATTCTCGAACTACACCACCGTAGTTCGTCTCCTAGTCACACGACTAGAATTTTATAAAAGTTAAAAAGCAAATTACAAAATAAAAACAACTCAAAAACAAGAAACCCTAATTTTAAAAACAAAGCCCAATAGTATTTAAAAAGCCGGCCCAACGAAAATAGTGATAAAAATATGTCCCCTCTTCTTTTTATATTATCGGCCGCTTTCTCTTTCGTTCAGTCCTTCGTTCCTCTTTCAATAATTTAGGGCTTTTGGAAATTTGAAACTGTCGATTCCAGTTGATCGATTGAATGGATATTTTCATGTTGATTGCTTTGTCGATTGACCGTCTTGCTTTGACTTCACTCGATTGCTTCAATTTGGCGAGTTTGAATTGAATTATTCTGGTATGTGATTTCCTTTATTACTCTCGTTGTTATGCTTAAACTCGATGTTGTATGCCAATGATGTTAATGGTATTTATAGGGAATAGAACCCTAAATTATCGTTCGAATATATCATTTGAATTCGTCTGATAATTTAGCTTGGCCGTTCGATTTTACTTGAATACGTGTGATTTGTTTAGACTGGTTCAATTCGAATATTTCTTTGCTTGATTATCACGGCTTGCATTTGCTTTGGATTTGGTTCCGTTCTTTTCTCTGTTGACATCTTTGATTTCGGCACTTTAAATTGTTGAGATAATTGACTTGGTTAATTTCTTTTATGAATTGTTCATTTGTGTTTTACCTACTAGTTACCTTCCTTGACTGGTTCATGACCCATGGCTTGATTTGTGTTCTTTCATCTCTGCCGGCAGTTTTGACTTGAGATATTGACATTTGAATTTTTATGAATTGCTTTGGTCAGTTCCTATGGCTTCGTGTGAATTGCTTCTTTTTACTGCTGGCAATTGTTATTCGAACTGCACTTGAGTCATGTTGTCACCACTGCCTGTTACACACGGCTTCACTCAGTTCATATTGTCAGTTGTTTGTTGCTTCATTAATTCACTGGTGGTTTGTATATTTTATTCTGGTTGAAGTTGTTGTTGGTCTCATGATCAAATTGTTTTCATGCCTGAATGTAGTTTGTGTACACTTGTGTCTTGTTTGGTAATTCTCTGGCATCATCCTTTGAAACTGTTTGCTCATACTTTGTTGCACATGTATATACATGTTGCTTCACTATTCTTTGCACCAGTACTGTTCCACTTTTTTGCATTGCATCATGTGCTTTGTTGTAGCTTGATTGTTTGCAATATTGAGCTGGTCTGATTTTCACATATGCATATGTATATATAGTGTTACCACTGTTGTCTTGATACATGCCATTTCTTTGAGTCTTGAGCTTATTGTCCTTGTTTGGTTGCCATTCACTTGTTTTCATGTGCACTAACCTGGTGTGGTGCACTTGTGTCATCACTGCTTATACCATCCATGCTTATAATTATTGTTCACTTATGGTTGTTGCTTTTCTCCTGATCTCTGTTGCAATGTTGTACTGACCCAGTGCCATTGATATTTGAGTTCATTGATGGCTTGTTGAGTGTTGTTTCCTTTGGTCATTGTATTCATGTTGCCAAGTCTGATTATGTTCATTTGCGTTCTGGTCTTTATGTATATGATGAACCGAAAAGCTATGCACTGCATATATATATACATGTGTGTATACATGTGTGTGTGTGTGTGTATATATATATGATGATGATGTTGATGTATATGCAAGCTCCATTCATTTTGTATTATTCACTACCCCTGTCTTGTTCATTTGATGGTCTGACCATTTTGATGTTGCACATTTCCTTGAGTCTGGTTGCTTCGAGTACAGTTCATTGTTGATTTGGGTCTGGTTTTGGTTAATACTTCATGTATGCTGTTATGTGAACCATTGACTGTTGAGGTTGTGTTGCTTGATTGCTTTGATTGAGCATTTTCACTTGTACTTGACAATTTTGTGATGTTTTTGTATTGCACCTGAGTTGAATCCAGCCTCGGCTTGGGTTTGACCTTGTGCTCACATGTCCCTGCAGTTTTATCAAGTGTATATCAGTGTGCATGGTCTTATAGCACGTACAGTGATACGCTGTGCATGTCTCACGTTGTTCTTGTTTGATGAATTCAAAAACGAAAATGATGACGAACAACCCAAATAACTAAGGCAAATAATATTTTCAAAACACATTTTATTTTACACTGCAAAAATATTTCTTTTTCAATTTTACTGCTTCCGTGTTTATTTTGCAGATAATTCAGATGCTAGATTCAATCTGGAATCGAGTTGAAGATATATACGAGTGAATGAGTGATATGTAGGGAGGTGCGAATGTATGTGACAAGTGTATAGTGAAAACTTGTGTTGTAATTTGATGTTTTATTGTAATTGAAATTTTGTATATATAGTGAGAGCTCAAATTTTGTACTATTCAAAATTGTAATAAAATATTTGTTTGAATAAAATATCCATTTGAATTTAAATTCTATGTTATTTATTTTATTCAGCAAATATTTATTTAATTATGTGAAAATTAAATAGTACAATAACAAATACATTTAAATGAATATATATACATATATATGTTTATTATCATCAAACAAAAATCATATACTAGCATATTCAACAATTGTTTGTTCTATGAATAATCAGGGTTTATTTTATTCATACCACCATTATGTCTGACTCGAAGTTTATGTTTTCCCCTTAAACTTTAGGTACTTATTTAAGAAGGTTGAAAGTTGATGGTTAATATATTTTTTGTTGAATAGTTAAAGACGATGACTATCACACCTTACAAATTAATAATTAATTAATTATGGGAGTAAAGTTGTAAATGATTCAATTATGGATTAAATAATAATATGATGTCACAAGTATTTGTGTCTACATTTAATTATTAATGATTATCACTTAATGAAACTGACTAAAATGAACCGAGGAAGAGAAATGGTGAGCCAGTGGCCCATAGAGAGGATATTATGTGCCTTTTCAAATTGTTTCATCACTTTCTTCTCATTTCATTCTACACAAAAATTAAATTTTAAGCTTTGAAGCATTTTAATAGTGGTAGTGACTTAAGGAAGAGAAGAGGAAAAGATGAAGACAAAGCTAAGGGAACTAGAAACATTATCAACTAAGAGATTAAGGTGAATAATATATGTCTTGATCCAGTTTTCCTTTGCAATTAAACATTGCCAAAATTAATTAAGATTATTTCTCTTACTTCTTATGATTAAAATGATCCAAAAATTTAATATGTTGTTAAAAACACGTATTTAGAGATGAGTTTTGATTTGTAAAATTTACCTATAAATAAATAATTAGATATGAATTACTTAAAACTGTTTAATATAGAAAATGGTTAGAAATAGGGAGTTTAAGAAATTTTATGAAAGAAAAAACATCTACATTTTCTAAGTTTTTTTGGGATTTTTACAAGCAAATTCTGAATTATAATACCTATAGACGAAGGCAGATTTATGGATGCTAAAAGGCAAATATTTGAGGCTGGAAAGTAATATGAATAAATTAAATATTTAGGTAATGGTCAAGACACCAAATCCACTTTATATGCTAAATAAATTAGAAAAGTACAACACTAACTAGAAATGACAGACGTCGGAGAAAATAAGAAGTCGACACTTGTAAAGGTTGTGTAAGACATGCAAAAGATAGATTTGTAACGCATATCGAAAGGCATTACCAAGAGTAGAGTAATTAAACTAAAAGAGAATGACTGAGAAAACATGAAGTATAAGACCGAAGTGTAATGAACTTGAAATGCTAAGTATGAGTCTAGGTTATTAAATTTAAGGTAATAGCCGAGGGCCTAGGGTGAAGGAAGATATGATGGCTATAGAGAAATTATAGGTAGAGGCGGTGATTTATAAATCCTAGAAATGAGATCTCACATGTTAAAAAATGAAACTACAATATAATTCAGGCTTCCATAAATCAGACTAAGAGTAGTGGCTATCGAGAGTATATTAGGGCTCGATGGAATGTTAAAGCCAAAACCAATTGACTTCCGAAGAACGAATTATATACTAAGACTTAAGATGGTTGAAACTAGTACTTAGAATATTGTCGATGATGTAATAAATAATGGAGTTAGCTAAAGGTAATCGGACTTAAAATAGCTTAACAAATAGCAATAGATAAACCTTATAAATGTATTGTTAGGTAGAGTATACGGTAGATGATGTAAGGCCTGTTATGCAACCGAGAAACGAAAGCAAAGTTGTAAAGTCTGTGTAGCAAGCCGATATCGATAGTAAAATCAGTAAGAATTAAGGAAGAAGTAATGGCATAAAGCCTTAGCGGCAGCCGAAAGCTAAATCTGTAATTCTCTATTAGAGGAGGAAGGCATAAGGCCTTAGTTGCAGCTGAAGGTAGTATATTGGTTTTGAAAAGAAAAGAGAATGTAGATCTAAAGGCAGATCACATGAAATGGCTAAATCTATATGGCTAAACCTATATGTAAGAACCTTTAGGTCAAAAAATGGTTTATGCTTATGTTTTAAGCTGTTAAATGAATGTTGTGTTATGTTGAGTGGAAAACCCATTGCATGCTTAGCGGTATGGTCTCACTATATTTATGTTTAGGGTAATATATTAATCATACCTGACTTTATGTCTAACCCATGTTTTTATTATTGTTTTCCTATAGACCCATGGGTACTCATTCGAGTAGGTTAAGTTTATGGATTTGGAAAATTTTCTTTTGAAAGACAAATAAGGAGTTTCGAAGATAAATAAGAAGGCTTGAATGATATAATTGTTGTTTTTTCCCGCTGTATTAATGTTTATGTCAGCATCTTCATATGTTAGGCATGACACTATTAATATTGATTGCATTATATTTTTGAGCTTTGTGTGGGTACGACTATGAGAATAAATTTTGAATTGTAATGATGAGTTCTTCTAATATTGTTCATGTGCTTTTTTGTTTACTTAAACTATTTTTTATATATGACTGGTCTCATTTCTGTCCCGAAAGATAATTACAAGATGAATGCAGCACATTGGAATTCTATATTTGGGTTTCAGAATGAGGGATGTTATAGTTGGTATTAGAGCATAGGTTAGGGGACACTTAATTAAAATAGAGCTAAGTAAAGATCTAGGTAGAAAACTAGATAGTAACACCTTGGGGATGGTATACGCTATTATACAATGTACTTGTATTTTGCTATATAGATATTTAGGTGGATATTTCAATATTTCAACTATTGATTCAATGTATATCCTTATGATTCTACCGAATACTTTCTTATACAAAAAATGCAAGGATGGAAATGGGGAATGTAAGAAT
This sequence comes from Allium fistulosum, assembly GCA_030737815.1. NCBI lineage: Eukaryota > Viridiplantae > Streptophyta > Magnoliopsida > Asparagales > Amaryllidaceae > Allium > Allium fistulosum. The sequence continues at coordinate 405,967,284 of CM060904.1, read as the reverse complement.
TACTATAGAAGGATCAAATTCCAGGAGGGAGATTGAGATCACACAGACTAATGGAGGAAACGAAAGGGAAATGCAACTGGTAGCCGATAATGAAGTTTTCACACCTATTGTGTGATTGGATCTAAATGCTTTGTTCTAGTAGTTAACTGTACAAAATATGAGGGAGAATATGCCCCAGGTTGTCGAACCGAGACTAATGGTTCATGGGGAAGTTTCGGTAGTGGAAGTGTTGAACTGATTGAAAGTACGCAAATGCATCTTTAGAGACCTAAGTTTGGATGATGCACAGAAATGAAGGTTGGTTTTGAGGCAGTTGCTTGAAGATGCTATGGAATGGTGGGCGATAGTAACTACCAAGACCCCTGAGGAAGTGGTATATTTTAAGGAAGGTTCGATGGTCAATTCATTTTTGAGTCCCAACGAATTATACTACTTTGTAATTTTATTGATTTGAAGCATGGGGATCTTTCCACGAAGGAGTACATTCAGAAGTTCAAGGCTTTGGCTAAGTACGGTCGGGCAATAATTAATGTGCTTATGAAGAAGAATGAGAAGTTTATTCGAGGCTTGAAGCGGGGTTTGAATCATAAGGTAATGGCACATTTAGAATCACTTTTTGAGTTTGTTGTATATATGACCTAAAGGTATAATAGCATGTATCAAGAAGAGTGAGGGTCGAAATGAAGCCCAAGATAGAGAAGAAGATGAGATTTACCCCATATTAGAAGGGGGAGAAAGGGCAACAACCGAGATGAAAGGTTCGGGGAACGAGGAGCCCAAAAGGATCTTTCGAGATTGTCTATTACAACTATGATCGATAGAGGCATTATACATCCAGGTTTCTATAAGACGCTAAGGTGGTTAAGGCCAAGGGTTTTGATTGCAATAAGTCGGGCCAAGAAGGAATGTCCAAAGCTGAAGCAGAAAATGTTGTTTTCTTTATAGGGGCCTTCACCAGGACTAACAACTAAGGAGAAGGGAAAGGGTGTCGAGCTTGGAAGTATAATTTTCATTTTCATTTTTCGATTAGAGTTCTGTTAGATATTGGAGCTATACATTCTTCCATTTCAAATGATGTGGTTAATAGATAGGGGTCAGATGTTACCTATCGAGTTACTTCTTTGCATGTTGTTAATCCGATTGGTGGGTATATCACTCATAGGTTAAAATGCATTAGTTTAATATTTATTTAGTGTGAACATTTGTTTCTTGCAACCCTTATGTGTTTGACTTCGTAGGGAACGAGGAAATTTTAGCTATGGATTGATTAATTCAGAATGATGCCAGAATTTGTTGTGCCAGGAGGGTTATTGCGTTATGAAACCCGAAAGGAGGGGAAATGATTTTAGTAACCTTGGATGTGGTGAAGGGGAGGTCGGGTTTTTATTATGTGCTATGGAAAATCAAGAAGAGGGAGTTAGCAAAGTATTATTGGTTTAGGAATTTGCAGATGTCTTTGAGCCAATGTGAGGATTACCGCCAGAGAAGAGTGATTGAGCTTCATATAGATTTGGTACTAAGGGCACAAATTATCAGTAGACCACCTAGTAGAATGTCACCTAAGGAAAGGGAAGAGTTGAAGAAGTAACTAGTGGAACATGAGTGTAGGGGTTTCATTAGGCCGAGTTGTTCAACATACAGAGCTTCCACGATATTTGTAATGAAGTCAGGTAGATCACTTTAGATGTTCATTTACTATATGATGAATGAGTTGATGATAGAGAATCGTTATCTATTACCAAGGATGGAGGACTTAATTGATCAGTTGAGTGGAACTAGAGTTTTGTTGCAGATAGATTTAGCTACGGGATTCCACCAACTAAGAGTTGCTGAAGAAATTATTCCTTCGACCACATTTAGAAAAAGGAATGGCTCATACAAATGGTTATTAATGCCATATGGGCTATCCAATGCTCCAACAATCTTTGTGGTTCTTATGAACCGTATTTTTCACAATTAGTTGGACATGTTAGTGTTGGTCTTTCTAGATGATATTTTGGTATATTCTAAGGATAAGCAAGATCATGAAGTTCATCTTAGACTTTTGTTGGAGACCTTGAGACTTCACCAATTGAAAGAAAAGTTATCCAAGTGTCACTTTTGGAAACAGAAAATTAAATTCCTAGTCTATGTAGTTTCAATAGAGGGATTAGCTGTAGATTCTTCAAAGTTTAGGGCTTTGAATAGTTGGAAGAGACCATAGACTTTTACTAAGATTCGGAATTTTTTTGGATTGGTAGGTTACTATTGGAGATTCATTAAGGACTTCTCTTGTATTGCAATACCACAAATGAGACTTAACCAAAAGAACGAGAGATATGTTTGCACGAAGTGTTGCAAGATGGAACTCTAAGAGTTGAAGCTTCGGTTGGGAAATGCTCCGATTTTGGTGATTCTTGAGTGGAATAGATATATGATAGTTTATACCGATGCTTCAGGTTTGGAGTTATGGGCGTTGTAGATACAAGGAGGTAAGGTGATAAATTACACGTCTATACAGTTGCTACCCTATGAGGTTTTGTATCTAACACGTAACTTGGAGTTAGCAGCATTTATCTTTGCGCTAAAGATTTTGAGGCATTACATTCTTAGAGAAAGGTTTGAATTGTTTACTAACAACAAGTCTTTGAGACACTTATTCTCCTAGAAGGAGTTGAACATAAGATAACACAGGTGGTAGCAAATTTTGGCTTCTTATGATTTCAAGATTGAGTGGACTTCATGAAAAGAAATAAAGTTGCTAATGCTTTAAGCCAAAGACAGCGGAGTTATGTCATGGCTATGAAAGAGGAGCGGAATATATTAGAGACTTTGGCTTCTTGTAATGTTTAGTTTTGGTCAAGGGCTGGTATAAATAGAACTTTGGAATATTTTCTTGCTTAGATGTGCACCCAGCTCTCATAGAGAAGATTATAGAGAACAAGCAAGAATTCCACTATATGCCAAAAGGATCAATGCCTTAAAGAGTGGTCTTGAGACACAAGACTTAAAGGGCTTTGGTATTGACAAGAAAGGTTGGCTTCATGTAACATCTCCTATCTGGAGGCCCAAAGCTAAGTGCTACAGATGTTGAAGTCATCTATAATATTAACTTCTGGTGACCAAATACGGTAATGTTAATGGTATTCATAATATCAACATCACATGAATATGAAACAAAATCACAGATTTAAAAAAAACATCTTTTCAAATTACATTTTCAAAACATGTTTCATATTAAAACATATGATGTTGCCTCCTAGGTTGACCAGAGTAATGAATAGTCATAACTGACTTATTACAAAAACAGCGAAAATACATCAAAATGAAACAAACTGCAACTCCTTAATAGCTATCCGTTGGCCACCTACTCATCTCCGAAAGCGTTATTCGCAAACCTACTAAAACCTGTAAATCCTCAACCCTCAGCCTACTCAAATCAATTTTGAGTACCCGAGAGTTTAAGGAGAAAAACATAAATTTCGAGTCAGACATAAAGCCTGGTGTGAATAATAATATACATCTCGGATATACGATATTAAGTGGGACCACGCCGCTTAGCAGAACGGGTTTGCCCTCACTAATATCCTTTTAAAACATATCTATTGCAAATCAAAAACCTGCAACCAAAACTGGTTAAAAACTGTAAAGCATTTTATGTTAACATACATATTAGGTAACAAATGGATTATCTATCTGAACACTTTAGTATTTTTGGCTTACTACTAACCTTTGGCTGACTCGGGCCTACTAGATAGATACAATTAAAAATGGCGTAACATCTGTTAGACAAGTCTTTTGGACGTTTTGTCCCTAACTTACTCTCTCCTAGGGTCCACAGATCCTAATGATTTTGCGGGCACACCAATAACCTACATTACGCAAATATATTCCTTTATGTGTGTACCATAATTTTAGTCTTACCTATGACAAAGCCCTACACATTGAAATTTTGTACTAAATTAGCTAGGGGCTAATAGCTAATGCATAAGGCGCGACCATATACCAGTCTCATCTGGTATTCTAATATCTGAGTCATTTTACTTAAATTTTCCTTGAAAACCTTTTCATTTCAAATTGATTTTAAACCTTTAAATCAAACTTAAACAAGGAAAATATATACTTTATGCTTTACTCAAAATCACCTTGCCATGCTATAGATACGTTACCCAAATCTTTGTTGATGAAAACATTTTAACCTTTGGAAGTACCCATTTCGATCTCATTGAAAGTATCCGTTTCGTAACCAAATAAACCCTTTCTTTCATCTAGGCCGAAAAGCCAAACTTTACTTTCGAAACCATTTACACAAACCTTTGGAAACCATTGAAATACCTTTTCCTTCGAAAGTAAAAAACCTTGGAAATCCTATCTTTAAAACCTTTAAACATAGCCTTTCAAAACCCTTGGAAAAACCTTTCCTTTAAACCTTTCAAAACCATTGGGGAACCACCCCTTAGAAATCTTCCTTAAAAACCTTTCGAAAGCATCAAAACCTTAAACCTTTCGAAAGCATTTAGGTTCAATAGTAAAACATGTGAAAACACCTACCGAAATCATTCAGAACCATTTCTTTCAAAACCTTTGGGTTAATCTTTAAAAATCTCTAAGGGTCACAAACAACAGGGGCGAAAGCAACTCTTTCGGAAGCCAAAACCTAAGTAAAGAAGTGATGGTGTCGAAACCATCCTTCCGAAAGCATTGGAGAAGCGGCACGGTTTTTATAAAACAAAATCAACCCTTTCGAAGGCAATGCTTCGAAAGGTAGAAAGCTGCAGCTAAGGCTTCGACCTACTCGAAAGCGGTTATTTAAAAACAAAGGTGCAACCTCTTAAAACCATTTCTTTAAAACATTTGACTCGGCTGGAAGCCAACTAAGTCGAAAGCAATATAATCGAAAGCAAAGCAGGCACATTTTCAATATAAAGCAAAGTAGCGCTTCGACCTCCTTCGGAACCCCTGGTTTCGACCCAGTTCCTTCTGCTTTTGTCCAATTCACTATGTACCAAGTTAATGATACTTTGTGCATTGGTTTTGATGGCATAGAGGTGGAACTACTAAGTCGAAAGCTACCCAATCGGAAGCAGGGGGCTGAAAGTGGCGAAATATGCATTTGGCATGAAAAACTAGTTTTTAACCTTTGTAAGTAATCTTTTTAACTAACCTGACTTGTTTACCGAAACCTTATTGGTTGCTAATTTTTCTTTTCTAAAAGCACTACCATAATTTCAGAATTAATTAATTTAAATCATTTACATAATACCCCCTCTCCTTTTATAAATATATAAAACATTTATGTCTCATACCGTAAAGTTTTATATACTCATCAAAAACTTTGGAAAATTCTACTAAAATTCCAAAAAATCCTTTTTAATTTGTTTTATAACATATATAAATTTCAGATCCAAATTATTTATAATTTAACCGTAAATTATTTATATAAATCATTTTCTTCACTAGAAATTAATATAAAATCCACATTAATTTAGAAAATTATGAAAACTGAAATCCATCTCTAAAATACCATTAATGATTTGTATATAAAATCGTAAGGTATTTGGATGCCATTAAATAAGGTTTTCACATCAAAACATATCATAAAATCTGTATGAATAAGCATAAATCATCAACAACCATATATAAACATTTTATCCTTCAAAATCATGTCTAAACTATGCAAGATAAATTCAGATTTCCTTAAAACCGAAAACATTTAAGAAATAAGAGATGTAGTCAATATTCATCCTAGCTTTGTGATTTAGGATGTGAGATTTGATCTTGATTAAGTGATTTGATTCTTCCTCTTGAATCTTAGCTTTATCTTCTTCCTCTTTGCTAATGATGGTCGGCCTTAGGCTTAAATTTTTTGCTTGTAAATGTATGAATGAACGTATGGAAGTAAATTCTTAAGATTATAGTGTATTAGAGTGCTCTATTTCCTATTTTACCCCTCCTCTATTTGCCTTAACACTTTCTTTAGTTCATTTGTTTTTTCAGTAACATGGCACGGCTACCACTTTATTAAATCACAAATCTCAATCCATAAATCTACCTATATTATTTAATTTAATTTAGCTAATTAGATTCCCTAAATAATGTTACTAAAAATATGGAGTTTCATAGACTCCCCTCCTTAAAGAATTTCGTCCTCGAAATTACGATAAGGTACACATCAAAACAATCAAAGGTAAAACATACCATCAAACAAATAAGGATAAGTGCCTCTAATCCTGTTCTCAGTCTCTCAAGTACAGTCTCTATCATCGTCACTCTACTGGACCTTCACTAATCTGACTATCTTGTTCCTCAACTTCTTCTCATCTCTCGCGACTATCCGGACAGGCTTCCTAACAATAGTCAAGTCTGGTTCCACTACTAAATCCTCTAACACAGTTGGTGCTATAGTAGTGTCTGGATCCCTAACACACTTCCTCAGATGAGATACATGGAAAACATCATGGACTCCCGCCAAACTACTCTATAACTCTACTTTGTACGCGAGTTTTTCGATCCTCTTTAAAATAGGGAACGGTCCTACGAATCTTGGTGCTAACTTCCCTGTCTTCCTGAACCTGATATCACCTTTCATCGGCGATACTTTGACAAAAACATGAATTCCAATAGAGAACTCGAAATCTTTCCGTCTTCTATATGCATAGCCCTTCTGCCTAAACTAAGCTTCCTTCATTCTCGCCCTTATCAGCTCAATCTTCTCTGCAGCTTCTCTTACCAAATCGGGACCAAGGACTAATCTATCTCTAGTCTCTAACCAACATGCGGGAAATTTGCATGGTCTTCCATATAAAGCTTCAAACAGTGTCATCCCTATACTAGTCTGATAACTATTGTTATACGAAAACTCGACTAGGTGTAGATGGTCTTCCCATGATCCCGCGAAGTCTAATACACAAGGTCTTGTTAACTCTTTCCTTTTGCCCATCCGTCTATGGATGGTAAGTGGTACTCATCTTGAGCTTGGTTCCTAAACTCTCCTGTAGACCCTTCCAGAACTTGCTAGTGAATAAGGAATCTTTATCACTAACAATACTACTAGGAATTTCATGCAGTCTAACCACATTCTTCATAAATAACTTAGCCAAAACAGGTGTTATCCTATTTGACTTAATGGGAATGAAATGGGTACTCTTGGTCAATCTGTCTACTATGACCCATATACTTTCATTTCCTCTATTAGATCTCGGCAACCCATCTATGAAATCCATAGAAACAGAATCCCATTTCCATACCGGAAAATCCAATGGCTGAAGAAACCCACTTGTCTTCTGATGCTCGGCTTTCACCTGCTGACAGATCAAACACTCTTTCACCCATAAACCTACATCCCTCTTCATTCCTTCCCAGAAGAAACTTCTCTTCACATCCTGATACATCTTCGTTCCTCTTGGATGAATAGTGAACTTCAAATGATGGCATTCCTCCAAAACTTCTTTTCTTATGTCTCCCACATCTTGAACACATAATCTACCCTTCTTTCTCAACCACCCACTTTGGTCAAAACTGAAATCCTTCAAGTCATTGCTCTCCGTTCCATCCCTTAACTTCCCGATCCTTTCAGCTAACACTGGATCCTCTTCCTGTTTAGAAGCAATCTTCTCAATCAATACCGGTCGGACTTCTAAACAAGATAACATAGCAGATTCTCCACTAGACCCAGCCTCGGATCTTTATTGCACGCTGCAAGTCAACAACGCTTCCAATTCTTTCCATTCTGCTATCATAGCCAACACTGCATTTTGATGCTTCCTACTAAGTGCATTTGCAGCCTTGTTGCCTTTCCTTGGTGTTTCAAAAATCATAAGCAACAATAAACTCTAACCATCTCTGCTATCTCATGTTTAGCTCCCTCTGAGAGAACAAGTACTTCAACGACTTATGATCCATATAAAGCTCAAACCTTTCTCCTAAAAGGTAATGTCTCCACACCTTCAAAGAAAAAATAACTATATCTAACTCCAAGTCATGAGTCAGGTATCTAACCTCCTGTGGTCTAAGTTGTCAAGAAGAATAGGCAATCACTTTACCTTTCTACATTAACATTGTTCCTAATCTAGTTCCACGTGCATCTGTATAAACTACCAAACCTTGATTCCCCTCCGGAGCAACTAATACAGGTGCATGGGTCAATAAGTGTTTCAAACTCTGGAATGCTTCCTCACACTTATCGATCCAAACAAACTTCACATCTTTTTGCGTTAGCTTGGTCATAAGCGCTGCTATCCATGAAAATTACTTTATAAACCTCCGATAATATCCAACCAATCCAAGAAAACTTCTTATCTCAGTCACTGTTCCTGGTCTCTTCCAACTATTCACTACTTCGATCTTAGTTGGATCTAGTGCCAATCCTCTTTCTGAAACTACATGACCAAGAAACTTCACCTCCTTCTTCCAAAAACAACACTTTGAAAACTTCTCCTTTAGCTGATGTTCTCTCAAAGTCTCAAGAACCACTCTAACATGAACTTCGTGCTCTTTCTCATCCTTAGAGTATATCAAAATATCATCTATGAACACCAACACGAATCTATCCAAGTGCTCTCTGAAAATTTTGTTCATCAAGTCGACAAAGAATGTCGGCACATTAGTTAGTCCGAACGGCATAACTAACCATTCGTACGATCCATATCTAGTCCTAAACGCCGTCAAAGGTATACTATCTTCTGCTACTCTAAGCTGATGGAAAACTGTAGCTAAATCCAACTGAGAAAATATCTTGGCTCCACTCAACTGATCGAACAAATCGTCAATTCTAGGCAATGGATATTGATTATTTATCATCTTCTCATTCAGCTTACGATAATCGATACATAACCTTAACGATACATCTGGCTTCTTAGCAAACACTGCGGTTGCTCCCAAAGGTGAACTACTAGGTCTGATAAAATTCTTCCCTTTCAAATCCATCAACTACACCTTCAACTCTCTCATCTTTGTAGGTGTCATCCTACTTGGCGGCCTACTAACTGGTTGTGCTCCAAGCACAAAATCTATTCGAAACTCAATGGCTCATTTTTGTGGCAATCCTACTACCGGCTCGAAGACATCCACAAATTCTATAACCACGAAAACTCGATTCAACCCCTTTTCTAACTCCATAACTCCCAATAAAGCATTCACCTTGCAGCTAGGGCTTTCTACGGTATATACAATCCAATCACCACAATTAGGGTGTCTAAGTGATATTTTCCTATCGTGGCAAAATATTCTAGCATTGTACTTACTTAACCAATCCATGCCCAATATAATTCCGAACCCTACAAAGTCAAATATATGCAAACTTCAAACAAAGGTGTAACCTAACAAGTCAAACTCTAAGTGGTCACACTTCATCCCAAGTGTCGCATAACCTCCTATCATATTTGCAACTCTTAAGGTAGCAATTAAATACGTGGGTTCTAGATTAAGCTTATCTACCAAACATCAAGATATAAAAGAATGCGATGCACCAGTTTCAAACAAAACGCTAACAGATATACCATGGATCCAAAGCGTACCTTCCAATATTGATTTCCCTTTCTCTTCTGCCGTTAGCCTCGAGGTAGCTGGTTCCAATGCAAATACTTTTCCTCTCACTTCCTTTGTCGGTTCCTTGCATTGGTTCTTATAGTGTCCAATCTGATCGTAATTGAATCACTAGATGTTCTTCTTTCCGATCACTTCCTTCGCCTTCCATGTGCGGCATTCATTAGCAAAGTGCCCCTTCTTGTTGCACTTATAACAAACAACTTCAGACTTTCCTTTCTTCACGGCTCCACCTTTCTGAGCACCCTTCTTATGAAAGAATTTTCTCTTCTGACTCTGCCCCACCTGGACTTCCTTTTCCTTACTCTTCTCCAACAAATCATGCATTTCCTCGTTCCTCAAAACAATCTCCACTACAACATCACTAGGGTCTCTAATATGAGGTAACATAGCCCTTGCCAACTCAAGCTTCAACTCCCAAATGAACTTCTCATTTCTCTTCGGCACAGTATAAACAGTGGCATATCCATATCTGGCCAACTCCTCGAATCTTCTAGCATACTCCAACACTGTCATATCTTTTTGTTCCAGCTCAGCAAGCTTTCTAATCAGGGTAGACTTCACCATAACTAACACGAACCTCTCTTCGAACCTCCTCCTGAACTCAGCCCATGTCATCGTCTCTTCATTAATTACCAAGTCACACTATTCCATCAAATTAAAGCTGCTTCCTAAAGCTGTCTTGATGCCAACCTCCTATTATGTTCATCATTGAGCCCCAAGTCTGCAAATATTCTCTCATAATGCAGCAACCAGTTCTCCACTTCAATAGCATCTTCAATTCCAATAAATGCCTTCCTTCCAAGCCTGACATAGTCTCTACTCAGAACATCATAATTGTTGACTACCAGAGCTTCCTGAATTCCTCCTCCTATTACTCCAGCAGCAACACCCGCTTGCATCATATTCATGAAAAACTAATACATAGCTTCCATTCCAACCAATGGGACTCCAGCACACATACTACCAGCTTGTGCCTGACCTTGGTTCCTTCTCGTATTTGGTCTGGCATTACCATTTGTTGTGGTGCTCCCCCCAAGATTTACTCTTCTCGAATCCATATCTATATTCAAACCTCGTGAGATATAGAAGAATAGCCTAATAAATATAGAAGACTAGAGAGAAAGCGTATCGTTATATATAGCAAATACAAGTACATTAATATAGCGTTATCCCATACCCCATCTTTTCTCTAATCCCTAAGGATTATGTTTTTCAAAGATCATTTTTTTAGTTAAAGTTTTTTATAAACCGTGCTCTAATACCAAGTTGTAACATCCCCTATCTGGAGGCCCGAAGCAAAGCGCTATAGATGTTGTAGTCATTCATAGTATTAACTTCCAATGACCAAATACGGTAATATTAATGGTATTCGTTGTATCAGCATCACATGAATATGAAACAAAATCACAGATTTAAAAAAACCATCTTTTCACATTACATTTTCAAAACATGTTTCATATTCAAATTTATAATCCCATCGCTATCCCAGATTTAGATAAAATATAATTATTACATACATACGCCAAGAGCGACATATGATGATGCCTTATTGTTTGACCAGAGTACTGAATAGTCATAACCGACTTATTACAAACAAATCTGAAATACATCAAAATGAAACAAACCGCAACTCCTAAATAGCTATCCGTCGGCCACCTGCTCGTCTCTGGAAGCTTTATGCGCAAACCTACTAAAACCTGTAAATCCTCAACCCTCGGCCTACTCAAATCAATTTTAATTTTGAGCAACCGAGAGTTTAAGGGGAAAACATAAACTTCGAGGCAGACATAAAGCCTGGTGTGAATAATACTATACATCTCGGATATACGATATTAAGTGAGACCACACTTCTTAGCGGAACGGGTTTCCCCTCACTAATATCCTTTAAAAACATATCTTTTACAAGTCCAAATCCTACAACCAAAACTGGTTAAAAACTGTAAAGCATTTTATGCAAACATACATATCGGGTAACAAATGAATTATTTATCTGACCACTATAGTTTTATTTGGCTTACTACTAACATTTCGCTGACTCGGGCCTACCAGACAGATACAATTACAAATGGCCTAACATCTATTAGACAAGTCTTTCGGATGGTCTATCCCTAACTTACTCTCCCAAGGTCCAGTGATCCTAATGGTTTTGCGGGCTCACCAATAACCTACACTGCACAAATATATTCCTTTCTGTGTGTACCATAATTTTAGTCTTACCTGTGACAAAGCCCTACACACTGGAATTTTGGACTAAATTAGCTAAGGGCTAATAGCTAATGTATAAGGCGCGACCCTATACCAGTCCTATCTTGTATTCTAATATCTGAGTCATTTTACTTAAATTTTCTTTGAAATCCTTTTCTTCTCAAATTGATTTAAAACCTTTAAATCAAACTTAAACAAGGATAATATATACTTTATGCTTTACCCAAAATCACCTTGCCATGCTATATATACTTTACCCAAATCTTTGTTGATGAAAACATTTAAACCTTTGGAAGTACCCTTTTCGATCCCATTGAAAGTATCCCTTTCGTAACTAAATAAACCATTTCTTTCATCTAGGCCAAAAGGCCAAAACCTTCCTTTCAAAACCATTTACACAAATCTTTCAAAACCATTAAAATACCTTTTCCTTCGAAAGCTAAAAACCTTAAACATCCTATCTTTAAAACCTTTAAATGTAGCCTTTCGAACCATTGGTAAAACCTTTCCTATAAACCTTTGGAAACTATTGGAGAACCACCCCTTAGAAACCTTCCTTAAAAACTTTTTGAAAGCATCAAAACCTTAAACCTTTCAAAAGCATTTGGGTTCAATTGTCAAACATGTGGAAACACCTTTCGAAACCATTCAGAACCATCTCTTTCGAAACCTTTGGATTAATCTTTAAAAATCTCTAAGGGTCACAAAGAACAGGGTCAAAAGAAATTCTTTCGAAAGCCAAAACCTAAGTAAAGAAGTGATGGTGTCGAAATAATCCTTCCAAAATCATTAGAGAAGCGATGGGGTTTTTATAAAACAAAATCAACCCTTTCGAAGGCATTGCTTCGAAAGGTAGAAAGCGACGGCTAAGGCTTCCACTTAGTTGAAAGCGGTTATCTAAAAACAAAGGCGCAACCTCTTAAAACCATTTCTTTAAACCATTTGACCCAGTCGGAAGCCAACCAAGTCGAAATCAATATAGTCGAAAGCAAAGCTGGTGCATTTTCAATATAAAGCAATGTAACGCTTCGACCTCCTTCGGAATACCTGGTTTCGACCCAGTTCCTTCCGTTTTTATCCAATTTATTACGTACTAGGTTAATGATACTATGTGCATTCATTTCGATGGCATAGAGGCAGAACTACTAAGTCAAAAGCTACCCAATCGGAAGCAAGGTGCTGAAAGTGGCGAAACATGCATTTGGCATGAAAAACTGGTTTTTAACCTTTTTAAGTAATCTTTTTAACTAACCTGCCTTGTTTGTCAAAACCTTATTGGTTGCTAATTTTTTTTCTAAAAGCACTGCCATAATTTCAGAATTAATTAATTTAAATCATTTACAAAATACCCACTCTCGTTTTATAAATATATAAAACATTTAAGTCCCATACCTTAAAATTTTATATATTCATCAAAACACTTTGGAAAATTCTACTAAAATTCCAAAAATTCCTTTTTAATATATTTTCTAACATATATTGATTTCAAACCCAAATTATTTTGAGTTTAACCGTAAATTATTTATAACCCAATAAATCATTTTCTTCACTAAAAAATAAATCTAAAATCAAAATTAAATCAGAAAATTACGAAAACTGAAACCTATCTCTAAAGTACCATTTCTGATCTATATGTAAAATCATAAGGTGTTTGGATGTTATTAAATAGGGTTTTCACATCAAAACATATCATAAAATCTATATGAATAAGCATAAATCATCAACAAGCATATATAGACATTTTGTCCTTCAAAATCATGGCTAAACTATGCAAGATAAATTCGAATTTTCTTAAAACCGAAAACATTTAAGAAATAAGAGATGTAATCATTGTTTACCTTGTGATTTAGGATGTGAGATTTGATCTTGATTATGTGATTTGATTCTTCCTTTTGAATCCTAGCTTTATCTTCTTCCTCTTTGCTAATGGTGGCCGACCTTAGACTTAAATATTTTGCTTGTGAATGTATGAATGAACATATGGAAGTAAATTCCTAAGGGTTTAGGGTATTCGAATGCTCTATTTCCTATTTCACACCTCCTCTATTTGCCTTAACACTTCATACTTTAGTTCATTTGTTTATTCATTAACATGACATGGCTACCCCTTAATTAAATCACAAATCTCAGTCCATTAATCAACCTACATTATTTAATTTAATTTAGCTAATTAAATTCCCTAAATAATCTTTCTAAAAATATGGGGTGTTACACTTCAGAAGAAGTAAAGGTTATATGTTCCGGATAGCAGAGACCTTTGGAAGTTGGACTTGGATGAATGCAATTAATCAAAGTTTGTTTACTATCCAAGGAGACTAAGATGTGCTGAGATATGAACCAGTGTTTTTATTGGAAAGGAATGAAGGGGGATGTTGAAGAATGTGCAACGAAAAGTTTCACATGCTAACAAGTGAAGGCTAAACACCAAAAGCCAAGTGGACTTTTACAGCCTTTAGAGGTTCCAGTATGGAAGTGGAACTCAATTTCTATGGACTTCGCAGATGGTTTTCCAAGGATAAGCTAAAGGAACGAGAGTATATGGACCATAGTAGATAGATTGACTAAGAGTGCTCATTTAATTCTGGTAAAGTACACAAGGATAACAGTAAAGATAGGAAAGATTTATGCGAAAACTATAATAAGACTACATTGAGTTCCAAGCACTATAGTTAGCGATCATGACCCACTATTTACCAATGCATTTTGGCAGAACCTAAAGAGTGCTTTGGGTTCAGAGTTGTGTATGAGTATAGCTTACCATCCATAGCTAGATGGATATACTGAGAAGGTCAATCAAGTGCTTGAGAATTTGTTATTAGCATGAGTGTTAGATTTTGGTGGATCTTGGAAATATCATTTATATTTGGTAGAATTTTCATACAATAATAGTTATTGGTCTAGTATTGGGATATCACCTTCTAAGCCATTATATGGAAGACCTTATAAGTCACTTTTATGTTGGTGCATGATGGATGATAAACTCGTTTTGGGTTCGGATTTGGTAAGAAAACTCTGAAGGAGGTTGAGTTGATAAAACAAAGATTAAAAGATGCTCAATCAAAGCAGAAGCATTACACCGGTAGGAGATGGAAGGATCAAGAGTTTGATCTAGGGGATCATGTGTTTGTTAAGGTGTGGCAAACGAGAGGTGCTATGTGGTTCGGAAAGCTTGGAAAATTGGTGTCGAGATATGTTAGCCCATTTTTTGATACTTGAAATAATTGGGAAGGTAACTTTAGGAATGAGTTGTCGAGTGCTTTTGCTGGAGTTCATAATGTGTTTCATGTATCATGTCTAAGGAAGTGTATCAGACCCTAAGGGTGTGCTAAATCTGAGAGCTATGGAATATTTGGTTGTTGAACCACACATCACCTATGTATGGTAGATTGAAATGTGAATGAGCTTTGAAATAAGGTAGTAAAGCTTGTGAGATTTCAGTGGAGTGAGGACCGAGATGATTATACATAGGAAATGGAAGATAAAAGAAGGAGGACTAATACTGAGTTGTTTGCTTAGATTAACATGTGTGTTTGCTATGTTTTTTTATAAACCATGTATATATGTGGTATTATGGTTGATTTTGTTATGTATTGGTGGATCCACTAGTATATTTTATTAAGATATATGGGTAGGGAACATATATGTTTATGCTAGAGAAGGCTCAGAAAGATTGAGAAACTCTATTGTACCTTATTTGAACTTCAGGGGAAAAATTCCTAAAAAGGGAAAGCCTATAACACCCCCACAAGTTAATAAGTAATTAATTGAAGAAATAATTATGAGAGTAAAGATATAAACGATTAGATTATGAATTAGTAATAATATGGTATGACAAATATTTGGGCGTGCATTTACTTATTGATGATGGTTACTTAATGAAACTGACTAAAATAAATTAATAAGGAAGAGAAATGATGGACCGGTGGGCCATAATGAGGATATTACATGCTTTTCAAATTGTTTCATCACCCTATTCTGTTTTTATTAAACGCTCAAATTAAAATAAAGGCTTTGAAGAATTTTAATGGTGTTAGCGGCCAAAGGAAGGAAAGAGGAAAAGAAGAAGATCAAAGCTAATGGAACTAGAAACATTATCAACTGAAAGATCTAGGTGAATAATATATCCCTTAATCCTCGTTTTCCTTTGTAATTAAGCATGGTCAAAATTAATTAAGATTATTTCTCATGCTTCTCGTGATTAAAATGATCTGAAAAATTATGTATGATATTATAAACACATTTTTAGCGATGGGATTTGATTTGTAGAATTTCCTCACAGATAAATAATTAGATATGGATTATCCAAAAATCTTTTAATATAGAAAATGGTTGTAAATAGGGAGTTTTAGAAATTTTATAAAAGAAAATACATGATTTTATGGGATTTTTATAAGTAAATTCTAAGGTATAATACCCATGGCCGAAGGGAGATTTATAGGTACCAAAAGGCAAATATATGGGGCTGGGAGGTAATTTAAATAAACCAAAATTTTAAATAACGGCTAAGAGACCAGATCCACTTTATATGTTGAATAAGTCAGAACAACTACAAACAGCAGAAGTCAGAGCAAATAAGAAATCAACACGTGTAAAGGTGGTGTTAGATATGCAAAATGAACGCTTGCGATGTGTATCGAGCGGCATTGCCAAGGGTGGAGTAACCGAATCTTAAGAGAATGAATGAAAAACCATTAAATGTAAGAGTTAAGTGCAATGAATGAGAAATGTTAAGTATGAGTTTAGGTTATGAAACTAAAAGTAAATGCCGAGGGCTAAGGCTGAAGGAAGATACGATGATTATGGTGGAATTATAGGTAGAGAAGGTGATTTCCAAAACATAGAATTGAGATCCCACATGTTAATAAAGCAAAACTTCAATATAATTCAAGCTCCTCTAGATGAGAATGATAGTAGTTGTTGGGTGTGTTTCAACCGGTTCAACACCACCGGACCAGGTCCCGCCAAATCAAACCCCAACCAACTCCACTCACTACCGAATCAACGCATATCCCACTCACAACCGAACCAATTCGCAACTTACCACTCCATTGCTTGCCGAACCAACCTCCACTGGATCAACCTACGACCAGACCAACCTCCACCGAACCAGCCTATACCGGACCAACTCCCCACCGGTCCAAACCTCTCCACCGAATGAAGTCTCCACCGAACGAAGCAACAAATCTCACCACCGGACCAACTCCCCACCGGTCCAAACCTCTCCACCGAACGAAGCAACAAATCTCACCACCGGACCACTCATCTCACCACCGAACCAAAGGAAACCGGACCAGATCCACCAGGCCAGATTACGTCAGCCCAGTCCCGCCAGCTGCTATATACCTCCAAGACCCCTACCCCCAGCCTCACTCTATAAATAGAGGGGCAGGGGTACAACAATGGGGAACAAGTTTGAGAGCTCAAGCACGGAGAGAACTTTCAAATAACTTTCTTTTACTTGTATCAAAGCTTTGTACTTGTAATCTAAACAAGAGAAGAGAAATAACATATAAAGTGGACGTAGGCACATTCTGGCTGAACCACTATAAATCTGTGTCTTTTTACAGTTTAGCCCCTGATTTTCATATATTCGCATAAAACACCCAAATCACTAAGAACAACATAAAATCTACTAAGTCATACAACTTTGAGGTGTTTGTCCATTTTTTGTGCAAACATTTTTGGTGCTTTCACTGAGAACTAGAAGCTCGAAGCTTCAGCTTCGTCCACTTAACATTTTTCCTAACAACATCGTTCGCCACTTGGAAAACATGCCTTCCAAACAGAGAAAAGATGTTAACAAAGGAAAAAAACATCGCATCCAGCAGTCTACTAGATCCAGCTGTCACGAATCAAGTAAATCGTCCTCCTCCAGCGGCAGTACCAAATAAAGGACAGGCTATTCCGACCACTCCTGCCACAGAACAGCCCGCAGCAATTACTAGGGCAGATTTAGACAGGGTTGTGGTTGAAGTAACTAACCACTTCACATCCCAGCAGGAAGCCTTGGTGGACCATATCATGTCACGCTTAAGGGATGCTGAAGAATCCAACCGCAACACTGAATCATGGGGCGAGTCCCAGTCTGGAGGATCTCAGAGACAACAAAGGTCTTCCTTCTTCGAAGGAGCTAACGGTAGAAGTAGCCATGGTAGGAGCCGAGATCGAGCACAGCCCGAAGTTAGGCCTAAGGAAACGTTTGGTACCGAACCCAACGGGGGAGGTACCGGACGAAGGTCAACTGTAGCTGACCCTTTCATACTGCCTAACCACGGAAACGCCAGTGAACGGGGCCGAGCTAGAGTCCAGCCCGAAGTTGGACCCGAGGAAGTGCTTAGATCAGAACCCAGCAGGGGAAGATCAAGGCAAGGGCCAACTGTAGCTGACCCTAGCATGCTCCCAGAAGATCAAAGGCAGCCACTGGAAAATATGAGGAATGATAGACGATACCATCCCTACAGGTCATCTGGACGGAATCAATCCCACAGAACAGAACCAAACTCATTTCTATCTGCTACAAATTCTGATGAAAGGATGGCATGCTTATTCAGAGATTGCGTCCAAAGCGAGCAAAGGGGTCGAGGGATAGGCGCTAGGGTAACCAGCCCTTTTGCCCGCAATATTGAAATCGCTATCACTCCCCGAGAATGGAAGATGCCAACAATGGAACCTTACAAAGGAACCTTCGACCCCGTTGTACACTTACAGAGGTACACACAACATATGCTCATGAGTGGAGCGACAGAGGGAGTACTGTGCAAATGCTTTCCGCTTTTCTTAGCAGATCTCGCTACCTCCTGGTTCTGTCATCTACCCCAAGGATCCATCAGCTCGTGGGAAATGTTGAAAGAAAAGTTCATCAGTTAGTTACGCATCCATGTGGAACAACCTAAGGACGCTTATTCCTTATCCAGCGTCAAACAGAAACCTGGAGAGAAGCTGCAGCAATACCTAACCCGATTCAATGTCGCAGCAGCCGCGGTCCAAGATGCCGATGAGAAGCTTATCCTAATGGCCCTCTGTAGTGGTGTGCATCCGGACACTAAATTTGCTAGAAGGTTGACGAAAGAAAAACTAGCTACTTTACCCGATTTCTTCCATGAAGCCGGGAAATATATGAGGCTTGAGGATGCCGCCGTTGAGGGGCAGTCAGGACAGCAAAATAGGGCAACTCACAGCAACACCCCTGCTGTAGCAAGGGACGTTCGAAGAAATGATTCCAGAGACAATGCCGGGGGCAAGAAGGGAGAAAAGCGCCTATATCGGCCTGGACCGAGATTCGACACTAACACTCCTTTGAACGAGACCGTCGAAAATATCTTCCTTGCCACCCAAGGCGAAGTTAGATACAAACGCCCACCATACAAGAAGGAATCAGATAACGCGCAGAAGTCTGGAAAGTTCTGCCGTTTCCATGAATCTCATGGGCATGATACCAATGAATGCCATCATCTCCGGGACTTGATTGAGGAACACATCAGAAGGAAGAAACTGGAACGTTATGTAAAAGGTCAGGACAGGATTCCAGCTCCTGCCAATGAGAACCCAGGGCCATCCTCACCAGAGATCGGCAGAGGAAACCGCAACACTAGCAGCTCTAGTCAAGAGAAGATAGTGGTCCATACCATCTTGGGAGGACCGCACATCGCAGACAGAAGCTGGAAAGAGATGGAAAGATATGGAAAGTCGCTTAGAGACAATAAAGACTGTGTCAATTCGGTCATAGAAGAGCGCCACCCAAAGCGGAAAGACAATGATGACATCACATTCGGTAAGCGTGACCTAGAAGGAAGGCAATACCCTCACATGGATCCCATGGTTATCTCTACCCGACTCGGTCCCGTCGAAGTTTACCGAATCCTAGTAGACACTGCAAGCTCAGTAAACATCCTATTCAAACATGCATTCAACAAAATGAAATTATCAATGAAGGATGTATCTCCCTGCGATAAACCACTACACGGTTTCACTGGAGATGCGAAGATGCCCCTCGGGCAACTGGACCTCTTTGTTGAGATTGGAAGCCATCCCCGCTCCGCTGTACGGAAACAAACGTTTGTGCTGATAGAGAACCATTCAGCCTACAACGCCTTCTTAGGAAGGCCATCCCTGTCTGACTTCCAAATTGTCCTAGCCCCATGGTGCCTAAAGATGAAATTTCCAACGGACAATGGAGAAGGGGAAGTAGAAGGAGACCAAGACGTTGCTTGAGACTGCTATGTGACTGAACTTCGCTACAACCACAGGAAGGATAAAGGGAAGGGTGTAGAGGTTGCCCTCTGCACGAAAAGTCTAGAAGCATAGCAACTAAAGAAAGCCCCTCCTCTTCGATATACCAGCGACCCTTTCAATGAATTAGACCCCAGGGACAGAGAGGAGGAGGCCACTGCCGAGCCTGCAGAGGCTATGGAGTTTATATCTGTAGACAAGCACGACTCAAGTACACTATTGAAAATTGGGTCCCAACTAAAAGCAGAATTGAAGGAACAACTCATCGATTTTCTCCGCCATAACTTGGATGTATTCGCATGGTCACACGCTGACATGACCGGAATCTCCCCCGACGTAGCATGCCATGTACTAAACATTGATCCTACCAAGGCGCCCGTAAAAAAAAAAGAGAAGTATGGGGGCAGAGCGATCGGCAGCCCTCGATGAAGAAGTAAAGAATCTACTCGCCAATGACTTCATACGAGAAGCCATCTACCCGGAATGGATCGCTAACCTGGTACTGGTAAAGAAGGCTAATGGGAAATGGCGAAGGTGCATTGACTTTTCCAACCTAAACGACGCCTGCCCAAAGGATTGCTACCCACTTCCCCAAATCGACCAACTTGTAGACAGCACAGCCGGGCACGAGCTATTATCTTTTATGTACGCATACTCAGGATATAACCAAATTCCTATGCATGTCCCCGACCAAGACCATACTAGTTTCATCACCGACCGAGGTTTATACTGCTACAAGGTAATGCCTTTCGGACTTAAGAATGCAGGGGCCACCTACCAGCGCCTCGTCAACAAGATGTTTGCAGGGCTAATAGGGAAAACTATGGAAGTATACGTGGATGACATGCTGGAAAAGTCAAGGAAAGCCGACAATCACGTAAGCCACCTAGGCGAGATGTTTCAAGTACTCCGCCAGTATGGAATGAAGTTGAATCCTCTAAAATGCTCCTTCGGAGTATCATCAGGAAAGTTCTTAGGATTCATCGTCCATGCCAGAGGGATTGAAGCAAACCCTGAACAAGTCCGAGCGCTAAGGGATATCATGATACCTTCCACTCGAAAGGAAATGCAAAGCCTGAATGGGAAAGTGGCCGCCCTAAGCCGATTCATCTCCAAAGCAACGGACAAGTGCGTCCCCTTTTTCGAAGCTCTAAAGAAAGACAAAGGAAAGTTCGAATGGACTGACGAATGCTTAACCGCTTTCCTTAACTTAATCGAACACCTCCAGAAACCACCGATACTCTCGACTCCAAGCGAAGGCGAAGAATTATACCTATACCTTGCTGTGTCATCTCACGCCCTGAGCGCTGCCTTGGTAAGGGAAGACAACCGCATGCAGCGGCCAGTTTACTTCGTCAGTAAGAGGTTTACGGGGGCAGAAGTCAGATATCCTAAACTTGAGAAGCTAGCATACTGTTTACTAATCACATCACGGAAACTGCGTCACTACTTCCAGTCCCATTCCATCAAAGTTCTGACCGATCAGCCACTGAGGCAGGTACTCCATCGTCCCGACACTTCTGGGCGACTACTTAAATGGTGCATTGAACTAAGTCAGTATGATATCACCTATCACCCTCGCACCACCATCAAGGGACAAGCCATGGCTGATTTCATCGCAGAATTCACTACCAACGAAGATAAGGAGCAATTGGAGTTCGCTGCCACCAACAATGATGCAGAATATGAAGCAGTGATAGCTGGACTAGAACTTGCCATAGAAATCGGAGCCAATTCTTTGTGTCTTCATAGCGATTCTCAACTTATTGTTAATCAAATACTAGGAGAATTCCAAGCTCGAGAAGAACGACTTATAGCATATTTAAAGAAAACCAAGTTACTTCTCAGCCGATTGGACCACTACCTAGTCAAACACATCCCTCGGGAAGAGAACCAAGAGGCCGACGAATTGGCAAAGCAAGCAAGTATGAGAAACATCGCCATCTTCGGAGCAGTAACCATCCGAAAGCAACTGACTCCAAGTTTTCAGCAAGTGAATCTGATAGCTGCAACCGAAGAAGCAACTTGGATGACTCCCATCCGAGACTACCTACAAAGCGGCACACTACCCAACGGACGTAACGAAGTCAAGAAAATCTTAAGGAAAGCTTCCCGCTACACAATTCAAGAAGACATCCTCTATCTGCACGGATTCTCTAACCCTTTATTAAGGTGTGTCGCTGGGGGGAAGCCAAGGAAATCTTATCCAACATCCATCAGGGAAGCTGCGGAGATCACACCGGAGGGCAAACGTTAGCAAAAAAGATACTCCGATATGGGTATTTCTGGCCCACCTTAAGCAAGGACGCCTTAGATTTCGTCAAAAGGTGTGACAGATGCCAGAAGTTTGCTAAGATTCCGCGCCTACCAACAACTGAGATTACTCAAATGACCAGCCCCTGGCCCTTCGCAATATGGGGAATTGACTTAATCGGCGAGCTACCAATGGGCCGAGGCGGGGCCAAATATGCTATAGTGGCAGTCGACTATTTCACCAAATGGGTGGAAGCGGAACCTCTGAATAAAGTATCTTCAGCAAAAGTTATTAACTTCTTGATCAAAAATGTTCTGTGCAGGTACGGAGTCCCACTCAAAATCATATCAGACAATGGACTTCAATTTGACAGCGAGGAATTCGCCAACTGGTGCCAAGAGCACGGAATTCACAAAAGCTTCTCATCAGTAGCGTATCCCCAGGCAAACGGACAAGTCGAAGCCATCAACAAAATTCTGAAAACTCTAATAAAAAAGAAGCTCGAAAAGTCAAAGGGCGCTTGGGTGGATGAACTCCCTACGACACTGTGGGCCTATCGCACATCCTTCAGAACATCAACGGGGCATAATCCTTTCTCTTTGGCATACGGATCGGAGGCTATGCTCCCAGTTGAAACCATTGTGCCTTCCCACCGTAGGATCCACTATAACCCAAAAGAGAACGAAGAACTCCTTCACATGTCTTTGGATCTAGTTGAGGAGAGAAGAAATGATGCAGTCCTTAAAGCAGCAGCCCACAAGCAAAAAGTGGCAGCACAATACAACTCCAAAGTCAAGCATCGTACCTTACAAGAAGGGGATCTTGTCCTCAAGCGAATCTTCCCACGCCGCGGAGCACTAGACCCAATCTGGGATGGACCGTATGTAATTCATAAAGATCTCCACAATGGAGCTTATATTTTGTCAACAGTGGACGGAGAGGTGTTCCAGAGGGCATGGAACATCCAACACCTCCGTCGATACTTTTCTTAACTTGTACTGCCCATATGAAGTGAATTAACAAAGAGAATCAGTGGACGTAGGCCTTTTCGTGCCGAACCACTTTAAAAAACCTTGTCTCTTTTTTAACTTGTTCCTTTATATCTTGGCTGCTTGTTAACGTTATCCTTTTCTGTTGAACAAAATCCTACGCGTATAAGCAATTCCACTCAGAGCACTCCACGGCACAACTTCACCTGGACAAGACCTAACAGGTACTATGCGAATCTATGCCCTCGCCAATGAGACACTTTTGCTCCGGCATCCCTCTGCTGCGGGTTAACTCATTGCTCGCGACGGCCCTTAAAGGCAACTGTAATGAGCCGATTATAAGCCACCAAGAAGGCCGACTATAGCCGAGGCAGCTCATTACGGCGTTCGGCTCGCCGGCAACTGTGAACTGACTATAAGCCCCAACATAAGGTGTGGCCAGCCAGGGGCAGTTCACAGTTGACGATCGGCACCCACGCTAGCCGGCCATAGTAAATCGAATAATACCCACGATTACGGGCCATAATGGCCCGGGTAGTTACTGTGCGCGATCTCGACTCCGATGTGTCTTAAGTGCGGCTGTGGTAAAAAAGAATTAACTCCCCGCGGAGGCGTAAGATGGGTGACAAATGTCTCCAAGACCCACAGCTAGGGAAAGTGACTACAAAGCCCGTTTGCCACGAACTTAAGCACATCGAAGGCCTTTCGTGATTGGAAGTTTTACTATTTCACATATTTCAATTTTACTTAAGAAACTTTTCTCCTATCCTCTGTAACAATCCCTGAAGTATAGGACACAGAACAAGAGACGCTCGCTAATGGAAGCAGATACTCACAACAAGATACTGGACCGCGTCCCTTACTCGGTCACACAGGATAGTCAAAGCTGCCATCTACAAGCAAAATATAAAGGGCGGTATTTCCTTCTTTCATATATGACTATAATTTATTCACACCTCACGCTAACATTGCAAGTCATGAAATTATGACATCAAACACAATTTAATTACAAGAATATGCATAGCTATATTTCTCATACGACATGTCAAAATAGCAAAAACATTCAAAAGACGACAAAATCAGCTTAAGTTAAAGAATTACACATCAAGAATAGAGCTATTTATTACAAGTAGCAAAAATTACAACCTAAGAGTTACTCCACTGTTTTAAGACTAACATATACAACCATGTCAAGTCCACAAAAAGAATTTTCCAGGTCCAATCAAGGAGCCGGCTGCGTCGGAGTATTGACCCTATCTTGTTGCCCACCTGTTCGGTCAGAGAATGGAATCATTAGTGATAAGCAAACAGAGTTAACAAAAGAAGAAACTAAAGAAGAAAAGGTTACCAGCAACTTCCCCTTGATCATCTTGGTCGTCATCCCCTACTTCCACGCCTGCCTCCTCAGCTGCGAACAACCGCATCCCCTCCTTCACCGCTATCTTCTCCTCCTTGGTGAACTGAGCGGTTACCGCATCCATCCTAAAGGCCGCTCCACCCTCCTTATCCGCCTCAGCCTTGGCCTCCTCTAAAGCCCTGAGGTAAATCCTAGCCATAACCCGGGGGTAGTCGTCCATCCAAGATAAGCTGCCCTGCTTCCAAATGGGAAAGTACATATCCTGCAGCATATCATCCATCATCCCCTCATTTTCCTCAA
Source organism: Allium fistulosum (assembly GCA_030737815.1). Taxonomy (NCBI): domain Eukaryota; kingdom Viridiplantae; phylum Streptophyta; class Magnoliopsida; order Asparagales; family Amaryllidaceae; genus Allium; species Allium fistulosum. The sequence continues at coordinate 405,942,425 of CM060904.1, read as the reverse complement.
ACTCCCTCATACGAGCCCCAGAAACCGATAGCCTTGCAATGGCAGCATCCCTCTCCAGTCGGTATCGCGAGCAGTCAGCCTGAAGGGACCTCCTCATCGCCTCCATCTCCTCCTTTAGCCTGACCTGAGCAAGCTCTGCAGCTTCAAGCTTCCCCGACAGCTCCTCTACCTGCTCAAGATCCGCCCTCCAAACCTCATCCACTATCGAGATGGCCATATTTATCTTCTCCTTGCAGGCAGCCTCCATCTTCTGCAATTCCGCCTTACTAGCCTCCTCCATAGTCTTCCTCAACCGCCCGGAGGCAGCCTCATGCTGAGAAATCTGAATGGCCTGATCAGCAAGTTGTTTGGCCTGGTCCAAAACCATCAATCGTAGTCGGATGTTGGCACTCCCAATCTCCTCTCCAGCCTTAACCAGTCGGGCATGATGCCCCATCAACTTCCTAGTCTCCTCCGCCACCCGATCAATATTAGCCTTGGCGTCGTCTCCCATGGTAACTATCCGAGTAGTAAGTAAATCGAGATCTAAGGACTTGGCCACATCGAGCACCCGTACCATGGGATTGCGGGGAAGAAGGTGCACACCGGTAACCTCGTCAAAGATAATATCATGGGAACTTGGATCCAGATCAGGGTGACCCGCAAATGGATTACGAGCCAAGCCAGGACGATCAATCTGAGTAACGGTAGGATTTTCAGACGGGTGCGGAGAGAGTGCGAACTCAGTATCCTCCACCGTGATATCATGAAGAGGCTGAACTGGGGGCTGAGGACCAAGTGAAGGTTCGGATAAGGGATGACTCCTCTTTCTCTTTTGAATACCCTCTTCAATGACCCCGAGAAGAGGACGGTAGCCGACTACATCCCCGGAACGGTGGGTCGAAGGCTTCGGCTTGGCGAAAGCTTTGGAGAGCTTGTATTGTTCAAGCCTGTGCCGAAGATCTGAGGCTTTGGCCATTTTACCTGCTCCTGATATGAAGAACAAGTGTCACAAGCTTACATTGATCCATAATTCGAGAAACGCGGTAAATTAAAAGTTAAAAGAAGAAAGGAAACACATTAGTTATACAAACCCTGGGGAGGAGTAGGATACTGCAATGAGTCCTGGATTTCATTCCAGGACGGGAGCGGATCATAAAATATTCCTAAGTCCCTATCATAAATGGAGCCTGCAGGAGTCAAAAGTTCACCTTGAGTCGTCGGAGCCACCTTGGCTGGAATAGTCTGAGAAGACTTGCTTGCACCGGTCCCAGCCTTGTCAGCTTTCCCGGATTTCTCTACCAAAGCCGTTTCTCCGTCCAGCCCCTCGAAAGCTTGGTGGAATGCATCATCCGTCCACTCCTGAATCTCGCCTACTTGCCCAGGAAGCAAGGCCCCGATGCCATCGCCACCATCACCACCTTCCCGGTCATCTCCACCCTCACCTCTCTCCTCCTCCACATCTTCCTTCCCCGGAGTAAGTGGACAAGTGCTGGGGGAAGGACCATCCGACTTCTTAAGCTTCTTACCTCCGACCACTGAAGATTTTGAGAATGGTTTCCTCTTGCCACTCTCTACTGTGACACCTCCCTTAGCTTGAGCAGCCGCCCTCTCCTCCGCCGTTTCCCTCTGCTTGACTACTGACTACTGTGGAAGGATCAAATTATACTCCAGAAGAGTCGCATTTCTGATCAGGTAAGCAGCCGATCTATCTCTCCCGGGGATAACTTCTATCTCAGCCGCCATTTGAACCTGGCGATCAGTCTCCACGACCGCAAAGCCACCTGTCGCTAGCAAGAAATGAAAACGTATGAGAAGAAGCATCGCAACCAGAATGGAAATTATAAATAAAGCCTCACACTTACAGCCGGAGGTGAAGCGACGAATGGAGACAGAGTCACCCCTGATGAAGAACCATTCTTTCTTGAACATGCTGAACTTCGAGTATAAGTCCAGGACGGGCTTAAAGGATACGGAAGATTCCAAGCTGATATAGGGAGACCCCTTCTTGTAGCCTCTCAAGTTGTACAAATATCGGATCTCCCGGTTGGAAGGAGGACGCCCATATCTCCTCTGGAAGATGACGAAGAGACTCACCAGAATGGCATAAGAGTTGGGTTGAAGCTGAAATGGGGCCACCTTTAGATATGTAAGAAAGCTGACTGCCCAAGCATTAAGAGGCGGGATGGCACCACACATGCAGTGGTATCGGCTGTAGGCAAAGTACCCTTCAGGAGGGCCATATGGCATAACTTCGCTCCCTGGCAACAGCATGCGCGCTCTGTCGATTCCGAAAGAATGGGAGATGACATCAAGCTGCTCCTCCTTGAGGGAGCTGGGAAAACAATCGGGCGGGGAGTTCAGAAGCTCCTGAGGGCCGTACCCGTCCACCAGTGATCTCGGGGCAGTTCCGTGACGTTCCAGTCTTGGCTGAGCAGGGGGCACTGCGGAAGATTCTCCTTCGCCCTGGAACTTCTTTTTATCCGATCGAGTTTCTACTTTTCGAGACATTTATCTGCAAGCACGAAGAAGTGCGTCGTTAGAATAAAGGAAGTAAACAAGCGAGTGTGTACAGTCTGGAGTTCCACTCGTAATTCAAGTCATAAAAGTTTATTCGGTAGTTCAAGGCCGAAAGGGCATTCGGTACTCAAACTCCCTCATCTCATCCGGTATTTCCCTACGAAGGTTCATTCGGCACTCGATTACATTCGGTAGTACAAAACTTAATAGTCATTCGGCGAGGAAAGAAGGCCTCACCTGATCCGGCAAACTAGCTTAGTTCGGCACTACAATTAATTCGGTATTTAAGAATTTGGTTCGGCCCTTTTCGATCGGTAAGGAAACAACAAAGGTACGGAGCCCCTACTTATAGAGGAAAGAAAGATAGCCGGACCACCGGTTCGTGTCTGAGACCGGATGGGAGTGTCCAGGATGAGCGACCAAAAACAAAGCACGCCATGTGCATGCACATGCCCTACTTTGGGGGGCAAGTGTTGGGTGTGTTTCAACCGGTTCAACACCACCGGACCAGGTCCCGCCAAATCGAACCCCAACCAACTCCACCCACTGCCGAATCAACGCATATCCCACTCACAACCGAACCAATTCGCAACCTACCACTCCATTGCTTGCTGAACCAACCTCCACCGAATCAACCTACGACCAGACCAACCTCCACCGAACCAGCCTATACCGGACCAACTCCCCACCGGTCCAAACCTCTCCACCGAACGAAGCAACAAATCTCACCACCGAACCAAAGGAAACCGGACCAAATCCACCAGGCCAAATTACGTCAGCCCAGGCCCGCCAGCTGCTATATACCTCCAAGACCCCTACCCCCAGCCTCACTCTATAAATAGAGGGGCAGGGGTACAACAATGGGGAACAAGTTTGAGAGCTCAAGCACGGAGAGAACTTTCAAATAACTTTCTTTTACTTGTATCAAAGCTTTGTACTTGTAATCTAAACAAGAGAAGAGAAATAACATATAAAGTGGACGTAGGCACATTCTGGCTGAACCACTATAAATCTGCGTGTCTTTTTATAGTTTAGCCCCTGCTTTTCATATATTCGCATAAAACACCCAAATCACTAAGAACAACATAAAATCTACTAAGTCATACAACTTTGAGGTGTTTGTCCATTTTTTGTGCAAACAGTAGTGATGGCCAAGAGATGATTAGCTCTCGATGGGATGTTAAAATCGAAATCAATTGACTTCTGAAGAAAGAATTATATGTTAAGGGTTAAGATGATCAAAACTAGTACTTAGGACATTATTGATGATGTAATAAGTAGGGGAGTTAGCTGAATGCGATCTGACTTAAAATAGCTTAATAAATACTAAGGATGAAATCTAATAAATGTATGGTTAAGCAAAGAGTTTTGTAGACGGTGTAAGGCCTATGTGGCTACCAAAAGCGAAGGTGTAAGGTTTGTGTGGCAACCAAAGCACGATAGAGTTAATGTAAAGCTTAAGTGTCTACCGCAACTTAAAGTGTTGGAATAAGGCCTAAGTGTTAACCGAAGCACGAAAGCATTGGTGTAATGCCTAAGTGTTAACCAAAGTAGTATTTGGTAAACGACATAAGACATGATGTGTTGTTTAAATCAAAGGTGATGGGTAAGGCCTCAATAGCAATTGAAATCGAAAGCATATGTGTAAGGCTTGTGTGGCAGCCAAACCAGAAGAGTTGGTGTAAGGCCTATGTGGCAACCGAAATTGATAGTAAAATCAGTAAAAATTAAGGAAGTCGCATAAGGCCTTAGTGATAGCTGAAAGCTAGATCTATAAATCTTCATTAGAAGAAGGCATAAGGCCTAGGTGGAAGCTGAAGGTAGTATATTGTAGGTTTTGAAAAGAAAAGAGAATGATAATTTAATAGTAGATCATGTGAATTGGCTTTTAACTTATATGTAAGACCCGTAGGATCGAAATGGTGGTTTATGCTTATGTTTCAAGCTGCTATATGAATGTTTTATTATAGTGAGGGGAAAACCCGTTCCATGCTTTAGCGGCATAGTCCCACTATATTTACGTTTAGGGTAATAAGTTGCTCATACTAGACTTTATGTCTGACCTGTGTTTTTATCATTGTTCCCCTTTTAAACTCACGAGTACTTGTTTGAGTAGGCTGAGTTTATGGATCTAGGCAAGTTTCTTTTGAAAGACAAACAAGGAGTTTCAAAGACAAAGCAAAAGGCTTATATGATATAAATGTTGTTTTGTTTCAGTTATATTACGTGTTCATGTCAGCATCTTTATATGTTGGACATGAAACTGTTAACTATGATTGTATTATAATTTTTTCCCTTGCATGGGCACGACTATGGGAATTAATTTGGAATTGTAATGATGAGTTATTTTAATGTTGTTCATGTTCTGCTCTGTTTAGTCAAACTATCATGTGTATGTGTATGTGTATGTTTGTGTGTGTGTATATATATGTATATATATATATGACTGATCTCATCTCTATCGCCAAAAGATAATTCCAAGGTGATTGTAGCACATTGGAGTTCCATCTTTGAGTTTGGGAATGAGAGACATTACAACAACTATAAGAGGCATGCTTATTAGGCTTTTTCATTTTACATATAATTGATGTAATATAAACTTTGATTATTCATGGTGGTATCATCATATAACGATCTTATAATATTTATTCTGTACCTTATATTTTCTTTCTACAATGGAAAATTTGGGTAGTTAATATTGTTGAAGTAATGTAGTTAATTTATTTAAGAATTATGGCTCTTTAACAACGACCACTAGTTCAAGTGCAACGGTATGACACTGTACACTGAGGTATAAGAGATCGTGGGTTTGAATAACAAAGACATCAAAATGAGTGTTCTTCTAGAATAAAGTATCACTCTTATTATAAAAAAATTATAGTTCTTTATCACTGGAAAAATGGATCCCATATTGTCATTTGATGATAAGATTATAGTGGCTGCAATACTATGATATTCATTTTCGAATCTCAAAAGAGGATCGTTACACTATTCCTTTTAGAAACCAAACTAGTTAGACTACCCCTTAGGTTGAATGAACCCCTCGACATTGCCCTATGCTTGATCCTATTCATGGATTTGGATAACTAAAATCTTAAAAAACTTTTAAGAAGTTTTTGCATTAGATACCTTCAAGGTTCGACTTTTATAAATACATAGAAGATCAAACACCTAGGAAACCCCTTCGATCACTAATGGAGCTCCATTGAAATCCAAGTTGATATCTCTCTTTTTTTGATCCATATTATAACAACCATGCTTTCTACACTGTAAAAATTTTATTTTAATTAAAATAGAAATGTTCAAACACTACAACAGTTTGGACTTTTAATAGCGTTTAAAAAACGTCATTAAAGGCTTTTACAGCGTTTTTATAAACGCTGTATATCAACATGTTGTTATAAGTCTGTGACCTACGATAGCAACACCAAAAACGCTATAAATGAGTTCTTTTAATAGCGTTTCGAAAATGCTATAAATTGTTTTAATGGCGTTTTTGCTCAAGCTGTAAAAAACAGGTTATAAATAAGAAGAGTTATTAGACAACAAGAATAAAACGCCATAAAAGGTTCCTAACAACAGGGTTTTACCAACGCTATCAATACTCACTTAACAATAGCGTTTTTGGACTGCTATCAACAGTTGCATATTATAGCGTTTTAAAAACGCTATTGTTACATTTTATAGCATTTTTTAATGCTATCATCTTATTGCGTAAGATTTTCTGTGCCTCTTTTTGACGTTTCAATGCATATACGTACAACAAATTTAAATGTCACTAAGATCACATTTGATTACCAATACGTTATATGTAAACAAATAAAATTGCACCAAAACAACATATGTTCATTATATTTCATAACATGTGAAGATTACAATTGCAAGTAAACAAAACTAATATTATACGCAAGCAATCTTACTAAAACGATACATAGAAGTATTCAAACACTAAAGATACACACAACACTATATATGACTTCAAATCACCTTGTTGCTACTTGCTAGCACCAAAATGTATTAGTAACCTGTAAAGAAAAAGTTCAATTATTAGTCGTAGTAGACATGATTCATGAAAAATATGCGTATAAAATGACACTTTTGAACAACAATATATGATGTTTATGAACTTATTCAATTACCACTATTGTATTTAAACGAGTACATATACCATTAATTTTTTAAAACTTATTTAACTTTTATAAAACTTGATTTATTTCTGTAATACCAGTTTATTTTTTGGCAACTTAATTAACTTAGCAAAATCTTTATGGTATTTAATAAATTCTGTAGAAACTTTGTTAATTTAGTTAAATTTTTATAAGACAATTTTTTTATCAAACTTGGATAAATTTTACAAATTTAATTAATTTAGTCGAATGTTTATAAAACTTGGTTAAATTTTATAATAATTAGTCAAGTTTTATTAACTTAGTTATTTTTTTATAGACTTGCTTAATTTGTATAAAACTTAGTCAACTTCTATAGAAATTAGTTAATTTTTGTAAATTATGTTGATTTTTATAAATTTATTTAATTTTTACAAAACTTTGATAACTTTGTTAAATTTTTATAAACTTAATTATTATTTTATAAATTTGCTTACCTTTTACAAATTTTTGTCAATATTTAGATAATTATTTAATTTATGTACAACTTGTTTAACTTATTAAATTTTTATACAACTTGGTTAATTTTTATAAATTCATTTTTAGTTATCCAAAACTTGGTTAAGGTAGAAAATTATTTACTTTTTCTAAAACCTGGTTAACGTAGTTAATTTTTATAATTTATCTAACTTAGTTTAATTTTACAAAAATTAATTATTATTTAATTTTAAAAAACTTAGTTAGTTTAGTTAATTATTATAAAACTTAATTAATTTTGTAAAAAATATTTAACTTAGTTAGATATCATACACACATTTATTAGAAACTTTAATTGCTATAGTCCAATGTTAACTGCTCCCATATTCTCCTCGAAAGATTATCCTACACGCAGTTTATTAGAAACTTTAGTTGTTACAGTTAAGAGTAATGTTTAACCAAATACAACAAAATTATGACCGATGAGTTGGTGATATACGACAAAAAGCAATGGTTGGTATCAAGCAATCCAACTAATTAAACTAAAGAAAAATTGGAAGAAATTGTCTACTTACTACAATAATCACTCTATAAGAGTCTTTAAGAAGTCGAAGTGCAGCAAGAGAACCTATATAACCTACACCTCCTGTCACTAGGACATGTACAACTCCAGCTTCATGGCGAGAAAACTGTATATAATGATGAAGTATTCTAATATCATTTTCCTAACAGGGGAACTTTGAATGTATACTAATTTGACTTCAATGTTGAATGAATTAATACTGTTTATTTAATTTTCCACAAGATTGTTTGAAACAAGTACTAAAATTGTTTGAAACAATGTTAATCAGCCATTTAGTCGATTAAAATTACTTGCGTTATAAGCAACAAATAGTTTAAGTTTAATTTTTATGTGATGTTATTATTAAAAAATTTGCAACATTCACTGTAACGTGTGACTGCTATTCAACAATATCTAATACTAGCAGTAACAAAAGTGTAGCTGTCCCGCATATGAATACATATACTTCAAGATATTAACATACAAAAGTATGTACATGCATGAGTGTGTATGTGCAATCAAATATGAATGCTGGGCAGGCCAGGAAAGACAGAAAATACTATAAACTTGAGAAAGCAAAGCGACAGAAAGTAACCATCCTCATTTTTCAGTTTTGAACCTCAAAGCCTATATGTACACCAATATCGGTGCACGAATTGAGAATGCTCTTAGGATTTCCGTGGAATCACAACTAAACGTAGCCAGAGTACGTTTGCTTATATTTTAACAATGGCAATAAGAGTACAAAAAAGAATACAAGGAATAAATAACAACAAGTTGAACTTTGAATTTCTTTTTTTCTTTAGAAAAAACACGCGCACATGCACAAAAATATAAAAGGTTAATGCAGTTTATAGTTTATACTTATCCAGACAGGCCTATCTATCAAATGTTTTGAATCTAATAAAAGAGGAGGGAAAAAAAAGAATGCACCTCTAATATGGTGGTACAAAACTAGAGCTGAAGGGAGATTGATGTTGACCCAGAACTGATTGCTATTATTGTTTATGAAAAATAATACTTACTTTATTGATGTCACTACTCCTAGCATGTCAATCTCCAAACCAAAACTGAAATACTCTTCCAAATCACCACTCAAAATTTGAACTCAGATAGTAATGCATCATAAAGGCCAAATATCAGTGCATACTTACTTTATTGGATCTGCAATAGAATGGAGAATTATAGCCTAAAATGTTGAAGAAGAAAAATATTGTAAGTTTGCTACGGAAAAATAATCAGTGAAATATCAGTTTGGCCAACCATAAATGAAACCTGGTCATGGTCGATCAACAGCATCCTTAATTGCATCAGTTAATATAGAAGTTATAAGCACAGAATACAAAAGGCCTGCACATTTATATAGAGAACCCAGTAACTAAGTAGTTAGGAATAAAGGGTCTTACAGTAACAAAGTTATGAATCCAGTTCTAACAAATGTTTATAAAAGGCCTGCACATTTATACAAAAGGCCTGCACATTTATATAGAGAATCTAGTTCTAACAAACGTTAAAGCTTATTCAAATAGTCTGTAACGCATGCAACTAGAAAATTATGAATACATGGAAGTGCCCTCAAATAGATATGACATTAGCGCTATATGTGAAACAGACATAAACACAACATTTATAATAGTTTCAATAAGTACTCCAAAACTAACCGAACATACAGGATAAACAATGAAAGGCTTGAGAAAAATGAAGTAATGTAAATAGAAGGATTCTTCAGCTGCAAAAAGGACTTGGAAAAACATATATTAGCTGTAGTAGTGCGAAATTGTTACATGCATACTTTCTGACTGTGATGCTAGAAAACAGATTTTAAGTGATCAATTAAAGAAACAATTTTTCATCGGTAGATTGTGCGCTAAAGATATTGAGAAAAGGTAGAAAACATAATTATTTATCGCCTCACCTCTGTGCTCAACTCTAATTTCTAGCAAAATTTTATAATTTTCTGTAACTACGTATTTTTAATCCTTGCTTATTCCTCTTGATAATTGACACTTTTGGTGGGAATTTTTATTGACCACTTTACACACTCATGTGACAACAATTTTGTTTCATGTGGTTAAATTTATTTCTTGTCTTTCATGTTTGTTGAATTTGTCAAGGAAAAAGTACCTTTGAAAAATATCCAACCATGTGGCAACCTCGATCATCACATTCACAAAGTATGTAAAATAAAAACAGATCCACATCATAGTACAATGTCTTGTGATCAAGGAAAAGTTTAGCCAGAAAACATAGATTCTGCTAATAAACCTTGTTCTTTTCCCTTCAACCTGCTCACAGTTCACATGATATAGTTATTGTTGATCAAGAAAACATTAAATTAATATTATTAACCGTTCTAATGAAGATGTATATAAGTGTAAGAGAAACTAAATTGCATACTGTGAGCTTGGTAAATGGTCGTAATCATCCAATATAAAAATTGTACCTCAAACATAGACAATGTGCCACTTCGGTAAATCTCATCTCCGGGTGGATGCTTCAAATCACACTTTTTCTGAAATAAAAGAAAATTTATTATTGTTGTAAGAATGGAAGAAAACTGAGCAAAACTGTGAGGAGAAATGCGATATTGACTCATTATTCCGAAATAAAAGCATTCTTCCACAAAATATACTAGGAAATGAACATTAGCAGGAAATGCTCATAATATTTCAATCCTAATATTATAAATGAGTTTGCAGTAAACTACGACTTAGGGAAATAAATTATGCACTCAGCCACAAGAATTCATCAGGCCCAAAATGTCATATATGAAAATATTTTATGGTTAAGTTTTGTATCAGACATTATAAGTACATGCCATGACGTCTGTTGACAATTAATATAGCATTATCCTTGCTATGACATAAATTGGTTGCAGTTTAAACTGTCACAGATCATTTAAGTATTCAACTAAGATACAAAACTTTCAAATCAAATAGTATTCATGTGAAATCAAATATTATTCACAGAAGAGAAGTTCAAATATAAGTTGCAACTCACCATATGCCTTTGAAGCTGCTCTTTACGCTTCATGAAATTTAGGCAAAAGAAAAGTTTTAAAGAATCATTATATTCTGGCGGGAAAGGTGAGAAGTACCATGTATCAATCTCATATCTTCCAAGTTCTGTTTTTGCAATATTTTTCACCTTAGTGAATTCGTCATGTTCACGCAAACTGGAAGCATCAAACTCCTCATGACCTTGCTGATCGGAACAAAAGTGATCGTTACTGGAACTAATCAACCGTCGAATAAATTTAAAATAAAAGTGCCAAAAGAAAAGGTGCTTCCAACTAGAAGAATATCACATGAAAATTTGAAGAAAAAAAAGAAAGTTCATAACTCTACATGTGTTTCATCAATCTTCCGCTTCTGATAGCGTGTCATTTTCAACTTGTATTGATAAATATATTATCTTTCATAAACTAGTTACCCTTTTGACAGTAATTAGCAATAAAACAAAGATTTCTAGCTTTTATACTAGAGAATGTAACTTTACATACATCATCCAAGTACTCTATGATGTTAACTACACACAGCATTAAGTGCAAACATTATCTATTTTTGTAGTTGACTTCTATGCTCAAAACAGACGAGTTTGGTAATCTAATATAGAAACATTTAGGAATTTTAGGGACTAATGTACTCACTTTTAATCAAGGACCAATTATCCAACATAATACTATTTGGCTGGAAATATCTTCTCGATACATATCCAAAAAAATGAAATGAATTTTTGTCGTTCAATGAGGATAATTCCCAACATTGTGAAAGAAAGAAAAAATCCACCATGGGAAGCATTGTGTGAAATGATAAGATAATCATAAAAGTAAAATAGCTTGTCCAGCATTGGTTTTAATGTCCGGCATGGCCCACATGTTGGTGATGTATATAATACACATCAGCCTTGGACTTTCATGGTGCAGTTTCTGTAATGCATACTGCAAAAGGAGGCCAAGGTCAAACTTACTGGCTTGACTTGTATAAAAGAGACTACAACTCAAAAAAAGTGACTCCTAAGCACCACTAGAGTAATTGACAGTGTTAAGATGTCACAACATATAATTTAAGAATTAAGAACGTATATGGATTCGTAAGTTTATTTGAGTAAAAAAGGATGATAAAAGTTCATCATTGAGAGTCTAGTATAGTAACGTACAATTGTAAAGATGGTCACTCGTAATATAGTTTCTTTTCCATATCCTGGATCTTATGTTCACAGTCATTGCAACCACATGAAACAAAATGACTTAAAATGCTCATACCAACTGTGCTACCTGGCGGCGTTGCCTTCATCTTTCACTATAGTTATCTTTAAATTGTCAAATTGTTCTTGTTACATGTATATAATAATGATTTTATGGTATAGTTTGTAGTTTTGCGTGCTTTGTTTCAGAGTTTGACTGAACCAGTTTTTGCCGATGCCAAAAAACATGTGTTTTAAGCTTGAAGTATTGTCATTTATAGTGTCAGTCTATTACAAATATAATGATTCCTTTTGATAATCATCATTTAACATTATCAATGAGAAATATGTATTATTATCAACTTAGAGGTCACCATAAAACTCACTCATCTGACCAAACTACTCAGAAGATATCGTGGATTGTAGTTTATCCAAGTATGCAACAACTATACAAACAATCTCAATTTCAAGTGAGATGACATTCTCAAGCAAAACTCAGTTCAATATATAAATACGTACCCGGAACATATATAGTTATAATATATAGTTTATATACTTGGCACGTATATCCCAATACGTACCAGGCCTCCTTGTTACCATTGACAAAGTGCAGCTCGTCTAGGGCCTCTCCGTCCACATTGAACCTCCTCCCCCAAGCCGAACTCCAACCGCCACACTTTGCCTTGCAATCAAAACGAAGACGAGAACGCCCAATTTCATGCGAACCCAAACTTTAACTAGTAAAAATCCCTAAAGTAAGTACTCCAGCAAAGAAATAAACCCTAATTTGAATTGATTTTACCTAAAAATGGCAATAATAATGGATTCAGGTGAAATTGAAGTCAAACTTTTTCCAGAACGAAATCTAACAGTAAATAGAGGGATTAATGAAAACTAGGGAGTACCTGCTATAAACTTTGATGACAGCCAAAGTGATATGGAGTTGCTAAGGGGATTGGGAGAAAACAGCGCATAATGATATGGAGTTGCTAAGGTGATTGGGAGAAAACAACGCATAAAGAAGAAGAAAGATTAAGCGATTGCTTTTGTTTTGGAGACCCGCCGCTCTATTTTTAGGAGGATTAGTGCGAATGGAGGGAAAATGAATATGTTGCCGCTTTATTTTTTGGCACTGCATTTAATAGCACGGAGAAGATAATTAAGTGACCTAAATAGCGAAATAATAGCTGGCCGGCGTCTAACGCTGTACTGATTTGCAATAGATAGAGGGTTTTCTTGTAGTGGAATTCGATTTTTGATAATTATTAATTTGAAAATAATTCTTATTTATTTGAAGTCGAATTAATAAAAGATTTTGTTTCAATAAATTGAATTAAATTAATAAGTTCATTTTAGATAATACATTAAATTCGAATTAAATGTTTTGATGAATAATTAAGTTGAAATAACGATAATTGAATTGAAAGGAATTGTTCAATTATCAAAATATAATATGAATAATGAAGGGTTAAAGTCAAAAGTAAATTAGATTGGAATTTATTTAATGATAAATAAAAAGAATTATTTAAAAGAAAATAAAAGAAAAATAATTATGTTAACAAGAAAACTTGTCAATATCCCCGATGCTATGTGAAAGGTAATTAAACTGAAACGAAACCAAGTTGTTAGAGAGGTCTCTTCCTTTGAAACATACCTTTCGACTAGATTGATTAAGTCGAAAGGGTTTTTGATGAAAGCCCTACCTTTCGACCTGAATGACTTAATCGGAAGGGGTTAATAAATAATTTCATGAATGCAAGCAAAGTCAACAGCAACCTACTCGAAACCATCCCTTTGAGTGAATCAGAAGTGACTGATCGTTTCAGCTTTTCATTCCTTTCGATTATGTCAAAAGGTATGGTTCCGACCCCCCTTCGATCTTGTCGAAAGATATTAATAATATAACTCAGCCGCTCTCGACGTTTTGGTTTCACTTCTGTTATTAAGGAACCCCTTCGAAAGGGTTCAAGGTGAAATTAGGGATAAACCCCCTTTTGAATGAATTCCTCTCTGATTCATTGTTATTCGATTACAAATCGGGATCCCATCAAAATACCCCTTTCGATTGAGTAGAGAGGGGTCCTATTCTTTCGAATCGGATTCAACTTGTAACTGACTAGCTTCGCTTCATTTTCATGTATAAGATCGACCTGGGTATCCCCCAATTTCATATACTCATCCTTGTCGAAACCCTATCAATATACTTATTTTCTTTATTGGTTCCGATGATGATGTGTTTCGACTATATGTACCTAAGTAGGTCCTATGCATTGCATAGACAAAATGAAATTAAGAGAATAGGTTAGAATCATGTGCAATTGATCATTAGACTAGCTAATGACCTAAATGATCTTCCTCGTCATCAAAATCCTTATTGAATAAGCCTTCTCTCCTTTACTAATGATCCAAAATGAGTTACAAGTAATAGAGCTCTATCCTCAATTTGATTTAGGGTTTTTAGAAGACTTGATTGCAATTAAGAAAGAATTAGTAGAAGAAATGAATTCAGGATCCTAGAATTCGGTCCCAAAAGCGGACCCTTTGGGTCTTATTTATAGATGTAGGTCGGCCCCCTTCCGCGCATATGCTTTTGACCCGGTCGAAGGGACCCCTCTTTATATGCCGCTCCAAGCCTTTCGACTTAGTCGAAATGCCATGACTCCTTTCGACGCTGTCGAAAGGCATCTTTTTTGTGTTCTCTGATCTACTCTTGCGTTTCCTTTATCTTTTCCCAGACCTTTCGACTGAGTCGAAAGGGTCCTTTGACAACATTTCGCCTTTATTGAACTTTAAGCACTGCTTCCATCATAACACCTTTCGACGCTGTCGAAAGGTTTCCAAATGCGCCTTTTCCTTCATGTTGTCTTGTTGCTACTGGAAGTATAATAGAAGCCTCCGACTCCGTCCATAGGATGCTCATACCAGTTTCAAAGATATTGAAGTACCAATGGTTTCGATGATGTTGAGTAGCCTTCGAATGGGTGCCTGAGGATTGAGGCAGAACCGTCCTCTAATATTATCGGCCTTGACCAGTTCGAAATGCTTGTAAATGCTTTCGAAAGGGTTACGATAAGGGCGAAACCTTTAGCTCTGAAAGTTTTAGCGCATAAGTGGGAGATTATCATCTAATGCCTTCGAAAAGGGTTTTGAAGCTATCTTTGCTTATTTATCTGTGTCGAAAGGTTGGAAACGGTGGAAGGGTATTCCTGTTTCCATCTGAATTGAAAGCTTTCACACTGTAAGAGCAACTGGTGCCTTTGACTCCTTCGAAACCTTCTTATTGCCTTCGAAACATTTTCTTATGACCTTTTTCGAAACCTATGCTTGTTACTTCATCGAAACCTCACTCTCATTAACCTTCTTTCATACTTCTGCTCTTGAGGGGTTTTTATGGCTAACACTTTGCCCCTCCCCTTGTATGAAAGAAGCTTTTGTTCTTTAGGACAAATATTTCAGTACGTTCTTACTCTTCGCAACTTTATTTTTCTTCCAAAATTTTAAGTGATATTTGATGTTGTTAGCTCATCGTAATACTTACATCCATGTTTAGTAATAGGTTAGTATATTAATGCTTTCATATTTGGACAGTTAGTTGATCATAATCTTAATTCAATAGATATGAAACTTGTAATCAGTAGCTACTAATGCATATAATAGATGTAGTTTATGAACTCCCTATGGGCAACAGCCAATAGCTGCAAATAGGGACAATGGATTATTTTTAGAAAACAAGCCTTTGTAGCTCATCCACCCTAATGTATATTCTGAAAACTTTCCCATAAATTTGAATGACACTGAAGCCTTCATTCAAATGTTGGTGAGCATCATTTAGAGTTATAAAATAACAACTCTAAATTTGACATTAAAAAGACCATCCCGAAATTTTCGGTTGTTTGTAGAAATCTCAACTCTATTACATTATACCCCTAGCTTGGGATTAAGAATTAATGAGATTTAACCCCGATTAGGGTATTAACTTGCATAGTTTGGAAGTTGATAATGAGGTATCCAGAATCCAAATAACAATATCCAAAAATAGCCCTTCGTGGGGCATTTCTAAGCTTAGATTCAGGCTTTTATGGAAAATTAAACAGAAATCACTACAAGAAAATGGTTTATTAATAGCATGAGAGGATTGCATTGTAGCATGACTTGCTATCGTTAGCTATTTAGTAGTTGTTTAAAATTATAACCCACTAACACGCTGTTGATTAAAAAGAAAAAGTTGGCGCGTACATTTTTACTCTCCCGGTCATATTTCATTCTCTAGAGCGAATATCCATTTCACCCTTCACTCCCAAATCCCTAAATTAATCATCAATTACAAACCCCTTGCTCGTCGTTCCTCAACTTCACTGCTTGTCATTCCTCAAATTCGTTGCTCGCTGCTGCTCCGATTCCTCGACCTCGCCGCTGCTACGATCCCTCAACTTCACTAAATAGTGCTTCGATTCCTCAAAAGCCGTGAACTTTGACCATTTTTAGGTATATTTTTTTTAGCTTTTATGTATATCTCCATGTTTGATTTTTCTCCGCCTATGGATAATTGATTTTCTGAGCTGAAAGTTAAGTATTCCTTTTGTTATTAGTAGATGAATTATTGTTTCTTATTTTGTGATATTCGTGCTTAGCTAGTTTAGCTTTAAATTTTTGGTTTCCACTATAAATATTGTAGTTAAAAATTTGCTATGGTGAGTAATGGTTAAACTTTTTTGTGATATTCGTGCTTAGCCAGTAGATGAAAGCTATTCTCATGAAAGATTATTAATGGAAAACGGTTGGAAAAACTTAATGCTTAAATGAATCTTCATAAAAGTAGTTATTTTTTTATTTTGAAAAGGTATTACTAGTTTTCAGCATTAACATAGCTTATAACATTATAGCTTTTGACTATGAACTTACTAGCTAATTATGCAAGTGAAAATATAGTGCCTTGATATCATATACAAGTTATCTTAACCTCCGTAATAAATATTTCAGACACGATTAAAATACTTTGAACCTAGTCGCTAGATTTCTAACAGAAGATCCCAATGCAAGATTAGAACTTGAAAATGAGTAATTGTTCATATACATTTGATTTTAGTTTCATGCACTGGAACATAATCTTATTACCTAAGTTAGCCTGTAAGTACTAGAACATACAAAGCTAAGGACACAAGTAATATTGGAATGTGGAGCTTGTTGCATTATGGTATAAAGCACAGAACCTTTGCATGTTACAATCGTTTAGAAAACCTTACCAAGTCAATCATAGGGAGCTGTATAACCCACTTAAGCAATAGTTTGGGCTTCTTTTCAGAACAAAACTTTTTCTTGTGCAAATAGTTGTTTCCTGTGATATATGGAACATAATTTGTAAAGTTGTTTGTTGTACATTTGATGACAAATAGTTGTTGCCATCTTTGGTGTGCTGTTGTGCATTGTTAGACAAGTTCTCATTGCCAGGGACAAATATGTCGGTTTTTGGATGGGGACCCCAATACTTGTCCGTTTCTGATTCCGTACTATGGCACCACTATTGGACACACTTGCTCCTCTATGTTTTTGTCTTTCAACGACCAATATATATATATATATATATATATATGAATACTCAACAGTCCTGTGATACAAATAATCATTACTGAGGATTAATCATATTTAAGATGATGAAAGGTCAACTCAATTTGTTTTTCCCAAGTATCCTCTAAAGATGAAATATGCTGGAAGACAAGGTTGAAGCATAAATTTTTATGCTTATGTGGTAATTAGAAAAAATAAAGTCAATAAGTCACCTCATAGCCTTAGGGAGCATACAATCTAAGATCATTTGCTTGCTAGACCTACTAATGTTTATAAATCTCCTCAGATTATTAATTGCCATTTTGAAAGAACAAGTTATTGGAGTTTAGTTGAATTTTGGGGTAAACGATGATCAATACTTGAACATTGCCCTATTTAATTAAGTCAGTGAGCAAAGATAGGAGGAATCATAATCTTCTTGTTGTTTGAATGGAATCTTCAAGTTTAATTATTAAAAAATTAAAACTACCTTCAAGATAAACATGTTAGGTTGCACATAGTTTATTTCAAAGATTGATGGGATTAATATATACTATATTATTATTAGTGAGTTAAATTTCAAGCTCACATAGGCCCCTTGAAATTTGGCAACTGAACAGTCTCCTAATTTATATCTATAATATACCCGCTTTCTCTTTTTTCCTCTCTTTCTGTCGTACCTCTCTTCTTTCTCCTAGGTTTTTCCAATTAATTTTCATGCTAGATTTCCAATTCTTTTTCATTCAGATCCAAAATCGTTTTTCCTCTACCCTATCCGTTTTCTAACCTATGACCTAAATCTTTTTTCGTTTAACCTAAGTCATCATTGTTCTCCAATTTTCCAACCACAGCCATGCCCAAATCTCGACGATGCAGAATTTCCATCTTGAAGCGTGGGCCTGCTTTCGTCCTGCTTCCCATAGGAGACGATTGATAATCAACATCGATATTAGATACCGCTACCCACAAGTCGCTTCTAGATCTAAGCCAGGTAATTAACGATGAAGGTAATTTAGCTTAAGCCAAATTATGCTTGCTATTTCTTACATGATATTAACTATAGTTAAGTTATGAATATTATATATAATTATATTCATATCTGAGATTCACTGCAACTATTTCTCTTCTTTCACCTCCAAACAGGGTGATTCTATATTTATTTTTGTAATTTGATTTTTGCAAATGATTAAAAGGTTTTAATTTATTGATTTGGATTTGGAAAGTTTGAAATTTGCAATTGAATGGAGGTATACTTTGATACCATTCACAATGTGTAGGATATTTAAAACTGAAATAGTAACTTCTAAACAATAACTTGGTATCATACATTCTTTTTTTAAAATGTTCAATATGACTAGAAAAATAAAAGACACGGTATACTTTTACATGGACATTTTAACCTTCCATGAATTCGAAATGCAACCGAGTTCATAGTTTTTTTAAGTTTTAAGGTGAATTTTTTGTGTACTCACAGCATTGTGAATGTTGAATGTACTACACCAAAATCCAGTGTTTCCTTCTTAATCCACTCTAAAAATGTAATCCTATTACATTTAAAACTGAAACCTAATAGTAACTCATGAATAGTGTCTAACTTTCTATATTATCGGTATATATAATGTAGTAGATTATATTAAAGCTGCAGGTGTGCCGATGAGAAATTGTCTCAAAGAGGGTTGTAAATCATTTGATATCGAGCAAATTAAAGAGTAACATATTTTTTATTATTAAATTACTGATCTTACTGTAAGAGTTTAGCTTACGTGCTTCTTTTGTAATGGTTTTAGTACTACCATTCATTGTTATCAATTAATACTTTGATTTGAGCCCCTTTTCAACCGAGATCTTTTCAATTATGATTTTATTCATCGATAATGATTTAGAACTCAAGTAAAGTCAACGTTGAGCAAATACTATAGGATAACTTCAAATTAGTTTCAAAAATACAAAATATTAAATAAATAAAGAAACATAGTTTCTTTTACATACTTAAATCTTATCTAATAACATAAATTAAGGAAGATTATTAGAAAATGCATAGAGTGAATCTTTGACTCACGATTTAATCCATTTTCAATGTAAAGTT
This sequence comes from Allium fistulosum, assembly GCA_030737815.1. Taxonomy (NCBI): domain Eukaryota; kingdom Viridiplantae; phylum Streptophyta; class Magnoliopsida; order Asparagales; family Amaryllidaceae; genus Allium; species Allium fistulosum. Next base: position 405,922,966 of record CM060904.1, on the reverse strand, counting down.
TGAAATTTATGATTTACAATGAATGATTTATCCCATTTTGAAAATATTGCTATCACTGTTGACCTTTAAATCATCAGCCCTGCTATTTTGGTTAAGTATAAAATTGCAATAGTTTCATATGAAAGTGTGTATAACAACTTATAATTTTACTATTTTGCAAGGAATAATAAAATAACTTTTGACATATGCACAATAGTAAGCTATTAATATTGTAAATTGTTAGGGAAATGAAGATAGTCAAATAATAGGTTATCATGTCTTCTTGGTATTCTAACATCTAAGTGTCTTATTACAAACTATGATGTTGTTAATAGTCTTTTCAAGAAAGCTTCTTGCAAAATTAGGCTACCTATCATCTCCATATCTTTAGGTATTCAGTGTTTAGGTTCCTTTACGAGTTACCACATTGTGGATTCCTTTGCTTCAACTCATTGTATTAGATTTACACATGAATATATTGTGGAAAAATCTAGAAAATAGTAAGCTGGTCTCTGGCGGACGTCATGGTGCTAAGTTCAAGTGCAGATGATGGGATTTGGATGTGGTGCTTGCAGTCGGGTGTCATGGGACGTCCTTCAATATTTGTAGCAATATTGCCTTTGAGATATGAGTATTATTGCATTCATAATGCAAAAGATTGGATAAGGGCCATATTAGAATTGTTTTCATTATGATGTACAGTGGGCTATGGTAATTCATTGTTGTACATCTCATTACTTACTATGCTTACATATATGAAAGTTTAGACGGTGATTTATTACTTATATTTGTATTCATTAAAAATTGCATTCTGATAATACATGCAGATCAGTTGTAATAGTGCAGTACAGTTTCATACATTTCGATTATGAAATAAGTAGTAGAATTTCTACATTTTCTTTATTGTTTGGTAACAAGCTATAGTTATTTCTATTACCCCTATGAAGTTTGCTCAATACATATGAGTCAACCTCCTTTTACCATATATACTCACCAAGCTCTTTTAATGAGTTGAATAACTTTCATTTAAGACATTGATAATAATTTGATATTCAAAACTGTCAAACAATTCTACAACAATAAAAGATAACAAGATAAGAGTCACAGGTCCCTGTTTTTGATGCTGTATACAAAAAGTCCATGCAGAAATGAATTTGTAAATTTGGTCCCTAGTTTTCAAAACTAAAAAAAACGCAAAGCGTCTTGCACTTTTCTGACAGAAAATGCAAGATAACTTGCACTTTTCTAATTTTGAAATATTTTTCGAAATTTTCAAAATTAACTAAAATTTGAAAATTTTGAAAAACGCAATTTAACTTGCACTTTCTATCAGGAAAGTGCAAGTTAGTTTGCGCTTTCTAATTTTGAAATTTTTGAAAAGCGCAAGGTAACTTGCGCTTTTTAATTTTGAAATTTTTTTGAAAATTTTAAAAATTTTGAAATTTTTGAAAAGCGCAAGGTAACTTGCGCTTTTTAATTTTGAATTTTTTTTGAAAATGTTAAAAATTTTGAAATTTTTTTGAAAATGTTAAAAATTTTGAAATTTTTGAAAAGTGCAAGGTAACTTGCGCTTTTTAATTTTGAAAATTTTAAAAATTTTGAAATTTTTGAAAAGCGCCATCAGGATAACGCAAGCTGGTTTGCGCTTTCTGATTTTGAAAATTTTGAACTTTTAAAAAGCGCAAGCTAACTTGCGTTTTCTGATTAGAAAAAACAGGGACTAAATTTACATACTTATTTCTACAGGGACTTTTCTTGTAACACCATCAAAAATAGGGACCTTTCGTGCAAAGCCCCAAAAGATAATATCATAACACTATAAATGACAAACAAACCATATGCGTGAATATTTGAAGCAAAAAGAAGCTATTGTGACTGTAAGTTACTATGATTACTGAATTTATACAGCTGCATTAGTAAATAAGGCATCACCAAAGATCAACGAGATATTCATGCCCAATAAAGGATAGAAAATATTATGAGTTTCAAATCTTAATTATTTCCAAATTTACGTTGTTTAATTTGACTGTAAAGATAAATTCAAGTGATTTGCTTCAGTAGTATGTGCAAATAAAAGAGTATAGGACTGAACCTAGAAAGTATGTACAATTGCAAATATCAGTAGGTGCATATAGCGTTTTACATAGAAGACTACATGAAGAGTCAAAATCATGATCAAGCTTGCTTAGTCTCAAACAGAAGTCTATAATTTGTGACACCATGTACATCTTTCATTAGCTAGCACTTATTGAGCTTTATTTCATCTAATGACTGTTCTTCTTTCTTATTTAAAAAAAATAAGAATCTAAATTAAGTTAGACATTTAAGTATATATTTTGACAAAAGGTTAAAGTATATTACACAAAGTATACAGTTAACTTTCTAACAAGTTCTGAATAGAGGGCAACTGGATGTGAAAGTAGATATTTGTTAGGCTCACTAAAACAAGCGGATGAGATGGACATTTTTTGGCTGCAAACATAATCTATTATGTAATTGTCAAAAGATTACACAAACGTGTTTGGTTTTATTGGACAAATGGAAATGGAAGGGGACACGATATCTCAAGTAGAAATCATAGTCACTGTTGCTGTATATAATCAATATTTTAATGTAGTATATGAGCTCTCAATCAATGTAAATAACAATAATGGAGGAGTGGTTTACAAATAAACACACTTAATTTGAGTAAAACATAAGAGCATAACTATCCTTTTCACATTTTCTGCAAGTTCCATCATTTTTGATTCACCTATGCATACACAACATCATTAGTATATAATACTAACAAATTTTATAAACCGCATTACGATCTTAACAACTAATGCTTCATCCTAAGGAGTTAGGATGTAAAGTAGGAGAATGTAGTTGCTTAGGTACATTGTTATAAATAAAGATGGGTTTCTACACTTTTGCTCAACATAATTTTAGATTAAGTAGTTCAAATGTTCACCAAGACTCGATTTACTAATAAGGATAGTGTTATCTCCCTCACTAAGCAAATGAGACCACTAATAAGGAAAAATGCTTCTTTAACCTTACTCTGTTGATGCAAATTGTATTTGGATGTCTGAGTCGCCGAGTAGATATTGGTACTTAAATGATTATAATTGTCAAATGGTTATAATTGTGAACATATACCAAAATATTATATCCACATGCTTCTTTTATGCATTTGTCAATACGCCGTGTGCGTAGCACGGGTTCGCACTAGTATTTGCTATATAGGTCACTTAACAATTACATTTGTTTCCTTTGAAAGTTGCATATTAATTTTTTTTTGTAAATGCAACCTCCGTAAAAAGTAAAAGAAAAAATAATTAAAAAATAAAAAAACTTTTGGATTTACAAACAGCAGAACTCCCAAGTGATTGAGCTTGTGAGCTGCTGGATTCACATTCTTTTGCAACGATAATATTTATTTATTTAATTTTACATTAATGTTATGATCCATCTGTGAATCAGGATCTATTTAACTTAATAATTTTTTATGTCTAAGACGACGTACAAAACTAATTACACAAATGCTACACAAACAAATTCAAACACATAATCTTTTTAACATTTGCACATAAGCTATGATAATAAATGTGATGAATGAGAAAATGTGGCTGAAACAAGGAAGCGAATGTACTGTAAGATGACAAATTATGATGGTGTGTTACTAAAGTTGTTTCACGATATTGGCATGATATTGTTTCACGAATGAATGCTTCAGTTGTACTGAAGTACAACTTGATGTTTAGGTACGTATATCCTTATTGATTGTATAGACAACAAAATGACTCACAATCAAGCTATACCCTTTGTTGTGCTCCCTAATAAATATTTTATGATTTGACAGGTTGTTGTACAAGTATTTATGGTAAATAATTATTTTTATTTTCAGGTATCCATGAGCTTGACAAGTTTCAAACGTGCGGGGAGGTTCTATCGGATTAATATGAAGTACAAATGTTACTAGAACTACAAGGGTTGTCATTAGAGGTGAGTTTGCCATTTTGGTTTATTTTCTCTCTTTTTATGGTCTGGAATGATATTTATAGGCTAGTGGAAGCTAAATTCTGCTGTTTTGGACATAATACATAAGCTAATGTTAAATGTATTTGTTCTTAAGGTAGTTCCCATTACTTCAGTGTTTTTGTCTCTAGTGTTGTTCTTACTATAGAAGGTGACCTAACTTATTGCAAATTAGCACAATCTTTGCTATGACATGTCTCTTCCTTAAACAACAAATCCAACAATGAAACTTACATGTGAAGTTCAAAAGCAATTATGTAAATTAAGAAGGAAATGCATATTTTATTTAACACTGTTATTTGAATGTTTTGAATGCTGCATAGGGATAAAATCCATCAAAAAATTTATTTAATTTATGTTCCCATTGCAAATAATCGAACTAGTGCTATATTTAAGGTTATGTTAATTGCCTCTCTTAATTTTAGTTTTCAAGGTAGCATTCTGGAATCTTTTTAATGGATGTAGCTTATATCAATCCATGTTAATAATTTAGTAAATTACCCAATGTATGCTATAATTTTCATATATTGATCATAAAAGATGCTAAATACATAGTAGAGATGAGTTCATTATTTGTTTTTTCTTCCCTTTTGTTATGGCATGGTATCATATGTATAGGAAGATGGCAGCCATATGTTGCTGTTTTGGACATAATAAGCTGAGGTTAGATGTATTTGTTCTTAAGGGAGTTCATATGCCTTCAGTTGTTTTGTCCCATCTTGTTCTTGTTCTTGTAATCAATGTTTTAAAGGCTCACCTTAAGGCGAGAAGGAGTCAAATCACCTTCAAACTTGTTGAGAAAGGCGTTTTGCCTTTAAATCATATGCTTTAGCAAATTGAGGCATGCAAGACATACAAAACTTAAGTCTCGATGCCTCAAGCCGATGAGGTGTACGCCTTAGGGTAATTATTTTTACCTCCAACTAAAGTAAAAAGTGCATTCAACATAACTAGTGAGTTTGGTATAAGCTACTAATTGTTTTGCTTTCTTTAGGTTTATGCCTTTGAATGGTCTGATTAGTCCTATCAAGGTATAATTCACTTTTTATTACTTGCGAGTTTGGTATAAGCTACTAATTGTTTTGCTTTCTTTAGGCTTATGCAGCAGAGGTTACTCGACCAGAGCATCAATCTGTAGGTCTATCTATGGTAAGAAATACAGGGGTTAAAAACTTCTACAAAAAAGATAAAACGTAGCTTAAATAAATCAGCATTTCATTTTAGGTTAGTACGGCATGGGGCATAGGCTTAATCATCGGACCGGCTACTGGAGGCTTTCTAGCATAAGTAAGAAAATATATGAATTCAACTTTAAAATGCCAGATTGTTTTATATGCTCTGTATGCAGAATCCATGTATACGACTTCTACTATCATTAATAACGTGTTTTCATGTGTTCACATATAGCCAGTGGAAAAGTTCCCATCTATAGTTGATGAAGCATCCTTATTTTGGAGGTACATAACATGAACTTTTATATTGCTGTAATTACTTTATTACTCTGTGCTTATAATTATGAGGTTATAAAAGGATCATCTTTTTGTTACAGGCTTCCATATTTGTTGCCATCTCTTTCTGTATCTCTATTTGCCGTCATAGTACTTATAACTTGTATTTTGCTTCCAGTAAGAAACAATCTCTCTTTTACTAGTTTCTCCTATTCTTCTTCCTATGTAGTACCATGTTAACAATATCTCACATTGTCATTATGCAAGTTTATCATTTCTTGGTTCATTACTTTATTTCGCAGTAACAAGTCTAAACTTTTTCCCTCAATTGTCTAGGAAACATTGCACAATCACCCTTTAAATATGTTATCAGAGAGGAAAATTGTAGGAAAGGGCGATGAAGAAGCAGGATTAATTCATTTTCAAGAAAGTTTTCTTAAGAATTGGCCTCTAATGTCATCAGTTATTGTATATTGTGTTTTTGCTTTCCATGATATGGCATACACTGAGGTAATTTTTTGACATTTTATAATATGTGCATATCACATATTTATAGATATTAGTTTGAATATTCTATTTTTGAATGCAAATTAGAATAACAATAAAAAAAGAACATTAGCCATTGCATGTAATAACAAACTGTAATAACATCTACAACAGGTAAGAACATCAGTACATTACTGCTAAAAAATAAAAAAAATTATGAACAGCACCAAAATATGATTCGATTTTTGCTAGTAGGATTCAAAAATGGCCATTTTCCTAAAATACTCGATTTTTGCCATTAGCATTCAAAAATGGTAATTTTCCTAAAAGACTCGATTTTTGCCAAGTTGGACTTGTAAATTTGGTTTTTCCACTACTAAAATATGATTGTTGCTTTTGTAAACAAATAAAATAAAATTTTCAAATAATTACTTAAATCAAACTAGGCTTTAGACAATAAGCGGAGTTTAATCAACATTCAATTGAGTATTCAGCAATAAGCATGAAGCAGTTGTCATCATTAGCCATTGAATATAATAACAAACTGTAATAATAGCAAATAAATAACAAGTTAGTGTACCACATGCAAACCAATAAATTCTGCAGATCTATATACCATTAGTAGAAATTAGTAGCTACACGAAGGACGTGATAAATAATACATCACCGTAGTAAGTAAGAATATCACATGAAATCTCGTATGCTTAGACAAAGTAAATTCAATATTCATCGCCGTAGTTAAATTAGTTTAAGAACTAAAATGAAAATCTCTCAAATTAAAAAATTACAGACAATTAATATGGCATCAGTTCAGACCGCCCGTCGGCTTTGAATATTATCGTTGAGGGAATACGAATGGAATTTTGAATTGAAATAAAATTTAATCAAGGGAGGAAACATGGAGAGAAATATGAGAAAGAACGTCTAAGATTTATGCTCTTGGTACTAACGTCTAAGATTTATAAGAGTATGGACCAATTTCTAGTAATGATCCATCTTAGACTTTTTTGATTTGGAGAGCAAGCTTGTTGTTGCAAGCTTGCTAGCACTGGACATGGTCCAGTGCCATAACACCATAATTTATGCAATGTAGGGGTGCCACATCACCATGATTGCACTGGACTGGCACTGGATGATGCTGGCACTAAACTAGACATGGTGTAGTGCCACATCACCATGATTGGGCCTAATATCCCAAAGCAAGCTTGTTGTTTATGCACTCTTGTACTACGATAGCTTGCTGTCAAGTCCAAAACATCCATGCTTCCACAACACCATAATTTATAACTGGTACAAATGAATTTAGCAATGGAAATAACCATGGAGACATGGTGCGGTGTAGGGCCAAACTGAATTAAATTGGACCGTGTGTTGATGTAACTAAATTGTTGTAGGTACTCTTTTGGTGATAGCCTGAAAAGAGTGCATAAACTAAAGCTAAAGTAAATTTATGTAAACCATTATTGCTGGCACTGGACAGTGTACTAATGAATGAAAGATGGGAGATTATATACAGAATGCACACTGACAGTAACTTCGAATGCTAAGACTAGTGACCATAACATTCAAAGAGCACACTGACAATATAACTTAGTACTGTATCTCTAGCAACTGAACATGGCTATGCCCCCAGGTATATGAAATTGAAGCACACCTGAGACAAGTCATGTTCAACATAGTATATTGAGATTTCTTCGAGGAGAAACGTGCACTGGCCTGTAGGTGAGTGAACCAAAATGCTGAGATTTCTTCGAGGAGAAATGTGCACTGGCGTGTAGGTGAGCGAACCAACTGAGCATGCTCAACTAGCCTGTAGTCACTATCCTCCAATAAGCAACGTGCATTGTTTCTAAAGTACAAAAGCAGATTTCTTCGACCTTTGTATATGCTGTAATGAAACATTAACTGTTGCAATCCTAATGTTATATATGTGCTGCAATACATAAAGTTTCTATTTTAACCGATGTTGTTTAGTACTTAAACATTTCTACATTTATGATTAACATACGCACATATGTGCTTCTTTTTGACAGGTGTTGTATGATGCTTTTGAGGTTGCTATATGATGTCGCACTCTTTCTCCTTCAAATCAGTCATGCTTGCATTAATGTATTATATATCAACGTTCATACGTTTCTATTTTTAATATGTATCGTTTTGGTTAGATACAGTTGTATGTATTGTTACTTTTTGTTACAAATATTTATATGCTTAATACTCCATGTATGAAATATTATGGATATATATATATATAAATGGTTTAGCTTATGACTCCATTTGATTACGTACATTACAATGTGATAAGTGTGGTATTTTAAATTGTTATAATATATTAGTTGAAACAAGTTTAGTAGAATTGAAAATTGTAAGCTTGAATGTATATGGCAATAAAAAATGCAATGGAAATTCTTTTTATAGCATTTTAACTAGGCTATGAAAAGAAAAATTGTTACAGCTTTAATATACTATAGCATTATGCTAGTGCTATACAAAATATTCTGCAAGGATTAAACAGTTTCATAGTAAAAAACAATGTTATCAAATAGATAGTAATGAACTTTCTATAGCGTTTCAATGCGTAATAAAAGATTGATATAATATTTCTATAGCATTTTTAGACGCTATAATAATATGGCATGTCAACATATTATAGCAATCAAATGATGTCATAATTGTTAGTATCATAAAACACAACTCTGTGTAAAAGTTTTATAGCAAGCTTCAAAACACTATAGAAAAGTAGTTGTACCATGTCTAAGATGGCAACAAAAATGCTGTTAAAAGTCCATTTTCCATTGCAATTTTGAAACGCTATTGTATCTATCAGACTTATTACAACATATTAATATATGGCGTTTATAGAAACGCTATAGAAGGCTTTAATAGCTGTTTTTAAACACTATAAAAAAGTCTGTTTGTTGTAGTGAATTAGTAAATATTGTCTTCATATCAAGGTCTGAGCCCAGATTAAGGCATATGTCGGACAATTATCTTTATAAAGGAGATTTCAGCCCAGATTAGGGCATGTGTGCAAGCAGAAATCCATAGTAATTATTGCCCAGATAGAAATCCTCTACTTAGATTAGGGCTTATGTTGGACAACCAGAAGTCCATGGAAATTATCTTTATAAAAGCAGCCACAAATCCTGATTAGGGTATTAAGGCAAAATCAAATAATGGTCCCGAAATCCAGATTCGAGTATAAAAACCGTAAGTGATTAATAATGTCGCAATACCCAGATTCGGGTATTAATAATTGAAGTCTTGAAATGAATGTCCCGAAACCCAGATTCGAGTATTAATTGATGAAATTCATATATAAGAAACCCGAAACCCAAATTCGGGTATTTTATAGATGATGTTTAGAAATGAAAGTCCCGAGACCTAGATTCGGGTATTAATAAGTGGAGTCCTGTTCTACTCCTTTGATGCATGAACCCTTTAGGTCTTATATATATAGAAATAATCTGATTAGTTGCCTCTTGAGCTTGGACATCTTAGTCCATAATCGGATATGTTATTTCTTAGGCTTGGACATTTTAGTCCATTATTTGATGAGCCTCTTCTCGGGCTTCGACATCTTAGTCCATTGTTTGATGGGCCTCGTTTTGGTCCGGGACATCTTAATCCGTTGTTTGATGGGCCTCTTCTTGGGCCTGGACATCTTAGTCTGTTGATGTTTGGTGCTCCTGGTTAGCTTATCTTAGAGGCTAGAATGAAGAACTTACCCAACCTCCATCCAGAAGGCGCCCTGTCGTGGCCCTTTTGCGACGCAGACAAGGACTTGTTCGGTGCTTTATCCTGGCCATCTTATGGCACGGATGAAGGCTTACTCCGTCCTCCGTCCAAGAGGTTCCTTACCCTGGTCGTAGCATGGCATGGATAAGGGCTTGTTCAGCGCTTTACCTGGCCATCTTATGGAGCGAATAAAGGCTTACTTCGTTCTCCCTCGAGGAGGTGCCTTGACCTGACCCGAGGCGTGGCCAAGGGCTTATCCGGTGCTTTAACCTGGCCATCTCATGGCGTGGTTAAAGGCTTACCTGCCCTCCCTCTAGGAGGTGCTCTGCCCTGGCCAACTCGGTTCGGACAGAGGCTTTCTACCATCTTAGGTAGACTACCATCTTAGGTAGTATCTAAATATAAGGAGCTTTTCACTCCCAACCATGTAGATTTTCTTTTTGAAGAAAGAGATGCTTTATTCATTCATCTTTGGAATATATGCCCTTAAATGTTCGGCATTCCATGTTCTCGGAACCATATTGCCATCTGGTCGGCATGATTTGTAAGCTCCAAGGGTGATTACTTTGCAAACGATTAATGGTCCTTCCCAATTCGGCCCCAAGAGTCCATCTGCGGGGTTTTTGGTATTTTCCATCACTCTTCGAAGTACCAAATCTCCTTCGTAAAATGACCAATTCCTCACTTTTGAGTTGTATTATTTTGAGATTCTTCTTTGATATTCTGCGGTTCTTACCGCTGCTTTGTCTCTCAATTAATGTAATGAATCTAAGGATTCTTTTTTCAACTCTTGATTCTTATCAAATGCGTAGGCGGTTCTTCGGTGTGAGGGTATCTAAATCTCAATTGGCAACATCGCCTCACACCCATATGTCAAAGAGTAGGGAGTATGTTCCATTGCCATTTTGGGGAATGTTCGATAGGCCCATAACACAAGCGGTAGTTCTTCTACCCAATTTCCTTTTGCCTTGTTTAGCCGCTTTTTCATAATCTTCTTTATGATTTTGTTCGCAGCCTCAACTGCCCCATTCGCTTTTGGATATGCGACTAATGAAATTTTTTTAAAGATTCCATTCTTGTGGCAAAAGCGGGAGAATTCTTCACTCTCAAATTGTGTCCCATTGTCAGAAATTATCTTTTGCGGAATTCTAAATCTGGTTATGATATTCTTGATAACGAATTTGAGCACCTTCCCAGAAGTAATCTTTGGAAGCGGCTTCGCTTCAACCCATTTGGTGATATAATCTATGGCAACTATAACATACATTTCCACTCCTTTTGAAATTGGCAATGGGCCGATTAAATCTATTCCCCATGCATCAAAGGGCCATGGACTTGATATGGGAGTCAACTGACTTGGGGCAATCTGGGAATCTTTGACTATTTCTGACACTTTTCGCATCTTTTCACATATTCGATAGCCTAGCTTACCATATGCGGCCAATAAAATCCCTACCTCATTATTTTCTTTGCCAACTTTGTTCCATTTGAATGATCCCCACAAAATCCTTCACTTGCTTCAAATATTAATTTTACTCCATCATTCATGCTCACACATCTTAGATAGGGAAGAGCATATCCCTTTTTATAGAGGATTCCATCCATCATTACGAAGGTTGGAGCTTATCTCTTAATTTTTCTTGCTTCACGTTTTTCAAATGGGAGTGTTTCTTTAATAAGGTATTCTACAATGGGTGACATCCAGGTGTCGTCATATATGTTATTTAGACTAGGTTGGTTGACCCTCTTATCTGATATTTCTTTACTACTTTCTCTTTTCTCTTCCCCTTGTGAATTTGCTTGAGATCTTGTAAGAACTAATAATTCTTTCCCCTGTTCGGATACCTCCACTTCAATACTTGGAGTTTCCTGATATCCCATTGGAACAATACTTGTCTCCGGGGCTCTCCTTGAGCTTGCTAGTTTTGCCAGGGAGTCTGCTTGTGAATTTTCTGCTCTCGGGACTTGGTGTATTGAAAATTTTTTGAACAAAGCAAGCATTCTTAATATATTTTTTCACGTATAATGATAGCTTGGGATCCTTTGTTTGATATTCCTATTTCACTTGGTTCACTATTAGTTGAAAATCACTAAAGATCTGTATCCGTGGAATTTTGAGTTCTAATGCCAAGGTTAATTCCGCTACCATAGATTCATATTCTGCCACATTATTTATTGTGGGGAATCCCAATTTCATGGCATAGTGCAAGCGTTGTCCATCTAGTGTTATGATTACATATCCCACACAACCCTTTGTTTATTTGATGCACCATCAACAAATAATTGCCACATAAGCTTCTGATCTTTCTCCTTCTCTGGTTGCTCCTTAATGAAGCTAGTGCTCTCATTAACAAAGTCTGCTAATGCTTGTCCCTTGATTGCGGCTCGTGGTTGAAACTCTATGTCATATTGACTGAGCTCGATCCCTCATTTTACCAATCTTTCTGAAGTTTCTGGTTTACTAAAGACTTGCTTTAGGGGGAAATTGGTTAATACCCTTATCGGATATGCTTGAAAGTAAGCTCTAAGCTTTTGAGCTATGAGAATCAAGAAATAGGCAAACTTTTCTACAACTGGGTATCGAACCTCTGCATCCTTTAACCGCCTACTTACATAATATACTGGAAGTTATGCCCCATTTCCTTCTCTAATCAACACTTAACTAACTGCGTGCTCTGAAACTGCCATATATGGGTATAAGGTTTCCCCATTCTCGGGACTTGAAAGTAATGGAGGCTTTTCCAAGTGGCTTTTTAGTTCCTGAAAAGCTTTTCTATAGTCTTCCCCCCATTCAAAGTTCTTTTTCTTCTTAATTACATCAAAGAAGGGTATAAACTTATCGGTAGCCTTAGAGATAAATCTACTTAGGGCAGCCACCCTTCCATTTAAACTCATCACTTCCTTGCTAGTTTTAGGTTTGGCCATGTCCTTAATGGCCTGAATTTGATCTGGACTGGCTTCGATTCCTTAGGCACTTACAAGGTAGCCTAAAAACTTTCCAGAATGAACTCCAAAAGAACACTTTTGTTGGTTTAGTTTCATTTGATATTTCCACAATACCTTGAACATATCTTCCAAATCTTTAAGATGATTTTCGGGTTAACCAGACTTTACCAACATGTCATCCACATAAACTTCCATGTTCCGACCGATTTGCTCCTTAAACATTCGGTTGACCAACCTTTGATATGTTGCACCTGCATTTTTCAATCAAAAGGGCATTGCTTTGTAACAATAAATCCTCCACTCGGTTATGAAGCTAGTGTGCTCCTCATCTGGTTTGAACATTGGTATTTGGTTATACCCTGCATAGGCAACCATGGGAGATAACAACTTGTGTCCGCTTGTGGCGTCTACCAATTGGTCTATTCGTGGCAATGGGAAACGTTCTTTTGGACATGCTTTGTTCAAATTCGTGTAGTCAATGCAAGTCCTCCATTTCCCATTTGATTTCTTTACCAGTATTGGCTAACCACTTTGGGTAGTATACTTCCCTAATAAATCCATTCTCTAGGAGTCTGTTAACCTCTTCTTTCAAAGCTTTTGACCGTACCTTGTCCACCTATCTCTTTCTCTGCCTTACAGGAGTTGCTCCCAGATTAATGTTGAGGGCATGACACATGACCGCTGGATCAATTCCCACCATATCGAAATGTGACCAGGAAAATATGTCTTTGTTAACTTTGAGAAATAATATCAAATCCTTCTTTAAGTCACCATTAAGATCTTTTCCCACCTTAACCACTTTAGTTACATCATCTGAATCTATGTAAGCTTCCTCAAGATCCTCTATGGGTTTTATCCTTTCCGTTTCACCTCGGCAATCGAATTTTGTAATTATAGGGCTTTCTTCTGCTGAGTTTGCATCAACTCTCTTTCTCTTTCCCGCGGAAGTAATGCACCTTTCATATATATGTTTGTTAGATTTATTAATTTTAATCTTTGCCTCAAATGTTGGATGTGAAAATCCATCATCCGAAGGCTATAAAATAATAGAAGAATCAAAGTACGTAGAATACTCTCTTTTATACTGGTCAAGAGTAGCAAAATACATTTCCTGAGAGCTAAACTGCTCTCCTCGGACAGTTCCCCAGCCTCGCTTTGTCAGGAATTTTACCATGAGATATTTTGGGGAGACAAAAGCATCTATCTCATCAAGAGTTGGCCTGCCAAAGAAGGCGTTGTAGTAGGAGGGTTGATTGATTATCACAAAAATAGTTTCGAATGTTCTGCAGGTTGGTGTCAGTCCCATATGTACGAGCAGCTTTATCTGTCCCACTGGAGTTGATCCTTTGTTGTTGAATCCAAATATTGGCTCCATGCTTGGCTCCAGCTTGTCTTCCGGAATGTTCATCTGATCAAAGGTGTGCTTGAAGATTACATTGACTGAACTGCCCATGTCAACCAGAATTTTAGAGACGATAGATAACCCAATCTATGCGGTAATCATCAAAGGATCATTATGATGATGGTGAACCGCCTTTCTTAGCTCCTGTGGAGTGACAACCAGGTTAGGCATCTGAATGTTGAGACATGGGTTCTTCATTGGGGGTTCCTCTTGGACAAAATAGATACCTTTCTTTGCTTAACGTTCCTGCTTCGAGCCCCCTTTCTATTTCCTGCTGGATGCGGCCCACCGTGGATCACGTCAATTCTATTGATTGGCAGGCTCAAGCTTAGGGGGTCCTCATCTTCTAATACATTCATAGCATTGCTTGGACGTTTCTATGGACCATTCTCTGTTCGCTGGGTTTTCTGCTAATCCTGAACAAACTCCTTCAAATGACCTTCCCAAATCAGCTAGATAATTCCAGCCAAAACCCTGCACTCATTAGTTTTGTCGCCATTGGCTTTGTGATAAGCGTAATAGTCTCCGCCCTTTTTCTGTTAAGGGTTGTTCTTGGCTTTAAAGGAGACTAGAAAGTTGACTCTTTCCTTGTCTACTGCATACACGTAAGACAGCGGCTTGTTTAAAGCAACTGTGTTAGCTATTGATTCTTCCCATCTCGTTCTTTTGTGGCCATGGTCTTGGCCAACTCTCCCCCCTTCTTTCTTGAGGATAGTTTTCTTCTTGGCATAGTAAAGCTCATCCATTCGGATGAACTTGTTAGCTTGGAAATGGAAATCTTGTAAGTCTTTACAGCTGTTAACCAAGAGTTGCTTCCAAAAGGGGGTGTTTTCAATTAAGGTAGAATGAATGGCTATAAGTTTATCTCGATCGTTCATGTCTTTGGCGTTTCAAGCTTCAGCATTAAACCTCCTTAGGGAGCCTCCCAATGGCTCTCCATGTCTTTGTTTTATATTGCCAAAACTGTGTAGTCGATCATGGGATCTTTGCAAATGCAGAATTGGGCAAAAAATTCATAAGAAAACTGCTTCCATGAGTATATAAATTTCTCCCGATACTGCCTGTACTATTTTGCTACTGCTCCCTGGAGAGTGACTGGGAACAATCGGTATCTGACAGCTCCAGATGCAATGTACAAGTCCATTTGGCTGCCAAAAGCCATCAGATGATCGTCCAAGTCTGTAACCCCGTGATATTTCATTGATGTAATTTTGACATATGGCAGGATAACTATGGCCATGATCTCATCAGTGAAGGGAGGCACTCTTTCATTGTCATTAACATTCTCGTCCATTGTTCTCTTCCCTTTTGAATTCATAGCATCTTTTATTGCCTTTTTAGCGGCTTCTTTTAGGTAAGCTTCAACATTACTATAATTTTTTTGGTTCGGGCAATATTCCTTTGATGTTGAACTCCCAGATTGTTCAAGTGATTTGTCGAGATTTCTTCCCTGATGGTTAGCTTTCGATTGGGGGAGTTCTTTCTTCTTCGAGGATGTAAGATCCACTTTGCCTTTATACTCATTGGAATTAACTTTTAGATTCCTTCTAGGGGAGACCACCTCTTCCCCTTGAGTTGGTTTTGGAGTTTAGGAAGATTTCTGAGATAGAGCCATTTTGAGTAGCTCATGCATCTCCTACAGCTTTTGTTCCAAGTATTTGGTTTTAGCTACATTCTTGTCTTGTTGTGCTCGTGATGAAGTTTGTCCAGGAACAACCCTATCAAGATTAAAAGATGGAGCTATATTCTCCTCCAAAGTAGTGGTATGGACAACTCCTTCCTCGATTCCACTTAACCGTTTCGATCTTATTTTTCCTATGTAAGACAAATGAGCCACAATTAGTCTATAATACAGTGACAAGGTCAGAGGTTCAGGCCCTCCTTCTAGCGCCAAAAATTTTAACAAGAAAACTTATCAACATCCCCCATGCTATGTGAAAGGTAATTAAACTCAAACGAAACCAAGTTGTTAGAAAAGTCTCATCCTTTGAAACATACCTTCCGACTAGATTGATTAAGTTGAAATGGTTTTAGATGAAAGCTCTACCTTTCAACCTGAATGACTTAATCGTAAGGTGGTTAATAAATAAGTTCATGAATGAAAGCTAAGATAATAATATCCTACTCGAAACCATCCTTTTGAGTGAATCAAAAGTGACTGGTTGTTTCAGCTTTTCATTCCTTTTGATTATGTCGAAAGGTATGGTTCTGACCCCCTTTCGATCATGTCAATAGGTATTAATAATATAACACAGTCGCTCCCGACTTTTTGGTTTCGCTTCTATTATTAGGGAACCCCTTCGAAAGGGTTTCAAGTGAAATTGGGGATAAACCCACTTTCGAATGAATTCCTCTCTGATACATTGTTAGTCAATTAAAAATCGGGATCCCATCGAAATACCCCTTTCGATTGAGTCGAGAGGGGCCCTATTCTTTCGAATCGGATTCAACTTGTAACTAACTAGCTTCGCTTCATTTTCATGTATAAGATCGATCTGGGTATCACCCAATTTCATAAATTCATCCTTTTCGAAACCCCATCATCATACTTATTTTCATTATTGGTTCTGATGATGATGTGTTTCAACTATATGTACCCAAGTCGATCCTAAGCATTGTATAGACAAAAATAAATTAAGAGAATAGGTTAGAATCATGTGCAATTGATCATTAGACTAGCTAATGATCTTAATGATCTTCCTCGTCATAAAAATCCTTATTGAATAAGCCTTCTCTCCTTTATTAATGATCCAAAATTAGTTACAAGTAATAGAGCTCTATCCCCAATTTGATTTAGGGTTTTTAGAAGACTTGATTGCAATTAAGAAAGAATTAGTAGAAGAAATGAATTCAGGATTCCAGAATTCGGTCCCCAAAACCGGACCCCTTGAGTCTTATTTATGGATGCAGGTCGGCACCCTTCCATGCCTATGCTTTCAACTCGGTCGAAGGGGCCCTTCTTTATATGCCACTCCAAGCCTTTCGACTTAGTCGAAAGGCCATGACTCCTTTCGACGCTTTCGATAGGCATCTTTTTTGTGTTCTCTGATCTACTCTTGCGCTTCCTTATCTTTTCCCAGATCTTTTGACTGAGTTGAAAGGGTCCTTTGACCACCTTTTTCCTTTGTTGAACTTTAAGCATTGCTTCCTTCATAACACCTTTCGACGCTGTCGAAAGGTTTCCAAACGTGCCTTTTCCTTCATGTTGTCTTGTTGCTACTGGAAATAAGATAGAAGCCTCCGACTCCGTCCATAGGTTGCTCATACCGGTTTCGAAGATATTGAAGTACCAATGGTTTCGATGATGTTGAGTAGCCTTCGAATGCATGCCTGAGGATTGAGGCAGAACCTTCCCCTAATATTATTGGCCTTGACCGATCGAAACGCTTGTAAATGATTTAGAAAAGGTTCTGATAAGGGCGAAACCTTTAGCTCCAAAAAGTTTAGCGCATAAGTGAGAGATTATAATCCATTACCTTCCAAAGGGGTTCCGAAGCTGTCTCTGCTTATTTGTTTGTGTTGGAAGGTTGGAAACGGTGGAAGGGTATTTCTGTTTCCATCTGAATCAAAAATTCCACACTGTAAGAGCAGCTGGTGCCTTTGACTCCTTCGAAACCTTCTTATTGCCTTCGAAACATTTTCTTATGACCTTTGTCGAAACCTATGCCTGTTACTTCATTGAAACCTCACTCTAATTAACCTTCTTTCATACTTCTGCTCTTGAGTGGTTTTTATGGCTAACAAATTAATTTAGACTAGAGCCCAAATTAAGGCCCCAGCACATTTAAACTCATTCTCTTCTCTCCTTTTCAAGAATACTCTCCCTCCTTCACTAGTGCAAGCCCAAAACATGAGCCCCCTACTTTATTTCTTCCCTAAAATTAGAAAGGAAAATGCAAAAAATAAAATCACAAAAAATAATAACAATACAAGTACAAACAAGCTCGAGCTGGCATCGACGATGCAGTAGATGGACGAATGACGTCGTACAAGGGATGGAAGTCACGACCAAGGTGACTGGGGCAATGCATGTGCATTCTCACAGATTGAAGGAGTGAAGGTTGACGATGTGGGATTGTTGTGATTTGTAAACTATTGGTGGTGTCATGATTTGACGGAGGCATAGGCAGAGGTACAGACCAGGCGACCTGTTGTGTGGTTGGTGTAGTATTTTTTGGGTAATGTTGAACTCTTGGCTGCAGCTATATGAAGGAGAAATGATAAGGAACTAGAATGAAGGGAAGGTGATTGGCAATGACAACGTTTATGTTGGAGCTGAGGATAGTCGCTAATTGGGTAGTTCAAGCATCGTTTAGGTGAGTTTTGTACTCACATCCATATCTATTTTCCTTTGCATGTTATATGTTTATACACACACACACACACCCTGATAATAGATTGTGTTGCTTGGTTGAATTGATTATGATTATTGATTGAATTGCTTGGTTGATGTGTTTGTTTAGGATATTAGATTGATTGTTGTGGAATTAGATATGATTTTGTATTAGATGGTGAGAATTGTGTATGTTGGATTGTCAAGATGCAAAGAAGATGATGTTCAATTGCATTTTGATATGTGTAGTTTATTTATGTTGTATGTGCATTGTTGTGGATGGTCGGAATTCGAAGTAATTCAACTCAGGCCATATGAAAAAAATTACATCGATGGTTGGTTAATGATTTTGGAAAATTTTGCTCCATGATTTATGTTTTCAACGTTCTACTGATTTTCTCATTTTTATAATATTTTAGAAAGCTTTGGAAAAATTATTTATGGGATTTTAAAATTTAATTAAATTATATTTATAAATAAATAAAAGAGGTTGGAAAATAAAATTATTTATTGGAAATTGTTTTTTATATAAATGTTCTTTTGAAAATGAAAATAGAGAATTTTCAGTATATTGGAATGTATGAAATTTTCATAAGTATAAATAAAGGGTTTTAATAATATTTTTGAGAGAGGATTTCTTTTGTATAGTGTATATTCAATAAGAAGGATTTATGAATATTTTCGAAGGGGGATTTTGAATATATTAGACTATTTTGAAGATAAGCTAATTGTGAAACATTTTGGAATGATTTTAAGAGTATTAAAATATAAATCCATTTTCATATGTGTATATAGTTTGATTTGAAATTTGTTATATTGTATTTGAATTCTATATAATGAGGATGTTGAATAAACGGATTAGTAATACCGGGTAGTATGGAACGCCTGGTAATACTTTTCTGGTTATTCTATTGACTCATACTATAGAATATTTATTATTTTGGTGAGTGTAGTTTACTAGCTATTAGTAAACGTTCGAGTAATACTGAGTGGTATGGAATGCTCAAGTGATACTTGTTCGATTACTATTGGTGAGTAGACGTCACTTATATTATGGAGATGGGTTAGGAATTTTAATATCGTCTAGGAGTGACTTTCTAGAGCTTAGTAGTCAACGGTTCTATTGCTCTCCAAGGGATATAAGCTGGAGTTATGTTGGAATTTATAGATCTATCCTCTTAGGATTAACTGCACAAGTGATATCATTATTTACTCTTAGGGCTAGTAGTCGAGGAATTATTGTGTTGTAACGCTCTCATTAGGACGTATAGAGTCGAGAGTATTTATTATCACTCCCATTAGGACTTATCTTGTCGATAGTATTTCATTGCATCCTCTAAGAGCTAATTAGAAAGTATTAGTAGTTGAGGATTTGTTACATTGTGATGTTCTCATCAG
The DNA here is from genome assembly GCA_030737815.1 of Allium fistulosum. NCBI lineage: Eukaryota > Viridiplantae > Streptophyta > Magnoliopsida > Asparagales > Amaryllidaceae > Allium > Allium fistulosum. Next base: position 405,903,216 of record CM060904.1, on the reverse strand, counting down.
GACCCGTATAGTCAAGAGTAATCGCTCTCATCATGACTCCTAGAGTATAGAGTGCTAGTTATTACTCTCATTAGGACTTATTGAGTCGAGAGTATTATGGGGAATTTACGTCATAGGATTCATGCCACTACGGAGAGCGCGCAATTAAGATCCGCCAAATAGGCTAGTTATCTATCCTAGCGGTCTGTATTACAGGGTCGCATCCCAGATCCATGATGTTACCTTGTTGAGTTAGTAAGATGAGAGTTATCACACTCATTAGAGCCATTTCCCAGATGCCACATAAGGGCTAACAGTTTGTAACCAAGGGCAAGTAGAAATCGTGGCCATTGCAGTCTTGTAGCATGTTTATGACATGCGATGGATATAAATGTCACAATTCTGGGAATAACTAAGGGACTATAGGAAACAAGCTGCGGTCATTAGCATTTCTTAGAGAAATGCTACGGTACGTCAGTCTCCCATCTGGATGACTTAGGTACATCCATTATAAGTGAGATATTTGATATTATCACCTCATTAGAGATGATGATCATATGACATTAGAGACTGGCTGCATGTTAGTCTATCATTCGAGATAGCTAAACCTAAGACAGGTGTGTATTGTCTGTTTATAACATTGGAGACTTGTTGGAAGCTTATTTCTCATTCCTTTATAAGAGCCTATGGCTGAGAGATCTCCTTTCATATGATCTATTATTTCTATCTTCTAGGACCATTTAGTGGAGTGTTTAGCCACTCTAAGGACCATGGGTCAAGATAAATAGTTTTGTACATTGAATATTTGATTTATTTTGTTGTTTATTAAGTTTTTTTTTCTTGATATTTATGAGGGTCTAACAGTTGGAAGTAATCATTTCCATTAGGACTATAGGTCAAGATTATTATTTGGATATTCTTTTCAATAGTTTGTATGAATTGTGTTTATTTTGGATTTGTATTTCTTTCTATCTTCAAGGACTAATAGTCAGAAATTTTTATTTCCATTAGTACTGAAAATCGAGATGGTATTCTTGGATTTTGATTTCTGTATTTTGTATGGATTGCATTCTATTTGGGTTCCATAATTCTTGGTCTATCTACTATTGCTGAAAGTAGATGTTATTACTTCCATTAGGGCTGTATATCGAGATTTGATGCTTTGATTATTTATTTGAGATCCTACATCTCTTGGGTTTTGTTTTAGGCTTGACAGCCGGAATTATTCACTTCCATTAGGACTGTAAGCCAATATTATAATTTGGTTATTGACTTTTTTATTTAGTATGTGTTATGCCAAAAAGTGGCATAACACCCTAAAATAGATAAATTCAAATCAAATAAGAAAAAATAAGAAGAAGAAAAGAACAAACAACACTTTTGTATAGTGGTTCAATGAATACTCTAGCCTACATCCACTTTAATCCTTGTTATTAATTGTTTCCATTCCAGATTATAGTGAATTCAATTAGATCCGACCATAATCTAGTGGATCGTGGATTTACAATGGAATCTCTAGTTAAAGAAGAAGGAGATGGCACTTAGATCTGAAAATGTCCCTCCCAAAATCCAAAAGAGAAAAGTTCCATTCTAGTTGAAGTTAGGTTGCTTAATATAGGAAAATCCCTATTGTAATACCGTAATTAGGTCAGAATTCGTCTAAATCTCTAAAATCCACGAACAAAGCATGACGAATAGGTCACCCCATACAAGTTCTGAGATGAAAAATCAGGTCGGTACCGACCACGAAGTGGTCAATACCGAGTTCTTTTTGCATCTTCTCAACACGAGTTCATATGTGTTTTTACAAGCCTTCATCTTTCAAATCTCTAAAGTAGATCCATCCTCAAGAAATACTTCTCGGTACCTTCCACAAAGTGGTCTATACAGACCTCTTTTTATTGCTCAATTTGCTTCCATATTTCTTGGATTAATTTATATCATAATTCTAGATAGTTCTAATCATGTTGGAGTGAATATTGTTGGTGAATAGCATGTCGGTGAAAATCATGAGTTTCAGGTTGGGATGACCTGACTTGGTGTCCGACCCGAGTAGTTTGTGTGTTTCCTTCAAGTCTTGCTTGGAGTCATCCAAATGTTGAAGTGCTTTGAGTCCTACCTGGGAATTTTGTGTGTCCGACCCAAGAAAAATCACAACTTGGTACCGAGTTGCGACTTACAACTGGGTACTGAGTTGACTTGAGTCTGACCCAGGTCTAACTTGGGTCTGACTCATGTTTGACTCGGGTCTGAATCTAAGTCATATTGTCTTGCTTTACTATTTCTCGACTCAGGTATTCCTTCAGTTTTTCTTGGTTTAGCTCAGGTACAACTCGAGTTTGACTTAAAGCATCGGGTTGAAAAACTCAAATCAGCTTTTTTTGCTCATTTTTTGATATTTAATTTTTCTTGCCTTTTATGATGTTTCTAAAGTCCTTGGTTCATTTCTTCATCTTTTATTTCTCCATTCGCTAGTCTAAGTCTGTTCGAAGACTACAAAAAATTTGGTTACAATATTTACCCTAAAAGTACGCCTTGTGAATATTAGGTGTGCTTTTCTCAATAGCAAGCTTCAATAGTAGTGATCAATCATTAGCGATCGAGCACTCCGGCTATCTATCGATCCAAGTTGTGGTGAACTATCTGGTTCCTTTGGATTTGCCTACAAATCAAAGGTCGTTCTAGATCATTATAGCTAAGGACTCTAATCCTTGCTTAAATGTTAGTCATAAATCATAATCGGACCATTCTCATGCAGAATTACCATATGTATATCAAAATCATCCCGTGTTCGTTCAGGATTTATCTATTCTAGTCTAATCACAAGGTATTCAAATCATGAGGTCAAGTGTATATCCATCCCGAGGTCGATCATTCTGAATCATTTAACATACGATCTAGGGTCTTGTCTAATCCAGGGTCTCATCCGATTTAGGGTCTCATCTAGTCTAGAGTCTCATCCAATCTAGGGTCTAATCTCTCTAAATTGTTCTATATCTGATATGGGATCTCTCCAGATCATTCATCATCCATTTTAAGATTTGATCTCTCTGGATCATTCATCATCCAATCTAGATTTTGATCTCTTTAAATCATTCATCATCCAATTTAGGGTTCGATCTCTTCGAATCCATGCTGAGCCCAAACTACTTGTTGTCTTTGAGGGGATCTAATGTCCAAGCAAGCCCGTCTGCTCACTCTTCGGTGAGGATACCTACTTTCCTAGCTATCTCATCTACTCATTCTCCGGTTAGGGGGCTAGCTATTCGTGCAAGACCAATCCACTTGCTCTCCGACAAAGGGACATGCACCCTATGTTCATCGCCTCGTCCCTTCGATCGGGACTGCCATAATCAATCAGTATCAGCCATCACATTCAAGTGGTTTATAAAATCCTAATCAATTTCAGGGTCATCAATCTCCATTGATGTTTCCTAATAGGTGTCAATCATCACTTAAGAAGCCTAAGTCAAAGCATCTAGAAAGTATCAGAACATCTAATACTATCAAGGATTACCTTAAGACTTCTAACTCAGAGCAAGCCTAAGGACTGATCAAGATCCCGTACACGTATAAGCGGTCTAGTAGTAATATTATGCAATAACTTGTGATTTATGATTAATTTAGTTAACTAATTAAAAGGCCAAGATAAGCTAAATAAGAAAAAAAGGAAATGTATTAATGAAAAAGTACGAGGGCCTAAGCCCAAATTATTGCGGAATAATAAACATTACGCTTTCCAATCATTTATTTCAATCTACTAAAATTAAAATAAAAACTTGAGATGAACATTAATTCAATGAACAAATAAAGAGAAGATAAGGAAACGCAAGCTAAAGAGAAATTAAGAAGACTAAAGAAAGATATTTCAAAGATCTAAGTGAGCAATACTAATCTTTTTTTACTATACCCAATTATTTAGTTGTGGTATGTGGTTGTATACTTTTATATATGATGGGATTTCATATGGGTTTATATTGTATAAGTAAAATGTTTAGTGGATGTTTTGGGAAAAATAAGTGAACATGGGATGTTTAGATATATTTTCCTACTTTGATGATTTCTAAGCGCTACGAAGGTTTTATATAGAGTTCTAACCATGATTTTAGAACTGGGTTTATGGTTTGAAAGGTCTTTGTTTTTAAAAAAATTATTATGAATTAATAAAAGAGAACACCTAGAAAATAAAAAGGAAAATACATGTAAAAAAACTAAATCTAGGATAACGTATATTAGAACAGTTGTACACTAATTTTCGGGTTTTTATTTAGGTTTCTATATAGAAAATAAGCTAATATAAGGTGGGTACTGCATTGGAAAAAGCAAACTGTGCGAACGCTAGTAAAATTAAATTGATATAGTGAAATAAGTGTTAGATAAATAGGAGATAAGGCCTATATAAAAGCTTAAAAAGGAAAAGAAAGGACACTATCAAAAACAGAAAGTGAAACCATAATGAATTAGGTAGTGACACGTGTAAAGATGATGTCATATATATCATACTTTTTTAAGTATAGAGCTGAGATGGAAGCCTAACGTAGTATAAGAAAACTGCGTTATGGGGACTGGGTAGTGATTTCCCATGATTATCCAAGGACTTTCAAGGGAAAGTAGCTCTGCACCGCAATATGTATAAGACATTTTGCACCATTAAACTGTAAAGTTTGAAGAGACTGAACTGCACCGCTATATGAAATGGCATACTACGCCACAATTTGGAAGCATTCCCTTAATAAGTAAAGCGTGTATTGTGCTAATAGGTTAGGGTAGGGTGATTTTGTGCCAAGGATAGGTGGGAATGAAACCTAGTATAAGATAATTAGGTAGGACTCAGAGAGAGCTTAGGGCTATTAAGGGAAAGAACTCATGTGCTAGAGGTAGTGTTGGAAGGGCGATTGGCGTCGAGATGAGGACGCTTACTCGAATGCACACCTAGGAAAGGTGATGAGAGGCATTCAACTTCCAAGAAACTCTTGTGGGTTGATTCTATGCAGTTTCAAACAAAGCAAATATTTAGGGACTCTAGGTGTCTGCTACACAATAGTCCAAAACTTAAGTAAGTAGGGACAGCATGTGGCTATTTCTTTATAGTCCAGAGCTTAACCAACAAATGAATCTAAAAGAATATAGTAGGGGTTGAGTCTATGCAGGTTAGGTTTAATGAATGAACCTAAAGGATACTGTAGGTGGCTGGTTCTTGGTGGTATCTGAATAAAGACTAATCTAAAATAGAAACCATGAAGGGACTGTGTTGGGGGTACAGTAGTAAAAGAAAACTGCATAAGAGAGCACAAAGCATAGTAGAAAATGAGGGCTATGTAAGCTACGATTGTTTCATTTATGATATTTTTGATAGTGAGGGGAAAATTCATTATGTACTCTAGAGCGTGATCTCACTATAAGTTTGTTTTGGGTAAGTATTATTCATACCAGACTTTATGCTTAACCTATGATTTGATTGTTGTTTTCCTCATAAACTCACGTGTACTCATTTGAGCAGTTTGAGTTTATGGGATTATATGGGTTATATTAGGAGTTGTAGTAAGTAGATCGAAGACGGAGCAGAAGGTTTTGTTAGCACATAAAGATGTTGTTTCTGTTGTTTTAATGAATTCAAGCGACATCATCATATGTTGACCAGATTCTTTACTATGTTATTTTCTATTATTACCTTACCCCCACGTGGGAACGACTTTGGGGTTAATTGTAGAGAAGATATATGTAATGAATATTAAGATAGTTTCTATATAATGAAAATATTTGGCTGCTCTATTTACTTAGGCTGTATTTGAATAAACTGAAATCGCTTCTATTGTTAGAAGATATTTCTAATGATGACTACATCTTCATCAATGTTCATCTTAGAGTTTCGAAATGGGGGATGTGATAGTTGGTATCAAAGCTAGATTTGAGGGAACTTAAGTAAAACAGAGCTAGAAAATAGGAGCGGTACTTGGAAAAAACAGATACCCTGAGGAGGGGATGCGCTATTATATGTATATATGTATGTGTATCATACTTGTATGTTGCTATATAGATAAATAGGAAGATATATCTACCCAGAAAGATATGACCTTTTATTTTTGTTTCGCTCTCTTTCTTCTCGTTTTTAATGAAGACTTACTTAACAGAAAAAGAAAAATGGATCTGAGAAGTGGGTGAATTACGGTAGAAGAGATAAGTGCATGAAGGGAGGCTGAAAGTACGTAGACCAATTGAGAAAATTGGGAGAAGTTCCCAAAGCAGTATGGGAGGAAGCTGCACAGCCCGCAAATGTTGCTAGCATGGATGTAAATAACTTATTTAGGCAGTTCATGGCTCAAATAATGTGGGAAGCTACACAAGAGGCTGTTTAGCCAAGAATTGTAGAAGTGAGAGAAGACTTCCCAAAGATGAATAATGACTGTAGACATTTGGAAGGGAAGACATTTATAGGAAAAGAGCTCGCAGTTGAAGTGCTGAACTGCCCAAGGATTTGTAAGCGCATATTTGGAGACACAGGATTGAACGATGTGCAGAAGAGAAGGCTGGCATCAACATAGTTGCAAGAAGTCGCACTAGACTGGTGGGAGATAGTAATTATTGAGACCCTATAGAAGGAGATTACCTGGGAGCAGTTTAAAGAGAGGTTCAAGGCTCAACTCATATCAGAGTCTTAGTAGAGTGTGCTACTATAGGAGTTTATTAATCTGAAACAGGGTGACCTTATAGTGGATGGATACATATACAAATTTAACTTTTTTGCTAAATATGGCAGGGAAATCATTAACACTCTAATAAAAAAGAATAAAAATTTCATTAGAGTTTTGAAGCAGGGTCTTGATCATAAGGGGATGACTCACTTAACATCTTCTTTTGAGATTGTAGTTGACAAGGCTCGAAAAAACTATGGGATGTACCAGAACTAGAGAAGAGTGGAGACAAAGCCTAAAGCAGAACAAAAGAAAAAGTTTATCTGATATACCAATGGAAAGTAGGGTATGCCAAAAGGAAGAGGTGGAGAGGTTGCTACTACAGACGTTGTTTGTTTTGACCATGGACAAGAAGGACCCTATGCAACAAAGTGTTCAGCACCAAAGAATCTTGGAAGAGTGAAGTGTTTTAAGTACGATAAGATGGGGCATCTAAAGTAGGACTACCCAGAGCTTAAAGCGTAGGTTTATGCTTTGGGGGGACCAAGGGAAGGACCGTCCACTGAGGAAAAAGGCAAGGGAAAGTCTTAGAAGGTATGGCTTTGATTTCTGGTATTTCAGTTACTGTATTGTTTGATACTGGTGCCACACACTCATTTGTAGCTAAGACTTATTTGATAGACTAGGCTTAGGGATTATCTATTTAGTCAGTACCATAGGTGTAGTAAATTCGATAGGGGGATATGCCACTCTCGGATTAAGATGCACTAACTTAGGCACTGAGTTAGGTGAGTGTAAGTTTTTGTATAATCCCTACGTGTTTGACTTCATAGGATTTGGAGTTATTTTAGGGATGGATTGGTTGGAGTGGTACTACATTAAGATATACTACACCAAAAGGATAATAATTTTAAGTTACCCAGACCGAAATGAAAGAGTATTTGTAGTTTCAGAGGAGTCTAGAATTGGGAGCAAAGGTGTTTTGTTTGCTTTACCTTTGGAGAAGGAAAACTAGGAGGAATGCGAGTAGTGTAGGAGTTTGTTGATGTGTTTGAACCTGTTTCAGGGTTGCCACCCCTTAGGTCAGTAGAGTTTCATATAGAGCTATTACTAGGAACCGAACCATTTAGTCGGCCACTAAGTAGAATGTCTCCAAAGGAGATAGAGGAGCTAAAGAAGCAGTTTGTAGAGTTGGAAGGAAAGAGCTTCATAAGGCCAAGTATGTGACCTTGGGGAGCGGTGGTAGTATTTGTGAAGAAGTCTGATAGGTCTTCAAGACTGTGCATAGACTATCGAAAACTGAATGAAAGAACGGTGAAGAAGAGAAATTCTTTGTCGAGGATTGATGATTTATTTTACCAATTGAGTCGAGCTAAGATGTTTTTACAGTTAGACATCGCTTCAAGGTTCCATCAGTTGAGAGTTGCAAAGGAGAGCATTCCTCTGACTGCGTTTAGAACGAGATACAGTTCATTTGAGTGGCTAGTAATGCCATTTGGACCAACCAATGCACATGCATTCTTTGTAGATTTGATGAATAGAATTTTCTAAGACAATTTGGATAGATATGTGTTGGTGTTCATAGATGATATCTTAGTATACTCGACGGATAAAAAGTAGCATGCAGTTCACTTGAGGCTTGTGTTGGAGACGTTAGGAGACGTTGAGACAAAACAAGTTGAAAGCTTAATTATCTAAGCGTCATTTTTGGAGAAAGGAAGTGAATTTTTTAGGTCATGTAGTTTCAAAAGAAGGATAAGCAGTAGATCCTTCAAAATTTGACATAGTAAATGGGTGGAAGAGACTTGAGACTATGATCAATGTGTGAAGTTTCTTAGGATTGGCTGGCTATTGCTAGAGATTCATTAAGGACTTCTCTCGTATAGGTGCACCAATTACGAAATTGACTCGAAAGGATGAGAAGTTTGTTTAGATGCATGAGTATGAGACAACATTCCAGGGATTGAGTATCGATTAACAAATGCGCATGTGTTTGTAATAGCCGGAAGGAATGATGGTATGGCCGTATATACTAATGCATCAGGATCATGGTTATGGGAAGTATTGATGCAGAAAGGCAAAGTGATCGCATATGTATCTAGGCAGTTACGACCCCATGAAGTTCAATATCCTACTTATGACTTGGAGTTAGCAGCCGTTGTCTTTTCATTGAAGATCTAGAGACATTATCTTTTAGGAGAAAGATTTGAGTTGTTTACTGATCATAAGTCCTTGAGAATTTGTTCTCTTAGAAGGAGATGAACATGAGGCGGTAGGGGTGGTTATAGTTTTTAGCATCTTATGATTTTAGGATAGGGTATTCCCCAAGGAAGGGGAATTGGGTAGCTAATGTCCTAAGTATAAAACAATAGAATTGTGTTTGACTATGATAGAAGAATGGAATATCTTGGAAACGTTGTGTGCATGTAATGTGGAGTTTCGGTCTAATGTGGGTTTAGGCTGTACTTCTGGAAAGCTACCATACCTAGAAGTAAGGCATGCGCTGGTTGAAAGGGTTGATGAACTACTGAAGGAAGATAAGTTTTTCACCGACATAATAAGGATCTTAGACTCAAGGATTGAGGTAGTAGAGCTAAAGGGGTTCAGCGTTAATAAAGAAAGCAAACTGCGAAAAGGCAAAAGGTTGTATGTTCCGAGTATAGAAGGACCACAGATGGAAGTATTGGATGAATGTCATCATTCAAAGTTCACCATTTACTCTAGAGGTTCAAAGAAGAATCGAGATATGAAGAGAAATTTTTACTGAGAAGGAATGAAGATAGTTGTGGGAGAGTATGTAAGGAGATGTCTTACATGCTGGTAAGTAAAGGCAGAACATCAAAAGCCTAGTGGGCTTCTGCCGCCTTTGGAGATTTCAATTTGGAAATGATATTCTTGTATCTATGGACTCTTAGATGGATTACGAAGGTCAAGGACTAGAATGAAAGCATATGGGTCGTGGTTGATAGACTAACTAAGTGTTCCTAATTCGTTCAAATGAAGGTCACAAGAACTACACTGAGTTTAGCAAAGATATATATAAAGATAGTGGTGAGATTGCATGGGTGCCTAGCATTATTATTAATGAACGAGATTCGTTATTTGCCAGTGAGTTTTGGCATAGTTTACGCAAGGCATTGGGTATAAAGTTTCACATGAGTACTGTATACGATCCACAGATAGATGGGTAGACCAAAAGGGTTAACAAGGTCATGGAAAAATTGCCAAGAGCTTGCATTTTAGAATTTGGTGGATCTTGGGAGAATTATTTACATTTTGTAGAGTTTTAACACAACAACAGCTACAAAAGAAGTATTGGGATGGCCCCATTTGAGGCGTTGTATGGAAGACCATGTAAATCACCTACATGTTTGTTGGAGGCGGGGATAGAGTCGTCTTAGGCCAAGAAGTGGTTAAGATTACTACTAAGAAGGTAGAGCTGATCCGATCTACGATGAGACCAATGCAGTCAAGGCAGAAGAGTTATGCCGAAACTAGAAGAAAGGAACTAGAGTTAGCAGTTGGCGATCAGGTCTCCGATGAGAAGCCTGATGCATTTCGAGAAGGCTGGGAAGTTAGCACCCAGATATGTAAGACTGTTTCCAATCATCAAAAAGACTGGGAAGTTGGCATATAAGGTATATCACTTAGCATTTTTGCAAGTTTCATGTATCACATTTGCGGAAATGCATTAGAGACCCAAACTTAGTAGTTGATGCAGCGGCGGAATTACAAATTGATGATTCTGTGAAAGTAACGATCGATGGACTGGAAGATACCGAAATGCCCAAATTCGTTGATCCGAAGATACCGAATTCTAACTATCCCAAACACGTTGATAGCGCACTATTCCGTGTTTAAAGATCTGCGATTCTTCGATGTTGATCAAGCGCACTTGATTCCGCGAATCGGCTTCTAAGATCGTTGATTCGAGCGCACTCGAATGCCGAAAGAGGAGATAGGAGATTACACTCAACTACCAATTTGGCGAAAGCACAAAGCTAACAAAACAAGAGTTTTTATTCAAATCAACTAAACTATTACAAATGACCACACATGCCTATTTATAGGCTACAACTCAACACAACAGAAATTTGTACAACACTTAGGTCGGCCACGACCTAAAACATCACGACCTAAAAAACATCACGACCTAAAACATCACGAGTTAACAAATACAACACAAAGCTTTACAACACATAGGTCGGAAACGACCCAAAACTATACGACTTATCACTTGAACGACCTAAAACAAGGTATCATCTTCCAAGAATCCAGGCGGTAGTGAACTGTAGCAATCGGCGACCTAAAGTTCTCACGACCTAACTTAGGTCGTAGATCGTACGCGACCTAACTTAGGTCGTAGGTCGAGGCATTCTTCATTCTGAATTTCGGAGCGACTTATCTTAGGTCGTAGGTCGTCCATACGACCTAACTTAGGTCATATCACTTCTTTGCGACCTAAGTCCTCACGACTTATAGTGAGCGACCTATCTCTCCGCATCTCCCCGCGACCTAATTTAGGTCGTTCCTTTTCTCTGCGACCTAACATAGATCGAAACATAACTCCACGACCTAAGGTAAGTCGTAACTCGTTAGGTCGTTTGAGCGCCTTTCCTTTTAGCTCGTTAGCTCGCGAGTCTCCAGTAGGTCGTTGGAGCGACTTAAAGGCCTCGTTAGGTCGTTCACGACCTAACACTTTACCAACTTGAGCTGCATCTTCCTGGAACGACTTAAAGGACCCGTTAGGTCGTCCACGACCTAACACTTCAACATTTTGGGTGTCATTCTGGGCTGCATCATCCTCCCCTGGTTGGGAAAAATTCGTCCTCGAATTTGCGCCATCCTCTTTCACCACAAGCTCATCCCCATGATATGGTATGAGATGTTTAACATTAAACACATCAGAAGTATACACATCCTCCGGCAGCCTCAACTTATAAGCGTTTTCATTGATCCGTTTCACAATCGTTACAGGACCAATTTTCCGAGCTTTAAGCTTATTGTATGCTCCCACTGGAAAACGATCTTTGGTTAGTACAGCATATACCAAATCTCCTTCATTAAATTTAACGCCTCTTCGTTTCAAATCTGCAGATCGTTTATACTTCTCGTTCGCCTTCTCTAATCGTTCCTGAACGATTTTATGACATTCTGCCAATCCATCGACAAAATCAGCAGCTTTCTTAACTGTCCCCTTCGAGTGTGGTATTACCGTTAAATCCAACGGTCCCTTTGGTAAGTTTGAATATACGATCTGAAATGGACTGAAACCCGTACTCCGGTTCACTGCATGGTTATGAGCAAATTCTGCTTGACATAGTTTCATATCCCAACTCTTCAGATTATCTTGCACAAGACATCTCAACAAATTCCCAAACGATCTGTTCACAACCTCGGTCTATCCATCCGTTTGCGGATGATAAGCGCTGCTAAAGTTCAACTTTGTTCCCACCATCTTCCACAAACTTAGCCAAAAATGACTTAGAAATCTAGTATCTCGATCGGAAACAATGGATTCTGGTAAACCATGTAAACGATATACCTCTTTGAAGAATAACTCAGCAACCCGGACGGCATCAGCTGTCTTCTTACAAGCGATAAAATGTGCCATTTTGGAAAATCTATCCACCACAACGAATATAGAATCATTTCCCCTTTGAGTTCTAGGCAAACCCAAAACAAAATCCATACTGATATCAACCCATGGTTTAACAGGCACGGGTAACGGCATATACAATCCCGCATTCGTCGTTGTTCCCTTAGAAACTTGGCAAATATGACATCTCTCCACAAACCTTCCAACTTCCCGCTTCATCGACGGCCAAAAATAAGATTGAGAAATCAGCTGTAGTGTACGGTCTCTACCCATGTGGCCTTCTTCATGTAGCTCCTTTACAATCTTCATTCTCAAACTACAATCAGGTATGCACAATCGATTTCCTTTGAACAGAAAACCATCTACCATCACGAACTCATCCGTCTCTCCTTTCTTCACTTTATCTACAAACTTCATAAAGTAAGGATCTTCAACAAATAATTCTGGTAGCACATCAAACCCTGTCACTTCGACCTTCATTGTTGTCAACAAATGATTTCTTCTGCTCAATGCATCCGCAACACGATTCGTCACTCTCGATTTGTGTTTCACAACAAACGTAAACTGTTGCAGATATGCAATCCATGATGCATGTCTTGCTGAAATCTTGTCTTGCCCTTGTAAATGCTTCAACGCCTCATGATCAGTGTAAAGAACAAACTCTTTCTGAAATAGATAGTGTCTCCAGTGTTTAATAGCTTGCACAACAGCATAAAATTCCACATCAGATGTACTATATCTCATCTTTGCTCCTGATAACTTCTCACTGAAATATGCAATAGGACGTCCCCTCTGACTCAACACTCCTCCAATTCCAACCTTTGATGCATCAGTATGTAATTCAAACAACAACTGAAAATCAGGTAATGCTAGAATTGGTGCTGTCGTCAACAGTTCCTTGATTTGCTCAAAAGCAACCCCTGCTTCCTTTGTCCATGCAAACTGTTTACCCTTCATACAATCTATAACAGGCGCCATCACACTACTAAAGTGTGGAATAAACCTTCGATAAAATGAAGCCAACCTGTGAAAACTTTGCACTTCTGTTATCGTCTTGGGTTGTGGCCAATCTCTAATTGCTTCGACTTTACTCTGGTCAACCTGTATTCCTCCTTCCGATACAACATACCCCAGAAATAAAACGCTCCTCGCCATAAAAACACACTTCTTCGTAGCAGCGTAGAATTGTTCTTCACGAAGGATAATTAACACTTTCCTCAAATGCTGAACATGCTCCTCCGTACTAGCACTGTAAATCAGAATATCATCAAAGTAAACCACCACGAATGCCCAATGTACGGCCTGAAAATTTGATTCATCACCCTCATGAATGTACTTGGTGCATTCGATAGACCAAACGGCATGACCATCCATTCATACAATCCTTCCCTCGTCTTGAATGCCGTCTTCCACTCGTCTCCTGGTCTAATTCGAATTTGATGATAACCGCTTTTAAGATCAATCTTCGAAAAGATCACAGACCCACTGATTTGATCTAACAGATCATCAAGCCTCGGCATTGGAAATCTGTATCTGACAGTTATCTTATTCAGTGCCCTGCTATCTGTACACATTCTCCATGAACCATCCTTCTTCGGTACGAGTAATGCTGGTACAGCACATGGACTCAAACTCTCCTGTATTCATCCTTGTTCAAGCAATTCCTCTACCTGCCTACGCAACTCTTCATGTTCTTTCGGACTCATTCTATAGTGTGGTTTATGTGGCAACACAGCACCTGGAACAAGATCTATCTAGTGTTGTATATCCCTCAACGGTGGCAATTCCGCTGGTAACTCTTCAGGAAATACATCGGCAAATTCTTCCAGTACTGGTTTTACTTCATCAGGTATCTCAACCACTTCACTGCTCTCTCGCCCAATCAACAAAAACACCTCAGGCTCCTCTTCAACTTCTTTAACAAACTCCTTCAAGGATAATAAAGTTTTCAGCTCTTCAATCTCCTCCAGTTTGTTTTCTTCTTGTTGTCGCTTCTTGGGAACTAGAGTAATCTTTGTGCCTTCAAACATAAAGCTATAACTGTTGGTACGCCCATCATGTTGCACCGCCCTATCATACTGCCACGGCCTCCCCAACAACAGATGACATACGTCCATGTCCACAACATCGCACCAGATTTCGTCTTTATATTTCTTCCCAATTGAAAAATTCACACAAGCCCTTCGTCCAACCTTCACCTCCCCACCTTTTCTCAACCAAGCCAACTTGTACGGTTTCGGATGTTTCTCAGTCTTCAATGCCAACTTCCTCACAGCTTCTGCAGAAATTATATTATCACAGCTTCCAACATCAATAACAAATTTGCAAACTTTCCCCAGAATAGTACATGTCGACTGAAAAATATTGCTCCTCAACCAACTACAATCCTCCTCTTGCTTTGGTGTCAAACAAGACCTCCTCATCATCAGATTACAACCTTCGTCTCCCGACACTTCTTCTTCCCCCTCATCAGGTGGTGAATTGGAACATTCAGCTTCTTCATCCTCATCCTCAACTTCCGCTATCATAGCTCGTTTCTTCGGCTTTGGACATTCATTACTTTTGTGGCCCACTTCTTGACAATTATAACACTTGAAACCATTATTGACTTTCATCTTCCCAACCTCATTCACAACTGGTTTTGCAACAGCTTTTGTAACATTAGAACTTCCACTAACACCCTTCACTGGATTGTTGGAATTTGTAAACACACCACCACCTCGCCTTCCCTGTTTCTCCCAAGCCAACGCTTTCTGGTGTGCTTCCACTATAGATCTAGGATCGAACATGTTAACCATATCTTGAATCTGCATTCGCAACCCCCCAACAAATCTAGCTGTCAATTGTTCCTCTGTCTCCATAATATCATTCCTTGCAATCAGTTGATAAAATTCGTCAGCATAGTCATTCACAGATTTCGTCCCCTGTCTCAAGTTTTGCAACCTCTGATACATAAGCGATTGGTAGTTATAAGGTAAGAATGTAGCTTTCATTAGTTTCTTCATCTTATCCCAAGATTCAATCTTTGACTTCCCCATTCTTTCTCGTGTTAGTTTAGTCTGCTGCCACCATGCCATAGCTCTACCCCTCAGCCTTGTAGCAACCAACTTCACTCTACGTTGTTCTGGAACTTCCTTGAAGTCAAAAATCTCCTCCACATTAGACAACCAATCTAAAAACTCCTCAGCTTGCATACCACCCTTGAACTCCGGTATTTCAGTCTTCATCCCAGACTCCCACTTGTGATCATACTCCGATTGATTTCTTCCTTGGCCTTGCCCATGAACACTACCTCCATCAAACTCTTCTTCAAAATCAGATGTATATCTATGTCGATTCTGACCACCAACATCTCTATTACCTTCATTCCTTCCACCAACATCCCTTCTACCAGTATTCCTCCGATCACGATCTCGATCATCAACATTTCTATAGCTGTCTCTGCTCACACTTCTATAATCATTATCATTACTTCTCTCTCGATTGGAATGTGGCGAAACTCTACTTCTCCCATGGTTAGATTCAGGTGAAGCCATTCTCTGATTTTGATTCATCTCCAACATCATCTTCTCTAATCGACCAATTCCTTCATTAAGCTTCTCACTAAAGTTCTCATTAATTCTTTGCTCCATTTCGTCAGCTTCTTCTCTTCGATACAATGCTTCAACGTTTTGATGTCGATTAGCTCTCCTTGGTGGCATGATTGAATACTTCACAAACTCTACAATTCTCAAATTTTGAAACTTCAAAAACTTCAACTCAATTAGCTCGCTTCAATGTGAAACGACCTAACTCGGCTTGGTACTTCACTAACTCGCACGTCCACTTTAATAATTCAAACTCCTTGGCGCGCAAACAACCTTGGCCAAATTCAAACACTTTTCCAACTTTCGATCTAAAATGATCTGGATCAAAATCTCCAACCTTGTTGCAAATTATGATGAACACGATGAACAACCACTTCTTAAAATGATGCAAAATTTCAATCTCCAACACTTCGATTTCAACTCGGCTTTGCTTGATGTAGCTTGGCCTCTCTATCTCTTCAAACTTCTTCAAATAAATCGGCTCCAAGACTCGATTTAGCTATGATTGGCTGAAACAAGCTCTGATACCAAAAATGATGCAGCGGTGGAATTACAAATTGATGATTCTGTGAAAGTAATGATCGATGGACTGGAAGATACCGAAATGCCCAAATTCGTTGATCCGAAGATACCGAATTCTAGCTATCCCAAACACGTTGATAACGCACTATTCCGTGTTTAAAGATCTACGATTCTTCGACATTGATCAAGCGCACTTGATTCCGCGAATCGGCTTCTACGATCGTTGATTCGAGCGCACTCGAATGCCGAAAGAGGAGATAGGAGATTACACTCAACTACCAATTTGGCGAAAGCACAAAGCTAACAAAACAAGAGTTTTTATTCAAATCAACTAAACTATTACAAATGACCACACATGCCTATTTATAGGCTACAACTCAACACAACAGAAATTTGTACAACACTTAGGTCGACCACGACCTAAAACATCACGACCTAAAAAACATCACGACCTAAAAAACATCACGACCTAAAACATCACGAGTTAACAAATACAACACAAAGCTTTACAACACATAGGTCGGAAACGACCCAAAACTATACGAATTATCACTTGAACGACCTAAAACAAGGTATCATCTTCCAAGAATCCAGGCGGTAGTGAACTGTAGCAATCGGCGACATAAAGTTCTCGCGACCTAACTTAGGTCGTAGATCGTACGCGACCTAACTTAGGTCGTAGGTCGAGGCATTCTTCATTCTGAATTTCGGAGCGACTTATCTTAGGTCGTAGGTCGTCCATACGACCTAACTTAGGTCGTATCACTTCTTTGCGACCTAAGTCCTCACGACTTATAGTGAGCGACCTATCTCTCTGCATCTCCACGCGACCTAATTTAGGTCGTTCCTTTTCTCTGCGACCTAACATAGATCGAAACATAACTCCACAACCTAAGGTAAGTCGTAACTCGTTAGGTCGTTTGAGCGCCTTTCCTTTTAGCTCGTTAGCTCGCGAGTCTCCAGTAGGTCGTTGGAGCGACTTAAAGGCTTCGTTAGGTCGTTCACGACCTAACACTTTACCAACTTGAGCTGCATCTTCCTGGAACGACTTAAAGGACCCGTTAGGTCGTCCACGACCTAACACTTCAACATTTTGGGTGTCATTCTGGGCTGCATCAGTAGTCAAGTTGAGGATAGTAGAAGACCTGGTCATAGAACCGAATATGACATATGTGTAACGACCCGAATTTTCGACCATCGAAAGTCGGCACTCAATACATCATTGGTATTCAAATGACGCGCATTCAATCATCGGAAAGGCAGATTGTTAGGGTAAAAAGAAAAGAAAAGGTAAAAGAACAAGAGAAACCGAATCTCACAGCGAAACGATCACATATAATATAACAAAGATGGTAAAAGCTATCACTCTAAAATATATAGTATATCAGAGTTAAAAACAAACCTCATCAGCCTGGACAGTAAAACTTTCTGACCTTATAATTGCTGATGGGTATATATAATAATACAACGGAAATAAAATACTATGGCAGGTGAACATCCAGCTCTACTCCATGAGCTCCATGTCCCACCAACAACAACCTTGAAAAATATTCAGTCTGACTCGAGCATTATAATAAAATAACACTCGGATCAGTCAAGAAACACCAGCGTAAGAAACTTCAAGTAATAAGATGAACATATAATAATTTTTTGTGACCACGTCGCTAAATGCAGAATGCGTTTTTACCCCCACAAGAACAATGTTCATATATGAAAGAATGAAAACAATTAGAACATAACCCAACTTGAAAGAAGGGTATAAACAAGATCAAAATAAAAAAATTAAAGAATTGACACAAAAATTAAACATCGAGTAGAGCTTCTGTCACTTCTCGATGCAATTAAGAAAAAGTTCAAGGATTCGAAATAACAACAAGGAAAATGAAATTTTCCAACAATGACTCCCCTTACCTAAAGTATGCCTCTAGAGATATACCTGAGAGGGTCATATACTCTGTGACTCCTCTCGGGAACTCGAAACCTGAACCTGCCGACCTTACCGAGTATCCAAGTATTTCACATCTCTGCGAGCATACCACCGAAACCAAATCTAAAGTAGATGTGAAAATACCCTAATGGGAGCAACCCTACATAGCTTGGCCCCCACTCACTTTCTGGTTTTTAGTCATTTCCGACAAAGGATATCAACGGTCAAATGAGCAACAAATCATCTTAAATTGACGATACACAAAGAAGAAAGCTGAATCGATTGTCAATAAATCAACTATCAGGAATAATTAAAATGATCGTATATGGAAAGTAAATCTCATATTCTTACCACAACCCGATGATTTCAAACTTGTATTATTTCTTGGTTTAAATTGAAGCCAGGTAAGTGAAGGTAGTGTTACCTCTAGGCATTGCTTTGACAATATTTTTATCCTTCGAGATAGAAAAGAGTTTCCGTATCTTGATGTTTAGTGCTAGAGTATGACTAAGTCCTTTCCATTGAAGCGATACCGTTTACGGAAGTTAATTTTTTTTCCTCTCTATAACCAGATCAAACTTTTAAACTTGTGAAACCGAACTTGTGCTTGGTTTTCACATCACAAATATTTATAAAACACTTTAAAAATACCTTTTTAAAATATTCCTATTTAAATATTTTCACATTTATAAACTATCATTTAGAAATTTTAAACAACATTTATTATCCAAAAGATAATAAATCAACTAAAATACTTCTATAAATTGAAAACAACATTAATTATCCCAAAAGAGAATTAATCAACTTTATAGCTCCTTTAATAAATAAATCGATTATCTTTAAATACTTTTATTAAATCATATAACTAATTTTAAACACCTTTACTTTAACCAATTAATTAGCTTCGAATATCATTTATTAAAATGACTAATTAATCTTAAACATCATTCTCAAACCGATTAATTAACTTTAAACTTCTTTATTAAATCTGTTAATTAACTCTAATCACTTTTATTAAATCAGTTAATTAACTTTTAAACACTTCTATTAAATCGGTTAATTAACTTTTTAAACACTTTTATTGAATCAGTTAATTAGCTTTTAAACAACATTAATAACTTTATTAATTAACTTTATTATGACTAAATAGTAACTACAAATATATTTAAGTCCCTTAAGTTCCTTTCAAAACTTATACAATTTTTACACGCCCGTTTAAAAAGAATCTACAAAATATTTAAGGTGAATAACCTTTATAAATTTAAACAACTTTAATTATTCCAAAAGATAGTTAAATCCAAATTATAATCTTTAATAAATTTAAAAAACATTAATTATCTCAAAAGATAATAAATCAAATTTATAATCTCTTTATAAATTTTAAACAGAGCTAATTATCCCAAAAGGATAATTAATTAAATTTATAGCTCCTTTTATAAATTTTAATCAACACTAATTCTTTAATTTCATAATTCACAAAATATTTGAAAATTTAGTTTAAACAACTTTCAAAGTGCAACACACAACCAAACATTAATTTTGTGAAAATACAAGCTCATGTTCCATACATAAAAAGGTTTGAGGGGATTATGTTTCATAAGTGACGGTATAGAAAGAATTGCTATAACGATGCTTATTCAAACCAAATAGTATATCAAAAATATTTCAACCAAACAATAATATAAGCAGCATAAGAATACAAGTAAATAAATAAATATTGGCGAAAAACCACTTAGGGTCTCTCTACAAAAGTCCCCTGTAAATAACACATGTGAATGTGTATTTCAAAGTGTTCTGTAGCGACATCTTCGCTACGTACACTTCGACTTTCCTTTTATTTTTGCTCCATGTAACAAAACGGTTATTTATGTCATCCGCTTTTTGAGCGGGAATTTAAATCCAAAATGAACAATTAAGCAACAACATAAATTATCAACCAAGAATTCAACAATAACCTATAGCAACACGGATATTATATAATTTATTCTGGGGTGAGTAAACCAATTTCCAAATTCAAATAGAGTTCGATTTTAGCCTAAAATTCAACTAGCTCCAAATTCGATGAAACCAGTTTCCAACGCGTAACCAATGTTCCTACGAGTCCATTGCAACTGACCGCGTCCAAATCCGACCTCGTACGCAATAAATATCGTTTTTGTAAGTTTTGGTAATAATTGTACTAATTAATTTAACTTAACAAGTTAATTACAATGTTAATAACCCCAAAAACTATCTTTCTCAATTCCAAATTCAATTTCCATCACAGACAAAATCATGCATGCTAAACTCATGCACGCCGACTTCTCACCGTCACCGCGATCGCCAGAGGCTACTAGAGCACGACCGACCTCCACCATTGCGTCGCCCTTCGCAAGATTCCAAAACACCCTACGCAGCCAACTCCAATCACCGAAATTGAATCACGACTTCCCCAATAAAACCCTTGAACAAGGGATGACCTCCTTTACTACACACCACAACCACCTTTAGGCCCTATCACCATCCCCGAGATCCTCCCTTTGCCTAGACGCACACTACCAACCTTGAAACTCCCCTTCTGATTCGTCCTCCCCAAACCCAAAATTGCGACATCTCAAAGTTGACCCTGACCAAACTTGTTCATACGCAAACAAAAGGTATGAACTGGAAGCACGGACTAAAACGAACTCATTGGATCAATCGATTTAATTTATGGATGAGGGAGACACTAGATTTTATGTTTTGAAGTTTTGGGTGATTATTACTTTTTATGGGCATTGAAATAGAAGAAAAGGGAAGGAGGGAAGCTTGTTGAAATGTATTCTGTATTTTCCTTTTTATGTTTGCAGAAAGAAGCCCAGTGTACATCTTATGTTTCATGGGTGCATAGATATATCCATGTAATACGCCAATTCCTTCAACCTAAGGAATCAAAAAGTCAATTGCTTAAAAAAGAAGTAAACCAACTATCGCAAGCAAGGTCGATGAAAAGATTGGGAAAAATATTGTGTGTGCGCATTCGTAGATTTGTTTTGAAAAGTTAGTTTTGTGGTGCACCGCTACAAAATATCACGTTCACATACGAGCCGCGAATGACAAAAATAAAAATACAATCGCGCACAACAATGCGATACATCAGAAATCTATAATAAAATACACAAATTATTTCATTTTGTGAATTTCAAAAATACCATCGTGTGCCAAAAAATGTCAAACGGCAATTTAAATATTTTTCAAATTAAAAATTATGGAAAAATCATATAAATTCAATTATATACTATAATAAAAATCAAGTGATCTTTCTTAACCATTGATTTTCTTATTATTAATTCGATCTATTTATTATAATAAATTTACAAAATGAATTCTCCATTATTATTTATTAACCAGAAGGAGTTAAATGAAGTTATTAAATCTATTTTACTGATATTTAATTTACAAATCCAAATATCTAAATAATCATTATATTTGAATTCAAGTGATTAAACTTTAAAAACCAATTGTTTCAATATTTAAAATTGATTAAATATTCAAAATCAAACAAAAAATACTGGATTGTTACATTCTTCCCCTTAAAAGAATTTCATTTCCAAAATTTCCATAGAAGAAAATGTCTCCAAATCCTTGAGTTTAAAAATTATTAATTAAAATGAGTCATTAAACTCTTAATGCTCCTTATATTATGGAAAATTTCGGCATCATCTCCATTGCGTGGTTAGATCTGAAAAACTACAACCCGTCATAACTGGCCGAAACTAACAAAAGAAAACAAAAGCCAAGTAGCCTCCCATATTTGGGGCATGAAATCATCAATCAATCAAAATACCTATATCGAAGTCTACTACGTACCTCTTTTGTGTTTGATTTTTATTTTCAATCAAATCCCTATCTCAATGCAAACGCAGGCGCGCAAGAAATAGTAATCTCCTGCATCCTTATACCTATTTTGTACTTACATATACCAAAAGAGAATCATGCTGACAAGGAGCAACACACAAGCTATTTCTATCATAAGTTATAGCGATATAAACCATACAAATACCATATGCAATAAAAGTACATAGGATATGCTGTAATGAAATACTAGTATCCAATCTTTTTCAAAAGATAACTTTAGAACTAAATGCCCTAGATTGTATGTTCAAAATATATTTTCCAATTTCTCCAAATATAATTAAATTAAAACAAAAATCAATTCTGACAAGGAGGGGGCTTCTCCTACCGAATCATGGTATAACTCTAGAAATAAAACAACACGGAGCATCCAGGGGTATTTTAGTTCCTCCAAAAATAACAATTAGAGTAAATAGATATACCTACGAGTCTTCCAATAAAAAAACTCCCAATCGCCCAAATTTAGTCATAACAAAATTGTTTAAGCTAACTACAAAAAATTGCAAAAACTAATAACTAGAAAAGTGAAGGAAAACTATGAGAATAAATGTCAATTTAGAGATAATTCCACTCCTTAGATCACATAGTTCAACAAATTATGAAATTATGATCTCTCTTTTTTGGTCATAAGTGAATTTAAATGATGTGTTTATCATAAGTATGGCCTATTTGTGCTATTAATTAGCTCAACATAAGCCATCAAACTATAACACAACCTTTAAACTACTTTTAATTCTCATGAAAAATAACAAGAAGTTGAAAATGAAATCTATTTTAAGCATGGCCTATTAACTATTGATTAGAAATATAGACCATCAAATTTTGATTTAATTTCACTTCATTGCCATAATCATATGTAGATGAAGAGGCAATTTGTGATTCATATAACTAAGCATAGCCTATTTGTTTTGAACAACATAGGCTATCAAACTCAATACCAAACACAAAATTATATAAACATAAACTTTCCATGAAGCACAAAAAGAGAGCAAAGATTACCAAATTATGTTGAAGCTACATGATTAGAGAGCTTCATTACCCCTAAATTGAAGGGATTTAGCCTCTCATTTGTGTTATCATATCAACACTTGTAGCATGCAACATGAAACAAAAAAAGAAAGGAAAATGAAAGATAATGAAAAAGAGAACTAATCTAATTGCATAAAAGAAAATCTACACTATTTGCATAAATAAACAAATCTACACCACTAACATGAAAGAAAATAAACAAAAGAAGAAAAGAACATGTATTGAAAATTACATAAAAAAAATTACATAAAAAATGGCTAAGTAGCCATGAAAATAAAGAAGAGAACTTGATTTATTTGTGAGCCCAAACTAAACTAAAGAGAGACTAAAGAAGAGGAGAGGGTTACATGAAACATAAGAGGTATTTATACAAGTTAGAAACCCTAATCCATATTTTTGAGGAATGCCTAAACTACCCCTCTAGGAAGTGTGGTGGCCAAGTAATCATTAGCTTCAATAATCACCCATTAAGTGTGCATGAAAGTGCAATGGCCATTAGCATGTGGATTAGCTTCTAATTTATGCATGAAGGTGGGTGGGTAAGTGGGGTCCTCCATGATCCATGAAATGAATTATTTCCATCTCCATTCCTTTGTATTCACTCTTGTGCATGCATATATCTTCATGAAACCACTTGTATATGAAGCCAAATTCCTACAAATAATAAATAAATTCCCAATAAAATTTTCCCAAAATAATATATGCACAAAAATGACTATTTTGCCCCTGTATGGAGATGAATATATGACGATTTGAAAATAATTTGAATTTTGGTTTAAACAAGTTAAAATACCCAATATGATCATTTATTTAATTTAAATGAATTAAATATGAAATATGCACATTTACGTGCACATCAAATAACCCCACACTTATTTTTTATTCGTCCTCGAATAAAGAAAAAACTAAGATAAATCCGTTTTCGTAGGAAACAAGATTGCATTGAGCGTATGCAATAAGCCGTTAAACCTCTGGGTGTCCACAATAGGACGAGTGTTGTCCCGTGAGGGTTTTTAGCGGATACTACACACAAAATCCAAATGCAGGATGAAAATATTTACAAAATGCAAGATTTATTTACAAAGAGATGAATGCGAGTTTTTGGAAATATTTACAATGAAGGATTCCCTTTTAAATCGGCACAAATAAGTTAGATATAAGTTTGGGTTATTACCAAGAAATTTAAGACCTTTTACTTGTCAAAATTTCCAACGAAAACGAAGTTATTAAAGGAAATATACTATAGTTTAACTCGTTGTTTCGGTTGATAACACAGTGTAACTATGAAATAGATCCTTAGTCGATTATCAAAGTTTATCAAAGTGGTATTTTCATTTCTTTTCAATAACAAGTCAAATCAAATAAGTTAAAATAGTGCTTGGATTTCATTTGCTTACTCTCTCCAATTTTTTATTTGAAAATTTATTGATATTAACAATATTTACATATGCCTAACTCAGATAAACTGAGGCCAGATATATTATGCATGCACTGCCTTTCGGACTTACGTGAGGGGAATACAGAGCGTGGCGAGTGAGCACATAAGTGTGAACACTTATCGACTGTAGGCGTTATTAATAAAAGAATTATTTATATACATACAGCTAACTCGGGTAAACTGAGGCCAGATATACCGATCGTGCATTGCCTTTCGGGCTTACGTAAGAAGGGTACATAGCATGACGAGTGAACACACGAGTGTGAACACATGACTCTAGGTGTTTATTAAAAAATTATACATATATACAAGAAATATTTTTTGTATTTTTTTTCAAAGAGAGAGTTTTGCAAAATCATCTTAGCACCATTTAACTTAGAAGACAAAAAAATGTTATATCCTTTACTTTAAATCAACCACTTTTTAAAACAAAGATTTTCAATTATGATACATTTCATAATTATCATGTTTGAACCTTAGTATATACTAGTTAAGCTATCGTTATTTGTAATCAAACTTCATTTTTAATTTTTTTAAGACAAATAAATTTTCAAAAATTTCAATTTAATTAACCAAAACCATATATTTATCCTATAGTGTTTCTTTAAAAATAAATCAAAATGCTTAAAAAAAAATTTGAGATTTTTTTTTGGGTTTTGAAAAGAAAATGTAAAATAGACTATGAAAAATCAAAAAGAAGATTAGACTCCCCCCACACTTTATTTTGACCGTGTCCCCACAGTTAATCCAAGTGAAAGGAGAAAAATAAAATAAAAATGACCTATATTTACATGAAAAGATTATTATTTACAAGACATCGGAAAATATGCTGTTAAAGAGTAAATGAAATGGTCTTCCAAAGACCGATTCATTTGTCTCGTCAAGTATACGAGACACAGCTTAAGCACAGAAAACCAAATCATACAAGATTTCAGAGTTGAATGTTGATTTGGAAAAACGAATGTTGTTTTATTAAAAATCTTACGAGTTGTTTCCTTTTCGATGATTTTCGGGGTTGATAAAATGATTGATAGAAGTTCAAGTTTATTTTCACCAAATTGAAATTCAAGTTTGTCATTGAATTTTTTTCAGAATTATCGATTTCAAAATCAATATGGTGATTTAAATCTTTCCCTTCGGAATTCAACAACTCGTTTTCAAAAATTCCAAAGAAATCATGTTCATTAAATTCGTCTTCCTTTATTGAATTATCAACAACTTCACTACATGTGTCAAGTTCAAAATCCGAAGTTGTTGTGTTCAAATTTTTGTGATCGAAAAAAGGAAGATTGAGTTTTAAATCAAGTTTCACACCCTCAAAATAATTGAAATCCAACCCAATTACCGTGTTTTCAACAACTTCATTAAGATTGTTATATTCAATTTCAAAAGTTATTATTTTAAAATCGTCAATTTTGGTAAAAGATGGATTATTACTTAACTCGTCACATGTTGGAATTTTTTTTTTCATGTTGTTTCATATATGTTTCAAACAACGAATCCGTGTGAGCATTGTATGTTTCGTCCATTTGTTCAACAAAATCCAATTTATAGTTATTAACTTGAGAATTTTCGATTTGAATTTGTTGAGAACAAAAATTTTCACTCGTATCGTAGTCGAGATTATTACCATTGCCAAAATTATTTGAAAAGTGGATCACATTTTCGTTTTGATTTTCAAATTTATTTTGGAGTTCAAAATTGAATTGGCATGGGTTATACTCAAAATCGTTTGCATTTTGAAGTGAATTCAAATCTTGATCAATTTGAAAATTTTGACTTGAGTTATCACACAAATAAGAATTACACAAATCATTTATCATTTGATTTTGTTGTGCAGAGATTTCAAGTAAAGACGAAATGCTATTTTCAAAAGTTGAGGGTTATTCATCATTTTGAAAATTTTGTGGTTCAAAATTCGAATCATTTAAACAATAGTTATTGTTAAAATATCCATAAGAATTTGAAGTGAAATTATATGGATTATACTGATTTTCACAATTATTGTAAAATTCTTGTTAATATGGAAATTCAAACATTTTCAAAAGTTTATTTATTTATTTTTTTGATTGATTTTTTTTATAAAGGAAAATTATTCACAAAGAATTTATTATTTTTTTTTAAAATAGAAAATTTTATTTTTGTTTTGTTTTTGAAAATGTTTTATATTTTTTTGGATTTTTGAATTTCTAAAAAAACTAATTAATTTTTTTTTGGATTTTTGTTTTTGATTAAAAAATTCAAAAGAAAGGATTTAGAAACAAAGTTAAAAAAAAATTGTTTTTTTAAATATATGCATGAACTAATGCAACTAAATGAATGCAAGGTTAATTGCAAATGTTCTAACCCAACCCAAAATTGTATAATCACACTTTGTCTTAAATCAAAAAGATAGTTCTCAACCAGGTAACGGACAGGATTATCGGTGCACCACGAATCACCGTAGCAATGCAGCCGAAGGTTTTGGTACCTTCAAAGAAACAATTCAGTATAATATTTACAAATCACCGTAATATTTATAACTGATTATTGCTCTGCCGTAGCCTAGACACCAAGAATTTAAATTGTTCAAAGAAGACAACTTGTCAATATACAATTAAGCATTATCGATATCTAATTGTTATTATTAATCAAAATTCTAGGATGAAATGCAAAACAGAAATTAAACGTGTATTAACAATGCAACTACGAATGAATTTTTGTTTTTGTTTTTGAAATTTTTTATTTTATAAAATGCAAGCAACCAACAATGCAACTGAAAACAAGGGATAAAGGGCACAATATCAAAACATGCAGAATTATTAGCAATTTATTTTAAAAGCAGCAATTTTTTTTTAATAAGCAAGCGGAGTAGTTAAAAGCAGCAACTCATTTTTATTTCCTGCAACCTGAAAATAAGATATATACAAAAAAAATTAACAAACCAAAAAAAAAATTCAATTTTTTTTTGTTTAAATCAAAGAAAAACTAAAAAAAATTGAGCAAGTATTTATTTAAATAAGGATCGACTAAAAAAAGTAAAACAAACAAATTAAAACAAAGCACCCTAATACCCGGCCGAAAAAAAATTATCGAGAGAACTCAAATTCTCGATCAAGTATTAAATTGTCGACCAATAATCAGAGAACTCAATCTAAAAACTCAAATTCGCGGATTCAAATTCACAATTAGAAAAATCAACCTTCAAATTCACAAATTCAAATTTGCAATCCAATTTACAATCCAATTCACGATGCGATTCACGACCACTTTACAATCAAATTCCTGCTTGATTTGTGATGTGCTTGCGGACCATTCGGGTTCAGGAGTGCTCGGTGGTTGACAGAATCGCTTTAATCACGGTGGAAATTTAAGGAGTTTGTGGTTGAATTGGGAATGGTGGCAGAGTCGCGGTTGCTGCGGCGACTTGGTTGTGCTGATGGGTTGTTGGAGGAGAAGTGGTGGCCGCGATTGAGGATGTCAGGTCGCGAGTTTGTTTGTGAGGTGGCAATTTTGCAGGTAATTGCATTTACAATTGTGGAAGGTGTTGTGGTGAGCAGGGGATGGATTATGTGGGAAATGAAGGGGCAAAGGGCAGACGCAGCTGTTTGTTTGCGGTGTTGTAGCGATAGAGGGTATGAAGTGGATAGAGATGTGAATGAGTACGAAATTGCAGCAGTGTGTAGGAAGGCAGTGCAGGCAGTGTTCGCTTGGAGGAATGGTGATGACTAGCTTGTAAGTTAGTGATGTTAGTGTGGTAGGAATGGTGATGTGTAAGGAGGTCGATAGTTTTGGTGATGAAATTACTGGTGTTTGGATGGATGGCAGAGGCTTTGGGGTGGTTGCAGTCAATAGGTTGTTTAGAATAGAGGCAATATGTTTGGTCAGTGGGTTATGGAGGCAGTTTAGAATGAAGAAGGAAATTTGATGTAGCTTGATGTATGTGGCGGAGTTGTAGTTGTGGGTTGCGGAATTGTTGAGTCGAAGAGATGAACACAGGTGATCAAGGAAGGTGGTTGGCAAGTATGCAATGAATGTTTGGATATGCAATCTCTTTTGACTGTAATGAAGGCATCTAGCAATGGTGAAGAATTTTATTGATGTTCAGGCAAATCGAATGAATGTAATGGATGGCAAGTGTGCGGTGGTTAGCAATTGTTTGTTTATCGAACTGGTGATTGTTAAGTGATCAGAGGAAGTTATCAGGTGAAGTGCTGTCTGTTAATTGTGATGATCCACTTCTGCTGCCAAATATATGATGGTAGTAGCAAGGTGGTTCTTTGGTTTCTGTTGAATTATGCAGATTGGATGTTTTAAAGTGGGGTAGAGGGCAATTCGATTTGTAGAAGTGAGTGTGATCAGTGGGGAGAAATGAGGATGCCACAAATTTTTTTGTATGGTGAATGGCAGAAATTAGTGGTGAGTTGCAGAAAGTGCTAGCAGTTTATATGGGGAGTGTGATGATAGTTGGTGTAGAGAAGTGGATGGAATAGTTTTGATGCTTGTTCAGTGAAGTTTGTCGAGAGCAGTGACAGTGTTATGCCAGTGAAAGTTTTGTGCAGTGTAGTGGAGAAGTAATGCAAGACAGTGAATGTTGATGACAATGGTGAGTGAAGCAGGCTTGGTGGCTGTGCACGATGGCAGTGTGGTAATGACAACAACAAGTGATGGTTGATGTGTTAGTGGACGTGTGGAGCCATTTGATGAAGTTGCAGTGGGATGGAAGTTGGTAGGTTGGAGTTGCTGTTTGAAGTGGTTGTGACTGAAACTGGCAAGGGGTGTTGGTAGTCAGGTGATCAAATGAAGGAGGTGGTGTGTTTGATGAAATTGCAGTAGGAAGATAACTGTTATGGTTTGAGAACAGGGTTGAACTGTTGTCGGTAGTGATGAGTTATTGTTAAGCAGTGGAGTGAATGTTGGTCAGTGTTGTAGCAAGCAAGTGATGAAGTGCTAGATGGTGAAGTGGTGAGTTGTAGTGTAGTTTTGACAGAGGAATTGATGGATCAGGGAGTTGTTGAGATGTGGAGGTGTTGTGCAGTAGTAACAGGAAGTGGATCCGAGAAGGGTAGATTGTATAAATGGGTATGTGCAGGGTTGTGCACAGTGATATGCACTGTTTGATTGAAGACAATTTTTTTAAAGGAAAAGCAATGTAAAAAGAAAAGTAAAATGTAAATGAAATATTGAAAAATGAAATAGAATATTTTTTAGATTGAGTATGTTCTTTTTTTTTTAAATAATAATGAAAATGCAAATGGAAAAAAAACACTAGAACAACAAGCACACACACAAATGCACACAAAAATCAAACAAACACATAATATATATTTTTTAAATGCAAACACACAAATTAAAACACACAAAAATCAAACAAAAATAATTCGAAGAATAGAAAAACAAAATCAAAACAAATTCCCAGCAACGGTGCCAAAAACTTGTTTAACGACGAATTTTCTATCGGTTTAGAAAATCACCGAAAAATTAAAAAAAAAATTACCACAAGCGCACGACGTACTATCATAATACGTAGTGAGTACGGGTCGATCCGTAGGGAATTGTTGATTTTAAATCTCTATTCAATCGAATTAACCAAGATTTGAGATGTTTAAGCTAACTACTAAAAATTGCAAAAACTAACAGCTACAAAAGTGAATGAAAACTATGAGAATAAATGACAATTTAGAGATAATTCCACTCTCTAGATCACATAGTTCAACAAATTATGATCTCTCTTTTTTGGTCATAAGTGATTTTAAATGATGTGTTTATCATAAGTATGGCATATTTGTGCTATTAATTAGCTCAACATAAGCCATCAAACTATAACATAACCTTTAAACTACTTTTAATTCTCATGAAAAATAACAAGAAGTTGAAAATGAAATCTATTTTAAGCATGACCTATTAACTATTGATTAGAAATATAGACTGTAACGACCCGCCATTTTGGACCATTCGCATCCATTATAAGTGTATAGGTAGACACTCATGCCGGAATTGAATTGCTCAAAATACCACAATTTTTTTTGTATGGTGAATGGCAGAAATTAGTGGTGAGTTGCAGAAAGTGCTAGCAGTTGATATGGGGAGTGTGATGATAGTTGGTGTAGAGAAGTGGATGGAATAGTTTTGATGCTTGTTCAGTGAAGTTTGTCGAGAGCAGTGACAGTGTTATGCCAGTGACAGTTTTGTGCAGTGTAGTGGAGAAGTAATGCAAGACAGTGAATGTTGATGACAATGGTGAGTGAAGCAGGCTTGGTGGCTGTGCACGATGGCAGTGTGGTAATGACAACAGCAAGTAATGGTTGATGTGTTAGTGGACGTGTGGAGCCATTTGATGAAGTTGCAGTGGGATGGAAGTTGGTAGGTTGGAGTTGCTGTTTGAAGTGGTTGTGACTGAAACTGGCAAGGGGTGTTGGCAGTCAGGTGATCAAATGAAGGAGGTGGTGTGTTTGATGAAATTGCAGTGGGAAGATGACTGTTATGGTTTGAGAACAGGGTTGAACAGTTGTCGGTAGTGATGAGTTGATGTTAAGCAGTGGAGTGGATGTTGTTCAGTGTTGTAGCAAGCAAGTGATGAAGTGCTAGATGGTGAAGTGGTGAGTTGTAGTGTAGTTTTGATAGAGGAATTGATGGATCAAGGAGTTGTTGAGATGTGGAGGTGTTGTGCAGTAGTAACAGGAAGTGGATCCGAGAAGGGTAGATTGTATGAATGGGTATGTGTAGGGTTGTGCACAGTGATATGCACTGTTTGATTGAAGATAGATTTTTTTAAAGGAAAAGCAATGTAAAAAGAAAAGTAAATTGTAAATGAAACATTGAAAAATGAAATAGAATTTTTTTTAGATTGAGTATGCTCTTTTTATTTAATAATAATGAAAATGCAAATGGAAAAAAAACACTAGAACAACAAGCACACATACAAATGCACACAAAAATCAAACAAACACATAATATTTTTTTTTTAAATGCAAACACACAAATTAAAACACATAAAAAGCAAACAAAAATAATTCGAAGAATAGAAAATCAAAATCAAAATAAATCCCCAGCAACGGCGCCAAAAACTTGTTTAACGACGAATTTTCTATCGGCTTAGAAAATCACCGAAAAATTTAAAATAAAATTTTACCGCAAGCGCACGGCGTACTATCGTAGTACGTAGTGAGTACAGGTCGATCCGCAGGGAACTGTTGATTTTAAATCTCTATTCAATCAAATTAACCAAGATTTGAGATGTTTAAGCTAACTACTAAAAATTGCAAAAACTAACAACTACAAAAGTGAATGAAAACTATAAGAATAAATGAAAATTTAGAGATACTTCCACTCTCTAGATCACATAGTTCAATAAATTATAAAATTATGATCTCTTTTTTTTGTCATAAGTGAATTTAAATGATGTGTTTATCATAAGTATGACATATTTGTACTATTAATTAGCTCAACATAAGCCATCAAATTATAACACAACCTTTAAACTACTTTTAATTCTCATGAAAAATAACAAGAAGTTGAAAATGAAATCTATTTTAAGCATGACCTATTAATTATTGATTAGAAATATAGACCATCAAATTTTGATTTAATTTCACTTCATTGCCATAATCATATGTAGATGAAGAGACAATTTGTGATTCATATGACTAAGCATAGACTATTTGTTTTGAACAACATAGGCTATCAAACTCAATACCAAACACAAAATTACATAAACATCAACTTTCCATGAAGCACAAAAAGAGAGTAAAGATTATCAAATTATGTTGAAGCTACATGATTAGAGAGCTTCATTAACCCTAAATTGAAGGGATTTAGCCTTGTTGAGATGTGGAGGTGTTGTGCAGTAGTAACAGGAAGTGGATTCGAAAAGGGTAGATTGTATGAATGCGTATGTGCAGGGTTGTGCACAGTGATATGCACTGTTTGATTGAAGACAGTTTTTTAAAGGAAAAGCAATGTAAAAAGAAAAGTAAAATGTAAATGAAATATTGCAAAATGAAATAGAATTTTTTTAGATTGAGTATGCTCTTTTTTTAAATAATAATGAAAATGCAAATGGAAAAAAACACTAGAACAACAAGCACACACACAAATGCACACAAAAATCAAACAAACACACAATATATAATTATTTTTTAAATGCAAACACACAAATTAAAACACACAAAAATCAAACAAAAATAATTCGAAGAATAGAAAATCAAAATCAAAACAAATCCCTGGCAACGGCGCCAAAAACTTGTTTAACGACGAATTTTCTATCGGTTTAGAAAATCGCCGAAAAATTTAAAATAAAAATTTACCGCAAGCGCACGACATACTATCGTAGTACGTAGTGAGTATGGGTCGATCCGTAGGGAATTGTTGATTTTAAATCTCTATTCAATCAAATTAACCAAGATTTGAGATGTTTAAGCTAACTACTAAAAATTGCAAAAACTAACAACTACAAAAGTGAATGAAAACTATGAGAATAAATGACAATTTAGAGATAATTCCACTCTCTAGATCACATAGTTCAACAAATTATAAAATTATGATCTCTCTTTTTGGGTCATAAGTGAATTTAAATGATGTGTTTATCATAAGTATGGCCTATTTGTGCTATTAATTAGCTCAACATAAGCCATTAAACTATAACACAACCTTTAAACTACTTTTAGTTCTCATGAAAAATAACAAGAAGTTGAAAATGAAATCTATTTTAAGCATGGCCTATTAACTATTGATTAGAAATATAGACCATCAAATTTGGTTTAATTTCACTTCATTTCCATAATCATATGTAGATGAAGAGGCAATTTGTGATTCATATGACTAAGCATGGCCTATTTGTTTTGAACAACATAGGCTATCAAACTCAATACCAAACACAAAATTACATAAACATCAACTTTCCATGAAGCACAAAAGGAGAGCAAAGATTATCAAATTATGTTGAAGCTACATGATTAGAGAGCTTCATTTCCCCTAAATTGAAGGGATTTAGCCTCTCATTTGTGTTATCATATCAACACTTGTAGCATGCAACATGAAACTAAAAAAGAAAGGAAAATGAAAGCTAATGAAAAAGAGAACTAATCTAATTGCATAAAAGAAAATCTACACTACTTGCATAAATAAACAAATCTACACTACTAACATGAAAGGAAATAAACAAAAGAAGAAAAGAACATGTATTGAAAATTGCATAAAAAAATTACATAAAAGAAATGGCTAAGTAGCCATGAAAAGAAAGAAGATAACTTGATTTATTTGTGAGCCTAAACTAAACTAAAGAAGAGGAGAGGGTTACATGAAACATAAGGGGTATTTATACAAGTTAGAAACCCTAATCCATATTTTTGGAGAATGCCTTAGCTACCCCTCTAGGAAGTGTGGTGGCCAAGTAATCATTAGTTTCAATAATCACCCATTAAGTGTGCATGAAAGTGTAATGATCATTAGCATATGGATTAGCTTTTAATTTGTACATGAAGGTGGGTGGGTAAGTGGGGTCCTCCTGTAATGACCCAAGATTTTAGGAATTTATTTTGGAAAATATAAATAAGTTTAAAATAATTTTTAAACTAATTTTAAAAGGGAATTGATATAGCTTGATATAGTGTATCTGTATGTGTGTACATGTGTGCACAGGAAATGCACATGAACTAGAGCTTAATTCCTGAATTCTAAGAATGAACACATGATTGATGTGTATGGAAATATTATCCTTAAAATCTATATGCATAAATAAATATATACATATATGGATGTTACTGAATATTTTTTTTTGTGTACATGTGCATGTGTGAGTCACTACAAAATAATGTACAAATATATATATATATACATATGTGCGTGTGTACTAATTAATTCAGTAAGACTTATATACATATATATGTAGATGTGTTAATAAGATACTAGAGTTCAAATCAACAAAAATAAAAGATACAAACATATTTAAAAAAAATTATAGGCAGGAAGAAAGAAAGAATGAAGATATATAAAAAAAAGAAGAAATCCTCTTATAAATAAATAAAGGCAGTAGATACTATTTAAATGAAAGCTAAAAATAGTAATATAAGATAAAACAGAGAAATGTTTGTATAGGTAGAATTAGGAAGGATATTTGATAAATAATAATATCAAGTCACACTTTTAACATGATAGTAGACAAAAGGGAAAAGTAATTTTCTGGAAAAGCAAATTTCTGAAATTAACCAACAATATATACAACCACTTTCTCTTCACAAACCTAAGCCGGGGAGGGTAAGGTTTTGGGTTTAAAAACTAAATACAAATGGCATAATTTCTGATGGGCAAAATTGTCTTTAGCTAGTGCCTTAAACCCTAAGAAAAACCTTGCATAAATAGGCAGTGAGAGGAGAAACCTTCTTCTTCCCGGATAGCTCTTGTGAAAAATATAAAGATATTATATAAATATAATACAAGTAAAGAAAAGACTTGAAGGCAGAGGCTTACCAGTCAACTAGGAAGTGAAAGAGAGCTAGGTGAGAAATTCACTCAAAATCTAAGGCAATAAGTCCTAATATAGGCAGCTTATAAGTTGATTTTCTTAAAAATGTATTTTCAGATGTGTTTATCTATTTGTGATTTCAGGGATGAAAATGGTTTGATTCTTATTTGGTTGTTCTGTTTTGCTTGCTTTATTATATGAAAGTTTTAAGTATCATTAACATATATATGTTTATAAATCTAGATCTCTGATATGTTAATGTTTAGAGACATAGGTAAATACCCAGAAAATAAAATGTTAAATATAGGCAAGTAGTATTGGTTTTGGCTTAATCCAGAAAAATGTAAACATGTAGAGCTGCAATATACTTATGTATAAGTGCTGAGGCTTGAGAGTGAAAGGAATTAGGGGTGCAATAGGGTTGCCTATGTGCTGATGCTCCTGATTCAATGAAAATGTATAAATATTCATACACATAGCAAATGAATTTTGTGATTCAGTGGAACTTGGTTATTCTGAGTTTAACTCAAGCACAAATGTCTGCAAAAGGTAAAAACCCTCTCAAAAGCCATAAGCCAATGTTAGTTGCCTATACTCCTTTTTAAAGTACCAGAAAATATGTATATACATGTAGAATCTCATTTGAATAGACAACAATGTTTGCTTACCTGTTTGTCTCTATTTGGTTATGTATAATATGAGATGCCATGACATAAAAGTTTATGTTAGTGAAATGAATCACTGAATGGTTTAGCCATGAAAAATCAAAAGAGTTATTATTAACCAAAGACCTGATTAGGAAATGGGGTCAAGAACACTGCAGGAATGACTTATTTTCTTGAGTAATACAAGTTGACACATGGATTGTTTAAGTCCTGAGATCTTTGTGTAATGGAGTGAATTAGTCCATTACAGTGTGTCCATTGATTCAATTAATTGCAGATGAGACCAAGATAGATAAACTTATCAAGGTAAGAGAATTTGATAAAAAAAGGAACTAGAGTCTTCCTGGAATGAAATCTGGATAGTGAATAAATGATTTAATTCATTTTGGATGATTTCCTTGTTTGTATGGATGTTTATCTGATTCATGAATGAATTATATGAATGTACCATGTTTTCTTGAGGTTTCTGGAAAGGCAGATTTAAGTGTGCACCTTCACACTGACACAGAATATGCACACATGAATTTCTTGTTTGCAAAAGGCAGAGTTATATAAATATATTCATGTTTTAACTTTAACTTGATTTATAAATTGTTTTAGTGGATTTTCTTATACCAGACATATGTCTGACCCTAGTGTGCTAATGGCATATGGGGTGTCTCATTTAAAATGGGGCAGCTCCAAATGCATTTTCAGGGACTGCGGCAACTAAGTAGAAGTAGGAGCAAGGCTTTGAGAAGAAGATTATAGCATGCTAAACTTAGTTAGATAAGAGCCTAAATGATGAAATCTTCATGTATTGATAATTTAAATTGCTACTTGTATTAAGTATTGAATATTGGATGGATATTTTGCTAAGTATTTTGTTAAGGAATTGACTTGTATCTAGAATCTATAAATCTAGTTAATATCTGATATGTTAAAGAAGTTAATCAAAATCTTGTAAGTGGATTTAGCAAGAACACTATGTTAAAATTGAATGGATATATTTTATAAATGTATTAGTCAATCTTGAGTCTTTAAAAAGGATTTAAGTTATGGGAAATCTGGATAGTTGAATCTCAGAAAAATTAAATAGATTATTTTATACTATGGCATATGTATACAAAAGATAATAAGCATAAGGAGAATGTCTTCATATGACTGTAATGTTTCCATAATTCAACTTGTTTTATACAAATGTTGTATGCCTTATTTTTTTTAAATAAGAGAAGGGTCTGCAATATAGGAGTTGAAAGCAAGGTCCATAAAAGTTGCATATAGGTGTACATTTAAACATGTTTTGTAAAGATATTAACACACAAGTTACCTTTGATTTTAATATGAATCTGAAGTCCACTTCAGTAAGGCTTTAAGGAAAAATGTATTCTTCTAGACCCTATGGGTTCTACCAAAACAAAGAGTCTGGTTGAACCATGTTTTTCCTGAGTCTCCACAGTTATGTGAACTCACTCATATTAGCATTTCATTTAGCTTAGCACCATGTCAGCAAAGAATTAAGCTTTTGTAATATGATATCTCACTCAAAAATGTTCCAGAGAATTAGTTAGTACTCTAAACAGATTTTTATAAGAAAATCAAACATAGATAATGATAGAAGCTTATATCATTTTCCAGAGCAAAAACACAACACCATTAATTTATAGATAACCATATTACAATTATCTGGTTTCTAGGATTTATACTCCATAGAGAATTTAGCAAGGAATCAGAGGTTTAAAAATAAATATATATATATATACATACTTGGATGGTTGCTTTATTGTATATATATTTGAACTGAACTATGTGTGGATTGATTAAAACTTAATCTATCAAATATCCTCTTGTTTGCTAGTACTCTGATTCAAACAAGAGAGGCATATACATCCTCACATGTATGTGCATGTTTTTGTGAATATACTGATATATTTATATTGGTAAAAAATTATGATCCTGGATAAGTTGTTTAGATAAGAAAAAAAATGACTCTAGGCTTCAGAAATATATATATATATATATATATATATATATATCTATGTTAAAAAAAAATCCTTACAAATTCAGGTATAAAAGAGAGGGTCATTTCATTTGGTATCAGAGCTATGTTACAAAAACATAGTTGAAAATTAAAATCAAATCTTTCTATGAAATTAAAAACTTACTTAAGAACAAAGTATAAGTAAAATATTTTGTAGAGATTGATCATTGGATGATCAAGTTTGAGTTAAAATATATATATATATATATAAATCTAACCAGCTATGTAAATTATTATTAGCAAACTATGGTAGGAAGACCACCAAATCAGGGAGCAGGATCCTCCAATGCACCACCAATGGTTAATCTGCAAGATTTGGTGAGAGCATTTAGGGATGGGGCAGGACAAAGGCAAGAGAATCCCCATGAAGAGCTCTCCAAATTACTTAAGACTTATACTCATTTAGGAGGCAAAAGCTTTGAAGGAACAGAAAGTATTATGGAAATTCAAGCATAGTTGAGAACATTGGATAGGATTTTCAATGACATGTAGCTTGATGATCAAAGGAAAAGGCAAGTGGCTTCAAGACAGCTGAAAGGAGCAGCTTTAAGCTGGTGGGAAGTAATCATTGCAGGGAGAGGTGAGAATGAAATCACTTGGAATCAATTCAAGGAGATGTTGGAAGCAAGGTTCGTACCAGCATCAGCTAAGACCACCTTACTAGAAGAATTTATTAGACTTAGACAAGGAACTTTGAGTGTCACTGAATACACTCAAAATTTGAGGGGCTTTCCACATATGGAGCAATGCTTTTGGAAGATGAAGCATCCAAGAATGATAGGTACATTAAAGGTTTGAACCCAGGGCTTAGCAGAGCCATGTTACCTTATGCTTACAGGACATTTGATCAAGTAATAGACTTGGCTTTGAGGTTAGAGCAGCATGACAAGGAGAGGGAGAAGTTCCGAAATTTTAAGAACAATAACACCAAGAAGGGTAAGGGGAGATATCACCCTTATGATAAAAAGAAGGAAGAGGTCAATAACAAAGGCACTGGAGATGTCAAGGCTAAGGAAACCAAGAAGAAAATTGTGTGCCATCAGTGTGGAAAGGAAGGGCATATCAAGCCTAGGTGCCCAGAATTGAAAGGAGGAGCTTTCAAGTGCTATCTATGTGGGAAAGAGGGGCATATGAAGAGGAATTGTCCTGAGTATAAACAGCAGGGAAAGTTGGCAAATCTGGAAGGAAAAGGCAAAGCCACAGTGGAGAGTAATGCTGAAAACCATAGCCAAGTGGAAGGTACATTACTTATTTGTACCATACCTATAGCAGTAGTGTATGATACTGGGGCAACTCACTCTTTAATTTAGTTAAAATGCTAAAATTAAGTTGCATACTGGCTGAAACTCCATTGCATATACAAAGTCCACTGGGGAGTTCTAGTATTTTAAATATGATTTGTGTGAATGTGGAATTAAACATAGGTGGAAACATTTTCATTTCCAATTTATATGTTTTGAATTACCCAAATATAGGTGTTATATTAGGGGTAGACTGGTTAAGGCAATTTAAAGCCATAATTAATTTAGACTCATCCACCATATCATTGTAAAATTCTAGAGGCCAGAGAATCATAATTTTATGTGAAGTAGCTAAGGAAGGAAAATTATATCATTTAGTTGACTCAGAAAAAGATTTCAGTGAACTAACCATTGAAGGAATTCCCATAGCCAATGAATATTTGGATGTGTTTGGGGAGGTTAGGGGTGTTCCACACCATAGACTAGTAGAGTTTCAAATCAATCTAGTTCCAGGAGCAAGCCCAGTGATTAAAAAGCCAACTAGAATGGGGCCAAATGAACTAAAAGAATTAAAGAAACAGTTAGAGGAATTGGAAGAAAAGGGTTTTATAAGAC
Source organism: Allium fistulosum (assembly GCA_030737815.1). NCBI lineage: Eukaryota > Viridiplantae > Streptophyta > Magnoliopsida > Asparagales > Amaryllidaceae > Allium > Allium fistulosum. Next base: position 405,863,648 of record CM060904.1, on the reverse strand, counting down.
CAAGTAATTCTTGCTGGGGAGCACCAATGGTATTTGTTAAGAAACAAGATGGTTCCTTAAAACTTTGTATAGATTACAGAGAATTGAACAAGGTAACTATTAAAAATAAATACCCATTGCCAAGAATAGATGATCTTTTTGATCAATTAGCTGGGGCAAGAATATTCTTTAGACTAGATTTAGCATCTGGTTTTCATCAAATGAAGGTGGAGGAGTCAAGTGTTAAGTACACAGCCTTTAACACTATGTATGGGTTGTATGAAATTTTGGTTATGCCATTTGGCTTGACAAATGTACCATCATACTTTGTGGATTTAATGAACAGGCCCTTTAGAGATTATTTAGACAAATTTGTGCTTATCTTTATAGATGAAATTTTGATTTATTCCAAAACGGAGGAAGAACATAAAAATCATTTGCATCTGGTTTTGTCTAGATTAAGGGAAAAAGATTTAAAGGCAAAATTTTCAAAATGTGTATTTTGGAAAGAGGAAGTACATTTCCTTGGCCATGTCATTTCTGCCAAATGGATTTCTGTAAACCCTAATAAAGTAGTAGCTATTCAAGCATGGAAGAGACCTAGCACAGTGAGTGAAGTGAGATCATTTATGGGTATGGCAGGATATTATAGGAGATTTATAAAAGATTTTTCAAAAATTTCTACACCACTTACTAACCTAACCAGGAAGAACCAAGCTTTTGTTTGGTCAGAGAAGTGTGAGAAGTCTTTTGAACAGTTGAAGGAGGCTTTGGTGAATGCTCCAATCTTGAAAGTACCCCAGGGAAATGAAGAATTAGTTGTATATACTGATGCTAGTGGGTTTGGCTTAGGTGCAGTGTTGATGCAACAAGGCCAAGTCATTGCATATGCATCGAGACAACTTAAACCCCATGAAGCAAGGTATGCCACACATGATCTTGAATTAGCAGCTGTGATCTATGCTTTGAAGCTTTGGAGACATTATTGTTAGGCACTAAGTTTGAACTTTACACTGACCACAAGTCTTTAAAGTATTTATTTTCACAAAAAGATTTAAACATGAGGCAACATAGATGGGTGGAGTTCTTAGCTGCTTATGACTTGGACATACTCTATACACCATGTAAAGCAAACAAAGTTGTTGATGCTCTTAGTAGACAACATGCTAAGTTAGCCATGATAATGATAGAAGAATTTAAAGATTTGTCTTTGCTTGCTGAATTGGAAATTAGGGAGAAAGACTGTGTGCACATGGATGTACATGTGCATGGTGCACAGGAAAATAGAGGGAAGTTAAGCTTGATGACACTTCAACCAGACTTAATTTTGAAGGTAGGAAAAATGCAAGAACAAGACACAAACTTATTAGAGAAGAAAGTTCTCATATCAAAAGGAGAGGAAGTGATAAATCACCATATTGACAAAAATGGTTATTTAAGAAACCAGAATAGGATATGTGTGCCAGAAAACATGGAGTTGAAGGAGGAAATAATGAATGAATATCATAGAAGTAAATACTCCATACACCCAGGCAGTACAAAGATGTATCAAAACTTAAAAAGAGATTTCTGGTGGAAGGGAATGAAATCAGATGTAGCCAAATATATTGCAAAATGTATGACTTGCCAACAAGTCAAGGCTAAAACTCAAAAGCCATCAGGGTTATTGCAACCTCTTACCATACCCCAATGGAAATGGGAAGATATATCTATGGATTTCATAGATGGACTGCCTAGATCTAAAAGAGGAAACACAAGCATATGGGTGATGGTTGATAGGCTAATTAAAGTGGCACATTTCATCCCAGTTAAGTCAGAAAGGAATGCACCAAAGTTAGCACAAATATTTGTGAAAGAAGTGGTAAGATTGCATGGCATTCCCAAAACTATTGTGAGTGATAGGGATACCATTTTCACCTCAAGATTCTGGAGAAGTTTTCAAGAAGCCATGGGAAGTGAATTATGCTTAAGCACTGCCTACCATCCTCAATCAGATGGGCAGACTGAGGTGGTGAACAAGATTCTAGAGGACTTGTTAAGGGCATGTGCACTGGATTTTGGAGGCAACTGGGAAGACTATCTTCATTTAGCTGAATTCACAAACAATAACAGCTATCAAAGCACTATAGGGATGGCTCCATTTGAAGCCTTATATGGCAAGCCATGCTTGTCACCTGTAAGTTGGGTAGAAGCAGGGGAAAGAGCTGTTCTAGGGCCCGAGTACATACAAGAAACTAAAGAGAAAATTGAGTTGGTAAGGAGAAGAATGGCAGCAGCTCAAGATAGGCAAAAGAAATTTGCAGACATAAAAGGGAAGCAGGTGGAATATGAGGTAGGAAATTTTGTTTTCATCAAAATATCACCTATGAAAAATGTACTGAGATTTGGGAAACAAGGCAAGTTAACCCCAAGATTTATTGGGCCATACAAAATACTGGAAAGAGTTGGTTCCTTGGCATACAAGTTGGAATTACCAGAAAACATGCAAGGGATGCATGATGTTTTTCATGTATCACAATTAAGAAGATGGGTCCATGACAAGGCAGAAATTCTTGAGACCCCAACCCAAGTGCAGATAAATCCTAATTTGATTTATGAAAAGGATCCAGTGGGAATTTTGGCAAAAGATGTGAAGAAGTTGAGGAATAAATCTCTGAAACTTGTGAAGGTACAGTGGAGTCTTGATCCTAGTGATTGCACATGGGAATTAGAAGACAAAGTTAGGATGAATTATCCTAAGCTATTTTCATATTAAAGGTAATTCTGATTTTTTTTATTTTTCACTTTTAAGTGTATATATTTTTAGTTAATATGATAGAACTAAAAATCTACTTAGTTGAGAATGTACTTATTCTCAGGATTAAGTTTAAGAATTGACTTAAGCTTAGGAAAATTGTGGGACATAATTTCTAAAAGGTAGGCTGTATGTAAAGACCCAAGATTTTAGGAATTTATTTTGGAAAATATAAATAAGTTTAAAATAATTTTTAAACTAATTTTAAAAGGGAATTGATATAGCTTGATATAGTGTATCTATATCTGTGTACATGTGTGCACAGGAAATGCACATGAACTAGAGCTTAATTCCTGAATTCTAAGAATGAACACATGATTGATGTGTATGGAAATATTATCCTTAAAATCTATATGCATAAATAAATATATACATATATGGATGCTACTGAATTTTTTTTTGTGTACATGTGCATGTGTGAGTCAGTACAAAATAATGTACAAATATATATATATATATACATATGCGTGTGTACTAATTAATTCAGTAAGACTTATATACATATATATGTAGATGTGTTAATAAGATACTAGAGTTCAAATCAACAAAAATAAAAGATACAAACATATTTTAAAAAAAATTATAGGCAGGAAGAAAGAAAGAATGAAGATATAAAAAAAAAGAAATCCTCTTATAAATAAATAAAGGCAGTAGATACTATTTAAATGAAAGCTAAAAATAGAAAAATAAGATAAAACAGAGAAATGTTTGTATAGGCAGAATTAGGAAGGATATTTGATAAATAATAATATCAAGTCACACTTTTAACATGATAGTAGACAAAAGGGAAAAGTAATTTTCTGGAAAAGCAAATTTCTGAAATTAACCAACAATATATACAACCACTTTCTCTTCACAAACCTAAGCCGGGGAGGGTAAGGTTTTGGGTTTAAAAACTAAATACAAATGGCATAATTTCAGATGGGCAAAAATGTCTTTAGCTAGTGCCTTAAACCCTAAGAAAAACCTTGCATAAATAGGCAGTGAGAGGAGAAACCTTCTTCTTCCCGGATAGCTCTTGAGAAAAATATAAAGATATTATATAAATATAATACAAGTAAAGAAAAGACTTGAAGGCAGAGGCTTACCAGTCAACTAGGAGGTGAAAGAGAGCTAGGTGAGAAAACTCACTCAAAATCTAAGGCAATAAGTCCTAATATAGGCAGCCAGTTATAAGTTGATTTCCTTAAAAATGTATTTTCAGATGTGTTTATCTACTTGTGATTTCAGGGATGAAAATGGTTTGATTCTTATTTGGTTGTTCTATTTTGCTTGCTTTATTATATGAAAGTTTTAAGTATCATTAACATATATATGTTTATAAATCTAGATCTCTGATATGTTAATGTTTAGAGACATAGGTAAATACCCAGAAAATAAAATGTTAAATATAGGCAAGTAGTATTGGTTTTGGCTTAATCTAGAAAAATGTAAACATGTAGAGCTGCAATATACTTATGTATAAGTGCTGAGGCTTGAGACTGAAAGGAATTAGGGGTGCAATAGGGTTGCCTATGTGCTGATGCTCCTGATTCAATGAAAATGTATAAATATTCATACACATAGCAAATGAATTTTGTGATTCAGTGGAACTTGGTTATTCTGAGTTTAACTCAAGCACAAATGTCTGCAAAAGGTAAAAACCCTCTCAAAAGCCATAAGCCAATGTTAGTTGCCTATACTCCTTTTTAAAGTACCAGAAAATATGTATATACATGTAGAATCTCATTTGAATAGACAACAATGTTTGCTTACCTGTTTGTCTCTGTTTGGTTATGAATAATATGAGATGCCATGACATAAAAGTTTATGTTAGTGAAATGAATCACTGAATGGTTTAGCCATGAAAAATTAAAAGAGTTATTATTAACTAAAGACCTGATTAGGAAATGGGGTCAAGTACACTACAAGAATGACTTGTTTTCTTGAGTAATACAAGTTGACACATGGCTTGTTTAAGTCCTGAGATCTTTGTGTAATGGAGTGAATTAGTCCATTACAGTGTGTCCATTGATTCAATTAATTGCAGATGAGACCAAGATAGATAAACTTATCAAGGTAAGAGAATTTGATATAAAAAGGAACTAGAGTCTTCCTAGAATGAAATCTGGATAGTGAATAAATGATTTAATTCATTTTGGATGATTTCCTTGTTTGTATGGATGTTTATCTGATTCATGAATGAATTATATGAATGTATGAATGTACCATGTTTTCTTGAGATTTCTGGAAAGGCAGATTTAAGTGTGTACCTGCACACTGACACAGAATATGCACACATGAATTTCTTGTTTGCAAAAGGCAGAGTTATATAAATATATTCATGTTTTAACTTTAACTTGATTTATAAATTGTTTTCGTGGATTTTCTCATACCAGACTTATGTCTGACCCTAGTGTGCTAATGGCATATGGGGTGTCTCATTTAAAATGGGGCAGCTCCAAATGCATTTTCAGGGACTGCGGCAACTAAGTAGAAGTAGGAGCAAGGCTTTGAGAAGAAGATTATAACATGCTAAACTTAGTTAGATAAGAGCCTAAATGATGAAATCTGCATGTATTGATAATTTAAATTGCTACTTGTATTAAGTATTGAATATTGGATGGATATTTTGCTAAGTATTTTGTTAAGGAATTGACTTGTATCTGGAATCTATAAATCTAGTTAATATCTGATATGTTAAAGAAGTTAATCAAAATCTTGTAAGTGGATTTAGCAAGAACACTATTTTAAAATTGAATGGATACATTTTATAAATGTATTAGTCAATCTTGAGTCTTTAAAAAGGATTTAAGTTATGGGAAATCTGGATAGTTGAATCTCAGAAAAATTAAATAGATTATTTTTATACCATGGCATATGTATACAAAAGATAATAAGCATAAGGAGAATGTCTTCATATGACTGTAATGTTTCCATAATTCAACTTTTTTTATACAAATGTTGTATGCCTTTTTTTTAAATAAGAGAAGGGTCTGTAATATAGGAGTTGAAAGCAAGGTCCATAAAAGTTGCATATAGGTGTACATTTAAACATGTTTTGTACAGATATTAACACACCAGTTACCTTTGATTTTAATATGAATCTGAAGTCCACTTCAGTAAGGCTTTGAGGAAAAATGTATTCTTCTAGACCCTATGGGTTCTACCAGAACAAAGAGTCTGGTTGAACCATGTTTTTCCTGAGTCTCCACAGTTATGTGAACTCACTCATGTTAGCATTTCATTTAGCTTAGCACCATGTCAGCATAGAATTAAGCTTTTGTAATATGATATCTCACTCAAAAATGTTCCAGAGAATTAGTTAGTACTCTAAACAGATTTTTATAAGAAAATCAAACATAGATAATGATATAAGCTTATATCATTTTCCAGAGCAAAAACACAACACCATTAATTTATAGATAACCATATTACAATTATCTGGTTTCTAGGATTTATACTCCATAGAGAATTTAGCAAGGAATCAGAAGTTCAAAAATAAAAATATATATACATACCTGGATGGTTGCTTTATTGTATATATATTTGAACTGAACTATGTGTGGATTGATTAAAACTTAATCAATCAAATATCCTCTTATTTGCCAGAACTCTGATTCAAACAAGAGAGGCATATACATCCTCACATGTATGTGCATGTTTTTGTGAATATACTGATATATTTATATTGGTAAAAAAATTATGATCCTGGATAAGTTGTTTAGATAAGAAAAAAAAATGACTCTAGGCTTCAGAAATATATATATATAAATATACATATATATATATATATATCTATGTTAAAAAAAAATCCTTACAAATTCAGGTATAAAAGAGAGGGTCATTTCACCTCCATGATCCATGAAATGAATTATTTCCATCTCAATTCCTTTGTATTCACTCTTGTGCATGCATATATCTTCATGAAACAACTTGTATATGAAGCCAAATTCCTACAAATAATATAGAAATTTCCAATTAAATTTTCTCAAAATAATATATTCACAAAAATGACCATTTTGCCCCTATATGGAGATGAATATATGACGATTTGAAAATAATTTGGGTTTTGGTTTAAACAGGTTAAAATACCCAATATGTTCATTTATTTAATTTTTATGGATTAAATATGGTGGTAAAAATATGCACATTTACGTGCACACCAAAAATATTTGAAAAACCATTTCATAAAAACTCCTTTCAAATATTCTGAAATAATAAATTTTCACCAAAATTTTCAAAATAATTATATTGTTATTCTTTCACGAATTCTTTCGAAATTACTTTTTCAAAAGCACCAGGGTTTAAGTCCTAATAAACAAAGACTTCATAAGTAGTGATCTATAAAATCACTCTATCAATCAAATCAAATTCCATTGAGGAATAGATTAACATATAACATTATTTAAAACGTTAAATGACTTAACAAACATGATTTAATAATTTTGCATAGGTCACAACTTTCTCAAATTTTCAAGAATATAGATAATTTCCTAAGCCATACAACAATTTATACAAATACTCTTAACCCCGTATTATGTACATAAATCATCCGTACGCAATATCTTATCTGATCACTCGCTCGGATACATAAACTTCGTTTCCAAACTAGTATCGCTCATTTGACCTCTCTAGTGCAGAATCTGATTAGGTTCCTCGATTAGAAACCCCCATTCTTCTTACATAGCCATATACTATGATAAAAAACCTCAATATCATATCATAGAATCCGAATTAAGTGTTCGTTTACAAGAATCAAGTGAGAAATCCTTTTTCGGATTGGTGTGAATCACCCCGAAGTTATATATTCGAATCTTAGATCAAGAACCGCACGATTAAAATGATCTATGTATAACATATGCAATTAATTTATTTTGTTTTCTTAACTACACCAATCTTTCTAAATCCCTTTCATTTTTACTCCTAGTATTTCATTCACTACTAAAATTATTTACGAATTATTCCAGAAATTTTCACTTAAGTTTATAAACATTATAAAGTCACATCCTAAGAGTTTATTTCATTTTATAAAACATTAAATTAAAAATTTACTCCACTTTCCTTTACTTGTATAATACTCTTCTACATCCTTAGAGTATATGCAAAATGTTAATTTTATTTTATTTATTTATTATTTATTTTTGTTTTCAAAATTCAAATGGAGGCGCAAACAAAATATGAGTCTTAAAACTGAGTAGACTATTCCGACCTTTTTACCTTATAGTGTCCTATGGAAAGATATTACTAGTTGGCTCTATGACATCCAATAGTTTACATGACTTAGATGTTTAACATAAAACTATGGTTTAAATAAACAACGCTTATTAAAACTTTTATATCAAATTTAACTCATTAAAAAATTGAGTTAAATTATTACTTTTCTATTCAAGAGTTAATGATTTTTCATTTATCGAATTATTTTTCAAAATGCTTTTTTAATTTTAAATTAATTCCTTTAAGGAAACTTAAGAACTAAATACCCGGGTTTTATTTCAAACCATTTTTGAAATAATAATATACACTTTTGGAGTTTAAAACAAAATTTGTTTTACCAAAACAACCCTATAGCACATTACTATAGTAGAGTTCCCCACTTAGAAACACGAAAATGAATGCCGATGATGCTGCAGCCATCACCAGAATTATTTTACAGCGACAAAAGTGAGTTCAGTGCTTTCTTATCTCTTTTTCAATCCTTTTTAGAATATTTCTATACACAAACTTTTAAATAATACTATTATTATTTCCTCTAAAACTTTTAAATAATACGATTATTATTATTATAAACTCTATTTATAAATTATACTTATATAATTTCACTTTGAAATGTTAATTCCCATAAATATTTCAAGTAATATTACCATTACTTGCTCAAATCCTTTCGAAATTATTTCAAACAATATTGGAATTTAAATTCTCAAAAACTCTTTTTTTGCTTATAAGACACCATTTATAAACCATATAAATCATTTTATATATACCATAGTCATATAAAATTTACCTTTAAAAAATTTCCTATATTATAATAACTTTCCTTTATTATAAAAAAAATTTCTCAAATATTTATCCTCCAAATGTCTTGTCTTACCATTTAGATTATATTAAACAACTTTTATTAAAAGATGACTTTTAACTTAGCATTTTCACCGAACACTTTACAGTCAAATTATGAAACTTGATTCATAAGGGCTTCGGCTTAATGTACTCAGAGTTTTCAATAAGTTCTCATAAATAAGCTAAGCACAAGTACTCAACAATCAACAAACAAAAGTCAATGCTCCTAAACTATCCGAGCACAACAAATCAAACAATAATGATAATAAATAAATATTATCATTACCAAATAAACACAATAAATAATTATATAAATTTGAAAATTATTCCTATGTATATATATGAAGTATATAATCCTAGGTAAAATATTTCATTTACCCAATCTTTAAAAATTTGTATCATGTATGTTTGCCTTATTCAAGTGTTTAGAAATCCCTATCGACACCATGGCTTCCTACGTCTTGACCAGAATTCATAAACAACTCAATAGACCAATGAACACAATATGTTTTTTTATAGTAAATAAAAATACACTCTCGTATATATAATACTCTCAAAAATCATTCTAGCATGTCATTTACCCCATCCCTAATAAGTCATACACTACCAAAGCCAAGGTTCTCGTTTAACCTTCAACTATGATACCAGCTTTAATGACCGCCCTACACCTACGATGTAGAAGGTTGTCAAAGGAAAGAAAAGAACTAAATAAGAGGAAATACAAGAAAAGAGAATGGAAAAGAAGAAAATGGAAACATCAAATCACTGCATAACCTGTCGTATATCTCACATCGTGTTAGATAAAATATATAGGCAACACGGATATAAAACAATCGAGACAGTAATAACATGAACTAATCATCGGTGTATAAGATCTACAGAGTTATAAACACAATAACAAAGTTTATACAACTCGAAAATAAACTCAACTGATGCATTTTCTCTAATAATAGTAAGTCAAACACTGGCAAGGCTCCACGGTGTTACATAGCGGCATATACAATAACAAACTCAAATATAAGTATGAGTAAATGCCACCTCCTGCTAGTCCATTTGTAGAACTCCATAACTCATCCACACCTGCTCTCTAACCTACTCATTTAGAAGCACCTAAGAAATAAGAAGCAAAGCATAAATCCTCGATTCGAACAACAGTATAGTGTGAGCAATAAACAATCTCAAAATATTATAAAAGTCGATATAGTACATGAAATAGAGGGTATACGATCATACCTGACCTATTCTTGCAACCAAAGAGTCAGCATATAACATGGATAATATGCTACTCTACAACATCATAAAAGGGTACTCCATACTTAGTATTTGTCGGAGTGCCTAGGTATCTCCATTCATAATACCTACTCCATACTAAGTAAACTGTCCTGGGTGTCTAGGTATCCCTATGCATAATACCTACCTCATGTGACATCCCTAGGATGACAGGTGGCTAGTGAAGCAACTATAACAAACATAGCATCTATCAAATAATACTAACTGCCACCCAGTGTGCCCTAGATATAAGATAACTCGTATGGCCTCCTTTCTACTAGGGACTTGTGGAAATTCTAGTTCTCCGTTGTACTCTTGTATCTTGTAGCCTAAAGTTGGATGCGTATCTCACAGCCCAAAGCTGGACACTAGACCAAAAGGGCTTAGGTTATACAGATCCTTGTTGCCAATCCATGGATGTCCCCACTATACAATACCCCTGTTTCGAGTATAATATAAAACACTTCGAGTCACCAATGATCCCTTACCACATACACATCCATCTGATCCCTACTAGCTCAATACAATTCCATTATCAGGAACCCACCATGTTCCTCCACTCCATGACTCTTAAAATGAGCCGCTTTGGTACCTGCAACCCCCACGAGCCACAAACCGAAGATATGGACTGTCTAATCTCCGATACCTGCTATCCACACGAGCCATAAACTAGAGATACAAGACTTTCCATCATGTCGTACATCGCTATCCCTCATGATGCGAATGAACCAACACCTCCAGCACGATGTACAGAGTCCTAAAACTATCTACCTTGAAACCTACTCCCAATACAAGCCAATATTCGAAGTACCAACTTGCATATCAAAGCATCACATCAACGCCTCTCCATCTAGATCGCTCACCGTAAAGCAACAACATCAGGACTCTAAGTCGGTTTCGCACGAACAAACCATCAAATCACACACCATGAAACCTCCATAATGTCCAAGCCAAATTGCCAATCAATAATAGTGATGGAAATTGATCACTCTACAGTAGTCAATACCAACCACCTCATTCTTCTACTTAACCAAAACGGATAAGTACAAACCCAACGGAAAGGCCCGACATCCATCCTGAAGTTTGAAGCCTCGTCTTCCACCTCAGATCCGTCATACGTATCCTTACCCTCCTATACAAATTATCTCACTCGTTAGGTTTTCACGTGTGCGAAACCCCAACGTACAAGATATTGCCCTAACACCCGGTCACCGCTAATTGACGTTTTCAACCAAAACAACCAAATAAGACAAACAATCAAATAAGAAACCATGCAACCAACATTCATACATACATCCAAAACAGCATACATACATCACGTATAACACATCCGTATCAACTAATAGGGAACCATATCAAAAATAGCCAAATCTAATAATTCCCTAGCAATGGCATGTCAATGAAAAATATGCGATATTATATAAAAATCATTTTAAAATACTTTTATTTTCTTTTACAAAAATCTAGTGGATATATAAGTATAGGAAAATCACATTTCAAAATCAAAAATCATTCCAGAACATCAATCTAATACTATACGACCAATCATAGTATGGCGAGAGACAATATCACTCACCTCCATAAAATCTGTCTAAACCAGCGCTAAAGCATAGATCTCTCCATCACAAGTGCAACGCAAGAAACCGTATCCAAAACGGACCTCGTATGCAAAAGATATGACCAATATAGGATTTCAGATTAAATAAGATAATTAATTGACTAATTAACAATACTAATTACTTATTACCTCTTTAAACTTCTTCCTTAATCCAATGTCCAAGCCGTGCGCAAATCATGCACATCCTCTAACATACACACCTTCTCTCTCTTCCTCTCTCTCTTTTCATGATGAAATCGCAATATGTCTTCACCAAAATGCTCCACTGCACGATCTCTCCGCTCCAGACACGAATAAATTGAACTCGGCCAAGTCTATGAAGATGCAACCTGATGCTATGTCGCGCCCAAGCAATCGACCTCTAATCAAAGCATTTTGATCTCCTCCACCAGATCTAACGAGATTTTTCAAGTAGGTGTTATTCGTGAAGAGAAGTCCAATGGTGATCTCCATTTCGTCTATCGTTGACTGTAACTCTGCCTAGATCTAACCATAGATCGGCCATGAAATGGTCGTTATCGCCAATCACCATCGATCAAAATTTCGCCACAGTCATCATGAAGCTCTCATCGGTACAAACTCATCGGATCTGGTTTCATGATTTTTAGTGGAGCGGATCTCTCAATTTTAATTTTTGAATGAGATTTGAGAGGAGGCCATGAATATTTGTTCTCTGGAATGGAATAGTAGAAGAAATCAAATGAGAGAGAAGGGGATCTAATTTGGGGATATTTATAATAATATTATATTCCATTTATATATTTTCTCAACTAAGTTGTAGTATGTTTTGAGCCCGCATGACCACACAACGCTTTTGATCGCAACGAAACTCGTCAACGTATATCTCATTATTTTTTTGGATCCAATGATATAAATTTCGTCGCCATCTAAGACTGCGTCTAGGGATGCCAATTTCACTCTTTTCGAGATCGTTTCGACCATTGGATCGTCTGATCTCCAAATATAGCGATCATTATACTCATTCTAATTCGCAACATCAATTCGGACTCAACGGAAGTTGTCTCGAGTCCTGATTCGACCGTATGCGAAAAATCATATTTTTGGGCCTTCGTTTAATTATGATTAAATATTTAAATCAATTATTTAAACATCTGATTATTAAAAATATGGATTATTACATTCTCCCCTCCTTAGGATTTCATCCTCGAAATCACAAAGTATGGAGAACGTGTTCTCACCTATATGCTATCAAAAGCCCCTCGGATTACGGAAAAATTCGGAAGCATCTCCTTTGCAAGTTAGGTATGGGAAAAATCCCAATATAAAAGGGATATATACATCATATACTTAAATATACTAGATAATATATAGTAATCATCTCAAATAAATATGATATACCCAACCATAACTATCTGGCATACCTAACAACCATACAAACATAGGTTATCATCTTAAATGTTAACAATCTAACATCAAACATGCATATATAATATCAAACATCAAAAAGTTGCATCCATGCATATCCTAGCAAGCGGGATACTAAACTATCTAGTATAAGACATCGAATATGATATCTAATATGAAAGCTGACGATAAAAATGAAATCTCACCAAGTGAAGAGCTATGGAGTGATCCTCATGCTCTTCTCGGTCTCCCATATCCTATCATCTCCGTCTTCATTCAACTGAAGATCTACTATTCCACAGTCCTCCTTCTAACCTGTTTCAAATCATATTTATTGACACGAATAGGCCTACGAGGTCTCAAAGTGTTTGGTTCAGTCGCAATATCATATAATCGATTCGATGCCAAATTTCCAAATGCCTCTTGTAAGTTCTCCCAAAATCCACTATCGAACAACGAGTTTTGGCCACTTACAATGCTCTTGACACATAATCGAATCACGCTATCCATCCCACATATAACTCAACAAATAAAGATATCGTTCTACTAGACTTAAGGAATACAAATCTAGCATTATTTGTCAAATAATCGATTATGACTCAAATGATATGATATTATCCTCAGTCATCGGCAATCCACTGATGGAATCTATAAATATATGTTCCTACTACTCGAGAAAAAACCATCACCCATCTTTACGGAACCAACAGTCTTGGTCGGGTCCATACTACATCGCCTCTACCGACACTACTCATTCTTCTAATTTAGCCACGATCTCCACTAGTCTTGCCTAATGCCTTTGACTAGTACTGATACGCTAAATCAAAGTAGGTCCAATGGTCAAACTAGCAATCACCTTTGGCCATAGCCCATCGAGTTCTAAAGTCATAACCAGAGATAAACTTGAGCAATGCCTACTCTAGGAATATCGCTCCTAAACTGGTATGTCTTCCACTCAAAGCACTAACAACTACATTTCCCTAATGGACATACAATAAATGTTAAATTCATAAGAGGCTAAAAACTCTAACCATCGCTTCTAGCGAAGATCAAGATCCTTCTCGGAGAAGAGATACTCCAATGATGTGGAATCACTGAACAACTAAACCCCTCTCCTAATATATAGTGCCTCCAAATCCCTAAAGAAAACTCTATCGCTGCCAACTCTGAATAAAGAGTTGGATACTTCCTCTCATGCAGTTTCAGTTGTCGACTAACATGCAACAACCTTACCTTACAACCTCAATACTACACCTAATTAAGTACCACAAGCATGTGTGTACTATCGTCTCCTCATTCCCGCTCGGAATGAGTAACATCGATGTACTCATCAACCTCTTAGTCAGACTCACTAACGCGTGTCTACACCTCGTGTCTCAAATAAAAGTCTGATCCTCTCTCATCAAATAGGTTAATGATGCTGCTACCTTAGGTCTATTCAAATTCTGGAATGTCGTAACTACAGGATCTACAGCGATGTCCTACACTAAACAATCATAACCCAAGCATCTCACTTCCATCCTCTAGAAGTGATACACCAAAATCTCATCACCAATCGGTGCCTTCTTAACACCTACAACACAATCTCAATCGTGCATTGTGCTCTTCTTTCATCCATGAGCAGACAAAAGTATCATCAATGAGCACAAGCACAATTCACTCAAGTGACCTTTTGAAACACGGTCCATGAGATCAACAAGGAATGCCGACACATCGGTTTGCCCAAACGGCATAACTAACTAATCAAAAACCAAAGTAGCATATGAAATGCTATAATCAGCACTCTCTCTAAATACTCTTAGTTGGTGAAAACCTCATCGCAAAGTACAACTAAGAGAAAATCCTTGTGCCTTAGAGTTGATGGAACAAGTCATCAACAAACAGGAGAGGATACTTGTTCTTCATTTCATTTAGCTCACGACAATCAACAAACAATCCAAAATAGCCATCCGCCCTAGTGGCAAACACTATAGGTGCATCCTACCCAAGTATGCTCCTACGAATGAACCATCGCCTCAATAGGTCATCAACTTGCACCTTTAGTCCCCTATGCTCTTTGGACATCATATGCCTTAAAGGCACAACAACTGGCTTGGCTCCTCTAACCGGATCGATATGAAAGTCAATCCCTATATGGTGGTATTTCGGTCACCTCATCGAATATGTCTGGACACTCTCCTGCTAAAGGCACATATAACAATTCATCATGTGGAATATTGAGCAAATATGGAAAGCTAACCATAATTTCATCCTCTAAAGGTAGCCAATCACTACTATTTTCTCCTCCACAACCCCAATCGTCACCAATGGCCTCTCACGTCCATTTTATATCCCCTTCAGCCAGTCCATTCCTAAACTATAATACCAAACCTAATCAAACCCGATACAAACCAATAGCAAACAAACTAACAAACATCCATGACTCACTTAGATAAAGTCTCGACAAACTATGTATATGCTGACCGAGCCCCTAACTAAGTCCTTCACAATTGAGGGTTGGTTAACCATCTCGTGTCTCAGTCCCAATATCTCCATAAAATTGAGATATAAAGGAATATGAAACCGCGACGTCTAATAAAACATGTATGGAAATACCATAAGTGAAAAGCATATCTCAAACAGTAATGCCATTTTCCTTCTCTTTCATCGATGGAGCACTCGACAAAATCGTAACAACAATTAATACATATGCTTTCCCTGTTTATCCCTACTCAGTTGGTTTGGGACAACCCTTCTACACTGGGTACAGGCTCTCTCCTAATAAAGCCTTCTCAATCATTTTCTCGAAGCTCTCATCAATATGACTAATCGATCGCTTCCTAAGATGATCACTCAATCTAATGTTACACTTTGCATTCTTTTTATGTGGGGTATCAACGGAAAATAGACCATACTTTGATAGCGTCGAATTCGTTCACATACCCCAACACATATATATCTCCTTACTTCAAATCGGCAAACTCTCTTACCATATCAACTTAGAAAAAGTCGAGATTGTAACATCCCATATCTGGAGGACAAAAGCTAAGCGCTATGGATGTTGTAGTCATCCATAGTATTAACTTCTGCTGACGAAATACAGTAATGTTAATGGTATCCATAATATCAGAAGCACTTGAATATGAACAAAATCACAGATTTCCAAAAAAAAATTCAGTGATTACATTTTAAATAATATCATATCCAAGTTACAAAAATCCCCAAACGTATCCCAGGAAGATCAAGTATAATTTACAACAATACGCCAAGAGTGACATATGAAGATATCCCCTTGGATGATCAAAGCAATATAAACATAACTGTCTTAATACACAGCGGAAACAATTATAAAACAGAATTCCTAAATTAGCTATATGTCAGCCACTTTCTCATCTTCGGATGCTTTATTCGCCAAAATCTGCTAAAACCTGAAAACCTAAACCCTCAGCCAACTCAAATCAAAATTTGAGCACCCGAGAGTTTAAGGGGAAACAAAAAATTCGAGTCAGACATAAAGCCTGTTATGAATAATTTATGTTACATCTCATTTTACTAATAAATAATGAGACAACGCTGCTTAGTGGAACGGGTTTTCCCTTACTAATATCTCTTTTCAAAACATATATTTTGCAAATCCTTTCCTGCAACCAAACTGGTTAATCAACTGATTATAATAATAATATAGCAATATCCATTATGCTAAACAGGAAATGAAATAGACTATCTGTCTAAAATCTGAGCTATCTGCTCTATACTAGACTATCTGTCCTAAATTCTGAGCTAACTTTTCTCTTCTGGACTATTTGTCCTAAAACTAATTATAACAAAATAGCAATATCTTTTATGCTAGATAAAGGGCTATCTGTCCAAAATAGGTAAAAAGGGTGGACTAACTGTCCTTAAAAAGTAGCAAGGCTCGTTATGCTAATAAATGAACTAACTGTTCATATCAGAGCTGACTGTTCTTTTCTGGACTAACTGTCCTCTGGGCTGACTGCCCTCTAAATGGACTAACTGTCTGAATTTAAAATGAGCTGACTGCCCGAATTTTCTTTTGGGTTAACTACCCTTTAAATTGTCTGGGCTAACTGCCCTTCAAAATATCTGGGCTATTTGCCCATCAAGTTTCCCTTGAAAACCTTTACAAAATGATTTAATCCGTCAAATCATATATATACAAGGAAAATACATCTTTAGCTTTATTCTAAGCTATTTTTTCCACTTACATATACTTTACTCAAAATAATGTTGATGATGTTCAATAAGGATTATCTATCCTTATTAAATAAGTTCAAGTCCTTTATAACTTAAAACACTTAGGCTATCTGCCTAATCATATTATTCGAATCCTTTGTTTAAAACCTTTAAACAACCTTTCAAAAACAATGAAGGAATCCCCTTCAAAACCCTTAATAAAACCCTTCGAAAGCATTGAAGGTAGCTCCTTCATATCCTTTAATAAACCATTCGAAATCATTGAAGGTAACTCCTTCAAAACCTTTTAAAAAGCCTTCCTTTTACAAGCTTTAAAACATATGACATCCACCTTCTAAATCCTTTAAACCATAGCCTTTCGAAAACATTGAAAAACTATACCTTTTGACCTTATCGAAAGGTTTCTTTTTGACCTAGTCGAAAGGTATCACCTTTCGACTTTGTCAAAAGTCTGGGGTACCTCCCCTATAAAATCATTTATAAACCTTTCAAAAGCGATGAAACTCAAAACCTTTCGAAGACATTGGGTTCAATTTACAACAAGTGGAAACCTAAACTATTCAAAGTTAACTACTTTAAAACCTTTAAAACGTTTCGACTTAAAACATTTGGATTATGCCTTAAGTAGAGCAAAAGGATCGGAAAAACATTAGAGTTGAAAGCATTTGCTTCGAAACCTTTATAAAACCTTTTGGAACCCATCGAAAATACTGAAGTGTTGGTGTTGGAACCAACCCTTCAAAAATCAATGGAGAAAGGCGGCAAGTTTTTATTGAAACAAAAGATAACGTTTGACTCCATCTGTGTTGAAAGGTTTGGAAGCGGCAACTAAGCTTTCAACCTTGTCGAAAGCTATACCTTTCGACGTTGTCGAAAGCTATACCTTTCGACTTTGTCGAAAGGTTTCTATTAAAACAAGAAAGCAAATCAATCGAAACCTTTTTCTTTTAAACCATTTGATAATGTCGAAAGCTCTATATAGAAAGCTAGCAGGCATAATTTCTTTAAAACCAAAACAAAGTTTCATCTCCTTCAAAAGCTTTAACCTTTCGTCCCTAAATCTTTCAACTTTATCCAATTCACTACATACCAGTTGCCTGATACCATGTGCATTGGTATTTGACCTAGTCGAAAGGTTTGATACCTTTCGACCTTGTCGGAAGGTTTGGAATGGAGGCGGAAGCTCTTGCCGAAAGGGTTGAAATAGTAGAAAAACTCTTTATTTGTACTTTAAAATACTTCTTTTGTACCCAACCTGCCTTGTTTGTCTAAATCTGATTGGTTGTCAGAATTTTATATTCAAAATGCTACCGACTTTCCTTATTTAGAAATTTAAATAATTTTGAAAAAGCCCCTTTCTCCTTTATAATTACATAAAAAATTTAAGTCCCATACCTTAAATAATTTTATATAACTATTAAAACATCTTGAAAAATTCAAGAAAAATTCCAAAAAGTCAGTTAATATGTTCTCTTCAACATATAAAATTTTCGGACCAAAACAATAACTACTTTTCCATAAATAATTTAATAACCCAAAATACCATTTTCTTCCTTATAAAATTCATAATAATTCCACAAAAATTCAGAAAAATATGAAAATTGATACCAATTTCTAAAATAACTTTTTAGATCATCATAAAAATTCGAAGGTAACGGATGTCATTTAATAGGGTTTTCATCTTAAAACATGTTATAAAATCTATATGAACATACATAAATCATCAACATGTATATTTATCATTTTATCATTAAAAAACATGGCAAACCTTTGCAAAATCATTCAGAATTAACCTTAAAACTGAAACCATAAAAATTTAGAGATGTAAACATTTTTCACCTTTGCTTTAGAGATTAAGGAGCTTGAGATTTGAATGAGTTTGATTTGAATATGCTTTTCTTAAGCTTTTCTTTTGTTTCCTCTTCTTCTTTCCTTGTTAATGGTGGCCGGCCTTGCTTTTTAAATTTCAGAAATAAGAATGAATGTGTATTAAGATACACGGCATAAGGAAGGTGATATAGGAATGGCCTCTTTCCCATAATACCCCTCCTCTAATTCATTTTAAACCCTTCATTTAATTTATTAGTTTCAAAAGGCACGACTCCTTAATTAAATCAAATCTCAATCCCCTTATTAACACATTATTTTATTTAGTTTATCTAACTAAATCTCCTAAATAATGTTATCAAAAATCTAGAGTGTTACAATTAGGCTCAAAACAAACAAGAAGGTAAAACATACCATCAAAACAAGTCAGGATAAGTATCTCTAATCCTGCTCTCAACCTCCCAAGTACAGTCTTTATCATCGTCACTCCACTGGACTTTGACTAATCTAACTGTCTTGGTTCTAAGCCTCTTCTCATCTCTCGCAACAATACGAACTGGCTTCCTCACTATGGTCAAGTCCGGTTCTACCACTAAAACTTCTAGCACTGTCGGAGCAATAGCAGTCTCTGGCTCTCTAACACACTTTCTGAGATGACAAATATGAAAAATATCATGGACACCTGCCAAACTGCTCGGTAACTCAAGTCTATACATGAGCTTTCCGATCTTCTCCATAATAGGAAAAGGTCCAACAAACCTCGGAGATAACTTTCCCGACTTCCCAAATCTAAGCACACCCTTCATCGACGATACTTTGACGAAAACCTGGTCCTCAACTGAGAGCTCCAAATCGTTCTGTCTCTTATCTGCATAACTCTTCTGCCTAGACTGAGCCTTCTTCATTCTAGCCCGAATGACCTCAATCTTTTCTGCAGCTTCTCTAACCAAATTTGGACCAAGAATCAACCTAACCCCGATCTCCAACCAACAAACGGAAGATTTGCATGGCCTTCCATACAAAGCTTTAAACGGTGTCATCCCAATACTAGTCTGATAACTATTGTTATACGAAAACTCGACTAGATGCAGATGGTCCTCTCATAATCCCTCAAAATCCAGAACATAAGCTCTTAACAAGTCTTCCAAGATCTTGTTAACTCTTTCCATTTGCCAATCTGTCTGCGGATGGTAGGCGGTACTCATCATAAGCTTGGTTCCCAAAACTTCATGCAGACTCTTCCAAAACTCGCTAGTGAACAAGGAATCTTTATCACTAACTATACTGCTAGGAACTCCATGCAGTCTAACCACATTCTTCATGAACAACCTCACTAAAACAGGTGCCGTCCTGGTTGACGTAACTGGAATGAAATGAGCACTCTTGGTCAATCTGTCCATTATAACCCATATACTTTTATTTCCCCTATTCGACCTTGGCAACCCGTCTATGAAGTTCATAGAATTAGAATCCCACTTCCATACTGGAATGTCTAACGGCTTAAGCAAACCACTTGGCTTCTGGTGTTCGACCTTTGCCTGCTAGCAATTCAAGCACTGCCTTACACACAAACCAATATCCCTCTTCATTCCTTCCCGGAAGAAACTCCTCTTTATATTTTGATACATTTTGGTACCTCCGGGATGTATAGTGAACTTCGAACGATGGCATTCATCCAAGACTTCCTTTCTTATGTTTCCTACAATCGGAACACATAATCTTCCTTTCTTTCTCAACCACTCATTCTGGTCAAGACTGAAATCATTCAAGTCATTGCCCTTGGTTCCTTCCTTTAGCTTTCTGATCCGTTCAGCTAACACCGGATCCTCTATCTATTTAGAAGCAATCCGTTCGATCAACACTGGTCGAACTTCCAAACAAGACAAAACAACTGTGTTACCACTAGACCCTACCTCGGATCTCCACTGTACTCTGCAATATGTTAATGCTTCTAAATCTTTCCACTCAGCCATCATTGCCAACAATGCATTCTGATGCTTCCTGCTAAGTGCATCTACAACCTTGTTGCCTTTTCCTGGTGGGTACTCAATCCCAAAATCATAAGCGACTATGAACTCTAACCACCTCTGCTGTCTCATGTTCAGCTCCCTCTGAGAGAACAAATACTTCAGCGACTTATGATATGTAAACAGCTCAACCTTTCTCCCAAATGGTAATTTCTCTACACCTTTAAAGTAAAAATCACCGCAGCCAACTCTAAATCATGCGTCAAATATCTGACCTCATACGGGCTAAGTTGTCTAGAAGCATAGGCAATCACTTTACCTCTCTGCATCAGCATAGCTCCTAATCCGGTTCCACACGCATCAATATAGACTACCAAATCTTGATTCCCTTTTGGAACAACCAACAAAGGTGCATGGTCAATAAGTATTTCAAACTCTGGAATGCTTTCTCACACTTATCGGTGCACACAAACTTCACATCCTTCCTCGCCAGCCTGGTCATCGGTACTGCTATCCGAGAAAAATCCTTAATGAATCTCCGATAATAACCAGCCAACCCAAGGAAACTCTTTATCTTGGTTACTGTCTCGGGTCTCTTCCAACTATTCACTACCTCAATCTTAGTCGGATATACTGACAACCCTTCTTCTGAGACTACATGACCAAGAAACTTCACCTCCTTCTTCCAAAAGTGAGACTTCGAAAACTTCGCTTTCAGCTGATGTTGCCTCGGCGTCTCAAGCACCACTCTAAGATGAACTTCATGCTCTCTTTTATCCTTAGAGCAAGATATCATCTATGAAATCCAGCACCAACCTATCCAAGTGCTCTCGGAAAATCCGGTTCATCAAATCCACAAAGAAAGCTGGAGCATTCGTCAGTCCGAACGGCTTAACTAACCATTCGTACGATCCATATCTGGTCCTGAATGTTGTCCAAGGTATACTATCCTCTGCTACCCTGAGTTGATGAAACCCATTGCCAAATCCAACTAAGAAAATACCTTTGCTCCACTTAGCTGGTCGAACAAATCGTCAATCCTGGGCAATGGATATAGATTCTTTATCGTCCTCTCATTCAACTTACGATAATCGACACATAGCCTCAACGATCCGTCCGGCTTCTTAGCAAACACTACTGCTGCACCCCACGGCGAACTGCTTGGCCTGGTAAAACTCTTGCCTTCTAATTCCACCAATTGTACCTTCAACTCACTCATTTTTGAAGGGGTCGTCCTGCTCGGCGGCCTACTCACTGGTTTTTCTCCTGGAACTAAATTTATCTGAAACTCAATGGATCGTTTCGACGGCAATTCAACTACAGGCTCAAATACATCTGTGAATTCTCTACCCACGAAAACTCGGCTCAACTCATCATCTGAATCCAAAGCACCCAACAAAGAAAACACTACACCGCTAGAACCTCCTACCCTAGCAAAAAATCTTAGGATCGTACTCACTTAACCAATCCATACCGAGGATAATCCCAAATCCCACAAAATCAAATACATGCAAACTGCACACAAAAGTATGACCTAACAGGTCAAACTCAAACTAGTCACACCTCAACCCTAGAGTTGCATTCCCTCCTATTGGAATCACAACCCGTAAGGAAGTAACTAAATATGTGGGTTCAAGGTTAAGCTTATCTATCAAACATCTAGATATAAAAGAATTTGATGCACCAGTATCAAATAAAACACTAACAGATATACCATGAATCTGAAGTGTTCCCCCAAGAACTGACTTCCCCTTCTCCTGGGCTATAGGCTTAGAAGCAGCAGGTTCCAATGCATACACCTTTCCCTTACCATCTCTAATGAGCTCCTTGCACTGGTTCTTATAATGGCCTATCTAGTCACAATTGAAGCACCTGACATTCTTCCCCTTAGCCACGTCTTTCGCTTTCCCTGAAAGACACTCATTAGCAAAGTGCCCTTTCTTGTCACATTTATAGCAGACAACCTCAGACTTCGCTTTCTTAGCTGCTCCACCCTTCAGAGCACCTTTCTTGGGAAAGAACTTCTTCTTCTGGCCCTGCCCAACCATGACCCCATTTTCCTTGCTCTTCTCCAGAGACTCAAGGACTTCTTCCTGCCTTAAAGCCATCTCCGCAACAATATCAGAAGGATCTCTAAGATGAGATAAAGTAGCACTAGCCAATTCTGGCTTCAATCCTCTAATGAACTTCTCATTCCGCTTCAACATGGTATCCACAAAAGCTTACCCATACCGGGCTAACTCTTCAAACTTCCTAGCATACTCAACAACAGACATCTCCCCCTGCACCAGCTCGGCAAACTGCCTAATCAAAGCTGACTGTGCCATCATAGATTTAAACCTCTCCTGGAATCTCCTCTTGAAATCCTCCCAGGTTACTGTCTCCTCATCGACTGTTGTTACACTGTTCACCAAAATAGTGCGGCTCCCTGAAGCTGCCTGAACGCCAACCCCTCTTCTGCTCATCATTGAGCACCAAATCTGCAAAAATACTTTCGCAGTGCAACAACCAGTTCTCAACCTCAATGGTATCCTCCGTTCCCATATACGACTTTCCTCTTGGCTTCACATAATCACCGCTCATCTTAGCGAAATGATTAACTACCGGAACTTTTGGAACCCCTGCTCCTACAACATTTTCTCATAACACTCCGACTGCAACTCTTGCCTGCATCATATTCCTGAAAAACTTATACATGGCTTCCATTCTAACCTACGGGACTTCTGCATCAACATTCTCCGCCTAACCTTGGTTTCTCCCAGCACTAGGTTCAGCATTCCTTTTAGTGCTTCCTCCTCCTTGGTTAACTCTGCTTCTTCTATCATCCATATCTGTATTCAAACCTCATGAGATATAGAAAGATAACCTAATCAAAGATAGATGAATAGAGATAAAGCGTATACTTATATATAGCAAATACAAGTATGTTACTATAGCGTTAACGCAACCCCAAATCTTACTCTAATTTCTTTGGATTTTTTTTGTTTTCAAAACCAACTTTTAGTTAAAATTTTCATAAACCTATGCACTGATACCAAGTTGTAACATCCTGTATTAAGAGGCCAAAATCTAAGCGTTGTGGATGCTGTAGTCATCCACAGTATTAACTTCTGGTGACAAAATACGGTAATGTTAATGGTATCCATAATAACAGAAGCACTTGAATATGACCAAAATCATAGATTTCCAAAAAAAAATTCATTGATTACATTTCAAATAATATCATATCCAAGTTACAAAAATCTCCAAACGTATCCCAGGCATTGATCAAATATAATTTACAACAATACGCCAAGAGCGACATATGAAGATGCCCTCTTGGATAATCAAAGCAATATAGACATAACTGTCTTAATACACATCGAAAACAATTTTAAAATAGAATTCCTAAATTACATATCCGTTAGCCACCTGCTCGTCTTCGGATGCTTTATTCGCCAAAATATGCTAAAACCTGAAAACCTAAACCCTCAGCCTACTCAAATCAAATTATGAGCACCCAAGAGTTTAAGGGGAAACAAAAACTACGAGTCATACATAAAGCCTGGTATGAATAATTTCTATTACATCTCATTTTCTGATAAATAGTGAAACCACGCCGCTTAGCGGAACGGGTTTCCCCTCACTAATATCTCTTTACAAAACATGTATTCTGTAAATCCTTTCCTGCAACCAAACTAGTTAATCAACTGATTATAATAATAATATAGCAATATCCATTATGCTAAACAGGAAATGAAATAGACTATGTGTCTAGAATCTGAGCTATCTGCTCTTTACTGGACTATCTGTCCTAAATTCTGAGCTAATTGATCTCTTTTGGACTATCTGTCCTAAAACTGATTATACCAATTAGCAATATCTTTTATGTAGATAAAGGGCTATCTTCCCAAAACAGGTAAAAGGGGTGGACTAACTGTCCTTAAAAAGTAGCAAGGTCTGTTATCCTAATAAATGAATTAACTGTTCATATCAGAGATGACTGCTCTTTTATGGACTAACTGTCCTCTGGGCTGATTGTCCTCTAAATGGACAACTATTCGGATTAAAAATGAGCTGACTGCCCGAATTTTCTTTGGGTTAACTACCTTTTAAATTATCTGGGCTAACTGCCCTTCAAAATATCTTGGCTAACTGCCCGTCAAATTTTCCTTGAAAATCTTTTCAAAATGATTTAGTTCATCAAATCATATATATACAAGGAAAATATATCTTTAGCTTTACTCTAAGCTATTTTCTCCATGTTATATATACTTTATTCAAAATAATGTTGACGATGTTCAATAAGGATTATCTATCCTTTTTAGAATAAGTTAACGTCCTTTATAACTTAAAACACTTAGGCTATATGCCTAATCATATAATTCAAATCCTTTGTTTAAATCCTTTAAACAACCTTTCAAAAATAATGAAGGTGTCTCCTTCAAAACCATTAATAAAACCCTTCGAAAGCATTGAAGGTAGCTCCTTCATATCCTTTAATAAACCTTTCAAAATCATTGAAGGTAACTCCTTTAAAACCATTTAAAAAGCCTTCCTTTTACAAGCTTTAAAACATATGACATCCGCCCTTTAAATCCTTTAAACCTAAGCCTTTCGAAAACATTAAAAAACTATACCTTTCGACCTTGTTGGAAGGTTTCTTTTCGACCTAGTCGAAAGGTTTCAACTTTCGACTTTGTCGAAAGCCTGGGGTACCTCCCCTATAAAATCATTTATAAACCTTTCGAAAGCAATGAAACTAAAAACCTTTTGAAGACATTGGGTTCAATTTAAAACAAGTGGAAACCTTTCGAAACCATTTAAAGTTAACTACTTTGAAACCTTTAAAACATTTCGACTTAAAACATTTGGATTATGCCTTCAAGTAGAGCAAAAAGATCATAAAAACATTAGAGTCGAAAGCATCTGCTTCGAAACCTTTATAAAATCTTTCGAAACCCTTCGAAAACAATGAAGTGTTGGTGTTGGAACTAACCCTTCGAATTCAATGGAGAGAGGCGGCAAGTTTTTATTAAAACAAAAGTTAACCTTTGACTCCATCTGCGTTGAAAGGTTTGGAAGTAGCAACTGAGCTTTCAACCTTCTCGAAAGCTATACCTTTCGACTTTGTTGAAAGGTTTCAATTAAAACAAGAAAGCAAACCAATCGAAACCTTTTTCTTTTAAACCATTTGACAATGTTGAAAAATCTTTGTCGAAAGCTAGCAGGCGTATTTTCTTCAAAACCAAAACAAAGTTTCATCTCCTTCGAAAGCACTAACCTTTCGTCCCTAAACCTTTCGACTTCATCCAATTCACTACATACCAGTTGCCTGATACCATGTGCATTGGTATTTGACCTAGTCGAAAGGTTTGATACCTTTCGACAATGTCGGAAGGTTTGGGATGGCGGTGAAAGCTCTTGCCGAAAGGGTTGAAATAGTAGAAAAATTATTTATTTGTACTTTAAAATAGTTCTTTTATACCCAACCTACCTTGTTTGTCTAAACCTGTTTAGTTTCCAGAATTTTATATCCAAAATTCTGACTTTCCTTATTTAGAAATTTAAATAATTTTGAAAAATCCTCTTTCTCCTTTATAATTATATAAAACATTTAAGTCCTATACCTTAAATAATTTTATATAACTATTAAAACATCTTGAAAAGTTCTCGAAAAATTCCAAAAAATCAATTAATATGTTCTCTTCAACATATAAAATTTTCGGACCCAAACAATAATTATTTTTCCGTAAATAATTTAATTACCCAAAATACCATTTTCTTCCTTAGAAAATTCATAATAATTCCACAAAAATTCAGAAAAATATGAAAATTGAAACCAATCTCTAAAATAACTTTTTAGATCATCATAAAAATTCGAAGGCTAACGGATGTCATTTAATGGGGTTTTCATCTTAAAACATGTCATAAAATCTATATGAACATACATAAATCATCAACATGTATATTTATCATTTTATCATTAAAAAACATGGCAAACCTTTGCAAAATCATTCGGAATTAACCTTAAAACTGAAACCATAAAAATTTAGAGATGTAAACATTATTCACCTTTGCTTTAGAGATTAAGGAGCTTGAGATTTGAATGAGTTTGATTTGAATATGCTTTCCTTAAGCTTTTCTTTTGTTTCCTCTTCTTCTTTCCTTGCTAATGGTGGCCGGTCTTGCTTTTTAAATTTTAGAAATGAGAATGAATGTGGATTAAGATACACGGCCTAAGGAATGTGATATAGGAATGGCTTCTTTCCTATAATACCCCTCCTCTAATTCATTTTAAACCCTTCATTTAATTTATAAGTTTAAAATGGCACGGCTTCCTTAATTAAATCTAATCTCAATCCCCTTATCAACAAATTATTTTATTTAGTTTATCTAACTAAATATCTTAAATAATGTTATAAAAAATCTAGGGTGTTACAGAGATAAATCTTCTTCAAAGCGAATTATGAACTAATCCCAAGTAAATTAACCCTCGAGAATCGAAGCTATAAAGACACACCCCTAGTTCGTTGTTCATCCCTGGAGTTAACTAGAGGTCAACTTCAACCTCATTACATCATCTAACTCCAAGTCATTGAAGATCCTCACGCAAGCAACCATCAAATCTTGCCTTCTTACCGCTAACCCCATTCCAAGGAATGATTTACCTCCTAGACTCTTGTAGTTTCTAAACAGCTCGGCAAAGTCGACTCTAACCATTTGCACTTAAGCACCATAATCATCCAGCATAACTTGGGCATTCCAGGAAATAATTTGCACCATCTCTACAAATAAATCCTATCAACCAGGGCTAGTGATCCGATCCTGCCCAATCCTTAACTCTGAAGATAGAGTAAATAGCAGTATTTCTCACATGCCAGATCATTCCTACTCTATAATAAGGATGATCCGTTTCTCACAAAGAAAACTGCATTAATAGTGCTCGTGTGTGCAATAAAAATCATATACTATATATACAACTATATAGTTTTAACTAAAATATATAACAAATATAAACTCTCTTGCATATATACAGGCTCTAGATCAAGTCTAAGGCAATAACTCCTACCCTATCTCTACTGGATCGCGGTATCAAATCAGGTTAATCATATAACCTATGCTCTTATACCAATTGTAACGACCGTCTTACAGCTATGATGTAGAACGGTTGTCAAAGGAAAGAAAAGAAGTAAAGAAGAGGAAATAGAAGAGATGAGAATGGAAAAGAAGAAAGAGGAAACATCAAATCATCACATAACTTGTCGTATATCTTGCATCGCATCAAAATATAGTAGGCAACACAGAAATAAAATAGTCGAGACGGTAATAACAATGTGAACTAATCATCATAATATGATTTCGTGTTATATAACACAGTAACAGAGTTTATTCAACTAGAAAATAAACTCAACTGATAAACTATCTCTAATAATAGTAAGTCAAACACCGTCAAGGCTCTACTGTGTCACATAGTGGAATATACAATAATAAACTCAAATATAAGTATGAGTAAATTCCACCTCCTATTAGTCCATCTGCAGAACTCCATAAGTCATCCATAACTGCTCTCTAGCATACTCATTTAAGAGTGCCCAAGATAATAAGTAGCAAAGCATAAAACCTTAGGTCAGACAGTAGTCTGGTGTGAGTGACAAACAATCTCAAAATATTATAAATGTCATATAGTATATGGAATGGATGGTATATGGATATGCCTGAATTGTTCCCGTAACCAAAGAGTCAACACATAACATGGATAATATGCTACTCTACAACATCATAAAAGGGTACTCCATATCGGGGTGCCTGGGTATCTCCATCCACAATACCTACTCCATACAAAGTAAACTGACCGGGGTGTCTAGGAATCCCTATACACATACCTACCTCGTGTGACATCCCTAGGGTGACAAGTGGCTAGTGAAGCAACCATAATAAACATATCATCCATCAAACAATACTAATTGCTATCCAATGTGCTCTAGATATATGATAACTCATATGGCCTCCTTTCTATCAGGGACTTGTGGAAATCTCGATTCTTCGTTGTACTCTCATATCTCGCAGCCCAAAGCCTGATACGTGTCTCGCAGCCCAAAGCTGGACACTAAACCAAAAGGGTCCACGGTATATGGATCCATGCTATCAATCTGTGGTCGTCTCTATCAATATAATAACCCTGCTTCAAGTACAAAGATAGCACTCTGATTCATCAACGATCCCTTAGCACATGCACATCCATTTGATCCCTACTAGCTCAATACAATTTCCACTATTTGGAACCCACCATGTTCCTTCACTCTACGGTACCTGCTACCCCTACGAGCTACAAACCGAAGATACGGAGTGTCTAATCTCTGGTACCTCCTACCCCCATGAGCCACATACTGAAAATACAAGACTTTCCATCGTGTTGTACATCTCCATCACCTATGAGGCGAACGAGCAAACACCTCCAGCACGATCTATAAAGTCCTAAAATATCTATTTCGGAACCTACTCACAACATGAGCGAATATCAGAAGTACCAACTCTCATGTTGAAGCAACATATCATGTAACAACCCTGTATTTTACAATTATTTTTAAATTGATTTCCAGATTTAAAAGCTTTATTTATGAAAAGAATAAATTTTGTTATTGTAAATATAAAAACTTTGATTTTGTATGTGGATTAGAATTCCAAATATGACTAAATTTAATATTTCCAGAAAAGTGAATTTTGGTTAAAATAGTAAAACTTTGACTTTTAAATTTAAATTATAAATATTTGAAATTATAAATTTTATCTTTTATTATGAAAATATATTTAATAACATGAATACTGCTTTTCGTTTCGTTGAAAATGGAGTTAAAATGTAAAAGTTATGTACATTTCAATTTTTAGTATAATTTGTTTTATTGTGCAATTTTGCCTATTTTAAATTTTATAAATCATATTTTCTTTCTTATATTTTATTTTAATATGTGTCAATATGTTTATTTATGTATATTTCCATCTCTAAATATTTTAAAAATGATAATAGAATTTTTCCAAAATTTACTATGATGATTTCCTATTTTTAAAGGCTGTTTTCCTATTTTCTGCTATTTTCTTCATTTAAAAATTATATGTAAATTTAATTTTAAATATTTACTTTGTGAATATATTTTTATTTTATGCTATTATTTATGTTTAAAAATATATTGCAAGCTCATATGAATTTTCTAAAATTTATTCTATTCAATTTCAAAATTTTCTAGTCTAGTTCACTGTTTTAACTATTTTCCTTAATCCTACTTTATATAATCAATAAATATTATATATATTTTTATATTTTATCAAATTTTCGAATTTTTAACTGGAATTAATGTTATTACCAGAAATATAAACTTATAAAAATGAATTAAAGAAATTTGAAAGGCCTTAAACTTTCTATCTTCCTAAGGCCCTTTTATTTTCTAACCCTTCTACTTTTTAACCTAACTTTTCATTCAATTGGCCACATCTCCTCATTTCTTCAGCCGCCACTTTTTTCCTCTCATTCACGAATTTCCAAAGCTCCTAAACCCTAAAAAAAATCATGGCCTCCATCTTGCAAAAAAATTAGGTAAATCCCTCTCTTCTTTCTACTTTTTCTCCTATTTTCTATGCAAATTTGCTTTGCTTTCTCCCCTGATTGGAGCGGCTCTCCCCCTATTCCTCGGCCACCACCTCCTTCCATCTCTTCCCTACCATCACCACCATCTACCCCACCAGATCTGACCATAGCCGAACCCCAAATGATGGTCAAACCCCTCAAACTACAACCTAGATGCCTAGATCTATACTTATTTCACCTCTACATGCTCATCCACTTCAACCACCACCCAAACCACCACCATAGCCACCACCACTCCCCTGACCTGACCTTGACACACCCCTCTCCACCTCTGTCCAGATCTGAAACATGAAGATCCGAGCCAAACAATGCATGTAGACGAGCCTTGTGGTGCACCAAAACTCCACTGTCAAGCCTAGACCCCTTATATTCTCATGCTTGTAACCTCCACCTTGCTCTTGCCCTGTAGCCATGCCTTTTTAGGTCCAAACTAGACCCAAACCATGTCCAAACCTGAACCAAAACATTCCCTAAGTCATGCTAGCAAGTGTAGAAAGCAAGGCAAAAACATTCATTCCTTTGTTGTCTCTTATCTTCATTTTTTCAACATTGTTTGTGTTAAATATTTATGTATATATTGTCTTGTTTTGGTTATTGTTTACAAGATAAATATCAATGCTCTATATTCATTTAAATCAAAGTCATGCTGTATCGTGTTTGTCGTGCTTTATGGAATCTATTCTGTGTGTTTTGATCGCTAACTCCAGCATAAAAAGGTGAGTTATTCTCACCACACAATATGTACTTATATAACTAGTAAATTGACACCCTGTGAATCTGTAGAAATATATTATCATGTTATATATGCCTATATTATTATCATATGATGTTCACACCTGTTATTACACCTCTTATATCATATGTTACTGTTATTTAATGTTATTCTGTTATTTATATCAGTTATCACCATTGCAAGTTCCATGTAGATTAGAATCACTATGGGTTGAAATGATACATACCCGAACGGACTTTAGAATAGGGAAAAATCGTTATGGGCTGAAATGATAAGCCTGAATGGTTTTTATTTAATTTATTTTAACTTGGGATTGCGGGTTTGAAATGATAGAACCCGGATTTTTCTTTTTAAACTGCGGATTGAAATGATACATATCCGTACCACTTGACCTAGGCTAGAAAACTATATACAGGCCCGTGGTTATTTTATAAAGTGTTTTGAATATTTTTATGTATTTTAAAAATTATAAATTTATGAAATTTGATTTAAATAGATTTTGAAATGTTTTAAAATAAAGAAATTATGATTTTTTCCATGTGTTAAAAATGTAATTAATGAATGGTTTAATTGGATTTTTGAAATATAACTTAAGTTGGAAATTTGGAATTTTGGTTAAAAATGATATTTAAGTTATATGAATAAAATGGATATTAAATTTTATTTGGAAATGGTAAATATGATAATTTGATTAAATTTGAATTTAAGTGATTTATTAAAGTATTATTGATTTTTCTATGAATTTAAGTGGTTAAATAAGTGAATGTTTAAAAGTGATCTTTTAAAATATAACTTGACTAGGAAATGTGAAATTTGGTTTTAATTAAAGGGTTAAGTTAATTAAATAAAATTGGAAATTTAGTTAAATTTGTGAAATGGTAATTTAAATTTGAAGTGTTAAGTTATTTGTTGAAATGTGAAGAATTGGAAACTTTTACACTTAAATTTATTAAGTAAATTGTTGAAAATTGGATTTTATTATAAGAAATTTATTATGAAAAGATATATGTTAAACGATATGTAAATGAACATTTTAAATGTTAAAATATGATTTTTAAAATGTTTATGTGTTTTAAATTAAAGTTATTTAATTACTGGAAATACACTAACACCTGAAATTTACTTTTAATAGCATTCAGAAATGCTATAGATTCTGTTTTGAACTAAAATTGTGTAAAAAGAGCTATTACAGCATTTCTGAAATGCTGTAGTTGAACTTATAGCTAATATTGAACTCAGGTCTATTATAGCATTCTCTGGAAATGCTATAATGGTCTGTAGTCTTTGCTGAAACCAAATTTAACCCTTGTTTAGAAATCTGAACTACCGCAGCACTTCTGAAATGCTGTCTTTTCTGTTTTTGAACTATAATTCAACTAAAACTGAGTTTTAACAGCAGTTTTAAGTGTTGTCTTTGCTGAATTAAAAATGTTTTCAAATACAACTTATAGCAGTTGTTTTTTAAATGCTGTGAAAGGCTGAAATTTTAATAATTATGGTTTTTGACTTAGTAAACGAACTCAGAATGGTTTGAAACTTTGGAAATTGAATACTTGATTTGAAAATATAATAATTACACTTTTAAAAGGTTTAAATGAATTATTTTGATTGGAATATAAACTATTTAAAGGTGATTTGAAATGATAGTAAATGAACGATATCTTTGAATTTAAAAGGTATTTAAAGTTGAATATTTGGATTTGAACTGATATGATATTTTATTATATTAAAATGATTTGAAATGAAGTTTTGAAATGATATGAAAATTTAAATATATGGAATGGTTTGGAATTGATTTAATCTTTATTTTTATAAAGATATGGTTTGAAATGATATTTTATTTTGAAGTAAAGTATTGTTTTTAAAAGTTATAACCACGGGTTATAATAACGATTGGTTGTTAAAGAGACCGGGATCGGATATGGACATACTCTCTGTCTTACCGAAAACCACTTTGGCAACTGTGTACGCGGTGGAGATTCCAGAATGAAGTAGGATGGTGGCAACGTTCTTAAGGTATGTTACGTGGACCCAACTCCCGTGAGTTGGCATAAGGTGGCTAAAACAGGAGCGATCTCGGACCAGTGAGGTAGCACATCTTCTCGGACACATTTCTTCGATATTATACTCTTACTTGTGATTGATTAGATGGCCATCCTCCGATTTGGGAGTGTTGTTCGAGGTGGACGGTATTGGCTGCTATCCGCTCCATCAGTCCGTGTGCGTAATTGGTATATCTACCCTGGCATTGCCTAGTTGTGCCGTGTCACCTACCATATCGAGCTTTACTACGATTATGATTTTAAGATCCGACCGCGTTAAGGTTCTCCATCCCCTTAACGCTATTTTCTATATGATTATACTTTACTTATTTAGACACTATTATAATAGCGAATATTACTACATAGTAGATATTTTAACGGATCCTTAGAGGATGGGTGGTCCCAAGCATCTTCTAAGTTACTTGTACCCTTATTACAGTTCGCTTGAGTTGGTTTACATTATATAAGTATATATTGTCCTGACTCGAGTGTTTTGTGTTTTGCTTTACGCTCGGGTCAGCCTGAGTTATTCACAGATTTGGATTTCCACTCGCTTGGAGATTTGAATCGCTGGAGATTATCTGCTTGTCTTGTCCTATCTATTTCAGTTCCGTTGTCCTACTCAGCTTGTACTTGGTTATTTATTGAGACTTTTGTTGTACTCTATTTCTTCTGTTGTATCTTATGTAACTCTGACATATTTATATAGTAGCTTCATGAACTACTATTTCTTTTACTTCCGCTACATTATTTTACTCCGTGTCTGTGATCTGTGATTATATTTATTTACTGTATATTCTGAGATTTGCCAAATTTTAATCACAACGCGGTATTTTGAGCAATTCAACTCCGGCATGAGTGTCTACCTATACACTTATAAAGGATGCGAATGGTTGAAAATAACGGGTTGTTACAGTTGGTATCAGAGCTTTGGCTTTGAGGCAAAACTTAGAATGTATGGTAAATTTATTTACAGAATCACTTTCGTTCGAGTTTGAATCTCTTCCTTTTGATTCGATTTCCTTTGAATGTTGGAACGTTCCCTGCGGTTCCGAAATTCATTCGTGTCCCTCACTATTCATCATCTTTTGATTCTGGAGTATCCCATGACTCCACTTTCAATATCTTTATAGTGAATTGGCGGTCTCGCCAATATTCTAATTTTCTTGTAAAAGGGTGAAAATCCTTTATAATCAGCATCGATTCACCAGAGATTTATATTTATCCTTGGTTAGATGCTAATATATTTTATTATTCCAAACTCTATCTCTTGAGATCGAAGGTAGATTTACCCCAGAAAATCCACATTTGATCTTATCCATTAAGTCACGGTTGACCCGGTTAAGGTTGTCCGCGATTTATCTAAGCTTACCCATCTATCTACTTTGTTTAATCATCTTGTCTTTTGTTCCAATCTATCTTCCAAACATTTTGAACTGTACTTGTAAATTAATGTTTTGTTTTATATTGTGTTGTTTGAGTTATTGATGTTGATTTGGGTTTACGATCGATTCGTCTTATCAACGCTATCGATAGGATTTCTAAAACACTTTGATAGAACAAACTGACACAATATTATTTTAAAATTTGGTTAATGAAATAAATTTGGATATATAATTTTATGGAACTTAATAAATTGATTTAAATTGATAATTTGAAATGATAATACTTGATTTATCATTTATTGTTCTACAAATGAATTTATAAATAGTTGTTTATAAATTTATTTGGGAACTGAAATGAATTTAAAACAAGAAAGTTAAAGAATTTAATTTCCGATGGTTTCAAACCTTGTGTTTAAAAATTTTAAAAGGATATTATTTAAAGTATTTTTGAATAAAAATTTGTCTCTAAAGGATTTTAAAGTTTAAAAATTAAGTGCTCTTCTCTTTGTCGCTGGAAAATAATTTCGGTGATGACTGCAGCATCATCGACGTTCATTTTCGAGTTTTGAACTGAAGAGACCGTTCTGTAGTCTTACTACAGCTTTGTTTTGAAAGATTTAATTTATTTGAATTTCTAAATATGATTTGATTTATAATATATATAGATATATGATTTAAATTGATTTGACATATTATGTACATATATTTATTTATCTCTAACTGGTTTGAAGGAAACCGGAAAATTAATTCTTAAATTTCATCTTAAAGAATAATTTCAGTTATAAAAAGAAAAATTAAAATTTTTGAATAAATGATTAAAACTTGAGATAATTGAATTGGAAAGTTTTATTTGTATAATACAATTGCATTCAAATATAACTTACCTTAAATATTTAGAAGTTAACAATGTAATTGGATAATATACAATATAAAAAGGATTTTATAAATAAATTTGTGTGGTTATAATAAATGTTATACACTTAAATTTTAGTTATAAAAGATTAACAGAGGTAAATATTGAAAAAGGAATTTAAAGAGATTTTATTTAAATAACTTAATAATCAAATTTGATTTAATATGGAACCTTAAGTCTAACCTAGGAATTTTAATAAAGGTTATTTCTTAAAATGAATATGTTGTATAATAAATAATGTATCTTTGAATAGAAAAAAAAATACATTTGAATTAGACATTTTGTAATAAAGTTTATTTAAATTGAATTCATAGTTTAATTAATGTCTAAATGAATAAATGTGTAAAGAAATTTGATTGTTATATTTGCTATATAAATATTTTATTAATGAAATTGATATGTCTTGAAAAATGAATAATTATGATAGTTAAAATGTATTTTAACATCACTAAATTTGATAATTGAGAATTTGGTTTTCAAATGGAAATTTTAAGTGTAACTTATTGAAGGAATATCTATTTATGAAATGTGCATTTTAAATAAAGTGTTAGGTTATTTGTTAAATGAAGAGCTAAGTAAAATAATGAACTTTTGACTTAATAAATGTAGTATAGTTTATTTGGATATTCCATTCATAAAAGTATGTTTTAATAAGTCTTAAGTTAAAAGATATCCAAATGAATATTTCTGGAATAAAACTGATTTGAAATACTAATATATCTACTGTAGTATTTTATAAGTGCTGTCGTTTGAAAATACAATGTTTTGGAAATTTTTATAATTGAATGAACTTAGAAATGTTACAACTTTAAAATGAATATTATTTGACCTTGAATTAAAATGGTTTAAATGAAGATTTTTTTTTAGGGTGTTATGATTTTCTAAGCATTATGTTTTTTTTAAAGAATAACATGTCCAAAGGGTTATGATTTTCTAAGTACTATGTTTTTTTTTAAAAGAATAACATGTCCAAAGTGTTATGATTTTCTAAATATTATGTTTTTTTAAAGAATAACATGTCCAAAGTGTTA
Organism: Allium fistulosum; assembly: GCA_030737815.1. Taxonomy (NCBI): domain Eukaryota; kingdom Viridiplantae; phylum Streptophyta; class Magnoliopsida; order Asparagales; family Amaryllidaceae; genus Allium; species Allium fistulosum. The sequence goes on along the minus strand of CM060904.1, from coordinate 405,826,873 downwards.
TGATTTTAGTAGTGTGATTTCCAAATGATAAACATCCCTAAAATTGTTATGATTTCAAAGCATTATGGTTTCAAGTTTATTATCTTATTTTGTTTTCCAAACTATCTTTTGGTTGTCCTCATTTCTCTTATCTTTTTACAGAATGGGAAGGCCATTGCTTATACCAGTCCGTTTAGAAATATTTATGTAATCTTTGATAATCTTTGTTACTCATCTAGATCTGAACACTGTTTTTCCATTCATAGACCGTCGGTCAAGTGAAAGGGGTGATTCAGACTTTAGAGGATCTTTTTCGTGCTTATATTCTTGATTTGATCACCTCCATCTTGTTAAACTTACCTATAACAATAGTTATCAGGTGTAATTCCAATTTTCTTATCATCTTGTCTTAATTCTATTCATTCTATCTTTTTCTGTGCTTTCCCGTACCTCGTTCCTTTTCGGGGACGAAAAGTTTTGAGTGGGGGAGAGTGTAACAACCCTGTATTTTACAATTATTTTTAAATTGATTTCCAGATTTAAAAGCTTTATTTATGAAAAGAATAAATTTTGTTATTGTAAATATAAAAACTTTGATTTTGTATGTGGATTAGAATTCCAAATATGACTAAATTTAATATTTCCAGAAAAGTGAATTTTGGTTAAAATAGTAAAACTTTGACTTTTAAATTTAAATTTTAAATATTTGAAATTATAAATTTTATCTTTTATTATGAAAATATATTTAATAACATGAATACTGCTTTTCGTTTCGTTGAAAACGGAGTTAAAATGTAAAAGTTATGTACATTTCAATTTTTAGTATAATTTGTTTTATTGTGCAATTTTGCCTATTTTAAATTTTATAAATCATATTTTCTTTCTTATATTTTATTTTAATATGTGTCAATATGTTTATTTATGTATATTTCCATCTCTAAATATTTTAAAAATGATAATAGAATTTTTCCAAAGTTTACTATGATGATTTCCTATTTTTAAAGGCTGTTTTCCTATTTTCTGCTATTTTCTTCATTTAAAAATTATATGTAAATTTAATTTTAAGTATTTACTTTGTGAATATATTTTTATTTTATGCTATTATTTATGTTTAAAAATATATTGCAAGCTCATATGAATTTTCTAAAATTTATTCTATTCAATTTCAAAATTTTCTAGTCTAGTTCACTGTTTTAACTATTTTCCTTAATCCTACTTTATATAATCAATAAATATTATATATATTTTTATATTTTATCAAATTTTCGAATTTTTAACTAGAATTAATGTTATTACCAGAAATATAAACTTATAAAAATGAATTAAAGAAATTTGAAAGGCCTTAAACTTTCTATCTTCTTAAGGCCCTTTTATTTTCTAACCCTTCTACTTTTTAACCTAACTTTTCATTCAATTGGCCAAATCTCCTCATTTCTTCAGCCACCACTTTTTTTTCCTCTCATTCACGAATTTCCAAAGCTCCTAAACCCTAAAAAAATCATGGCCTCCATCTTGCAAAAAAATTAGGTAAATCCCTCTCTTCTTTCTACTTTTTCTCCTATTTTCTGTGCAAATTTGCTTTGCTTTCTCCCCTGATTGGAGCGGCTCTCCCCCTATTCCTCGGCCACCACCTCCTTCCATCTCTTCCCTACCATCACCACCATCTACCCCACCAGATCTGACCATAGCCGAACCCCAAATGATGGTCAAACCCCTCAAACTACAACCTAGATGCCTAGATCTATACTTATTTCACCTCTACATGCTCATCCACTTCAACCACCACCCAAACCACCACCATAGCCACCACCACTCCCCTGATCTGACCTTGACACACCCCTCCCCACCTCTGTCCAGATCTGAAACATGAAGATCCGATCCAAACAATGCATGTAGACGAGCCTTGTGGTGCACCAAAACTCCACTGTCAAGCCTAGACCCCTTGTATTCTCATGCTTGTAACCTCCACCTTGCTCTTGCCCTGTAGCCATGCCTTTTTAGGTCCAAACTAGACCCAAACCATGTCCAAACCTGAACCAAAACATTCCCTAAGTCATGCTAGCAAGTGTAGAAAGCAAGGCAAAAACATTCATTCCTTTGTTGTCTCTTATCTTCATTTTTTCAACATTGTTTGTGTTAAATATTTTTGTATATATTGTCTTGTTTTGGTTATTGTTTACAAGATAAATATCAAGGCTCTATATTCATTCAAATCAAAAGTCATGCTGTATCGTGTTTGTCGTGCTTTATGGAATCTATTCTGTGTGTTTTGATCGCTAACTCCAGCATAAAAAGGTGAGTTATTCTCACCAGACAATATGTACCTATATAACTAGTAAATTGACACCCTGTGAATCTATAGAAATATATTATCATGTTATATATGCCTATATTATTATCATATGATGTTCACACCTGTTATTACACCTCTTATATCATATGTTACTGTTATTTAATGTTATTCTGTTATTTATATCAGTTATCACCATTGCAAGTTCCCTGTAGATTAGAATCACTATGGGTTGAAATGATACATACCCGAACGGACTTTAGAATAGGGAAAAATCGTTATGGGCTGAAATGATAAGCCTGAATGGTTTTTATTTAATTTATTTTAACTTGGGATTGCGGGTTTGAAATGATAGAACCCGGATTTTTCTTTTTAAACTGCGGATTGAAATGATACATATCCGTACCACTTGACCTAGGCTAGAAAACTATATACAGGCCCGTGGTTATTTTATAAAGTGTTTTGAATATTTTTAAGTATTTTAAAAATTATAAATTTATGAAATTTGATTTAAATAGATTTTGAAATGTTTTAAAATAAAGAAATTATGATTTTTTCCATGTGTTAAAAATGTAATTAATGAATGGTTTAATTGGATTTTTGAAATATAACTTAAGTTGGAAATTGGGAATTTTGGTTAAAAATGATATTTAAGTTATATAAATAAAATGGATATTAAATTTATTTGGAAATGGTAAATATGATAATTTGATTAAATTTGAATTTAAGTGATTTATTAAAGTATTATTGATTTTTCTATGAATTTAAGTGGTTAAATAAGTGAATGTTTAAAAGTGATCTTTTAAAATATAACTTGACTAGGAAATGTGAAATTTGGTTTTAATTAAAGGGTTAAGTTAATTAAATAAAATTGGAAATTTAGTTAAATTTGTGAAATGGTAATTTAAATTTGAAGTGTTAAGTTATTTGTTGAAATGTGAAGAATTGGAAACTTTTACACTTAAATTTATTAAGTAAATTGTTGAAAATTGGATTTTATTATAAGAAATTTATTATGAAAAGATATATGTTAAACGATATGTAAATGAACATTTTAAATGTTAAAATATGATTTTTAAAATGTTTATGTATTTTAAATTAAAGTTATTTAATTACTGGAAATACACTAACACCTGAAATTTACTTTTAATAGCATTCAGAAATGCTATAGAGTCTGTTTTGAACTAAAATTGTGTAAAAAAGAGCTATTACAGCATTTCTGAAATGCTGTAGTTGCTGTAATTGAACTTATAGGCTAATATTGAACTCTGGTCTATTATAGCATTCTCTGGAAATGCTATAATGGTCTGCAGTCTTTGCTGAAACCAAATTTAACCCTTGTTTAGAAATCTGAACTACCGCAGCACTTCTGAAATGCTGTCTTTTCTGTTTTTGAACTATAATTCATCTAAAACTGAGTTTTAACAGCAGTTTTAAGTGCTGTCTTTGCTGAATTAAAAATGTTTTCAAATACAACTTATAGCAGTTGTTTTTTAAATGCTGTGAAAGGCTGAAATTTTAATAATTATGGTTTTTGACTTAGTAAACGAACTCAGAATGGTTTGAAACTTTGGAAATTGAATACTTGATTTGAAAATATAATAATTACACTTTTAAAAGGTTTAAATGAATTATTTTGATTGGAATATAAACTATTTAAAGGTGATTTGAAATGATAGTAAATGAACGATATCTTTGAATTTAAAAGGTATTTAAAGTTGAATATTTGGATTTGAACTGATATGATATTTTATTATGTTAAAATGATTTGAAATGAAGTTTTGAAATGATATGAAAATTTAAATATATGGAATGGTTTGGAATTGATTTAATCTTTATTTTTATAAAGATATGGTTTGAAATGATATTTTATTTTGAAGTAAAGTATTGTTTTTAAAAGTTATAACCACGGGTTATAATAACGATTGGTTGTTAAAGAGACCGGGATCGGATATGGACATACTCTCTGTCTTACCGAAAACCACTTTGGCAACTGTGTACGCGGTGGAGATTCCAAAATGAAGTAGGATGGTGGCGACGTTCTTTAGGTATGTTACGTGGACCCAACTCCCGTGAGTTGGCATAAGGTGGCTAAAACAGGAGCGATCTCGGACCAGTGAGGTAGCACCTCTTCTCGGACACATTTCTTCGATATTATACTCTTACTTGTGATTGATTAGATGGCCATCCTCCGATTTGGGAGTGTTGTTCGAGGTGGACGGTAGTGGCTGCTATCCGCTCCATCAGTCCGTGTGCGTAATTGGTATATCTACCCTGGCATTGCCTAGTTGTGCCGTGTCACCTACCATATCGAGCTTTACTACGATTATGATTTTAAGATCCGACCGCGTTAAGGTTCTCCATCCCCTTAACGCTATTTTCTATATGATTATACTTTACTTATTTAGACACTATTATAATAGCGAATATTACTACATAGTAGATATTTTAACGGATCCTTAGAGGATGGGCGTTCCCAAGCATCTTCTAAGTTACTTGTACCCTTATTACAGTTCGCTTGATTTGGTTTACATTATATAAGTATATATTGTCCTGACTCGAGTGTTTTGTGTTTTGCTTTACGCTCGGGTCAGCCTGAGTTATTCACAGATTTGGATTTCCACTCGCTTGGAGATTTGAATCGCTGGAGATTATCTGCTTGTCTTGTCCTATCTATTTCAGTTCCGTTGTCCTACTCAGCTTGTACTTGGTTATTTATTGAGACTTTTGTTGTACTCTATTTCTTCTGTTGTATCTTATGTAACTCTGACATATTTAGATAGTAGCTTCATGAACTACTATTTCTTTTACTTCCGCTGCATTATTTTACTCTGTGTCTGTGATCTGTGATTATATTTATTTACTGTATATTCTGAGATTTGCCAAATTTTAATCACAACGCGGTATTTTGAGCAATTCAACTCCGGCATGAGTGTCTACCTATACACTTATAAAGGATGCGAATGGTTGAAAATAACGGGTTGTTACATATCATCGCCTCGCCATCTAAATTGCTCACCATAGAGCAACAACATCTAGACTCTAAGTCGTTCGCACGAACAAACCACCAAATCGCGCACCACGAAAACTCCATAACTTCTAAGTTAAGGATCGGCCAAATCACCCATCAACAACAGTGATGGACATTGACCAATCTACATTAGTCAATACTAACCACCTTGGTCTTGTACTTAACCAAAACGAATAAGTACAAACCAAATGGAAATGTCCGGCATCCATCCTAAAGTCCGAAACCTCATCTTTCACCTTAGATCTGTCGGAATGTATCCTACACTTCTCTACAACTTATCTCACTTGTTAGGTTTTTGCGTATGCGAAACCCCTATGCACAAGATATTCCCCTGATACCCAATCACTACTAATCGACGTTTTCAACCAAAATAACCAAACAAGCCAAACAAGCAAACATGCAACCAACATCCATACATACATTCAAAACAACATACATACAACATGTATAGTACATCCATATCAACCAATTGGGAGATCATATAATATCAAAAATAACCCAAATCTAATAGTTCCCTAACAATGGCACGTCGATGGAAAATATGTGATATTCTATATAAATCATTTTAAAATACTTTAGTTTTCTTTTATAAAAATTTAGTACGTATATAAGTACAGGAAAATCACATTTCAAAACCAAAAATCATTCCCAAACGTCAATCTAATATTATACGACCAATCATAGTATGGTCAGACACAATATCACTCACCTTCATAAAATCTGCCCAAACCACTACCGAAGCATGGATCTCTACATCACAAGTGCAACGCAAGAAACCGCATCCAAAACGGACCTTGTATGCAAAAGATATGACCAATATAAAATTTCGGATTAAATAAGATAATTATTTGCTAATTAAAAATACTGATTACCTGTTACCTCTTTAACCTTCTTCCCCAATCCAAAGTCTAGGTCGTGCACAAATTGTGCATATCCCCTAACCTACACACCTTCTCTCTCCTTCATTCTCTCTCTTTTCTCAATGAAATCGCAATCCGTCTTTGCCAAAATGCTTCACTACGCGATCTCTCCGCCCCGTACATGAAGAAATCGAACTCGACCAAGTCTATGAAGATGTGACCTAATGCCATGTCGCACCTGGGAAACCGCCTTCCAATCGAACACATTTTGATCTCCTCCACCGAATCCGATGAGATTTTGTAGGTAGATCCTATTTGTGAAGAGAAGCCCAACAACGATCTCTGGTTCACCTATCCTCGACCATAGCTCCACTTAGATCTAACCCTGGATCGGCTATGAAAAAGCCATCATCGCCAATCACCATCGATGTAACACCCCTTCAAAATGTGAATAATAGTCCCACATCGTGGATAATACTATAAAGTGGGTGCTTATATACCAAAGTCTTCACCTCATAACAAAGTCGAGGCCTTTTGAGGAACAAAACCCCACACCTTGGCTTGGCCCATGAGCGGAGGTGAATAAGTTGGGCACAATATCTGCGTTAAGTGAGGTGCGGGATACGAACTCATCGTATCTAGTTTCATGATTTTTAGTGGAGCTGATCTCTCGATTTTAATTTTTGGATGAGATTTGTGAGGAGGCCATGAATATTTGTTCTCTAGAATGGAACAGTGGAATGAAATCAAATGAGACAGAGAGGGACCTAATTTGGGGATATTTATAATAATATTATATTCCATTTATTTATTTTTCTCAAATAACTAATTGTATGTTTTGAGCTCGCATGACCACATGGCATGTCCGATCACAACGAAACTCATTTGCGTACATCATCTTATTTTTTCAGATCCAAGGATATAAATCTCATTCCCATTTGAGACTACTCCCCAGGATGCTAATTTCGCGTATTTCGAGATCGTTTCGACCATCGAATCATCAAATCTCCAAATATAGCCATCCTTATACTCATTTTAATTCGCAACATCAATCTGAACTCAACGGAAGTGGTCTCGAGTCTTGATTTGGCCGTATACGAAAAATCAAATTTTTGCACCTTCATTCAATTAACGATTAAATTTTTAAATCAATTACTTGAATATCTGATCGTTAAAAATACGGGTCGTTATACCAGCTGTAACGACCCACCTTTTTGACCATTGAAAGTCGGCTCTCAATGCATCCACGGTATCAAATGCCCAATATCCAATCGTCGAAAAGGCAGATAATTAGGGTGAAAAGACAAGAAAGAGAAAAAGAATAGGAGAAATAGAATCTCACAGCAGAACGATCACATATTTCAACTTAACTAATCAAATCCACATAATTTCAACTTAACTATTATGCCCTCCTTTATTTCCTAACACTTATTTCAACTTAACTCTTCATTAGATTGTTTGTTTACTCCTTTATATGGCACGGCTACTCCTATAAAATTCAAAAATCCCAATTCCATGATCAATCTACATTATTTTATTTTATTTAGCTAATCAAATATTCTAAATAATGTTACCAAAAATATGGAGTGTTACAGACTCCCCACCTTAAAGAATTTCGTCCTTGAAATTACGATAAGGTACATCTCAAACAATCAAAGGTAAAACATACCATCAAACAAATCATGATAAGCGTCTCTAATCCTGCTCTAAGTCTCTGAAGTACAGTCTCTGTCATCATCACTCCATTGGACTTTCACTAATCTGACTATCTTATTCCTCAACTACTTCTCATCTCTCTCGACTATCGGGACAGGCTTCCTAACAATAGTCAAGTTTGGTTCCACTACTAAATCTTCTAACTCAGTAGGCTCTATAGTAGTGTCTGGATCCCTTATGCACTTTCTCAGATGAGACACATGAAACACATCGTGGACTCCTACCAAACTATTTGGTAACTCAACTCTGTACGTGAGTTTACCGATCCTCTCAACAATACGGAATGGTGTAACGAATCTAGGTGCTAACTTTCCTGATTTTCCAAATATAATCACACCTTTCATCGGTGAAACCTTAATAAACACATAGTTTCTAATAGAGAATCCCAAGTCTTTCCTTCTTTTATCAGCATAGCTTTTCTGCCTCGACTGAGCTTCCTTCATTCTCGCCCTTATCAACTCAACCTTCTATGCAGCTTCTCTGACTAAATCTAGACCAAGTACTAATCTATCTCCGGTCTCTAACCAACAAACTGGAGATTTACAAGGTCTTCCGTATAAAGCCACAAACGGTGCCATCCCAATACTAGTCTTATAACTATTTTTATACGCAAACTTGACTAGATGAAGATGGTCTTCCCATGATCCTCGGAAATCTAATACACAAGCTCTTAACAAATCTTCCAAGACTTTGTTAACTCTTTCCGTTTGCCCATTTGTCTATGGATGGTAAGCTGTACTCATGCTGAGCTTGGTTCCTAAAGCTTCTTGTAGACTCTTCCAGAGCTCACTAGTAAACAAAGAATCTCTATCCCTGACAATGCTACTAGGAATTCCATGCAGTCTAACCACGTTCTTCATAAACAACTTCGCCAAAATAGGTGCCGTCCTAGTTGACTTTACTAGAAGCACTCTTGGTTAGTCTATCCACTATTACCCATATACTTTCATTTCCTCTGTTCGACCTCGGCAACCCATCTATGAAGTCCATGGAAATAGAATCCCATTTCCAAACTGGAACGTCCAAAGGTTGAAGCAACCCACTTGGTTTCTGATGCTCGGCTTTCACCTGCTGATAGTTCATACACTGTTTCACCCATAAGCCTACATTTCGCATCATTCCATCCCAAAAGAAACTTCTCTTCATGTCTTGATACATCTTTGTTCCTCCGGGATGGATAGTGAACTTTGAACGATGGCTCTCTTCTAAGACTTCTTTCCTTATGTCTCCCACTCTTGGAACACATAATCTACCCTTCTTTCTCAACCAACCTTTCTAGTCAAGGCTAAAATCTTTCAAGACATCGCTCTCGGTTCCTTCTCTTAACCTATTGATCCTATCAGCAAACAATGGATCCTCTTCCTGCCTAGAGGTAATCTTCTCTATCAAAACTAGACGAACTTCTAAACAAGATAATACAACATTCTCCGCACTCGATCCTGCTTTTGATCTCCATTGCACTCTGCAATCAGATAATGCTTCTAAATCTTTCCACTCTGCTATCATAGCTAATACCGCGTTCTGATGCTTCCTGCTAAGTGCGTCTGCAACCTTGTTGCTTTTACCCGGTGTGTACTCAAATCTGAAATCATAAGCAGCAATAAACTCAAGCCATCTTTGTTGTCTCATGTTTAGCTCCTTTTGAGAGAACAAGTAATTCAGCGACTTATGATCCATAAAAAACTCGAACCTCTCTCCCAAAAGGTAATGTCTCCACACCTTCAAAGCAAAAATAATTGCATCTAACTCCAAGTCATGAGTTGGATACCTAACTTCATGCGGTCTAAGCTGTCTAGAAGCATAGGCAATCACCTTACCTCACTGCATCAAAACTGCACCCAATCCGGTACCACACGCATCTGTATAGACTACTAATCCTGATTGCCCTCCGGAACTACAAATATAGGTGCATGGGTCAATAAGTGTTTCAAGCTCTGGAATGCTTCCTCACACTTATTAGTCCACATGAACTTCACATCCTTTCACGTTAGCATTGTCATCGGTGCTACTATCCGTGAAAAATCCTTTATGAACCTTCTATAATATCCAGTTAGTCTAAGAAAGCTTCTTGTCTCAGTCACGGTTTCTGGCCTCTTCCAACTATTCACAGCCTCGATCTTAGTCAGATCTACTGCCAATCCTCTCTCCAAGGCTACATGACCAAGAAACTTAACTTCCTTCTTCCAGAAGTGGCACTTCAAAAACTTCGCCTTCAGTTGATGCTCCCTTAAGGTCTCAAGTACTACTCTAAGATGAACTTGATGCTCCTTCTCATCCTTAGAGTTTATCAAAATATCATCTATGAACACCAGCACGAATCTATCCAAGTGCTCTCTAAAGATTCAGTTCATCAGATCTACAAAGAATGCCGGCGCATTAGTTAGTCTGAATGGTATAACTAACCATTCGTACGATCCATAGTGGGTCCTAAACGTCGTCAATGGTATACTATCTACTACAACTCTAAGCTGATGAAACCCGGTAGCCAAATCCAACTAAGAAAATATATTCGCTCCACTCAACCGATAGAATAAATCATTAATTCTTGGCAATGGATATCGATTCTTTATCGTCTTCTCATTCAACTTCCGATAATCGATACATAGCCTTAACGATCCGTCCATCTTCTTAACAAAAACAGCGGCTGCTCCGCAAGGCGAACTGCTTGGTCTAATCAGATTCTTTCCTTCTAAGTCCACCAACTACACCTTCAATTCTCTCATCTCGGTGGGAGTCATTCTACTTGGTGGCCTACTTACCGGTTCTGCTCCAGGCACCAAATTTATCCGAAACTCAATAGCACGTTTCGGTGGCAATCCAGTTACCGGCTCAAACACATCTGCGAATTCTCTTACCACGGAAACTCGACTTAACTCATCCTCCAACTCCATAACACCCAATAAAGCATTCACTTCGCAATTAGGGCTTTCTACGGTATAAACAATCCACTCACTGCAACTAGGGTAACTAAGTGATATTTTCCTATCGTGGCAAAATATCCTAGCATCATACTCACTTAACCAATCCATACCCAATATAATTCCGAACCCTACAAAGTCAAATACATGTAAACTGAAAGAAAAGGTGTAACCTAGCAAATCAAACTCTAAGTGGTCACATCTCATCCTAAGTGTTGCATACCCTCCTATCGGATTTGCAACCCTTAAGGAAGTAACTAAATATAAAGGTTCTATGTTAATCTTATCTACCAAACATCAAGATATAAAAGAATGTGATGCACCAGTATTAAACAGAACGCTAACAGACATACCGTGAATCTGTAGCGTGCCTCTTAGAACAGACTTTCCTTTCTCTTGTGCCCCTGGTCTCGAAGCAATAGGCTCCATAGCATACACTTGGCCATTTCCATCCTTTGCAGGCTCTTTGCACTAATTCTTGTAGTGGACAATTTGATCACAATTAAAACACTTGACATTCTTTCCAACTGCTTCTTTCCCTTTTCCCTTTTCGGAACGACACTCATGGGCATAGTGTCCTTTCTTGTCACACTTATAACAGACCACCTCAGATTTTTCCCTTCTTCTGTGCTCCACCCTTCTGAGCATTCTTCTTATGGAAAAACTTTCTTTTCTGGCCTTGTCCACCCTAAATCTCTTTCACCTTACTCTTTTCCAGTGCATTCAGTATCTCTTCATGCCTTAATGCCATTTCCACAACCACATCACAAGGATCTCTTATGTGCGGTAAAGTAGCTCTTGCCAATTCTAGCTTCAGCCCTCCAATAAACATCTCATTCCTTTTCATCACTGTGTCGATAGTGGCATACACATATCGAGCTAACTCTTCAAATCTTCTGGCATATTCCAGGACGTCATTTCTCCTTGCACCAGCTCCGCAAACTTTCTAACCAACTTAGACTATGCCATAATAGATATGAACCTTTATTGAAACCTCCTCTTAAACTCATCCCACGTCATCATTTCCTCATCCACACCAGCAGTTACAGAATTCCACCAGAATAAAGCATCTCCTTGAAGCTGTCTTGAAGCAAGTCTCCTTTTCTGCTCATAGTTGAGCCTAAATCAGCGAAAATCCTTTAACAATGTAACAGCCAGTTTTCCACCTCAATAGCGTCTTCAGTGCCAACGAACGGCTTCCCTCCAAGCTTGGTATAATCTCCACTTAACTTAGCATAATCATTGACAACTGGAGCTCCCTGAACTCCTACTCCAGCAGCATTTCCTAAACCTACACCAGCTGCAATTCCAGCTTGCATCATGTTCACGAAAAACTGATACATGGTTCCCATATCCACTTGGGGAACCCCAGCAATAATATTTTCAGCTTGAGCCTGACCTGGACCTCTTCTAGCGTTTGGTCAAGCATTTCCATTAGTGATGGTGCTCTCTCCTCCAAGATTAACTTTGCATCTTCTTCCTTCCATATATATATATATATATTCAAGCCGCGTGAGATACAGATGAATAGCCTAACTAAGATAGGAATCCAAAGATATAGCGTATACTTATATATAACAAATACAAGTACGTTACTATAGCGTTATCCCATACCCCGATCTTAACTCTGATTACTAAAGATTATGTTTTCAAAAACCATTTTTAGTTAAAGTATTTCATAAACCATGCTCTGATATCAAGCTGTAACATCCCCTATCTAGAGTCCAAAACTAAGTGCTACAGATGCTGCGGTCATCTATAGTATTAGCTTCCGACGACTAAATACGGCTATGTTAATGGTATCTATAATATCAGAAGCACTTGAATATGAAACAAAACACAGATTTCAAAACATCATTTTCTTCATTACATTCAAAACAGATGTTCCATATTCATCTTACATAATCCCAATACGTTCCCAGGTATAGATAAAATATACTTATTACAAAATACGCCAAGAGCGGTATAATAAGATACCCCTTTGGATGATCAAAGTCATATAGTCATAATAGACTTAATACAAACACAGTGGAAATACAACAAAACCTAACACTGTAACTCTTAAATTGCTATCTGTTTGCCTCCTGCATGTCTTCGGTAGCCTTATTCGTCATCCTACTAAAACCTGAAAAGACCTTAACCCCTCAGCCTGGTGTGAATAATACTATACATCCCGGTTTAATATGTTTAGTGAGACCACGCCGCTTAGCAGAACGGGTTTCCCCTCACTAACATCCTTTTAAAACATACCTTTGCAAAACCTTTTTCCTGTAACCAAAACTGGTTAAAATACTATAAAGCATCATTATGTAAACACAGATAAATATATCAGGTAATAAATGAACTATATGTTCAAACACATAAGTTTTTTTGGCTAACTTTTAACCTTTGGCTGACTCGGGCCTACCAGACAATATATTAAAATAATCTAACATCCGTTAGACACTACTGCTTTTGGATGATCTGTCCTTAACTATCTGTTAAATGCTTCTCTTCTTGATGGTATGTCCCTAACTTAATCATCTCCCAGGTCTTCCTGATCCTAATGGTTTTGCGGGCTCACCAATAACCTATCTGTATACAAATATATATTCCTTTTTATGTGTAATCATGATTTTAGTCTACCTGACCAAGCCCTACACACTGGAATTTTGGACAACAATTAGCTGGGGCCAATAGCTAATGTATAGGGTACGACCCTATAACAGTCCCATCTGGTATTCTAATATCTGAGTCATTTTCACTTAGGGATACCTTCCCATAATTTTCCTTGAAAAACCCTTTTTTTCAAAATGATTTAAAACCTTTAAATCAACTTACTCAAGGAAAATATATATGCTTTATGATTTACACAAAATAACCTTGCCATGCAATATATATATATATATACTTTACTTAATTCTTTATTGATGAAAACATTTTACATTAGAAAGTACCCCTTTCGATCTCATTGAAAGTACCCCTTTCAAACCGTTAAAAGTATCTCTTTCGAAAACAAGTAAAGCCCTTTAATTATCTAGGCCGAAAGGCCAAAACCTTACCTTTCGAATCATAATTCAAATCCTTTCGAAAGCATTGAAAACCTTCCTTTCGAAAGAATTAAAACCTCAAACATCCTATCTTAAGGCACTTTAAAACATTGCCTTAGAAAACCTTGGAATAACCTTCCATTTCAAACCTTTTGAAAACATCATAAAAAACCACCTTTCGACTTCGTCGAAAGCTGGAGGAAAATTGTACCATTCGACTCCTTCGAAAGCTTCGGAAAAGTAGTACCTTTTGACTCCTTAGAAAGCTTCAGAAAAACAATACCTTTTGACTTTGTCGAAAGCTTCAGAAAAATGATACCTTTCGAAAGCATTTCGATTCAATTTAAAACATGTGAAAAGGCCTCATTTAAAACCTTTCAACTAAGACCTTTCGACTCCTTCAGAAACTTTGCTTTCGACCCCTTCGAAAGCTTTGCTTCTGATCCCTTCGAAAGCTTAGCTTTTGACCCCTTCGAAAGTTTAAAACATTTCTTTTAAAACAATAAGCTCCAGCCTATTTAATACTTTAAAACACCTCTTTCGAAACCTTGGGTTATACTTCAATTAGAATAAAAAGGTAAAACTTCTAAGTCGACAGCTTCCTTTCGAAAGTATGGGAGAAGCGGCTGATTCTTAAAAGACAAGTTTACCTTTCGACCTTGTCAAAAGCTAATGACTCCGAAGGATAGGAAGGCGACAGCAAGGGGATTCGACCCCTTCGAAAGCTTTAAACCATTAAGTTTTCGACCCGATCGAAAGCAACCAAGTCGAAAGCTTCTTTTCGAAAGAAACGCAGGCGTTACTTTTGGCTTCTAAAACAAACATACTCCAACCTTTTTGGAACCTAAGGTTTCGACCAAGTACCCCTTCGACCTTGTCCAATACGTTACATACCAAGTACCTTGATACCATATGCTTTGGCTTCGAAAGCAATAACGTCGAAAGGCCTGGGTCGGAACCCTTAATGTCAAAAGTGGCTAAACATGCTAAAAGAATGATTTTCTTGTTTTTAACTTAAAAGAGAAAACTTTTCAACTAACCCGCCTTTATCTGTCAAATTCTTATTGGTTACTAAATACTTTTCAAAAAAGAGCTGCCAATAATTTCAGAAATAAACAATGGTTTTATTTTGTAAAATGCCCCTTCTCCTTAATTAAATATATAAAACATTTAAGTCCCATACCTTAAATAATTTTATATATTCATCAAAACACTTAGAAAAAATCTAGAAAAATTCTAAAAAATCTATTTTAATATGTTTTTAAACATATAAAAATTTCAAACCCAAATAATTATTAATTTAGCCGTAAATAATTTATAAACCAATAAATCATTTTCTTCACTAGAAAATTAATGTAAAATCCACATTAATTCAAAAAATTATGAAAATTGAAAACCATCTCTAAAAAATCATTTCTGATCTATATTTAAATTTTCAAGGCATTTGAATGTCATTTAATAATGTTTTCATATCAAACATATCATAGAAACTAATATGAACATATATACTTCATCAACAAGCATATATATAACTTTAATCATTCAAAGCATGGCATAAACTTGCAAAATCTGTAACGACCCTGAATTTTGGATATTTGAAATGTGAATATTTAATTGAGTTAAATATTCGAATGATAATTTAATTTGAAATTCAAATATCAGAATGGTATTTGTCAATTAAATTTTTGAATTTAATTATAGCAATTGGGTAAAAAATGTTGAATCTCGATTTTTAAGCCGATTAAAAAATATTTTCAAGGCTTAGAAATTTATATTGATAATTTGGAAGGTACTAGAACTTTCAGAATTGAATTTGGAACTGTTTTGTTCGGTTTTGAAATTTTGTTGTTTAAATTGAATTTAAAAATAGCGGTCCGGGGCACAGTCTCGGAAATTGACGAAACCAGTTCCGTTGGATCTATAATATTGTATTATTCAGATTTCAATTTTCGTAATATTTGAAGTTGTTGTGTGAGCGTATGATATATAAACGCGTTGGAATTTAGATCGAAATTTTTAATTGTGAAATCAAGGCAATTTGAATTTTAGTTACGTAACTTGAACACGTTGCTTCTATTTTCAAACATGTGGCAAATTGAAGACACGCGTCCTTCCAATTCAATACGTGTCCTCTCCCCATCTGATATCACGCAGCTATCTTCGTTCTGAAGCCATATAACAAAAGAAAACTATTCTCGTTCAAAAATAATTAATGGTCGATCTCCTTTATAACAAACAGAGAAAAAAATATATACTTCTTCCCATTCAAATCGAACAAGCTCATCTCTCCTCCTTCCTATTCGAAGCCGAGATTCAGTCTCTACCTTTAAATCTCACGTGCCCTTCCTTTTCTCTTTCAAAAATCAACAACAACGAAAACATTTCGTTCGACTGGGAGGAGTTGCGAAGCCAACTCGAGTCGCATTCATTTTCGAACTCGCGTTCGAATCGAGAAAATCTCAAAGGGGCAGCCTTCGACTAGGGGTTTGGTTTCGAGCAAACTTGGGTTTCGCGATCGAAGTCGAGGCAACATCGAGGCATTCGCGTACTCGCGTGGAGCGGCAAGTGGTGGATTCGCGTGCGAACATGAGGGTGATGTCGACGAGGTCGCGTGGGAGACAGCGACGAATTAGGGTGGCAGGGCGATGGGAATAATTGCGATGTAGGCGATTCCGGCATCATGTGTTGTCGTGAATCTGAGCAGCGAGGGAGCTTAGGTGGTGGTCAGGCCCGGTGATGAAGGCTTGGTCATCTCGAAATCGATCGAGCAGCGAGGTACGGTAGTTTAATTTCTGAATTGATTTAAAATATATAATGCTTTAGAGATATTAAATTTGTCAAATAAACTTGTTTATTTTCAGAAAATAAAATATAAATGTATATACAGTAAAATTTGGTAGTTATAAAATTAGGTAGTTACTAAAAGGTTTCCAGGAAAAAAAGTTGGCTTAAAATTTAATTTTAAACTAAAACCTTAGTTAAATGAATTTGTTAAAGAAATTTGGTTTGAAATAAAATCATTGAATGATTGAAATTATCAAATGAAAATTTATTTTTCGACCTGTTCAAATATTAATGAATTGTATAAATTATTTATACAAGGTCAAACCGGGAAAACCAAATCAGGATTAAAGTGAATGGAAAACGGAAATAAAAGCTAAGGTGAGATTTTTCTCACTCAAATGAAATTTGAATTGCAGTTATTGATTGCTATTTGGATGTGCTATTAGATATAGTAGGATATATATATATATATAGCAATATATACATATTGGCATATGTATATATTGGATTGATTGATTTCCCGCACTGTATAGCGGATGAGACCCTATTGCGCCGTTATTAAGTGGATGATATTTTATAAATCCTATATACCGCGATATTCCACCTCGAAGTGGAATTGGTATTGTGCTAACATCTGTGGATGCAGGAAAACAGGTTGGAGGGATCCAACTGGATTCCTTAAATTGTTTGAATATTATTTCATATGTGAATGATGTGATTAATTGATAATCTGTGAATGATTTATTGATAATTGAAATTGTGAAGGCTAAAATTTAGCCGAATGTATTTTTGGTATCGTTGGATACCAGAAATGAATATTGAAATTAAAGTGAAAAACTTTAAATGAATTTGTTTTTAAGAATGGAATTTACTTGAAAGAAGGAATTTTAAAGTATTAAAATGGATTGTCGAAATCTTATTGAATAAATTCCAAGATATGGGAAAAGATTTTTATAAATGAATTTTGAATAGTATTATTCGGAAGATTGGAAAATTTATTTGAAATGGAATTTTAAATGATTTGGAAAATAAAAAGGAATTTATTTTAAAAGTAATAAATTTGTTAAAATCCAATTGATAATTGATTTTGTATTGAAGAAATAAATCTTTGGAAAATCGATATAAAAATCTATTTGGTGTTTAAATGAAAATCGATTTTTGGTGTTGAGAATAAAATTATAAATCGATTTGTAAAATGATTTGGTATTTGGGATAAAAATTAGAATTAATTTGAAATATGATATTTGATTCGGTGTTGAAGTAAAATTAGAAATCAATTTGGAATTTGATTTGGAGTTTAAAATAAAATTGAGAAATCAATTTGAAAGTCGATTTGACGTTGAAAATGAATATTTGAGAATGTAAATTCCGAATAGAATTTATAAAGGAAAGGGAAATTTGTTTTAAAAATAAACGTTGATTTATTTTTAAAGTATGAGAAATATGATTTGGAATCGGGTTTCAAAGTGATGAAGTGTGGAAATAAATTTACTGATTGGGATGTAAATTTAAAATAAATCGATAAGGATTTATTTAAGTGATTTTAAATGAATGTGATTTGGAAATTGTTTTCAAATGGTTGAAGTATAAACCATATATCGGGAAGATATTTGAAATTTAATAATTTGGGAAAATTATTTGAATCTGATGATTGTTATGAATATTGTTGATAGTTAAATCACCGACTATCAATATTGCCTTTGAAATGGCACTTGAATTTGTTTTTAAAACAAACGCTTATTATTCGGTTTAGCCGAGAAAGGACCTTTGTGTCAGATAACCCATTCTGAATAATAATACGACGATATGGATCGTATTGAAGACCGGTGATGAAGACCGAGTATTTGTGAAAACGGTAGGATGACCTATCGATTGTCTCTGCACCGTTAACTACGGTATTGAGATTTCCTTTGTGATGGGAAGTTTTATCGGGATTGTGAATATCCGGATTGCAAGGGCTTTTTTGGAAGTGCCTTCGGTTCTGTTCGAACCCAGAACAGACTTGTATGGTTACGTGTCTGACATTACATTTTGAGATGTAAAGCTGATTTCTTTCAAATACATATCTGTTGGTGGCGGAGAATTTATCCTCTTAGCTTAACACCCTTCTCTAAGACGTACGAGCTCAGAGGTTATGTAGTTGAAATTTATCAGCAATATATTTCCAATATGGTAATGTGGCATGCTGAGTGTTGCTGTGACAATGATCATTTATTTGATCATTTGTGATCAAAGCACAGCTTTGTGAAAATGCATAGCTTTGTGGACGAGACTTCGTCAGGCCTCACAACCCGGAAATGGTCGAAATAGGAATGTTGCGGCAAGGTTATGAGGGTCGCGCCCTTTAGGGTATGTCATTTCCTTCTGGAAAGGGGTGGTATCATGGTATGGAGCCCAGATACTTATTCATGTGGATACACTTATTTATTATGTGTGATGATGCTACCGAGCGCTCGGATAAAGGCCCCAAAGGACCGGGTGATGACATATTCGTGAGCTACCTATTACAGGGGTAACCCGGCCTTGTTTGGCAGAGAGCAGTTTGTCTCTCGGGACGTCCAGCCAGAGGCGATCCCATTCGGCAGGAGGAAAGGAAGTTCCTTAGCCTGACCATTTGTTGGAAATCCATTTCCCAATACGAAATTGTACGGTTTTAGTTGTAGAACCTGCCATTTACTTATGGTGGCGCCCCACTGTTTAGATGGTAGCTATAGTAGGCATAGTTCGGAATGTCTATGCTGGCTAAGATTAATATTATCCTTTCGAAATGTTTTCCACACTAGACATTAATAATAATAATCCAATGATTGGCGTAGTAAGCATCTTTGACTATCATAAGAAGAAATCTCCTCCAATTCTGCGTTTGCATTGTGTGTGTGGCGGGAGGTCTTATGGTAGTTTCATTTTCCAAAAGCATTGCGAATCTGTTTTATTTTCTTTGTAAAAATAACTGTTTTACGATCTCACACCAGTCACCATGACTGACTCGGAGTTTATTGTTCCCTTCTAAACTCTGGGTGCCCATAATTTCCACACGGGCAGTCTAGAGTTATTTTATCAGGATATTCTGGATATTCTGGAGCTTTGGAGATGAGCTGGATGGTGAGACGTACTTTCGCACTTGTTATTTATTTCCGCTGTGTATTCTGTATGAGGACAGGTTTCTATAACTGTCCATGATTGTTGTATTGAGTTGTATATTGACTCTGATTGATGTATTTATAAACTGATATAGTTCTTTGTTTAAAAGACTAGTGATTATCTATTATATATTGTTCCGCTGCGAAATGTGAGATTCTGATATTCTCTGATTCTGTGTTTTCTGTAGTTGTGCTTCTTTCTTTTTCTTCTATCTTTTCTTCTACCTCTTCTTTTAACCCTAATGGTTCGGTTTTTCGGCATTTGATTGCGCGGCATTTGATACAGTGGACGTATTAAAGTCGACTTTCGAGCGTCGAAAATCCGTATCGTTACAAAATCATTTCGGATCTAACTTAAAACCGAAAACCATAAGAAAATAGGATGTAGTAATCATTCACCTTAGCTTTGTGATTAGAATGGGATTTGTTCTTGTTTAAAGTTGATTTGAATCTTCTCCTTAAAATTCCAAGCTTTTTCTTCACTTGTGATTGTTAATGGTGACCGGCCTCCCTCTAATGTTTTTTTTGTGAAAATAGTGAAATGAAGTGTGTATTCAATTTCCTAAGGGTTTAGGGTATAAGAGAGCCTATTTCCTATTATGCCCTCCTTTATTTCTTAACACTTATTTCAACTTAACTCTTCATTAGTTTGTTTGTTTACTCCTTTATATGGCACGGCTACCCCTATAAAATTCACAAATCCAAATTCCTTAATCAATATACATTATTTTATTCAATTTAGCTAATTAAATATTCTAAATAACGTTACCAAAAATATTGGGTGTTACAAATTATGTGTGCATTAATAATTTTTTTTGAAAAAGTTAGTTTTGCGGTACACCGCTACACAATATCACGTTCGCGTATGAGCCGCAAACGACAGAAATAAAAGTACGATCGTGCGCAACAATGCGACATGATCACAAATCAACAATTAAATACATAAATTATTTCATTCTGTGAATTTCAAAAATACCACCATTTGTTGAAAAATATTTTCTGAATTAAAAATTATGGAAAAATCCTATAAATTCAATTAATAATATTGCAATAAAAATCAAGTCATTTTATTAACCATGATTTTCTTGTTATTTATTTGAACTATTTATTACTGTAAATAAAGTTATAAAATGAATTCTTCATTGTTATTTATTAATCAAAAGGAGTTAAATGAAGTTATTAAATCCATTTAATTAATATTCAATTCACAAATCCAAATATCTAAATAATCATTATATTTGAATTCAAGTTAGTAAACTTTGAAAACAAATTATTTCAATATTTAAAATTGATTAAATATTCAAAATCAAACGATAAAATTCTAGGTTGTTACAATATATGCATAGACTGATGCAAATAGTGGACCAGGATAAGAGACAGCTTTGAAACAAGGTAGTGAAGCTAGTATGTGTCCAATGGATCAGGAAGACTTCACATGGGAAACAGAGGATAAGGTTAGGAGGACCTATCCAGAATTGTTTTTTTGAGATTACCGTATGAGCTATGCATTGAATTGTATTGATGTATACCATATATATATATATGTATATGTATATGTATATGTATATGCATATGTATATGTATATGCATATGTATATGGATATGTATATGTATATGTATATGTATGTATGTATGTATTTTATTTTGATTGTCGTGTTAGTAGACATTGTAACGACCCGTATTTTTAACTATTTTAAAATATTTAATTTTATATGATTATTGAATAAAAATGGTTGAAATTAAAATTTTGTATTTTATTTATGTAGTTTATTTAATTTGGACTTGAATGAAATCTTGAAATAATAAATTTCAGAGATTTTAGAAATAGTAAGTATTGGAATGAAATTCAACGTATTTTTGTATGTATGAAATCAATAGCAAATCGTATAATAAATGTTGAACTATTTATATAATTGTATGTAATTGTTTTATAAATATAGTTCCTTTGAAATCTAATATTTGAATTTGTTGTAATTCTAATATTGAATTTTGTCGAAATTGAACTATTAAAGTTCTTTGATTTAAGAAGTGTGGTTTATTATATTAAGGCAAGAACTTTGGTCGTTGTGAATTAGAACGAACATTTCATTTTATAAAATGATGTTTGAGATGAATTTGAATGTATGTCTTATTTTGATTATGATTATAATTTTATAAGGAGTATAATAGTTGGTTATAAATAGAATTCGCTTTAAAACTTGATATTTAATTCTTTTTTATTTTATAAACGAAGTAAATGAACATTTTTATAAGTTATGCTAGCTACATCGTTTATGTTGTTTTTAATAGTATTGTAATATGAGTGAAAATGAATTTGAAAGCTTATTATTTTTTATTTAAATAAAAATGAAGTTAGTGAACTTTTAAAGTTGGATTTAAAATGAATAAACTGATTTTGAAAAATGACTCGTTTTAACTAACACGTCAAAAATAGCTTTTCGGGTCACTATAACGACCCGCCAATTTATCACTTCGATAAATTGTATTTATTTTTAAATTTATGCAAACAAAAGGATGATAATACAGATAATATTGTTTCAAGTGATAATAAGTAATAGTAATCTTATTTTGAATAAATATTTTTCTTAAAATTTATATCGATAAAATGACATTGTATTTAAATAAAGATTTATGAATTTAAATTAAGATTTAATGATTTAATAATTATTTAATTATCCAAATAATTATTTTAAATGATGATAATTCATTTTGAATAGTTATAAAGTTATAATGAGTCATTTATAATAGTTTTATGAAGATATATATTTGATTTGAAAATATAAGGAAAAATCGATAACGCTTTATCGGTATAATGGCAATTTTTGTAAATAATTTATAATTTTAATTTATATGGTGTTATAATTCAAATGTGGTCATTTTAATTAGTTTAAAATGATAAGAAATTTATTCTTGAATTTTTTTTACAAATATATGTACGTTAATAAATAAGTGAAATGTGATCGATAATCGGTTCTCCGGATTTCAACGATTTAACAAACAAAAGATTGTTCGAAGACGTTCGAAGTGTTATGCACCTACATGTACATACATATATATGTCACATGCACATGATAGCATGCACATGCATACATAAATACATATATATATATGTATACATAAATACATACATACATATATGTATATGTATATATATATGTATGTATGTATGTACGTATGTATGTATATATGTATATATTACAAAAATGATTTAGTAATTCCTAAGCTTAACCTTTAAGTAACCATAAAGCAAACATAACTTCATTGTACCACACCATCACCTCACATCAAACATCACATGGCATTAGGGGGGAGCCGTGCGCTAGGGGCTAGGGGAGGGGCGTGAGATAGGGGTATTTAGGTAATTATGCAATTGAATATTTATTCTAAGGTTTTTCCTATAAATACCACTCCTTTTCTCACAAATTCCTAATACCATTCCACTTCTTCTTACTCTTCTTTTCAAGCTTTTTAGGAGCTTCTTTATTGGCTTCTTATTCGTAGAAAATTATTTTATAAAAGTTAGAAAAAAATATAACAGATAAAAAGAGAAAACGGTATATACTAGCTTATAATATCAATCCACTTCAAAACTAGTCTGAAACACCTCCTCTTTACTTCCAAAACCCACGTCCACCACCCACCATTGCCTTGGTTGTGAGCACCATCACCATCAAGGCTAGGACGAGCTCTCTCTTAGGTCGTAGGCTTGGTTTCGTTTCCTTTAGTTCGATCATAGCGGAGCTATAGCCGATTTTCTATTAGCTTGAAGGAAAAATGAAGGTAAGAACTCCTAAACTATTATATTATATGTTGAATGATGATATGATGTTTGCAAATGGATGTCTAATATTCTTTGATCATCAAGTTTGGATTGTTTCATACGAATGTTGAAAATATATGCAAGTCACGGAAATACACGTCGATAAGCACAAAGAAAATCACTTTTCTAAATTAATGAAATGGTATGTATGGAATGTTAAACCTTTTAAAAAAGGTATTAAAATGAGTTTGAAATGTTTTACAAACATTTAAAAGTGTTTTGGTGAAGTTTGAATGAGAATGAAAAATTTAGTCAAAAATAGGCGCGTCACGTAACGGTAGTTCGCAATTTCGCACCATAAAAGTCAAATAAGCGTAAAAGTTGGAATATAGCTCGAAATTATTTGAGATAAAAATTTTCCAAACTATTATATCCATAGTTTTCCAACAAAGAAAGAAAATCGAAATTCCGACATGTAGATTTTGAGATATGAGTTAAACAAGCTTTTTGGAAAAATCGCGGTTTTGCAGTTCGGAATCCAAAACTGGATTTCTTTGAAAATGATGTTTTAAAATTGCTTAAAAATATGAAATAAATTCTAAAAATATTTTAAAATGTTTTAAAAGTGATTTGAGCTATAAAAATGAATTTCCAAATGATAAAAGTCGTTTTGATCAATATAGCTTAAAAAGGCACTTTTTGAAGCATTTTTCAATAACTTTTGTAATATAGCTTTAAACTTTATGATCAAATGGATAACAAAGTGTGTTAAAAATGATTTGGAGGTTTTTATAACTTATTTAAAATAGTTAAATAGGCGATTTAAAGAAAATCTTTTACAAGTGGTTTAATCTTGGCTCTAAAGGCCGACGAATAGACTAGATTTTTCTATTTGTGAGATATGGATGTGAGGTGCTTAAACTATGGAGATGTTCAGGAGCTACCAGTACCCTGGCTTACCTGGCCTCTTCCTTGGGCGAGGGATAGATAAGGTCGAAAAGTCAGAAACGAGTTAAGTATAAAAGATTTAAATTTTCAACTTTGATTTTATAGAGATGAGCTTCTTATACTCGGTGTTAAAGCCCAAAGAGGGAACTCATACTATTCGTGGAATTTAAAAGGTGATTTCACCATTATTCCGCCCATAGTATTTGTTGAATAAGGGAATTGATATTGAGTAAAATTAGATGAATTCTATAGATTTTGCTCACTTAATATTTACTGGTTTTGGATTGACATCCTAGATAACATGGTTTTAACTCAACCAAAATTATGAATTTTTGAATTAAGAAATCTTTGTTAAGAATAATGAAATGATTTGGGAAATATTTTCCTAAATGAAAAATGAAATTATTTCGAATTATTCCAAGTATAAAAAGGGTTTTAAGTAATCAAAGGATTTGATAAGAGAGGTTTAATAATTCCATATATACCAGAGAGAATGTTTTGGAAATGTGTACCTCTAAAAGAGATTTTGATAAAAAGAACTTAATCAACTAAAGAATGATTCCCTATTTAGAGAACCTCTTTTTATCGATGATTGGATCGAAGGGACCAGGGTCGGATTTGGAGTAATTCCTATCTGAAAACCACTTCAAACCAATGTATGCGTTTGAAAATTAAAAACCTGATAAAGAAAATGAAGGATGAAGATTGAAGATTTTCGGGGTGAATGGACTGCTTGTTGATAATTTTGGTTTGCTCCCAAATACTAAAGTAGCAATGGTCCCTTCATTTCTAAAACTCTTTGGGTTGCAAGGACTTCTCGCTACTAATCCTAGTGTTAATCTCGGATAGGAGGTGGTAGGAGAGTGCCTTCGGCTTCGTTCAGTACCAGAACGAACTAGTATGGTCGAATGTTTGATGTTGCATTTTTAGTTACATAATTGATCTCTACGAACGTATTATCTGCTTGGTGGCGGAGAAGGCAACTTCTCTTAGCTTAACACCCTTTCCTGATATGTATGAGCTCTGGAGTTATACGTTCGTAGAAATCAGTTGTGTGACCATGGAATGGCAGTGTGGCATTCAAAGGAAGATGATGTGCTATGTCAAAGGTAATCGTTACCTCAAGCCTCACACCGGGAAATGACCGAAACAGGGCAGCCTAGTAGTCAAGTTTAGTTTAGAAGAATTCTGGATGGAGCTCGAATTATGGAGTTAGAAGATTTTTCTGAAGACTTTGGTCTATTTCCACCACACACTTGTACTATAGTATTCCACATTTGTAAGGACGGAAATTTATAACTGTCCATGTTTTTAACTCTGATAAATGTATTTTAATTTCCACTGTAAAGTTTTTATTGAAATAACATATGTGAGATTCTGTTCTGTCTTTATTTTCTTTCATACCCTTGAGAATTCGCTTCTCCGGCACTTGGATTTACGACACGCGAATACCGATGTAACATCCCCTTCTTGGAGGCCTAAAACCTATGGCTACGGATGCTACAGTTGTCCATAGTTATTAATCCTCGGCAACCAAATACGGCGACATTAGACACATTGATACATAGAAACCCAAGAATATGGAAAAAAAAATAGCAAACAAATTCCACATTCCATTTCAAAATATTCCAAATTGATTACATAATCCCAAATCGCAGACCACATTCAGATAACATATAATTATTACAAAATATGTCAAGAGTGACACATGAAGATGCCCCCTTGGTAGATCAGAGTATATAGATAGGCAAGAAAACAATTTGCCTTTACAAACAAAACACACAGCGGAAATAAAAGAACTCTAATAACAAGCTTGCCTCCTGCACATCCTCGGAAGCTTTGTTCATCTAAAAGAACAACTGGAAACCTTAACTCTCAACCTACTCAAAATCAATTGAGTACTCGAGAGTTTAAGGGGAAACAAAAACTTCGAGTCAGACATAAAGCCTGGTATGAATAATAATTTACCATCTCAAACCATTTAGATATCTAGTGAGACCACGTCTCTTAGCTGAACGGGTTTTTCCCTCACTATTATCCTAAAACATTTATAAAACCATATACTGTGCGCCTGCATCCACAATGGTTAAAACAGAGTATGTCAAAAAAATTATGATGATATGCAAAACAAGTAAATCAAATCTGGATTACCCATCCCCATTCATTCTGACTGTCTATCTCAATTATAGTTTCTAGGATTACTATTAACCTGTTAAATGTTTATGGACTATCTATCCAATATCATAGTTTTCATGGGATCACTAAGAACCTATTGGTAACTCCAATATTTTATCTCTTATCATAGTTTTCATGGGCTAACTAGGAACCTATTGACTGACTGTCAATATATTAATCCAGATATAGTTTTCATGGGCTAACTACAAACCTACTGACCCCTGTCAGTATCAAATCATAGTTTTTATGGCCTGACTATGAACCTATTGGCCCTTGCCAATATCATACAGTTTTCATGGGCTTACTGTAAACCTATTGGCCCCTGTCAATATCTTTAATTAAGATTTTAACATCTATTAAGTTATATTCACTACTGGGTCAACCTAACTGGTTATTCTGCCTTTTTCCTAAAATACAGTTATGGGTTAATAATAATGTGAATAATATTTAAAAAATCTTTATTTATGCCATGGTTTTTCCTTTAAAAATGAGAATGGGTTATTTGTTTTGAAACTTTAAAACATCACTTTCGAAACCACTGGATGACCTCCTTCGAAAATATAGCAAACCTCTTTTGAAAACTCTAGGTATATAGCTTTCGAAACCAATGATACCTCTCGATGGCATCAAAAAAACTTTCTTTAAAACATAACTTCGAAACAAATAAAGTACCCTTTCGAAAGCATTGGATTTACTCTTTAGAAACATTATTTGGATCAAAATGATTATATACGAAAGTATCTCTTTCGAAACCAACTAAAATTAATTTGTGGAAAAGTTGATGGTGTCGGAACCATCTAGTCAAAAGCAAAGACCTTTAAAAATTAAAACTTCGAAGGTCAGAGTCGAAACCCCCTTTCGACTCCATTACCTTTGAAACCCTCAACCCCTTTCGAAAGCAATTATGAAGCAGCTTAACCTAGGTAAAAACAAAGATAACCTTTCAAAGGCATTGATGACTTCAATACTTCGGAAGTAAAATAGCGGCTAGGTTTCGACTAAGTCGGAACCAACCCTTTCGAAAGCTCTTATTTAAAGAAAAAAGACACCCCTTCGAAAGCTAATACTTTAACATAATATGACGACCTTCTTCGAAAGCTATTTATAAAACCCTTTCGAAAGCATATGTTTCGACTATGTCGAAGGCTTTAAGTAAAACAAGACAAGACTTTAACTTTTGAAACCAAAGCAGGGTTTCTACTTCGACCCTAACGGAAGCTTACCTTTCAACACCAAGGCTTCCGCCTTCCTTTCAATCCACTGCGTACTACTAGGTGATACCTTGTGTATTGATTTTGATTATATGGGTTTCGACTAAGTAGGTTTCGAGTAGGATGGGGAGGAATCATTGGAGTCGAAAGGGGCTACTAATTGAGGCGGAACACCTCTTTCTGAATTAAAGGCTGAAATGTTGCTTCTTTTAGTAATTGCTTTATAACAACTTGCCTATTTCTAAACCATTGATTGGCTACCATAAAACTTTTCAGATACTTTACAATTAAAATTGCCGCATTTATACCAGATCTAAACCATAAAAATGTAACGTTTAAGCCTTTCCATATAACAAAAGTAATATTTGCAGAAAAGTCCCTTTTTTAAAATAATTTATTTTCCCTAGTAAATTAATCGGGGGAAAAGTCACAGGAAATCAATTTCTTCATGTAATCAAACATAATAAAATTTCAGACCCAATTTCTACTTGAAATTCTTGAAATAAATTTTTAAACTCAATTATAACATGTTTTTCATTAAAAATTCATAATAATATTTCCATAACTTGGAAAATTCTAAAAATTAAAACCCATCTCCAAAATCATGTTTTACTTAATATAAAAATTTTCCATGGCATTTTAAAATCAATAAACCATGGTTTTGACCCTAAAACCGTACTAATTTTGCATATAAATAAATTGTTTAAATCAAACAACCCATAACTGTAGCATATCATCATCCCAAAATATCATAGAAACAAAATAAATACTTAAATCCAAAATCATGGGATTATAGAAACCAAAAGGAGATGGAATGAACTATTATTCACCTTAAACTTGATAGGGAATTTGAAATTTGTTCTTGATTAATGCTTCCTAGCTTTGATCCTTAGCTTTAGATTGAAATTTCTTCCTTTTTCCTCCTTGTTAACGGCCGACTCTATTTAGTTTTGATTTGCATTTGTGAAAAATGAAAAATGGAACGTGAATAGGCAGGCGTAAGATGTGTATAGCTGTGTATAATAGAATGGCTAATTACCAGTGTAAATTGATTATCTTATAAACCAATTTAAAGCCCATTAAATTTTTATTATTAAGCACGGCATATTATATAATTTATTCAAATCTCAATCCCCTTATCATCATTCTATTAAATTTATCTAATTAAATTTCCTAAATAATGTTATCAAAAATTAGGGATGTTATAACTGGGGAATTTATCAGTGTTGATTTTCGAGAGTTGAAGAAACGGGTCCTCACAACGTGGTATCAGAGCTTAGGTTGAGCGAATACCTGAGCCTGATAGGGGTAAACGACTCACCAGAGATAGGGTTAGTGATACCTTAGAATGAGTAACTCATTAGAGATAGGGTTAGTAATACCCTAGAATGAGTTTGAGAGTGTGTGTATACATATATAAGTGCGTATTTGTTAATAAAATATACAAATAAATTTGGTTTTATATGAAATCATTTTACCTAAATATATATATATATATATGTATGTATGTATGTATGTATTTGAAAAGGAAAGAATATTTTGGTAAAATTTTCAAAGAGTTTTCGAAATAATAAATATTTTGTACAGATAATCTTAAAAGCCATCTTTAGTAATAAATCTCGAAACAATTTCTGAGTATTGACCAACATCTCTAACTAAGAATACGCTAGCAATTACCTACTACTTGTGTATAAAAAAATAATTGTTTGTCTTGTAGAAACCGTATGAGGGAAGTTACGGGAAAGGGGAGTCTTCTTGAGCGAATTGGGGCGAGAAGGATAGCCTCATTATCCTCTCTAGCGACGAAGAGGAGCAGCCAGAATATCTGCCTAGCAATGGTGGGTTTCGGATCGAGGAAGAATATGCCTCATACACTCGTAGGGGTGAAGATGGATATCCTATGGCTGAAATGCTTGTACCGCCTCCAACTCCATTAGTAATTATGATTTCTAGCAACAATGAACCCAGGAAGGCATCAAAGGGGAATTGGGTAGCAGATCTCGCTAGCTCCATTTTGGAACCAATAGAAGAGATTAAGCTAATGTAAGAAGAATCAGAACCCATGGAAGAGGAAATAGAGCCCATGGAGGAAGAATTAGAGCCTATGGAAGACCCTGATGCTATCATATCAAGGGAATCTAGCAATGTAGCATGGGATATGGATGGGGAGCATGTCGTATGGCAAGAGGGATCATCCAGTTCATACATAAACTGGAACGAGATAGAAAGCAACAACGAAGAAGCAACAGAAGAAGAAGAAGAGGGGGTCGAAGAATTTGAGAACCCTTGGGAGGAAAACGTGAAAGGCTTGGAGGAGTTAGAAGAAGGAGGAGTCATTCCTGGAATACCAGTCGGAATGGGACATGTCCCATGGAACCAGCCATGGCTACCATAGGGAATGGAAGAGGTACGGGAGGAAGACGGCAATCAGGCCATCGACGAACTGGATAGTGATAAAGAAGGAGAAGGTGAAGCATTGATTGACCTAGGATGTTGGAGTCCACCATTATCTTTGGACTCGAAAGAATAGGAGTAACGTTTGTGGAATTAAGGATAGTTCTAGTATGAATAAGTATGGATGGATGTTTATTTTTGATTTTGGTGTTTTGAATTGTATTAGAGTAAGGAAGGGAGGGGAATTTTTCTTTTTTGACTGAAGCTTCGAAATTTTTAAATGATGTAAGCATGTGAGAATTTATAATATGATGTTGTCCTAACTTCTCATTAGTATCGATCTTTAAATTAAATATTTAAAGTTATTAATGAATGGTTTTGGGTTTATAGTAAACGACGTTTTAACAACATTTGTTTTTAATCCCGTGAATGACACTTTGGAAGAAATTTTAAAGGTATATTTAAATCTTTAATAAGGGATTTTAAAGATAACAAAAAATATTGGAATCTTTTATATAAAGATAGAAATGTTATAAGTTCAAATTTATAAAAGAAAAGGAGTTTATTATAACAATATTTTGGTAATAATTGTTTTAATCTCTTTGATTATATTTTAAATTAAGTAAAACTTGTTAAGTAAATTATGAATATACTTAAAACAATTGAGTAAGTATATGAATACTTTTATATATTGAAATTGTAAAAGTAAAAAAACAAATATATATAAAGGAAGTTTTAATTAATAAAGGAGTGTTAATTGATAAAGAAAGATTTAACTAATAAAGGAAGTTTTCACATTTAATATTGGTTAAAAGAAGTTTATGGTGATTTATCAATTTAATGAATTATTTTGAAAATAAGTTTTAGAAACCATTAAGATATGTTCAAAAATATGTTATAATAAAAAAAAGATTTATATTTTGAAAAGAAATGTGTTTTTAAGTAGAAATATTTAGGAATAAAAATGTTTACGTATAAAGAAGTATGTTTATATAAGTTTGCATGAAAGATGAAAGTTTTATGATGTATTTTCATAAGACTTTTTGGAAAATTTAATTAATTCATATGAAGTGTATGGATTATTTCATCGCACGATTTAATATAAGATTCGAGTATAGAACTTTGATGTGTTTAACACTTATCCGAAAGAGGATTTATCACTCGATTCTTGATGACGAACATTGATGAGGGTTTATGGTTAGATGCTTGAGCTTTCTATCAAAGTTGAGAGCTATGCAAGGAAAACAAAAGTTCTAATCAGGAAGGCTGGTCAGAGTCCACACTAAAGGATCGGGGGATCAATACTAGTTTGGAAGTAAGTTGTGGATTCGAATAGAAGATCGAATCGAAAATTACGTACAAGTGATCTATATATATCGTACGAGTATAAATTTAAACATAAATATTTTCGGCAAACCTTTGAGGTTTTTTTGGATAATTTGGATGATGAAATTCTTTTAAATGGGGAGTCTGTAACGACCCGCCAATTTATCACTTTAATAGACTGTATTTATTTTTAAATTTATGCAAATAAAAGGAAGATAATACAGATAATATGTTTTAAGTGATAATAAGTAATAGTAATCTTATTTTGAATAAGTATTTTCCTTAAAATTTATATCGATAAAATGACATTTTATTTAAATAAAGATTTATGAATTTAAATTAAGATTTAATGATTTACTAATTATTTTAATTATCCAGATAATTATTTTAAATGATGATAATTCATTTTTAATAGTTATAAAGTGATAATGAATCATTTATAATAATTTTATAAAGATATATATTTGATTTGAAAATATAAGGAAAAATCGATAATGCTTTATTGGTATAATGGCAATTTTGTAAATAATTTCTAGTATTAATTTATATGGTGTTATAATTCAAATGTGATCATTTTAATTAGTTTAAACTGATAAGAAATTTATATTTGAATTTTGTTTACAAATATATGTACGTTAATAAATATATGAAAATACGACCGATAATCAGTTCTCCGGATTTCAACGATTTAACAAACAAAAGATTGTTCGAAGACGTTCGAAGTGTTATGCACCTACATGTACATACATATTATGAAAGATGCATATGATAACATTCACATACATACATAAATACATACATACATACATGTGTGTGTGTGTGTGTTACAAAAATGATTTAATAATTCCTAAGCTTAACCTTTAAGTAACCATAAAGAAAACATCACTTCAGTGTACCACACCATCACCTAACATCAACCATCACGTGTCTTTGAGGGGAGTCGTGCGTTAGGGGCTAGGGGAGGGGTGTGGGCTAGGGATATTTAGGTAATTATGCAATTGAATATTTTATTCTAAGGTTTTTCCTATAAATACCACCCCTTTTCTCACAAATTCCTAATACCATTCCACTTCTTCCTCTTCTTTTCAAGCTTTCTAAGAGTCTCTTTAATGGCTTCTTATTCATAGAAAAATATTTTATAAATGATAGAAAAAAAATATAACAGATAAAAAGAGAAAAAGGTATATACTAGTTTATAGTATCAATCCACTTCAAAACTAGTCCGAAACATATCCTCTTCACTTCCAAAACCGATGGCCACAACCCACCATTCCCTTGGCCGTGAGCATCATCACCATCAAGGCTAGGGTGAGATCTCTCTCTTAGGTCGTAGGCTTCATTTTGTTTGCTTTGGTTTGATCGTAGCGGAGCTATAGCCGATTTTCTATTAGCTCGAAGGGAAATGAAGGTGAGAACTCCTAAACTATTATATTATATGTTGAATGATGATATGATGTTTGCAAATAGATGTTTAATATGATTTGATCATCAAGTGTGGATTGTTTCATATGAACGTTGAAAATATATGCAGTCACGGAAATACACGTCGATAAGCGCAAAGGAAATCACTTTCCTTGAATTAATGAAATGGTGTGTATGGAATGTTAAACCTCTTTAAAAAGGTTTAAAAATGATTTTGAAATGTTTTATAAACATTTAAAAGTGTTTTGGTGAAGTTTGAATGAGATTGGAAAATTTAGTCAAAAATAGGCGCGTTGCGTAACAGTAGTTCACGATTTCGCGCCATAAAAGTCAAAAAACTGTAAAAGTTGGAATATAGCTTGTAATTCTTCGACAAAAGAATTTTTTGAACTATTATGTCGATAGTTTTCTAATGAAGAATGAAAATCGAGATTCTGATAGGTAGATTTTTGAAGATGGGTAAAACAAGCTTTTTGGAAAAATCGCGGTTTTGCAGTTCGGAATCCAAAACTGGATTTCTTTGAAAATGATGTTTTAAAATTGTTTAGAAATATGAAATATATTCTAAAAATGTTTTAAAATGTTTTAAAAGTGATTTGAGTTATAAAAATGAATTTCCAAATGATAAAAAGTCATTTTGACCAATATAGCTTAAAAAGCATTTTTCGCAGCACTTTTCAATAACTTTTGAAATATAGCTTTAAACTTAATGATTCTTTCCCAAATCTATTATATATGTTTTCAAATGGATAACTAAGTGTGTTAATAATGATTTGGAGGTGTTTATAACTTATTTAAAAGAGTAAAATAGATGATTTAAAGAAAAGCTATTACAAGTGGTTTAATCTTAGCTCTATTAGCCGACGAGTAGACTAGATTTTTTTTATTCATGAGATCCGGATGTGAGGTGCTTAAACAAAGGAGATTTTTAGGAGCAACCAGTTCCCTGGCTCACCTAGCCTCTTCCCTGGGCGAGGGATACATAAGGTAGAAATGTTGGAAATGAGTTAAGTATAAAAGATTTAAATTTTCAACTTTGATTTTATAGAGAGGTCTTCTTATACTCGGTGTTAAAGCCTGAAGAGGGAACTCATACTATTTGTGGAATTTAAAAGGTGATTTCATCATTATTCCGCCCATAGTATTTGTTGAATATGGGAATTGATATTGAGTAGAATTAGATGATTTCTATATATTCCGCTTACTTAATATTTACTAGTTTTGGATTGACATCCTAGATATGGTTTTAACTCAAACAAAATTATGAATTTTTGAATTAAGAAATCTTCGTTAAGAAAAATGAAATGATTTTGGAAATATTTTCCTAAGTGAAAAATGAAATGAATTAGAATTATTCCAAGTTTAAAAAGGGTTTTAAGTGATTTTATAAGAGAGGTTTAATAATTCCGTATATACCGGAGAGAATATTTTAGAAATGTATATCTCTAAAAGGGATTTTGATAAAAAGAACTTAATCAACTAAAGAATGATTCCCTATTTAGAGAACCTCTTTTTATCGATGATTGGATCGAATGGACCGGGGTCAGATTTGGGGTAATTCCAATCCGCAAACCACTTTGAAGAAATGTATGCGTTCGAAAATTGAAGACCTGATAAAGAAAATGAATGATGAAGACCGAAGATTTTCGGGGTGAAAGGACTGCTTGTTGATAATTTTGGTTAGCTTCCAATTACTAATGTAGTAGTGGTCCCTTGATTTCTGAATCTCTTTGGGTTGCAAGGACTTCTCGCTACTAATCCTAGGGCGAATCCTCGACAGGAGATGGTAGGAGAGTGCCTTCGACTTCGTTCAGTCCCAGAACGAACTTGTATAGTCGAATGTTTTACGCTGCATCTCTAGTTACATAAGTGATCTCTACGAACGTATTATCTGCATGGTGGCGGAGAAGGCAACTTCTCTTAGCTTAACACCCTTTCCTGAGACGTACGAGCTCAAAAGTTATATGTTTGTAGAAATCAATTGTGTGACCATGGAATGGTAGTCTTGTGTTGGTAGGTCGGTAACGACCGGGGTGATGACATATTCGGTACTATCTAGGAAGAGGTAGGCCGGTCTTGTGTTCGTAGAGGACCATCAGTTGGGCCTCGGTACATTCCTCCAGAGATGTACTGTAGAAAGGTAGTCCCTTCGCCTGGTCATTTGTATGGGAATCCATTCTCCAATAAGAGCCTGCCATTTTGTTTGTAAAACCTAGTATGCTGAATTTGAATAATGGTAACAATTTCGGCTAAGATTAATAAGTTTACTTGCAAATGTGTTTAAAGATATGTCATTAAAAATAATATCAAGTGATTTTACGTAATAATGATTTGAATATCATAAGGTAAAAATCCGTTTCGTGTTTATGTGCGGCGTTGTCTTATGCGATACCTTTTTGGTTTTCAAAACGCGTATTTTGAGTTCTCACACCAATCACATGGCTGGCCCAGAGTTTATTTTTCTCTTTCCTTAAACTCTGGGTATCCTAATTTTCTCGGACAGCTTAGTAGTCAAGTTAAGTTTAGAAGAATTCTAGATGGAGCTCGATGTATGGAGTCGGAAGATTTTTCTGAAGACTTTGGTCTATTTCCACCACACTTTTGTACTATAGTATTTTGCATTAGAAGGACGGGGATTTATAACTGTCCAACTCTGATAAATGTATTTTAATTTCCACTGTAAAGTTTTTATTGAAATAACATATATGAGTTTATGTTCTGTCTTTATTTTTCTTTCTTACCCTTGAGAATCTGCTTCTTCGGCACTTGTATTTATGGCACGTGAATACCGAGGATGTATTAGTGTCGATTTTTGAGAGTCGAAGAAACGGATCTTCACGGTCACTATCTCGAATTTCGACAAAACTAGTTTCATCGGATCCGTCACTACACCAAAAAAGACTTTTGGTAGCGTTGAAAAAACGCTACCATAACTTATGGTAGCGTTTTAGAGAACGCTGCTATACGACATGCAACTAAAAGTCTAAAACTTTTTGTTGCGTTGTAGTAAACGCTACCAAAAGTCACTTTTAAATGCAACTATAGGTATTTTCTGTAGGATTTAAAAAACGCTACCAAAAGTCACTTTTAAATGCAGCTATAGGTTTTTTCTGTAGGGTTAAAAAAACGCTACCATAAGTCTTCATTTTTTGGTTGCATTTTTTGGTTTATACCATTTCCAGCAATCGCTTATATACTATTCATATTAAAACGAACGATCAATCGCATAATTTTCATATATTCAAACAAACAATTAAATCACATAATTAGCATATACAAACAATCAATCATATGATCATCATATTCAAATAATTGCAAAAACATGCTAATCTCACAATCAAATATAATATCCATAATCAATTTGATAGTAGTTTTTCAACAAAATAAGTCACATACTACAAGCATTCACAGACAAGTTTCCACAAATGGTACCAACAAAATACGACAACATATATAACAATTAAATTCACGTTCGTTGCTTGATTACCAATAGTTCTTTGTTGTCGACAGTCTTCGCTTCGAAATAGCTAATTACCTGCAAACGAGTTTAACAATCAACAACATATATAACAATTAAATTCATGTTCGTTGCTTGATTACCAATAGAGTAATACCTTGCTTTATGGGTTTCTTTCTACATCAATTTTTCTCCCTTGGTGACTTCTTTTAGGAAATTTGGCCCATACTCCACAATGATATACATCAGTATATGCAGCTACTGTCAGATTCAACAAAGCAGTACCAAAATCGTAGTGCGGAATGTACACAAAGTACTCACATATCTCTATTTCTTATTCTGATATCTATGTACATTCATTTCCCAAAAGAAATGATGTGTTCCTTTTGATTGGATGATCTGCCAGTGAAGCTGCTCCATTAACTACATGTCAATGATACCGTATATAATTAGAAAAAAGAAAAGGAAAATTAAAAAGTTACGTCCCTGATTATCACAAGCACTAAGTTCTTGAATCTCAAAACTGACAAATTTCAACGTATATGATTCTTGCAGCAAAAAGGCTATTTGTAATATTAAACATTGTATTTTCCCATGAATCATTTAAATCTCCGACAACGCAATTATTATCTTTGAAAAGCTCGGTTAAAAGCAAGATTACACTACAAAGTGTTTCTATGTTATATTAAAGTCCTCTAAAAGACATGTGAATAACACTGAGGATGGTATAATTGTCAATCCCACAAGCATGGTAATTTTGAAGCAGTAAATTACCATCAGTCTCTGTCAAATTCAAGTTTTCAAACTCTGGTATTTCAAGAGATAATTAGCAAGCATAGAATTATAGATACGTACGCATAACTTATACATATGACTGAGAATATCATTACAGCTAAGAAATTAAAGCTGAAGTTTTAAAACAAATCATAGAAATAGCACCAGGACTAGTGGTTTTAAATTTTAATGCTATATTCATTAAAATTTGAGAGACAAAAGAATGGGGTAGTATATTCTATTTCTATGCAAAATGTACTGAAAGCAAACTCAATGCAAACTTAAGACAACCGGATCAAATGTTCAATGTTATTATAAAATCATGATATCTTGAAAAAGTGAACTCAATGCAAGTGTAATTTATCATTAAAGATATTGTATTAATTTTCTTTTAACCCCTTTCAAAAGGTAAAGAAGAAGCACATTACAGGCTGCTGCAGTAGTGGATTGTTTTACTTTAAAGGCACCCTTTACTGGATTCTATGGCTCTATTCACTTGAGCAATGTAGAGTTTGCTATTAAAGTGGAGAAATAATAAGAAAATACAATCACAGTACCTTCAGATCTGTAATTCAAAGTAATTCTAGCCAACTCCAAGTACTGTACATATATAGATTGGTACAAGATTATCTTTCCAGTATTATGGAACAAAGGTAAAGTAGTACTAAACCCTCTTGTGTCAAAGTGTTAGATTAGTTAAAATATGAAAATAGACTATATTTGTGCTTGTACACATGCATTAAGATTGACTACATACAAAATTGAATATGAGAGAAACAAAAATCCAACGAGTTCACCACACCCCCCGAAACACACACCAAGTGTCTATATGGACATAGCTCTTGATTTAAACGACCAAAGTGTATCATCATTTTTCTAAATAATAATTTTTGGGAAAAAAAACTAAAAACTACTTTTCCAACTCAATCTTAAGAAGAAAAAACATGAAAACAGCTTAAAAACTCTCACCGTGCTCCCCAACAGCTCCAGAATCATTCATATTCCTCTCTTCTTTGTTAGCAACAACAAAATTAGTAACACAATTAGCTAGCAGAGTAAGCAAATAACCACTACTAGCCAACAAACAAGAAGACAATGATGAGAAAGGTACATATCTACTAGGCAAATAAGTTGCATTCTTCTTTTCTTTATAGCTTTTAGGGATACCCAAAAATATTATAATATGAGAATACATCACACTTTCTCGTTTTCCTGGAGATAAAAGAAACAGTGCGGGATGATAAAGAATATATCCTACATGTCAAAGGCTAGCCATTTGGTTATCACACTATTTCTATTGACGTAGGATTGACATATAATGTTCCCAAAATTCGACTTTTTCCACGAGAAGCGTATACTTGTAACACGTAGAGTATGCTGTTTTCATAAACTTGAAAAGTGTGGCCTTCTGGTTATTCGTATTGGTTGTTTCTCATAAATTTTCTCATATGCCTTGTGTGTACATAAGGGAAAGATAAGGATAAATTTTCCCTTATGATTAAAAGATTAATACAATCTGAATAAAAAGAAATTTAGAACAACTTATCACCTAGATAAACCATAGATGGATTGAAAATTCATGCTGCGTCAGTTTCAAGCAATGATGTCCAGGTTACATAGCCTGAAATCGAATACATGGTGCAGGTACAAACGTACAATGTACTAGGTTTTATGGTGTGTGTGGCATGTTAAGTTTCGGCACTCCAACGTGTTTTCCCTATACGCGCGCTTTATTACGTATGATAAGAGACCACCTAATGAAACTTTCAATCCTTCGACGTTTCGATCAAACATCCACGCCGCCTCCCAACACACATATAACCATTACTCGTTAGCGACTTATACATTACCCGTTAACGACTTATGCAATAACCATTAGTATAACATGCGCCAATTGCATTTAACTTTGAACTTCCCAACCCACATATTTTTTCAATCATGCATGAGTGGTATCATTATCTAATTAAACCATCGAATATTGGATTATTATTTAATTAGCTGTAGACCCGTTTGAATTATACATCTGCACATAACAATTTACATACAAATTTCAATTTCAAACCCAAAATTATTGAATAAATCAACCCATAACCATTAGATATAATTATCTCCATATCAATTCATAATGCCTATAAATTTTCATTTAATTAATTAGGGAATTATGTAGGCACTGACCAATGATTGCGAGTAGAGTGAAGTAGAATTATGTATCCTCTTAGGTTCTTTTACATGAAAATAAATGGTTGAAAAGATAGACTCTACCAATTAATAACACGATCAGACAGTAAAAACATATTTTTTTTTCTTTTCTTTTAAAAAAAGGTATGGCAACGGGTTATATAATAATGTGGTTAATATGGAATTGTAAATGAAAATTAGCAATTAGAACATGAGAAAGAGCTCCGGAGGACTAAGATGCTTCAGATTTGTTGTTTTCAAAGTCAAATTATTCTACTAAAGTTTTAGGAGAATCTCAAAAATAAAAATTAAGCATCAGAAAATGTGGGGGTTCAAATCAGACATCAGCTATGCATCAGGGTTTTCTTAATCTAATGTTAAGAAGCTCTTACAGTTAATTCCACTAGTCAATCAATGGAAATCTAAATAAGATAAGTATCGCATGACTTTAAATTTAATGGTAATATCGAGAATGCATGAAAATATCACATTACAGTTGTAACATCTTTTAGGGGCCCCGATATCTAATTATTCAAAACAAGAGAACCTATTACATATTTTTGAAAACATTATAAATATTTCTCAAGTATTTCAATCACAATATTATTTTAGGTGCTTGGGTGAAATACATGAAGGAACTTCAAAAGTGCTTACCCTGGCCTTGTTGAAAGATGGAAACCTAGAGAAAGCTTTAGTAAGAACATCATCACTAACTTCATTGCCAAGATCTCCACAAAACAATCTGTAATCATCTGCAGAAAGGAAAACTTTAATACAAACATGATGAAGATGGAAAATTATTTTATAAGTAGTACACAAAATGATAACAGAACAGAGATTAAAGGAGATACAAATGTTCAATGGTGTAAACCAGCATTCGGCACATCCTAACTCATTTAAGTCCCAAAACACACTAGCATCAAACACATATAGTTAGTGATAGCTGGGTTTGTACTCTGGATATATGCCCAAAGAGTATTTAGCATGCAACACAATAACACTAGTATCCGCTAGCAGTAACTCGATCGATCTTTCCAGCAATGACTTGATGATGACCGAAGCTCCGTCGTCGGAAGGGCTTCCGATTGATCTGAGAGGCGGCTGCTCTGACGAGCATACGGTAGCGTATATTTAATATAGTGGCAGTCTATATTTAATATTTTAATCCATTTAAAACTTCAAATTGCTCCGCACCTCCACCCGGGGGGTTGGCACCCCCTCGTAGTGGCAATCAAATATTAGATAGTTTACCTATAATAAATTATTAAATGTAAAAACTAACTAGTGTAGTAGTAATTATAAATTATTTATTAATAATCATTAATTATAATAAAGGAGAAGCACTATGAACAACTGCAACCCTGTTTCTGCAGTCACCCCATCAAACATTCATGAACCCATTAACACTCGTACCACCTCCATGCAAATACATAAAAACCTACAAAATGTTCCTACACAAATGCCCGTCCTCAATGAATTCACCTTAATTGCAGCTCCTCATAACAACATGCATGTTTTTCTTGCACAAGATACAACTTCAAACTGCTTTGCGCTTCTTGATGAATACGAAACTTTCTGCCACCATTCAAAACAATCCTACTCAACTTAAATCAAACTTATTCACCGATCTGAAACTAACCTTAAAAAAGAAAACTAACAAGGAAAAAAAATCCAAATACACAAATGATTAAGAGGACATGATACTCAATGAAGACACTGACAACAATGCAGCTACACATTAATAGAAACAGCAATGAAAATAAGCCAATAAGAAGAAATCAACTCGACTAGCACTCCCAAAATATTGACTAGGAAAAATGCCTTTCTCTTACATTAATTAAACCATCATGTCAATCAATAATATAGGAGCATGGAATATTAGGGGTGCAAATATCATTTGAAAGATCTTAACAAATAACAAGCTGAAAACAATACGAATATAAGTAGTAAAATGTTTTAAGGATATATTCACGTAGTCACTCAGTTGTATGTAGTACTGCGCCTACCAGAGCATGAATTACAGCTTTTATTGGAAAATAGATCCTTCTATTTACTCGGAGTTGAAAGAAATGTTTTACCTATTGAATATTGAACTGTTTATTAATTAATCCATTGTGAGTGAAGAGGAAAAATTCTTTCAAAAGACAGTGATATATTTTTCTTGAGATATAGGGATAATGCGTTAAAACCACAAACAATGATCAATTCTCAAAAATAACAAAAAAATAGTCACTCCTAATTCGCTAAAAACTGCATTTATAATCAATCAAGCTATTTATACAATGTGGTAATAGAAAAAACCATTTATCTGCATATACTCGACATGCCAAGGCATGGTGCCTAAAAAATTAGTGCAGTTCTAGCCCATAATCATTAACATTATCGAATAAATTTATTGTTAATATTTTTATGAGAAATATGTTAAATGATTTCAATGGCTTTCTTTTCTAAGTTAAAAAAAGAATAAAGAAAAAGAATGAGCCTAAATAATAGATATGGTGTCATTGTGATGAAATATAAGCTAAATAAAGGTTTTTTTTGAATAATAGCAATAATTTGAAGATTTATTATGATGCATGGAGCTTGACACTTGATGCAAATGTAAAAGCTTCTAAATTTATTGAACTTTTATTAGAAGTCATGTTTATTCATTGGAGTCATTTCAAGCCTGTTTTAACGCTAAAATGAGCTTGTAATTATATTTTCAGAGAATACTCTAGATCTCATAAGTCATAATAATGATAAGAAGT
Source organism: Allium fistulosum (assembly GCA_030737815.1). Lineage (NCBI taxonomy): Eukaryota > Viridiplantae > Streptophyta > Magnoliopsida > Asparagales > Amaryllidaceae > Allium > Allium fistulosum. The sequence goes on along the minus strand of CM060904.1, from coordinate 405,784,731 downwards.
GTAAGTTTGCTTCACTTCAATAAAGAATACAACAATTAACTTAATCTATAAAAAAGCATCATGATATTTAAAAAATTGAACAATCAAGAATTACTAACATAGTGAACATCATATGACTACCGAAGAATAACAGCTACGCCTAAATCACTAATATTAACTTCGCCTTGGTTGCCACTAATCAAAATATTGTCATATTTGAGGTCTTTGTGTATTAGGGTGGGTCGTGGCTATGAAGACAAGAAAGACCATCCAAAATTTGGCTATACCAATTTTTCACTGCTCTAATATTAACCTTTCTGTTCTTCTGTATAAATCTAAGAGGGAAAAAATAAAATAATGAAATGGGTTAATCAAAAACATTTATTTTCCAAAACCCCAAAACTAAAATTGAAAATTCATATAAACTTACTGTCCATGAGGTCTAGAAGTAAACATCTCAGTGACAAAATTGATGTTCCTCTTTGAAATATCCACCCATGGCAAATAAACTTTCATAATATTTTTGTGATTCAAAGTTTTCAACAGATCGATCTCTCAATGTAATCTTTGTAATTCATCTGGGCATTGAAGAAAATCATTAAGCTTCACTTGATTCCAAGCAACTTCAATTCCTTCATACTCATCGAAAGCTCTATAGCTAAAAATTCATGAAAACATCAGTAAAAAAGCCATTAATTAGAAATTAATATTCTCATCCATGTACAAAAATATCGAAATGAAGATCAATCCTAACCAATCTTTGAATAAGTAATTGAACTTAATTTAAATTCAAACCTTATAGCAGGAAAAGTTGGATCGAACCTTATAACAAGTAAAAATAAATCAAGAAGCATCAAATCGAGATTATGAATTCAAATCTCATTCAAATTTGAACGAATTTGATAAATCAAGGAATCTATTAAAAGCTCACTAGCGTGGCGTGGAAGGCTGAGAAATGGAGCGATGTTGTGGAGGCATTCGGTTAGCAAGATACTCAAGCGGTGATGGATGAGGTTCTAAGTTAAAGACAAAGAAGGTTGCTTTTTATGAATCAAAGAAATTTTTTGGTTTCAGACTCAAGAGAATTTTATTTTACGGTTTTGGGTAGGGAATCGAAATAATTAAGAAAGGAAAGCGGGAAGGAAAAAGATTCACCATTTCTAGGGCGGGATTAGATTAGTAGCGTTGATTTCTTTTACTTTTTTAATCTTTTAAGTCAATGGTTGCAATTAGATATTAAACGCTGCTATTTTTTGCTACTAATAACTGATTTTCTTGTAGTGCGTAATAGTGAACTATTGAAAGATTTCAAATTTCGTAGCGATCAGATTTATCGTTTGGTCGTGCGAGTAGAAAACGCGTTGAAATTATTTAAATAAATAAATCAATTTTTAGTGGTATCTACTGAATATGTTCCATTGAGTCCGAAATAGGGCTATAACCTATAGAACGCCTGTCGGAATGCTTCATTTGGAGTTCGAAAATTTGTCATGTGAATAGTGTTTTGTAATTTCCTATTTAAGGTCCTCATTTTCAGAAACCATATCTTCATCTACAGACTGCCACTCTTTTTTTATTCTTTAATGGCCGAAATTGCCTCTTCTTCTCCTCTCGATTTCTCCTCATCCGTAAAGTATTAAGTCTCGACTTCAACTAGGAAAATGAAGAGCTCGATCCTCTCTACGTTATGTATGGTTGGATCGAGGCGGGATGACTTGAAATCCCCAGAGTTTGGGTTTGTAGTTCGCGTGGTTTTATTGGTTTTGGTGGCCAATGGCAAGGCTTGGCCAGTCGCGGTTGCTGGTGGTAGTGGCTCACGAGAAGGCGGTCGCGGTGGCGTGTCTTGATGGAGGTCCAGAAGTCGACAAGGAGGTGCAGTTGGGGATGAAAACGCGGCATATGGGTTCGTCATCTAGATCTCACTTGCAAGAAGGAAGGTATTAACACTAATTATATATGTTAATTATATTCTAATTATCTAATTTATTATGTCGTTATTAATCGCTACGTTAATTATTGAATAACTTTTTCATACGAGGTCGGATTCGAGCGAAACAAGTCGCCTTGGGTTCGTATCGACATCGTCTATGAACGGAGCTAGATTGGAATTTATTTAACTCTGAAATATTTTCAATTTTAAATAAAGGTGAGTGGTTAAATCCATTCACGAAGTATTAAATTCCTACTGTTAGTTAAACCAATTAGCAAAGTGATAAATTTATGTTGATTGCTATCTGAAAATTTAATTGACTAAAAATTTATTTTATTGAATTTAATTGACTGAATTTAGATCGACATTTAAATTTGACCGTTAAATTGATAATTAAATTTGTTAGGTACATTTGACCGTAAAATTGACAATAGGAATTGATAGTAAATCTGATAGTAAAATTTGTGACATTAGATGTGACATTTAAACTGATAGTTAAATTGACATTTAACTTGATATTTAGTTCGATGTTGATAGTTGAAATTTCATATCACTTTTAACACTCGACATTGATAATGATTGACTATTGTAGTATGAATGAATTAGTTGCTTTGGATGTTGGTTGATATTGCGATGGATGATATTTGTGATTGGCTGTTATGCGTTTAGTGATCTCGATATACCCTTATTATCACCCTGTTATTGTCACTACTGATATGATTGATCATCTGTACATTTGATTTTGATATGGACCTGGGACATTCTATTTGACGTGTGATTTATTGGATGCATTGTTGACTGCTTTGGCTGGATGGTGATTGTTGTGATTATATCGTCGTTCGGCGAAATTTGAAGACTTTTGATAAACTGGAATATAGTTTCTTAAAATAACTTGAAATTCATTTATAAAATTTAAATTCTAATTTTAATTATAATATATATTTTTCCTAAAGAGTAATAAAAAGGTTTAGAAATTTTTCTATAACTTTAAAGAATAAAAGTAAGTGTTTGTAAGAAGTCCGATGTTTGAAATCCAACCATTAAATGATTTTGATGCATGATACGTTTGAATGGGATTATCGAATTTTGAAAATCTGTAAAGTTTTGTAAAATCCTCTGAAACTGCAATAAATTATTTGAATAATATTTGATGTGGGAAATCTAAATTTATTTCGATGATTTAAAATAATTTGGAATATTTAAACATTGAAGTTTTGTTTAAATGGTGAAATATATTGAATCGATTTGTAGTTGATTAACTTATTGAAAACTCTGTAGTGAAGATTTGAAATGGTGAAACCTTTATGGAAATTTGAAACAAATGAAGTTATTGCAAATATGTTTCACCTGATTTTGATTTGACTTACATGAGGATTTTTAGTCCTGACTCGAGTGTTTTGTCTTTTCATTACGCTCGGGTCAGACCGAGTTTTTAGTTATCAAAGACAGTTATTCTAGAGGACGAAGACGAAGATTTGGTATACCATATTTTCTAGTTTTTATTCCGCTCTACTATTTCATTCTATCTATTAAAATTGTATAACTCTGATAATATTGTATAACTCTGATTTATGTTGTAAATTGAATTGAGTATATATTGTTAAACAGCTTCATGAACTGTTTATGTGATTATTGTATATTATTGTTCCGCTGTGAGTTTCTATTGTTGTTTTCTTCTTTTCTTTTTATTTCTTTAAAATAAACCCATTGATAATCTATCTTTTAAACATTTTGAGTTGGACATGTGTGATTTATTGTCGACTTGAACTGTTTAAAAAGGTGGGTCGTCACAATTCGTATCAGAGCTTTGGTTTAGCGTATACCTAAACCTGTAGGATAAGCTCATAGAGTGTAAATACGTATATGAGAAAGCATATTTGTTAGTGATATAAAAATATTTTGAAATTAATAAATGAAATGATTTTAACTTGGACTATATCTAGAATATAAAATAATGAATTCCATAAACTGATAAAATCATTCATGACTGTTTGATGATGATTGGATGGTATCTCTTTGCTGGTTGATTGATCGATTGATATGGTTGTTCATATTATCATTTACTGATTAGTTAGTTGTGCTAGGCTGGTTTATGAGCATTTGATTTTTGTTGTTAACTTTTGAATAGTGCATAACCAATTGTAAGTAATCTACCTTTTCATGCATGGGAAGGCTATAAATTGTAATCTTATGGGAATGTTGAAACGAACACCTTATGAATTAAGTTTCACAATTTGACTATAAGGCGTTCGACAATAATGTTGGGTTAAAATTTATTGTTTAGATTAAAGTTATTTATTCTAATCCAAACAAAGAATTACGATTTTTGAAATGAATATTATAAGATAATGACTCATACAAATATGATTTATGCATAAAAAGAAATTCAAACTGGAAATTTGAGAGTTCGAATTCCGGGATTTTCTGAAATTGGTTTCTAAGATTTTGGAAATATATAATAGCATAATTTGAAAGTATTTTTTGAATAGAAATGTTAATAAATGATTTCAAAGGGGATTTTCAAAAGATTTAAAAGAAATAAAAGTCTGGAACTCACTTCTTTCGCTAGAAAATAAATTTTGGTGATGAATGCATCATCAATGGAGTTCATTTTCAAGTTTCAAAGTGGGGGAGCCACTTTAGTAGCATTGCTACTCGATTGTTTAATGAAACTGATTTGATTCAAATCCCTGAAGTATGATTTGATATTCGAAAGAGAAATGTATATATTCATTTCAAACAATTTGAAATAAAACCCGGTGTTCATTTCTTGAGTTTTCTATTGAATAATATTATAAACACATGTATCATATGCATTAGGATTGATTGATTGATTGATTGTGCATCTTTTTGAGATGATTGATTGCTGATTTCCAATTTTAAATTGAAATTTGATTTTTTCGACTATTCTGAATAGTCGAACACTTCCAAATTAAGAATTAATTTTCAAAGCTAAGTATTTTGGAAAGTATATAAAGTTTAGTTTTGAAAATTTTAAAATAAAGACTAATAGAAGTTGAACAAGTTTTAAAATGTTAAATATTTTGATAAGTAAATTGTATAACTTTATTTTGAATTATACAAGTATGAAATTTAGTTTTGAGATGTTTTAAATGAAAAGAGTTTTAAGAAATGTTTTGAACATAGTAAATATTTATAAAAACTTATTATTGGCAAATTGATTTTTTTTAAGCAGTTCTAACTTTGTATAAATATGAAAAATAGTTTTGAAAGGTTTATAATGGAATTTGTTTTAAGAAACATTTTGAACATAGTAAATGTTTTATAGATGTTGAACAGTATTTGATTTGGAAAGAAATTTAATTTTATCTGAATTTGATATAAATATAAAACTGAAGTTGTGAACAACTTGATTTGAAATTTGGAAAATTTTGAATTTGAATGATATGTGATTTGAAAAAAATTATATTTGAAAACCTATATGAATTTGAAATGAACCAGTATTCGAAATTAATTGATTTTGAGGACCTTTGACTCTATAAAAATATTTGATTTGAAAGTTCTCGACCCTTATATGAGAATGATTTGTATAAGTATGAGGTTATCTTCGAAAACTATTGATTTTGAAAGGTACTCAATTTGAAAAGCGATGATCATATATATAATGGAATTTATATAAGAATGATATGATATATTCGAGACTATTGATTTTGGAAAGTACTCTATTTGAAATTGAAATCTTATATATGGAATTTATATAAGTATGATATTTGAAGTTATGATTTGGAAATGGTACTATATATAGTATGATATATTTCGAAGTAAAAGATATGGAGAAGTACCCTCCGTAAAGAAGCATGGTATGATATGCTTCGAACCCTAATGGACTTGGGTGAATCCAGAACTGGATTCGAATCGTTAGAGGTTGTCCGGACTTAAACTCATGAGTTCCTCGATTTTTCCTCTTCAGGGTATATGGTTCTTTATTTTACCCAATGGATATGCTTTCAATCATGGGTTCTGTTGTTTATGGATCTTCTGGGAAGGAAGTGTAACTATTGTGTAAATCATTGAATCAGTAGTGTACCACTGCAGCAGAGGTCGATGGTCCCTTGTTTACGAAATGGCTATGATATTTTTCTAGGATCTGAAAGGTAGATGGATCTTCTGGAAGGTTTTGTATCCATCGCGTAAACAATGGAATCAGCAGTGGGCCACTGCTAACCGATTATCATCATTTGACATTGGATTGTTGAGCGGTACTTTCCATATCTGTTTTAAAGGTTTTCCAAGTATTTTCACTGATGTTGAAATAGATCTACTAAGTACTTAGAGATTTTTGTCTTGCGCCTGATCAACGTGTGGCTAAAATCTATAAGAATGAGGATAAATCTGTCAAGACATCGAGTTATAAAAGGTATTTTGGTATAATACTTATTACATTTTCTAAATCATTTGTTTCGAAATTGTTTGGAAATTTTTTAAAAGGGTCGTTTATATATAATTTAATATTTTATGCTCAACTTAAATGTTTATAAATGTTATTTTAGCAAAATGTTTACATAGTAATTATTATTAGCAATGTTCTACGTTATCTAATTTATATCCTAAATATTGTTTAAAATTAACAATTATTATAATGTTTTTAAATTAATTATTATATTTAGAAATAAATTGCTATGATTGTAATAATGTTTAGAGACTGATTATTAATGTTTATAAATAATGCTTGAAAGGTATTTGGTATTAAAACTAGAAATTTGTAAGCAATGGATTTAAGAATTTAAATAGCTTCTTTCTAAATATAAGTAATGATGTTGACGATTATTTTCAAATAGTTTGCACGTTTTATAAGGATGTCTATTTTGAATTTTTAAATGAAACTACTTTATATAAAGTAAGAAATTTTACATTGAATTTTTATGAAAGTTTTGATATATTTAAGTTAGTGATTTCGCAAATGTATTTCCAAATGAAACCTTTTTAAATGAGATTTATATAAATTTCTTTGAAAAATTTCAATTTAGAGATATTATATAAATGCACTATATATATAAAATTTTCTGTTTTAAAATTTTACGGAACAAATGATTTGGGAAGTTCTATTTATAGTATAATATGTTTGAGAAAAAAACAAACACAAACAATTTGAATATTTATTTTAAAAGAAAGGTATTATTTTATATACTCTTGATTTGAAAATTTAAATGAAATATAGGAGTTCTCCACTATTTAGATTTTATATAAACCAAAGCACATGTTTTCATGATTTGGAAAAAAATTATTTTAAAAATAAGTATTTTATAAATTGATTATGAAGATATGAAATTTAATACTTTGATTTGAAGTAGAAATTTAATGTAAAGTGTAAGTATATTATTTATTTCAATTTAATAATCTTTAAGTTTATACTTATTCTAAATAATGCGTTTAATAATAAAACTATTGGATTTAAGGAACCTTATTTTAAAGTTTGTTTAAATGACTTGATATGAATTTATAATAATATTTCAAGCTTTTGGAAAACCTTTGCATAATACTATAGGGATATTTAAATATATCTTATATTTTACTCAGCAAATAAGTTTAAAATGTTTTAGTTGAATTTTAAGATATATTAAAAATACTTCTTTCCGCTTCAAAGACGAGTATCGAAGCTTAAAATTATATTGTAAATTGACATAGTTATGAAATAATTGGATGTATATTATTTGCTGAATGATTTCCTTTGTTGCAAATCATTGTTATAACTGTTTGGGTTACATATGATTATAATGTTGTGTATTAGTGTTTATGCTTATGGTTTAGATTAAGGGTTCATGTTATATAGTTCTATCAAACTCATACATTCTTTCTATATCTTTCTATAAGCAACTAATATTCAAATTGAGTAGAGGTAGGTACATTGGAAGCCCATTCAAACGTATATGCATTTTGGCTCGCTTTTGCTCGCTTTAATATGAGCGAACTCGCCCATATTAACAATAAAATGGTACATATCTTGGATTACATACCGTACTTTTATGTTTTTCCTACAGGATGCCTCATCAATGAGATGACATGTATATTTGTGATATATATGTGTATTGTAAAAATTTCGATCGAGCCGCGCAAAGGAGACGCTGCATAGTGAAAGCGTGCTAAAGGAGACGCTGCATAGGGAATTAGAAAAATTTTAAGACTTTAAAATTTTATAACTCGTTTTACAAGAAGTCAATATTGGAGTAGCATAGTGAAAGCGTGGTAAAGGTTTGGTAAATAAGATTTTAATGTTTTATAAGTTGGTTATTTTGAGGAAAACATATCAAAGGTTTGATTCTCTACTTAATTCCTTTTCGAGGACGAAAATTTTTAAGTAGGTGAGATTGTAACAACCCATATTTTTAACTATTTTAAAATATTTAATTTTATATGATTATTGAATAAAAATTGTTGAAATTAAAATTTTGTGTTTTATTTACGTAGTTATTTAATATGAACTTGAATGAAATCCTGAAATTACAAATTTCGAAGATTTTAGAAATAGTAAGTATTGGAATGAAATTCAACGTATTTTTGTATGTATGAAATCAATAGCAAATCGTATAATAAATGTTGAACTATTTATATAATTGTATGTAATTGTTTTATAACTATTCCTTTAAATCTAATATTTGAATTTGTTGCAATTCTAATATTGAATTTCGTCGAAATTGAACTGTTAAAGTGCTTTGATTTAAGAAGTGTAGTTTATGTATATTAAGGCAAGAACTGTGGTCGTTGTGAATTAGAACGAACATTTCTTTTTATTAAATGATGTTTGAGATGAATTTGAATGTACATCTTATTTTGATTTTGATTATAATTTTATAAAGAGTATAATAGTTGGTTATAAATAGAATTTGATGTAAAACTTGATATTTAATTCTTTTTTATTTTATAAGCGAAGTAAATGAACATTTTTATAAGTTACGTTAGCTACGTCGTTTATGTTGTTTTTAATAGTATTTTAATATGAATGAAAATGATTTCGAAAGCTTATTTAATTTTTATTTAAATAAAAATGAAGTTAGTGAACTTTTAAAGTTAGATTTAAAACTAATAAACTGATTTTGGAAAACAACTCGTTTTAATTAACGCATCGAAAATATCTTTTCGGGTCACTGTCTTGGATTTCGATGAAACCAGTTTCATCGGATCCATAATAGTGAATTATTGTAATATTTTAATTTTTGTAGCGATCGGATTTACTGTTTGGTCATGCGAGGAGAAAACGCGTTGAAATTATTTGAAGAACTTTATTTAAATAAATCGATTTTTAGCGTTATCTCCTGATACGAAGGATTGGCTCCCAATATATGTTCCATTGATTCCGGAATAGGGGTATAAGCTATAGAATGCCTGTTGAAATGCTTCTTTTGGAGTTCGAAAACTTGTCGCGTGAATAGTGTTTTGTAATTGCCTATTTAAGGTCCTCATTTTCGGAAAACCCTATCTTCATCTCCAAGCCGCCGCTCTTATTTTTTTTCTTTAATGGTTGAAATTACCTCTTCTTCTTCTCTCGATTTCTCCTCATCCATAAAGTATTAGGTCTCGACTTCAACTAGGAAAATGAAGAGCTCGATCTCCTCTACATTATGTATGGTTGGATCGAGGCAAGATGACTTAAAATCACAAGAATTTAGGTTTGTAGTTCGCATGGTTTTATGGGTTTTGGTGGCCGATAGCAACGCTTGGTGGGTCGCGGTTGCTGGCGGTGGTGGCTCGCGAGCAGGCGACTGTGGTGGCGTGTCTTAATGGAGGTCCGGACGTCGGCAAGGAGGTGTGGTCGTAGATGAAAACGCGGCATATGGGTTCGTCGTCTGGATATCGCGTGCGAGAAGGAAGGTATTAACTCTTATTATATATGTTAATTATATTTTAATTATCTAATTAATTATGCCGTTATCAATCGCTACGCTAATTATTGAATATCTTTTTCATAAAAGGTTGGATTCGAGCGAAACAAGTCGTGTTGGGTTCGTATCGACATCGGCTACGACATGGAGCTGGATTGGAATATATTCAACTTTGAAATATTTTCCGTTTCAAATAAAGGTAAGTGGTTAAACCCATTCATGAAGTACTAAATTTCTACTGTTAGTTAAATCATTTAACGAAGTGATAAATTTATGTTGATTGCTATTTGAAAATTTAATTGACTAAAAATTTAATTTTTTGAATTTAATTAACTAAATTTAGATCGACATTTAAATTTGACTGTTAAATTGATAACTAAATTTGTTGGTTAAATTTGACCGTAAAATTGACAATAGGAATTGATAGTAAATCTGATAGTGAAATTTGTGACATTATATGTGACATTTAAACTGATAGTTAAATTGGCATTTAACTTGATATTTAATTTGATGTTGATAATTGAAATTTCATATCACTTTTAAACACTCGACATTGATAGTGATTGACTATTATGGTATGAATGAATTGGTTGCTTTGGATGTTGGTTCATATTGCGATGGATGATATTTGTGATTGGTTGTTATGTGTTTAGTGATCTCGACATACCCATATTATCACCATGTTATTGTCACTACTAATATGATTGATCATCTGTACATTTGATTTTGATATGGACCTAGGACATTCTATTTGACTTGTGATTTATTGGATGCATTGTTGACTGCTTTGGCTAGATGGTGATTGTTGTGATTATATCGCCATTCTACGAAATTTGTAGGTTTTTGATAAACTGGAATTTAGTTTCTAAAAATAAATTTAAATTCATTTATAAAATTTAAATTCTAATTTTAATAATAATATATATTTTTCCTAAAGAGTAATAAAAAGGTTTACAAATTTTTTTATAACTTAAAAGAATAAAAGGAAGTGTTTGTAAGAAGGCTGATGTTTGAAATCCAACCATTAAATGATTTTGATATGTGATACGTTTGAATGGGATTATCGAATTTTGAAAATCTATAAAGTGTTTTAAAATTCTCTGAAACTGCAATAAATTATTTGAATAATATTTGATGCAGGAAATCTGAATTTATTTCGATGATTTAAAATAATTTGGAATATTTAAACATTGAAGTTTTGTTTAAACCGTGAAATATATTGAATCGATTTGTAGTTAATTAACTTATTGAAAACTCTATAGTGAAGATTTAAAATGGTGAAACCTTTATGGAAATTTGAAAAAATGAAGTTATTGCAAATACGTTTCACCTGATTTCGATTTGACTTACATGAGGATTTTTAGTCCTTATTCGAGTGTTTTGTCTTTTCATTATGCTCGGGTCAGAATGAGTTTTCAGTTATTGAAGACAGTTATTCTGGAGGACAAAGACGAAGATTTGGTATATCATATTTTCTAGTATTTATTTCACTGCACTATTTCATTATGTTTATTAAAACTGTATAACTCTGATAATATTGTATAACTCTGATTTATGTTGTAAATTGAATTGAGTATATATTGTTAAACAGCTTCATGAACTGTTTATGTGATTGTCGTATTTTATCATTCCACTGCGAGATTATGTTGTTGTTTTCTTCTTTTCTTTTTATTTCTTTGAAATAAACCCATTGATAAGTTATCTTTTAAATAGTTTGAGTTAGACATGTGTGGTTTATTGTCGACTTGAACTGTTTAAAAAGGTGGGTCGTCACAATAGCACTAGTACATTTTTGTGAATTGAGAATTCATGGATTTATGCTTAAGATTAAGCATGGGATAGATAGGCAATCAATTTCCTTAATTGAATTTCGAGGGCAAAATTCCTTTAAGTGGGGTAGATAGTAACAACCCATAATTTATGAATAATTTAATTAACTATTTAGAAGGCTAAGATAAGCTAAATAAGAAGAAAACGGGTTATAAACATTACTATTTACATTCATTCATTTTTTTCTGCTCAAAACAAAATAAAAGCTTGAGAATAACATGAATGGTGATAGCCTAAAAAGAGCAAATAAAGAGAAGATAGGGAAACACAAGCTAAAGAGGGACTAAGAAGACTAAAATAAGATATTTCAAAGATCTAAGTACTACCAATCGTATTTTAACGTTCCCAATTATTTAATCGCGGTATGATTTTGTACACTTTTATATATGATGGGATTTCATATGGATTTATATTGAACAAGTTAAACGTTTAATGGATGTTTTAAAAAATTATGTGAATATGGGATGTTTAGATAAATTTCCCTATTCTAATGATTTCTAAATGCTATGATGGTTTTGTATGAAGTACTTTTTTTTGCAAGGCAAGCGGGGTTTAAAGCTGGAGCCCTACTAGCTATTATTAGATAAAACAATTGCAAAGATACAACGAAGAAGAAAAAACATCCAAGGACGTATAGAAAAAACCCAAAAATAGACAAAAAAGAAAAGAGAGAATTAAAACGGCAATCGGACCAAAAGACAAAGCCCAATTCCCAAACAGCAGGGTTAATTAATTTCCATGTGAAGTTGTTGCCTAGAATATCTAAAATCTACATTCTCTTATTGATCATTCCCTTTATTTCTAAAATAATATTCTTATTTCTTCTAGTTTTGATTTCAAATATTCTGAGATTTCTTTCCCTCTATAAAGTTGTACAAAGTATTTAAGCACAATTAGGATCCTGCTTCCTGCGTCATTCTTCCATCTAGATCTTTTAAAAATTTCAAACCATTGCTGTCTACGGTTGTTATTGGACTAATAGAGGTCAAAATCAATAATGATATTCTTCCATATATGATATACAACATTGTAGTCAAAGAACAAGTGTTCTTTACTTTCAGGATGACATGTACAGAAAGCACAGAAATTAGTTTGTAAGTAACCTCTTTCAAGAAGCTTGTCTCTAGTGAGTAGGGAATTATGAATAGCTTTCCATAACACTAGGTTATCCCTTTCAGAGCCAGTTTGTTCCATATTATGTTGTACCAAGGAGAGTTAGCATGTTCATTGTATGGGAAGATGTGCTTGTATACAGTGGAGATGGAGCATTCCATAAGCTTTTTTGTCCATTGCAGAGGGTAGTGTGTGTTCTCAATTGGTTTATTCATTATCATATCCCTTACACTATTTACAATAACAGAGCTAGTTCTATACATGATTACGTTGTCATTGTGTATTAAGTTATAAATAGAGGCTGAATCAGGAAATCCAGTAGCAGATTTTTAAGCAGAGTTAAGAAGGTTATTTAATATAATGCCACAAGCAGCCCATGAAGAATGCCAAAAGGAGATATGGATATTAGATAATGCATTATATTTAACCAGAGGTGGGATAATGTTTCTCATGTTGAGGATGCTTTTCCAGAACCAGCTAGCATTGTTAGGAAGTTTCATAGACCAGATATGCTTGTTATGAAGGTAATTTATGGTCATCCATTCAAACCAAAGATTATCTTTCTGAGATATAAGATCATTAATGTGTTTAGCGGCAACAACTATGTTCTAGTAATATAAGTTGATAATACAAAATCCTTTCTTTCTAAATCTGTGTATTTTTTTGAAAGTAAGAGGATTGGTTTTTTGGAGTGATAGTCCCCATGCCAAAAGAAGTAATTCATTGCTCTATTAATCATAGACAGTAGTTTCTTTGGAAGAATGAACATTCTAGACCAATATGAAGTCATACCTAAAAATTATAGAGTTAATAATTGTTAATCTACCAGCTTGGGATAACAGATACGTGGGCCAGTTTTAAGCTTTACAATAATATTTTCATACATGGGCATATATTGAGAGGTGGTAATTCTAGATATAGTAAGTGGAATACCCAAATAAATAGAATTTTGTGGCATTGGCAGAAGCCTAGACTGACTGATAATGGCCTCTCTGATATTGTTTTGAAGCCCAGCAATTATGATATGAGACTTATTCTTTTTAATCTGTAGACCAGTAATCCTTTGAAAACGATCCAAAGAGTTATTAATGGCATCAATGGAACCAGTATAAGGTTTAGCAAATACAATAAGGTCATCTACAAACATCAAGGATGTTATCAATAGTCTTTTGCATTTAGGATGAGTCCTCATCTTGTTTAAATGGACAAGGGAATTAAGGATACTATTTAAGGTTTCCATAACAATAATAAAAATATAAGCAGACATAGGGTCACCCTGTCTGATCCCCCTTGTTGATTTGAAGTAGCCAGCAGTCCAACAATTAAGAATTATAGAGAAGTTAGGCGTAAAGATACTTGTGTATATCGATGCAATGAATGCCTCAGGGAATCTCATATTAGTCATAATGGCCACAATAGATATCCAATCTAATAAATCAAATTCTTTCTGTAGATCAAGCTTCATCATACATCACGGAGAAATATTTTTATTATTATATCCTCTCAATAGTTCATATGTGAGGAGAATATTATCACATATATTTCTATTTCTTAGAAAGGTAGTTTGGTTAGGAGAGATAACCTTGCATAGGACATGTTTCATTCTAGTGGCCAAGATCTTAATGATACATCTGTAAGTGATGTTGCACCAAACTATAGGTCGAAAATGAAGAATAGTAGTGGGATGTTCAGTTATTGGGATCAATGCAAGATTTGTAGCGTTAATACCACCAAGTAAAATATTAGTAGTGAAGAAGTGCTATATGGCTTTAGTGAAAATTGAGGCAATGAATTTCCATGTTACCTTGAAAAAGTGGGTATTAAACCCGTCTGATCCACCCGTGCTTTTGGAATTTAGACTAAAAAGTGCTGCTTTAATCTCTAAGTTTGAGATTAGAGATGAGATTTAAAGCATATATATCACAAATGATTGGGAGTTGAATATTATGCGCATGAACCAGTGAAATGGGTTTTTGATTTAAAAGATTTCCGATGTCAAAATAATTTATTATGTATTATTAAAGGAGAATACCTGTAAAAAAATCTAAACCATGAATAAAGTATATTAGAACAGCTGTATATGAATTTCTAGGCTTTTATTAAGATTTTCTATGAAGAAAATAAGCTAATATAAGGTAGGTACTGCATTGTGAAAAGGTAACAACACGGATGTTAGTAAAATAAAGTTTATATTGTTAAACAAGTGTTAGATAAATAGGAAAGAAGATTCATATAAAAGCTGAAAAAGGAAAACAAAGGACACTGTCAATAACAGAAGTGAAATCATAACGAATTATGTAGTGACATGTGTAAAGACGATGTCAAATATGTCAGACTTTGTCAAGTGTAGAACTAAGGCAGCGACCTAACATAGCATAAGAAAACTGCACTTATAGGGATGGGGTAGTGATTTGCCAAGGGGATCCAGGGACTTTCAGGGGAAATTAGATCTGCGCCGCAATATATAGAAGACATACTACATCGTACAACTGTAATGTTGGAAGAGACTAAATTGTGCCACTATATAAAAAAGGCATACTATGCCACAATTTGAAAGCATTCCCTTAATAAGTAAAGGGTGTATTGCGCTAACAGGTTGGGGCAAGGTAGTTCTGCACCAAGGAAAGAGGGGAATGAAATCTAATATAAGATAATTAGGTTGGACTTGGGGAGAGCTTAGGGTTGTTAAGTGAAAGAACTCATAGGCTGGAGGTAGGGTTGGAAGGGCTATTGATGCTGGGGTAAGGACGCTCACTCGAATGTACACATAGGGAAGGTGATGAGAGGCATTCAACTTCCCAAGGACTGTTGTGGGATGATTCTTTGCAGTTTCAAATAAAGCAAATATTTGGGGACACTGCGTGTCTATTACATAGTAGTCCAGAATTTAAGTAGGCAGGGACTGCATGTGACTGTTTCTTTATGGTCTAATGCTTAACAAATAAATGAATGTAAAAGAATACTATAGAGGGCTAAGTCTATGCAGTTTAATGAATGAATCTAAAATAAAACTATAGGGGGCTGAGTCTATGCAGTTTAAGTTTAATGTATAAACCTAAAGGATACTGCAGGGGGCTAATTCTAAGCAGTATTAAAGTAAAGACTAATATAAAATGGAAACTGCGAGGGGGTTGTGCATAACAGCGTACGGAATAGTAGCAAATGAGGGCTATGTAAGCTATGGTTGTTTCAATTATGATGTTTTGAATAGTGAGGGGAAAACCCATTCTGTGTTGTACGGTGCACTCTCACTATAAGTGGGTTTTAGATAAGTATTATTCACACCAAACTTTATGTCTGACTCATGTTTTTATTATTATTTTCTCCATGAACTCACCAGTACTCATTTGAGTAGGTTGAGTTTATGGGATTAGAAAGCTTATATTAGGAGATGCAGTAAGCAGATTGAAGACAGAGCAGAAGGCTTTGCTTACAAATAAAGATGTTATTTCTGCTGTTTTAATGTGTTCAGGCGACATCATCATATGTTGACTCGACTTTTTACTATGTTAATTTCTATTACATTTGACCTCTGCTTGGGCATAATTTTGGGGTTAATTTTAGAGAAGATGTATGTAATCAATATTAAGACCGTTTCTATGTAAGAAAATATTTAGCTCCTCTATTTACTTAGGCTATATTTGAATATACTGAACTCACTTCTATCACTAGAAGATAGTTATGGTAATTAATTTAGCATCATCGGCAATCATCTTCAAGTTTCAAAGTAGAGAATGTGCCATATTGCATCATTTATTTAAAACAAAAGGCACGGTAAGGGAATCGAACTGACTCCAATCCATCTCGATTATGGGGTTATCATCCAATGGAAGTCTTCGATCCATAACCCCATTCTATCCCCCTCTCATTCCTATGGTAAGCCTCTGGTTCCAGCTCCTGCCATCGTGCATTTGCATTCTGATCTGCCTCTTTGGCTCCATCATCGCCCGTTCTCGACATTAGAGCTCGTTCTAGATCCAAATCGACCATGTCATTGAGTAAATTCATCTCAATACCAACCTGATTTGTATGATCGACTAATATACCATAGAGGGGGTTAATAGGGTGTTTAAAATATTTCATACAATTACTAATATATTATAAAATTGAATACAAAAATGAAACTGCAGAAAATAAAAGACACAAGATATACCCTGCTTCAGCCTAATGCCTATTGTTGCCTCCAAAACTATTACTAGAGTTAAATATTCAAATGCATACGAATAGTAAACTCGCATGCACTACTAACAAATATTCTAACTCTATACCTAATAACTCTACCTGAACTCAATGCCCTGAAATTAGAATCCCCAAACTACAGCATGTAGCTCCCAAGAAATAAAGAAAAAATACTAGGGTTCAAAATCAAAGGGAAAAATACAAAATAAATTTCAAAAACAAATGTCAAGAATAATACTAAAATAAATAAATAAACTTTCCTCCACTTATCACATGCCTTATATTTGGCATCGCCATAACTCTAATCCAATTTCTCGTTGATAACTCAACTTCTCCTTAAAAGCTTCGGTATTTTTTAAAATTCTCATATGTCGATTAATCGCTGCTAATTTCCACACCAAACTGCCTTTGATCGCCATACCTCGCTAGCGACCAAGCTTCGACGTTGCTACCTCGTTTAGTCCTCAAACCACCAAGTGCCCATGTTGTTAATTCAGATCAGATTTTCTTTATGTATTGGATGCTTACTGTTGTGTAGTTTGACTTAGTTCGTGGTAGCTTGAAACTGTAATCACTAATGTGGATTTGAGAGGACGACATGCACTGAACCTCAGGTGGTTGTCTAAAGCTCACGCCTTGCAACTGAATTGAAGCTTTCCTTGATCGATAATTTCTGATCTTCCTTTTTGATGTTAACATCAATGATGCTCGATGTGTGCTAATGGGATGCTCGCCTCACTTGGAGTTTGCGTATCATAAAGCTTTGGATCTGTCATGTTCATTCCTGCATGGTTGTTGCTGTGTGTTGAGTCTTTCAAATTATTTGTTGCTAAGATGATCTGATGTATGGATATGATTAAGAAGAGTTGTGTGTTGATTTGACTTTCAGGAGATGGATAATGCTACTATAAGTCTAGTTTTGCATTCTGCATTTGAATCTTTGTTTAGTTTAATTATATTGCTCAGTTGATGAAGAGAAGATGTAAGAAAGTGTGGTAATGGACACGGTGGATATTAATGTAAAGGAAAGAGAATTTTGATCTTTGTTTGATCAAACTCAATTTGATGAAGAGGACAAATATAAATAGTAGTTTGTATTCGATAAGTTTTTCTTTTGCTATAGTGTGCATTTGTATAAGCTCGTGAAGTGGATGTGTATGTGTGGAAACATATATGGAAGAAGATATCGAGAAGGATTTGTGAGAGTTTGTTTTCCTATGTAGAAAATAAAATCTATATATGTATATTGAGAAACAAACTCTATTGTATCTTCCAAACAAATATATCATCTGATTGTGTATACAATTCTTTGTTTCTAATTTCTATTTATTTTCCTTTCTTCATATATATTGTCGCCGATTGCACGATGATATATTCTGTGCTTCATATTTTTAATTGTTTCCTTTTAATTGTATATGCAATCTTTTAATTGACTGAACAGAAACTTTTCCACAACCGATATGTATAATAAAAACTTTTAAATATACAACACTAGACAAACACGTTAAATAAAATAAATGGCTATTATCATCAAATAGAAATCGTCGATTGCACTATCCCACAATCTGCCACTTTTGATGATAACAAGCATATGTTAAGATTTACTGATAATATATAGATTGTGAGAAATGCGGATTACAGATCTTAAGGCTGGAATAACACTAGAGGGAGGGTGAATACTGTTTTGTGGATTTTCTAAATCTTTTTGAAACTTATGTAAATTTAATTACCAACAAATGCAATTCACAGACACAAATATAATCACAGAATCAGACACAAATGCAAATAATAAATAAAAGCAGTAAAGGAAAGAACACACCGGATTTTATACTGGTTCGGAGTTACCCTACATCTAGTCCTGCACAAACGTATGGATTTCTTATCAAAAATAATCTCCCAGATTACACCCTCGATTTCAAGGCCTCGAGGTTCACCCTCCTGTATTCGAGTCCGGGGAAAACTCTCTTGATTTACCATGCCACATCACCTAATCAATTTCTGGGGCAACAATCACACCCAATTGATTTCAAGGCTCAACCGCACCTTTTACTCAATAGTTTGATTTACAAATAATCCTATAACTCTGAATAGCACTGAGGTCTTACGGAGGGAGTGGTAAAGAATCAAACAAGAGATAATCAAGTTTGATTCACTTGGTATTTCGACAGAGTATAGTTTGGAATTCTTTAGAATAAATGTGGAAGATGAAGAGAAGAGAAAATAAGTGAAATTTGATGACAAATTCATTTAAAACTACTGGTATTTATAGGAAATCAACAACGATATCTATTCGTGAAAGGAAACGACGAATAGACACTTCTTTTGAAAATTTGAATCTTGAATTTAATGGACACCATGTTGACATGGGGGGTTAAGGGATGTCGACATGATCTAGGCAAAATTGATGATTTTGATTTTCTTATTAAAATTGGTTTCTATAATTTTGTCAAAATGATTTATAAACTTTGTAAATATATTTGAATATAGTTTAAACATATAAAAGAGTTTAGAAAGTAATTTTTAATATATATAATCTTAATCTATAAAGTGATTTAAAATCTGAGTAAATAAATATTTTAAAACAAGAGATAGTTTTAAAACAAACGAAGATTAAAACAAGAGTTTATTTAAAAACAAAAACAAAGAATATTTTAAGGCTAAAATATTTTGAAAAGCAGTTTTGAAAATCATTTTGAAAAACCATTTTGAAGTAGTTTTGCAAGTTTCTTCCTGTAGAATATCTCATCACATCAGGACTCGAAAACTTGTAAAACACTAGGATGTTCGTGGGTTTGTAAGCCACTTGTCGTAGGTTTGTAAGCTACTTGTCGTGGGTTTGTAAGCCACTAAGAAGGTAGAAATGGGTTCCATCCCAAATGAAATATGGAATGAGGATTTCCGTGCTATTATGAAGTTTTAACATAATTCTAGAATCAATACTTATCTTGTACTATTAAAATCTTGAACTCTTGATAACTTGATTTCTTGATACTCATGAGTCTTCAATCTTAATATCTTCGATCTTTAAATTCATCAGTCTTGTATCTTTATACTGTACAACCTTCATTCTTGGTACCTGCATGTTTATATCCTGCATATACATCTATATACCTAAACTATAATGTTAGTATTTATATTTTATAATAAGTCCTAAGGTTGTTGTCATCAAAACCATCCTTCTCAAGGACTAACATAGATGTGTTTGTCATGTGTGAAACTTGATTAGTTTTAGTTAAGCTCCAACTATATAGATGCTCCCCCACACATATACTCCTATTCAGATGTGGCATATGTATTCGAGAATAAAATATTAAAACAATAATATTTCTATCAATATTAACAGTGAATTTATAATGTCACCAAACCTTAACTGCTATCTTCCCCTTTTGTTTACATCAAAAGTATAAATATCAAATTAACACGGTGAGAAAGTGATACTGAATAATGAAACTTAATCAAAATATGACATTGAACATTTAATCAAAATCAACCACAGATCATAGTAGCTATATTGATCAAAGTCATATCCCATGGGTCGAAAGAGGTGACAAAAAACTGTAGTTGTATGCAGTGGGGTTCAAATGAAATGGCGCATAAGATATTTCATAATTAAATAGCTTATTTTAATTCATTATGAGATCAAGTCACTTCCTTATATCCATTGCCGCGAGGTCTCTTAGATCAGAATGGATGTAGCAGAAAAAGATTTATTATTTAAGTTAAAATAAATTATCTCTAACTCAACATAGATTAGATTAAGAACCTTTTATCCATGTATTGCAGTGAGGTATGTTAGATGCAGATTGACGTTACTTGACGAGTATTGACACACCTATTTCAAAGGCATGTTGGGGCTTAGGGAGTGTTATATCATATGTGTTGATTTATTTTTTCCAAAAGCTTTATATATAAAAAAAATTGGTATGTCACTTTAGCCAACACTAGCATAAAGAACTAAAAAATATGAGTTGATAGAAGATGAATATCAAATGGTAGATTCAAAGATGATGTGTGTTTGTACCAAAATTAGGCACAACACTCTTCGAAAGTTTTTGAAGAGATAAAGTGAAGAAGTTAAATGGAAACAGAGGATTATCTAACAAAAACTCCAAATTTCAGATATGAAAATAATTAAAATGCAAGGAGACGCAAGAATTTAGAGTGGTTCGGCGTATTTCCTACGTCCACTATGAAGTTGATAGCTTTATTGATCTTTCTTTGAAGATTACAAGCGAATTCAATCAATTATAGCAGATAATTACGATTTGCAGCAGTGAATTTCGTTATTGGCAGTAGCATGGGAGTTTAGATCTAGATCTGGCAGAGTCTGGGCGTTGGAGAATTCAAAGAAGAAGAAGCCCCTTTTCTGTATGCCCTGGGGCTCTATTTATAGGTGTAGGAGGTTGATATTTCGCTCAGATCTCGGGAGGCTCCTTCTGGCACGTGACCAGGCCTGCACGCCCAAGCCCGCGAAGTTTCGGTCTGATCCGTGATCGATACGAATGGATTTCGTATCGATCAAGATTTCATCCAATGGAGTCGAAATTTGGCGTAAGCATTCTTTAGCATGCACGTAGTCTTCTGTGAAAATTTCATAGCATTTGGACTTGTAGATTAGGAGATATGATCGATACGAATTAGGATCTTCGGTGGGTTTTTTCGTTCGACTCCCTCATTTCGACTCGCTCTTATTCGACTTGGTATTGTTCGAATCGCTGTTCGACTCGATGACGTGGCATTTGAATCTCTGGATCACTCTGCCTTTGATGCCATTTTGATCGAGTCGTTCTTGGACCTTGCCTTATTCGTATCGATGGAACTCAACTCCGGTCGATTGATTCATATACGACAACACGATGGATTCGATCAGTGGATCCACAATGGATACGAAGTACCAGAACTTGATGGATTTGAACAGGGCTTTTCCAGTATGGATACGAACTGGACGAATGAGGGACATGAACTACTGTTGCTCGATGGATTCGAGCAACGCGCTCCAGCTGATGGATTCGAAGTAGGCCTTAGACGATCGAGTCGAACTATTGGTTTCTGAAGGATGCAAAGCGAGTCGAACAGAGGCTATTTGATGGATGCAAAGTGAGTCAAACAGAGGCTATCTGATGGAGTTGAAGTGGTTCTTGGCTGATCGAGTCGAAGTGAGCTTTCTTGAGGGATACGAACTGAGCGAGTCAAATTGAGGTTGGTTTTCACCCAATTTTGCATTGATCGTAACTTAAACATACGAACTCGGATTGACTTGAAATTTGGAACGTTGATTCTCATATCCTCTCTTGTCATGTCAAATCAATTTTAGCTCGATCCAGACTCAGACAAAATTCGTCGATTTCCATAGTGAGCCTGTGTATAACCGATCTCTAAGTCGAACCGTCATTGGTTACTAGTTAATTCCTTGATGTCACGGCCTTGCCAAAAGGTGGGATAACATTTGCCCCCCAAAGTACGTCTTGTGGAAACATGATGTGCTTTGAAGTGCTGCAGTTTTCATTCTGAATAGTTATCGTCTTTTCGATGAAAGTTGTAACCTTCGACTATTTTTCTTGATAATGTAAACTGTTGATTGTCAACTGTTGTACCCTGTATTATTGCAACTGATTGCTGTATGCTAGTGATCAGCCGTTTGTTGTTGTAATTGTTATCAGATGAGTTTCCAATTCCTGTAAATCTGGAATGTTGAAAATTAGCCCGTCATATATGCATATAGGTTAATCTGACTTTCGCTGAAGCTCACGAGTCGTTGTCAGTTTATCTTATATTGAATTTTGTATCGATCCTCTCCTGAACCGACGTGAAATTCGAATTTTAACAACGCTCGATGGTTGTTTTTGAATGTTCCTTCGTATAGACCCTCTCCTGAATCGGTGTAGAAGGTTAAAACATTACTTTCGCATCGGTATTCGCTGCATTGATGGATACGAAATGAGCATTTCGAATCGAAGGAGGTTAGGTTTGATGGATACGAAGCGGTCATTCGTATCGATAAGCATTGGCTTCTGGGAGCTGCGATCTGATGGATTCGAACTGTTCGTTCATATCGATGCTCCGGGGACGGAGTCGAAGACGATCGATACGAAGAAGGGCTTTGCATCGATGCATACTCGAGTCCATGGAGTCGAACAGCTTGTTCGAATCGATGTGGAGGTGACACTTTGTAACCGGTCGAACCCATTGGGAGGCAAATTGTTTTTTATTTCTACTTCGAGTCCATATAAATACTCTGTACTTGGCCATTTTTTCACTTTTCACTTTTCTATTCCTGCGCCTTGTCTTCGTATCGCTCAAAAGACTTAGAAGAGGAAAACTGCTCGACTTCGAATCGACTCAAATCTTTCAATCCCCTAAACTAGTTATCGAACATAAGGTAATCAATTGAATAAAATCAGCCCTAAAACGATGAGATTCGGATTATCACGCCATTCCATTTGAACTCGGTCCCGATCGTTGTTCGAGGAAGTAGATTTTGTGCGAGGTCGAAGGAGGAGAAAGATGTTGTTCGAATCGATCTGGGGAAGAAGGAAGTGTAGAGAGAAAATGGTTTTCTGGTCCTCGTTTTCGCATTGATCGGGAGTTAGGGCTTCGAGTTGATGAGACGGAGGGCTTCGTATCGATCGATGGCTAAGTTATTGCATCGAGTCGATCAGTATCGATGAGTGTTTCGAGCAGGTTGATCGATACGAAGGGGTTGCGTCTGATGGATTCGAAACCCAAGGTTTTCGATCGATTTGAATTATGCGCCCGGGACCGATACGAAGACGACTCAATTGATGGATGCGAAATGAACTCTCCGGATCGATTCGAAATCTCCAACCTTTAGACCGAGTCAAACTTGCACATGGATGAACGAAATCTCCAGTCTTTAGACTGAGTCGAACTCGCATATGGATGAACATGATTTATCGATGCGAACAAGGCTCTTGTGACCGATACGAATTGAATGTTAAAGAATTTGTAATTCCTTGCACACTTGAACAACTGACTCCGACGAGATTCAAACTTGCATAACTAGACTTTTCTGTTAAACTGCATATTTGATTTCCCTTCGAAGCTCGTCGAAGGAACTGCAACTCTAACAAAATTTTAACAAACTTTATCTTGGACTGATTGCTAATAACTAGATGGCACGGTTGTGACGGTCAGTGATGACGGTCGTTCCGACTGAATTTTGAAGTCTTATTGTTTTCACACTTTCTCCAATTCTGTAGAACTTCTCAAGTGTTATATAGTACTGCACTGCACATCACACTCACACACTTTACACTGGGGGATGCACGAGCATTATTGTTTGTTTAACAATGATTTTTCATAAGTTAGTTAGTCATGGAACCCTCAAGTTCACAGCAGCAGGAACTCCCGAGTTCAATTCCTCCAACCATCGAGATACCGGTCATTAAAGCCGAAGTTATAGACCCAGCTCCGGACGATCGTCTAGGTGCCCGGTTCATTTTTCGTCCACAAGATCCTGTGCCGTCTGGTATCTCCGAAGATATGCTGGGACGGATTTGCTTAAGGCACGGCTTGTCGCTTGATGACGTGCTACTGCCTGGGCCAAATGACAGGCCGCGTGATCCCCCGGAGGGGTTTACTGCTTTTAACCGTCATGCCTGTACGGCGGGAACACTTCCTCCTTTCAACCAATATATAAGGGAGATGTTGTCATTTCTTGGAATAGCTCCATCCCAGCTGCACCCCAACGGGTATGCTTTGTTGAATAGCACCTTCATTCTGTTTATGGAGATTCTCTTTCGACCACCAAAGCCGATCGAGATCAGATATTTATTTAACGTTAAGAGCCGTGGAGACAGCCCTTCTTTTACCTTCTTGGAAGCGGTCAAGAACTGCCACATCGTAATGGGCTCCTGGGGAAGGCTAAGTTACTTTAAGACTGAATGGTTCTATGTTTGGTGCCCCTTGGATTTGCCAAGCGATTGTTGGATAGACGTAAGCGTTGCCATCTTCCTCTTAAACTATCAAGATAATAATAACTGACTTCAAAACTGACATACTTCTCTCCTTTTACAGCCGCAATCTCTCGACCTGACGGTGCATACTTCAAAGAGCTAGTTCGGATCCTCCAAGCGGTTCCGGGCGAAGAAAGACACATCGACTTGGTTCTGACCGACAGAAACCTGAGGGCTGTCGGGCTGATTGAACGGAGGTAGAGCATAAGATTGGAAGGGACACTTAGAGTGGTTCCGAAAAAACGGGTGAAGCGCAAAGCGCCCGGAGTCGTGATAACCGAAGAAGTTGATCCAGAGAGAACGCCTACCGATACCGAGCTCCAAGCTGGGCCTTCTTTCGATGTCCAGGATTCAGGAGGAAAGAGAAAAGGCAAGGTTGTTGCTCACAAACGTTCTAAATCCGAGAGGTTTAAATCCGTGGTCATGTCCTTGCCCGTCCCGGGGATTAGAATTTCGGAGGCTCCTCCCCCGCCAGTAGAGAATCCTTTTGAAGGGCTTGCTGATATTTCGATTCCGAATTATGCGTCGTCTCAACATGACTTCGGGTTGGAGGAGCTTGATGATGCTCTTGAACTGAGCGGGTCGCTTGCTATGAGTGCGGCCGACATTTCCAGTTGGTCGAGGGGTTGCACATGCATACACTTCACTACACTACATGATTCATAACTGTAAATCGTCCAACTTAGGAAATCACTAATTCTTCCTTCGTTTCTCATTTTCAGGTACCATGTTTGGGAAAGGATCGATGCTCGGGAATCTCCGCTCGGCCCGAAAGGCTTCTTCCTATTACAATTCCCGCAGGAGGGACTCGGATAGAGATCGCGATCGCGAGTATTCTAACCAAGATAGGTATGGGCGTGATAGGGACAGAGAATACAGACATCGGTCTAGATCACGCTCTCCTTCTCTTAGACTTCCATCTCCTCCCCCTGTTCTTGTTCCGCATCCACAGGAGCCTCCTCGTCACAGGCCATATTATCATACTTCTAGATCCAAGACTCATCTTCAGAGAGTTGAGACCACAGCCTCCATAATTGCAGAGTAGGTCCCAGTTGAGCCCATAGGAGAAGGGGCCCTTAAATTGGCTCAGATGAGGAAGGACTTTCCAAATATTTGCTTTGATGGCTACGTTTTCCCACCCTACTTAAAGAGAATCCCATCTGGAGTGGAAAACACCATGCATGATTACGTTCATGATATCTACACCCAGTACAGAGAGTGGGTAAAGGCTGCAGAAAAAGCTTCTAAGGTGGCCTTTGAGCGAGCCAAAGCACTTGAGAAAATGGAGACCGAACTCGCTCAAAGGGACTGGATCATCCAAGTGCTCACTGCTGAGTCCGAGTCTTCTCGGAAATCTGAAATTGCGGTCACCAAAAAAGCTGACGAAGCGAATGTGGCCATGGAGAGGTTAAGGCAGACACACATTTCCTTGGTGGAGGAGATGGGCCATCGGAATACTACAATTACCGCCGAGCGAGATGCGGCGGTCAAGGAACTTAACAAGCTCAAGGCTAAATTTTCCGATATGGTCAAGGAAAGGGATGATGCAAACAACGTAGCCCAGGAGGCGTGCGAACAAACTGTTCTGCTTAGGGGTGAGCGAGATGCAGCTGTGGCTAAAGTCCACAAGGTGGAGACTGAGGTCGAGGAGAAAGTGAAGTCGGTCGAGTCCAGGCTAGAGGTTGACATCGAAGACCTTCTCGTTGTTTACAACGCTAACATGCTGAGGCATAGGGGTCTAGCCTGGCTCGATGATTATCCGGTGCATCTTTACAACGCTTGGGGCCGACTGGTTGAGGAAGAGAAGGAGGCGCATCTGGGTGAGTCTGTGGATGAATTTGAACTTGAGAATCGCATTTTGAATGAAGATGAAAGGAAAATTCTTCACGATTCAATGATTCTGCATGAGAAGGAAAGACTTGGCGCCCAGCACTTTGAAGTAGGAGAGGGTTCAGGGGTTGAACATCATGAGGCGAGTCTTGAAATTCCAGTGTCAACCCAGCCCGAATCCTCGTTTGTGATCGATCCCCAAGCTGTCCTTGCTTACAATCCGGATCAGCCGCAGATGTCTCTGGCTACAGCGCAAGTGACTGAAGTCGTCCTACCGCCGAAAAGTCAAACTGAAGAAGGTATTCTGAACATTCCACATATCTGCTTTAGGTCGGAATCTTTGTTCGAATTAGATTCTAACAGTTCTCTTATTTTTTGTCCAGTGATTGATGCTGCACCGGCCATGCCTCCTGCTACTCAAGAATCATATCAGACGCAGGAGGCTATCGTGACCGAAGCGATCACCGTAACTACCACTGCCTACCTGACAATACGCAAGGGAACACGATTGTGTTTGATGAGCAGCTAATGGAAGAACTCTTTCGTCGTCATGGAGATCCTTTAGCTGACTTACCATTTGTCATGGGTGGAGGCGCTCCTCCTATAAGTTCTTCACTGCCGACTACTGATGCCCCCAGCGGAGCTCGAGCAGTTACTGAAGAGGAGATGTTCGCCCAAATCAACGCTGAAATGGCAGCAGCGGCTCACGGTGGCAGTTTTGGAGGTAGGATGGCAGCACCGGGACAAGCTCTGCTTAGAATGATATCTCCCAGTGGCACCATTTTCATCACTAGCGTGCCCATTCCACCTTCTGTACTTGATCATGTTCCTCCGACTCCGCCCACAGGAAGCATCCCTATTCAATCAAGCTCGGAGGAGGATGTCGATATTATGCCATCGCTTGGAGACCGACCACCAAAAGGCAAAGGCTCAAAGAGGAAAAATAGTGGCGGCTTCAGCGGGTCTACACCGAGAAGGAAGCCAAGGAAGAAGAAAGATTAGACATGCTTCACCAGTTTATTTTGACTTGCATTTTCTTGGCCGTGTATAGATGCGGGTTCGGCTCCTGCTAGTAGGAATTTTTTGGAACAAACTTGTATATGAACTCCTTTCACAAACAATAGAAATGAAACTTCTCTTTTTTGGCTACTTTTCTGTCATTGTGTATTCACCTAAGTGTTTCAATATCTGAAGTGCACTTGTGAAGTTTCAGCTTCCGAATCAAGTTTGTTCTTTGTTTGCCAAGTTCGGAAACTGTGGATATGGTTTGCGACCGGGAAGCGAGTTGAATCTTGACGTCGCATCGCTTCAGTCAACGGTTGATGCTTAAGTCCTGCCCCCCAGTCTCGGGGATGAGTTGTGGAACATCAGTCAGCGATTGATTCTCGCTTATAACATGTTGAGTCTAGTGCCACTAAATGAATGTTCGAGACAAGCGGAGATTGAGCGGTTTAATCACGCGTGTATGATTGTCGATTGTCATCTCCGCACTCCGGGGATCCTCATTTGTTTACTGGCGGTTGGTCATACCGGCTTAAGCTTAAATCATACGTCCACGCTCTGGGGACTTGGAATCGACCATTGTACTTCGACTCGCACTCCGGGAGTTCGGAGTTGATATTATACTTCAATTCACGCTCTGGGAACTTAAAGTTGATGTTTATACTCCGTTTCGCACTCTGGGAATTCGGAGTTGTTGTTTGTACTCCGTTTCGCACTCTGGGAATTCGGAGTTGATGTTTATACTCTGACTCGCACTCTGGGAGTTCGGAGCTGTTGTTTATACTCCGTTTCACACTTTGGGAATTCGGAGTTGATTTTTATACTCCGACTCACACTCTGGGAGTTCGGAGTTGGTAAGCAGACGGTCAGTCACATCTACTGTATTTTTTTTGGATTTTGCTCGCACTCTGGGAACGAAAGGTGTATCAGGATCATGGATGGTCGGATCACATCCACCCTGAGTTAACAGGTGAGGTCGTTGGATGGTCGTGTCCATCCTCCTCAAACTTGGTGCAGATATGGACAAAGTCGTTAGGTGGACGGATCCACCCTCTTCGTAGACGTATTTTAGTACTCCAGTTCGCACTCTGGGAACCGGGAGTTAAGTGAGGGATTGTCGTGTATCAATCCGTTTTTGGCCTTGATGTGATGGCTTGTCCCCGAGCTTGGGTTTCACTTAGTGAGTGACCGGTTGCATCGTAGTCACTACCTATTTAAATAAATTCCACCGTATGGTGAAACTTAGCTCTCCATGCATTGTGATAATCATATGAAGCATTTTAAGTAAATCACAGCTCTGGTTCGAAGAGATTGCATTTTATTGCTGAAATAAGAAAATATGGCAAAGTCAGTTGCCTTATTACAAATTCTAATTTCAAAATGCAGAAACAAATTGCGAAATGGAAAATAAACTAAATGGATAAACATAGCCTGTTATGTGTAGTAGCGGCGAAGACTCTCGCTATTCCAGGCTCTTGGCAAAGTTAGACCGTCAACGGTCGATAATTTGAATGTGCCATCTTCGAGCCTTCGTTCAATAACATACGGTCCTTCCCATGTCGGCTTCATATGCAAAGGAACCAGATAAATTCTTTTTAGGACGAGATCGCCTAGTTCAAAAGTTCGTGGGCGGACCTTGGCGTTATACAATCGGGCGACTCGACTTCGATGCGCGGCTGCCCTCAAATCAGCCTCTTCACGCTTCTCATCTAGTAGATCGAGAGATTCAGCAAGTAATATAGCATTTGTCTTTGGATCATAGTATGTCACATGATGAGAAGGTACTTCTAGTTCAACTGGAATAACGGCCTCTGAACCATAAGAGAGAGAGAATGGAGTGTGGCCGGTCGCGGTCTTGTGGGTTGTTCGGTAAGCCCATAAAGCCATAGGAAGTTCATCGACCCACTTGCCCCCGACCTTTTCCAGTCGTTTTTTCAGAATGGACTTTATAACTTTATTAACTGCTTCGACCTATCCGTTCACCTGAGGGTGTGCAACCGCGGAGAATTTCTTTTGGATGTGAAATCGTTTACAGAAATCTTTAAATTCAGCACTATCGAATTGGGTTCCCTTGTCCTAATAATGGTGTGTGGAAGACCGAATCGACAGATGATGTTGCAGACCACAAAGTTGATTACTTTCTTCGTCGTTATGGTAGCAAGAGCTTCAGCTTCAGCCCACTTTATAAAGTAATCAACTGCGACGATGGCGTATTTCGCACCACCTTTCGCCAGAGGTAGAGAACCAATGATGTCGATGCCCCACATTGCAAACAGCCATGGGCTAACCATTTGCGTTATCTTAGTAAGAGGGGCTCTAGGAATTCGAGCATACTTTTGACACCTATCACATTTCTTTGCATAATCCGACGCATCACGATTCACAGTCGGCCAGTAATATCCGTACCGAAGTATTTTCTTGGCAAGTGCTTGCCCTCCAGTGTGATCGCCACATTCTCCCTCGTGTACATCATGCAGTACTCGTTTAATTACATTGTGAGCGATACACCGGAGTAAAGGAACATAGTGCTCTCTTCTATACATGACTCCATTCTGAATGGTGAATCGTGAGGCCTTTCGAAGAACTTGTCTCTTTTCACTCCTACGCTCCGGCAGGGTTCCGTGCTCAATGTAATTCCTGAGTGGAGTCATCCATGAATCCTTTTCGAGGACGGTTTTGCATATCCGGTCTATTTCTGCCCGGTCAATGCTCAGGGAGAATAACGCTTCTACGGGAACGAGTCCCATTTGCTGAGCTTCGCCTGTGCTGGCTAGCTTCGCCAATGAATCGGCTTTTTGGTTGCGTTCTCGAGGTATACAATAAATGGCATAATAATCAAACTGGTTTAGTACTTCCTAAACTCGAGCTAAATAAGCAGCCAACCTTCGATCTCTTACTTGATACTCTCCCCGTACTTGACACACAACTAATTGTGAATCACAATAAATTTCCACTGCGATAATTCTCAAATCTCTAGCAAGTTTCAAGCCAGCTAAGAGGGCTTCATATTCAGCTTCATTATTGGTCGCATGGAAATCGAACTTCAGAGCACAACATATAGATCGGCCTTCGGGAGTTTCAAGTACAACACCAGCGCCCGAACACCGGTCATTTGATGCACCGTCGGTATAAAGCTTCCATACATATTTGGGAGATTCACTGGTTTCGGGCAAGCCCTCTGCCCTCTGCAACGGTAAATTCAGCTATAAAATCGGCTAGGACTTGCCCTTGAATGGCTCGTCTTAGAGTGTAAGTAATGTCAAACTGGCTCAGTTCGATGTTCCACTTGAGTAACCTACCAGACGTCTCAGGCCGCGAAAGGACCTGTCGTAACGGCTGGTCGGTGTAAACAAATATGGGATGTGCCTGGAAATACGGTCGGAGTTTTCTTGATGCAATAACAAGGCAATAAGCAACTTTTCTAATTTCGGATAATTCGTTTCAGCTCCAGTCAACCGTTTGCTGACGTAGTATATTGGTTTCTGTGTCTTTTCTTCTTCTCGAATTAAAGCAGCGCTGATAGCATTTTCTGATATCGCCAGGTATACGTACAACTTCTTGTGATCAATGGGCTTCGACGGGTTAGGTGGTGTAGATAGATGTTGAACTAATGCTTGGAAAGTGCCCTCACACTCCGTGGTCCATTCAAAGTTTCGTTTCCCTTTTCGGATCAGATCGAAGAAGGGGATGCATTTGTCAGTGGACTTTGAAATGAACCTGCTCAATGCTGCTACTTTCCCATTGCGACACTGGACTTGCTTTATGTTTTTCGGAGTTTCGAGATTTCTGATAGCCCAGATTTTTTCAGGATTAGCTTCGATCCCTCGAGCGTTGATGATGAACCCAACGAATTTTCCGGATGCAACTCCAAAGTGACATTTCAGTGGATTTAGCTTCATTTTGTATTCTCGAAGTATGTTGAACATAGTTTCCAGGTCTTTAACATGGTCGGTGGAGAGTCGTAACTTCACAAGCATGTCGTCTACATATACTTCCATTGTTTTCTCGATTTGATTGGCAAACATTCGATTGACCAATCGTTGATAAGTTGCCCCTGCATTCTTGAGTCCGAAGGGAATAACTTTGTAATAGTAAAGTCCCAGATTGGTTACGAAGCTGGTATGTTCTTGATCGGGTAAATGCATCGGTATCTGATTGTAGCCAGAATACGCGTCCATGAAGGATAAGAGTTCATGCCCAGCTGTCGAATCTACTAGCTGATCAATTCTGGGAAGCAAGAAACTGTCTTTGGGACATGCTTTATTCAGATCGGAATAATCGACACATGTTCTCCACTTTCCGTTCGGCTTTCGGACGAGCACGGGATTCGACACCCATTCAGGATATAGCGCATCTCGAATGAACCCGTTCGCTTTAAGCTTTTCCACTTCTTCTCTAAGGGCGGCAAATCTCTCTGGATCCATACCACGCCTTTTCTATTTGACCAAGACATGCCGTGGGTCAATATTCAAAGTGTGGCTCACGATGTCCGGCGAGATCCCACACATGTTAGAATGCGTCCAGGCGAATACGTCAAGATTCGTCCGCAAAAATTCAACCAATTCCTCTTGAATTTGCTGGCTTAGCTGAGACCCAATCTTTATCATCTTTGAATCATCGTCATCGTCAATTGGGACATCAATCGTCAGTTCGGCCAAGGATGCTTGACTTTCTTTAAATTCTTCTTCGTCTTCGATTTCTCTTGGGTCAAGGTCCCTTTGGAATAGGCTGGGGTGCCCGGGCCTAGACCCGGGCGTTAATTGTCAATTATCAGCAAAGCGGACGCAGAGAGATTCCTCTACGCCCTTTCCTTTATCCTTTCGCTGCGCCTCCCGCAACTCAGCAACATAACAGGCTCTGGCAGCAGCCTAATCTCCTTGAATGATTCCCACTCCACGATCAGTGGGGAATTTTAAAGTCAAACATCCCGGGGAAATGGCTGCCCTGAATTCAGCAAGGGATGGTCGGCCCAAGAAAGCATTATAAGGGGAGTCTATGTCCAACACAACGAACTGTAACATTCGTACTCTCCAGCGTTCTCCAACTCCCAACTCCACTGGCAGCTCCACCATTCCAGTGGGTATTGTAGCACTTCCGTTGAAACCATGGATTCGAGATTGACAGAGTTTTAAGTCCTTTGCTTCAATCCTCATTTGATCATAAGCTCGTTAAAACATGATATTCACAGAGCTTCCACTGTCAACTAAGATCCTCTTCATCCAAGCAGGACCTACTTGAGCTGAGATGACCAGCGGGTCGATAGTGGGGGCTTCGACTTTGTCAGCGTCTCTGTTCCTGAACACGATGTCATCTGTCATCGTCTTCTGTTGCTTGGCCGGAGCCCCTTCATCAAAACTACTACAACACTCGAAGTCCACATGCCTAATAGAACTGGCATACGACTCCATTTCCTTCCAGCTTCAATCTGTTGGGTGAGGGCCACCGCTTATTATATTGATAACTAACCTCCCGCCAGTTCGAGCAGATTCACTACACCAAAACAGCAAATTTGGCACACCAGGAAGCGGAGATTTGATACGGCTCTAAGCCGTATCAAATTTGATACGGCTCAAAGCCGTATCAAATTGCCTCTGCGATCCACCCCCCCACACCTAAAATCTAACCTTACGTTTGAAAGTCCGCGGATCACTACATTTTGCTCGCGCTTGTTTTCATGTCCTTCGTTCAGTTTTGTTCCCCCATAGCTCCGTATTCTTCACTCCACCAAAAACCGAAACTTAATTCCACACCCTAATCGACGGCGGATAATGTTACTACTAGGGTTTCCCAATTTTGGGGGAAGTTGAGGCAGGACAAAAGGCGAATGCACTGTCTGTCCAAAGCTATGAACCTGGGAATGTATTTCTTCGGCTGTAAGTATGTATTTGCAATATTCAATAGCTGTAAATATGCATTATGTAAATTTTTCAGTCTAAAATCATATGAATTCAGTGATGTGGTAAAGCATAGGCAGTAGGAGCCCTTTTGCAACTCAGTTTTTCCCCCTTTCAAAACGATGACTGGAAAGTCCAAAGCTAAGCAATATTTTTAAAAATATGCCCATAGAGTGAAGGACAACTAATCGGTGTTCTCTAAATTAACCAAAAAAGTATATTACAATCCAAACCTAAAATTAGTAGAAGTGGTTTCAAGATCTTTGGTTATAAAATTGTTAAAATATCAGCAGTAGTATGCTTTAGGTCTGCGAAACTGAAGTAAGCTTGACAAATAAAGCACTAAATCCATTTTGGCCAACTTGATATCTATAGTTTATCTACTTATTTTTGTTGGGTTATCTTATTTTCTGGCTAATTGATTTTGATCTAATCATTTGGCATTTGATTACTGTTGCTGGAAAATCATGGAAAAACATTTCATGATTTAAATGCCACTGATATATGTACAAGGTTGGACAAACAGATAGGCCTAGTCCAATGGATATAATATCACATATGTGGGCTAGACTAATCCAGTGGATCGGACAACGAAACAAACTAATATTGTATAACGTTTTGTAACATAGACCACTGAGTTGTTTGCATTCTTCAACTCCAGAAAGTGTTTTGCTCTCCTGGTGTGGGCTAGGCTAAAAGCGCATCGAAATATAATTTGTATTTTGAAAATTTTAAGCAAAATGGGCATGAAAGCATCTTGTTACAAGGGAAAGGGATATTACCGGAATATTTGGCGAATAATTCTGTTTCGTGTACTCTAAAGTAACATAGTGGGGCTTATCTCAGTTTCATATTATCGTTTATTTCTCTTTACTTCCGTCTCTTTTCTTCCAAAAATTTCATACAAAATGGAGTTGATTATTACTCATTGCTTCAAACCCTTGAAGGATATACAGATTAATTATGCAGATCGTCTTCTTTTGAACTCATGGACATGATTCAGGTTAGCTAATTATAGATGAGTTAAATTTGTCTGTATCACCTATTGAGATGGGTTGTGGGTTTGAATTTTGACTATATTCTAGTTTCCTGTCATACTACATAAATACAAAAACATCACCGTCAGACAAACGTTGGAAATACACGGAGAGCACCTCCCCTCTCCACGCCACCCCCCACAACAAACCCCTTTCCTTAATTTTATCAATAGTCATTGGCCAGATTAAATGTCTTATTATTAGTAATAATGGTTATTGGTACAGTTTAAACTATATGGACCAAGTATTCTGATATCGCATTAAGGATCTGGTCCGATTTCACGATAAGAATTGGTATTATTTTGAATAAATTAAGGTAGAACTTTGTTGAGTTGATTTAGAACGGATAGGAGATGTAAAAATAGTGCTACTATCTTATTATCATTTTGCTATAGTTAGCTGAGCCTAGACTGCGTGGCAAGTTGCTTATTGTTGACATTAAGAAGTTGCCAAGTTTGAATTTTTGTTCAAGTAGAGGGTCATATATTCATATATCACTTAATCGTGTTCAGATTGAATAAAGTACTCAGTATTAGAACATTTTTTCTCTAGCTTTCTCATTATTCTTAATATTGTTCGATGCAGCAATGAAAAGCCAGCTGAGTGTGCTAGAAGCACCAAAGCATCCATGCTGCAACTCAGAAAAGCAAACAGCAAAAACCTCAAAAAGTTAAGAATAGTGCAACCAAAATAAAATATACACTGCATATGATATTGTTTGCTACTGAGTTTAATATGTATATTTGCATTTGAACAGGGAGACTGATTTGCTTAGAGAGAATCCATTGCGCAACTTTCCTCTTACCAGCCTTAGATGAACTTGCGCTGAATTGAGTGTTTCTGTTATATCTGCAATTTCAATTTGATTGCTTATTTGTGCAGAGTTCATTCTTTACTCGGCCATTGTGTTCTTGTTTTACGTACCACCAGCTTTGCTTAAGCTTGTACGACTGTACAAAACTACTGGTTGGTTGATATTCTTTCTGTATTGTGTTTGATTCTGTACTTTGAAATCTCAAACTTGCAGGCCGAAGGCTTTTTATTGTCCTGTTATATGGAAAGGCTTGTGATTCCATTTATTTTTAGTCCTGTCAACTTTTAATTTTAACTCTCTCTTTTATGAACTTAGTTGAATGTGTGATATTGTTCGGCGGTCGCTTATTATTGAACATCGACTTTAACCAAGAATGCATTTGTGTAAATGTTACCTAAAAAATTCGAATTTGAATTGAATGTGTGTGGATATTCTACTATATTAATTATCGGCTTCGTCGTCAGCGACTTTGTTTAGTTTTTGGTTTTTTTCTTCTTTTTCTTCCCTTCCCAATTTTTTGGTTGAAGTTTGGTGGTTGTCATGTTGTTCAAGACTTTTGTAGAAAGAAGGATCAGTTTTTATCTGGCAGCACCTTGCTTGCCTTACTGTCAATGACAAAGTTTTTTTTTCTTTCTTTTAATGGAACCATGTGTTTAGCAATGTAAAGATTCTTGTTTCTCTGTCTTCTGCACGCTCTTTTTGCTGTTTGTTTTCTTATGGGAACATGTAATGTGAAAAATAAAGAGCAATGCATTTTTTTTACTTTAATACATTAATTTGATACGGCTCAAAGCCATATCAAATTCATGAATTTGATACGGCCCAAAGCCGTATCAAATTCATGAATTAGACAGTGCTTTGAGCCGTATTAAATTCATGAATTAGGCAGTGCTTTGAGCCGTATCAAATTCATGAATTAGGCAGTGCTTTGAGCCGTATCAAATTCATCAATTTGATACGGCTTTGGGCCGTATCAAATTATTAACCACGCCAAAATTTGATACGGCCCAAAGCACTGCCTAATTCCATTTGATACGGCCAAAAGCACTGCCTAATTAGCATTTCTGGTGTAGTGATTCCTCTTCCTGATTTGGTGCATGATTCTGATTTGATGGGCCCGCACCACCTGACTGCGGCACCCGCACATACTGATCCAACTTCCGATCACGTATCAGTTTCTTAATGAGATCTTGTAAATGACGACACTCATTCGTATTATGGCCATAACTCTCATGGAATCTACAAAACTTCCCTGTCTGGATTTGCCTTTCTGTCGGTGGCTTCGGGGCAGGTTTCTTGTATTGGATGGTATTACAGGTCTGTAAATAGACATTTTCCAGTGACGTATTCAATGGTGTGTAATTGTCGAACATTGGAGCTCTACGTCGTGGACCACAATTTTGATCCCGTTTCTTAGCTTGGTTTCCATTATCCCTCTGCTGGTTCTATTTATTTTGAATGTTCAACTGGACTTTTCCGGAGCTCTCCCCAGATTTTTTAACGGCGATATTACTTTGAATGCCTTCGATGTTGGGCCTTGCATCATCCTGCTTCCTAGACTGTTTCACATCCTCCCTTCTCAAGGATTGGGCTGCCTTGGAATAGAAACGGTCCAACGACGCAGGTGGTTTTCCAGCTAACCAATTTCCAAACTCGGAATCAGCGTCAATTCCCTTAGTTAATGCCATCAGGATGGAGTTATCATTGGGATTTCTTATTTCTGCGCACGCAGCATGGAATCGCTCTAAATAACATCTGAGTGTTTCTCCAGGAGCTTGTGTAACACTAGACAGAGTGTTAACGTCTTTAGGCCTTGCTACGTGAATACGGAATTGTTCAACAAACTTGGTGGCCATCTGGTCAAAATTAGAGATGGATCGTGGTGGCAAACGAGTAAACCACATAGTTGCAATGCCCCCTAGGGAAATGGGGAAACTACGGCATTTTACTGCATCATCAGCTCTCGTAGCATTCATCAGCCATTCGTATTTTAGGATATGTTGATTGGGATCAGAACTCCCTTCGTAGACTGGTAAAGTTGGCATCCTGAAATGCCGAGGTGGTTCAGCATACAATATGTCATCGGTGAAAGGGGTATGACTCCGGGAGATTCCCCAGTCGTCATTACTGAGACCCTGACTTTCATGGATCATTAGACAAATCATCGTAGGTATATCCGGCATCCAGATACTAGGAGAGTGCTGGGCCAAGGTGTGGTCGGGCTCCACAGCGCGAGTCTGGACCGGACACAGTCGACGGTCCATGCCTCGCCTCCTTGGTTCAACATTCTCAAGGACATAAGGTTCTGAAGTCTACTCTCGCTGATTACGTTGGGGATCAGCTTGGTTTCTAGCATCAACCCCTTGCTCGGTAGCGGTGGTAGTAGCAATGTTGCATGTGACTTGGTAAGGAGTAGCACCTCCTCGGGATAAAGGTCCTGTATGTTGACTAGGGTTGTCCTAGGTTTGAGGCAGGTTGGTGTCCCATGGCCTGGGTGTAGCTTACATCCAGCCGTGGGCGTGTGGATCTTTGATGACCGTCTGATGAGGCTGAACTCTTTGTGGAAGAATAAGAGCCTTAGTCTCTTCTGGATCTTCTTCGCCTTTGGCGATTTAGCTAGTTGGACAACTCTGTGTTGGCGCGCAGTTGTTCAGTTAGCTGTTGCCGACTCTGGGTCAATTCTTGAAGTAGCATCTGGAACTCTTGTCTGGTGACCGGGCCTGATGGATCTGAAGGTCCGGCGGTATCTTGGTTTGATGGAGGCAATTGCACGGGATTCTGCATGTCCCGTCCTCCCTGATCAGCAGCTGTAGAGGTAGTTCGTGTACTTACCATGATGAATTGGTGAAAATCCTTTCCTAAATCTGATGCAAATCTGAATAGAATGGAAGGGCTTCAAAGTTCTAGATCTGGATCTTCTTCTTGGATTTATACAATCCGATATAGATAGGAGATCCAAAGAGCAGGAGAAAAATTGGGTTTTCTTAGTGAAAGCACCAAAGTGTTTGTACCAAAATTGGGCACAACACTCTTCGGAAGTTTTTGAAGAGATAAAGTGAAGAAGTTAAATGGAAACAGAGGATTATCTAACAAAAACTCCAAATTTCAGATATGAAAATAATTAAAATGCAAGGAGACGCAAGAATTTAGAGTGGTTCGGCGTATTGCCTACGTCCACTATGAAGTTGATAGCTGTATTGATCTTTCTTTGAAGATTACAAGCGAATTCAATGAATTACAGCAGATAATTATGATTTGCAGCAGTGAATTTCGTTTTTGGCAGCAGCATGGGAGTTTAGATCTGGATCCGGCAGAGTCTGGGCGTTGGAGAATTCAAAGAAGAAGAAGCCCCTTTTCTGTATGCCCTGGGGCTCTATTTATAGGTGTAGGAGGCTGATATTTTGCTCAGATCTCGGGAGGCTCCTTCTGGCACATGACCAGGCCCGCGCACCCAAGCACGCGAAGTTTCGGTCCGATCCGTGATCGATACGAATGGATTTCATATCGATCAAGATTTCATCCAATGGAGTCGAAATTTGGCGTGAGCATTCTTTAGCATGCACGTAGTCTTCTGTGAAAATTTCATAGCATTTGGACTTGTAGATTAGGAGATATGATCGATACGAATTAGGATCTTCGGTGGGCTGTTTCGTTCGACTCCCTCATTTCGGCTCGCTTTTATTCGACTCGGTATTGTTCGAATCGTTGTTCGACTTGATGACATGGTGTTTGAATCTCTGGATCACTCTGCCTTTGATGCCGTTTTGATCGAGTCGTTCTTGGACCTTGCCTTGTTCGTATCGATGGACCTCAACTCCGGTCGATTGATTCGAATATGGAAACACGATGGATTCGATCAGTGGATCCACGATGGATACGAAGTACCGGAACTTGATGGATTCGAACAGGGCTTTTCCAGTATGGATACGAACTGGACGAATGAGGGACACGAACTACTGTTGCTCGATGGATTCGAGCAACGCGCTCCAGCTAATGGATTCGAAGTAGGCCTTAAACAATCGAGTCGAACTATTGTTTTTTGAAGGATGCGAAGCGAGTCGAACAGAGGCTATTTGATGGATGCGAAGCGAGTCGAACAGAGGCTGTCTGATGGAGTCGAAGTGGTTCTTGGCTGATCGAGTCGAAGTGAGCTTTCTTGAGGGATACGAACTGAGCGAGTCGAATTGAGGTTGGTTTTCACTTAATTTTGCATTGATCGTAACTTGAACATACAAACTCGGATTGACTTGAAAT
This sequence comes from Allium fistulosum, assembly GCA_030737815.1. Taxonomy (NCBI): domain Eukaryota; kingdom Viridiplantae; phylum Streptophyta; class Magnoliopsida; order Asparagales; family Amaryllidaceae; genus Allium; species Allium fistulosum. The sequence continues at coordinate 405,745,055 of CM060904.1, read as the reverse complement.
TTGGAACGTTGATTCTCATAGCCTCACTTGTCGTGTCAAATCAATTTTAGCTCGATCCGGACTCGGACAAAATTCGTCGATTTCCATAGTGAGCCTGTGTATAACCGATCTCTAAGTCGAACCGTCATTGGTTACTAGTTAATTCCTTGATGTCACGGCCTTGCCAAAAGGCGGGATAACAATGTGGGATCTACAATAATAAAAAATTGATTTGTAAGTATGCTTGATTATCAAAAGATATAATAATGTCATTATTTAATCAAGTACAAATGCAATATCCTTATTCATTTATGCAATCAATATAACTACTTTTGAAAACCACATAAAAGAGTTCAATTGATTATGATATGATTTCAAAAGTAAACTCTCTGTAATACTTCGAAAATATTTTTTAGTTTTATATTTTGTCCTTGAACGTAGAAAAATGAATTACTTTTGAAGCTATTTGGGTAAAGAGGAGCACATGGTTTACGAGTGTGCACATTAATATATCAAAGAAAAAAAATCAAAGGCTCATTTTAAATGATATCATCATAGAGCTCAAGAATTTTCAAGAATAATCATTTCAAAAACTCACTTCCAAAGAGTCTGTTATTACTATTACTTTAGGTGTTGGTTTTGATGACAACAACCATATGAAATCATATAAAATATAGATACTAATATTTTATTTAAGTTATATATAGCATATAGTGCAGGATATTAGACAGTGTAGATTAAGAAGACTGTACAATATCAAGAGCAGACTCAAGGGGCTGATAAAGATGCTGATATAGAGATTCAAGAGTTAGAGATTGAAGACTCTTGAGTTTGATGATTCAAGATATCATCATAAGTTTTAAAGTCATAGATTATTTTGCTAAAGCCCTAGTAGCACTTCTTTAATCTCTCTTCATTAAAAGGTTTTTTACATCTATTCTCTGATTATAACGATTTTCAAATATCCTGGTTTTCAAAAATGATCTTTAAGAATCCCTATTTTCAAAATGATTTTTCAAACATCTTTTTAAAATAGCTTTCAAATGATTCCTAACCTTTTAGTTATTTGTTTACAAAATTATTAAGTATTTAATATTTTAATACATACTTTTAATTTATTATTATATTTTGATATAGATTTTGTTTTTATGTTTTCTAAATGTTTATGGTATTCAAAAGTATATTTTGACATTCAATAATACTTTGATTTTAAATATATATTCACTTATATTTATAAATTATTTTTCAAAAGAAATTCATATTTAAATCATTTATATACTAAATTATTTCAAAATAATTTAATAAAGTTTTCTTAAGTTTTATTATGATTAAAATGTTTATAAACTATGGTTAAATGATTTTACAATGTATCAAATATTTTACAAAAATTAATATTTACGAAAAATAATTATTAAGTGTTTTTTCAAATTAGCAAAGGATATATCGATGTACATAAAAGCAACATGTCGACATATAGTCCGAGATTTTCAAATTTTAAATTTTGATTGAAAATATCTTTTTGTCGTATCTCTTCGCGAACGAATATGATTGTTGTTTCTCTATAAATAGGGGTTTTCTCAACAAATTTTTAATAACTACTTTCTCGTATTTTCTCTCCTCTTTCACTCTCTTGATTACTAAAAGAAATTCTACTCAAGGTCTTCTCAAATTCAATTAGAATCAAAACACTATTGATTTGATTCTCCATTGAATACTCTCGGATCTCTCTCTCACTCAAATCAAGATCAAGAAATTGATTTTGTAAACTCTATCAAATCATACTCAAATACTCTTAGTGTGCTTGGCGTCCCTGAAATCCAAGTAGGCATGCTTGTGTCCCGTTTGAATCAAGTGGGTGTGCTTGGTGTCCCGTTTGAATCCAAGTGGGTGTGTTGGTGTCCCGTTCAAATCCAGTGAGTGTACCCAGAGCTCGGAAAATCTGGAGGGTGTGCCTCGTAGCCTTGAAATCGAGATTGTATAAACTTTGATATCTAAAAAGAAATTTGTACAAGATTTTGTACGGGACTGGATGTAGGGTAACTTTGAACCAGTATCAAAATCCTAGTGCGATCTCTCCAACTCTTTACTTTTTACTTTTACTACATTTATATTTATCTGTGTTTGCATTTGTGATTGTCAATTTGCACTATTTACACTATAATCTTAAATGAATTCAAAACGATTCATGAAACTTAATAAACACTATTCACCCCCTCTAGTGTTAAATTAGCCTTAAGATCCCTACTTCCGTAAACTAACAGAGTCATGTCAAGAAACAAAAATCATCTCAAGACATTTCAACATTTTCAAAGGAAGTCCTTAGTCAAGACTCTCCCATTAAAAGAAATTTTTCATTGAAAATTCATATCAAAGATTTGGCTAAAATGTCTTAGTTCAAAATATTCATATCATGAATAATTATGGAGAAAAAAAAGAAGAAAGAAATCCAAAAAAGTAAGAAACATATTAATGGTTTTTTAAATTAAAAGGAAGGAAAAAAACTGAAAACAAGCATAAACAAAAACGAAAGTAAAAAAACAAACAAACACTCAAATAGAAATCTGATAATCCATATCCATGATCCCTAAATCTTGACATAATCATGAAAATCTATCTTTTGAAAGAGGTTTTGTAAAGATATCATCAAGTTGTAAATCGGTAGAGATGAATTTAGTACAAATGTCCTCTTTTGAAATATGATCTCGAATGAATTGATATCTTAAGTCTATATGTTTAGTACAAGAATGGCGAATAGGATTGTTTGACAAGTCAATTGCACTTTTACTATCACAATTTAAGCAACACTTTAAAGTAGGGCTAGTTATTTTTCCATTGTACAACTTTTCCAGCATTTTCCTTCCAAATATTTTCGAGATTTCCAGTTTCCGTGTTTTTCCATCAAAAACAATTCGAAAGGAATTCCTTCCGGTGGGTGATGGAGCTCAGCAGAAATTTCCACTATTTCTGCAGAAATCTTCATTCCTTCCGCATGCCTTCTTACTTGGAAAAAACAAAACTAGGACCGAGCAAATTACATTTCATCTTTATTGTCGTTGAATTGTGCTAGGCCTATAGAAAATTAACGTTAATTTCTCACAAAACAAAACTTAACCCTAATAATCATCAGTTCACTCGACCAATCCACATGAAAGAAAACATTTCATCATCGTTAGTTGTCCAATTCGCACAAACAAAACCTAACCCTAATTCCTCATTTCTCTTTCATCAAAAAATTCTCTCTAGTAATCATTGACTTCCTTTTCATTTTCGGTTAAGAAATTCTCCCTCAGGTATTGAAGCACTTAAATTTAATTATTTTTGTTGTTTTTATCTTCTTTGTTCCAAATTTTTTGTTTAACGATGTTAGACTAAATTTGGTTGATTTAAGAGTTTGAGTTCGGTATAATTTATACATTCCATCGTATAAAACCACGTATCCTTTGAGTGAAATTGATAATTTTGGGTTTGATTTGGCTACAACAACTTTTATATTTTGTAGATAAGAAAATAGTACATGTGACCAATTATGATGAGTTACACTGACCATATTATATTAGGCATTTAGTTGATGACCAATCATCCCCTCTTTTTTGCTTAAAACTTTTAGACCAACTATGATGAGTTAATTGCTAATGGGTATTTCCAGTTATTTTTACTAAACAGATGCATTTTTATTCTTTTGCTAGTAATATAATATTTGAAACCTTGGAAAAATAATGTCTTTGGACAAGGGTCAATGTCTTACATATTCAACATAAGATCTGCTAATTGTTATATTACATTATATACATGCATAAATAATGTGATTTTGGTAAGCTATATAAGCCTCATTTTTATTTTCATTTACGTCTTTCATTTAGGTCCCTAGAATGAATTGTTACATAGATTAAATGTTATAATAGTTGGATTAGAAGTGGATGTTGAGGAGCCAGCAATTGCAGAGTATCCTATACCTTGGTGTGTTGGTTTAGATATTATATTATTTACTCTATTTCTTTGCTTTGAACCAAAAGGTAAATTGTTTGTATGAATTACTAGAATAAGTCATCTTCCTTTGGCATAAACAAGAACAGTGAAATAAGAACCCATTTATCTAAAATATAGGTCAATATGCCTATGTTGCCTGCAGAGATGCTTACTTTGCAACCTCAGAATGGGCTTCCTCTTGTTATCAAGCCTTTGCTTACTTAAAGTATGCCTATGTTATGACCGATATATGTACTCATTTGCAGTTATTATTTTGTTGTAATTTTATCAGGAATTTCGTGGGTTGAATCTTGTTTTCAAGTCCCCTCATTGAATTGTGTAGATGGTCTATCTGTTCAATTTTTTTATCATGGATTAGTTATTTACATAGGAATTATATGTTGCTTTCACTGTTTTAACTTATCAGTTTTGGATAAATTTTGAGCCTGATAGGAGCATATCCATTTAGAATAGTACCTTTTGAACTCGAATGCATATTCAGCTGGTATATCAAAATAGATGTATTAGATAATATGACAAGATAGTCTTTATCATTTTAAACATTGGATGGCACAGTTTACACAAACTTGCCTCAAACTATATAACTTTTTCATATCATGGTTCCTTCATATCCCTTATAGTCCAGTTTAGTTATATTTTGAGCTATTAAAATATTGGATGTAAGTTGTAGTTGCTATTCAAGGTAACATAACATCAACATGCCTCTACGGCTCTACCTAGTATTTGATCTAGCAAGTTCCTCATCCAATATCCAAGCTACGTTTTGATTGGGAAAACAAAATCTTCAATGTAGCATGTCAGGTGTACTGATTTATTTTTTGACACACACACACAAGGTTACTGAAGATTTTATTGCTTATTAAGTAATAAACGGATTATGAGTTAAAATTTTATTTGTAAAAGGTACTATAGAAAATGACAGCAATAAATGAATAGAGTTCTTATAGCAAACACTGTCTAAAGTGTTTGATAATTTTTGCATTTGTTCACTGTGTTCAAACTTCAACGTTATATTTATAAAATATAATAAAAACACATTCAATCCACATTTTGGGCATTTTCCACTTGTGATATGCATGTTGAGACAGAGTCAAGCTTTGGTACAAAAGATGTCAAAATCACCAACTAACATTAGTTCAACACTATTTATTATGTTACTAAATTAAAGTAATTTCTATATGATGCAGGTTTCCTATGAAATCTGATGAATCAAGTGCAGCGAATGAAGCCGCACAAACTTAGCCTGGCATGCAAAGTTGAATAGAAATTCATTATAAAAACCATCAAGAACAACAAAATCAATAGTATGGGACCACATGATAGAGATTTTAAGGAAGAAGGGCAATAGGAAAATTGAGGCGATTGCAATATGTAAGTACTGCGGCTAATTCTAAGCAAGGAACAACTAGCTTACGGTATCACCTTTTTTATTTATGTCCAGAATGTTACACCCCTAATTTTTGATAACATTATTCAAGAGATTTAATTAGAATAAATTAAATAGAAAAATGTAGAGTGACAAGGAAATTGAGGTTGGTTAATTAATTTAGTGGTCGTGCTATTTAAATTGAATGAGTTTAAAGGGTTAAGTGTTACCTAATTAACATAAGGGCATGAGAGTAAATAGCCACCCATGTTTCCCACCCTTATGCTGTTATCCCCTTAGCCATACACATTCATTTTATTAAGCAAAAATTAAAAATGTAAGAAAGCTAATAGGAGCCGGCCATTAAGGAGAAGGAAGAAAAGAGAAATCAAATCTAAAGCTTAGGATCAAGCTAGAAGAAATCAATCTCAAACAATCTCTAATTTCCATATCCAAGCTAAGGTGAATAATAATACTACATCTCTATTTTTGGTTTTATAATCATATAATTTCGGATTTAAGGGTAAATTCATTTTTATGATATATTGGATGATGGCATGCCTGATTTATAATTTGTTTGGATTAAACAATATTGTTTTAAAGGAGATGCACGGTTTTAGGATAAAACTGAGGTTAAATGATTTTTAAATGCCATGGGAAAATTATATGTTATGAGAAACATGATTTTGGAGTTGGGTTTTAATTTTTGTAATTTTCCACGTTGTGGAAAATTAGTTATGAATTTTCGAAGGAAAATATTGTTATTTGGGTTTATAAATTTGTTTCGAAAATTATATTAAGAATTTAGGTTTGAAATTTTGATATGTTAGGCAAAATGATTAAAGTGAATTTCTAGAATTTTTGGGGATTTTTACTAAGTGGGTTAGTATGGAAATTAAATTATTTTGAAAGGAGGACCTAAATGATTTAATTGCTTTATTAATTGGAAGGGCTTATTTGTTAAATGTTAATTGGTTTTAGATCTGAGAAAATGGGGCAAATTTTAGTAAAATAATTTGAAAGTTTAATATAACCAATCATGTGTTTACAAGTGGGCAAGTTAGTTACAAAAGGTTTACTTTATTTAGTAAAATCAGCCTTTAGCTCAGAAAAGTGGGTTCCGCCTTCTTTAGAAGGACCTTTCGACCCAGAGCTTCCGCCTCCAACCTAGTCGAAACCTTCTAGGTCGAAACCAGTAAACCAATACACATGGTATCAGTTAGCTGGTACGTTGTGGATTGGAGAGGGGCGGAAGTTAGGGTGTCGAAATGTAGCTTCCAAAGGGGTTGGATCCTTTGTTTTGTTTTAAAAGAAAAGCGCTTGCCTGTTTACAAAGGGATTTCAAAGTAGGCGAAGCCAATAGTTTTGAAAGGGTGTTTCAAAAGAATCGTTCGAAGGAGAGCTGCCGCATTTGTTTTAAAGTAGTAGCTTCCGAAGGAGTTACTTAGGTTTTATTAAAGCTTTCGGAAGGGGTAGTTTCGACCAAGACGAAACCCTTCTGTGATTAGATTCCTTTCGATGGTATTGAAGACATCAATGTTGTCGAAAAGTACTGTTTGTCTTTATAGATATAAGCCACTTCTTACTGCTTTCGAAAGGAGTTAAGGGTTTCGAAGGCAATGGTTTCGAAAGGGGTTTCGAAGCCAACCTTCAATTATTTTTCCCAGATGTTTTAATGCTTTCGAAAGGATGGTTTTGACACCATCAAGTTTCCCCATTACTTTTATAAAATGAAGAATGGTTTCAAAAGAGATGCTTTCGCTTATGTTCACTTTGACCCAAAAATGTTACTTTAAATAAAAACCCAATGGCTTCGAAAGGTATTGGTTTCGAAGGGTAACCTTCTATGATTTCGAAAGGGGACTCTCAATTGTTTCGAAGACTAACCTTTAATGGTTTCGAAAGGGGTATTTTTGAATGGTTTCGAAGCTATGCTTCTATACTTATATGATAATACTTTAATAAGGTCGAAAGGTTTCGAAAGAGATGTTTTAAAATATTCAAAAGGTAGGAGCATAAGGTTTTGAAGATATATTTTAATGCTTTCGAAGGAGGTCATCCTATGAGGTCGAAAGCAAGGTTTCGAAGGTATCGAAAGGCTTTTTAAACCCAAACTCATTTTAAAGGAAAAACCCATGGCTAAATAAAGGAGTTTTGAAGGATTTCAAGTATGTAAATTTGAAGAAGTATTACCTTGATAAAAATATAGGTTAAAGGGATTAACTATGTTTTATATGAAAAGTATTTCAAGGACTTTAAACCCATAGGAATGGTATTGTAAGTTGTAATGTTTGCTTCTTCAAATAAGAAAATATTCACATGATAAACGACCCATAACTGCATTTTGGGGATAAAGGGGTAGAAGAACCAGCTAGGTTAACCTAGTAGTGACTATAAATTTATTAAACGCCTGAATGAGTAGAATTGCATCCAGGGAGTCAAGGAGACCAGAATATAGGATGCCTAAACTTTGGAGTTATCCGGGAGATAGGTTCATAGTAAACCCAAGAAAACTATGATTAGGAAGTTATTGGGGGTAACCTACAAGTTCATAGTAAACCCATGAAAACTATGTATTAAGGATGGTTGGCAGGGGCCAATTGGTTTGTAGTGACCCCATGAAAACTATATCCGGATTAAGTATTGACCTCGGTCAAAAGTTTCCTAGTCAACCCATGAAAACTAGGATAAGAAAGAAGTTAATGGCGGTATCAGTAGGTTCCTAGTCAACCCATGAAAACTAGGCTAAGTAGGGAGTTACTAGAGAATTCCATAGGTTCCTAGTCAACCCATGAAAACTAGGATATAAGATGTGTTATTGAAATGACCAATAGGTTCAAGGGAACCCATGAATTAATTAAGTTAATTGGTAGCGACCTATAGGTTCTTAGTGATCCCATGAAAACTCTGAAATATGACAGGGTGTCCATGAATTATAAAAAGGTTATTAATAAACCCATGAAAACTAATAGGTTAATATTGACCCTAGAAACTTTTTTTTGAAGAGAATTGACCATAGAATATATATATGACAAGAAGTCAATTAAACCGGAGATGGGAAATCCAAAATGTTTATGTATATATATCATCATAATTTTTTTGAAATGCTATGTTTTTAACCATTGTGGATGCAAGAGCATAGTATATGGTTTTGAAAAAGGTTTTAAGATACTAGTGAGGGGGGAACCCATTCTACTAAGCGGCGTGGTCTCACTAGATATCTAAATGGATTGAGATGTTAGATTATTCATACTAGGCTTTATGTCGGACTCGGAGTATTTGTTTTTCGACTTAAACTCTCAGGTACTCAATTGATTTTGAGTAGTTTGAGATTTAAGTTTCCAGGTTCTCTTTTTAAACGAATAAAGCTTCTTAAGGCGTGCAGGAGGTAGTTAGTTATTTAGAGTTATCGTTTTTCGCTATGTATTTTCGATGTTAAGGCAGACTTATTAGCCTTATTATATACTCTAATCAACTAAGGGGGAATCTTCATATGTCGCTCTTGGTGTATGTGTAATAATTATATTTTTCTGAACATGGTTAACATTTGTGGGATTATGTAATGAACATGAAATGTTTTGAATGGAATGTGGAAATGTTTTTTCAATTTGTTATAATTCTCCCATATTCTTGTGATCTATGTATCAATGTATCTAACACCGCCGTATTCGGTCGTCGAGGATTAATAACTATGGATGACTACAGCATCCACATCCGTTAGTTTTGGGCCTCCAAGTAGGGGGATGGTACAGGTTGGTATCAGAGCATAGGTTTATGAAACTTTAAAAGAAAAGTAAAATCTAAAAGCTTTTTGAAACAAAATCCAATGAATTTGAAAATATGATCGGGGTTTGGGTTAACGCTATAGTAACGTACTTGTATTTGATATATAGGTATATATCTAAGTACATATTCTTCTTTCTCTTAGAACGTTCTTCTGTATCTTACTAAGGTTCGTATGCAGATTTACAAGAAAGAGGATATGGAAGCAGGCAATGGAAGAGGAAATCTAGGTGGAGGAAGCACCACAACCAACAGAAATGCTCGACCTAATATGAGGAGGAACCAAGGTCGATAGGTTAATGCTAATTCAAATGTTGAAGCCAATGTAGGTGCTGGAAATCCGCCAGTATATGCGGGGATGGTATATCAGTTGTTGGCTAATCTTTTGCAAGCAGGAGATGCCGGTAATGTTGGTGGAGCTAATCTTGTAGCTCCAACTGGATATAATTATGCTAGGCTAAGCAGGGATTACACCAGTTTGGGTGGAAAGCCGTTTGTTGGGACGGAGGATGCTGTTGAGGTTGAGAATTGGCTATTGAACTGTGAGAGAATCTTTACTGATCTAGGTTTGGATGATGGGGAAAAGAGAAGGCTAGCCTCTAGGCAGTTGCAAGGGATAGCGCTTCATTGGTGGAATAGTGTGACCGTAGGAGTTTTAAAGGGAGAGCTGACATAGGCTGATTTTAGAAGGAGATTTGAGCAGAGATTCTTATCTAAGGTTGCCAAGTCGGCATTGATGAGAAAGTTTATGGACCTTGTGCAGGGAGATATGTCAGTAATTGAGTATGCTACTAAGTTTGATGAGCTATCTCGATATGGATATGCTACTATAGACACTGACATCAGAAGGAATGATAGGTTCATCCGAGGACTAAGATTGGAGCTTGCTAGAATGACTAAGACTCATGTTAGAGAGCCTTGTAATGTGGCGGTGGAGATGGCTATTCACCATGAAGAGATGCTTGTTGTATCTGCTAGGGAGAAGCCAGTTGAATCCCAGGGTCCTCAGGAAAATAAAAGGAAATTCTTTAAGGAGAAGGGAGCCTAAAAAAGGGAGGCTGCTAAGAAGGCAAAGGTTGATTTGATGTGCTTCAAGTGTGATAAGAAGGGTCATTATGCTCACGAGTTCCAGACAGGCAAAGGGGAAGAAAGCTGCATACAAGAAGAATGTGAAATGCTTTAACTGTGATCAAGTAGGGCATTACAAGAACCAGTGTCCAGAGCCAGTCAGGGTGGACAAGGGGAAAGTTTTTGCTGTTGGATCATCAGCTAAACCTGCTGCAGTTGATAAAGGGAAGACTGTGATGGAAGGTACATTTTTGATTCAGTATACCAGTGAGGATACTTTTTAATACAGGTGCATCACATTCATTTATATCCCAGTGTTTGGTTGATAGGTTATGCTTAGAACGCACATACCTTATTACTTCCTTAAGGGTTGTGAATCCATTAGGAGGGTATCTAACTCTAGGGATAATATGTGACCAGTTTGTATGTTTACGATTTCATAGATTTCGAAATCATTTTAGGTATGGATTGGTTGAGAAGGTATGAGGCTAGGATATTCTGCCAAGATGGGGAGATATCTTTGAGACACCCTGATAGTCATAACCGAATTATATTCTCAGTAGAGAATTCTGACCGGAGTAGCTGTGCTTTGTTAAGTGCAATGGAAGTGGGAGAAGAGCTAAGTCAGGTTCGAATTGCAAGAGAGTATGCAGATGTCTTTAAGCCAGTCACATGACTACCACCAAAACGAGCTGTTGAGTTTCGAATAGATCTTATGCCATGAGCTGAACCTGTAAGCAGACCACCTAGTAAAATGACACTTATAGATAGGCCTGTCAATGAGTACCCGAAATATCCGAAATCCGTCCGCATCCGTATCTGAAAACATGAAAAATATCCGATATCCGAAAAGCGAATGCGGATATCCGATATCCGAAACGTATTTCGGATACGGATACGGATATGGTTGTATCCGTATCCGATAAATATCCGTCCGGTTTGAAATTAAATATATATATTAATATGTTATTTTATATCCATAAATTTAATATTTATATATGCAATATTATTGTATGGATTTTGTGTGATTGAATTAGCTATTGTTAATTTGATGTAATTTATGTATTACAAGGTTTTTTCATCTTTTTTTCAGCCAAAAAAATGAAATATGCATTATATTGATTAATTTTCGGATATCCAAAAATATCCGTATTCGGTAAGCCGGATACGGATATTTTTGGATATTCAAAAATATTCGTAGATACGGATACGGATAATATTCAATGGGTATTCGCGGATATCGGATACGGATTCAGATACGGATTTTCATTTTTGGATACGGATATAGCACTATCCGTATCCGATTGCATCCGTTTACAGGCCTACTTATAGAGATGAAGGAATTGAAGGTGCGGCTAGTGGATCTAGAAGGAAGAAATTTTATTAGACCAAACAGTTCGCCTTAGGGAGCGGCTGCGATATTCGTGAAGAAACCAGATGGATCATTAAGAATGTGTATCGATTATCGTAAGCTGAACAAAAGGACGATAAAAAATAAGTATCCTTTGCCGAGAATTGATGATCTATTTGATCATTAGAGTGGGGCCAGAGTGTTTTCCTAGTTGGATTTGGCGATGGGGTTCCATCAGTTGAGAGTGGTAGAGGACAGCATTCCTTTAACTGCATTTCGGACAAGATATGGTTTGTATAAGTGGTTAGTGATGCCCTTCGGGTTGACGAATGCACCTATTTTCTTTGTGGATTTGATGAATCGAGTCTTCCGAGAATATTTAGATAGATTCGTGTTGGTGTTTGTTAATGAAATTTTGGTATACTCTAAGGATGAGACAGAGCATGAAGATCATCTTAGAGTTGTGCTAGAGACGCTGAGGTAGAATTAGCTAAAGGCGAAGTTTTACAAGTGTCATTTCTGGAAGAAAGAGGTTAAGTTTCTTGGTCATGTGGTTTTAGAGAAGGGATTGTCAATCGATCCAGATAAGATCGAAGCAGTGAACAATTGGAGGAGACCAGAGACAGTGACCGAGATCAGAAGTTTTCTTGGATTTGCTGGCTATTACTGGAGATTCATCAAGGATTTCTCGCGGATAGCAGCGCCTTTGACTAAGTTTACCAGAAAGGAAGTGAAGTTTGTTTGGTCCAACAAATGTGAGGAAGCATTCCTTAAGTTAAAGCATTTGTTGACCAATGCTCTAGTGTTAGTAGTTCCAGATGGAAACCAGGGGTTGGTGGTATACGCAGATGCGTGCGGGACTGGATTGGGAGCAGTGTTGATGCAGAAGGGCAAAGTCATTGCCTACATATCTAGATAGCTTAGACCGCACGAAGTAAGATATCCTACTCATGATTTGGAGTTGGCAGCGGTGATCTTTGCCTTGAAGATTTGGAGGCATTATCTCTTGGAGAAGAGATTTGAATTGTATACCGATCATAAGTCCTTAAGATATATATTCTCTCAAAAGGAGTTGAATATGCGACAGCAGAGGTGGCTATAGTTTTTGACTTCTTATGATTTTGGTATAGAATATACCCCAGGGAAAGGTAATAAAGTAGTAGATGCTCTTGGAGAAGACATCAGAATGTCATGTTGGCTATGTTGGCAAAGTGGAATGATCTAGAAGCTTTAGCCAGTTGTGGTGTGTAGTTAAGATCAACTGCTAGTTCTATTCAGAGTACTGCCATGATGTCCTGTTTAGAAGTTCGACCATTGTTGATCAAGAGAATTGCTTCTAAGCAGAAGGAGGATCCATTATTAGCTGAGAGGATTAGTAGGCTTGAGGTTGGAACTGAGGTCGATGATTTGAAAGATTTTTGCCTTGACCGGAGAGGATGGTTGAGAAAGAAGGGACGGTTATGTGTTCCAGATGTAGAGAACTTGAGAAGAGAAGTCCTTAAGGAATGCCATCGATCAAAGTTTATGATTCATCCTGGAGGGACCAAGATGTATCAAGATATGAAGAGGAGCTTCTATTGGGAAGGCATGAAGAGGGATATTGGCTTGTGGGTTAGGCATTGTGTAAACTGTCAACAAATGAAAGCCAAACATCAGAAGCCGAGTGGGTTACTTCAGCCTCTAGATATTCCAGTTTGGAAGTGGGATTCGATATCCATGGATTTATAGATGGGTTTCCAAGGTTAAGGAGAGGAAATGAGAGTATATGGGTTATCGTGGACAAATTGACCAAGAGTGCCCATTTCATTCCAGTAAAGTCGACTAGGACGACACATGTTTTGGCAAAGTTGTTCATGGAGAACATAGTTAGACTTCATGGAGTTCCTAGTAGCATAGTCAGCGACATAGATTCTTTATTCACTAGTAAATTCTGGAAGAGTCTACAGGATGTGTTAGGCAGTAAGCTTAGGATGAGTACCGCATATCACCCATAGACGGATGGGCAGACAGAGAGAGTCAATAAGGTACTCGAGGATTTGTTGAGGGCTTGTGTGTTGGATTTTGGTGGATCTTGGGAGGATCACCCGCATTTGATTGAGTTTTCCTATAATAATAGTTATCAGACTAGCATAGGAATGGCGGCTTTTTGAAGCTTTGTATGGAAGGCCATGGAAGGCCATGCAAGGCCATGCAAATGCCCAGCATGTTGGTTGGAGACTGGAGACATATTGGTCTTAGGTCCATATTTGGTAAGGGAGGCATCAGAGAAGACTGAGTTAATCCGAGAACGGATGAAGGAAGCTCAATCCAGACAGAAGAGTTATGCAGATAAGAGGCATAAAGACCTAGAGTTCTTAATGGGAGACAGGGTTCTCATTAAGGTATCAACGATGAAGGGTGTGGTACGGTTTGAGAAGTCAGGGAAACTGGCACCGAGATATGTTGGTGCATTCCAGATTTTAGAGAGGATTGGAAAGCTCGCGTAAAGAGTAGAGTCGCCGAGCAGTTTGGCAGGTGTCCATAATGTATTCCATGTGTCTCATCTTCGCAGGTATGTGATCCAGAGGCTATTATTACTCAGTCATAGTTGGAGGACTTAGTAGTAGAGTCTGATTTGACTTTTGTTAGGCAAACAGTTCGGGTTGTAGCGAGGGATGAGAAAAGATTGAGGACCAAGACAGTCAAGTTAGTGAAAGTTCAGTGGAGTGACAACGAGAAGGACTGTACTTGGGAGACCGAAGATAGGATTCGAGATGCTTATCTTGATCTGCTTTAATGGTATGTCTATATTAGATTTATATAGATTAGTTGCTAGTCAGGTAGGCTAGTATGGATGTTAGGTGTATTTACAGATGATTGTTATGTTTGCTAGATAGTCCTTATTGAATTTCAAGGACTAAATTCTTTAAGGAGGGGAACCTGTAACACCCCTAATTTTTGATAACATTATCCAGGAGATTTAATTAGAATAAATTAAATAGAAGGATGTAGAGTGATAAGGAAATTGAGGTTGGTTAATTAATTTACTAGCTGTGCTATTTAAATTGAATGAGTTTAAAGGGTTAAGTGTTAGCTAATTAACATAAGGGCATGATAGTAAATAGCCGCCCATGTTTCCTACCCTTATAGTATTATCCCCTTAGCCATACACATTCATTTTAATAAGCAAAAATTAAAAACGTAAAAAAGCTAATAGGAGCCGGCCATTAAGGAGAAGGAAGAAAAGAGAAATCAAATCTAAAGCTTCCACCTCCAACCTAGTCGAAACCTTCTAGGTCGAAACGAGTAAACCAATACACATGGTATCAGTTAGCTGGTACGTAGTGGATTGGAGAAAGGCGGAAGGTAGGGGTCGAAACGTAGCTTCCGAAGGGGTTGGATCCTTTGTTTTGTTTCGTTTTAAAAGAAAAGTGCTTGTCTGTTTACAAAGGGGTTTCGAAGTAGTCGAAGCCAATGGTATCGAAAGGGTGTTTCGAAAGAACCTTTCGAAGGAGAGCTGCCGCCATTGTTTTAAAGTAGTAGCTTCTGAAGGAGTTACTTAGGTTTTATTGAAGCTTTCGGAAGGGGTAGTTTCGACCAAGTCGAAACCCTTCTGCGATTAGATGCCTTTCGATGATATTAAAGACATCAATGCTGTCGAAAGGTACTGTTTGTCTTTATAGATATAAGCCACTTCCTACTTCTTTCAAAAGGGGTTAGGGGTTTCGAAGGCAATGGTTTCAGAAGGGGTTTCGAAGCCAACATTCAATTGTTTTCCCCAGATGTTTTAATGCTTTCGGAAGGATGGTTTCGACACCTTCAAGTTTCCCCAATACTTTTATAAAATGAAAAATGGTTTTGATAGAGATGCTTTCGCTCATGTTCACTTTGACCCAAAAATGTTATTTTAAATAAAAACCCAATGGCTTCAAAAGGTATTGGTTTCGAAGGGTAACCTTCGGTGATTTCGAAAGGTGGACTCTCAATGGTTTCGAAGGGTAACATTCAATGGTTTCGAAAGGGGTATTTTTGAATGGTTTCGAAGCTATGCTTCTATACTTATATGATAATACTTTAATAAGGTCGAAAGGTTTCAAAAGAGACGTTTTAAAATATTCGAAAGGTAGGAGCCTAAGATTTGGAAGATATATTTTAATGCTTTTGAACGAGGTCATCCTATGAGGTCGAAAGCACGGTTTCGAAGGTGTCGAAAGGCTTTTTAAACCCAAACTCATTTTAAAGGAAAAACCCATGGCTAAATAAAGGAGTTTTGAAAGGATTTCAAGTATGTAAATTTGAAGAAGTATTATCTTGATAAAAATATAGGTTAAAGGGTTTAACTATGTTTTATATGAAAAGTATTGCAAGTACTTTAAACCCACACGAGTGGTATTGTAAGTTGTAATGTTTGCTTCTTCAAATATGAATATATTAACATGATAAAGGACCGATAACTGCACTTTGGGGATAACGGGGTAGAAGAACCGACTAGGATAACCTAGTAGTGAATATAAATTTATTAAACTCCTTAATGAGTAGAATTGCATCCAGGGAGTCAAGGAGACTAGAATATAGGATGCCTAAACTTTGGAGTTATCCGGGAGATAGGTTCATAGTATACCCAAGAAAACTATGATTAGGAAGTTATTGAGGGTAACCAACAGGTTTATAGTAAACCCATGAAAGCTATATATTGAGAAATGTTGGCAGGGGCCAATTGGTTTGTAGTGAACCCATGAAAACTATATCCGGATTAAGTATTGACATCAGTCAAAAGGTTCCTAGTCAACCCATGAAAACTAGGATAAGAAAGAAGTTAAGGAAGGTATCAGTAGGTTCCTAGTCAACCCATGAAAACTAGGCTAAGAAGAGAGTTATTGGATTAATCCATTGCTTCCTAGTCAATCCATGAAAACTAGGATATAAGATGAGTTATTGAAATGACCAATAGGCTCAGGGGAACCCATGAATTAATTAATTTATTTGGCAGGGGCCTACAGGTTCTTAGTGATCTCATGAAAACTCTGAAATAGGACAGGGTGTCCATGAATTTTAAAAAGGTTATTAATAAACTAATGAAAACTAATAGGTTAATATTGACCCTACAATATATTAATATATATATATATATATGACAGGGAGTCAATTAAACCGAGGATGGGAAATCCAAAATGTTTATGTATACATATCATCATAATATTTTTGAAATGATGTGTTTTTAACCATTGTGAATGCAGGAGCACAGTAAATGGTTTTGAGAAAGGTTTTAAGATACTAGTGAGGGGGGAAACCCGTTTCGCTAAGCGGCATGGTCTCACTAGATATCTAAATGGATTGAGATGTTAGATTATTGTTCATACTGGGCTTTATGTCTGACTCGAAGTTTTTGTTTTTCCCCTTAAACTCTTGGATACTTAATTGATTTTGAGTAGTTTGAGATATAAGGTTTTCAGGTTCTCTTCTTAGACGAATAGAGCTTCCGGAGGGGTGTAGGAGGTAGTTAGTTATTTAGAGTTATCTTTTTCCGCTGTGTATTTTGGATGTGAAGGCAGACTTATTAGCCTTATTATATACTCTGATCAACCAAGGGGGCATCTTCATATGTCGCTCTTGGCGTATGTGTAATAATTATATTTTTTTGAACGTGGTTAACATTTGTAGGATTATGTAATGAACATGAAATGTTTTGAATGGAATGTGGAAATGTGTTTTTAATTTGTTAAAATTTTCCCATATTCTTATGATCTGTATATCAATGTATCTAACACCACCGTATTTGGTCGCCGAGGATTAATAACTATGGATGACTGCAGCATCCGTAGCCGTTAGTTTTGGACCTCCAAATAGGGGATTACACAGAATCTTCTATATATAAAAAAAGATGTGGACAACAGTCAACCTCAAGATGGGTTGGTTGGATCTTTGGTTCCACATTCTTTTAATCAAAATAGATGTATGTTAGCTTTGGAAAAATTCATCGTTAAGAATGATATATCACTTAGGATGGTGGAAAGTGAAGGCTTTAGAGAACTATTTGCCAAATTTCAACCAGGATTTGAAGTACCCGATAGAAAAAAAATGTGCATCAATAATTGGGATTTGTTTACAGTGGAAAAGGCTAAGTTAAAAAGTGTAATCGGAGATCAAAGGGTTAGTATAGCCACTGACACTTGGACTTCCATTCAGAACATTAATAATATGGTGGTTATCGCATATTTTATGGATAGTGACTGGAAATTACATAAGAGAATTATAGCATTTACAATGATCAATAGTCATAAAGGAGATGAAATAGGAAGGTTGTTTGAATGAATGGGGCATAGATAAAAAATTTACCATCAAAGTTGATAATGCTAACACTAATGATATAGCAATCGGTTATATAAAGAGAAGATTAGACTATTCTGATTCTTTATTACTTAGTGGAAAGTATTTATGAGATTTGTGTGTCATGTTTTAAATCTAATTATTAAAGATGGACTAAAGTATTATTGTGAAGCTGTTGAAGGAATTAGGAATTTAGTAAAGTATATCCACTCCTCTCCTTCGAGATTGGATAGGTTTAGATATTACTCTAACTTGATGAAAAATGATAAAATGGCTATTGTTCCACTTGATTGCCCTACAAGATCGAATGCAACGTTTAAAATGCTTGATATTGCTTACAAATTTTGAAAAGTATTTGATAGGATGTGTATGGAAGATGAACTAATTAAAGTTTACTTCATTGAGATGATCAAAGATAAAAAGAAAAATTTAGTGAAAAGAACGAGACCTCCAAAAGAAGAAGATTGGGAAAGATGTCGAGTTTTAATTGAGTTTTTGAAGGGATTTTATGAAACTACATTAAAACTTAGTGCAACTAAGAGTGTTACTTCTTCGTTAATTTTCGATGAGCTTATGTTGGTTCAAGGTGCAATTGAGCAAGCTAATAACAATATTCATGATTCTAATTTGCAAAATGTAGAAAAAATGATGAAAGTTAAATTCGACAGATATTGAGGTAGTATTGAAGTAATTAACAAAGTCATCTTTATAACTCATACCTTGGATCCAAGAAACAAATTCCAATTTATAAAGATTGGCTTTCTCGATATAGGTTGGAATAGTGGTAAAATAAATGGGTTTCTTGGTGTTATAAAACATGCTTTAAATGAGCTATATGACGAATATTGAAAGAGCATGAATATACCAAATGTAATTGGATCTAATGTTATTGTAAGAAATGAAGAGATTGATGAGCAATTTGATGATAGTCTTAGAAGTAAAAGTTAAAAAGACTTCAACAAACAAGAAGTGAAGATAAATCACTTGAGAAAACTAATGAGGTTGATCGATATCTAAATGATCCATTTGAAAACCTTACAAGTAAGATTTTCATTTGTTAGATTGGTGGAAAGGTAATCAAGCAAAGTATCTAATAATTTCAAATTTTGCTAAAGATAACTTAGCCATTCCTAGTTTAACCGTTGCTAGCGAAAGTGCGTTTAGTCTTGGTCGAAGAGTTGTTAATCCATTTAGGGCTTCATTGGCTCCTAATATGGTTGAAGCATTAGTATGTCTTAGTGATTGGTTGAGAGCGGAAAACCTTTGTTGTCATCAAATGTAATTTGAAGAGGACGTCGAATTATTTATGGATAAAGAGGCAATTTGTGAAGGTAAATTTTTTTTAATTATTATTAGAACAATCGGTAGGTTTATATATACACATCTAAAATGCTATTGTAACCAGCCCTTCTTGGTCATTTAGTGATGGACCAACACTGTTTTCTACAAATAAGACACGGTTTTCTACAAATAAGATATTATAGTTGGAAAAAATAGGAAACTAAGAGGGCTTGCAAAGAATTAAGGTCACTCGTATGCAAAAGAGAACATGGTCACATTAACATATACACATACACAAAAAAATCAATACATACAAAGAATTAGTATATGAATATATGAGTTATTGATCACTCTTTCCTTTTTCCTTTTAGTTTCAAATCTAGTATGGTGCTGAACTTCATAAAATTAATTATATTCTTCCATTATCGACCATGAAACACATGCTTTCCATCTGGCACGGACAAATTCTTGTGACTTAATAGTACCACTTGCATATAGTCTTCTTGATAAACACCTTGTCTTCACGAATTTGCATCTAAATCGTTATCCATTAATAGTTCTTTGCTTTTCATCTATTTGTTTTGTTTCTTATTTTCAAATTACTATCATGGAGCCTTTATATGTAGAAATAATGTTGTCTTTTTCCTTAAGTTGCATCTACTATGACCCCACGCCTCATCATTTTTCAATTTCAATTTTGTGGTACCAGTCGTTGTTCATGTCACTAAGTAATTTGGCATATTTCTGACTATTGTTTCTTCTTCTAATGTCTTTTGATATATATATATATATATATATATATATATATATATGTATGTATGTATATGTTTGTATGTATGTATAAACAAATTGCTACCCATTTAGGCCATGAAAATTTTATTAGCAGCATATATAATATGGCTTATAATTTGTAAACCGTTTCTAATACAATATACAGGGACTTCTTCCATGTCATTAGCAGCATCATCATCGCAGAATATGGCGGAATAGATGCATAAAGGGGCATAGTTGTTCGAAGCGGGTATGTATCATCTATATACTGATTCACTATATATTTTTATATGCATTGGATACTGGATAGAGAGTCAATAACTTCCCATTTATGCTTTAGAAAAAAGAGACTAATAAATTCAGTTTGTCAATTGCATTTGACTTGTGATCCAAATTCTTATAGCATGTTAGAACAGTACCTAAACATTTCTTTACCTTCTGCAGTTACACATAATAGTCTGGATTCATAATTTTATGACTAATCCATAATTTCATACATAAGATACTGATTCATAACCATAACAACTAATGTAGTTTCTTTTATAAATAGCAGTGCAGCATCAGCTTTTATAATACCATTGTTTTCTTCTAAATCCTTGTATACTACATGTTGAAGTGTAGAAATTCTCTCATTGCTGAGCCCAAGTGGCTCCTTACCTACTAGTTCTTGCACATCAAATTCATGTTCATAGTTTCAAGATCTCTCAAAGAGACAAATTCATGTTAATTGTCAGGTGTAATGGATTTTTTGTTATTGAAAATGAATTAAAGTATGACTTTCTGTAATATGTCTAGAATTTTTGTGGATCTGTTGTGTAAGTCTGGATTTGATCATGATCTTATAAATTTTTGTTCTACTGTTATGGGTTTTTTCTACCGATTCATGATGTTAATATTAATGTTTTAGAATATTTTTATTATTTCATATATCATGTTTAGTTCATAGTTAAAATTTGATGAAAATTTCATGTTACAAAACTCTTTGATCGAAAAAAGGAATTCCATGTTCCGTTTCAAGTTTTCCAATTTCCATCAATAGGAATTCTAATGTTGACGTAACGGAATTCGAAGTAAACAGCATCATTCCATCAGTGGTCGGAAGGAATTGGAAATGCTTTGGAAGGTATGGAAATTTTTCGTATCCACCCTTAAGTATTAAGGAAAAATCCAATAAGGTTTGTCTCATCCACAGAATCTGAGCATAACAACAGCCTAAGACAATATATTATGCTTCAGTGGTAGACAATGCAACATAGTTTTGTTTACCACTTGACTATGAAACTAATAAATTACCTAACATGAAACAAGTTCCACTGGTGCTTTTTCTATCCACAAGACAACCCGCATAATCAGCATCAGAATAGCCAATTAAATCAAATTTCTCACCAGAGGGATACCACAATCCAAATTTTTATGTGTGTAAAAGATATCTCAAAATTCATTTTGTTGCTTTTAAATGAGATTCTTTTGGATTTTCTTGAAAATATGCACAAAGTCAAATTGAAAACATGATATCAGGTCTAGAAGTAGTAAGATAGAGAAGGGAGCCAATTATACCTCGATATTTTCTCTAATCAATTGTGATCCCCTTTTCGCCCTTGTCAAGCTTGGTTAATAGGCTCATGAGAGTTCGAGGTAGCTTTGCATTCCCAAGACCAAATTTTTTCACCA
The DNA here is from genome assembly GCA_030737815.1 of Allium fistulosum. Classification (NCBI taxonomy): domain Eukaryota; kingdom Viridiplantae; phylum Streptophyta; class Magnoliopsida; order Asparagales; family Amaryllidaceae; genus Allium; species Allium fistulosum. The sequence continues at coordinate 405,723,492 of CM060904.1, read as the reverse complement.
GCTCCTTCACGTATTTGGTTTGAGAGATGAAAATTATCTAATCACTTTGCTTGACTTGAAATCTTAGAAAATATTTCAACTTGCCTACCTAGCTCATTGCGAACTTATCATGCATGACTTTTCAAACTTTTCATATAATTTTTCATTAGTAGCACTGTAAATGATGTCATCAACCTAAATTTGTTCAACCAAAAAGTCATCATGCTCATGTAATGGAAATAAAGTAGTGTCGGCACTTCCTTTCTTAAATGCGTTTTCCAAAAGATATGCACTAAGACACTTATGCCAAGCCGTAGGAGCTTGTTTGAGACCATATAATGCTCTTTTCAAGTTCGTATACATGATTTGGAAATTCATGACTTTCAAAACCAAGAGGTTGATCTACATAAACGTTTTCTTTCAAATATCCATTTAGAAAGGCACTTTTTACATTCATTTTCTTAAGTTTAAAACCTTTAAAACATGTAAAAGCTAGCAAAATTCTAATGTCCTCTAACCTAGCAACTGGGAAAAATGTTCCATTAAAATCAATGCCTTCTATTTGATTATATCCATTTGCAACCAATCTAGCTTTGTTTCTAATTACACTTTGGGATTCATCAAGTTTATTTTTGAACACCTAATTAGTTCCCACAACTAGATAGTCATTTGGTATTGGAACTAATTTCCAAACATTATTTCTCATAAATTGGTTAATTTCATCTTGCTTGGCAATTATCCAACATTCATCACTAAGTGACACGTCAATATTTTTTGGTTCGATTTTATTAATAAAACCACTATGAATACACAAAGCACAAAGATTTCTATTGAACGAAGATCGTGTTTATATACCTGCCATTAGATTGTCTATAACTAATTCTGGTGGATGAATTGCTTTGAACTTCAAATTCCCAATTTCCAAACTTGATTTTGAATTAACGATAGGGCATGGATCACCTTTGTTGTCGTCTTCACCACATTTCTCGTTTGCACATAGTCTCCACCATTACTTTTGTCCTTGTTTGTGGTTGCATCGACATTTGGTTCATCAAACTTTACATTGATTGATTCCATAATTTTTTTCAAGCGCTTCTAGAAGATTCTGTAAGCTTTACTCCTATATGAGTATCCTATAAAAATTCCTTCATCTATTTTGGACTCAAACCTTCCTAGATGATCGCTTGTATTAAGAATAAAACATGGACAGACGAATAACTTGAAATATGCTATATTAGGTTTCATGTTAAACCATAATTCATAAGAATTTTTATTAAGTATTGGTTTGATCATTACCCTATTCATTACATGGAGTGAAGTACTAACTGCATCTGCCCAAAACGATAAAGGAAGACTATATTCATTTAACATTGATCTAGCCAATTCTTGCAATGTACGATTCTTCCTTTCGACAACCCCATTTTATTAGGTTGTTCATGGTGCGAAGAATTCATGTTTAAAACCATTTTATTCACAGAAATTTTTAAAATCCCAATTTTCAAATTCACCACCATGATCACTTCTTACAGTTATTATAGAAATACCTTTTCCATTTTGAACAGGTTTTACAAATATTGAAAAATAATCGAAAGATTCAGGCTTTTTGGCTAGAAAATAAACCTAAGTAAATTCAAGGTAATCATCCACCAACACATAACAATACTTCCTACCACTTAAGCTAGCAACATCATTAGGAACAAACAGATCCATATGAATCAATTCAAGAGCTCTAGAGGTACTCTCAGTAGTTTAGCCATGAAAAGATGATCTATTAAATTTACCTTTGTACAAGCTTTGCATGCTTTATTATTCTTGAATTTTTGATGCAGCAGCCCTCTAACTAACTCATTTTTCTCAAGTTTCTCCAATAATCCCATGCTAGCATGTCCCAACCTTCCCTGCCACAAGGTATCTTCATTTTCTTTAGCTACTAAGCATCTAGATAGGACTAGATCATCAAATGAAAAAGTGTAGACATTCCCTTCTCTCTGACTTGTAAACACAACCTCACTTGAAGACTTTTCAATGATCTTACACATATCAACATCAAAGGTTACGCTCATACTTTTATCACAAAGTTGGCTGATAGAGATGAGATTATTAAGTAAATTTTAACATAATGAACATCAGTCAAAATGGAGGTGTTGTTACCTACTTTACCTTTTCCAAAAATCTTACATTTACCATTGTCACCCATAGTAGCACTCCCACCTCTATATTCTTCTAGGCTAATGAACTATGATTTATCGCCCATCATATGTCTAGAACAAGCCAGAATCTCAGTACCATTCTTCTCGTTCCTTATCCTGCCAACATACCTACACAAAGGAAGAAAAAATGACCTAGAAAACTTCATAAGTGTATCAACATTTGCAACAGAAGAGTTTAGTAATCCAAATGCACCAAGAGAGCTTTTAGGAACCCAACTTTGTCTGACATGTTTGCATTTCTTCCTATACCAACATATAGCAAAGCTATGTCCAATTTTACCACAACCTATACATTTTGGAAAGTGGAAATTAGCCACAAGGGCCTCTTTAGCAAGTGGAATTAGTTTCTAGGACACACAACTAAAATAATTACTTTCAAGGACAGAACGTAAAATAATTAGTTTCTAGGGCCTAAAAACTTATGAAATTATGTCCTTGAAAGTAATTGGACTGCTGACTTTGTCCTTGAAATTAATTATTTTGCTGATTTTGGCCTTGAAAGTAATTTCTTTGAATGTGTGTCCTAGAAACTAATTGGACTGCAAAGTTTGTCCTTCTGGTGAAATTCCCTTGGGAATACACTTCTACCACAGGCATTGTTATTACTATTTTCCCTATCGTGCTGTAATTTACCAAAACCAAGTCCATTCCTATTTTTTGTGTATAATTGATTTCCCAAAAGCATATTCAATGACTATTAACCTTTAGAAAATTTATTAACGGTTGATTCGGGAGTTTGAACTGTGGATTTAAGTGATGTGTTTTCTTCCATAAGCCTAGTACATCTGTCAATAAAATTTCCTCTTTGCATCATCATTTTTCTTTAAAACCAAAATCTCATTTTAAATAGTTGTAAGGTTTGTCTTGCATGCATCTAACTCCCCTTTTGAAGATCGACAATGTTAGCACCAAAATTGGCACTGACACCCAAATCCAGATGAAAGCACCAAATCACGGTCACTGATCGTAGATAGATTGTATGTAGAGAGTATGAATGTGAAGAACAATGAAAATTAAAAACAAAGCAGTAATAACACGGGATTTATAGTGGTTTGGCTAACTTCGGCCTACGTCCACTCCAGAAATTTCCTTTTTATTGATATGAAAATCCAGTACCGTTACCATCTAGAGTTTTTAAAACAACAATGGCAGAGTAGCCTTAGTGGAGAAGAGGAAGGGGAATAGAATCAGATCCCTTTTCTGAAGCCCCACATACTGTATTTATAGGCAAAACCTGAGTTACCGGGCTTCCTGAATGATCCGGGCCCATCAACACCAATGCCGATCTAGAAATGACAAACCAGAAATGACGATCCATAAATGACGAACCAGAAATGACGATCCAAAAATGACGAACCAGAAATGACGAACCAGAAACGACGAACCAGAAACGACGAACCAGAAACGACGAACCAGAAACGACGAACCAGAAACGACGAACCAGAAATGACGATCCAGAAACGGCGAACCAGAAAAACGACGATCTAGAAACGATGATCCAGAAACGACGAACCAGAAATGACGAACCAGAAATGACGATCCAGAAATGACGATCCAGAAATGACGAACCAGAAATGACGAACCAGAAATGACGCCGAACAGTTTCTAATGTCGAGCACCCATCATGCCGAACGATCTCTAATGCCGAGCACCTCTAAATGCAGAGCGCTCCTGGATGCCGAGCGCTACTGAATGCCGAGTGCTCCTTGAATGCCGAACCACTCATGTATGTCGGACGCTCTATGTATGCCGAGTACTCTTGAATGCTATTTGAACGTGAATGCCAGACGAACTATTTGTGCCGAACCATGTTTAATGCCAAACCATATTTCCTAGACCCAAATTATAGTTGATCTATCTTTATCCAATCATATTTCCATCTCCCAAGCACTTTGCGTCATCCATCCATCCAGTCGACTGAATCCATCGTACACCAGTCTCGACGAACGTGCAGTCGATTAAGTTAAACCCGCCTGTCCACGGCCTTGTAAAAAGGCGGGTTAACACTTGCCCCCCAAAACATGCCTTACTATTGGAAGGTGTGTTTTGAATAGCCTGAAATCCGATATCCAAATTCCATGTTTCATCCATATCCAATAACCAATAACCGACTTTAGGACCTCTCCGGGTCAATATCCAAATCCTCTGCCGTCCATAGCCGATATTCATATCTGTAACCTCTCCGGGTTCTTGTCAAGCACAATCCACACCTGACGACCGTACTCCAGTGTCCCTAAACATTGAGTAATGCATGGCTTAAGTCCTAAGCCGAATCTTGGTTGCTCCGGACCCTTGCCGAGCATTGTCCATACTCGACGACCTGAAATAGTAACCGATAATATGGGGGCCTAAGTCCTAGGCCGAGTCCTGGTATCTCCGGACCCTTGCCGAGCATAGTCCATATTCGACGACCTGAAATAGTAACCGATAATATGGGGCCTAAGTCCTAGGCTGAATCCTGGTCTCTCCGGACCCTTGCCGAGCATAGTCCATACTCGACGACCTGAATAAGTCGATTTGCCGTGCTTGGACAAAGCGACCTACCCCTTGCCAGGTATAATCCATACCTGACGACCATTTATCAAAAACCAGATAAAAAATCCAATCGAAAGCCAATCCAAAATCCAGAGCAAATCAGAAAACAAAAAATCCATATCGAAAATCCAAACCGATATCCAAACCAGAAAACAATCATCCAAATATAAGTCCAAACCAAGAAACAAACAAAACCATAAGTTCAAACCAAATTAGAAAAAAGCAAATGTCCAAGCCAAAAAAGAGATAGCAGATTTCACAAACTAGAGCGTCGCGGTTTATCATCATCTCAGAGCATGCCTAGGGGCTATCTCCGTCCTCGTACATGAGTAAGTGACTTGGTCGTTTTCCCGTAGTTTGCTACTTATTTCATAATATCCCAATCAATTGATGACCAATCGACCATCATTCATGTGCCTCGTACCATCACCGTGCGAGGTAGACGGTGGTTGCTCCTGCCCCACCGCTGCATTCCGAGTTTCGACGTATTGTTGCAGCTGTCCATTCCTTACATGCTCCTCAATTACGTCCTTTAAGTGCCTGCAGCTATTGGTATCGTGCCCATCCAAATCGTGGAAGAGGCAGTGTTTTCCTGATGCCCTCTCACGTTCGGAGGGTTCTCTCCTAGCCGGCCTTCGGTAGGGAAGGCGATTCCGAGTCTCCAAATAAATCCGTTCCAGCGTCTCGTTCAACCCTGTGTAGGTGGAGAATTTTTGCTCTCTCCCCCGCTTCCTAGCCTTTCCTAACTCGTCATCCAGCTTCCTTTTTCCTTTTTCCAAGCCTCCGCTGGATGGTCCTCCATCCTCAGCCGTGTTCACCTCCTTTAACTTCGTATCTGAGCATGCATCTTCTTGCCGAAGGAATTTCTCAGCTTCGTGAAAGAATTCCCCGAGATCCATCGGAGGGTCCCGTATCAGTGACACTTTGAAATTTGAATTTTCTCTAACTCCTGACACTGCCGCCATTAAAACCATCGATAGATCCGGCCGATTCACCGAAGCAACCTCTGCATTGAACCGAGTTAAGAAAGCTCTGAGTGATTCGTTTGTCCTCTGTTTTACCGATGTCACCATCATTACATTCTTTGGCCTTTTGATATGTACTCGAAACTGCTTCAGAAACCTGTCCACCAACTCTGTCCATGTCCTGATAGATCCTTCTTCCAGCTGCCTGAACCACATAGCAGCTATGTCCGTTAAGAATAAAGGGAAACATCGAGCCATAACTTCTTTCGATGCCCCCAGCACCTCCATGTGTCTGGTATATCTCATCAAGTGATCTATTGGATCGGCCTTGCCATTGTACATTCCCACGTTAGGTAGCTTGAAATCTGGCGGATTCCGAGCTATCCTGATTTCACGAGAGAACGGACTCTTGTTTACTCCTTCCAAATCTCTATTGGTCAAACCCCCGCGCATGGTTCGCCTGATAATCTTAGCTAATCCAGCATTGTCCGTCAAGGGATGCCCCCCGAGTTCCCGAGGGAATTCTGGTACATACTCTTCATCTCTTGCTCTTACATTCCTGCCAGCATCCTGTTGCGTGGTGTTAGCTGGAACCCCTCCATGAACTGGTTCAACATTATCTGATGGTGCGCCCCCGAGTCCAGCTCCATCCAGATTGTTAGTTGTATGTTGATTGGGAATTGCCCCCTGCTGAACCATTCCCTCTGCTTGCTGGTTGAGCGCTTCTGATCTGGCTCCATGGATCTGAGCCCCCGCATTTCCTACTTGCGTAAATTGTCTGAGAAGAGCCTGCATCATCTCCTCTTGTCTTTTCATCATGACTTCTATTTCCTCTCTGGTGATGTAGATGGATGCTTGACCTACTCCAGCTCCAGAGGAAGCCTCTTGACTTACCTCCTGATTGCTCCTTTCTGTCACTTGCTTTCTTGTTGATGGCCTAGCCATTGCTTTCTAGAGTCCAAGTTCCTAGCTCCAAAACCCCTAAGTTCAATTCTCAGTGAAAACACCAAAGTGTTAGCACCAAAATTGGTCACTGACACCCAAATCCAGATGAAAGCACCAAATTACGGTCACAGATCATAGATAGAATGTATGTAGAGAGTATGAATGTGAAGAACAATGAAAATTAAAAAGAAAGCAGTAATAACACAGGATTTATAGTGGTTCGGCTAACTTCGGCCTACGTCCACTCCAGAAATTTCCTTTTTATTGATATGAAAATCCAGTACCGTTACCATCTAGAGTTTTTAAAACAACAATGGCAGAGTAGCCTTAGTGGAGAAGAGGAAGGGGAATAGAATCAGATCCCTTTTCTGAAGCCCCACATACTGTATTTATAGGCAAAACCTGAGTTACCGGGCTTCCTGAATGATATGGGCCCATCAACACCAATGTCGATCCAGAAATGATGAACCAGAAATGACGATCCAGAAATGATGAACCAGAAATGACGATCTAGAAATGATGAACCAGAAATGACGAACCAAAAATGACGAACCAGAAATGACCACCAGAAATGACCACCAGAAATGACCACCAGAAATGACGAACTAGAAATGACAATCCAGAAACGACGATCCAGGATCGACGAACCAGAAATGACGAACCAGGAATGACGATTTAGAAATGACGAACCAGAAATGACGAACCAGAAATGACGATCCATAAATGACGAACCAGAAACGACAATCCAGAAACGACGAACCAGAAACGACGATCCAGAAACGACGATCTAAAACGACGATCCAGAAACGACGATCCAGAAACGACGAACCAGAAACGATGAACCAGAAATGACGACCCAATCATATTTCCATCTCCCAAGCACGTTGCATCATCCATCCATCCAGTCGACTGAATCCATCGTACACCAGCCTCGACGAACGTGCAGTCGATTAAGTTAAACCCGCCTGTCCACGGCCTTGTAAAAAGGCGGGTTAACAGACAACTTTCACATTCAAGATATTAACTTCTTTAATTTTTTTCAAGTTTAGTTTCTAACATATAATTTATGTGCAAAGTAACTCAGCTTTTTCAAATTTTAATTTTTTGTTCTTAAGATTTAGACTATCATTTTTCCAGTATGTTCATGACACATTAAAAGTAAATCTTGATAAGTATAGTTTGATACCTTGCTTGAGTTGTCATCATTATCATCATAAGCTGAATGTCCCATCAAACATAAATTTACTTCTGCTTCATCACTATCGGTGCACTCCTCTCCTTCTTCATCGTCACAAGTTGCAGCAAACGCCCTTCTTTTCTTTCTCTTTCATTTCTCCTTTGAATCAGTGGACATTTGGTTGGATATGACCTATCTTTCTATATCTATAGCACATGATTTCTTCGTTCAAATTATCTGATTTCATAAATGGCATTGACGTCTTTGCTCCTTTCTTTATGATTGAAGGTTTTAAATTTCTTTTGGACCATTTCTTAAGACCGATGCTCAGTGATAGGATTACTTTCATCATCGTTGTCAAGAGTGCTGCTGAGAGCAATTGATTTCTTTTTGGATTATGAATTATCACGGTCTTCCCTAGCATTTAGTTCAATTTCATAGGCCATAAGATTTCCAATCAATTCTTCCATGCTTTGTTTGTTTAGATCTTTGGATTCTTGTATAGATGTCACTTTTGCTTTAAAATTCTTTAGAAGAATTCTCATTGTTTTTCAAACCAGCTCAACTTCAGCGTACATCTTGCCTAAAGGTTTGGAATTATATACCAATAATAAAAGCATTCATACATCTCTTTTATGCTTTCATCTTTTAGCATTGCAAAATTTTCATATTCATTGCTGAATAGTGTAAGACTTGATTCCTTGACTTGAGATGTACCTTCGCATGTAACCTCTAAAGTGTGCCAAATTTCCTATGTAGTCAAACAAAGAGAAATTTGATTAAATTCATATTTATCAAGAGCACAATAAGGGCATTCATAGATTTAGCATTTAATGAAAGTAATTTCTAATGAGCTACATCCCATTTGTCTTTGGGCTTAGGGAATTCGACTTCATTGATTGTCATTGTAGGTGGAGTGCATCCTATCTCTACTATACCCCAAACATCATAGTCAACAGAGATCAAATATATATTCATCCTAGCCTTTCAATAAGCATAATCAGTTCCACTGAACATAGGTGACCTAACTATTGGTTGACCCTTTAAAAAAGCATTATTTGAACAAGACACGTCTTTAGAGTAAATCTAGCACCTAGGCCCTGATACCACTTGTAGGACCGAGTAATATACCATAGAGGGAGGGTGAATATGTTACTTAAAATATTTCATACAGTCATTGATAAATTATAAAATTGAATAAAAAATGAAAATGCAGAAAATAAAAGACACAAGGTATACCCAGCTTCAACCTTATGCCTATTGCTGCCCCCAAATCTGTTATTAGAGTTAAATATTCAAACTCTTTGAAATATTAAACTCGTAGACACCGATAAAATTATTCTAACTTTATGCCTAATAACTCTGCCTGAACTCAATGCCTTGAGATCAGAATCTCTGTACTACAACATGTAGCTCCCAAGAAAGAAGGAAAAAAATCTAGAGTTCAAAATTCAAAAAGAAAAATACAAAATAAAATAGCAAAAACAAATGACAAGGGTAATAGTAAAATAAATAAAGAGGAAATTAAGGACACATCACTCTTTTCAAAACTTATTTGTTTTTACATCCTTCCCTTTTAGAAACTATTTTTTACATTCCCATTTTCTGAATTTCTTTCTTTTAATTCGCTCGTTTTCAAATGTAAAAGCGGCCAATCCAATGTGTATTACAGTGGTTGTGATTTATAGACGTATATCCTAAGAGCGCATGTTAGAGCTAGTAAGATAACCTAAATACCTCTGTGAATTTCACCTTTTTAAAAAAATAGGGATGCAATTTATATAAAAAATTAAGAGGGTTCTTATGCTATTTTTTTATAATTATAAGGATGTATGCCAAAATTTTGTATAAATAAATAAACTTCCCTCTACTTATCACGTGCCCTATATTCAGCATCCCACTTTACTCTAATCCAGTTTCTCCTTAATAACTCAACTCCTCCTCAAAAGCTTCAGAATTTTTTTAAATTCTCATATGTCAATTAACTACCGCTGATTTCCACGACAAGCTGTCGCCGATCGCCACACCATGGTAGCAATCAAGCTTCGACGTTGCTACCTCATTTAGTCCCCGTACCACCAGGTTTCCTGTCGTTGGTTCATATCAGATTCTCTTTATGTATTATATGCTTGTTGTTGTGTTGTCCATCTTAGTTCGTGGTTGCTTGAAACTGTAGCCACCAATGTGGACCAGAGAGGATGACAAGCACTGAACCTCAGGTGGTCGTCTGAAGCTCACGCCATGCAACTAAAATTAAAGCTTGCCTTAATCGCAAATTTCCAATTTTCCTTATTGATTTTAAGGTCGATGATGCTCAATGTGTGCTAATGGGATGCATGCCTTGTTTGGTGTTTATGCCTCATAGAGCTTTGGATCTGTCATGTCTATGCTTGGATGGTAGTTGTTGTGTGTTGAGTCATTTGAATTGTTGGTCGCTGTTGTAACAACCCTGTATTTTGTAATTATTTTAAATTGAATTTCCTGATTTAAAAACTTTATTTTTTTTATTAAATGGAAAATTTTGTTATTTTAAATATTAATTATGATTTGTATGTGAATTATAATCCCAAACATAAATAAATAGAGTATTTTCCAGAATAGTGAATTTTGGTCAATATGGTCAAACTTTGACTTTTAGTTTAAAATTTTAAACGTTTGAAATTTTGAATTTATCTTTATTTTATGAAAGTAAATATAATTTCAAGAATGCTGCTTTTCATTTCGTTGAAATCTGATTTATAATGTGAAAGTTATGCCCTTTTAAATATTGTGTGTAAATTGCTGTATATAACAAAATTGTTTATTTTAAATTATATAAATAACATTTTATTTGGTCATGTAATGTTCTAATTTATATTTATATGGGTAAAATAACATGTTATGTATATATTTTGGTTTTAAAACATTTTTCAAAGTGTAATAAATATTTTCCAATGTCAGTTGTATTCTGTTTATAATTTTTAGTTCCTAGTTTCAAATAATTAAAGTAATTCTTTATTTATCTTCCTATTTTCTTAAGAACTTATTTATTCTCATTCCTACTTTATTTTGTTTCTCATCTTATTTTATTTATTGGACTTTCATTTGTTTTAAAGTGAAACAGAAATTTTATAGGCTAGTGATATTTATTTGTAATTTTCATATCCTATTTCCAAATTTTAAACATTTTCTTTAGTTCTTTTTCTATTTTCTCTAAATTAAATTATTTATTTCACTTTGAAAATAATTTAGAAATTATTTTATTTAAAAATTTTGTTTTAGAATATTTTTAAAATGAAGTAAATAATTTTCCAAAATCAATGGTGATTTATTTGTAATTTCTGGACCCTGTTTCAATTTTTAAGCAATTTCTTATATTCTTTTTCCATTTTATTTAAAATTAATTATTTACTTTTATTTCATATTACTTTGTTTCGGTTTTTAAAAGTAAATTTCTGATTTTATTTTATTTTTTTATTGAATTAAAGAAAAGGAAATATGAAAGGTTTTAAAAGCTTGGAAACTTAAGTCTTTTCATCTCCAAGACCTTTCACTTGCCATAACCTCCCCATTACTTTCTTGGCCGTGTATTACTTTGTTAGCCATGGGTTTTGTTTCTCATTTCATGTAGAAAATTTTTCATCTCCATCCCATTCACGGCTAGCACAAAAATTGGTAATGGCGTCATCATCGTTTTCTTCCTTTTTTTTCTCTTTTTCTAAGTTGTTTTGCCTTGACTTCTTCATGTATTTGCTTGGCCTAAACCCCACCATCTCCTCCACCACTTCCTTCCTCCTCCTCCCCACATCATTCATGACCTAACCCTCCTCCTCCTCTGACCATAGATGGTCGTGACCTCCCCTTGAAGCTAACACCACAAACAATGTCAAAAAAACTCCAAAATTATGCAAGCCATCACCTTATCACCTCCTCCCCTTCATTATACACCACCACCATAGGCTGCCACCACCACCTTGTCCAGACCTCCCCTCACCACTCCAGCAACTGACCTGACCCACACCCCACTGGCCAAGCATATGGACCCATGACCGAGCCATTTGGTTGAACCAAAACTACACTATATTGCACAAACCCTTCATATTCCTATGTTATAACTTCCTCCACATGATTTGCCTTGTAGCCGTGCACTATTGAACCCAAACCCATGCCTAATCATGTCCAAACCCAAGCCAATTACACCCCTAGGCCGTGCAAACAAATCTAGAAAGCAAGGCAAAAGATATTGTGTTCATATTGCATTTTGTTTCAAAGTTATTTCAATGTAATGTTGTATTGAATTATAACTTTATTTTGGTTTGATATGGGTTGTGACAAGATCATTAGCTTGATTCTCATCCACTTGAATCTATTATTGTGTCATCGTGCCTTTGGGAATCCGTTTGTGTCAATTGTATTGAAATCTCTAGCTTATACAGGTGAGTAAATCTCACTAGACATTTATACTTATGCAATTGTGAAACGACAACAATTGAATGTGTAGAATTTTATATGACGTTATAACTACCTGTGATGATTTAATTATATGATGTTAAACCTGTTAATTTACTTGTCATCTCATCTGTTACTATTATATATTGTATACTATTCATTTTATATATGTTTATCACACTGCAAGTTCCCTGTTAGTATAGAATCACTATGGGTTGAAATGATACATACCCGAACGGACTTTAGAATAGGGAAAAATCATTATGGGCTGAAATGATAGGCTTGAACGGTTTTTATTTATTTATTTTAACTTGGGATTGCGGGTTTGAAATGATAGAACCAGGATTTTTGCTTTTTAAACTGCGGATTGAAATGATACATATCCGTATCACTTGACTTAGGTTAGAAAACTATATACAGGCCCGTGGTTATTTTATAAAGTGTTTTTGAATATTTTTAAGTATTTTAAAATATAAATTTATGAAAATTTGATTTAAATAGATTTTAAATGGTTTGAATAAAGAATTTATGATATTTCTATAAGTTAAAAATGTTGAATAAATGACTAGTTAAAGTGAATTTTTGAAATATAACTTAAGTTTGGAAATTTGGAATTTTGGTTTTAAAATGATATTTAAGTTATATAAATAAAATGAAAATTTAATTATATTTGGAAAATGGTAAATATGATAATTTGATTTGAATTTGAATTTAAATGATTTAATAAAGTGTTATTGAGTTTTCTATGTATTAAAATGGTTAAATAAATGAATGCTTAAAAATGTAATTTTAAAATATAACTGGACTTGGAAATGTTAATTTTGTTTTTATTAAAGGTTTAAATTAATTAAATAAATTGGAAATTTAGTTTAATGTGTGAAATGGTAATTTAAAAATGTAAGTGTTAATAAATTGTAAAAGGTAAAAATGGGAAAATTGTATATTTGAATTGTTAAGTAAAACTATTGAAAAATTAGATTTTTTTGCAAAGTTTACTTTATAAAAATCCTATGTGAAAAAGTATGTTAATGAACATTTTTGAATGTAAAAAAATATGATTTTTATAATGTTAAAAAGGTTTAAATCAAAGTTTATTGTTTGCTGGAAATACACTAAAATCTGGAAAATATTTTTAATAGCATTCAGAAATGCTATGGTTTTTGAAATGAACTAAAAGCTTAATAAAAGAGCTATTACAGCATTTTTGTAAATGTTATAGTAGATGCATATGAACTAAAGGCTAAAAACATAATAAAGACCTATTACAGCAGTTCTGTAAATGTTGTAGTGATCTGCTGTCTTTGTTGAATTTAATTAAAACCTTTAATTTGAAACCTGAGCTATTGCAGCATTTTACTGGAAATGCTGTCTTTGCTGTTTCAAACTAAATTTCAACTAAACTGAGATTTAACAACAATTTTAAAATGCTGTCTTTGCTGAATTAAAATGTTTTCAAGAATAACTTATAACAGCTTTTTCTGAATGCTGTGAAAGGCTAATTTTTTCGATGTTTATGGTTTTTAACTTAGTGAATGAATTCAGAATAGTTTAAAACTTTGGAAATTGAATACTTGATTTGAAAGTATAATAATTACACTTTTAAATGGTTTAGATGAATTATTTTAACTGAAATATAAACTATTTAAAAGGTGACTTGAAATGATAATAAATGAATGATATCTTTGAATTTAAAAAGTATTTAAAGTTGAATATTTGGATTTGAACTCAAATGATGATTTGATAATGAAGTTTTGAAAAGATATGATATTTTGATATATTAAATGATTTGATAATGAAGTTTTGAAAAGATATGATATTTTGATATATTAAATGATTTGAAATGAAGTTTTGAAATGATATGATATTTTAAATATATTGAAATGGTTTGGAATTGATTTAATCTTTATTTTGATAAAGATTTGGATTTGAAATGATATTCTATTTTGAAGTATAAACTGTTTTAAATTTATAACCACGGGTTATAATAACGATTGGTTGTTAAAGAGACCGGGATCGGATATATGGACATACTCTCTATCGATACCGAAAACCACTTTAACAACTGTGTACGCAGTGGAGTTTCCAGAATGAAGTAAGATGGTGGCGACGATCCTAAGGTATATACGTGGACCCAACTCCCGTGAGTTGGCATAAGGTGGCTAAAACAAGAGCGATTGACGGACCAATGAGGTATCACCTCTGATCGGACACACTTCTTCGATACCATTCTATTACTTGTGATTGATTTGGTGCGCACTCTTGATTTGGGAGTGTTGTTCTAGGTGGGCGGTAGTGGCTACTATGCGTCACCACCAGTCCGGATGCGTAATTGGTATCTATCCTGGCATTGCCTAGTTGTGCCGTGTCACCTACCATAGCGAGCTTTACTGCGAGTTTCTATTTGTGTCGTACCTCTGGAGTATCTTCTCATAGCATTTCGAGGTATGCAGGTACTGTATAGACTATTGGCACTATTACGTATTAGGGTGAGTTCAGATTAAATATAAAGCCCTAATGCTATTTTCAAGTATGTTTATTTTATGATTAGACATTATTATAATAGCGAAATATTACTACATAGTAAATAGTTTAACGGATCCTTAAAGAATGGGCGATCCCAAGCATTCTTTAAGTTAATTGTGCCCTTTATTACAGTTCACTTGAGTTGGTTTACATTGTATAAGTATGTATGTCCTGACTCGAGTGTTTTGTGTTTGCTTTACGCTCGGGTCAGACTGAGTGATACAACATTAGAGACTCACCTTTGGAGCTAGAGTTTTGCTTTGAAGAACCAGATATCTATTCATTTTGTTATCCAGTTGATTTCAATTGTATTCTGAGTTGTACCTGATTATCATACTGTTACTCTTGTTGTATCTTGGTATTCCTATTGTATCTCGTTTAACTCTGATGTATCTTTTATATATATAGTAGCTTCATGAACTACTATCTCTTTTACTTCAGCTGCATTATTAAATACTCTGTGTCTGTGACCTGTGATTATTTATTTACTGTATATTCTAAGATTTGCCAAATTTTATTTACAATGCGGTATTTTGAGCAATTCAAGTCCGACATGTGCGGATGCGAATGGTCAAAAATAGCGGGTCGTTACAGCTGTGGTGATCTGATGTATGGATATAATTAAGATGAGTTGTATGTTGATTCAACATTCAGGAGATGGATATTATTACTATAAACCTTGCCATACACTCTACGTTTGAATCTTTGTTTGGTTCAATGATATTGCTGTATGGATATAATTAAGATGAGTTGTATGTTGATTCAACATTCAGGAGATGGATATTATTACTATAAACCTTGTCATACACTCTACGTTTGAATCTTTGTTTGGTTCAATGATATTTCTGAGTTGATGAAGAGATGATGCAAGAAAATGTGGTACTGGACATAGTGGATATTGATGTAAAGGAAAGAGAATTTTGAATTTTTTTATTGGACTCAATTTGATGAAGAAGAGAAATATAAATTATAGTTTATATCCGATAAGTTTTTCTTTTGCAGAATTGTGTGTTCATGTAGGGTTACGGAGGAGATGTGTATGTCTGGAAACATATATGGAAGAAGATATTGAGGAGGATTTATGAGAGTTTGTTTTTCCTATATAGAAAATAAAATCTGTATATAATGGGAAATAAACTCTATTGTATCTTCGAAAAAATATATCGTTTGATTGTGTATAAAACTCTTTACTTCTAACCTCTATTTATTTTCTTTCTTCATATATACTGCCTCTGATTGTGCATTGATATATTCTTTGCTTCGGATCTTTAATTGTTTCCTTTTCTTTGTATATGTACCCTTTGATTTTACTGAACAAAAACTTTTCCATAACCATTATTTTATAAAAAAAACTATAAATATACAATGCTAGATATACAAGTTAAATAAAATAAATGTTTTTTATCATCAAATAGAAATCGTCAATTGCACTATTCCCCGAGTAAATTCATCTCAATACCAACCTAATGTATTTCAATACCGACTAGTTCTGGTAATGGGGGCTCAGTTGTTGTTTGCTCCGCTCTAACTCCAAAATCTCCTACATTGGTTCCTAGCCTCTAATTTTGAGTTCTAGCTGCTTCGGTTGTTCCTTGTTGTCCCAACCTTTTAAAGAATTCCTCCGGCATTTCTTGTTATCAAGATATCATCCTCTCCATCTCTTCTCCGGTCATAGATGGATGGATTTGAACTTAAGGACACCTCCTAGCTGCACCTATACACTAGTTGACTTGTTCTTATGACAACTCTGGTAGAAGGCCTCTTCATCTCTTCTATTTTTAGATCCACGCTTTAGGTTGTCAAATCTAGCTCTTTCTCAATGAAAGCACTAAAAATTGTGCACCAAAATGTGGCACAACACACCAAAATAGATCAATCCAAATCAAACAAGCAAAAATAAGAAGAAAACAAGAAAAAAATCTAAATCAATCCAATTCAATTAGATCCGACCATAATCTAGTGGATCTCGAATTTACAATGGAATTTCTAAAGTTAAAGAAAAAGGAGATAGCACTTAGATATGAAAATAGCCCTTCCAAAATCCAAACAAGAAAAGTCTGCCTCTAGTTGAAGTTAGGTCGCTAAATATAGGCCAATCCCTGCTGCAATCTCATAACTAGGTTGGAATTCATCTAAGTCTCTAAGATTCTCGAACATAGCATGAAGAATAGGTCACCTCTTACGAGTTTCGAGGCAAAAAATCAGGTCGGTAGTGAGTTCTTTTTTTTCTTCTTGGCACAAGTTCCTATGTGTTTTTGCAAGACATCACCTTCCAAACCTCTAAAGAGGACACCATCTAGAAAAATTATTCTCGGTACGTACCACGAAGTGGTCGGCATCGACCTCTTTTTATTGCTCAATCTACTTCCATATTTCTTGAGTTACTTTATATCATCATTCTAGATAGTTCTAATCAATTTGGAGTGAATCATGTCAATGAAAATCATGATCTTCAGGTCAAGGTTGGCCTAACTTGGTGTCCGACCCAAGTGATTTGTGTGTTTGCTTCAGGTCTTACTTAGATTCATCCAAAGATTGAAGTGCTTTGAGTCCTACCTGAGATTTTTGTATGTCTGGCTCGAGAAATATCACAACTCGGTACCGAGTTGACTCGAGTCTGACCCGGATCTGACTCTGGTTTGACTCTGTAACAACCCGAAATTTAACCCATAATAATTAATTCATTAATTAATTAGATAATAAAATAACTTTGTGAAATTATCAGAATTAAGCCACAAAAGTTACACCATTGTGTCTGTGGTAATTTTCTGGTCAATTTCCATATATAGAACGTCAGAAACTTAGCTAATATGACCAAGTTATAAAATAAACAAAATAAACAGAAAAAGGAAAGAAAAAATATATATATATAGGCAGGTCGACCGGCCGATCGACCTGGGCACCAAGGCGGTTGACCGCCCGATCGACCTGCCTCTGTTATTTATGAACGAACGAACGAACGTTCATTCGTTCGAACGTTCCAGAGCCTATTGGTGACGTGTTTTGCATTCTTCTGACTAATTCGATCCATCTATTTTTGCATCCGATGGCTCCTATTTGGCCTATAACGTGGTTGCATCCTATTCAATCCCCAAATCCAACGGTCCGAGATCCACTTCTATGCCTATAAATAGACCCATAGACCTAACACTTCTTCTCATTCTAGGTTTTCTCCAATTGGGTTCACCTTTCTAGGAAGGACCCTAAACGGAATAATTTTTTCAAAGGAGAAAATCGTTATAAATTAAATTATTTTACAACTCCAAGTGGATCCGGGAAGACGAAAGGAAGAGCTTAGGACCGGAGGTGAGTGATTGTAATTATTTTAAGATTTCTTTAAGTAATTTAAAATAATAGGGTTTCCAATAGTTGTAGTTTTACTACGATTTTTGGAATAGCCTTTTCAATAGTTTATTTATAGTTTTTAGAATTACTTTCAGTCTATTTCCTTTCAGCTATTCTTTTCAGTAATTTTAGTTTATTTCTGTTAATTATAGCTTTTCCGTTTATTTACATTTTATTTACAGTATTTTAGTTTATTTACTATTATTTATACGTTATTTACATCTTCTTTCTACGCTTTGGATTTTATTCTATTTTCAGTTTTCTTTTATTCCTCATTCGTCTTCGCATATGGATTAGAATAGGATTAACGTGAATATGGATTAAATTGCAAGAAAACTGAAATAATGGAATATAAGATGTAAATTTCAAAGACTGTAATATAAATGGAATTTGACTGAAATTACGCCTAATTATGACGTTAGTTGGAACTGAAATAAAAAGATTGGCCTAGTTATAACTTAGAATTATAACTAAAAAGAGTAAAAGATGAAAGAAGCTTATTTTCACACTTAGACCTTGGGTTAAGTAATAAGCATGACTATAACGTAGGTTATAATAAGAAATAGAACAGAATGAGGCTTATTTTAAGACTTAGGATAAATTAATAAGCAAAGATAGTAGGGATAAATTGTACAGGCTTATTTAAAATAATTTATCTAAGTTAATAAGCAAAGATGAAAGTAGGACCTATACCAAATAGCATTCCCTATTAGACAAAACGGTGGTCCCACATTAGCCTGAAGTGAGACGAAGGCACACTTATGCTAAGAATGGTAGTAATTGGTCAAATAGAAGTCCAAATCACTGGGGATTTGGATAAGGGGTGCAACTAGATATTGTTTGTATGACGGGCTAGTACCAACAGCATTTTTCTTATCAATTCTATGGACACATGGTGATCTCACATTAGCCTGAAGTGGGATGAGGGGCGCGCTTATGCTGGAGTTCGAGGTAATAAGAAGACCTAATAGGTGGAGAAAAAGGTAGCATGGGCATGGTGGCAGTTACGCGTGCGACTTCCATTCGGGTGCTCAGTAATCACTACGAGTTCCAAGTGCTTAGTATGGGTGTCTTTCGTAGACACCATTGCCTTCTGTGTAGGGAGCTATATATGTCGTTCGGATCCACAGTGGGTGCTTTGCGCATCTTTCGTAGATACCAT
The DNA here is from genome assembly GCA_030737815.1 of Allium fistulosum. Lineage (NCBI taxonomy): Eukaryota > Viridiplantae > Streptophyta > Magnoliopsida > Asparagales > Amaryllidaceae > Allium > Allium fistulosum. Next base: position 405,704,223 of record CM060904.1, on the reverse strand, counting down.
TGGCTGCTATGTAGGGAGTTATATAGCGTCTGGTCCGCAGTAAGGTCTATGGAGTAGCAGGCCGATCAAAAAGGGTAGAATTAGGGTTACATCCTAATTACAGGATTAGGAATTCAACCTAATCAAAGCAAAAATCAAGGACAAGTGCAAGTAATCAAATTTAACCTATCTTATAAATTGAGCAATATTTAATCGTGCTTATTTCCAATTTACCTCTTTCATATTTCCTTTGTTATCCTTATTTATGCTAGAACTGTTGTAGAGTCCATTACTTTTATCTTGCTTAAAGACTATAATAATTACTATCATTCACCAGACTTTTTGTCTAACCACTCCTCTATTTTTTCCCTTTCCCCTCCCCCCCAGGCAATCAAGGGAGAGAGCAGTAGATTGCAGTTGCTTGGCCGTTTCTTAGAGGAGTTCTCTACTATGTATTTCTTTTATTTCAGCTTTAGTTCTTTCTATGTACTGGCTTATTATGAGGGATATTATGTACTCTAGTTTTCGATACTATGAGTTTTTGTTTCATGAGACATATTGGATTTTTAGACATGTATGTGGTATTTGGTATTTGACTTATTTATGTAGCAATTATGAAGTTTTGTTTTAATTAAGTAATTATTTTAAGTTTCCGCTGTTTTTACCTATATTTCTCTTGTGAATCTTAATCTCTGTTAGCTTTAGTTATACCTACAACGCACCGCGCCTTTTAATGTGTCCTTTTGGGTATATTAAGGGTTGTGGGGTGTTTCACTTGGTATCAGAGCCTAAGGTTATAGGATTCCAAAACGAATTATTTTTAAAAGTAAAGTATTTTTCAGAAAAGAACTTTTAGAAATGATTTTAAGTATAAAAGAATTTTTATAAAAATCCCCTCATAAGTACAGTTCAATCTCCCTTCGACTCTTTCCTAAACTATCTTTTTCTTTTCGTAGAATGGCTGATGCCTCGAACCTTCCCGAGGGCATTCCTGTCCCAGCCTGATTTCGTAGGTACTTACAAGCCACGACTCCCGAGGTGCATGGGCATGTGCCCATTCCTGCACTAGTGGGTGGGAATCCCATCAACCCACCTGCCGCCATCAATTTCTTTAAGCTTTGTAAATATTTTGCGAGTTTGGGCGGGAAGACTTTTTCTGGCAAGGAGACTTTTGTAGAGGCGAGAGCATGGCTTAGGGACACAAAGAGGATTTTTGGTCTTTTGGGATTGGATGGTCAGCAGCAAGTTCAGCTAGCCGTTTGGCAGCTGAAGGAGGAGGCCTCTTATTGGTGGGAGGTGATCGAGTTGGAGGGGAGGAATATTACTTGGGATGGATTCCGAGAGCGATTCGATAGGAAGTTTCTGTCTCAGGCTGAAGAGAGTGTTCAGCTGGAGAGGTTTATCAATTTGAAGCAAGGAAGTATGTCTGTTAAGGAATACATCAATCAATTCAATGAGTTGTCGCGGTTTGGTATGGATTTGGTGAACATGCTGCACAAGAAAGCTATGAAGTTTGCGAAGGGATTGAATCAACCCCTTCAGGGATTATTTCTGACTCATGTACCGATGGGAGCTACTTATGAGTCTTTGGTCGAGATGGCACTTATGTCAGATACAGTCAAGGAGGGAGAGTCTAAAGAGGAGGTTAAGTCAGAAGGTTCAAAGAAGAAGTAGTGGGAAAAGAATAAGAAAATAAAGAAAGGTGATGGTCCTCAGAAGCAGATAAAGAAGGGAGTAAAGTGCCATAGTTGTGGGAATGTTGGACATATGGCTAAGGATTGCAGGAAGGATAAGATGAAGGGTAAGTGCTATGTTTGTGGGCAGCCCGTTCATATGAGTAGGAGTGGTCCCTATAGAGCTGGTCAGGGAGCGAGTTCGCCAGTTTCACAGATTTAGACGTTAGACGCAGCACCTTCTGGTAGCATTCCAGATAGAGGTAGGAAAGTCACAGTTGAAGGTTTGATTTCTATATCTAATTCTCCCATTCGGACTTTATTTGATTTTGGAGCATCACATTCTTTTATCTCTAGTTCTCTAGTAGATTGTTTGCACTTGGACATATCATTAGTAGTAGACCCTATTATTGTTTCAAACCCCATAGGAGGATCGGCACACTTATCTATGGTTTGTAGGGGTTTGAAAATCTTTATCCTAGGCGTAGAATTTGACTGCGACGCCTATGTTTTGGGATTCTCGGGGTATGGGATGATCTTAGGGATAGATTGGTTATCCACATATGGAGCTATCTTAGACTGCAAGAGGAGAGTCGTTAGACTTGAGACTTGTAGTGGTAGGACTCTAGAGGTATCTTGCAACCCGCAAGGGTTAGTCATGTTGAGTTTTCTCTATTCCCTCGATTCATCTTCATCATAGTTGCATTCGGTTCATGTTGTCAGAAATTTTGCAGACATCTTTGAGGAGGTTAGGGGACTGCCCCCTAAAAGAGAGATTGACTTCAGGATTTATTTGACCAAGAATGCAAAGCCAGTAGCATTACCTGAAAGGCACATGGCACCTAAGGAGAGGAAAGAATTGAGCAAGCAGATTCATGAGCTTTTGGAGAAGGGATTCATAAGAAGGAGCATATCGAAGTGGGGCGCGCCAGTCATCTTCACCACTAAGGTAGATGGTTCCCTCCGACTTTGTGTGGATTATAGAGAATTAAATAAGCTCACCAAGAAGAACCGATATCCACTCCCTAGGATTGATGATCTTTTTGACCAGTTGGTAGGTTCTTCGGTTTTCTCTCAGCTTGATTTATCCATGGGATTCCATCAGCTTAGAGTCGCTGATGACAATATAGATAAGACTGCCTTTAGGACACTGGACGGATTCTTCAAGTGGTTGGTTATGCCTTTTGGGCTAACCAATGCTCCAGCCTATTTCATTGATTTGATGAGCCGCGTCTTTAGTGATGTCCTAAATAAGTTTGTGGTGGTATTCGTGGATGACATCTTGGTATTTTCCAAGAATATGGAGGAGCATGTTGTTCATTAGGAAGAAGTTCTTAGCACACTTCATAGTCATCATTTGAGAGCTAAGTTTTCGAAGTGTCATTTTTGGAGAGAGAAAGTTTGTTTCTTAGGGCACATAGTCTCGAAGGAAGGTTTGGTTGTTGACCCCGCCAAGGTTATTGCAGTGCAAGATTGGAAGGCCCCCAAGAACATTACCAAGGTTAGGAGCTTCCTAGGATTGGCTGGCTACTATAGGAAGTTCATTAGAGACATTGCCAAGATTTCGGCACCACTCATGCGCCTTACTAAGAAGAATAAAGCTTTCATGTGGGACGTGGATTGTGAGGATTCCTTCACAAAGCTTAAGAGAGCCCTTACTAGTACACCAGTGTTAGTTTTACCCGACGGAGCTAAGCCTTTCACTGTATACACTGATGCATGCAGAACGGGTCTAGGAGCAGTCTTGATGCAAGAAGGGAGGGTAGTGTGTTATGGTAATAGGAAATTGAGGACGCATGAGAAGAACTACCCTACCCACGATTTGGAGTTGGCTGCCATAGTTTTTGCACTCAAGTCTTGGAGGCACTATTTGATTGGAGAGAGGTTTGAATTTTTTACCGACCACCAGTCATTAAAGTATATATTCTTGCAGAAGGACTTGAACTTGAGGCAACAGAGGTGGATGGAGTTTTTAGCCTCGTATGATTTTGAGATAGCTTATACCCCTGGCAAGGGTAATGTGGTTGCGGATGCATTGAGTAGAAAGAAAGCAACCCTTAGTCTTTTGTTCGTAGAGTGGAGGAGCTTGGAGTTTATTTTTACTTTTGATTTTAAGCCCTCTATGGACATTACTCCCAGATTATTGGCGACATTAGAGGTGAGGCCTGCCCTTATGGATCAGATTGGCTCGAGGCGGCAGGAGGATTCGGAGCTCATGGACATTATGGATAGGATTAGCCGAGGAGAGGTCTCGAGACATCTCCAACGCTATTTCATTGATAGCAGAGGGTGGCTAAGTTAAATGGGAGGCTTTGTGTTCCACGAGCCAGTGACTTGTTGAGAGCAGTTTTGGAGGAGGCGCACCATTCCCGTATGACTATTCATCCGGGTGGTGACAAAATGTATCGGGATATGAAGAGGATGTTCTATTGGGGTGGCATGAAGAAGGACATGGCGGAATTCGTAGCTAAGTGTTTGATATGCCAAAAGGTAAAAGCAGAGCAGTAGAAGCCCGGTGGATTACTTCAGCCCTTAGATGTGCCGGAGTGAAAGTGAAACAGTATTTCTACGGATTTCATTGATGGTTTACCCCGTTCTAGGAAGAGGAACACTAGCACTTGGGTGATTATTGATAGATTGACCAAGAGTGCTCACTTCATCCTAGTTAAGAGTAAGCGTACGGCTTCATATTTGGCATCCTTGTATATTCGAGAGATAGTCTGTCTATACCGAGTTCCTTCTAGTGTTGTTAGCGATAGAGAACCCGTCTTCACTAGTGAGTTTTGGAGAAGCTTATAGGAGGCGCTAGGGACGCAACTTAGGTTGAGTACAGCCTATCACCCCCAGACAGATGGCCAAATGGAGTGGGTAAATAGGGTGCTTGAGGATTTGCTGCGGATGTGCATTTTGGAATTTGGAGGAACTTGGGAGGAGCATCTTTCGTTGGTTGAGTTTGCGTAAAATTATAGTTACCAAACAAGTATAGGAATGGCACCATTTGAGGCTTTATATGGGAGACCTTGCAAGTCCCCATCATGTTGGGTAGAGTCTACGAAGAAGTAATTACTTGGACCCGATATGGTTAGGGAGACCTCTGAGAGGGTGGATTTGATTCGGTGAAGGATAAAGACAGCTCAAGACAGACAGAAGTCATATGCGGACAATCGGAGGAGAGACTTAGAGTTTGAGGTTGGAGACTTAGTTTTTATCAAAATATCCCCGCTTAGGAAGGTGGTAAGGTTCAGATCAAATGGAAAGTTAGCCCTTAGATTTGTTGGGCCATTTCTGATGCAGCGCAACCCATAATTTTCCCAGGCCTAAGTCGTGATGATGGAGCGCAACCCATAATTTTCCAAGGCCTAAGTCGTTCACGACATAGCTAAGTCGTCCACGACATAGCCTAAGTCGTCCACGACTTAACGAGGCTGAAGTAGAAGTTTTAAGTCATCCACGACCTAACGAAGCGGATGTAAGTCGTCCACGATTTAACAAGAATAATAAAGGGAAGCAACAAATTCAAGGCGCATCGAAGCATGTTAGGTCGCGTACGACTCATAAGGAACGACCTAACAAAAGACTAGAACAAGGCGGTGAAGCAAGTTATACGGAAGAAGAAAACCAACAACTTAAGATAAGTCATCTACGACCTACGACTTAGTTAAGTCGTCTGAAATCCTTAAGTCGTGAACGGGGTTAAGTCGCTGAAGTCTTATTCCCTAAGTCGTCCATGTTATAAGTCCATGAAGATTGGCCTGAAGATGTTTCTTAACTCGTTAATGACTTAAGTAGGTCGTATGTCGTGATATAGTGTTGTAATGTGTTGTATGTTTCTTATGTCGTAAGTAGTTAAGTCGTATACGACTTAAGTATCTGTGGTGTAACTGTTTGAGTCGGAGCTGTTGATAAGTCGTCGCCGACCTATAGTAAGTCGTAAGTCGCAGGTGTGTTGCAGATTGTACTAAGTCGCAGGTTATAAGTCGAAAACGACTTAGGTGTTGTACATTTTTGTATTGCGTGAGTTGTAACTTCTATAAATAGGCCGGTGGTGCCAATTGTAATAGTTTAGTTGATTTGAATAAAAACTCTTGTTTTTTTAGCTTTGTGCTTTCACCAAATTGGTAGTTGAGTGTAATCTCCTATCTCCACTTTCAGTTAATCGAGTGCGCTCGATTCAACGATTGCTGAAGCCGATTCGCGGTATCAAGTGCGCTTGATCAACGCTTGAAGAATTGAAGATCTTCTTTCACGGTATAGTGCGCTATCAACGTGACGAAGATAGCTAGAATTCGGTATCTTCGGATCAACGAATTTGGGAATTTTAGTATTCTTCAGTCCATCGATCGCTACTTTCACAGAATCATCATTTTTTTATTTCCGCTGTTGCACCATTTTGGTATCAGAGCTTGTTTTAGCCAATCATAGCTAAATCGAGTCTTGGAGCCAATTCTTTTTGAAGAAGTTTGAAGAGTTAGAGAGGCCGAGCTACATCAAGCAAAGCCGAGTTGAAATCGAAGAAGTTTTTGTTCATCGTGTTCATCGCGAAGTTGCAACAAGTTTGGAGTTTTCGATCCATAGCATTTTGGATCTAAGGAGGAAAAGTGTTTGAATTTTGGCCGTGGGAGTTTGCGTGCCAAAATTTGAAGTTTGAAGTGTTGATTTGTACGATCTTGAGCTAGGCCGTGAGCAAGTGAAGTTGTACATCATTTGGTATCCTCTTGAATATCCAAGCCGAGAATTGAAGTTTGAAAATGCCGCCGAGAAGAGCTAATCGCCATCAAAATATTGAAGCATTATATAGAAGAGAAGAAGCTGATGAGATGGAGCAACGAATTAATGAAAAATTTAATGAGAAGCTTAATGAAGGAATTGGACGATTAGAGAAGATGATGTTAGAGATGAATCAAAATCGGAGAAGGGCTTCACCTGAATCTAACCATGGGGGAAGTAGAGTCTCACCACATTCCAATCGGGAGAGAAGTGTTGATAATGATCATAGAAGTGTGAGTCGAGATTGTTATAGAGATGATGATGATCGAAGACGTGAGAGGAATGTGAATGATCGAGAACGGAGGAATGTAGATAGAAGGGATGTTGGTGGTAGACGTGATGGTAGTAGAGATGTTGGAGGTCAGGATCGACATCGATATACATCTGATTTTGAAGAGGAGTATGACGGTGGTAGTGTTCGAGGACAAGGACGAGGTCAAGGAAGAAATTACTCTGAGTATGATCACAAGTGGGAATCGGGAATGAAGACTGAAATTCCAGAATTCAAAGGTGGTATGAAAACAGAGGAGTTTTTGGATTGGTTGTTTAATGTTGAAGAGATTTTTGACTTCAAGGAAGTTCCAGAACATCGTAGAGTGAAGTTGGTTGCTACGAGGTTGAGGGGTAGAGCTTTGGCATGGTGGCAGCAAACCAAACTTACACGTGAACGGATGGGGAAGTCAAAGGTTGAATCATGGGAAAAGATGAAGAAATTGATGAAAGCAACGTTCTTACCTTACAAGTATCAATCTCTTATGTATCAACGTTTGCAGAACTTGAGGCAGGGCACGAAGTCTGTGAATGATTATGCTGATGAATTTTATCAACTTATTGCCAGGAATGATATCATGGAGATGGAGGAACAGCTGACAGCTAGATTTGTTGGAGGGTTGAGAATGCAGATTCAAGATATGGTGAATATGTTTGATCCCAGATCTGTTGCTGAAGCACATCAGAAAGCGTTAGCTTAGGAGAAACAGGGTAGACGAGGTGGTGGTGTGTTTACAAATTCCAACAATCCAGTGAAAGGGGCTAGTAGCAGTGCAAATGTTTCGAAGGCTGTTGCAAAACCAGTTGTTAATGAAATTGCTAAGACCAGGATCAACAGTGGTATCAAATGTTTCAATTGTCAGGAAGTTGGTCACAAGAGCAATGAATGTCCAAAGCCGAAGAAGCGAGCAATGATAGCTGAGGTTGAAGATGAGGATGAGGAGGCTGAAGGTTCTAATCAATTACCGGTTGAGGAGGAAGAGTTATTGTCTGGAGATGACGGATATACATTAATGATGAGGAGGAATTGCTTAACACCGAAGCAGGAGGAAGAGACTAGCTGGTTGAGGAGTAACATCTTTCAATCAACGTGCACTATCTTGGGAAGGGTTTGCAAGTTTGTCATTGATGCGGGAAGCTGTGATAATATTATCTCTACTGAAGCTGTGAAAAAGTTATCATTGAAGACAGAGAAGCATCCGAAGCCTTACAAGTTAGCTTGGTTGAGGAAAGGTGGGGAGGTGAAAGTTAGTCGAAGGGCTTGTGTTAATTTTTCAATTGGAAAGAAATACAAAGACGAAATTTGGTGTGATGTTGTGGACATGGACGTATGCCATTTGTTGTTGGGGAGACCGTGGCAGTATGATAGGGCGGTGCAACATGATGGGCGTACAAACAGTTACAGTTTTATGTTTGAAGGCACGAAAATTACTTTGGTTCCCAAGAAACGACAACAAGAAGAAAGTAAGTTGGAAGAGATTGAGGAGCTTAAAACTTTGCTATCTTTGAAGGAGTTTGTTAAGGAAGTAGAAGAGGAGCCTGAAGTATTCTTGTTGATTGGACGTGAGAGTCATGAAATGGTTGAGATCCCTGAAGAAGTGAAACCAATGCTGGAAGAGTTTGACGATGTATTTCCTGAGGAGTTGCCAACGGAGTTACCGCCGTTGAGGGACATTCAACATCAAATTGATCTTGTTCCAGGACCTGTGTTACCTCATAGACCACACTACAGAATGAGTCCAAAAGAACATGAGGAGTTGCGAAGGCAGGTGGAAGAATTGCTTGAACAGGGGCGTGTGCAGGAGAGTTTAAGTCCTTGTGTTGTACCAGCTTTATTGGTACCCAAAAAGGATGGAACATGGAGGATGTGCACAGATAGTAGAGCATTGAATAAGATCACAGTCAGATACAGATTTCCGATGCCGAGGCTTGATGATTTATTGGATCAAATCAGTGGGTCCGTAATCTTTTCTAAGATTGACTTGAAGAGTGGTTATCATCAAATTCGAATTAGACCAGGGGACGAATGGAAGACAGCGTTCAAGACAAGGGAAGGATTGTATGAATGGATGGTGATGTCGTTTGGTCTATCGAATGCACCAAGTACATTCATGAGGGTGATGAATCAAATTTTCAGGCCGTACATTGGGAAATTTGTGGTAGTTTACTTTGATGATATTCTGATTTACAGTGCTAGTACAGAGGAGCATGTTCAGCATTTGAGGAAAGTGTTGACTATTCTTCGGGAAGAACAATTCTATGCAGCAACTAAGAAATGTGTGTTTATGGCATGGAGTGTCTTATTTCTGGGATATGTTGTGTCGGAAGAAGGAATACAGGTAGACCAAAGTAAAGTCGAAGAAATCAGAGATTGGCCGCAACCCAAGACTATAACAGAAGTTCGAAGTTTTCACGGGTTGGCTTCATTCTATCGAAGGTTTATTCCACACTTTAGTAGTGTGATGGCGCCGGTTACAGATCGTATAAAGGGAAAACAGTTTGCATGGTCAGAGGAAGCAGAGGTTGCTTTTGAGCGAATTAAAGAACTCTTGACGTCAGCACCAATTCTAGTATTACCAGATTTTCAGTTGGTATTTGAACTACATACTGATGCATCCAAGGTTGGGATTGGAGGAGTGTTTAGTCAGAGGGGACGTCCTATTGCATATTTTAGTGAGAAGCTATCGGGAGCAAAGATGAGATATAATACATATGATGTGGAATTTTATGCTGTTGTGCAAGCCATTAAACACTGGAGACATTACTTATTTCAGAAAGAGTTTGTTCTTTACACTGATCATGAGGCGTTGAAGCATTTACAAGGGCAAGACAAGATTTCAGCGAGACATGCATCGTGGATTGCGTACCTGCAACAGTTTACGTTTGTTGTCAAACACAAGTCGGGAGTGACGAATCGTGTGGCTGATGCTTTGAGTAGGAGGAGTCATTTATTGACAACAATGAAAGTTGAGGTGACAGGTTTTGAATTATTACCAGATCTGATTGAAGAAGATCCTTATTTTATGAAATTTGTTGAGAAAGTTAAGGAGGGAAGTGCTGAAGAATTTCTGTTGGTAGATGGTTTTCTTTTCAAAGGAAATCGATTGTGCATACCTGATTGTAGTTTGAGAATGAAGATTGTGAAAGAGCTACATAAAGAAGGCCACGTGGGGAGAGACCGTACATTATAGCTGATTTCACAATCTTATTTTTGGCCATCAATGAGGAAAGAAGTGGAAAGATTTGTGGAACGATGTCATATCTGTCAAGTGTCGAAGGGAACCGCTACAAACGCAGGATTATATATGCCATTACCTGTGCCTACTAAGCCGTGGGTTGATGTGAGTATGGATTTTGTTTTGGAGTTACCGCGAACTCAAAGGGGAAACGATTCCATTTATGTGGTGGTTGACCGATTTTCGAAAATGGCACATTTTATTGCTTGTAAGAAGACGGCGGATGTTGTTCATGTTGCTCAGTTATTTTTTAAAGAGATATATCGACTTCATGGATTGCCAGAATCTATTGTGTCGGATAGGGATACTCGTTTTCTGAGTCATTTTTGGCTAAGTTTGTGGAAGATGGTCGGAACAAAGCTGAATTTTAGTAGCGCTTACCATCCACAAACTGATGGGCAAACGGAAGTGGTTAACAGATCGCTGGGGAATTTATTACGATGTCTGGTGAAAGATAATCTGAAAAGATGGGATGTGAAGTTATGTCAAGCAGAATTCGCTCATAATCATGCGGTAAATCGTAGCACAGGTTTCAGTCCATTCCAAATTGTATATTCGAGTTTGCCAAGGGGACCGTTGGACTTAACGGTAGTACCACAACCAAAGGGGACGGTTAAACGAGCTGTTGATTTTGTTGATGGGTTGACTGAATGTCATAAAATCGTTCAGGAACGATTGGAGAAGGCGAATGAGAAGTACAAACAATCTGCAGATCTGAAGCGAAGGAGTGTTGAATTTAATGAAGGGGATTTGGTTTATGCTGTGTTAACAAAGGACCGTTTTCCAGTGGGCGCTTATAACAAGTTGAAAGCCAGAAAAATTGGTCCTGTAGAAGTCGTGAAACGGGTTAATGAAAATGCTTATAAGTTGAAGCTGCCGAAGGATGTGTACACGTCTGACGTATTCAATGTTAAGCATCTCGTACCTTATCATGGGGATAAACAATCCGATGGGGAAGAGCTTACAAATTCGAGGACGAATTTTTCTCAACCTAGGGAGGATGATGCAGCGCAACCCATAATTTTCCAAGGCCTAAGTCGTGATGATGCAGCGCAACCCATAATTTTCCAAGGCCTAAGTCATCCACGACATAGCCTAAGTCGTCCACGACTTAACGAAGCTGAAGTAGAAGTTTTAAGTCATCCACGACCTAACGAAGCGGATGTAAGTCGTCCACGATTTAACAAGAATAATAAAGGGAAGCAACAGATTCAAGGCGCATCGGAGCATGTTAGGTCGCGTACGACTCATAAGGAACGACCCAACGAAAGACTAGAACAAGGCGGTGAAGCGAGTTATACGGAAGAAGAAAACCAACGACTTAAGATAAGTCGTCTACGACCTACGACTTAGTTAAGTCGTCTGAAATCCTTAAGTCGTGAACGGGGTTAAGTCGCTGAAGTCTTATTCCCTAAGTCGTCCATGTTATAAGTCGCATGAAGATTGGCCTGAAGATGTTTCTTAACTCGTTAACGAATTAAGTAGGTTGTATGTCGTGATATAGTGTTGTAATGTGTTGTATGTTTCTTATGTCGTAAGTAGTTAAGTCGTATACGACTTAAGTATCTTTGGTGTAACTGTTTGAGTCGGAGCTGTTGATAAGTCGTCGCCGACCTATAGTAAGTCGTAAGTCGCAGGTGTGTTGCAGATTGTACTAAGTCGCAGGTTATAAGTCGGAAACGACTTAGGTGTTGTACATTTTTGTATTGCGTGAGTTGTAACTTCTATAAATAGGCCGGTGGTGCCAATTGTAATAGTTTAGTTGATTTGAATAAAAACTCTTGTTTTGTTAGCTTTGTGCTTTCACCAAATTGGTAGTTGAGTGTAATCTCCTATCTCCACTTTCGGTTAATCGAGTGCGCTCGATTCAACGATTGCTGAAGCTGATTCGCGGTATCAAGTGCGCTTGATCAACGCTTGAAGAATTGAAGATCTTCTTTCACGGTATAGTGCGCTATCAACGTGACGAAGATAGCTAGAATTCGGTATCTTCGGATCAACGAATTTGGGCATTTCAGTATTCTTCAGTCCATCGATCACTACTTTCATAGAATCATCATTTTGTTATTTCCGCTGCTGCACCAATTTCCTATCATAGAGAGAGTTTGGAAGATGGCTTACCGAGTAAGGCTACCTGATAGGCTCGTAGAAGTGCACGACGTTTTCCATGTTTCGCACTTGCGAAAGTGCTTATATGACTCTGCAGAGGTTGTAGAGCCTAGTAAGTTAGAGGAGGTAGAGGTATAAAGGGAAGCTTCTGTTCGGCGTATCCCCACGAAGATTGTTGGAAGAGACATCAAGCGACTAAGGAATAAGGAGGTTCCACTGCTGAAGGTGCAATGGGGAGATTATGTTGCAGACGCCACTTGGGAAGCAGAAGAGAAGATTCGTACTTCCTACCCTCATCTTTTTGATAGTATGTTTTAGAATTACTTTTTCCATCTTTAGATTTGAATAGGTTCTTTCCTTTATTATCCTTTGGGAGGGTAGAACTTAGCATTTAACCTATGGATGGTAGGATTTGATGTAAACATGTTAATAGAACATGTTATGAATGATGTATGCTAGTGTTTGCTAATGGATGCTACGGATGCATATAGGTACACTAGGCACTATTATTCTTTAAGGATCGGCCTAACTAGGACACTAGAGCATATGTATATGGATGTGTGCGCATTTTTACTTTATTTCCATGATTGCCATAAATGGATGTTTATCACATGATTGTTGCATTTGGATGATGGTTGTAGCACACATATAGAACTATCAGTTATCATTAGGAATTTTTGCATTCATTTGGATACATGGCACGGACACGATTGCATAAAAGGAGGTCAACTGAATCAGTGGACCACCTAATCTTTTGCATTAGTTAGGGTCATTTACACTACACTAATTGCATAAGTATCATAAGTGGCATTAAAACCTTAAGGACAATGGATGAATGGTTGATTATTAAGTAGTTGGTTGTAGAATTGGAAGAAAACATTTAGCACATTCTTTTATCCTTAGAGATTTCGAGGACGAAATCCCTTAAGGAGGGGAGAATGTAACAACCCAAAATTTAACCCATAATAATTAATTCGATAATTAATTAGATAATAAAATAACTTTGTGAAATTATCATAATTAAGACATGGAAGTTGCACCATTGTGTCTGTGGTAATTTTTTGGTCAATTTCCATATATAGAACGTCAGAAACCGAGCTAATATGACCAAGAGCCTATTGGTGACGTGTTTTGCATTCTTTTGACCAATCCGGTCCATATATTTTTGCATCCAATGGTCATATTCAGCCTATGACGCGGTTGCATCTTATTCAATCCCCAAATTCAACGGTCCGAGATCCACTTCTACTCTTATAAATAGACCCCTAGACCTAACACTTTTTCTCATTCTATGTTTTCTCCAATTGGGTTCACCTTTTTAGGAAGGACCCTAAATGGAATAATTTTTCTAAAGGAGAAAATCGTTATAAATTAAATTATTTTACAACTCCAAGTTGATCCGGGAAGACCAAAGGAAGAGCTTAGGACTGGAGGTGAGTGATTGTAAATATTTTAAGATTTCTTTAAGTAATTTAAATAATAGGGTTTCCAATAGTTGTAGTTTTACTATGATTTTTGGAATAGCTTTTTCAGTAGTTTATTTACAGTTTTTAGAATTATTTTCAGTCTATATCCTTTCAGCTATTCTTTTTAGTAATTTTAGTTTATTTTTGTTCATTATTGCTTTTCCATTTATTTATAATTTATTTACATATTTTAGTTTATTTACTGTTATTTATACGTTATTTACATCTTATTTCTACGCTTTAGATTTTTTCTATTTTCAGTTTTCTTTTATTCCTCCTTCTTCGCGTATGGATTAGAATAGGATTAACGCGAATATGAATTAAATTGTAAGAAAACTGAAATAATGGAATATAAGATGTAAATTTCAAAGACTGTAACATAAATGGAATTGGACTGAAATTACGCCTAATTATGATGTTAATTGGAACTGAATCAAAAAGATTAGCCTAGTTATAACTTAGAATTATAACTAAAAAGAGTAAAAGATGAAAGAAGCTTATTTTCACACTTAGACCTTGGGTTAAGTAATAAGCATGATTATAACGTAGGTTATAATAAGAAATAGAACAGAATAAGGCTTATTTTAAGACTTAGGATAAATTAATAAGCAATGATAGTAGGGATAAATTGTAAAGGCTTATTTAAAATAATTTATCTAAGTTAATAAGCAAAGATGAAAGTAGGACCTGTACCAAATAGCATTCCCTATTAGACAAAACGGTGGTCCCACATTAGCCTGAAGTGAGACGAGGGCACGTTTATGCTAAGAATTGTAGTAATTGGTCAAATAGAAGTCCAAATCAACGGGGATTTAGATAAGGGGCACAACTAGATATTGTTTGGATGACGGCCAGTACCAACAGCATTTCCCCTATTAATTCTATGGATACACGGTGATCTCACATTAGCCTAAAGTGGGATGAGAGGCACGCTTATGCTGGAGTTCGAGGTAATAAGAAGACCCAATAGGTGGAGCAAAAGGTAGCATGAGCATGGTGGCAGTTACGTGTGCGACTTCCTTTCGGGTGCTCAGTAATCGCTATGAGTTCCAAGAGCTTAGTATGGGTGTCTTTCGTAGACACCATTGCCTTCTGTGTAGGGAGCTATATATGTCGTCCGGATCCACAGTGGATGCTTTGCGCATCTTTCGTAGATACCATTGGCTGCTGTGTCGGGAGTTATATAACGTCTGGTCTGCAGTAAGGTCTATGGAGTAGTAGGCCAATCAAAAAGGGTGGAATTAGGGCTACATCCTAATTACAGGATTAGGAATTTAGCCTAATCAAAGCAGAAATCAAGGACAAGTGCAAGCAATCAAAGTTAACCTATCTTATAAATTGAGAAATATTTAATCGTACTTATTTCAGATTTATTTCTTTCCTATTTCCTTTGTTATCCTTATTTATGCTAGAATTGTTGTAGATTCTATTACTTTTATCTTGCTTAAAGACTCTAGTAATTACTATCATTCACCAGACTATTTGTCTGACCCACTCCTCTATGTTTCCCCTTTCCCCCTAGGCAATCAAGGGAGAGAGCAGTAGATTGCAGTTGCTTGGTGGTTTCTTAGAGGAGTTCTCTACTATGTATTTCTTTAATTTCAGCTTTAGTTCTTTCTATGTACTGGCTTATTATGAGGGATATTACGTACTCTGATTTTTGAGACTATGAGTTTTTGTTTCGTGAGACATATTGGATTTTTAGACATGTATGTGGTATTTGGTATTTGACTTATTTATGAAGCAATTATGAAGTTTTGTTTTAATTAAGTTATTATTTTAAGTTTCTGTTGTTTTTACCTATATTTGTCTTGTGAATCTTAGTCTCTGTTAGCTTTAGTTATACCTACAACGCACCATGCCTTTTAATGCATCCTTTTGGGTATATTAAGGGGTGTGGGATGTTTCAGACTCGAAGTTATATTGTCTTGCCTTGATATTTCTTGACTTAAGTATTCCTTTATTTTTCCTAGGTTTAGCTTAGGTACAACTCGGGTCCGACCTGAAGCATAGAGATGAAAAACTCAAGTCAAACTTTTTCACTCATTTTTTAATATTTCTTTTTTCTTGCCTTTTGATGATTTTTACAAAGTTTTTGGGTCATTTCTTCATCATTTGTTTGTCCAATTCGCCCATTTAAGTTCATTCAAATATTATATAAAATTTGGTTATAACAGTATAATTCGTGGTTTAGTCCTTGTTTATGTCTTTTGTGGACATGTTGTGTGCTTGTCCATAGTATTTGAGATCTCGATGAGTTTGATTGCTATCACCCAATTTATAGATGTTGTGATTCTTACCAGCTTATATGTATTCTGTGGGTGATATTTGGGATGTGTAGCGTGGTATATTATTATTATGATGCTATGTTGGATATGATGTTATGTCGTGTACATGCTATACTTTTAATTTACCATGCTTATTGTTATGTACTCACCTTGGATTTAGATATGGTCTGATCTGTTTATTATTTATATAATACTCGGGTTAGTCTGGTATTTTTCAGCACAAGGACATTAGCCACATTGGGTATTGGACTTTAGAGGAGATAGTGTATATATATATATATATTATATCATGTTTTGAGTAGATGACTATGTATATTTTCTTTGGACGTCTCCTTGTATTTGTTCGTAATGAGATGGCTATGAATTGTGTAATTTGAATTTGATTTGGATATATATTGTCGAGATAAACAATACAGTTTTTTATGTATTATGTTTTTCTACGGCGATCCTTGACTTATGTTCAGTTGTATATATTGTATATTGTTCTGTCCTGGTAAACCCATGTTTTTATTGCTTTGTCCCATGTTATATGAGATTTTAGATATGTACCAGTGTTAGCTTAAGGAAATATTCAAGTATTGTTGCTTCTAACAAGCTTCATTCTCTATATTACCAGACATGATTATCTAGTAATTCTCTTTTATATTATGGGTATATAAGTGGGGCATTACAGTTTGGTATTAGAGCAGGTTCAGAATAATATAAAATATATGTGACATGAGTCATGGCCTTAGAGTGACTTAGAGTCCATGTCCCACTTGGATGTATGGTAGTTACTCTATATCAAAGGGATAGTAGGATTATGTGATGATTATTGGGGTAATCAACTATGAACGTACTTGTTTTTTCTTATATATTACCCTTATCTCTACCTCTTCCGTGTGTTATTTTTGAGTGAAATGGAAGTTGTTGAGGGAGGTAGTGAAGTAAGGAGTGGTTAGCCTAATGAGTAGTGTCGGCATTGATGATGGTGAATAAACCACTATGTGGCTTGAATGTGAATGAATGATACAGTTGCGAAGCAGTAAAAGATCTTAAATGGAACCTTGTATTGAATACTTTACAATTCTAGATTGTGATGTGGCGAGTTTAGGTAAAAGGATTTGGTAGTGATTAGAGTTGCATAGCAAAAGCTGATAGATAGCTTTCCATTGAAGGTGTTTGTTTGCTTGTTTAGAAATGTGTGTATTTTTATATAATGCTTGTTTAATATTATGGATGGATGATGTATAATGATTTTCATTATTATTGATGGTTGATGAATTGGATGTATATACGAATTTCAAGAATAAATATTTTATTTAAACAAGCATACGATTTAATAAATTACAAATTTGATTTTATAAGGTGATTGAAATTATTTTAGTAGTTTGATTTGGTGTTAATTTGTCCATCGAGTGTTTTAAGAATTTTGGTCGATGCGGGTGCACACATATTTGATAGGAATTCCTAAATACTTAAACGAGGCAAAACTGGCATGACATTTTGGAATGATATCAGAAATATTTCACTTAGAGTTGTATAACATTTTGTAGAATAATATATTATCTGGAGAACAAAAATATTATTTTTTGGATTCATATATATATATATATATATTGAACAACGTATGTAGCCACTAGGTATTAGTGTGAAGTTGAAGTCAATGGTAAAGCAATGTTGATATATTATCCTAAGCAGTCAACATTGCAGCCATTTGGCGAAATGAATCGCTAAATTTTTTGGTGCCGCAATGTTGTATATTTTAATATAAATTAATTTATGGATTATTTTTTGTAAATATAAATATTTGTTTAAAGATTGAATCAGAAGAATTTTCTACTAAAATATATATCGATATATAATAGAATTGTTTTGAATTAAAATAAATTTCCTAAAGGGAAAAAATAAATTATAAGAGGATGTTATTTTAAACCATGTCTTAAAAAAGAAAATTATTATTATGTGAAGATGTTTAGAAATCATCTCAAAAGAAATAAAATTCATTGAAAAAGGGAAAGAAAAATTATAAAAGTGAAAGTATAAATTAATTTTAAACATGTATATGAGTTTCTAAATGAATAGATATCTAAAATAGTTTATATGCTAGCGATAATAAATTTAATATAAAAATTAAGTTTTCAATTATGAATTAATAATGGAAAAGGAAGAAGGAGAAAGTGTGTTCTTTAGTAAGAAATATTTTATGATAAATGCTAAATGATATCTAGTTTTGAGGTTTTAAAAATTAAATTTGGAAATTTTTTTATAGTTTATGTTTTGAAAGAAATGATGAGTTATTTTATATGTACATACATGTATACCTTATATATCTATATGCATTATGAATTTCAAAATCATGTAGCAAATGGATAAGACGGGTAATAAATATGAATTTGTAAATTCATGCCCATAGATTAAAAGTATAATGCTATATTATGTTACTCCTAAATCTAAGTGTAAGAAGTTGTTTTAATTCTTGGTTTGTTATGTATGGAAATCGAAACAGACACTCTTGTTTAAGTGTTGTGTTAATACATCAATAATTTTAGCTATTTTGGTTGAATTTTGGTCACCTTCTTTCATTCGAAAGATATTTTAGTATGGAATAAATTTTGTGTTTGTCACTTTTCAAAATTTTGAAATCCATTGGTGGTAAAGATATATTGAAGTTGAATTAAAAATTTTGGCCCGTATTTATTTCCAAAATTTTACGCCTAGGTGTTTTATACATATCTTTTGAACGGTTAATCCGATTTTGAAAATCTTACACATTTTAGAAAGCTAAGAACATAAGAAACAACTTTTATTTTAAAAGTTTTGCAAAATTTTAACGTTTTCTAGGCTACAACCGCGTTTTTGTTAAGTGGACGTGCGCATTTGTAGCATTTCAGATTTAACTCTCTATGGAAGGACTCTCATACCTTGAGTTGTACTTGATATTTTTATGATCCAAATTTTTTTTTGAAAACTAAAACACCAAGTAACAACTTTACTTTTGGAATCCATCTTTGATTTTATGGTTTTGACCCTTAAAAGTTTGTTAGGAAGTGGTTAAATATGAATGTCGTGTTTCTTTTGCATTACATACTTGCTATACTTCCTTATACGAGTCTAATATTCAAACTTGAGTGGAGATTAGGTACTTATGAAGTGAAATTAACCTGATTGACGATGTTGGATCACTTTTGCTCGTATAAAAGTAAAATATCTAGCTTAAATGCTAATAAAAAGGTATGTTTTTACGATATATTGGAACTTATGTGATATTATATTGTTTTTCCCATATTTTGGGATGCCCCATTGATTGGGATGTATATGTATTATGATATATTGTATTGTAATTTTTTGGAATACTCTCCGTATAAAGAAGACTCAACCGAAATTTTCTGAAAAATCCAACACTTGAAAAGTTTTAACAAAAATATATCATAAACGAAAAATAGAAAGTCGATAGATGAGTTTATTTAAATATGGCATATCTAATGATCTGGGATTTTGGTCATTTAAATTTGAAATATTAAATTGATTTTAAATATTGAAAGGTTAAATTTATAAAGTCAAACAGCTTAAATTTCAGATATATCGATTTATTTGATAATGTGAATTGTTAAATTTAATAATTAGAATTGTTTAAGTAATTGAATCTTGAATTTAATTTGAATAAATGGATTTCAGAAGATTGTTTAAATTAAATTTTAAATAATAAATGGATAGTGTAAAATTTAATTTATAACTTAAAATGATGGAATTGTTTTAATAATATTTTGTTTTAATTAACATGTGAAATTATCATTCCGGGATACTGCCTCAGATCTTAACAAAACTAGTGCCATTGGATTCATAATAGTGAATTATTGTATGTTAACGAATTTCGTAGCAATTGGACATATCGTTTAGTCATGTGATCTCGAAACGCTTAGAAATTAATTAAAGGAATTTAAATTAATATAATTTGATTTTGAATGTTAACTTCTGTATATAATGGAATTGGTTTTCGATACTAGTTCCATCGAGTTTGGAATAGGGGTATTACATATAAAATGCTAGGCGGCACGGCCCGTTTGTAGTTCGAAATTATTAGGGATGAATAATGCTTTGAAAATTTTATATAAAAGGACCCTCGCTTTCCTCATTTGCAAAAAAACCTAACCCTAGCCATCCTATATCCAACAGCTGCCATCATCCACAACGATCGGGACCGATTCAGGCGAGGGTGTCAACATGAAAAAGGTGCGGCAAGCCTTAGAGAGTTCATTGATGGTGGTGGATCGCCGGCTAAGGTGGCGTGGCGGCGTAGATCAAGAGTTGAACGAAGTTTGGTTTTTGGGTTCGTTCATCGGCTATAGGCGATGGCGAGGGACATGGCTCGTGGCGTTGGGGTCGACTTGGCCAGGCGCGTCGGTGGGGTGAGCGTGGCGGCGTGCAATCGACTGTGGCGGCGACGACTTTTAGATGAACGACGACGTCGAAGTTCGGCCTGGGTTATATAATAAGAACAAGGAGAATTAGCGGCTAAAGGTGATTAAAGTTTAAAACTAAATTAATTTAATGTTAATTACAATTTAATTATTTCTAAGTTTTAATGGTAGTATCTTGTCCATACGAGAATGGATTTGGACGCGGTCAGTCAAATTGCACTCTTTACAATGAATATTGCATTATGGAATTGGATTAGATGAATTTGGAGCTTGTAGGAATTTGTGTAAAAATCGAACGTCCATTCGATTTTAATTCAAACCGGAATGCTTTGGCGATAACTGTAATTTCGATGAGTTAACTCACCTTTCTAGACCCATATATATTTTATATAAGTGTGGATATTTTTATTTATACTTGTTGTTAATTGTTTGGATGATTTACTGTTTTCAGTTGGCTTGGATTTATTCCCGCCCTTGGAGCGGATAACCTTTTATATATATCCTCCTAGTTGTGGATGACACATATTATAGGATTATATATTGTATGTGATGCAAGAGGACAAGATGGAGGGATCCAACAGGATTCCTCACCACTGTTGATTTTTTTTTCATATATATTATGATATATGATTTGTTGGATGCCATATTTGATGACATAGATATCATTTTGCTTATTTAGTGTTATAGTACCACTTGGCCTTATTTTTGGTATTTCAAAACAATATATAGTGAAGGTTTTGATTTAAAAGGATTTTAAAGTGATTTTGAAATAATATATGTTTTTAATAACTATTCTTGAATTATTAAAAGGAGTTTATTTTAAATAAAATAAAAAGTATGATTTTGGTATTATAAACTGATAGTTTGTGAAATATATTCAATGGAGAATTTTGAATTGTATTATAAAAGTTTTAAAAACTTAATAAATAAGTCCATCTTTTATTATAAAGGAAATACAGTTTTAAAGAAGAAAGAAATAGTTTGAAACAGATATTTCTGAAATGGTTTATATAAAAGATTTATATAAGTAATGTTTTATAAATAAAGTAATAGATTTATAAATGGAGTTTTAAAAATATTAAAAAATGGATTTGTAATTGATATTTGGTAAATAAATTTATCAATAGAATTTTATAAATAAAGAGATTTTATAAAGAGAAGTTTTATAAAATAGAGTGGAGATTTATAAACATAGTTTTATAGATAAAGAAATGATTTATGTTGAGATTTGAATATGGATTTTTATAGAGGAAATACATTCACGTTTTAAAAGTTAAAATAATCTTTTAAAGGAATGTTTTAAAAGTGATATTTTCAGATGGAGTTAGATGGTTTTAAAAGGTGATTTAAAATGTACTAAGGGATGAAGACATCCATTTCAACATTTACTGTTGTGATAGCTGTTTCCGAGAAAGCAAGGAAGGCACAGACTATAACACTGTTGTTATGGTAAGTGATTTTCGAAAGGAAATGTTATATACAGTATATAGGATTTATATAAATATAAATAGTCGAATCCCTATACTATTGTTTTGGGTATCGTAACGATGTTTTACGCAACATTCGTTTTGACCTAATAAAGCGTGTTTTGGAAAATATGAAGCTTTCCTTAAATGATTTGTAAATATACTTATTACGGATTTAAGTATATAGAGATATTTTCTAAATGTTGAAAACAAAATGATTTGTAAATATACTTATTATGGATTTAAGTATACGGAGATATTTCTAAGTGTTGGAAACAAAATGGTTTGTAAATATACTTATATTGTGAGATAAGTATATGGAAACATTTTCCAAATATCGAAAGATTAAAATGGTTTTCAGAAAATATCTTTTTAAAGATATTTTGAGATAAATATTTGGAAAGTGATTTAATTAATGAAAGATTAATTAAACAGGCCTAGTGACTACTTATGTGCTAGATTGTATTTTTGGCCATTTTGGTTCCTTAAATTGATGTGGGAACTGATTAGTAATGCACTTAGTATGAGGCCAACCGAGTAGGTTTGATTATCGTTTAGTGTTAAGAATGTTGATTCGAGTAGTGCGGGGTGACTATGGTATTTCAATCTACTGAGTTTCCTTCTTGGCTAAAGAATTGCAAGTTGAGAGTTGGAAACATGATAAGTCTACGAGACTTGGTTTCCTTATAAGGTTGAGGGCCTCTTATCGATTGTTGGTTCGGAGAGACCGGGATCGGATTTATACAAAAACCACTTCGGACCACCGTATGCGTTCGAAAGTGTAGATTGTTGAAGACAGCGATTTTGAAGACGGAGATCTTCATGATATAGGGCTGCTTGCCACTAACCCCATGATTCCAATATATATATATATATATATATTGGAATCACGGGGTTAGTGGCAAGCAGCCCTATATCATGAAGATATATATATATATATATATATATATGGTGGCAATAATGCTCTGTTATGAAAATTATCAATGCAAGGATTGCTCGCTACTAATCCTAGGGTTGATTCCCAACAAGATGCATAGTAGAAGAGTGCCTTCGGTTTTCCATGTTCATGGATAACTTGTATGGACGAATGTCCGATATTGCATTTCTAAGAACCACGTACATTGGCTTTTACAAACGTACATCTGTTTGGTGGTATGGGAGGTAACCCCTCTTGCACTTAACATCTTTCTCTAAGGCATATGAACTCAGAGATTGTACTTTTGTGGAAACCAATTAGTGTGTTGTTGGAATTTGCAATGTGGCATTCAAAGTAAGATATGTTCTATTAAAGGTAAATGTTACCTTAAGCCTCACACCGGAAATAGCTGAAATAGGGTATGCCGTAAGGCTAAGTGGGTCGCTCCCATTAGGGTATGGTCATCACCTTTTCTAGATTACCCTTTATATTCGGGTTTTATTGTGTATGTTGTGGCCATAGGTAGGTCGGGAATGACCGAGGCGGTGTCATATTCGGTTCTATCCCCCACCAGATTGGTCTGTGGGTAGGCCGGTCTTGTCAGATGCAAAGGTTTCAAAGTTGTTGATGCTCGGTACATTCATCTAGAAATGTACTGTACGGAAGGTAGTTCCTTACCTACCATTGTATGGAATCCATTCTCTAATACGTGTCTTTACGGTTTTAATTTAAACCTATTATGCTGGAATTTAATAATGTAACAATTTTGGTTATGATTAATATGTATTTGTATCTTAGACACTATTATAATATCAGAGGATTTGATATGAAGTGTTTTGGTTATCGTAGGACATAAACTCGTCCGTGTTTATGTGCGGCATGGTCTTAGGAGATACCTTTGTTTTCGAAAAGTTTTGATAACTTTAAATCCAAATGAGATATGTTTTCTCATTCTAGTTTACCAGATTGATCCGAGCGTTCTACCCTTTTAATTCTCAGGTCAGACTGAGTATATTTACAGATTCAGTTAGGATGCTTTAGAGCTTCCGAAGACGAGCTGAGGGTCTTCAAGTCATATTCACGTATATGTTTATTTTCCACTGCATTGGTTATTTAAAAATATTAGCATTTGTAAGGACAGCTTGTTATAACTGTCCAGACTGATGATTAGTGATTTGTTGTTGTACTGATTAATGTATGTATATTACAGTTTCTCTTTTGTAAAGATCATTGATAATTTGATATTATATTATATGTTGTTCTGTTGTGTTGTGAGATTCTATGTTGTTTGGTTTTATTTCTCTCTTCTCTCCTCTCTCCTCTCTTCTCTCTTCTCTTCTTTCTTCTTTCTTTCCCTTAATTATTTGCCTTTTCATTCAATTCAAGTTAGACATGTATGGTTTATTGTCAGCTTGAAATGTGTGGAATTCCGGGTCGTTACAGTACATGATAAGTGGAGAAGTGGAGAAGCAGAGAAAGCCACGTATAGGATTATGTAAGTTGATAGAAGGTTGTAGAATATAGAAAAAAGTTCATGGTATGAGTTGTATATGACGTCTCCCTATAAGAAACTACGATGATGCAATTTTCTTAAGGGAATTTTGTAACAACACTGTTTTCTATGCTATAAAATAAATAAATTTAATAAAAATAGAAATGTTCGAAATGGATTTTTGATAATTATTATTTTGAAAATAAATTCTTATTCATTTGAAGTCTAGTTAACAAAAGATTTTATTTTAATAAATTGAACTAAATTAATAATTTTTTTTCAGATAATATATTAAATTCAAATAAAATGTTTTTAATGAATAATTAAGTGGAAATAAACAAATATTGAATTGGAAGGAATTGTTCAACTATTGAAATATGATCTGTATAATGAAGAGTTTTTTTATATGAAGGAGTGTTCCTATAAATAGGAGAGCGCTTGTAAATTTGCTATAGTAAAGTGAAATCATACATATGTTTGATAGATATAACTAAAAATACATATAAGGGATCATCATCTCTTAGATGATCAAAAAAGAGTAAAAACAAGTACTAAAAATATACACTATTATCTAGACCTATAGCTGAGAATAAAAATTAAAAATAATTTAACAATGTGGCCATCAAAGTGGCAGTAGACTATGTATGTGCAAGCAAAGGGAATCACAGTGGCAAGGATCTTGGAGCAAGTAAGCTTGGTTGGTCTTGCAGCGAAGATAACCTGGTACGTGCAAAGCCGACGAGATGTACAAAACAAAACCGATTAGACATGAGTATGTGGATTGAAGCCTGGTAGTGTTCAGGAACAGCAGTTGGAAGAAATGGCCTGAAGCAAGCCATGTGTGAGCATGCCATGAAGAGAGTTCCCAGCCATGAAGACATTAGCCACTTTGGATGTTGGACCTTAAAGGAGAATATATATATATATATATATCGTGTTTTAAGTATATAAATATGCATATTTTCTTTGGGTGTCTCCTTATATTTGTTTGTAATGAGATGGCTATGAGTTGTGTATTTTGAATTTGACTTGGATATAGATTGTCGTAGTGAGATAGACATTACAGTTTGTTATGTATTATTTTTTCTGCTGCAATCCATGACTCCGTGTTCGGTTGTTTATATTGCATATTGTTCTGTTCTGATAAATTCACGTGTTTATTGCTTTGTGCCGATACCGTATATTTATGGATGTATTATATAAGATTTTTATTACGTACCGATATTAGTCCGAATTTAAACATTCACGTATGATCACTCCCAACAAGACTCATTCTTCGTATTACCAGATAGGATTATGTAGTAATTCTCTTTTGATAGTACGGGTACGGAGGTGAAGTGTTACACATATTCAATCAATATATATGATGACGATGATAAAAGCAACAAAGTGAATGTATATTAGAAATTAAAAGGTGAATCACCGTGAAATTATTTGTGTTCTCTTTGCTTTGTTTAATTATTTGTACATTGTTATTATTCTTTGGTTTTGCTATGTGATTCTTCGTATTCAACTATAAAAAATGTTAAATAGTGCATATTAGGAAAAGAAAAGAAAACTAAGTTATGGATCACATTGAATCTTAAGTTCTCTTATATGTTTCTTTTGCGTGTTTATATATTTTTGACGTCGTCAATTCGTGAGTGTTTAACGTGAATTTTATCCACGGAAAAATCACTAAACAAATGACATTTTATTATTTAATGTAACAAACAAAATGCATGTACCAAAGGGTAAGTGGCATGCATCAAATACAAGGGTAAGGATAATTAATTTTTACTTACAGTAAACATTTTGTTTTGTTTGTCCATCTCTATACCTTTCAGTCTTATCTTATTCTTTGATCATTACCCTTCTTCAAGGCTTACGGTAAACATAATAGTTTCATATACCAAATCACAACATCACACAAACACACACCAGAAGAAATTCCACAATACCAACCCCAACCAACAAACCAATCCCGAACGCACCCATCAACAATTTATCGCTACGCTCCGAAGCACAACGGTCTCAACAGAAAGGCCCGGCCCGAACCCAAACAACACACCCCACTCCAACCCCTCCCCAGTCGTCTTCATCCCCTGCTCACTCGAGTTCTTCCTCATCTCATCCATTATAAACAACACGCACGCACTCGACATGTTCCCATACTCCTTCAACACCTCCCTCGTCGCCCTCATCCTCTCCGGCTTCAACCCCACCTTCGCCTCCACCTGATCCAGTATCGCCGGCCCACCCGGATGCGCTATCCAAAACACCTCGTTGTAATCCTCAATCCCCAAAGGCCCTAACGCCTCTTTCAAGCTCTTCCCTATGTTCTTCGATATCAACCCAGGCACGTCCTTCAACAAGTGAAACGTCAGCCCCACCTCCCTCAAATGCCCATCTATCGCCCCTTCCGAATCCGGCAGTATCGTCTGGCTCGCCGACACCATCTCGAAAATCGGCCTCTCCACCTCCAAATCCGGGTCGGATCCGACCACGAGCGCGGCCGCTCCATCCCCGAACAGGGCCTGGCCCACCATGCTGTCCAAATGCGTGTCCGACGGCCCACGGAACGTCACAGCCGTGATCTCCGAGCACACCACCAAAACGCGCGCGCCCCTGTTGTTTTCCGCCAAATCCTTAGCGAGTCTGAGCACGGTGCCACCTGCGAAGCAGCCCTGCTGGTACATCATGAAGCGCTTCACAGAAGGGCGGAGTCCCAACAGTTTGGTGAGCTGGTAGTCAGCGCCGGGCATGTCGACCCCGCTTGTGGTGCAGAAGATCAAATGGGTGATGTGGGCCTTGGGCCTGCCCCATTCCTTTATGGCGGACTGGGCTGCGGACTTGCCGAGTTTAGGGACTTCCACCACGACTATGTCCTGGCGGGCGTCCAGGGAAGGGGCCATGTAGGCGCACATGTTTGGGTTTTCTTTTAGGATGTCTTCGGACAGGTGCATGTAGCGTTTTCTGATCATGGACTTGTCGCACATGCGCTTGAACTTCTCTTTGAGGTCGGTCATGTGCTCGCTGTTGGTGATTCGGAAGTAGTAGTCTGGGTAGTCGTCTTGGTACACCACGTTTTTTGGGGTGGCGGTGCCTATGGCTAGGACAGTGGCTGGGCCATCGGCTCTTTGAGCATTTCTTATCTCATTGATGTTGATCTTGGACATGATCGTAAATGATGAAGTTGGGAGTTCGAGGATTTGGCGATGATTTATAATTTTAAGTTTTGAGTGTTATTTATATGATGAAGTTTGTTAAGTAGGATGTAAAGAGTGGTGGATATGCGTAGGTCACGTGGAAGAATGTATGAAAATGGAGTTTGGTGCATGGTGAGGTGAAGGACTTACCACATTGTATAGCTTGTGGCGGCTATATAGTTTTGATTGGTAGAATTACATGTGATCTGGGCTATCTTGCTTTACATGTACAACATTTTTTCCTAACATTTATATCAAGTGCAAGGTTGTTTAAATGTTTGTGTTTGTTCTCACATATCAAGCATAATCTTATTACACACATAATGTTGATATATAACTGCTTAAAGCCGGCTAACTAGGATACATAAATTTGTTTCTGAGTGAGTTGTTCTCTGTGCATAAAGATCCTATTTCTTTTGCTTTAAGCCGAAACTGTTAAAATTGTTTAGAAAGAGAAAGTTTTTTATTTTTATTTATTTATTTTTTATTTTTTTTCTGAAATAACTTGTGCCTTTGTAAACCATCCGTCTGAAAACATAGAATTTAAGCACCATGAAACACAATATTAGGAACACATGATACACAAGATAATCAAAACAAAAGCAACTTTATCAGGAAATTTAGGTCAATTCGAGTCTCTGAGACCTCATAGTAAATGCTTTGATTAAAATAAGTATCACTCTTGTTATAAAAAAACAAAAGCACCTTCTAACATACTATATTAAATATTTGATACGGAATGTTCTATCATTTTTTGATACAATCTCTTTAAATGTTTACATGTGTACTACATATCAAAGTAGCACAAATATTAAAAAGTGAAAACTGTACAAAATTTTGATATTGTGTGCACAAGACACAAATTTAACTAAGTTATATCAAAATTTTGATGCATCAAAATGTATTATTTTTTTTTCCACTATATTAAGTTTACGAACTACTAAAAGTCTAAAACCATTTTATGAAGAACTGCAATTTTCGTTTATCTACGCATTTTACATTACCGACCTCAATCTCTATGAGGTTGTGCATGATCAACTGAATCGCATTGACTGGTTCATCACACTTAAGCATATCAAATTTTTGTAGTCACACAAAAGAAACTCACTAAATCTTTTCACATGGATCTCCATTAATTATCTCCCTAACTAGTTAAAGTTTGTTATAAAATATGTATTATGTAAAGGATGAATATGCTAAAATGTATTATTAAGCACTATATTGTACAGTCACTTTCACCTTGAGCCTACAAATAGAGCTCAACAGTCAACGCTTATGTATTATGTACATTTACGAGAATGAATAAAATCTCATCTCTATGTTAATACATTAGGCATTAGTTTTGATGACAACAACCATATGACATCATATAATATGGATACTAATGTTTTTATAAAGTTATATATAGTAAACAGTGCAGGATATTGGACAGGTGTTGATTAAGAAGACTGTACATATCAAGAGCGGATTCAAGTGGCTGATATAGAGATTCAAGAGTAAGATATTGAAGACTCGTGAATTTCAAGATTCAAGATATCCAGGTAAGCTAAAGTCATAGATTATTGTTAAAATCCAGATAGCACTTCTTTGATCTCTCTCTTCATTTTTCAAAATAGGTTTTAAAATTTATTCTCTGATTTTAAATGGTTTTTAAATATTCTAAATTTCAAAAATGATTTTAAAGAATCCGTGTTTTCAAAATGATCTTTCAAAATGGCTTTTGAATGATTTCTAACTTTTAATTTTATTTACAAGATTATTATATTTTGAGTAATTAAGTTTTTAAGTATTTTATATTTTAAATATACTTTTAAATATATTATACTTTATTATAGTTTTAGTTTTATGCTTTCTAAATGTTTATAAGTATATTATAACATTTATTATAACTTTGATTTTAAATATATATTCACTTATACTTTATATATATTATTTTCAAAAGAAATTCATATTTAAATCCTTTATATATTTCAAAATATTTCAAAATAATTTTATAAAAGTTTTCTTAAGTTTTGATATGATTAGAATATGTATAAACGATGTTTAGATGATTGTACAAAGCTTAATATTTTCAAAACAATTTTTATAAAGTGTTTTTCAAAAATACAAACGGTATGTCAACATACTCCTATAGCACATGTTGACATATAGGTGAGAATTTCAAATTTCAAATTTAAATGGAAGTGTATTTTCATCGTATATCTTCGCGAATGGACATGACCGTTGTTTCTATCTAAATAGGAGGTTTTACTAATGAATTGTTTTAACAAATTTCTCATTCTTTCTCTCTACTTTTACTCTCTTGATTTCTAAAAGAAAATCTACTTGAAATATTCTCAATTCAATCAGAATCTAATTCAAACTCTATTAATTTGATTCTCTACCAATTACTCTCTGATCTCTCGCATTTCAATCACTCAAAACAAGATCAAAGTGTTATTTAAGAGGTTATAGGATCATTTGTACTCAAGATCAAGAAACTGATTCTGCTATCAAATCATACTCTTATACTCTTGGATGTGCTTGGTGTCCCTTAAATCCAAGTGGATGTGCTTGGGTCCCATCTAAATCAAGTGGGTATGCTTGGTGTCTTGTTTGAATCCAAGTGGATGTGCTGATGTCCCATTCGAATCCAGTGAGTGTACCCATAGCTCGAAAAATCTGGAGGGTGTGTCTCGTAGCCTTGAAATTAAAATTATTGACTTTGATATTTGAAAAGAAATCTGTACAAGAAATTGTACGATACTGGATGTAGGGTAACTCCGAACTAGTATAAAAATTCCTTGCGTGATCTCTCCAACTCTTGACTTTTTACTTTTACTACATTTATATCTATCTGTGTTTGCATCTGTGATTGTTGATTCTGTATTGTTTAATTATAATCTTAAATGAATTTAAAAATATTCACAAAAATCAGTAAACACTATTTGCCCTCCCCTCTAGTGTTAAATTAACCTCAAGATCCATCTTCCGCAAACTAACACTTTATCTCCTTAACGTCTTTTATTAATTTCTTCTAATCTTATTTAGAACACGTTATCACCACGAATGCTCCATCTTTGAGAATTTTTGTTTCTATTCAAATCACCCATTTTCATAATAGTATTGAATCACAATGCTTCTTATGAGTTATGTTCACAACCTTATATTTTATTCACATTTAATGTGACGACCCGCATCCCATCCAATTCAAGCTGGTAATAATGTGACGACTCGCCATTCATTCCACAGAATGACGCATCATTAATAAGAAAGAAAGGGATAGAAAAGAGAAAAGATAGAGAAGAAAGAATAAACAACATCAGAATCTCAACAGCGGAACGAATAAATTATATTAATAACATAAGTATTACATAATATACAATGACTATCAGAGTTACACAGATTATACATCACATACTAGACAGTTATAAACATCTGTCTAGACATTACAACTCAAATACATACAAGATACTATCACAGAGATCAACACAGCGGAACACTATATATCACAGTGAAGCCTCCTGCTCCATATCTCCTCCATAGATTCGTCAAAGCTAACCTGAATCCCTTGGCTACTCGTAAAAATTTGAGTACCCAAGAGTTTATAAAACAGAAAATAAACACTTGGGTCAGACATGGGTCTGGTGTGAGTAAACGGGTTAAAGTTGCTTAACTTTAAAAACCTTTGAAACAAAAGGTATCACGTAAGACTCCCCACACATAAACATGGGTAAGTTTTTACCTTACGCTAACCAAACATTTGATAGGAAATTTAGTTATATTACAATAGGGTCTAGGATTCTCAAATAAATATTCACATAGCCGAAATTGTTACATTCATTAAATTCCAGCATACATAGGTATACAATCAAGTCCGAGATCACTTATTGGAGATTGGATTCCATACAATGGCAGGGCTACTAGGGTACCACCCGTCACAGTACGTGGCCTAGATCACCGTACCGAGGAGTACGCCCGATCCCCTGCAACACAAAGCTGAAACCATCCCTTACTGGATAATTCCGAATAAAATCACCTCACGGTTGTGATCAGCAACCGCACCACTAAGCCGAAATAAAAAGGGACATCTAGACAGGGATGACCTTACTCTCAGTGGGTGCTACCCACGAAGCCTTGCTGCACCTCCCCTGTTTTAGCCATTCCTGGTTGATGTGGCTTGAGGCTACGATTACCTTTAATCAGAACACATCACTTAGAATGCTCATCGTCCACCTGACGATGTTCTAAAAGCATTCAATCCATACAAGTTCGTTCCGGGTTCAAATGAAACCGAAGGCATTATCTCGTTACACTCATTTTGGAATCACCCTCAGAGTTAACGACAATAACCCTTGCACTCTGAATCTTCATCTTCACTTGAGATTCACGACCTATCGTTAATTTGGATCGATGTGGTATTCGGATATCCAAATCTGGAAACCCGATCCCGGTCTCATCGAAATCCAAAACGTATCTTTTAAGGCCAAGTTGTTTTAAGGTTAAAACAATTCAATTCAATTATCTATATACACACAGATAGATAATTCACTGTTAACGCTAAAAATTGAACGCTAACACCCGGTGTGTGTAATAAAGTGAAAGCACCACCCGTTGGTACAGGAACAGAATATAAGCTGAAAATAGCAGAAAACAGTAAAGGAACAACAGATTTATAGTGGTTCGGCCCGTAATTGAGCCTACGTCCACTTTATAGTCTTTTATTGCTGATTTGGTTACAATTTGATACAATGCACTTCGAATACAATTCACTTCGATCACACAAACATTTCAGATTAGTAACTCAAACTTTGATGATGAGATTTCCTGAATCCATGTCTGATGTGTAGAATCCCGTTCAAAGCTTGTTGTAGTATCTTCAATGTTTGGAGTTCTTCAAGTGTTGAATGAGTTGTGAATTCTGCAAAGTAACGGCACTTCAAAAAATGATCGGCCCAAAGTCCTTTTCATGTTGAAGGTAGCGCTGTATTTATAGAGAAGTCCGGACCGGAATTTTTGCCAAGTCGTAAGTCATGGCCGACTTATAGTAAGTCGTAAGTCGTGGCCGACTTAGCAGGTAACAGTATAAGTAAAGCGGCATAAGTGTCCAGGCATTGGGTTTTAACTCGGTAGCTTTTAGGTCGTGGACGACTTAAGCTAAGTCGTGAGTCGCAGATAGCCTTAAGTCGTAGATCACCCACTTCCTTAAGTCGTCAACTAGTTGAGTCGGCCAACACCTTTAAGTCGCCGAGGCCATTAAGTCGTTAACTCCTTAAACCGTTAAGTCGTAGACTTCCTTAAGTCGTCCAGACCTTAAGTCGTTAAGTCATAGACTTCCTTAAGTCGTCCAGACCTTAAGTCGTTAAGTCGTAGACTTCCTTAAGTCGTCCAGACCTTAAGTCGTTAAGTCATCAATGTCTCTTAGGTTGCTTCATCCTTTAGATCGTACCATCCTTAAGTCGTTAGCTGGTAGCTTCCTTAAGTCGCATAATCCTTAACTCGTTAAGTCGCATACCCTTCTTGAGTCGTGCAGTTCTTAAGTCTTTAGGTCGTAAGGACCCTAAGTCGTTGATCAAACAAGGTTAACATTTGCCCCTCGAAGCACACGCCTAAGTCGTAAGTCGTGTGCTTCGATTTATTTTAACTCGCGTGTGTCGCTTCGAGTTCCACTGCTCCGAGATATAAAAGGCTTGGGTCCTTTCTTCCTCTTCTTTCTTCTCATTACCTATCTCCTAAGTCGCATCTGCCATTAACATTTCTCCGAGCTCCCTACGGCGATTCCTCCTTGATTTGTTTCTGATTCTCTCTAGCATCACCCTATGTAAGCGATCCTGCTTCTTTTTCAATCATCGAACATTGTCAATCTACGAGCCCCGTCCTTCACCTCCGATTCACCCCCTTTAGCCGTGCAAGTATTGCTGCATTGGTCATCGATGAACTCAGGCTGTTTGATTTGACTCAAGTCGACTTGCGATTTGTGGCGATTCAGTGATGTGATAGGACTAGGGTTGTTGTTGATTGAGAGGTTATTGGGTTAACGGGTTAGGAGTTAGAAGGTAGACGGGTTAGGAGTAAGTTGGCCAATTAGAATGGGATATTGCCTCAGGTACGACTTAGCAACTTTATGCGACCCAATGATCTTTGCGATTTAACTATAGATCGACCTAACGATCTTTACGACTTAAGCTCTGAGTCGTGGCCGAGTCAGGACTTAGAGAATTTCTCACTGCTTTGAACTGAAGCTTTTCCATGACTTACGACTCAAAGTACCGCCGACTTAATGACTTAACATTGTAGCGACTTAACCTAACTCGCCTCATAATCCTTAGGTTGTGGACGAGTTAACCAGAGAACCAACGACTTAACTTAACCCGTAGGATAAATTCTTAAGTCGTCGGCGAGTTAAGACTTGTTCTTCCTGAACTTTGGATTGCTTGAACCTTGAACTGTTTAGTCTTTAAAATGTTAAACTTTGCTGCATTCTTTTACAGATCACTCTAACTTGCAAGCTAACAATCTGTTTAATACAATATTTACAGAAAATCGGGACGAATATACTGCCACTGACTGCCCACATCAAATGACAGATTAGTTAATAACGGATAATCAATTTAAATAGATTGTGTGAACGAAGTGCTTTAAATCAACAAATTCAAGCAAAGTATTAAAGCAACATTGAAATAGTCAACTGAAAATGACCGGTTTGCACTAATACTGTACCTGAACTTTAAATTAACAAGTCCTGAAATTTGGTAATCGATCAATTGCCGACTAGCTTAATTCCAGTTATATTTACTTGTTATCTTCATTAGTTCTGCACAACACTTCACACTTTTTAGGAAACGTGCACCTTCATATTTGAATATCCAGTTGCTTGTGTAGAATGACTTCTCAGCAAGAAGATATAACAGTCCAGACTGGAGAGGCCACTCTTATTCCAGCTCCTTTAGTCAATCCTCCCGAAAGAGCCTCTACCACTTTGTCGTACAAAGTTTTTCGGTAATTGTGCACCCAGTTTGGTATCGTTGAAGCAGATGCCATTTTTCCTGAAAAAAGCAGCATCGCTGATGTGGCACCTCCTGGCTTCGTTACAGTTAATCGACAAATGTGCTTGAACGGGGCCATTCCACCTTTTAACAACTTTCTCCAGCATCTTCTTCGTCAACTGGCCATCTCCCCATTTTAGGTACATCCCAATAGCTATGCCATTCTAATGGGGTTGTGTGTATTATTTAGTAGAACGCTTGACTGTCTCCCTAGTTTTGACGAGATCTGCTACTTATGTTCTTTTACCAGAACTAAAGATCATCCTTCGATCACTGTTGTGAGAAGCGCCAGAAATCGTAAATTGATTGTAGGCATCCCTGACAGTGCCCATGGGTTCTTAACTCAGTACTTTTACGTTCGTTGTCCCCCGGGGTTTTATGCTGTGAGGAGGGAAGGAAGTAAGATTATCTATCTTTACTTCTTCTATTCTCTGAGTTTTGTGGAGTCCAAATTGCCAAATGTTAATTTCGCTTTTTCATTTCAGCGCTCCCCCCTCCTTCTAGGGATCCTAGCCACAAGCCAATTCTGGAGAGGCTCATGGCCGTACCAGCTGAAGAGCGGGACGCGAAATTTTTGTTGAAAGACGAATTTCTTCACCAGTTTGGACTTCTTCACCCTTCTCGCTCTTCTCAGCCTCACGGAGTTCCTGATTCTTTAGAAAAGATGTCTGATGCCCCAGCTTCTGTCGAAGAACCTATACTGCAAGAGCCTACCACTGAGGCTTCTCTAGTGAAGTGTTCTGCCTCTATTGACGTTGTGGGATCATCCGGCAAATCTACGCTTTCTCCGGTTATCGAAGAGGAGGAGCCTCTTCAATGCACCGAGAAGGCATCCAATGAAAGGGTTGAGAAAGAGAGTTCCGCTCAACATGACGGCGAAGACATTTTTGGGGATCTTAGTGACTTAATGGTGACTTCATAGGAGTTATTCAAAAATGATGCTTCAAAAGCTATTTCTCCTGCTGTCGAGGCGACTTCTTCTTTACAACAAGTTTTGACACCTTTTACACCAGTCGTTGTCGTTCCCACACTAAAGCGTGGTTTGTAGTTCGACGCGCGTAGTTTGCACGCCACACACACTTAGGATTTTTCGGCACTTATACGCACTTATCCTCTTTTTCTGGAGATTTCTAAACTTTATTTCTTTTCCATTTTCAGATTCTCCGATGGGGCGCTCTGGCTCATATTATGATAACTTTCGGCGCTATGGAGGGCGCGACTCTTATGATTACGGACGTTATCTCCCTATTCGTAGGGAATTTGATGAAGAGCGAGCAGTTAGAAAAGCTCAAGGGAGACGAGCTTACGAAGAGCAGCAAAGAAGAAGGGATGATGACTCCCACAAACGAAAATCTTATGACGCAAA
Source organism: Allium fistulosum (assembly GCA_030737815.1). Lineage (NCBI taxonomy): Eukaryota > Viridiplantae > Streptophyta > Magnoliopsida > Asparagales > Amaryllidaceae > Allium > Allium fistulosum. The sequence continues at coordinate 405,668,582 of CM060904.1, read as the reverse complement.
AGGGAAAAGTCACGCTGCCGAAGACCCGAGTAAACGGGTTAGACTTAGTGAAAAGGACGCGTCTGCAATTTCCGAAAAGTCTGACGCCCCTGTCTCTTCTAATATCCCATCCGGCTCTCCTGCTCTTGAGAAGTCTGACATCCAAACAATCATCAACAGACCCCAATATCAAGTTGGACAGGGTCCGCCAACTCTTCAAAGTCGGTTCCCTCAATGGTGCTTAAAGGGGGTACGCTTCGACCTTGACTTGGTTCCGATTGATAAACCGGCTATGCTGCGTAACCTTGATGCCGTCAAACTTGATATCGAAAGGATGTCTGGATGGCAAAAACTTATTGACGAGCTGCAAAGGGTCAATCGTGCGAATCTCGAAGCCATGCTGACTATGGAGAATGATAAGTCAGAGTGGGATAAAATTTGCAAGCAGCACGACGCTGAAATGAAGAGCATCACTAAGGATTATGGGAGACTTGAAGCTGAAGTTGAAAAACTTAAAGAAGATCTCGCTACTTCTTCTGCATCGCACTCTCAGAAAGAAGAAGTTTTCCAGAAACAAGTGCGGGATGCGCACGCTGCTCAAAGAGATGCTGAGCTGAAGCTTGAGGCCGAGCAGCTTATTACTGAAAAATATCGCAATGATACTGCTCAACTGCGAGAAACAACTATCTCCCAAAATGTGGAGATTGAGATGTTAAAAGCTCGACTTCTTAAAGTTGAAAAAGAGCGCGATGATGCTATTGCCGGTCAAGTTGCAGCTGAAGAATCTCATGAAGCAACTAAAGCAACCATCAGTTCTACCTTGTTCGACTTTTACATCTACAGCGTCTTGGGGCGCGGGAGTCTCTCATTCTTGGGACCAAAATATGAAATCACCCTAGCTGAAGTATGGGAGGCTGCGATCGATATGCTCAAGGGAGCTGGCTACAATGAGATGGAGCTTGAGGCACTTTACCTTGATGATGATACTCGTGCCGCTCTTGCTAGAGGAAAAGAGCAACTCGCTGATGCTAGAGCTGGAACAGTGGCAGAAGAGCATCCAGAAAAGAAAATATCTTTAACTTCCCCTGTCCACACTTCGACTTCGACCGACATTGATATCGTCGGTTCCAGCTCTCACTCTTCTCCTCCTGCAAAAGACGTTGAGGCTAAGCCCGTCACTACCGAGTCTCCCTTTACTCAAATTGAGGAAAAGAGCCAAGAAGACATTGAGGCTGAGAAATTTGAAATTGAACTGTCAAAACCGACTTCTCCAGGTAACTTCGATTCAGATCTGGCTCAAGTGGATTATTCATTTGATTCAATTGATCAGGATGAATTTCTCGCTTATTACTTAAGTCCTGGTGATCCAATATCTTCTCTTTTTTCGGAGAGTACTGATTTTAACTTCTTTTCTTCTGTAGCGGAAGTACCAATCACTGTGCACTCTTCTCCTCTTCCAGTTGTTCCTCCTCCAATTCTTCAAGTCACTCCTGCTTCTCAACCAGGGTCGCGGGAAGAACAGATAGACGCTCTCCAGGGCTTGGAGGATCCACCCGCTTCTCAAGAGCAGAAAGCGGAAGATCTTGAGGACAGCGAGAAGACCCCGGAGCAGTCTCTTGATGATAACACAACACTTTCTGCGCTGCTTACTCCGGGAAGTGAGTCTTCTTCGAAGAGGAAGGGGAAGCGTGCACTTAGGAAGAAGAAGAAGAAAGAAACTTCAGCTGGAGAATACAAAATAGAAGAAGATCCGACTACTCCTCCTTCTCCTCCGCCTCTGACTCGTCCACAACGGCTTCCAAAACTATTAATCAAGCCGGGAAAGAGCTCTAAGGGTGGTGGGAAGAAGGAATGATAGGCTGGACTTTAGGCTTCTTGTTTTGCTTTTTTGTTTTTTTTTGCATGTATTGACCGAAGATTGTGCGGGTACCGGTCCCCGCTTTTTTTGAGATCTGCACATGTAAAGAATTTTCATAGTATTGAATAAAATAATTCTTTTACTTGTACAAATTCTTGTGTATGTCAGAATGCATTTATTTCTTATTTTAGTGTAGAATAAACGATTCTTTTTACTCGTACAAACTTTTTGTCTGTGTTTGAGAATACATTTATTCCACATCATCTTTGTGTGATATTGTAGTGAACTTGTGGCATGTTGCTTGTATATTATTGTAGCTAAATTGTATAATATTTCCCCCATACCACAAGTGCATTGCAATATCTTTTGCTTTGACAAGACCGATACTCTTATTTCGGAGAATAATTATTCCACTTTTAAGGGAAAAATCATTCTGCTTTAATAGAGCATATCTCGTTTTTGGAGAGGTTTTACACTTCAACCTTCGGAATGGTCACTTCATATTTCTGAGAAGTGTAATCTCCTACGCGGTAAAGCGGGCCTCTGAAGAGGGCTTTATGTAGCATTTCAACTTTTTAGGAAGAACTTTTTTGAGATGAATAAGTTAATCTTCCTTTGAGAGTTGAAATGTGCCTCCGGAGAGGGCTTTTTGTTCGAGCATACTTTTTTGGGACATGCCTCTAGAGAGGGCTTCTCTGAATAGTTGTGCCTCCGAAGAGGGCTTGTGGTGCCTCGGGAGAGGGCTTTTGCCTCCGAAGAGGGCATGTGCCTCCGAAGAGGGCTTGTGGTGCCTCGGGAGAGGGCTTTTGCCTCCGAAGAGGGCATGTGCCTCCGAAGAGGGCTTGTGCCTCCGAAGAGGGCTTTTGCCTCCGAAGAGGGCATGTGCCTCCGAAGAGGGCTTGTGCCTCCGAAGAGGGCTTTTGCCTCGGAAGAGGGCATGTGCCTCCGAAGAGGGCTTTTTGATTGCCTGGAAGTTACTTTCTCATGGTTGAATGGATCCACGGGGCGGACGCGAGTTGCTTGATTGGATGTTCGTTTGCACAAACGATTGCAATCAATTAACAAGGGCCCTGTTCCTTCAGCTTGGGAAGGTGCCCCTCCGGTGGTTCCACCAATCTTTTTTAATTGAGGAAAGCACTTTCATTTTTTGGCGTGCCTCGTTAGAGGGCTTTGGTTGGCGTTCCAGGGAGGTTGCGTTTATGTTTGCCTGCCCATGTTTTTCTCATCATCTGTTTACAAGCGGTCCTTTAATATCGTTTCCAAGCGTATCTTCCTTTCTTTTGCAAGTAAATTGCTTTATCCGAAGAAGTAGACTTCACTGTTGAATGACTTCACGGGGCAAACGCAAGTTACTTGGTTGGATGTCTGTTTATACCGACGATCGCAACTAGTTAACGAGGGCTTGATACAGTGGAGTCGCCAACTTTTTATGTGAAGTTCTTCTTGTATGGGATTCGAATCTGGAATTTTTTGTCGCTTGGTATTTGCTTAATAAGTGATTTATAGGGCTCGCTTGGCTTTGTGACGGGTAAGCCTTGTTTTGATGGCCTGCAATTTTGAATCAACCTTTTAGCAATACATTTAAAGTATTTTCATATCGAAATGAAACAGGCATTATACAATAATAAAGAACACAAGATTTATAGTGGTTCGGCCAAGAATCGGGCCTACATCCACTTTATAGCTTTTATTAATTTGCACTGATTTACAATGTCTTACAATACAACTGATACATCGATCGCTATTTTACAATTTTGAGCAAAGCTTTTTTAAGTAAAATAAGGACGCAGATGGTTGCTGTTCCAGGCTCTTGGAATTGGATCTCCTTCGACAGTTATGAGTTTGAAAGTGCCATCAAGAAGTTTATTGCCTATGACATATGGGCCTTCCCAGTTTGGCGCAAACACCCCAGTCGCTGTCATGATCCTTTTCAAGACTAAGTCTCCGACCTCAAAGCTGCGTTGGCGAACTTTAGAGTTGAAGTGCCTGGCTATCCTTTGCTGATAAGCTGAAACTCTGAGCCCAGCTTCTTCTCTTTTTTCATCAAGAAAATCAAGTGCTTCAAGTTGCAGTTTTTCGTTTTCAGCCTCGTTGAAATGAATTCTTCTGTGTGAAGGGATTTCTATTTCTACTGGAATCATTGCTTCTGATCCATATGCCAGTGAAAATGGAGTGTGCCCAGTCGCAGTTTTGTGAGTAGTTCTGTATGCCCATAGTGCTAGTGGCAGCTTATCTACCCAACCACCTTTTGCTTTTTCGAGTTGCTTTTTGATGGTTGATTTGATAATTTTGTTCACTGCTTCCACTTGCCCGTTTGCCTGCGGATGAGCCACTGCTGAGAAGCTTTTTCGAATTCTGAACCATTTGCAAAAGTCCTGAAATTCTTCACTTTCAAACTGAGTACCGTTGTCTGTGATTATCTTCTACGGCACACCATACCTGCAAATGATATTTTTAGTTACAAAATTTATCATCTTTTTAGAGGTAATAGTGGCCAAGGGTTTAGCTTCAGCCCTCTTAGTAAAATAATCAACAGCAACAATAGCATATTTGATTCCAGATTTAGCGATCGGTAAAGGTCCAATCAAGTCTATTCCCCAAATGGCGAATGGCCAAGGGCTGACCATTTGCATGAGTTCGGTGGAAGGTGATTTTGGGATTTTTGCAAATCTTTGGCACTTGTCGCACTTTCGGGAGTAAATAGCAGCATCTCGATTAATGTCTGGCCAGAAATACCCATATCGGAGAACTTTCTTGGCTAGAGTTTGGCCACCTGAATGATCCCCACATTCTCCTCCGTGTACCTCAGCTAGAATCGTCTTGGCTTCTTCCTTGGTTACACATCGGAGTTATGGCATTGAGAATCCCCGTCTGTATAATCGGCCATCTTGAATTATATATCTTGACGCTTTCCTCAACAGCTTTCGACGTTCTTTAGAACTTTCTGGCAGGGAACCATTGAGTAGATATTCTTTGATTGGAGTCATCCACGATTCATGCTCTTGAGACGCAGCCATAATCCAATCAATATCCATCTCATCAATGCTTGGAGCTGACAGGACTTCCACAGGGACTAATCCCAATAATTGAGCCTCTCCAGAACTTGAGTACTTTGCTAGAGAATCCGCCTTCATGTTTTCTACCCTAGGAATGTGACTTATCGTGTAATGATCAAAATTTTCAAGAAGTTCACATGCCTTTGACAAGTATGCGGGCAGATTTCCACCTTTAGCTTGAAACTCTTTCTTTACCTGGCAAACAATAAGTTGGGAGTCGCTGAAAATCTGTAACACTTTGATGTTCAGTTCCTTGGCAATTTTTATACCGGCAATAAGAGCTTCATACTCTGCTTCATTGTTTGTTGAAGGAAATTCCAGTCTCAATGCATAACACAATGATCGTCCTTCGGGGGTTTCAAGCACAACCCCTGCCCCAGAACAATAATCATTTCTCGAGCCGTCAACATACAACTTCCACTGGATTGGAATGCCATCAGTTGTTTCTTTCTCACTGTCACCTTTGTCAGTAGATTCCGCAATGAAATCTGCTAAAGCATGTCCGTTGATTGCTCTTCGTGGATGGTAAGTGATATCATATTGGCTGAGTTCAATGTTCCATTTCAAAAGACGACCCGAAGTTTCAGGACGAAACAGGACTTGCTTTAGAGGTTGATCAGTAAGAACCTTGATAGGATGAGCTTGAAAGTATGGCCTCAACTTCCTGGAAGCAATTAACAAACAATAGGCAAGTTTTTCTATCTTTGAATAATTCATCTCTGCCCCAGTGAACCGTTTGCTGATGTAATAGACTGGACGATGTATTTTCATATCTTCCCATACAAGTGTTGCACTGAGAGCATGAGACGAAGTTGCTAAATAGATGAAGAGATCTTCACCATCACTAGGCTTGGAAAGAACTGGAGGCGTTTCCATATGACGAATTAGTTCATCGAAAGCATTCTGGCATTCGGGAGTCCATTCAAAAAATTTCTTTCCTTTCTTTAGAGCGTCAAAGAAGGGAATGCATTTGTTTGTGGCCTTGGAAATGAAATGACTCAGAGCAGCGACTTTTCCATTGAGGCTTTGCAGTTCTTTCTTTGTTTTAGGGGCTTTGACCTCTCTTAGAGCTGTGATTTGAGCAGGATTGGCCTCAATGCCCCTAGCGCTCACAATGAAACCCAAGAACTTTCCGGACTCTACCCCGAATGAACATTTCAACGGATTGAGCTTCATTCCGTACTTTCGAAGAATTGCAAACATTTCCGCCAAGTGATCCATGTGGTCTACTACTTTCTTTGACTTTACCAACATATCATCAACATAAACTTCCATAGTTCTGCCAATCTGAGGTTTGAACATAGCATTGATGAGTCTTTGGTAGGTTGCCCCAGCATTTTTTAATCCGAAAGGCATAACTTTGTAGCAGTAGAGACCCACATCCGTGATAAAGCTTGTGTCTTCCTGATCTGGCTCATGCATCATAATCTGATTGTATCCGGAGTAAGCATCCATAAAAGATAACAACTCATGCCCAGCTGTTCCATCCACCAATTAATCGATTCTGGGCAGCGGGAAGCAATCTTTGGGGCAAGCTTTGTTTAGGTCTGAAAAATCGATGCATACTCTCCACTTTCCATTTGCCTTCTTAACCAGTACTGGATTTGAAACCCAATTTGGATAAGTGGATTCTCTGATGAAACCATTCTCCATGAGCCGATCGACTTCTTCCTTTAGTGCTGCTGACCTTTCTAGACCTTGGGTTCTTCTTTTCTATTTTACTGGTGTGAATTTTGGATCGATATTCAGAGTATGTACAGCAATTTCCGGAGAGATCCCACACATATCAGCGTGACACCAAGCGAACACATCCAGATTTGCTTTTAAAAAAGATATCAGCGTGTTTTGAACTGTTATGCTTAATTGTGAACCCACATTGAGTACTTTGTTTGGGTCTTTCGAGTCAATAGGTATTGGTACCATTACCTCCACGGGTACCACTCTACTCTCCCCTGTACTGGCTTTTCTGGGGTCCATTTCTTTCCTTGCATTGCTGTGTTCGCCAGTACAGGGGCCACCCCGTAGTTGCTACAAGGTTGGTTGCTTGATGCGGAGCGGAGCTGCCGCATCTTTTCCCATCTCTCTTTTCCTGGCCTCTCGGAGCTCTACAAGATAACATTCTCGCCCCGCGTTCTGGTCTCCCTTAATGACAGCAACCCCATTATCAGTGGGAAATTCCATTGTCAAGCACCACGGGGCGAGGACGGCCTTGAAAGCAGCAAGAGTAGGCCGACCCAAGAAGGCATTATAGGCGGAGAATCCATCAACAATTATAAAAGTTTGTTTCTTAACCACCTTCTTATGTCCTTCTCCCAATTCAACAAAAGAGTCCACTGTCCCAATTGGCTATTTCGGTTCCCCTGTAAATCCGGCGATCTTCTGAGATGAAGCCTATACGTCAGCCATTGGAATTTTCATTTGGTCAAACGTCTTCTTAAAGAGTATGTTGCATGAGGCGCCGCTATCGACCAGCACCCTCCTTACAATAGCTGGCCCAATACCGACAGAAACAACCAAAGGGTCCTCAGTAGGAGCCTCCACACCAGCAGAATCCCTGGTTCTGAATATGATATCATCATAAAAGTGTTTTGCTGCTTCAGAGGTGCAGCATCTTCCAAGACCAAGACACTTTCTTCAACTGGGGCATACTTCAAAGCTTTAGCGTACATTTCCATCTCACCCCAACTTTTGCCAGTCGGATGGGGTCCTCCTGTGATCACATTGATAACAGGTCTTTCCGTTTCTTGTGCAGCAGGCCTCTCTCCTGAACCAGATGAATGAGTTGGAAGTTGCTGCCCCTGGTTAGATGAAGATGGGTCTTTTCTGTTCCTTTTAGCGTACTGCTGCAACTTATTCTGTCTTAACAATTCCTCAATCAAGCTTTTCAAGTGGCGGCACTCGTTGGTATCATGGCCTGGTTGGTTATGAAATTGGCAAAATCTCCCACTTTGAGCAGCATTTTTTCCAACTTTTACTTCCGGTGGCTTTGGATATTCAACAGCATCTTTAGTGGCGATGAAAATATTCTCCGGAGTATCAGTTAGAGGGATAAAATCTGAGGGCTTGAGAAAGCAGGGTTTTTTGAGGTCCTTCTGCTTTTTCCCACCATTACTCTCCCTCTTCTGATTTGCAGATTCTTTTTTGTTCTGAGCAGTAGCGTTATTTTCCACCACTGTTGTCACAACTTTAGCTGACGTGGAGAGATTTTCTAGGCGTATGAACTCATCAGCCTTTTTGTAGACCTTTTCGAGCGAATTTGGTTCCTTCATTTTCAACCATTTTCCAAATTCGCTTGACTTGTCAATAACCCGCATTAAGTAGGTTAAAACCATTCGTGGTTCTACGTTATCAACTTCAGCTAGGGCTATATTGAAGCGGTTCAAAAAGGATTTGATGGGTTCTCCAACGTTCTGTTCGAGGCTTGAAAGAGACATTATATCCTTTGCTTTTGAAGTGTACAGTCTGAATTGTTCCTTGAATTTCCAAGTTAGATCGGAAAATTGATCAACAGATCGTACGGGAAGCTTGGTAAACCAAAGTAGCGCCACTCCTTCCAAGTATACCGGGAATTACCGGCATTTAATCTCATCAGTTGCTCTGGCGCCAGTCATGTGCCAATCATATTTGTACAAGAATTGATTCGGGTCACTTGTTTCTCGATAAGCAGGAATGGTAGGAGGAACGAATTTTCTAGGAAACTCAGCTTTTAGAATCTTCTCAGTAAATGGAGTTTTACTCGAAGCAAATCCCCACTTGCTCTCATCTTCATTTCTCTGCATGCTTTCTTTCATTATTTGCCGAATCATGCCGGAGAGATATTCCTCATTGTTTAATGACTTTGAGGAGTGAACTTCGGCCATTTTCTCGGAGGTTTGCCCGGGAAAATGCTCGCGGAGAACTGGCGATGGCCTGGATCCTTCAGCCTGGAGAGGTGCCCCTTCAGTGGCACCTGATTCCCCTTGAGGAATATTTCTCCCTTCGGAGTTGTGAACAGCATCAACAAAGTTTTCTTTATTATTTACTAGTCTTTGACTAGCCCCAAGCAAAGCATTTAACTTTTCCATCATTAGAGTATTCTGAGTTTCAAATTGCTGATAAGCCCGGACACAACAGCATCTAACTCTTCTCGCGTCACTCCAACGCTTGGAGCTGCCTGACTTGGAGAAGGAGAAGTGGTGGTATTATCACGAGCATCTTCAGATCTAACAGATCTGCGTTTTCTTCCGGGAGCCATTATGTCTGACAGACTTCTGGTCTTGAAGGAAATTTTTTCAACAAACTTTCGTGAAGCTATGGTGAATACAGCCCTGAGTTGGTTTCTTAGTGAAAGCACCAAAATGTTAACGCTAAAAATTGAACGCTAACACCCGGTGTGTGTAATAAAGTGAAAGCACCACCCGTTGGTACGGGAACAGAATATAAGCTGAAAATAGCATAAAACAGTAAAGAAACAACAGATTTATAGTGGTTCGGCCCGTAATTGAGCCTACGTCCACTTTATAGTCTTTTATTGCTAATTTGGTTACAATTTGATACAATGCACTTCGAATACAATTCACTTCGATCCCACAAACATTTTAGATTAGTAACTCAAACTTTGATGATGAGATTTGCTGAATCCATGTCCGATGTGTAGAATCCCGTTCAAAGCTTGTTGTAGTATCTTAAATGTTTGGAGTTCTTCAAGTGTTGAATGAGTTGTGAATTCTGCAGAGTAACGGCGCTTCAGAAAATGATCGGCCCAAAGTCCTTTTCATGTTGAAGGTAGTGCTGTATTTATAGAGAAGTCCGGACCGGAATTTTTGCCAAGTCCTAAGTCGTGGCCGACTTATAGTAAGTCGTAAGTCGTGGCCGACTTAGCAGGTAACAGTATAAGTAAAGCGGCATAAGTGTCCAGGCATTGGGTTTTAACTCGGTAGCTTTTAGGTCGTGGACGACTTAAGTTAAGTCGTGAGTCGCAGATAGCCTTAAGTCGTAGATCACCCACTTCCTTAAGTCGTCAACTAGTTGAGTCGGCCAACACCTTTAAGTCGTTAACTCCTTAAATCGTTAAGTCGTAGACTTCCTTAAGTCGTCCAGACCTTAAGTCGTTAAGTCGTAGACTTCCTTAAGTCGTCCAGACCTTAAGTCGTTAAGTCGTAGACTTCCTTAAGTCGTCCAGACCTTAAGTCGTTAAGTCGTCAATGTCTCTTAGGTTGCTTCATCCTTTAGATCGTACCATCCTTAAGTCGTTAGCTGGTAGCTTCCTTAAGTCGCATAATCCTTAACTCGTTAAGTCGCATACCTTTCTTGAGTCGTGCAGTTCTTAAGTCTTTAGGTCGTAAGGACCCTAAGTCGTTGATCAAACGGGGTTAACATTCACAATATCACAATAGATGATCTACACTATTATCGCAAATAGATAATTCACCTTATCATCATACTTCAACCAAAACATCCATATCACAGATCAGCACATATCTCATCAGAGATATCAAACAATGCAAAGCATTCAATATCAAACAGCATCCATAAGCAATGATTTATTAATCATCATTCTAAAATAAATTTAAAATGAATTAAATTAATTTACTTCATCTCTAATTAATTTAAAATAAATTAAATTAATTACTTCATTCTATAAATCCTGCTTACTTAACCATTAATTAATTATAAATCAATTAATTAATTATCCTCTGATTATTCATTTCAATTAATAATCCTTGATTAATTATCTTTTAATTACTTTAAGTATTAATCCTTAATTAATTATATAAATTAATTTTCCTTAACCATTATAGTAATTAACCTATAATTACTTTATTAATTAATTAACTATAATTTATTACCTTAATCCTTAATTAATTACTCTTTAATCAATAATTATTGATTAATTAGTTTTAATTAATCAACCCTTAATTACATCATTAATTATATTAATTAATGATCCTTAATTACTTCTTAATTAATTATTCTATTTAAATTAATCACATTAAGTAATTAATCTTTAATTAAACCACATTTATTAATCACCTTTGATTAATCTCATCCAGTAATTAACTTCCCTTAATTACTTCATTACATAAATTAATTACTCCTTAATTAATTATCTTTAATTAATCCCTTGATTAATTACAAAAAGTAATTAAACTCAAATTACTTCCATTCTTAAATCATCTTCCATTAATTACATCGAGTAGTTACCATTAATTACTTTGCTAAGTAATTACAATCCATTAATTAAATTAAATAATTATTTATCAAATCATCAAATGTTTAATTTAATTAAACTTAATTAATTAACTTAAACAAATTACATTTAAACTTAATTAATTACATTAAGTAATTAATCCCTTAATTACTTCCATTAAGAAATTAACCTTTTATTACTTCCATTAATTAACCTCTAATTACTTTCATTAAGTAATTATCCTTTTATTAATTACATTCATTAATTAACTACTAATTACTTATACTAAGTAATTATACTTTATTAATTATATTAAGTAATTATACTTAATCAATTTTCAAAGTAATTATCCTAAATTAATTAAACTAATTAATTATCTTAAATTAATTACATTAATTAATTATCTTTAATTAATTAAGTAATTATACTTTAATTACTTTTATTAATAAGACCTTAATTAATTAAGATAAACCATTTACCTTAATTAAAACACTATAATTAAATATCCTTTAATTAATTACCTTAATTAATTTACTTAATTTCATCATTTAAATCTTATTTAATTTTAAAGCCTGAAATTAATTTTTGAAAAAACATTTGAGAACTTATTGATTGATTAAAGTTAAATACGCTTTCTTAATCACTTCCTAATTTCATCATTAAATTTCATTTGAAAATATTTAGAAATTAATTATATAATAACCTAATATATAATTACTTTTAAACAAAGAATTTTAAACATTTACTTAACATTTTTAAATCTTTGAAAACTTGTTAAAAACTTATTTCAAATAAATTTATTTTGGAAACTAAATTCACATTTTAAAACCTGGTTATTTAATTAAACAACCCGAGCCAACTTCGCTTCTTCCCCGAGTAAATTCCCGAGTCCACTCGCACACTACTCACAAACCCAATCCACTTCGAGACAAATACGAGAAATTCTCGAACTAAACCCGAGCAAGGCATCCTTTCCTAAACTCCACTACGTCTTCAAGATACAACGTGCACACGTGTGCACGTTGCACACCACTCCGACCACCGTAGATCGACGCCGCGATCTTCGACAAGCCATCGACAACCACGTCGACCCTCACCTTCACTCAGATCAGCGAAATCGACCTCCTTCCAAAAACGAGCAACTCGAAACTACTGGAACCCAAATACTGATCGACAAATCCACCTCACGCCGACGATCTCGACCACTAGCATCCACGTCACCTCGACCATAGCCTCGCCGTTCAATCATGCACCATTTCCCTCACGACTGATCGCTTCCCATCAACCCACGGCGTCGCACGAACTCAAAAATCAACGTCGACTAAACTAGCTCACAAAACCCTAAATCGACTACGTTCGGCCACCACGGTGATCAGAAATTTCCCTGATCATTTTTCCTGAGTTCCCCCACCTTCCAGCCTCCTCCAGAAACAAGCATGACGGCCATCCTTTACCGATCGCCACGAAATCGATGAAAATACGTTTTCCGTTCAACATGAGAATTCGCATGATTTTTAAACTTAAAAATCTTGATTTTAACATCCAAAATCATATTTTTCTAATACGAATCTGTTCCTATAAACAAAACTTGAAATTAAAAACATCGGATTTCCAGATTTGAAAAGATTCTACTATAATTTCTTATTTCTGAATCTTTACTAAATATTTTTATTTGAAATTATTTTTAAAAATAATGTTACATTCATACATACATTTTATCTTCAGATATCTTAGCCTAACACTGGATCTATGAAGAGAAATGGAATTATTTAGGTGGATTGGTACCTGAATACAAACAAAGGAATAGGTATTTGCATATACACAGATATGCACACAATATATACAGACATGCAGGCACATTTCATATCCATACAAACATTTTTCCACAACGTACTTTAAAGATCAATCACAACTTCAAAGGTGATCATATGCATCACAAATAAAAACAAGTTTAAGCTTTTTAGAAAGAAGTTTACTCACCATATTTAAAAATGAAGAACAGAGCCTTTATCTGAAACTGCTTTTAACTTTAGAACCTGAATGCTTTTGCTTATTAGATTTAAAAACTTGAATGATTGTTACTGAATCTTGCATGCATGCTACTGAAACTTGATTAACTTGCTATCAAAATCTGTTGAAGATGACTCAGAATCAAAACAGTGATGAAAATGCTTGCAGCCTTTTGATTTCCATCTCAGGTTTGAAGAAGATGTTCTGGTTTTTGTTGAAGAAATGATACAGGTTTTAGGGTTTTGATTTGAAGATGATATGCAGGTTATTGTTTGATAAATTCTGGTTTGTGGAAATTGATTTCAGATTTACTTGCTTTACTTGTCTCAGGTTGAAGAAAAAGTTTGCAGGCTGAAGTTTTCTTGGTTTTTTTTATTAGAGAAGATAGAAAAGAAATGAAGAGGAGAAATGATATGTATTTATAAATGGCTAAAATGATTAATTTAAAACTTAAAAGAAAAACAAAATCTTGACATTTGTCATATATCTTTGTTTATTGATTTACACATGTTATTAAGGTGTCTTAATATGTTAACACTTGTAAAATGAGACTCTACGAAAATAACACTTGTCTTTTAAGTATTTATTATTATTATAAATATTAAATGAAAGCTTTTATATTTATATTAGTTTATAAATACTTATTTCTATATATATAGATAATTTTAAAGAAATAAAACCAATTATATTTATAAATAAAAGCTTATACAAATATCCTTAAAATCCAAAACATTTTAAATATCTATCTTTTGAATTTACATTATAAATCCAAATTCATATTCAAATTAAAATTGAAAATCTAATTTAAAAATCAAGTTATATATATACATATATAACTACACATTTAATATTTGAAAATAACAAATTTGACAATTTTAAATAATTTATAAAAGAGATTATAAATTACTTCTATTATTAAATGAATTAATATATCCTATTTATTAAACAATATTTTAAAAATAAAATAAAATAAACCTTTCATTTAAATTTATACTTAAGCTAAAATAAAATTTAAATAATTAACATTTACCTTAAGTATTTAAAACCGTATAGTTATTTATTAAATAATTTTGAAAAGCTTTATATTAAATTTAATCATAATTCCCAAATTACCAAAATATATTAGAATTTGAAAATTATGTTTTATTTGTTAAATTCAATCTAAAGCTTTTCTATTTACAATATATACAATTATATATATATATCATAAATAGAAAACATTTTATTAGTTTTAAAAGATAAATTTACCAATTAAATATTTATTAAAGAAGATTGTTAAACAAATTTAAACATTTTTAATAAAGATTATCAAATCAATTTAATTATTTAAACAGATTATTAAATTGATACTGCCCAAAAATTCCGGGATATCACATTCCTCCCCCCTTAAAAGAATTTCATCCCCGAAATTTAAAACAAAGGTAATTTAATAATCTATTTAAGATTTAATTTTAAAACACAAGCATATGTCAATCATATGCTAACAACCATAGCAATCAATTCATCCAATCAAACAAATCTAACTATCTAGACAAAATTCTGGATAGAATTTCCTAGAGTTTCCCAGGTATAAATACCGGGCTACTCGCTCTAAAGAATCCAAACAATCTATACTACTAAGCTATAGATCTCCTACTCATCTAGATCTACAAAACTAAATAGGATATCAGACTACAGACGAGTCTGACTCAACAACCAAACCTCCCTGAACTGCTGGTTCTAAAACCAGAGATAGATCAAATACATACTCCCTCAGAGATACATGAAACACATTGAATCCCAGTTATCCAAACTGACCATTCAACCTTGTAGACCAAGCTCTTATCCAAATCAGAACACAGAAGAGATCCAAAATACCTCGGAGCTAACTTCCTAGACTTACCCAATCTTATAGCTCCCTTAGATCGGATAAAAACTTATCCAAAATCAAATCTCCGTCTTCGAAATCTAAATTCCTTCGTCTCTTATCAACAAAATTCTTCGGACGATCCTGGGCTGCCTACATCCTTATTGATCAGCTCATCCTTTGTTGATGTCTCTAGAAACAACTAGATCAAAAACAACCCAACACAATGATCTCCTCAAGATCAACCAAAACCAAAAACATCAACTCTACTCCTTAAACCACAGAAGACTTCAAACTCCTCCTATCCGGAATAGACAAACAGGAGCACTCGCCAAACTCGCTTCCGCTACACAACTCTGATCTGGAGCAGATGAGAAAATCCACAGATGAACACGAGCACAGACTAGACAACATATCCCAGAAATATGGATCACGGATCCATAAAAGAAAACTCAGAAGTTCCACCAAAACCTGAGCTGCTTCACCAAACCTATCTCTAGGAACTATTCTTACTAAGCTGAACCACCGGTATCAATCCAGGAATCCTAGTCGATAAGAAAAACTCAATCTCCAGATGCTGACAAACCTCTAACTTCCCTAAAGACATCCGGAAAAACTCTGATAACCCAAGAGAACGCTCAGCAATCGCAAGTCACTTTTGCGATCAACCCAGCCTAATTCCAAACAGACTGTTCTCCCTTTACAAATCAGAACAGCTTACACTTATCTATTCAATCCATCGAAGAAATGGATCCACTCTGCTGCTTCTGAACTCCACCACAAGAAAAACTACTCAGCCAGAAAACTTCCTGCCAACACATAGAACACTCTGAGCTACACTGCTGCCACCGAAGCCAAAGACTTCCAAAACAAAGCTCTTCGAGAAACTCGAACCTCAAGCCAAACAGAAACACCATGCTGAACACAGCCTCAACATCAAAGCAGACACACTTCCTTAAACTTGTTCCAAAAGAAAACATTTTCGGAGACATCCATAGTCACTGCATCTCATTACACAGCTACTTCTTCCTGAGGTTGCCCAGATACCATCACACACTTCTGCCTAACTGACGGATCCAAACTCTACTCACCCAACTTCAAAGATGGACTCCGAACCTTAACAGGTTTCCTTCAGAGATTGATGAAATCCTCACACCACTGCAAAGCTTACTCGAGACGGTATTAGGTCTACAGTCTCGACATATACACTTCCAACCTCAAACATTCAAACTCCAACCATTGGTAGTTGTGTTACACACACCACTACCCTATCTACCTTTATATATTATATTGGAAAACCCGAACAGGTAACCCAACAAATAGGTAGAAATAAATAAATATATATATATATAGTTATATAAAAATTACAAATAGGGAGGAAACCCAGATACAAATCGATGGCCGCCATGACTTTGGATAGTAAGGACAGAAAACTGTCGGAGTATTTTTGGTAAATTTTAGTTGTATTTGATTCTATCTTGAACTTCTTTGTATCTGAACCCATACGATATGGCGTATTGGGCTTATCAAAACTTTGGGCTGTATAAGCCTTTAATAAAAGCTTACCAATTTTCAAAAAAAAAATTACAAATACGCTCTCTTAAGATAGATACCACTCCAGAGCCTAGGTATTATCTCAACCTATGCTCTGATACCACTTGTGACGACCCGCCATTCATTCCACAGAATGACGCATCATTAATAAGAAAGAAGGGATAGAAAAGAGAAAAGATAGAGAAGAAAGAAGAAACAACATCAGAATCTCAACAGCGGAACGAATAAATTATATTAATAACATAAGTATTACATAATATACAACGACTATCAGAGTTACACAGATTATACATCACATACTAGACAGTTATAAACATCTGTCTAGACATTACAACTCAAATACATACAAGATACTATCATAGAGATCAACACAGCGGAACACTATATATCTACGAACACTGAAGCCTCCTGCTCCATATCTCCTCCATATATTCGTCAAAGCTAACCTGAATCCCTTGGCTACTCGTAAAAATTTGAGTACCCAAGAGTTTATAAAACAGAAAATAAACACATGGGTCAGACATGGGTCTGGTGTGAGTAAACGGGTTAAAGTTGCTTAACTTTAAAAACCTTTGAAACAAAAGGTATCACGTAAGACTCCTCACACATAAACATGGGTAAGTTTTTACCTTACGCTAACCAAACATTTGATAGGAAATTCAGCTATATTACAATAGGGTCTAGGATTCTCAAATAAATATTCACATAGCCGAAATTGTTACATTCATTAAATTCCAGCATACATAGGTATACAATCAAGTCCGAGATCACTTATTGGAGATTGGATTACATACAATGGCAGGGCTACTAGGGTACCGCCCGTCACAGTACGTGGCCTAGATCACCGTACCGAGGAGTACGCCCGCTCCTCTACAACACAAAGCCGGAACCATCCCTTACTGGATAATTCCGAATAAAATCACCCCACGGTTGTGATCAGCAACCGCACCACTAAGCCGAAATAAAAAGGGACATCTAGACAGGGATGACCTTACTCTCAGTGGGTGCTACCCACGAAGCCTTCCTGCAGCTCCCCTGTTTTAGCCATTCCCGGTTGATGTGGCTTGAGGCTACGATTACCTTTAATCAGAGCACATCACTTAGAATGCTCATCATCCACCTGACGATGTTCTGAAAGCATTCAATCCATACAAGTTCGTTCCGGGTTCGAACGAAACCGAAGGCATTATCTCGTTACACCCATTTTGGAATCACCCTCAGAGTTAACGACAATAACCCTTGCACTTTGAATCTTCATCTTCACTTGAGATTCACGACCTATCGTTAATTTGGATCGATGTGGTATTCAGATATCCAAATCTGGAAACCCGATCCCGGTCTCATCGAAATCCAAAACGTATCTTTTAAGGCCAAGTTGTTTTAAGGTTAAAACAATTCAATTCAATTATCTATATACACACAGATAGATAATTCACAATATAACAATAGATGATCTACACTATTATCGCAAATAGATAATTCACCTTATCATCATACTTCAACCAAAACATCCATATCACAGATCAGCACATATCTCACCAGAGATATCAAACAATGCAAAGCATTCAATATAAAACAGCATCCATAAGCAATGATTTATTAATCATCATTCTAAAATAAATTTAAAATGAATTAAATTAATTTACTTCATCTCTAATTAATTTAAAATAAATTAAATTAATTACTTCATTCTATAAATCCTGCTTACTTAACCATTAATTAATTATAAATCAATTAATTAATTATCCTCTAATTATTCATTTCAATTAATCATCCTTGATTAATTATCTTTTAATTACTTTAAGTAATTAATCCTTAATTAATTATATAAATTAATTTTCCTTAACCATTATAGTAATTAACCTTTAATTACTTTATTAATTAATTAACTATAATTTATTACCTTAATCCTTAATTAATTACTCTTTAATCACTTATTATTGATTAATTAGTTTTAATTAATCAACCCTTAATTACATCATTAATTATATTAATTAATGATCCTTAATTACTTATTAATTAATTATTCTATTTAAATTAATTACATTAAGTAATTAATCTTTAATTAAACCACATTTATTAATCACCTTTGATCAATCTCATCCAGTAATTAACTTCCCTTAATTACTTCATTACATAAATTAATTACTCCTTAATTAATTATCTTTAATTAATCCCTTGATTAATTACAAAAAGTAATTAAACTCAAATTACTTCCATTCTTAAATCATCTTCCATTAATTACATCGAGTAGTTACCATTAATTACTTTGCTAAGTAATTACAATCCATTAATTAAATTAAATAATTATTTATCAAATCATCAAGTGTTTAAATTAATTAAACTTAATTAATTAACTTAAACAAATTACATTTAAACTTAATTAATTACATTAAGTAATTAATCCCTTAATTACTTCCATTAAGAAATTAACCTTTTATTACTTCCATTAATTAACCTCTAATTACTTTCATTAAGTAATTATCCTTTTATTAATTACATTCATTAATTAACCACTAATTACTTATACTAAGTAATTATACTTTATTAATTATATTAAGTAATTATACTTAATCAATTTTCAAAGTAATTATCCTAAATTAATTAAACTAATTAATTATCTTAAATTAATTACATTAATTAATTATCTTTAATTAATTAAGTAATTATACTTTAATTACTTTTATTAATAAGACCTTAATTAATTAAGATAAACCATTTACCTTAATTAAAACACTATAATTAAATATCCTTTAATTAATTACCTTAATTAATTTACTTAATTTCATCATTTAAATCTTATTTAATTTAAAAGCTTGAAATTAATTTTTAAAAAACATTTGAGAACTTATTGATTGATTAAAGTTAAATACGCTTTCTTAATCACTTCCTAATTTCATCATCAAATTTCATTTGAAAATATTTAGAAATTAATTATATAATAACCTAATATATAATTACTTTTAAACAAACAATTTTAAACATTTACTTAACATTTTTAAATCTTTGAAAACTTGTTAAAAACTTATTTCAAATAAATTTATTTTGGAAACTAAATTCACATTTTAAAACCTGGTTATTTAATTAAACAACCCGAGCCAACTTCGCTTCTTCCCCGAGTAAATTCCCGAGTCCACTCGCACACTACTCACAAACCCAATCCACTTCGAGACAAACATGAGAAATTCTCGAACTAAACCCGAGCAAAGCATCCTTTCCTAAACTCCACTACGTCTTCCAGATACAATGTGCACACGTGTGCACGTTGCACACAACTCCGACCACCGTAGATCGACGCTGCGATCTTCGACAACCACGTCGACCCTCACCTTCACTCAGATCAGCGAAATCGACCTCCTTCCAAAAACGAGCAACTCGAAACTACTGGAACCCAAATACTGGTCGACAAATCCACCTCACGCCGACGATCTCGACCACTAGCATCCACGTCACCTCGACCATAGCCTCGCCGTTCAATCACGCACCATTTCCCCCACGTCAGATCGCTTCCCATCAACCCACGGCGTCGCACGAACTCAAAAATCAACGTCGACTAAACTAGCTCACAAAACCCTAAATAGACTATGTTCGGCCACCACGGTGATCAGAAATTTCCCTGATCATTTTTCCTGAGTTCCCCCACCTTCCAGCCTCCTCCAGAAACAAGCATGACGGCCATCCTTCACCGATCGCCACGAAATCGATGAAAATACGTTTTTCGTTCAACATGAGAATTCGCATGATTTTTAAGCTTAAAAATCTTGATTTTAACATCAAAAATCATATTTTTCTAATACGAATCTGTTCCTATAAACAAAACTTGAAATTAAAAACATCGGATTTCCAGATTTGAAAAGATTCTACTGTAATTTCTTATTTTCTGAATCTTTACTAAATATTTTTATTTGAAATTATTTTTAAAAATAATGTTACATTCATACACACATTTTATCTTCAGATATCTTAGCCTAACACTGGATCTATGAAGAGAAATGGACTTATTTAGGTGGATTGGTACTTGAATACAAACAAAGGAATAGGTATATGCATATACACAGATGTGCACACAATATATACAGACATGCAGGCACATTTCATATCCATACAAACATTTTTCCACAACGTACTTTAAAGATCAATCGCAACTTCAAAGGTGATCATATGCATCACAAATAAAAACAAGTTTAAGCTTTTTAGAAAGAAGTTTACTCACCAGATTTAAAAATGAAGAACAGAGCCTTTATTTGAAACTGCTTTTAACTTTAGAACCTGAATGCTTTTGCTTATTTGATTTAAAAACTTGAATGATTGTTACTGAATCTTGCATGCATGCTGCTGAAACTTGATTAACTTGCTATCAAAATCTGTTGAAGATGACTCAGATTCAAAACAGAGATGAAAATGCTTGCAGCCTTTTGATTTCCATCTTAGGTTTGAAGAAGATGTTCTAGTTTTTGTTGAAGAAATGATACAGGTTTTTGGGTTTTGATTTGAAGATGATATGCAGTTTGTTGTTTGATAAATTCTGGTTTGTGGAAATTGATTTCAGATTTACTTGCTTTACTTGTCTCAGGTTGAAGCAAAAGTTTGCAGGCTGAAGTTTTCTTGGTTTTTTTTTATTAGAGAGGATAGAAAAGAAATGAAGAGGAGAAATGATATGTATTTATAAATGGCTAAAATGATTAATTTAAAAATTAAAAGAAAAAAGAAATCTTGACATTTGTCATATATCTTTGTTTATTGATTTACACATGTTATTAAGGTGTCTTAATATGTTAACACTTGTAAAATGAGACTCTAGGAAAATAACACTTGTCTTTTAAGTATTTCTTATTATTATAAATATTAAATGAAAGCTTTTATATATATATATTATTTTATAAATACTTATTTCTAAATATATATATATATAATTTTAAAGAAATAAAACCAATTATATTTATAAATAAAAGCTTATACAAATATCCTTAAAATCCAAAACATTTTAAATATCTATCTTTTGAATTTACATTATAAATCCAAATTCATATTCAAATTAAAATTGAAAATCTAATTTAAAAATCAAGTTATATTTATACATATATAACTACACGTTTAATATTTGAAAATAACAAATTTGAAAATTTTAAATAATTTATAAAAGAGATTATAAATTACTTCTATTATTAAATGAATTAATATATCCTATTTATTAAACAATATTTTAAAAAGAAAATAAAATAAACCTTTTACTTAAATTTATACTTATGCTAAAATAAAATTTAAACAATTAACATTTACCTTAAGTATTTAAAACCATATAGTTATTTATTAAATAATTTTGAAAAGATTTATATTAAATTTAATCATAATTCCCAAATTACCAAAATATATTAGAATTTGAAAATTATGTTTTATTTGTTAAATTCAATCCAATGCTTTTCTATTTACAATATATACAATTATATATATCATAAATAGAAAACATTTTATTAGTTTTAAAAGATAAATTTACCAATTAAATATTTATTAAAGAAGATTGTTAAACCAATTTAAACATTTTTAATAAAGATTATCAAATCAATTTAATTATTTAAACAAATTATTAAATTGATACTGCCCAAAAATTCCGGGATATCACAAATAAACTGCACATGTCCAGCCCAAATCGAACAAAGATGTGAATAGTTATGGGAAAGAAAGAAGAGAGAAGAAGAGAAAAGAAGAAAGAGAACTAAAACAAACATAGAATCTCACAATCGTAGCGGAACAACATATAATATAATATTAAGGGGCTTTACAAAAGAGAAACTATAATCTTTAATAGACATACATCAATTAGATCAGTATAATAGCAAATCACAATCATCGGCTGGGATAGTTATAATTACCTGTCCTCACAAATACTGATAATTTAAACAACAATGAAGTGCAAAATAAACATATACGTGGAATACGACCTGTAGACCTCCAGCTCGTCTGCTGAAGCTCCAAAGCATCCAAATATGAATTTATAAATATGCTCGGTCTAACCCGAGCATTGAAAGGGAAGAACGCCCTTATCAGTCTGGTAAACCAGCATGAGAAAACACATCTCAAATTTATTTTAAAGTTATAAAACTTTTCTTTATCAAAACAAAGGTATCTTGTAAGACCACGCCTACCTATAAACATGAACGGGTTTTACCTAACGATAACCAAAATATTTCATATCAAATCTTCTGATATTATACTAGGGTCTAGTATACAAATAATAATTAATCATGCTGAAATTGTTACCATTATTAAATTACAGAATATGTTAGGCTCTACAAACAAAATGGCAGGCACGTACTGGAGAATGTATTCCATACAATGGCAGGTAAGGGACTTCCTTCCGCACAGTACATCTCTAGGGGAATGTACTGAGGATGCACAAATAATCCTCCACATCTGCCAAGACCGGCCTATACCTATTTGGCACTCATACATGGCCTGGATAGAACCGAATATGCCATTACCCCGGCCGTTACCGACCTATCTGAGTCGTCTCATAGCATACACCACACACCCGACATATAGAGGGTTATCTAGAAAGGTGATGAACATACCTTAATGGTTGCGAACCACATAGCCTCACGGCGTACCCTGTTTAAGCCATTATAGGGTGATGAGGCTTAAGGTAACGTTTACCTTTCGCATAGCATATTTCACTTTGAATTCCATATTGCCATTCCTTCGATCACTGTTGACTTTCAAGAACATACTGAAGGAACTGGGTCAGCCCGCAGTGGAAGAAATGGATGAATTTCAAAAAATTTAACCATTTTGGATCTTTAATGGTCCTATGAAGTCTAAATTCATTTGAAAATTTTCTAAGTTTCTTTTAAATAAAATTAATATTTTATTTAACTTCATAAATAAAATTTCACTTTAATTTAATGTGTATGTAAGTTAGAGTATAACAAATATGCTCTTATATACAAATTTGTGTAACTTTACTTTTCAAATTTATTTAGAGAAGGAAATATTTCATTTCCTTTCTCTTAACTTACTTAATTAATGAGGGGGCATAAATTTATTTGGAGAAAGAAACTTTTCATTTCCTTTCTCTCAACTTATTTAATTAATGAGGGGGCATAAATTTATTTAAAGAAGAAAACTTTTCATTTCCTTTCTCTTAAATTATTTAATTAATGAGGGATCATAAATTTAGTTAGAGAAGGAAGCTTTTCATTTCCTTGTCTTAATTAAATTAAATAATTGATTAATAAAATAACATTAATGACTAATCTAAATATGACATGAATTGTAAATATATTCAGTAAATATTGTGCAAGTGCAACATACAAGGAGTGTGCATAGTCAGTAGTAATTAATATGTATACATAAAATAAACAAGAACAAATTTGAATGGTTATTACATAGGAATTGAAATGAAAATAAATAAGGGTTGACTAGGGCGATTGATATAGTTTCCTTTTTAGTGAACTTAATTAATGCAACATATTAATGACAATCAACAGATACCATAATGTAAGAATATGGAAGGTAAACAATGTGAACAGGAAATTATTGTCAAGGACAAAATTTCTCAGCGTTTTAGCCTCAAGGACGGACCTTCAGTATTTTAGCTTGAAGGACAATTTTCTTTAGGTATCAGTTTTTAGTTATTGATGGCAGTTTTTAGGTATCATTTTGTAGTTATCGGTAGACGTTTTTAGGTATCAGTTTTTAGTTCGGTAGCAGTTTTGGAAGCATGTTTGTCTTTATGAATAATTTTGGAAAATGTTTGTCCTTATGATTAATTTTTAGAAGAATGTTTGTCTTTGTGGTTCAAATATTGAGGTCGTGTCCTTGAGGCTAAAAATATACAAATTTTTGTCCTCTAAATTATTTCCCCCAAACAATGAATTGTATGTATACATTATTGTCTTAATTAAAAAAGAGAAATGATTTCATATTATGACAATATATGTAAAGAAAAATAAATCTTATATGAACACATACAAGTAGATCCAAATATGTATATATGGAATTCAATCAAAGCTTTATAATATTATAAATTAGATAGTTATTACAGTCAATTTCAAAGCTTTGATTTGTTGTTAAAATTCCTTTTATTCATATGTAAATATCTAATGCAATAAAAAGTGCAAGTAATACATGCAAACATACATACATACATGTAATAAAATTCAAAACTAAAATTACACTTTGTTATGAAAGATTAAAATATAGATCTACAATTGAAACATTGTATTAATTCCATATAAATCTCATTTTTAACTTTAAATATAATTCAATCAATCAACATGAAAATGTAAATTTCCAGATTTAAAGAAATGGAATTTAAATTAAATTAAAACATAGAACTAAAATAAAACATTGTATTTTAAAATATATAGATTTAGTTTCAATTTAACAAAGTAAAGAAAAGCAACTAATCAATTCGAACATGTAAACATTCAGACCTGAAGAATCACAATTTAATTAGAATGTTCAAAAATATAGATCTACACTTAAATGTTGTTTTAATACACAAACAAATTTAATTTTGATCTATTAAATGAAAACTCAATCATATCATTCAACAAATAATTCAATATTCATAAACAATTTTTTTTTAATTAAGCAAGACAGTAATACATCATACAAATTATGAAAGTCAAATTAAATTTCCATCAAACATTGTCAAATCACTATTTATATATAGAAAATGACATACATTGCCACCCAATCCATAAAACACACCTTGTTGATGTTGCCTTTGATTTTCACCTTGAATGAAGAATGCTTCTAGATCCGATTGAATCACCTTAGGATGTTGCCTAGAAATCACACCTTGAATGATGATATCTCCTCAGATCTTCAAGATCCACATCCTATCCTTTCAAGAGACGGATGAACCAATTTTGTTTTATTTTATTTGATCTTTTTATTTGGAGTTGAAAGATTTTGGAAATTCATTTTCTTTTTTTTGTTTATGTCATGAAAAGTTAGAAAGAGAGAAAGAGAAAGAATGAATGAGAAGAAAAAATGAATTGTAGGTACATAATGAATTAGAAAATATATTTTATTTGAAAGATTGAAACCTTTTCCATTCTTTAATTAAAACTTCCCTAATTAATTCCCTTGATTGTTTTACTCTCTCCAATCCTTTATTTACACGTACGTCATCAAATGACATAAAATTTCCACAAATCATGCCATCAAATGACATAAAATTTCCATAAATCATGTCATCAAATGAAATAAAATTTTCATAAATCATTTCATGCAATTATCTTTAAATTACATCGATATCGTATAGCAAATATAACTTTTATGCGTTAAAATAATTACAAAAAACTTCCAAACATCAAATAAATAATAATTCATATTTCTCAAATGTCAATTAATTTAATCAATTTACAATATTTTATAAATTAATTAACTCATGTGGTTTTTTAGAGAATTCATCATTACGGTTGTGTGATTCCAAGGTGTAAATTCAGTAGGCGATTAATATCGAACTATTCGAATATTAACGTTCACACGTCACTTAGTAGGTGGTGTGACATTTTGGCCAAATTTATTGTTTACACATCTTTTGGTAAAAATCCAATTTTACTTATTATAAGCGGTACCTAATAGTGACAATTATTTACACCAATTCTCTTCGTCAATACTATATCATATTAGGACTTATGGAATTTGGTAATGGTCAAAATTCCAATATCGTCCACATTCAACTTTATAGTCCAAACATAAAGTCCTTGGTTCAATAATAACAATTATTATTAACCAAAATGCTCTGGCCAAAGACTTTGACTTTTAGTTGACTTCAGTTAACCGTGATTCTAACCTCATATAACCGAGAAGACGAATCATCTCTTGAATAGTGTTTCACTTCCAATGCTTCCACTCGACCCAACTGTAGTCGTTCGATGGACGTTGTGCCATGATTTAACTATAACCAAAGCGGAGCTTCCACATTGAAGATCAACGGTATTCTCAAGTCGAGAGAACCGTGTAAATTAGTCACATCGATATTCTCTACTTGACCTTAGTTATATTAACCAGCAGAAAACTATCGAGTGAGCCATTCCATAGTTATCCAATAACTATTAGTACGTAACCCCTTGGTGCCCTCAACAGTCATGAGTAATACATTGCCCAACATTTGAAGAGCGTTACGTACTCTAGTCTCAACGGATATATCGATATCCGGTCTCGATGCATCTTGACTAAGAACAATTAAAATGGTATATTTATTTCATTGTGATAAATTACTCATGGTTACAACACTTTCTAACTACTATAACCAAACATAGCATTTATGGATTTTCTATTAAATATACTTTTAATTAAATTGATTAATTAACTAACCACATTATATCAAGTATATAATAGAAAGAAAATACCTTTATTTCGAACAAGATTGGTCAACGAGTTAGATATATGTACCAAATTATATAATTGCCCCTAGGGCATACCCCCAACTCTATCAATGTCCCACTTACACTTGGGGTCAATTATGGAATGTTATTCCAACTTCTCTTCTCAAAACCAATTAGGTCAGTCCCTTCGTGAACGGGTATGCTATTATGTATTAATTATCTACTCTGTCAAGCAACTCTCTACGACAGTGATAAACTTCTTTATCATGTAGAATAATTCGGAGTATGTCTCTCAACATCTAGTGATCTATAAGTTCTGCTAAAAACTATATTGTGACATTGTTCTCATATAACAATATTATGAGGTTCTCAACATTTGAAATCGGCGTAGTTATAAATTTGTGCACTTATATTTTTATATACATTGTCTTTATTGTGGCGCTATTCTAGGCAATATACTTAGCCTTTTTCATTGAATTGGTCATGGTCTTTCATTTGGAGAATTTCCAACTTAAAGATTCTTAACTTGAATTTATTATTGACATATTATACTCAATATCACTTATGAAGTTCGAGTCCGAACACTCCTTCATAAGGTAAATAATTCTCTAGTATTTCATAACTACATGAGAACACTTCAAACAACTATTTAGTGATATCAATTTGGATTTGATATTTGCTTCATGTATCAAATACATAAACAAATCATGATATCGTAGACAACATAACATATATGATAATTCCTACTGCCAATGCAAAGGAATCATTCTTACATGTTCTGTATTAAACATTTTAGTAAGGTGTCCTTGCATATCATTTGGGACATTCTCGAGATCTTTTATACTTACTATAAAAGACATCATTTATTAATCCAATGTTGAGTGTTAAAACAACTAAGCTGATTTTAACACAAGTACATCGTTAAAATCAACAATGTGTTGTTTACTTATAGTTTAGAAATATCAATGTACCTTTTAATATGCTTTCTTATGGACACACGCTTCCTTTGCACTTTGATTGAAAATTAAACTATTTGATATTTCTATCAAAATACTTATTCAGTCTTTATGCTTATAATATGATACTTTCGTATCATTTCTTGGATCATATCCAAAAACTCACAAACTCAATATCGCTCCTACTGACTTCGAGACATTTTTGGTTAATATGTGTAAACAGCTTATTTTAAATCGTTATTTAGAATTTTCTGTTTCAATGCATATGTACCGAAACACTAAGTCTTATCAAGTGATAATTTTGTGAGTAAATCCAAATTAACTTGAGGATGTTGAATACCAAATCTATTGTGCTAATTTCAACAATTGAAATTTGCGATATTATTCTTATCAACATTGCTCATTTAATTCTAGCTGCATTAGTCTTTCTCATAAAGACACAATCTCATCCGATGGATCACATCCCTTCAGTTACAACCACCAAAATCTATATTTTGATAGCGTACTTGGAATTCTTTCAAATTTGTGCATCGTATCATATAGAATCAACACTCTTAATGGTTTAATTAAACAACCGAGGATTATATATTTTCGACATTAATAAGAAACTCATATTTTCTCTTCGATATGTGAGAATACTTATTAGACATTCTAATGCTATGTGTTTGTTTAGGTTAGTTAATTTCATTTCATCTCATATAATCAGTTCTATCTATGGATCGTATCCAATTCCATTTTACTACTAATAATTCCTCAAAGAAATTTCTTCACAATGAAGTTGGTATGTCTTAAAACAACAATTGTTTCTTAGTGCAATAGCATATGTATTCATAAATGTTTTATGAGTTTCTTTATTTATAAAGCTGATTTGGTTTTAGTTTACAACTACAACTATTTACAATGGAGAGTTCATTGATCAAATATCTTGAGCTCAAAGAAATAAATCTCATAGAAAATAATTTTCTATATGAAAATACATTTCAGAATAGAAATCATATTTCTTATTCCAATATTAAGTATCAATTATTATTACAATTCCCACTTCCAATGTTTCTCTATGAAGCAGAAGTTAACTTAAGAAAAGAAAAGAGGAGCAACAAAAAAGAAAGCTCAGGCCCAAGCACCTGCGGTGGCATTAGGGTTACTACACGTAGTTTTTCTAAGAGCCATGCAAACCTTTCCTCTAGTCGCTTGCCAAAGACTTTCAAGAGACCTAGTTTTGCTTTCAAAACACCTTTTATTCCTTTCCCTCCAGACAGTTGATAGGTAAGTTTTAGTGCTCATTAGTAAAATCCTGGTATGGTTTGACTTCTATCTAGATGATTTGAGGATTATGCTCCATTCAATTTCAGAAACTTGAGAGACATTTCGCCTACCAGGTATTAACATAACTCTTGTCCATAAAGGAAACAAAAAATCACAACTGAAATATAGGTGGGAGATTGATTCATTCTGGGTGCCACAGAATACGCATTCCAAGGGGCAGTTCATACCAAAGCCTGCTAAAACATCTTTAGTCATCAAAGCAGAATTGTGAACCTTCAAATATGCAGGTTGTCAGAAGGGGAAGAGTCTCCTTTCTAGATGATGCTAGTCCATTTGTAAAAAGGCAAGGTACTAAACCCAGTTATTGCATGGTACACTAGCCCAATGGAGTGTGACTTGTCGTTCCATGTCCGTTTCATTTTCAGGGTAAGTGTTGTTCTGAAGTTGATTCCACAAACTTCTGAGGTCCTGATTGCTTGAGTAAGGCAGAGTTAGGTGACCATAGTGTATATAATCAGAAGCTTTAGCATTACTTGGGATACCAGATTGAAGTTGATGCTGATGTGTGATAGTATTGTTGAGAATAACTCCTTTTCCAGACCAAGGCTCATTCCAGAAGCTCACCGCTCCATCATGTTTCATAACTACTTTAACAAGAGGCAAAAAAAGAGATCTCGGGCCCAACAACCCCCTCCAAGTCTAACTACACACTTGAGGGACTTCCATGCTCCAAAAGTTCCTCCTTCCAACATTGTAGTGCCAAGTCCAATTCACCCAGACACTTTCCTTCCTATTAATTAGATTATCAATGTGTCTACTTAATGCAGCTAGGTTCCACTATCTTATATCAATAATGCCAAAACTACCCTTACATTTTGGCGCTTCAAACTTTTTGTAGGAATAAGGAATTGGCTTCCTAGAATGTAGAGAGCCCGTCCAGAAAAACCTCATCATGGCACTCCTAATAAGCCTAAGCAACTTAGAAGGAAGTATAAACGTTCTGGCCCAGTAAACAGTAATCGCAAAGCACACTGACTTGATGATTACTAGCCTTCACTTTGAGTTAGTAGTTTGTTAGCCCAGCAGTCCATAGAAGAAACTATCTTGTTGTATAGAGGCAGACAATTAGCATGAGTGATCCGTGTAGTTAACAGAGGTAAACCAAGGTAGGACATATCCTCTGCCATCCTTTTAAACCCAGGAACACGATAAATCTGAGTGGCCAACAAGCTAGGAACACCAGTACAAAGCATACTGGACTTGTTTATGTTTAAACTAAGACCTGTCATTCTATAAAAATCATCTAGCAACCCAATTATAGATTGCATGGAAGGGAGCTCAGGTTCAGTAAATACCATTACATCGTTAGCAAACATCAAGGTGGTTATTTTTAGGTGAGAGCATTTGGGGTGGTACTTTATTTGCTTTTGGGAGAACCTCACTGCAGCCATACGAGTGAACAGTTCCATGACAATTATAAACCAGTAAGTACAAAGAGATGGGTCACCTTGACGTATACCCTGACTGCTTTTAAAAAACCATTAGGTCTACCATTTATTATTAGTGAGTATGTAGGGGTGGAAATACATGTATACCCCAAGCCACAAAGGTTTTTGGAAAGCCCATTAGAGACATAATTCTAACAATTGATGGCCACTGAATACTATCATATGCCTTTGATATGTCAAGTTTTAAGGTTGCAGCAGGAGTCGACTGGGCTCTATCATATCCTTTTAACAACTCTTAAGCTAAAAGAACATTGTCCAGAATGCTCCTACCTTTAAGGAAGGCAGATTGGTTATATGAAATGAGACCAGGAAGGACATCAACTAATCTGGTGGCCAAAATTTTTGAAATGCATTTATATAATACGTTACAACAAGAGATGGGTCTACAAGAATTAACTGATGTTGGAGGCTGGACTTTAGGTATTAATGTTATGTTGGTGGAGTTAACTTCTCCTAGAAGTTTGCGTTTATCAAAAAAATTATGTATTCCCTTGCAAAACTCAGGCCCTACTAGCTCCCAACTAGTTATGTAAAAAAGTACATTAAATCCATCAGGACCTCCTGCAGAATCTTTATTCATAGCAAACAAAGATTGTTTGATTTCCTCATTTGTTACTTTTGTGATTAATAAATTGGCTTCATGCATGCTGATCTTAGGAAGTTCCACAGCATATATTAACTCAAGTTCAGGAGTAAAGTTTGTGGGGTTACCTAGGAGATTTGCAAAATAGTCAACAAGGGCTTTATCTAATTGTTTAGGGCTTGAGTGAAGGATACCCTCAAGATCGTATATGTTATGAATTTGTTGTCTGGCATGTTTTAACTTTATAGATGCATGATAAAAGGAAGTATTTCTATCTCCCTCCTCCCTCCATTTCTCATGAAGTTGTTGTCTCCTCATATTAGCTTCTAGTTCTAGGGCTTGAGAGTGCTCCTGTAATAGTCTGGCTTCCTCATTTGCAGCAGTTTCATCATAGGGGTTATTCATCATGAAGTCCTAAGCTTGCATTAATTGATTCTCCAACTTACTAGAAAGGAGGCAATTTTATTTAGCCCAATGCCTTAGTTTTGATTTGATGTTTTTAAGTCTCCTACAAAACATAAACATGGGGTTACCAAAGCATCTTATGTCCCAAGCCTGTTCAATAATATTTCTATAGTTAGGAGCTTGATCCAAGCATTATAAAATTTGAAACTCCTTTTCACTTTTGTCACAGGGGCCCTAAAGGAAAGAATGGTGGGAGAATAGTCAACAGGAATTGGTTGAGGAAGGATAACAGCGAGAGAAGGCCACGAAGAAATGGAAGGAAGATTACAAAATGCATGGTCAATTATTGAGAATATTCTTTAACCACTCCTGCTTCTGTTATTCCAGGAGTACTTGGCTCCAGACTTGTTGATAGGCAAGAGGTTTGAGTCAGTGATGGCAATGTTAAGGGAAGCAATGTCTTTTGGCATAAGGGGGTTACCACCATTCTGTCATCAAGATTAAAACATGAGTTAAAGTCTCCTATGACTAGCCAAGGGTGTGTGTCTTGTCTGAAGTGAGGTAGGGCATTAAAGAGGAGAGATCTAGATTGGAGGGAGTTGTCCGCATATATGATAGTGAGGTAAAAGGAAGGAAAGTTGTGGGCTGGTTGGACATGGAAGTGCATGAATTGTCTTGAAGATAGAATGTGAGTTAAAGTTAAGCTGGTAGGATCATAGAGAACTAGAATCCTACCATAAGGAGCACAGTCCAGGTTGTGATGATAAGTCCAGCTTGAGTTGACATAGTAGGCTTCTTCTTTTGATAATGGGAAGTTGAGTTTTGTTTCAAGCATTGCAACCAAGCTTAGGTTGTATAAATGGATAAGTTTCTTTACTTAATCTAATTTCAGTTTGCTATGGGCACCACGAACGTTCCAAGAAGCTAAATTTGTATGCATTGATTAAACTATAGGGACTAAAGGATGAATTCTTTTTTGCTCCTTGTTGAATGAGAGTGGGGTTGGTTTTTTATAGTTTTCTTGCCAGAGGGGGTTCGAGGAGGGGAAACCAGTTTGTTGTTGTTACCTTGAACGTTCGGGTCAAAAGAGTCATTGGAGATAGACGAGTTGATGGTAGAATGGTTGGGTGAGACTCAACCAGGGATGGTCTTATTGAAAGTGTAAGGGGATTTTATGGAAGTAGGGTTGGGTTGGTTAGAAGTGGTAGGAAGAGATTAGCATAATTCATTTGCATGCATGGTTATCAAAGTTTCAATTAGCTGGGCTTGAAAGGAGTTGCACCAATCTAGTTCAAAAACAGTGGTATCCAGACCACTCTGGTTTAGCAAGGGAGAGTGGGAAGTTTGTTTTTTGGTTTGTAGTCTTTCTTTATGCACCAAATCTTTTGCATGCACGGTGACACTGTTTTCATGCACAAGATCCATATTTGCAGTTCTTTCAGTAGCTAAATTAACATTATTTTCAATTGAGACCACTTTTGCATTTTTTGTACTTTGTTTACTTGACCACTTGCTTGGATCTCTCCTTCCTCCATAGGATTTTCTATATCCATTTCAATCTCCTCATTAGTACATTCAAGAAGTAAATCAAATTTATTCAAAGTTATGATCCCTTCATCCTCACATTGTATACCTAGTTGGAGGTCAGTCTGGTTATTATTGTCTTTATATACATCAATTTTCCCTGCACTTAGAATTTCGTCATTCTGTGTTAAATCTCTACATGGTCATTAATTTTTTCACCCTTCCTTTCATTTACATTCAAAGCATCTCTTTTTTGTTCTTGTTTCTACCAACATTCACTTTTGTCAGACCTTCCTTTTGTTAACTACCTTTAATTTGCCTGCAACTAACTTTTCCACTTTGTTGTTGGACACCTCCTTTTCTTTTTCAACAACGAGTGTTTCTTTACCCCCAAACTGTTTCTTAGACAACTTTCAATCTTGTGACCAAACTCCTTACAAATTGTATAAATTTCTGGCTGCCACAAGTAACTAACCTGAACAAATCGATATGTTCCATCTAGTAGTTTCACTGGAAAGCTTTCCACCAGTTCCTGGTTAGGATTGATCTCGACCATATATTTAGCAAAAGATATCCTTTCCAATTTTTTCGTTGATTCATCCATGCATAAAAACTTCCCTATTCTAGTTGCAAGCCAGTTTATACCTGTATGAGACCAAGCATATAATGGAATATTGCTCAACTTAATCCAAACAAGCACTGACCTAATTCTACTACAACTATTTCCTACATTTGCATCCCAAGGCTTAACTATAAAAAGTTTGTTGTGCATAATTATAGGGTCAGCCTAATACTTTTCATATCCTCCTCACAAGACAAGTTGAAAAGGAAAAGGAAACCATCAGATTTGACAGTTACTGTGCCTTTCAATTTCCATGCCCTCTTCAAGAAATAAATGACAGATGAGTATGGTAGGGGTTTGTCCAAGAAAAAGCCTACAAGGTAGTTTTTCCAGTTTTCATTTCCAGCTTGGATAACTTCGTTTGGCGGCACCAAGGCTTCACCGTTGTAAACAAGGGGAATGTCACAAGGAATGTACCGCCCAACATTCCTTGGTTTAGTTTTGAACAGAGAATTCCAAGCAAGAGGTAGAGAAGGTAGGCCAAAAAGACAAGGATGGGTGACAAGGGAAGAGGGGTTGGCAGCTGAAGGAAGAAGCGATGAAGGAGGCGGGCCAGGGGCTGGAGGAATAGTTGAAGGAATGGTTGGTTCAGGAGGAACAGTGCAAAGGTCGATGGAAAAAGAGGAAACGGCTAAAGAGTACGGTTGAAAAGAAGGAAGAGAAGCGGGAAGGATACTTTGGGGTGGAGAGGGAGGGGTCCCCATGGACAAAAGCGGAAACGGGCTTTATTTACGAAGTTAAATAAAATATTGATTTTATTTAAAAGAAACTTAGAAAAGTTCAAAATGAATTTAGACTTCATAGGCCTATTAAAGATCCAAAATGGTTAAAATTGTTGAAATTCACCCATTTCTTCCGCTGCGGGCTGACCCAGTTCCTTCAATGGTATTGGAGCCCAATAGTCTATGCGCTCTAAATTAGTCATGTCAGGGCTAACTAATTAAGCTTGTGCACTTAGTACGGTGTCTAGAAAGGTGATGTCTAGGATTGGAATTGGATAATCAAGTACCCTATCCTACCTGGTTACCTGTCTAGCCTAAAAGGTGATGTGAGCCCAAAGGTCGCCTCTTAATAGAAAAGGCCCAATTTGAATTTGGCTTTGGGCTAATTTTCAAAATAGTTTTGAAAATTAAGACATGATTTTAAATTTAAAAGTTAAATTTAAAATAAAAACATGTTTATTATAAAAGGTTATAATATAACATAAATTTTCAAAATGTTTGAAAATGTAATGAAAAGTTCAAAATGTTTGAAACTATGTAAATATTAATTTTAAAACTTAAAAATATTAATAAGATTAATAATATAAATTAATTAAATGAGTTAATTAATACTTATATGCATGTATTATATATGTTGATATATGTTATGTTATTTTAAAGTGTTTAAGATAACATAAGCATACATGTATGTATATAAGATAAATTTTCAAAATTAATATAATTTAATTAAAATTGTTTAATTAATAAAGTAATTAAAGGTCAGTTAATTAAATAAAAAATGCATTTATAAGATATATATGCGTGTCTTACTATAATGGTTATGGTAGATATGTCCAATATAAAAGTTGTATTGAAATACTAATTTAAAACTAATTAAAGAGTTAATTAATTAAGTAAGATTTAATTAATAAAATGTTATACATAAGATTATTATATAAGTTAATTAAAATATAAATTATATAATAATGAAACTTATATAATATGAGTGTATAAACTAAAGGTGGAACATTAAAGAAACCCAAATAGACTTAAAGGATAAATACATACATACGTACAGTGATTTCTAATGTGTCTGACACTTGAATCACGAGGGCATTTCATAAGAAATACATTATTCCATAAGTCGATATCACTCAATATAATGTTGTTCTCTACCATATATATATATATATATATTAATAAATTACTTGCATACTCCTTAGTTGTTGAGCAAACTCAAGCTAGGGATGTTATGTGTAATATTATTAATATATTGAACAGATGAGGTAAGATAACTATATGTATTTGTTGAGCAAACTCAAGGTACATATACTATACTTAGGGCATCACGGTATGGTAGGTACAAGTGAATAATATCTTTCGATTTGTTGAGAAAACTCAAGGTCGAAATGAGATTAGGACAAAGAAAATTGGGTTAGGAGTTGTATGTGATACAACCAATAAGGAGTTATCCATTTATGGGGCTATGATTTGTTGAGCAAACTCAAGGTCAGAATACCAAGACAGATGAGTCCTAACACCCACTAGTGAAGTCGAAAGACTTCTATGTTTCATCTTAGGGTTTGGAGAAACATAAAAGACTAATGGGAGCCTTATTAGAAAAATGAAATGGTAACATTTAACCTTTCTAATATTGTAAGAACATATGCTAAATAATGTTATAATTATCTACAATGATAAATTTGTGCGTTAATACGATTGATAAAATGTTTATCAATTAACATATATAAACGAACTGAATTGAAAGTTGACAGATGGAAATATAATACCCAGTATTAAATTCCTATTGCATGTTAATCTTTCTACACCCATGAAAGTGCCTGATTTTACAACTACTGAATACATTTGTGGTTTGATTACTTACGCATTTATTTGGTTAAGACCACATATTTCATTCTATGAGTTTCGAACTCTAAAAGCAATACAAGACTATGGATATTTGATCCATATACAATTGCATATAAATGTTATATGGTGAACGGTCAAAGTTTGTAATGTACAATATTTTGATGAAATTATTTCATCCAAAAAACTAAATAAACCTTAGTGCGAGATTGAGTATTCAATCTGATTGATTACAAAAGGGATCATGTTGTGTTAATGTAACACAAGACCAAAAACTACAAGATAGATCTAAGAACTCTATCGCTGAAATGTCATTTTGATCGATTTACGTAAAGTGCAACATATTTGATGTCCTTAAATGTTAAGGATAATCGAATGCGCTTTTGTAAAAGTTTGTTATGATATTGTAGTAAGATTTTCTTTGATAGTTTGACCATTTGAAAGTAAAATGAATGTATAAGAATATATGTAACTTAAGGTACAGTTGGGATGATCTTGCCCCATGGTGTTTGACTTTAAAATTTCCAACTGATAATGGAGTAGGAGTGGTGCATGGTGATCAGGCTACTGGATGTGCTTGTTATGTGGCTGAGTTGAGAGAAGCTCAGCATAAGGAGAAGGGAAAGGGTATGGACAAATATGTCTGCATCCAAGTTACTGAAGATTGACAAATGGCGCCTAAGCCTTGGCTTGGACGCCACAGTCGGTTCTATAGAGATATAGATCTGAGGGATGATGAAGAGGAGCCCAAGGAGACCAAGGCTACGCCGGCTGAGCTGACAATTGATATAACAGTCAGCCATGACGACCCATCACAGGTCTTGAAGATTGGATCGTAGCTCAACCCCTCAATGATGAGAGAACTTGTTGATTTTCTC
Source organism: Allium fistulosum (assembly GCA_030737815.1). NCBI lineage: Eukaryota > Viridiplantae > Streptophyta > Magnoliopsida > Asparagales > Amaryllidaceae > Allium > Allium fistulosum. The sequence goes on along the minus strand of CM060904.1, from coordinate 405,631,461 downwards.
CGAGCGAATCTGGATGTATTTGCTTGGACTCATTTTGACATGTGTGGAATCCCGTTTGCCATCGCGAGTCATGCATTAAACATTGATCTGAAGTATGTTCCGGTAAAACAGAAAAGACAAGGCATGGATCTGGAGAGATCCATTGCTCTTAAAGAGGAGGTGGATAAACTGAAAGTCAATGGGTTTATTCGCGATGCCCTCTATCCTAAATGGATATCTAATCCTGTGCTGGTGAAGAAGGCAAATGGGAAATGGAGAACGCGCATCAACTATTCAGACTTGAATAAGGCATGTCCTAAAGATAGTTTTCCCCTTCCAAGGATTGATCAGCTAGTTGATTCGACTTTAGGGCATGAATTATTGTCTTTTATGGATACATACTCGGGGTATAACCAAATCCCGATGCATGTCCCCGGTCAGGAACACACCAGCTTTATACTGATGTTGGATTATACAATTACGTGGTGATGCCGTCTGGATTGAAGAACGCTGGAGCAACCTATCAACGCTTAGTTAACCGGATGTTTAAAGATCAGATTGGGAGGACAATGGAAGTCTATGCGGATGATATGCTTGTGAAATCATGACAATAAAACGACCACATTCGAGACTTGGCAGAGATGTTCGACATCCTATGATTTTATAACATGAAAATCAATCCTTTGAAATGTTCATTTGGTGTTGCGTCAGGAAAGTTCGTGGGCTTTATTGTCAATGCTCGAGTAATTGAAGCTAATCCAAAGAAGATTCGGGCTATCCGAGATATCCAGGCACCAAGAACCATTAAACAAGTGCAAAGTTTAAATGGGAAGGTTGATGCTTTAAGTCGATTTATCTCTAGAGCAACTGACAAATGTATTCCTTTCTTTGATTTGATTAGGAAGGGAAAGAGAAATTTTGAATGGATGCAGGATTGTAAAGACACATTCTGGGCTATGGTGAATCATTTGGAGAGACCCCCTGTCTTGTCAAAGCCAATAGATCACGAGGAGTTGTACATTTATTTCATTGTATTAGAACATGCCATAAGTGCCGCCTTAATTCGCAAGGAGAACCGGATTCAGAGGCTGGTGTATTATGTCAGTAAGCGATTAACAGGACCAGAAAGTAACTATTTAAAGATAGAGAAATTGGCGTAGTGCTTGCTAATCGCATCATGGAAACTTCATCCCTACTTCCAGGCACATCTGATCAACTTTTACACCGACCAACCGTTACGACAGGTCCTACAGCAACCTGAGACGTTTGGGAGGTTGCTCAAATGGAACATCGAGCTTAGCCAGTTTGACATTACATATCTACCTCGAAAATCTATCCAGGGTCAAGCATTGGCAGACTTTATAGCAGAATTTACTGTGCAAGACGAGCTTCTAGAAGGTAGCGGAATCCCTACTGTGCGATTGAAGTTGTACACTGATGGAGCATTTAATGATCACTGTTCCGGAGCTGGGATTATGCTTGTAACCCCTGAGAACTAGTCGATTTGCTATGCTTTGAAGCTTGATTTTCCTGCTACAAACAGCAAGGCTGAGTATGAAGCATTGATTGCTGGACTTAAACTTGCTAGAGAACTCGGGGTAAAGTCTCTTGAAATATTTTGCGATTCACAGCTGGTGGTGTATCAAGTTAGAGGAGACTATCAGGCTAAGGGACAATGACTTGCCCCATATCTTACCCGAGTTCAGGAGTTGTTGGCAGAGTTTGAATACTATGACATTTCATATATCCCACACGAGCAAAACGGAGAGGCTGATTCATTGGCAAAGTTCGCTAGTACTGGTGATGCACAAAAAATGGTCTTGGTTCCAGTCGAGATATTACATAGCCCAAGTATAAATATGATGGAAATTGATCAAGTACTGGAAGCGGGATCGTGGATGACTCCATTTAAAGATTACTTATTGCATGGAATCTTGCCTTAAAGAAGAAACGAAAAGCGACAAGTCCTTCGCAAAGCTTCGTAGTATATTATGCAAGAAGGAACTATGTATAGAAAAGGGTTTTCCGTTCCCTTACTCCCGTGTATTGCTCATGACGAGATAAAGCGTGTTTTGAAAGAAGTTCATGAGGGAGAATGCGACGATCACAATGGGGGGCAAACTCTAGCAAAGAAGATACTCTGTTACAAATATTATTGGCCAACTATAAATCGGGATGCTACTGATTATGTGAGACGATGTGACCAGTGCCAGATATATGCAAAAGTCCCAAGAGCTCCGCCAACAGAGGTCACGCAAATAGTAAGTCCATGGCCATTCGCTATGTGGGGTATTGACATCATTGGACCTTTACCAATCTCTAAAGGTGGTGCGAAGTACGCTATTGTCGAGGTTGATTACTTCACCAAATAGGCTAAGGCAGAACCGTTAGCCACGATCACAACCAAGAAAGTAATCAATTTTGTTGTTCGAAACATCATATGTCGCTTCAGTATTCCACGAACTATCGTAACAGATAATGGGACTCAGTTCAATGGTGTTGAATTTAAAGAATTTTGTCGGAGATATCATATTGAAAAATGGTTCACAGCGGTCGCTCAACCTCAGGCGAATGAACAGGTTGAAGCTATAAACAAAATCATTAAGTCTATTCTAAAAAATCATCTGGAGAAGGATAGAGGCAAGTAGGTGGATGAACGTCCTACGGCACTTTGGACTTATAGAACCACTCACATATCCGCGACCGACCATACTCCATTCGCTCTTGCTTACGGATCCAAAGTTGTTATTCCGGTATAATTCGAAGTCCCTTCTCATCGAGTGACTTACTACGACCCCAAAACAAACAAAGATCTTCTCTTATAATCCTTGGACTTTATCGATAAGAAGCACGAGGAAGCCGATTTGAGAGCAGCGGCATAGTCTCGTGAGCGTCGATCCGACAAGCATCCACTTGCCACTTCTGATCCACTTCCACCGGCTACTGCTCCTGACTCTTCGACTGCATAAAAGTTGGCTAAACTTAAAGCTACTTTTCCGAAGATCTACTTCGATGGTCTCAAATTCCTCCCCTCCATACATGTCATTCCTGGACACGCCAAATAAAGCTCATTAGCATGTGTGAACGATGTATTTGTTAAGCACGAATCATTCATTCATTTGGCCGAGAAAATTTCCGAAGTCTCCATAGAGCGTCAGCATGAAATCGACCATCTCAAGTTGGAGGCTATTCACGATAAAGATATAAACAAGCATCAGGATGCTGAGTTGCTTGAATACAAGACCCAACTTGTAGAAGCCGAAAAGAATGCAAAGGAGACAACAAAGGCGGTAAGTCACCTGGAGACTTCTCACAAGAAGGAACTTGACGCGGCGCTTTAACGCAGCAGCACACTTGCTTTAGGAAAGGACTCCTTGCAAAAGGAGAAAGACGCTATAGATCACTGCATTGAGGAGCTCGATGAACTATTAAAGAAAGAGAGGGAGGAGAAAATTAAGGCTCAAGAGGAGTCGTAGAGATACTGCGAAGAAGTTGTCGAGGTAAGGAGCTTGAGAACAAAACTCGACGAACAGTTTGCAATAATCGAAGCTCTGAAGGAAGAAGCTCGAGAATAGAGCAGAGAAGAAGTGCTTGAACAAGCTAACTTCTGGGTGGAGGCTGCCATCGAGTCTGGTAGGAACAAGATTAAGGACTTGTTCAATCCGCCAATTATCGAATATAATGCGAAGGTCCTTCTCCACCGTGACTTAAGCTTTCTTGGCGAGGGCTACCTCGAATCACTTGCCAAAGCATGGGAGCACATCGTCAAGATAAAGAAAGAAGAATTGGGAGAAGCTGAATTCAATGAAGAAGAACTTATGAGAGAAGTTCTTCGAGGAAACGAGCCGTCGGATCTGGCCGCCTATAAACTTCAATTTTTCAAGGCTCCTGCATCGACTAAGGAAGGAGAGGATATCGTTGAGTCTTATGGAACCGATCCTAAGAGTTCCTCTCCTATCCAAGTAGTCGGACCGTCATCTTCTCATAATATAGAGAAAAATCTCGGCTATGATCCGGACAGGCCTGGCTTTGGACCACAGATGCTATCTTCCGTTCTCGAAGGAAGCACTTTGATGACTACAGAAAGTCAACCGAATGCTAGTATCATACTAAACTTCTTTGAATTCGAAAAGTTTTTGTTCTTTATGCGCGATGGCTTTTAGCTAGTGTTCATGTTTTAACAAATTTTGCAGGTCTTCCAGGCCCTGATCAGACTCCTAGGAGCGGTGCCGCCATGGAGAAACAAGAGAAGATGGCCAAAGTCCAGGCCACTGTAAATTTTCCGGGGCCTAATGCTCAAGTTATCGGTGCGCTTGATGAAGATAAGCCCGAAGATCCGCTCCCTACTGATGAATCGGATGATGTAATGATCACAAGTGCTTTGGAGCACACTACTAAGACTAGTATGAGGGAGCAGAACGACGAGGAGGAAAAGTTAAAGCGTAAAGTTAAAGGTGAGCCCGTCGAGGTGGAAGTCGAAGATCCTGATCTTGTACCGCTGCAAGTTATTCCACTTGGCGGGTCGATTCCAGTGAAATCCCTCCTTCTTCTTCAAGCATTCCAGCCAAGGGCGGCAAAGGGTCCCGGAAGAGAAGCTCGACCGGCTCCACTCCTAAAAACCAAATAGGGAGAGAAAGTCGAAGAAGTAGTCATTACTTCATATCATTGTACATAATTTGAATATTTATTTCTTTTCTTAGTCATAGGTGTACGGGTACGAATCCCGATTTTTTTGAAATAACTTGTACTGAAATTTTGAGACTTGTGAATAAAAGTTTTTGCTTTCGATTAATCATCGCGTGAATTGTTATTTTGATAATTGAATGATTACTTTCCATTTAATGTACTTGTAATTTATTGATTGCAAATTCCGTTAACAATTCATCATCTCCATCTCAAGGCCTCCATGTGGTCGTTGCCTTAAGTTGTAGAAGATGCTAAGTCGGAGCTATCGTGAGCTATCATATCTAGCCTTCAGTAGTTTGTATTCCTCTCGTCGATTTCAGGTTGGAGTTTTTGGGATAGAGAACAGTTGAAATCCGCTCATCTATCCATAGAGTTCACATTTCAGTCCACACTCTAGGGACTTAGAGTTATTTTTTAAGCGGTCGGTTCATGCTCGATTCATGTTCATGCTTCAGTCCGCACTCTGGGGACTTAGAAATATTTCACGGGTGATCGAATCACACCCTGCTTATGTTTATACTCTAGTCCGCACTCCGGGGACTTTGAGTTTTGTAACGACCCACTATTTTGGACCATTCAAATCGACAATAAAACCATACAAGTCAGACTTGAATAATACAAAACAATACATGGTAAATAAATTTGGAGCAAATAAAACCAATCACAGAATCACAGACACATAATATCAAAATAACTCGCAGCGGAAAATAAAATAAATAGTGGTTCATGAAGCCACTACAATACATAGTCTCAAAACAGATACAAAATACATAGTCTGAAAAACAAATACAACAGAAGTCTGGATACATAAGTTCACAATTACATAAGCAAAGCTGAATGAAATAACTGAAATGAAAAGACAACTAGATAGACAGATAAACTCCAGCAATCTCTAACTCCAAAAGGTGAATCCAAAGCTGTAATACTCAGGCTGACCCGAGCGTAGAGAAAAAGCACAAACACTCGAGTCATGACATACATACTTATACAATGTAAACCAACTCAAGTGAACTGTAATAGAAATGCACAAGTAACTTAAAGGATGCTTGGGATCGCCCATCCTCTAAGGATCCATTAAACTATCTACTATGTAGTAAGATACGCTATTATAATAATGTCTAAAGTAAAGTAAACTATCAAAGTAGCGTTAAGGCTTTACATTTTCCACCTTAACACATTTTATATATTCCCATAGTCTATACAGTACCGTAATCTCCCCCGTACTGGGCGTCGTCAGAGGGCACTCCATAGGTATGGTACGAAACAAACTCGTTGTAACGCTTGCTAGGGTAGGTGACACGACACAACGAGGCAATGCCAGGGTAGATATACCAATTATGCATCCGGACTGGTGGTAACGCATAGCAGCCACTACCGCCCACCTCGAGCCACACTCCCAAAATCAAGGGGTGCACCCAATCAATCACAAAGTAATAGAATGGTATCGAAGAAGTGTGTCCGATCAGAGGAGCTACCTCATTGGCCCGGAATCGCTCCTGTTTTAGCCACCTTATGCCAACTCACGGGAGTCGGGTCCACGTATATACCTCAATAGGATCGTCGCCACCATCCAACTTCATTCTGGAATCTCCACCACGTACACAGTTATTAAAGTGGTTTTCGGTATCGACAGAGAGTATGTCCATATCTGATCCACGTCACTTTAACAACTAATCGTTATTATAACCCGTGGTTATAAATTTCAAAATGGTTTATATTCAAAATAAAATAATTCATTTAAACCATTTAAATATGAAGTCGTTATACTTTCAAATCAAACATTTAATTCCCAAAATTATAGCATTTTCTGAGTTCATTCATTCAATTACAAAATTTCAAAACATTGTATTTTTAGAAACAGCAGCACTTACAAAGTGCTATAGTAGGTATATTAGTTTCAAAATAGTTCAGCTTTAGAAACAGCAGCACTTACAACGTGCTACAGTAAGTATTTTAGTATTTTAGAACTTAGTTAAATTTCAGAAACAGTAGCACTTACAAAGTGCTACAGTAGGTATTTTAGTATTTCAGAGCTTAGTTAAATTTCAGAAACAACAGCACTTACAAAGTGCTACAGTAGGTATTTTAGTACTTCAGTGTTGGTTTAATTTCAGAAAAAGAGCACTTACAAAGTGCTACAGTAGCTTTATTAATATTTCAGAATATAGTTTACTTTCAAAAATGACAGCACTTAGCAAATGTTGTCTTAAAACCACAGCATTTTTGGAATGCTACCAATACTAATTCCAGAATTATTATAACATTTCAGAAACATTAAAACTTCAATTTTTACCATTTTTAACTTATAAAATCATATCTCACGCTTCAAAAAATATTCATTTGATATCATTTAACTTATGATTTAAATAAAATAAATTTTTGTAAGTAAATATCCAATTAAAACCATAATTCATTTATTATGTCAAAATTCATTATTTTACTTAACTTTTATTTTAACCAATAACTTATCACCTTATTAAAAATATACCCATTTCATAAATAAGATATTCTTTAATAAGTCAAACTTAATTTTCCATTTAAAACTAAATTTTCCAATTATTAAAATAAGTCCAAATATAAGGTGCATTTTAACCATTTATTTACTTTACATTTTAACTGACAAAAATCACTAAAGCTTTATGTAAATCATTTAAATCCAAATTTAAGTTAAAATATCATATTTTACATTTAATAATACATAAATATTTTTAGAAAATATATAAAAAATAACCATGGGTCTGTATAATATTTTCTAACCTAGGTCAAGTGATACGGATAATATATCATTTCAACCCGTAACTTAAAATAAAAATCCGAGTTCTATCATTTCAAACCCGAAATCCTAAGTCAAATACAAATGAAAATCGCTCGAGCCTATCATTTCAGCTCATAACGATTTTCCCTTATTCTAAAGTTCGTTCGGGTATGTATCATTTTCAACCCATAGTGATTCTATACTAACAGGGAACTTGTAGTGTGAGAAACAAAAAATAAAATAAACAGTATAGCATATAATATTAGATCAGGTGATGTAAAAGGTATATAATCAGGTTATACATCATATATTCAGATCACAGGCATATATGAACATAGTATATCAATTATTACACATTCACTTGTCATCGTTTCACAATTTTATAAGTACGGATGTCGAGAGTGATAAAGTCACCTTTTAAAGCTAGAGATTTCGAAGTAGAGACACACAACAAACACTGAAAGGCACGACAAAGCATGAACTAGATTCGAGGAGAAGATGAGCCAAGATGCAGATCTTACAACAACAAATAAAAATAACAAATAATTATTATAAACATAAGTATATATCTCAACACATAAGATTATAAATTTAAAACAATGAAAGTTTTGTAAAATAGAATGACATAAATATGCTTTAAGCATCAAGTGGGCTCGGCCACATCATACATAGGCTCGGCTACACCTCTACATGGCTCGGCCATGACTTGTTTGTGGCAACTAGGCTCGGCTAGGTGATCTTTGAGTCAATCAATGCACGGCTATGGTTTGAGGAAGTGGAAAAATGGCAAGTTACGAAGAATAGAAGGCAAAAGGTCAAGTAATTGAAGGGTCACAAGCACACATAGGCTCGGCCTTATGGCTAAAGTGGTCGGCCATGGTGTGGTGCTCGGTCATGGTTCATCAATAGGCACGGCTATGGGATGGTGTAGGTCACGGCAAGGCAATAGGAGGTGGAATTGTGATGTGGCCGAGGCAAAATAGGAGGTGGATGCACAATATAGTGATCGGCTAGGGTTTTGGTCATGTTTTGGTGGTGGAGTTTGCACTTATGGTCACGACAAGGGTTTGGGATGGTGGTGTAGAGGTGATGGCCGATCTTGGTGGTGGTGGAGAGGAGATGTGGTCAGCAATAGAGGAGCATGAGGTGGAGGTCGAGCCAAGCATGAAGAAAACAAAAGAAATAAGAAAGAAATGGAAAAAGAAAGAGGAGAAGCCATGGAAAACTTACAATAATTTTTGTTAGAATGAAAAAATGAAAAGGAGATGGGAACAAATGTTTTGTACGGCTATTGGAAAGGAAAATGCACGGCTAAGAAGGAAAATGAAGAGGCTAAAGAAATGAAGAGGCTAGAAAATGAAAAGGCATATGTTAAAGACAAAGAAACCAAAGTCTTTTGAATTTCCAAGCCAAAATCAAATAAAATAAATAAAATAGAAAGTAGAGAAATGAAAATAAGAAAATGAAAAATATAGGAAATAGAAATGAAATAGAAAATATGAAATAGAGAATAAACCCAAAATATAAAATTTCCAGAAAATCAATATTTAATTATATTTGGAAAACAAAATATAAACAAAATCCAAAATACATTGGAAAATTCCAAAATTCAATTTAAAATGATTTAAAAATCAAAGTTTTCAGATAAATAAATTTTAAAAATATTTACAAAATTTTTGGGTTGTTACAAGTTTTCTAATGGGCGGTCGGTTCTGAAAGTGTGCTATGGATCGTGTAATATGGATATACGATAATACAGAATATAGTGATGATACCTATATAGTAAATAGTGTGGAATATAAGAGCAGTATAATAAAAATGACACCAGAGATTTTTATACTGGTTCGGAGCTCCGTCCTACGTCCAGTCCCAGACTCCTTCTGGAATTTCACTAAAACAACAACCCTCACTTAACCTGGAGGAACAAGTCTATACAACCCCTGAGTAGCCGAACAGGGACCTGAGCAGCGGAACATGATTTTGCCTCAGCAGCCAAAGAGGACTTCACACGCCTAAGCAGCAGAACAGGACTTTAACAAACTGGATTTTTACCTGACTTTGTGTGTTCTGAATAACACGAATTTGTCACTTGTAGTACACCCTTCCTATAATCTTTTCCTCAAGTATGATGTGTGTAGTTGTATGTATATGAAGATTAGGAAGTTTCAAATTGCTTTTAGAAATATAGAATTGTGAAAGCAATGAATGTATGAATTCAAGAGAGTGGTTAATTCAGAAATTATGATTCAAGTATAAGCAAGTAAGTGAAGTAATTTGATCTTGAAATTCATGCATATATATAGTAGTTAAGGAGTTGCAACTGCTGGTGAAGAGTTCTCAACGAATAGCAATGGCTGCAACTCTTCGCGGGGAAGAAGGCTATTCAAAAAGGAAGTGTCTTTTCAAAAATATGACTGTTGCATACAGTTCAGTCGACTGGTATTGAACTTCAGTCGACTGAATTCAAAAAACATGCATATGCATTCAAAAGTGCACAGAATCAGTCGACTGACTGATTGTATTCAGTCGACTGAATTCTGTTGTTAAACAAAAACTATTGTAGCTCATTTGGTTATAGCACTTGCCTTCTAAACTAGTGACTCGGGTTTGAGCCCCGCTTCATGCATTTTTTAAAAAAACTTTATTTTGATTAAAATATGCAAATTTATTTGAATGTGAATGATGACTCTTGAGGAAAGATTTTAACAAAGCACTAAACTAGACTCTATATATATATTTGATGACTCTTGTTAAAATATATAACTATATGAACCATACTTTGGTCGTTGAGTCCGGATGTTGTCATAGTCGTAGGTTCGTGAATTGTTGTGTCTAGTCAGCAATCAAAACCTATGATCCAACATTCTCCCCCTTTTTGATGATGACAACTCCATTTGCTACGGACGAATCTTCGACAAACTTTGTTGACTTATCTCTCCCCTTGAATATATTCCTGTAATTGTGTTATAGATTTCTCCCCCTGAATCTATGCTATATATTCCTGTAAATAATTAATCTTTTCTCCCCCTTAATCTATGCTTGCATCGTTTATTCCTGCAATAGTGTTAGAGCAATATCATTCTCCCCCATTGTCATCAACAAAAAGGAGAATTTATATAATGACATAAATTATATTCCACATAAGTGTTAACATAGAACAATATAAAACAAAATAACTACTACTTATAATGTAAGGTATCAAAAAAATTTAACATTTAAAGCATTCGATACCCAAGGTTCTTATAATTTCCTAATTTTTAGGAAACCATACCCATTTGGGTGTGGTTGAACCTTTAAAAATATATTTTTCATTATTAACTACCATATCAAAATAATCATCAATGTATTTTTCTCTATTTTTCTAATTAATAGGAACCCAAATACTTAGATAATTTTTATTCATATTTCCCGTCAATGATTTTGTACTTCTAGAGAAATTATAAACATTATTGGTCATAACAGTATTTGAATTTCTATAAAAATTGGATTTAGACTTTACTCGAATTTTAGTAGTAGCACTAACATTTTTACTATACATGAAAGCGTTTCTAGTGCTATTTCTACGATTATATCCTAAACCACTTTTATCATGTAAAGGTCCAGAACTAGATAAAATCATGTTTAAATCGTTTTGACCTTTATTAAATTTTTTGACTTCGGCGTTAAGTTTACCCAATTTAGCTTTAAAGTCACAATTATTATTTTCAAAAGAAATATTACTGCTTTTCAAAATATCAATTTGCTTGTTTAATTCATAATTCTCCTTTTTAACGTACAGTTCTCATTTTCGAGAAGAAAAATTCGAGATTCTGAAGTATCTAAAGATGATTGTAATAAATCATTTAGTCTTTTCAAATCCATAATTTCTTTTGAAATTTTTTCTTTTTCTTTTTCAAACATAGTATTTTTTTCATCTAGAAAATCTTTAAGAGCCTCAAAATTATTTTTCAAAACATCTTGTTGATTTTCTAAATCTAATTTCTCATTTTTCAATTTCTCATTTTCAAGTTTGATTGATTTCATCTTTTCTAAAATAAGAAAATTAAGCTTTGAGATCTTATCGCTTATACTAACTAATTCATTATTCTCATTTACTGAAATTTGTAAATCAAAAAGTACCTTTTTACAGTCCTCATTGGTTGTTGCTCTGATAGTTTCGGGCTTTTTGCTTGCTGTATTTTGACCGGATCTTTTTCTGGCCATTATTCTATGATGTTGTGACGATCGATAGAATTCCAGGCTCTGATACCAATTAAAAGTGTGCTATGGATCGTGTAATATGGATATACGATAATACAGAATACAGTGATGATAGCTATATAGTAAATAGTGCGGAATATAAGAGCAGTATAATAAAAATGACACCAGAGATTTTTATACTGGTTCGGAGCTTCATCCTACGTCCAGTCCCAGACTCATTCTGGAATTTCACTAAAATAGCAACCCTCACTTAACCCGGAGGAACAAGTCTATACAACCCCTGAGCAGCCGAACAGGGGCCTGAACAGGGACCTGAGCAGCGGAATAGGATTTCGCCTCAGCAGCCGAAGAGGACTTCACACGCCTGAGCAGCAGAACAGGACTTTAACAAACTGGATTTTAACCTGACTTTGTGTGTTCTGAATAACACGAATTTGTCACTTGTAGTACACCCTTCCTATAATCTTTTCCTCAAGTATGATGTGTGTAGTTGTGTGTATATGAAGATTAGGAAGTTTCAAATTGCTTTTAGAAATATAGAATTGTGATTGTAAGCAATGAATGTATGAATTCAAGATAGTGGTTAATTCAGAAATTATGATTCAAGTATAAGCAAGTAAGTGAAGTAATTTGATCTTGAAATTCATGCATATATATAGTAGTTAAGGAGTTGCAACTGCTGGTGAAGAGTTCTCAACGAATAGAAATGGCTGCAACTCTTCGCGAGGAAGAAGGCTATTCAAAAAGGAAGTGTCTTTTCAAAAATATGACTGTTGCATACAGTTCAGTCGACTGGTATTGAACTTCAGTCGACTGAATTCAAAAAACATGCATATGCATTCAAAAGTGCACAGAATCAGTCAACTAACTGATTGTATTCAGTTGACTGAATTCTGTTGTTAAAAAAAACTATTGTAGCTCATTTGGTTAGAGCACTTGCCTTCTAAACTAGTGACTCGGGTTTGAGCCCCGCTTCATGCATTTTTTTAAACAACTTTATTTTGATTAAAATATGCAAATTTATTTGAATGTGAATGATGACTCTTGAGGAAAGATTTTAACAAAGCACTAAACTAGACTCTATATATATATTTGATGACTCTTGTTAAAATATATAACTATATGAACCATACTTTGAGTTGTTGAGTCCGGATGTTGTCATAGTCGTTGATTCGTGAATTGTTGTGTCTTGTCAGCAATCAGAACCTATGATCCAACAAGTTCACACCCGATTTATGTTTTTACTCCAGTCTGCGCTCTAGGGACTTAGAGTTTTCTCATGAGTGGTCGGTTCACACTCGAATTACATTTATACTCCAGTCCACACTCCAGGGACTTAAAGTTTTCTCATGGGCGGTCGGTTCACACCCGAATTATGTTTATACTCCAGTCCGCGCTCCGGGGATGTAGAGTTGTCTCATGGGTGGTCGGTTCACGCCCGGATTATGTTTATACTCATGTCCGAACTCTAGGGACTTAGAGTTTTCTCATGGGCGGTCGGTTCACACCCGAATTACGTTTATACTCCAGTTTTCTCATGGGCAGTCGGTTCACACCCGAATTACGTTTTTGCTCCTTTTGGTCGCCTTGATTTCGTTTCAAACCCACTATCTAGGAAGGAATTTTTCAATCTCCGGATTATCGACTATATTTGTTCCTTATTGCATGTCCCATCCTCTGGATCATTCACGGGAACTATTAATCGAGCAAATTAATGGAGCTCATCTTGTTCGATCCTATCGGGGATTAGTATGATTGATCGATTTCAAACCCCGGGGGCCTGTTCACATATCACACATATCGATATCAATCAGTTTCATTATGTACTTAGCATAAAATGTAATAACAATCATATATGCAAAAGAAGTTCAAGACTTTATTCATCAAATGAAAAGGGACAAACTAATCTGTCTTATTACATATCTGAAAAACCAAATACTAAAGAAAATATTGAAAGTAAATAGAACTGAAATGCAAAGGAAATATTCTAAGTGAAATAGAGTCGTAAATGCTCGCTATTCCACGCTCTTGGAAGTGTAATGTCATCGACAGTCGCTAGTTTGAAAGCTCCTTCTCCAAGCCTCTGTTCAATGACATACGATCCTTCCCATGTCGGATTCATGTGTGTTGGGGCCGAAAAAACCCGTTTCAAGACGAGATCGCCAACTTTAAAGGTTCTCGATCGTACTTTAGTGTTGTAATATTGGGCGACTCGATGAACTAGAGGAGCCAGAATGTTGCTCATGAGGTGCGGCGGCATAAGGGCCATGATAAGAAGACTTTTCTCCGCTATGAGCAGGAAGGTTAGAATGTTCGTCATAACGGGACGCATGAGATTGGGATTTTCACTTAGAGGAGGAAGAAGACTCCCTTGAATAATAATCTTTATCTCTTCCTTCATCCTTATCTCTATGTCGTGCGAATTCAGAATCCCGGCTTGGACGGTAATAAGCAGAAGAGCTTTGAAGGCGATCGAAGGCACGAGATTGAGACATTGCACCTGTAAAAACCAGATAAGAGCATATTAAAAATTGTCGTACGAGAGATTAATAACAAGTGTATGGTGGAGTGCAAGTGATTATGAGTGTCCTAGTGTCCCCCCAACGGACTGGTAACGGTGGCTTTACTCATCGGAGTGCTCTCCCCTTTATTGGAAGGTTGGACGCCTTCCCCGCTTCTCGTAGGGGAGTTGAGTCCTTCAATATTAATATTTGGAAAGTCATAGGACATAATGTCGTCCAGAATTTGAACGTCGGAGAATCCTTTTAACAAACTTTCCAATCGCTAAGAAGATGACTCCTCTCCGAGGGGAGTAATAATGAACTCTAGATCTGATCTAGCATTTCTTTTGCGTAGCCGGTACACCAACTTATTCTTTCTCTTTGGAGGTGTCTGCGATTGCCCGACTTGCAACGAACCGACCATCGACGCTTTTCTAAGGCCTGCATCATCATCTCCAAGTTTACCAGCTTGAGGACATTTGATTTCCTCCTCTTTGGTATCTTCCTGAGTCCCCTAGCAGGTGGCACGACGGGGTTGATTATTTCTTCTCTTCCTTCAACAACAATCTTTGAAACTGCTTTGCTTCTAGGGAGTCCAATTTTGTAGCCGTCTTCCAACAACACGAATAAAGATAGCAGTTCGTCTATTATGAGGAGTTTAATATCCTGGTCCTCAACGGGAGTAGCACGGATAGCAACGGAGGCTCTAGAAAACTCGGTGCCTTCGGGACGTGGACGAACACCTGAAAGAACTTCGGATGTTAGTATATTCAGAGGAGAAATTATGACTTGAGTCATTGAATTTAAGAGGAAAGCGGAAGTAACACTTACGTCCTTCTAACCATCTTCGTGCGAATCCAGGAGGACATCACACGTAGAACTACTCATACTTAAATAATGAAAGCTTGTTCCATGTGCCCGTCAAGACTTGACAGTTCGGTGAAGGTTCAAGGAAGACATAAGAAGGGCTTCCCGATCGTCTTTTGAAGTTATAGATAAATCTAATATCTTCAGGAGTGGGCAGACGGAACAGGATGTTCATGAATAGAAGGAAAGTCCCGTGAATGAAAGCGTAGCTGTTGGGATGCAACTGAGTAGCGGCGATCCCAAGATATCTCAACATCTCCCGGACAAAGGAGTTAAAAGGTGGAACGCATCCAGCCCAGCACATGAACTTATTACATGCTATATATCCGGTTGGGGGCAAATGACGTCTATCTTGCCTCATTGGAACTAAAACATCCTCAAACGTGATCCCATGGATGGAGTACAATCGATGAAGAGCGGCTTCGCTGATTCGAGAAGCTTGTGAGTCGATTGGGTTATCGAGGACAATGGCACCCTCGACGGCATCAGGAGCAGGGCTGATAGTTTCCATCGAAAGAATTGGAATATTGGAAAAGAGATCGATTTGCGGATTAGATGCTTCTGGTTGTTCTGCGTAGTGGCTCAGAGAAGGCCTTCCAGATATAGTGGTAGAACTTGATTTTGCTTCAGAACCGATGTGTTTCGCCGCTGAATCAGAAGACATGTTGATTGAATGCTTCATGCGTCTGGAATTTATGTCAGCTATACTTATTAGACAATCAAGGTTAGAAATAATAACATGTTCCCCCTGTGTCAAGTGTGAACTGGTGCAGTGCAGTGCAGTGTGAAACAAGCATAAATAGTTTGAACTCAAAAAAGCAAGAATAAAACGACAAGACTTGGAGTTTTGTCCAGAGAGACCGTCATCGCTGACCGTCTCAGTTGACAAGAAATTTGATCGGCCACGAAAGCTTTGGGATTGGTTATCGGCATATTGAATTATGAAGTCTATTATCCAAGTTTATTAACAAATTTATTACTTAGTCCATATTGAGAAGTCCAGAAGTTTGATAATTCGATCTTAAGTCCGACAGTCCAAGTATGCAAGTCATATTGTCCGTTGTCATCTCATGTTCGAGTTCGGCAAGGCAAATTATGTTAAGTGTTCAAATAGGTTGGATTAGAGTGGTCCTTGATGTTAAATACCGATCCCTCAGCCTTATTGCCGATCACTTCCCAAGAATCCATACCGATCCCTCAACTTAAGGCATCTAGACGGATCCCTCATATAACTATCTCATACCGATCCCTCTCACCAAAACCATTTCCTAGCGATCCCTACTCTAGAGCAAACAATACTGATCCCTCTTCATAACTACTTCTTACCGATCCCACATCTAAACATCCTCCTCACCGATCCCTCGCCAAACAACTTCACACCGATCACTTATCAACACATTTCCTTACCGACCCCTATTCTACAACATCATGGTTTAACACCGATCCCTCTTCGAACACCTCCTTCCTAATCTCAAAACTAAACTTCCCTTCATCCCTTCAAAGACTTCTGCCGAACCCTCCTTTTCTATCTCCTTCTCCATCTTCTTCTCCTTCTCCTTCTTCTTTTTCTTCTCCTTTCCCTTATATCCAAATTCAACCCATCAGTCCATCTTCCTAAAAGACACTCAGACTCATTACCTTACGCTCACGATGAAAGTTCACAACACAACTCCATTACATGGTTAAAGGAAAGTTTGTACCTATATGTATCGAGTTAGATTAAAGGCAATCGTTCGAGGATTACTGGATTGGGGAAGAGAGAAGAGCAACTGTAGGGATTTGGCAGATACCGCGTTTGAATTTGAGGTTTGGAGTTGAAGAACTCATTTTCATTCGTCATGGTTCAGCAGGAAGGTTTCTTATGTAAAGGCAAAAGAGAAAGTAATGAAATGGTAAAGTAAAGAAAGACGGGAAGAGGGTTCGTTTATATATGAGTGTGTTGGAGAGGGAACCGGTCATAAGGGATGACCCAGTCAAAGACGAGGAGGAGGGATCAGCACTGAGGTTTGTCGATCCCTATTCACGTGTCCTTGGCAAGGGATCGACATGTCGAATGTCAATCCCTCCAAAATAATAATAATGATGATGATGATGATTAATGATGAAAAATGAAAGAAAAGAAATGGTGAATGATGGATGATGGATGATGAATGATTATGAAAGTTCAACTACAGACACGAGCATACAGAATACTATAAAATTGGCAATGACCTATGAACGTCTGAACACGTCCAGGAGCAATAACAGAAACGTGTATGTGAAAATGCACGGGATCGATTTGAAAGTTCAACTTTTTGAAATCAATTGAAATTGCAATCAAGCATGAAACTTTCAAGTTCGAGATTGGATTAGATATAAGAAGGCCTATAAGTCCTACATGACCGAATTTGTATATGCTAACGGAATACGACATCAGACTTATATTATTGAAAGTCGATAAAGGAATAGAAATCAATCAGGAAGTTGGATGGACTTCTTTCCGGCAACTCGGACTTTTTTCAATTCAAAGCACGTCATGTTACTCACAATACGTACTTTGGGGGGGGGCAAGTGTTACCCAATACCCTGACCCGGCTATATTGGACTGATCACGCAAGACAGATTCGACTATTGTCAAAAAGTATGACCATGAAGCAATGGCTATAGGGCCCGTAAATAGAGTTCGGACAGTTATTCGAAGCCCGGATTGAACGGAGTTGATAGACAGACAACACAGGGTGTTAGAAATATAGAAAATAGCTTGGATAGTCAAGGTATCAGCATAACAAGGTGAAACACTAAGGATCGGCATGATTACTTGAGTGGATAGTCAACATAGATGAAATAATAGAGGGATCGACATAGGTGATGGTACTTAGTTCAACATGACTTGTTAATACTCGAGGGGTCGGCATAGCATTTAGGAAATGGAGGGATCGACATATATTTATGAAGCAAGATGGATCGGCAGTGCACTATGAAGCAAGATGGATCGGCAGCGCGCTATAAAGCCAGAGGGATCGGCATAACATTCTGAAGCATTATGGATCGGCATTATGAAACTCAGGGGATAAACATGGATAAGTAAGTATGGATCGACATGACATCAAGTGAAGGGTTCGGAAGGAACTATTTTAATATGGAACTAAACCAAAGATTGAGCAAAAGCAAGAGCTCCGCACATCCAGTCATCGTGATATTTGAGATACCATCATATTAAAGCATGGGAAAGCTACCATAGGAATCGGTGCCCCAAAATCAACCAATGGAGGGATCAGTATTGATCCCTCTCCAATGGTATTTGGGCCAAGCACCCCCTATGGTGGGCCCATATGAATGAGGAGGTCCTGTTGTCGAAGTTCCAAATAGATTGGTGGCCGCCTTCACCTATAAATACAAGCCTAGGGGGTCATTCTAAGGATCTTTACGTCGCTGGTTAGATAGCACTATTATTATAATTAGTTTCCTCCATTATTCTCTTACTTCTTACTATAATCAAGATTGTTGTGAAGCAATAAAGAGAATATTCAAAGTGGACGTAGGCAATCAACGCCGAACCACTATAAATCAATGCTGAACCACTACATTTTTAATTACCATTATACTCACAATTTTGAAGCTCAAACTGGTATGAATCAGAATATGCAGTGCTTTAGCCCTACTACACAAACGATAACATCAATTTAAGGTAATTTATGAAATAATAAAATTAAACTATAGCAAATAGAGGAAAAACAAACATTCATTTACCGAGTAGTAGTAATCGTAGTTATAACTTTAGGATAAGTTAAGTTTTTTCCTCACAACAATTCCGAGTCAGGTTCCAAAACATCATGATACTAAAACAATTGTGTGTAAATCATAGTACAAAAGACCGACACATGAAATTGATATGTATTCCAAGCAATGCCATTAGCAGGAAACACTGGACACTATGGTTGTGAGTATAAGTTGTTAGGCTGTCAGTATTTAACCGAGTGAATAGATTTTAGCGATGAAAAATTGGAATGAAAGTAACAGTATTCATATTGCATATAGTGCTAAAACTTTAAAGCCACATCTCTTAGTTTGTAAAAAATGACTTCATTACAAGTTAATGCTGATGAATAGCTACCCAACATTAAATTGATATTGTTTCTGTAGTGTGCGGTAATGAAATGCATGAATCAGACAATATCCATAATATTTGTTATAAATTTCTAACTTAAATTAAGCAATTATGCCTTAAATTTAGGACTTTGCCCTAACTTTTTTGACTTTGTTCAAAAGAGAACTTATAAATATTTTATCTAAAGTACAAACTCGTGCGATACATACGTGGTTTTCAAAAAATGATATAAAACATTACGTAATCAAATACATACTTATGTAATCACGAACCAGAATAAGTATAACTTATTTTTTCAAAGCATAATATTTTTATCCAATAAATACCAACACTAACTATCGGTATTCCTAACTTGAGAAGAATTATATATTAAGCATGCTCGTTAGTTTTGGATTGCAAGAGACATAGATTTAAAAGGGTTTATCATACTTTTAACATACAAATTTGAATATGTACATATTTCTATATGATAATAGTATTACAAATCTTGTATAGTAAAATTGTTGTAGAATTGAAATTGTCTAAGTGTATTTTAAAGGAATAACAGATCATGAATTACATTAGTACACTTTTTAACATCATCCATTATTAATTGGCTTGGAAAAATAGTAGCTTTGAAACATGATGTTTTCAAATAAATATAAGATAAAATGATATGAGAAACTTACATATAGTATAAACATTGTGCAGTTTGATTTTCTGAATGGCCAAACTATTTTTTTTCTACGTCCAATATCCACGTAAATAAAATAACTTAAACAGTAAATCAAGTAGAATAATTCAACATATATGGTATATTACCATAACAAAAATACTTATGAATACATATAAAAGTTTATCTTGGATGATATTTCATTGAAGATGATAGTGAGATAAGTGCAGTCAATGAATTAAACTGCTAAAAATTGGTTAGTACTATTAGAATGAATTAATCTACTAATCACTAATTATTATAGCTAGAATAATCAGTATTTAGTAGATTAATTCATTTTAATAGTACTAACCAAGCTAATTTATAAAATGTTTACCTAGCATAGAAAGAAAGAAATATTTAAATGAATTTAGAAATGATATTTAGTAAAATAATTCGTATAGAGAATGCAATAAATTACCAATATTAACCTTTTTATTATGAACTAAATTTTGAAGGAACCATGATTTACTAAAAGAAAAAAATTGTGCCATTTTCAACAAATAGCAAAAACAAAACTTGCATATCAAGATCAAAGACCGTCTTTATTTTTTCGAATTCTTTCTAAAATGAGCTAAATAAAAAAATATCTGTCATACCACTCCTTCGACAAACAAACTTTACCACATGCTTAACCGTGCATTCAAACATGGTTTCATTTAAATTTGATGTCTTATTTATAATTTACTATTTTATGTTCTTTTAATCACGTGACCAACAATTATTCTTTTTTTTACTCTTTTTATAATATCGCGACTTCTAATATTCACTATGAGTTTTCTTTGTCGTTCCAATAGGAAACTGACCATAAATTTCCTTTGATGCATTAATACAACATTGATACCAATGCTTATCATCTTTTATGTACGTGTATCCAATATGACACAATATAATATTCATAACATATATGGTTGTTACGCATTAAAGATGAAAATGAAAATTGGGTTTTATAATTAGTGAGTACATGATATTACCTTTCAAGCATAATGTAATGTTTAAAATATAATGTATGTTGCATCAAAGCATAATCAATGGTTATCTAAACAACATTTTGGCAAAAAATTTAGTCAGCTACAAACACATCTTTTCTCATTTATTTGTTCTCATTCTTAGTTTGTTAAATAAAATAATTTTTCATAGTAATAGGTAGTAAGTTCCAACCTTACAACCTGTTAGAGCATGGACAGATTTGTTAAAGGTACATAACAACAAACTTTATATGTTCCCTTATATATTTATAACTTAAAACACATTTGAACTTTTATGGATGATAGATGGATTAATATGTTAAAATTAATTTCTCAACTAATTAGATTGATTCTCTCTACAATTTGAATTTAAATTTAAATTAATTATTACAGTTAATTCTCCAATAAAATTCAATTCAAATTATACTGAATTGATTATAATTAATTCCTTTTATTAGTTTCAATGATATGATCCTTGATGCTGAAAGTTGGTATATTTATAAACATTAAAAAAAGCAATATTTTCTGTCTATGATTATATCTTAACATCTCCAAACCCTAAAAGTTGAAAATAGCACAACAGTAGGTTTTTTTTTATAATCGCATATATTCACCAAATTATTCTATAAGATACCTAAGAATTTGATGGTAGCATAAAAAGATATTATAAACTCAATATTGATTATTATGGATAATATTAGATTTTACAATATAAGTTTAGGTTGACTAAGACTACATATAAGTTTAAAGAAGAAATAAATTTACCAAAAGCATATTTAAAACTAAACTTTTAACCATATTTTAAATTTAATTACGGGAGGTAGTACAAAAGTTGTATATAAATTATATTTTTTCCAAAAATATGTTATGAAAATTTGTGGTTTAAATGAATATTTCTCACCCAACTTGATTTTTTATATACTCATGTTTGAACATAGAAAATGGATCAACTTTTTCTCTAATGGATTATTCAGAAAAATTAGGGTTCTTTGGTACCTAAACGTTGATAATCTAATAATGTCTTATAAAATAACGAAGGAAACAAAATTCATTATCAAACAAATCGAATAAATATAAGATAAAATTCAAATTTGATACAAAAATTGAGAATGAAAATAATAATTCAACCCAACTTCTAACAAATTTTGAAGAATAATCGAAGATTTTATTTATCCACGTATTAATAATCCAATAACATTCCATAAAACAAATAAAGGAAACTAAATTCATTATCATATTAATCGAAACAAAAATAACTCAAAAATAATTTTTCAAACATAAAACTCGAATAAAATACTTGAATTTTGAAATCTAGAACGAAAACAAGTTTAACCATAATTTAAATAAATAGACAAATAAAAAAACGAAGATCAAACCTCTGAATTGTGCTGAATTGGCCCAATAAACAAATATTTTTTACTTTTAAATATTGTTTACATAAAAGTCAATCCTTAAAAACAATAAGTAAACATAGCTATTGGAAATGATTAAATCAAATAAAATTTGAGGAGAGTAAAAAAAGTGAAGCACTATTGAATAATTCAATTAAATTCTATTAAGATTGGAAACTAATAAGATCAATCAAAAAATTATTTGGAATGAATTCATAGTTCGATATAGATTGAGAATATGGTTTTTGAATTGTGATATAAATATGAACATAAAATTGGAAAGGAGAGAAAATCAGAACAAAATATGAAACACGATATAGAAAAAGTTAATATGAGAAATAAACTAAGAAGTTCCAAAAAATATTATACTGAAAGTGAGAAGAGAAGAAAATACGCTATTAGATTATAAAGGTATAATTAAGGTAAAGAGTGTGGTGAATGAAAATATATAATTTTTTAATGTGAAATTAGAATAATAAAGATTTAAATAGTATAAAATTAGGATTTTGTTCCTGAAATTATAAAAGAAAAGGAATACAAATGGTCAACGATCAAACTTCTATCTATATAATAGAATATATTCTTTTATAAAGCAACATCAATCATATCAATAATGAACAAATATATTTATCCATAAGTTATATGCCAGTGGAACATATTCTGGAAATCAAATTATGCCCACCACACTTCAAGATAGGCATGTCTTCTCATAGCTTATCCTTCACATGATAGAATAGCGATCATCAATATAAAAGGTGTCTAAAGCAATCAAAATAAAGAACATAAATTTCAACTACATTATGCTAAAACATGAAAGCTATTATATGCACTTAAGAACTGAAAAGGAAAATAAATTGACTTAGGATTTTATTCCTGAAATTATAAAAGAAAAAGAATACAGATGGTCAACGATCGAACTTCTATCTATCTATATAATAGAATAGATTCTTTCATAAAACAATTAATATCAATCAGATCAATAATGAACAAATAGATTTATGCATAAGATATTTACCAGAAGACTATATTTTATAAATCAAATTGTACCCACCACACTTCAAGATATGCATGCCGTCTCATAGGTTATCCTTCACATGATAGAGTAACGATCATCAATACAAAGGGATATCTAAAGTAATCAAAATAAAACAGATATTTTAACTACATTATGTTGAAACATGAAAACTATTATATGTACTTAAGAACTGAAAAAGAAAATAAATTGATACACATATTTGAATAGTGTAGTTACTATAAAATAATTGAATAGATACAAAAATATAACAAATAAGAATTAGAGCCTGTAGTGATTTAAAAATTTAATAAATTCTAAAATATATTAAAACTATGTATACTGAAGTTAACATGAATGTTGAATCAAAATCTTTTCCAATTTTTTTATTTTGACATTTCAACGAACAAATTATCTACAATTAAAGAAAAGCAATTGTGTTAACTTTTTGGAAGAATGATCCATAGAAATAATTACTTATTGGGGACTAAATTTGTTTTATTTTACATAGCATCTTAAGAAGTCAAACTAATCCCTATAAGCCAAACTAATATTGAGCAAAATAAAATGTTACATACCTAAAATCATGGTGCATGCTACGAAAGGTGGAAGATAGAATTCTACAACTACAACAAAAGTTAGAAGAAAACAAAAACAACCAAAGGAGTAAACTTTCCACTTAAATTTAAAGATAAAAAAATTTAGGAGATATTAATATAGATACAACAACACAATTGAATAAATACAAAAGTTAAACCAATTAGAATTAATGAAAAATTGATATAAAAATATAATAAATTCAAAAATAAATCAAAAGTATGAGTATTGAAATTACCATGAACGTTGAGGCAAAATCCCTTCCAATTTCCTTACTTTGACATTTCAGCGAACGAATTACCTAAAACTAAAGAAGACGACAATAATAACATTTTAGAAAATGATATCTTTTAACTTGACTACTTGTTGGAAACTAAGTAATGTTTTATTTTACATATTAATTTTCTGAAGAAGCCAACCCTAATCCCTTGAACCAAACTAATATAAAATAAAATAAAATATTACGTTCCTAATCTCATGCCATTAGTGATGGAAGAAGTAATTCTACGATTACAACCAAAACTAGAAAAAAACTCAACCAACGAAAGAGGTAAACTTTCCACTTAGATGTAAAGGAAAGAAAACAAAAGAGTTGACAGTATTAAGGATTCAAAGAGGTGAAAATGAAAGTAAAATGGGGAAATGAAAGTGGAAAATACTTTTGAGCGGATGAAATAAATAAAGAAGATAAGAAAATGAAAGTAAAATTGGAAAATGAAGATGGAATATATTTCCGAGTAGATGGAATATATTTCCGAGTAGATGAAATAGAAAATGAAAGATCGTATTGTTATGGTTTTCAAGTATAATGGAAATTTATGTGTCAGCTTGAAGTGATAAATAATTATAAGGGTATACGAAAAAAATTTCTCAAATTAAAGGAGAGAAGAGGATTCTAAATGAGAGTGAATGAGAAGCAAGAACCCAAATAGTCACTTATTCTCTTTTAGATGTAATAGAATATATAGATAGATGTAATATAATAGATAGTATAAGAATAATATTTTTGTTGGAGGTCTATATTGCGAAGTATGAGGAAGACTAATGAGAGAGTGGTATTTTATTTTAAAACTCTAAGAAAATAGGAAGCAAATTGTGAGAGATTTGCTAATAAGGTATATTGTATAAAATTCTACGATTACAACCAAAGCTAGAAGAAAATTCAACCAACGAAAGGAGCAAACTTTCCACTTTGATGTAAAGGAAAGAAAACAAAAGAGTTGATAATATTAAGGATTAGAAGAGATGGAAATGAAAGTAAAATGGGGAGATAAAAGAGGAAAATACATTTGAGCGGACAAAATTAAATAAAGAAGATAAGAAAATGAAAGTAAAATTGGAAAATGAAGATGCAATATATTTCTAAATATGGTGAAATAGAAAATGAAAGGTCATACTGTTATGGTTTGTCAAGTATAATGGAAATTTATGTGTCAGTTTGAAGTGATAAATAATTATTATGGTTATGTGAAAATTTTCCCTCAAATTAAGAAGAAAAGATGATTCTGAATAAGAAAGAAGAATTCAAATAGTCAATTATTCTCTTTTATATCTAATAGAATAAATATAGTATTATAGACAAAAAAATGAAATTGAAGCCCTCATATTATTCACTTGCATCATTTATTTATGTTGAGATTAGTCTCACATCGGACAATTTATAATATAAATCTTGCATAAATTATAAGAGGTCATCCATTACATCACCAATTGGTTTTATGATAATATGTGGTTCTCTAACATGGTATCAGAACAGGTTTAATTGTGTCACACGTCATTCTAAATGAATGTCCACGTATTTGGTTGCCGATGTGCTACACATGCGGTGGCATGTTGAAATTAGTCCCACATCGAACAATTTACGATATAAATCTTGCATAAATACTAAGAGACCGTCCATTACACCATCAATTGATTTTGTGATAATATGTGGTTCTCTAACAATTTATATTAGAATAAGCCTACTCCAGTATCATGTCATCATACCTAACCATTAACGCTCAGAGTTAATGTTTGAAGGCAAAAATTCAATATACAACTTGAGAAGGAACTTGAGAGAAACAACGAAAGGGCATATATTAAAGTAATAATAATAATAGATAATAACAATAGAATAGATTTGAAATTAGGTTTGATGGGCGTTTTTGTTGGGTATTACTTGGGTTTGGAACAAAAATTAACATTAAAAAGAGTTGCCAAATTGAGAGCCCAACCCGATACAAAACAAGAAAATTCCAAACCCGGTCTCTTCAACCCGACGTTTCTGGCTTGTAAAGCTATAAGCCCTATCCCTCGTAAACTAGGGTTTTCATTCCTCCGAATTTTCCTTATGGCTTCGAAAACTCTAATCTCTAAACTCATTCCTTGCTTCTCCACCGCCCGTTCCCCTTCTCTTCTCCGACGCATCCGCCCTTTGACTTCCACAACTGTAGATCTTTTTCACAGCAAAAAGTTTAACCGTCAATTTGCTGTGCGTTCCTTTTCTAGCCGCCCTACAACTTCTTCGTTGAACGATCCATCTCCGAATTGGAGCAATCGGCCGCCGAAGGAGACAATCTTGCTTGATGGTTGCGATTTTGAGCACTGGCTGTGTGTGGTGGAGACTCCCGATCCGAACTGGACCCGAGATCAACTTATTGATCATTACATTAAGATTCTAGCTAAGGTGGTAGGAAGGTATGTTATTTACTGATTTAGTTCGTATGTTGGTCTTTATCGTGGTATATATTGTTTGTTTTTGATTTGACCGTGCTGAAGGTGCCAGAAATTTTAGATTTTACGTACTTTGGGTGGGTAACCAGGGTTTTGATAAATCCTTTCATGTTCTTAATGTCATATATTTTATGAAGTTGGTTTAACTTTTATTCGGTTATTAGCATAAACTAACCTAGGATTTACGTGTGCTATTTCTTAAATGACATAGCTAGCTCGCTTGTTGAGTCCCTATTATGCTAGGTGTTAGCCTCAAACATCCGCTCATTATAAGTTTACATTAGAACATCCTTCTTTTTTGATATCATTCGTTATTCTTACATGAAAAAAGCAGTTGACAATTTCTTGTTCCAATAAGATTATGTTTTCGCAATTTTAACATTTTTGGGGAAATTTTATGTCCTCAATTATTATATTTTAATGTTCTGCCTAACGGTTACTTCAGCAGACTATTACCATAGATTAATGCGTTTATTGTGAACCCTTGTATTCACCGAACATGGAATCGAAAAAGCTAGTGAGAATTTCTTGATGGAAATCTGGGACATAAGCTATTATGTAGTGCTAATTTCTTGGGGCTTTTTCAACTGAGGATTCCAGTTTTATTTTTGTAATTTCATTTTTATCATCAAAAAGAGGTTGTGAATATCTCATTATTTTAAGCACTTTGTGATTTGGAAGTGTACATAACGTATTCAACAAAATGACCAAGCAAGACAGTTTTTTATTTTACTTTATAGTATCACTCCTTTTCTTTTATCAGCAACCAAGGTGGTTATTCCCTTGAACTCAAATTGAGTATTAAATGCCTACTTTTATAGTTATGTACTTATTCAAGTAATAGGTATGTTTGAATTGAATATCCTCTAATTTTTGTATTATAATATCATCGAAACATTGTTAGAGTATTGTAACGTTATCAGTAAATGTGAAGTACAGTTGGAATAAACTATAATCCTACCTTATTTTTAACCGTACAGCAGATTGTTAAGCTTAAACTGCTCTTAGTACTATTTTTTTCCTGTTCTCATACCCCGGTCCAACTTTGAGATTCTGATAGTATGTTTAGCAAACATGGCTTTCCCAATACCGATTTCCTTTTTAAATTCGAAAAAAATGTGTAGTACTACTGTTTCCTTCTATGTTATTTTTGATTTCTTCTTTAAGTAAATATAATTTTGCAGTGAGGAAGAAGCTCGGATGAAAATTTACTCGGTATCAACTAAGCATTACTTTGCTTTCGGTGCCAATGTTTCCGAGGAGGTTTCATATAAGCTTAAAGGTAAACTTTACTGTTCCCATTTTTATTTGCAAGCCAAGACCTCTGCTTCTAATACGTTTTACAATTATTCTGGACTCTTTAATTATTCCATTTTTTCCTTTGTAGAGCTGCCTGAGCTGCGCTGGGTCCTTCCAGATTCATACTTGGATGTAAAGAACAAAGATTATGGCGGTAACTTGCTACAGTTTGCAATTTTTCAGTTTACAGTTTGCAATTTTATCTGTAATTTGCTAAGAAATCACGGCACTCTATTTTACTCGTATGTTTTACTTACAAGCATTTATTATTACTCACTGCATGCAATGTTTTGGCTTGTTTTTCATTTGATTTTTCCAAAAAAGACTCGTGCACGCCCTATTTCTCATTCTTTCACGTCTTTCATGAGAATCATGATTATTGTGTTTGCATTTGATCCATACTATTCTTTGAAGACTATTGTTCCGTAAGTATATTTATTTGAATTGCAAGTCTGCCAGTGGTTTTCTTAATTGTTTTATTCATCTTCACAAGTCTAATCTGCAATAATTAGAGAGAGCAGGCAACGCACACAATCTTTGAGGGAAATAAAAT
The DNA here is from genome assembly GCA_030737815.1 of Allium fistulosum. Classification (NCBI taxonomy): domain Eukaryota; kingdom Viridiplantae; phylum Streptophyta; class Magnoliopsida; order Asparagales; family Amaryllidaceae; genus Allium; species Allium fistulosum. The sequence goes on along the minus strand of CM060904.1, from coordinate 405,603,163 downwards.
TTGTTTCATATATTGCTTTAGCAATTTTAACAGTAGTTTTACTTCAACTACCATTTCAGTTCAGCACAGTTATTCCAAGAAACTTTTAGGTGCCGTACTAGGCTAATATTCAATGGTCTAAATGTTGTATGCCCTTAACAACATAATTCTAATATATATTTTCTTACCTGACCAATTGGGTCAAGTGAGCAGCCTAGGTTGATTATTGGTTCTTTCAATTTTATGGTTATATAAAATGTTCTTTCATCAAGCATCCAATGTTTTTTAATTGTAAGTCCATCTCACGCAGCATGTCACATACCCAAGGGGTTATGAATACACAACAATATGTTAATTGCTATGCGTTTTCAATTCATGGGAACTTGAGCACTGTCTAAATGAGTGCTGTAATTTGAACAGGGGAGCCATTCATCAATGGAGAAGCGGTACCTTACGACCCAAAGTACCATGAAGAGTGGGTTCGCAACAATGCTCGTGCTAACGAAAGGTCACGTCGCAACGACCGTCCCCGTAATTTCGACAGGTCGAGGAATTTTGAGAGGCGTGGAGAAATGCGTTCAGGTGGCGGTCCTGCTCCCCCTATGAATCAAGGTTATCAAGGCAACCCTAACTCATCACCTCCACCACCACAGAATGCTACGCAGTCGCCACCACCCCAAATGCAAAACCCTAATTTCAACCGTCCCCCTCCATCACAAGGTCCTCCAAACCCAAATGTAGGATACCAGAACCAAATCCCTAACCCTGGCTATCAAGGCGGCGGTGGAGGTTATCAAGGTGGAAACCCTGGCTACCAGCCTAGCCCTAACCCTAATATGCCGCCGCCACCCCAATATGCTGCACAGTCACAACCACCACAAAACCCTAATTTCAATCGGCCCCCTCCACCACCAGCACAGAATTATTACCAAGGTGGCGGTGCACCTGGTTATCAGCAAGGCGGTGCACCTGGTTATCAGCAGGGTGGTGCGCCGGCCTATCAACAGGGTGGTGCACCTGGTTACCAAAGTAATGCTGGTGGGTATTCAAATTACCAAGGTAACCCTAACCCTAATCCCATTCAATCAGGTGGTGGTGCATATCCAGGGAGTAATGCAGGGGGTTATCAAGGAGGCAACGTTTCATCTCACGGACCAGATGTGCCTGGAGGAGACAAGGGATATTAGTAAACTATGTCTATGATATGATAGTCTTGGAGTTTCTTCCATATTTATTCAACTTGTTACTATGCTGTCTCAGGATAAGTTTTGATGTTATCTTTTGTATAAATAACAAAATTTACTATTTTATTTAGTATGATTAACTTGTCTTTGTGTTTGTATGGGTCATATGGAATTGATTTATTAAAGTACAAATCATTCTTAATAGTAGGAAAAATAGTATGTGTCGACTGTGGAAAAGATAATCATTTATGTGAAATTTCACGTAACTAGCATGATTAGTTTGGTTTGATGCGCCATGTTTTACTGTTCTGCTACATATAGACATCTTAGCTATTGAAGGGAGTTAAAATAAAAAAGCAAGGCACCAGATTCAATCTGCAGCGAGGGAGAGAGAAAAAATGAATTAAGTTCGGTATAAGTCTCCAAAAAAGATTTATTTCAAATTTAGGTATTGTTTGAAAATTATTATGAAAATATGCATCTTTTTTATAATTAGATTCTCATTTCATAAATTAGCATGAACAAATTTAAAATACACATATATACACACATATTTATGGATTTTGAATGTAAGCACACATGTTTATTTATGAAATGTAAATTTATAAAATGATAAATTGCGAAAAATAAACATTTATTATTTTTATAATAAGTTTCAACGCTTAAACTTAAAGATAAGTTACTTTTAGAAGTCTAAAATTAAAATTTATTCTTTCAAGGTATCTATATGACAATGGTTTTCTAAGAGCATCTCCAACAGGTTGCAAATTCTCAGATCCGCATCCGAAATCATCTCCAACAGAGTGCGAGAATTTGCAATAGTGCAGAAAGTAGGGCCTTCGGGCTGAGAAATTAGGATAGAGTGAGGCGCTTGTTCAACAGGCGCCTGTTGGCCAGGCGCCTGTTGAACAGGCGCCTCATTGCCAGGCGCCTGTTCAACAGGCGCCTGGCAACAGGCGCCATGTTGCAACGAGTCAATAGGGGCCCGCAACAGGGCCCCTATTGACTCGGGCGCCTGTTGAACAGGCGCCTGATGTCCAGGCGCCTGTTCAACAGGCGCCTGCCCTCATTTCTGTTGTAGAAATGAGGGCTCCAACATTTTGGAGTGCGGAAAATCGAATTTCCGCACTCCAAACTGTTGGAGATGCTTTAAGTAATTAGGCTCCACAGTTCTTAGTTTTGACGATGTAGCATTACCCTCTTTTTAATTTTCTTCCATTCCCAATTTAAAAGTTTTGTTGGTTTTTTCCGTTCCACTGACGAATATGAGATTATTCATGCAGTGTTACATAATGTTTGATGCATCATTGTACAAGTACAATACTGAGTGAATATTGTTCATTTTTCCCTTGACCCCGTTCCTTTGGATGGTGCATATCGCTTGAATGCGAGATTCAGCCACTCAGCTGACATATCATACGAATATAAAGTCTTTTCTCCAACGTCTGCATGCTGAAATGGCTGTGTTTCAAACAAGGACGCACATTTCCCTATTTCTAAAGATTGATTTTTGCACTGATTTAATTATGTTAATTAATAAAATTTATATGTTTTATAAATTTCTAAAATTAATAATTTGTGCAAATGAGATTCATTTGAGATGCGTTTTTTTGCGTTGCGATCGTATCAAAATGCTTGACATTATGAAGTTGGTTTGAACTGAATCCGAACAATTTATAATTTTTCAATTTATTTATTTATTTATTTTTGCAAATTATTGTCACATATTATTTATGTTAGAAATCTGCTATTAGAAACTGCAATCGTTTCATTTACCTTTAACGTTATGCAGTTTTTAATTTTAATGTGACCCTATTAATTAGGTCATAAATAGAACGTTTCATTTACCTTTAACGTTATGCAGTTTCTAATCTTAATGTGACCATATTAATTATGTCATAAATAAAACATTTCATTTACCTTTAACGTTATGCAGTTTCTAATCTTAATGTGATCCGATTAATTAGGTCATAAATAGACCGTTCTATATTTAGAACATTATGTCTGTGATTAATCTTAAGCGTTGAATTGGTATATGGTGGACGTACCAGATTTAGAGTTAAATGTTATATAAAGGATTGGGTCCTCTCTCTCCCAACCAACAAATGTATTCTTCTCCATCAAGAAACACATAAAGAAATAGGCTTAGAAAGAGAAACCGAATTCTGTGAGAAAGAGTAATTATTAGAAGTCAGAAGAAGAAGATGACAGACGTTACATCTTCCGCTGTTAATCAAGGTACGCCATCTTAAACAATAAATCATATTAAGTTTTGTTTGTGAAATATTCGGTATTGGTGATCCTTGGGCTATTACTTGAATTGTTCATCATTAATCATGAAAGATCGAACAGTAAAAAATTTCCGACATTTGGTATCAGAGCCACCAATCAATAACTGAATATTTCATATGATTGCAATTGATCTGTTATGTTTTACTCATGATGTTTAATCAAGTATGTGTTATAAGTCATTTATGCACATGAGATTTATGATTTTGTTAATCACCAAAGTGGTCAAAACCAGAATAATCATTTAGTGCATAAGTGACATAATGATTATTGATAGAAATTGCCAGTTATAATAATACCAATTAAAAACTGGCGTCACTAATGATAGAACCTGAGAACTTACCCAAAGGAAAGTCTTGTTCTATAACTAGTTGACATGATGGGGTTTAATAGATATCTTGATTAAATAAATATTGATCATCCAAAGATGTCAGTTCTATTTAATTGAATATATTTATTACTTACTTATGTTTTGGTATTTAATTATGTTAAGTATAAGATAGTATCTACCCAAAGGAGTGATGTATTATACTATTATGTACATATCTGAATCGCGTTAGCTATGAGCTTATAGTTATTTCAATTTTTTTTTAATTTGCAGTAGTTCCCATGAATACACATGCTTCATCTGTTACATTGTTCACTGGTGTTAATTTTTTTGAACGGGGAGAACAAATCAATTTCCATTTAGGTGTTCAGGATCTTGATTTGGCACTCCTTGAGGATAAACCTGTTGCTCTTACAACAGCTAGTACTGAGACAGAAAAATCACACCATAAAGCATGGGAACGCAGTAACAGATTGAGCCTTATGTTTATTAAGATGACTGTTGCTAACAACATCAAGTCAACAATTCCACAAACAGAAAGTGCTAAGGAATATATGCAGTTTGTGGAAGAGCGTTTTCGTTCAGCTGATAAGTCACTCGCTGGTACTCTTATGACAGAACTCACGACCATGAAGTTTGATGGGTCGCAAACTATGCAAGAGCACATTATAGAGATGACTAATATTGCAGCAAGGTTAAACTCCCTTGGACTTACAGTAGAGGATTATTTTCTTGTCCAGTTTATCCTGAACTCGCTACCTTCTGAATATGGACCTTTTCAAATTAATTATAACATTATAAAGGATAAGTGGAATGTTAATGAATTGGACAGTAAACTTGTTCAGGAAGAAGGACGTTTGAAAAATCAAGTGAATCACTAAGTAAGTTTTGTGAGTAATAAAGCTGGTAAAGAAAAGAATGGAAAATCAAGTCATTTCAAGAAGAAAAAGGCATCTGCTAAGAATGGACAGGATAAGAAAAAGAAGGAACTAAAGGATGTTCGATGTCATTTCTGTAAAAAGAAAGGACATTATCAAAATGGCTGTCCGAAAAGGATAGCTTGGTTCGAAAAGAAAGGTAATCATCTATCTTTTGTATGTTTTGAATCAAATTTAGTTGAAGTTCCTATTAATACATGGTGGCTTGATACTGGTGCTACAACTCATGTCTCTAATAATATGCAGGGATTTCTTATGATTCGAACCATAAATCCAAATGAAAATCATTTTCTCTTTATGGGAAACGGAATGAAATCCACAATAGAAGGCATTGGGACTTATCGTCTAATTCTAGAAAGTGGATATGTATTAGACTTATATAGTACCCTTTATGTACCTTCATTATCTAGAAACCTTATTTCCGTAAGTAAGTTGGATATTTCTGGTTTTAGATGTACGTTTGGATCTGGTTGTTTTGATTTATATAATAATACTGATAATGTTGGTTCTGGTATTCTAATTGATGGTTTATATAAATTGAAACTGAATGACACTTATGCGAATTCCTTGCTGAATGTAATAAATAATGTTGGATGCAAACGTAGCATGTTGAATGAAAATTCTGCTTTCTTATGGCATAAAAGACTAGGTCACATATCCAAAGAAAGAATGATGAGATTAGTAAGTAATGAAATTTTATCAAATTTGAACTTTAGTGTTTAGAATTATGTGTGGATTGTATTAAAGGTAAACAAACCAAACATAATAAGAAAGGAGCCACTAGAAGCAGCCAGCTTCTTGAAATAATACACACTGATATTTGCAGACCTATGGACACTCCAGCCTTTAATGGAGAAAAGTATTTCATCACTTTTATTGACGATTTTTCCCGCTATGGTTATGTCTATTTGCTTCATGAAAAATCTCAATCTATGAATGTCCTTGAGACGTTTGTAAAGGAAGTTGAGAGGCAATTAGATAAAAAGGTGAAAATCATAAGGTCTGATAGAGGTGGTGAATATTATGGCAAATATAATGAGTCAGGCCAGTGTCCAGGTCCATTTGCAAAATTCCTCGAAAGTCATGGCATATGTGCGCAATACACAATGCCAGGTACACCACAATAAAATGGTGTAGCAGAAAGACGCAATAGGACGTTAATAGATATGATTAGGAGTATGATGTCAGATTCTACACTACCTAAGAATTTGTGGTCGTATGCTCTCAAAACCGCTAATTATTTGTTGAATAGGGTTCCTAGTAAAGCTGTTCAAAAGACTCCTTTTGAATTATGGACTAACATGAAACCTAGCTTAAGACACCTGCATGTTTGGGGTTGTCCAGCGGAAGCGAGAATTTATAATCCACATGAAAAGAAATTAGATTCTCGAACGATTAGTGGGTATTTTTTAGGTTACCCTGAAAAATAGAAAGGATATGTGTTTTACTGTCCTAATCATAGTCTAAGAATTGTAGAAACTGGTAATGCAAGATTCATTGAGATTGGTGAAGTCAGTGGGAGTACTAGAAGAGAAATAGTGGAAATAAAGGAAACAAGGGTAAATGTTACATTGCCTAGAATAGTTCCTCCATCTACTATTACTCCAAATGTTGTTCCAGCTGTTGGAGAACAGCATGATGATGAACAACATATAAATGAAGAAGTACTTCCTGAAGGAAATGACTTACATAATGCTGATATACATGAACCACAACAAGTAGCATTAAGAAGATCTCAAAGAGATCGTAGGTCAGCTATTTCTAATGATTATATGGTTTATATGCAAGAATCAAATTATGATATAGGAATCAATAAGGATCCAATTTCGTTTTCACATGCTGTAGAAAGTAAAGAGTCAAAGGAATGGATTAATGCCATGAAAGAAGAACTAAAATCCATGCAACAGAATGAAGTTTGGGATCTCGTTGAGTTACCACATGGCTGTAAAAGAGTCGGATGCAAATGAGTTTTTAAAACCAAACACGACTCTAGTGGTAATATCGAATGGTTTAAAGCTAGACTTGTTGCTAAGGGTTACACTCGGAAAGATGGTGTTGATTACAAGGAGACATTTTCTCCTGTTTCGAAAAAGGAATCACTAAGAATAATAATGGTATTAGTAGCACATTATGATTTGGAATTGCATCAAATGGATGTGAAAACAGCCTTTCTGAATGGAGATCTTGATGAGGATGTTTATATGGATCAACCTGAGGGTTTTTCTGTAAAAGGTAAAGAACAATTGGTGTGTAAACTTAAGAAGTCAATATATGGGCTTAAACAAGCATCCCAGCAATGGTATATTAAGTTCAATACCATTATTACATCTTTTGGTTTTAAGGAAAATACGGTTGATCACTGTTTATACCAAAAGATCAGTGGGAGCAAGTTTATTTATCTAGTCCTTTATGTTGATGACATCTTGCTTGCTGCAAATAATTTAAGCATATTGCATGAGACTAAGGAATTTCTCTCAACGAACTTTGAAATGAAAGATATGGGAGAGGCATCCTATGTGATTGAAATAGAAATATTTCGTGATCGATCACAAGGAATATTGGGATTGTCTCAGAAAGGATATATCGAAAGAATTCTATAGAGATTTGGAATGAGTAAGTGTTCACCTGGGAAAGTTCTCGTACAGAAAGGTGATAAATTCAATCTCATGCAATGTCCTAAGAATGATGTTGAACGAAAGGAAATGAAATCAATTCCATGTGCATCTGTAGTTGGTAGTCTAATGTATGCTCAAACCTGTACTAGACCGGATATCAGTTTTGCGGTCGGTATGTTATAGAGGTATCAAAGTAATCCAGAAAGGGAACATTGGCAAGCTGCAAAGAAAGTGTTGAGGTACTTACAAGGCACGAAAGATTACATGCTCATGTATAGTAGATCCAATGAATTGGAGGTGATTGGATATAGCGATTCAGATTTTGCTGGATGCATCGATACTAGAAAATCGACTTTTGGTTACCCGTTTATGTTTGCTCAAGGAGCCATATCATGGAAAAGTGCGAAACAAACTATCGTTGCTTCATCTACTATGGAGGCATAATTTGTGGCATGTTATGAAGCCACAATTCATGCATTATGGTTGTGGAACTTTATTTCAGGACTTGCGGTTGTCGACACCATTAGCAAGCCGTTGAAAATTTATTGTGATAACTCTGCAGCAGTGTTTTTCTCAAAAAACAACAAATACTCTAAAGGTGCCAAACATACGAAACTGAAGTATCTTGTTGTGAAAGATGAGGTTCAAAAATAAAGAGTGTCAATCATGCACATCATGACAGAACTTATGATTGCAGACCCTTTGACGAAAGGGTTACAGCCAAGACAATTTAAGGAACATGTTCAAAGAATGGGTCTTGGTTGTATTAATAATAATTGATGTGTGACATTCTGAGCTCCTTTGTGTGTTTCTGATATACAATTACGTGTCTCTTGTTTTAATGTGATAGTACGTACTTTATGTAATTTTAAACAAGAAAGAGTCTTATAAAGATATTATGTTTAATCATCATGATATATAAGACATTATGTGGACCATTATGCTGTTTTATATAAATTATGAATATAAAATAATGGATTGCTGGTATTGTAGTATATGGAAAGGAATGCATTGAATTAATAATGCACAACCGCCATAACTCTCAACAATTTATCATAGTATGATGTTCAACACTTTGATATTATGAATAATCGGGTCAAGTGGGAGAATGTTAGAAATCTGCTATTAGAAACTACAATCGTTTCATTTACCTTTAACGTTATGCAGTTTCTAATCTTAATGTGACCCGATTAATTAGGTTATAAATAGACCGTTCTATAATTAGAACATTAGGTCTGTGATTAATCTTAAGCATTGAATTGGTATACGATGGACGTACCAGATTTAGAGTTAAATGTTATATAAAGGATTGGATCCTCTCTCTCCCAGCCAACAGATGTATTCTTCTCCATCAAGCAACACATAAAGAAATAGGGTTAGAAAGAGAAACCGAATTCTGAGAAGAAGAGTAATTATTAGAAGTCAGAAGAAGAAGATGACAGCCATTACATCTTCCGCTGTTAATCAAGGTACGTCATCTTAACCAATAAATTATATTAAGTTTTATTTGTGAAATATTCGGTATTGGTGATCCTTGGACTATTACTTGAATTGTTCATCATTAATAATGAAATATCGAACAGTAAAGAATTTATGACAATTTATTAAAAAACAATAATAATTAATAAACTGTAAATCAATTAAATTAAAAATCACAACTTAAACGCGCTGCTCAAATACTCCGTTCGTAGCTATAAATACATTCTCCGTTCACTCAACTTCTCCGCTCAAATGTCCCGTTCAAATGTTCCGCTCAAATGCCTCATTGATCGCAAACGTAATCAAGTATGCATTACTTGTTCACATGCATTAAACATCTGCTAACTATTGATGTAAGAAATCGTTTGCCAAAAACTTAACTTTGCAACTTAAAATAAGAAAATAAAAAAGAAGAAGAAGAAAAGAAAAAGAAGGTAGCGAGTAATGATTTCTAAGCACTTTGAAACAACTTACAAACCCTGATAGGGAGATTTATCTAGCTTTCAAAATCATGAATTTGGAAAAAAAAAACAGCAAAATATGTTTTGGACATGTCTTATATGTCTTATTTAATATCTCAATGTTTACTTTGTTCATAACGCTAATATCTCTTTAAATGTCTTTAATTTTAAATTTGTTTAATCTATTATTATATTTAGTTTAATTAAAAGTAATGAAAAAACAAACTAATTTTACTACTTTTATTACGTAATCGAACGGTTGGTTTTCCACTTTTATACTACCGGTAAATATGAATGTTTGAATGTAATTTGAGATTTTGAGTTAAAATAAAGGAGTTGAAATAAAGGTAACCGAGTTTGATACTGAGAATTGCTGTTATGTGAAATAGATTATCAGCCATGCGCTCATGCTGCATAAACGATATGATGCCTATGTGGTAGTAGACTGGCAGTATGCAACAAGTGTCATGACAACTGATTTGTTGTATCATTGATTTTGTAACAATCTCAAAGCTAAATAAAAATGCCGTTGTTTTCTACTCTGGCTAATTTGCTTCCAATCTTCAAATTATGGGTTCCTCGGACTTCTAGAAATCAAGTATTGCATTTTAATTCTATAATCAAATTCTAAAGTTGGATAATACATGTATTATGTAACTCAATTTGCGTTCTATTAACAGAAAAAAGCCACAATGTACATTGTCGACCTGTTTACTTATTCAAACTTGGGGTTAAACAAAGGGATGGTTTGGCTCACATCCCTGTTAAGTTTCAAAATAAAAAGAACATCCACTTCAAAATAAACTTATGTTTGTAGTCTTTATTTTCAAATCGAGCTGCACCAAAAGACTCAAATACCCTTTACGTTTTTAGCATTTCAAATGCGTATAACTTCCTGCATAAACATCGGACCAGCATACCGTTTTCACAAAAAAATCATAAATTTTACAATCTTTAAAATAAGATCCATTGTTGATACCAAAAAATCATATTTGTAGTAAGACTGCAATTCTTCCATATATTTGCAAAGAATTCTACAATTTTTGAAAAACATCAAATTTTCTTCAAATATCAGCAATTATTCCATATAATTGCAGACTTATGCAATTATATGGAATAATTGCAGACTTTTATGCAATTCAGTGGAATCATTGTAGACTTTTCTGCAATTATTCCGTATAATTGCCTACTTTTATGCAATTATATCGAATAATTGCAGAAAAGTCTGCAATTATTTCAAATAATCGCAGAAAAGTGCAACTATACCATATAATTGCAGACTTGTCTGCAATTATTGCATATAATTGTCGAATTGTCATACCATATGCATAATATATAACTTGATATGTCGTTGTTTCTACATATGCATAATGTCATTCATTAGAAAGATAATAAAATTTGTGATTTAATGGTGAAAATGGTTTGTTAATCCATCATTTTTACAAAAATTTATTGCGTTTTAAAGATTGAAGTACACATAGCAGCATTACTGTAGCCCACGAGATTCAGCATGTCGACTTGGAGATCCAAACATGTGGGAGCAAATCCTCTAGTTTCAATATTATTATCCGGACAATTAAATCTCCATATTTATTACTAATATCTTTATTGATAGTTGTAATAGAAGTACAATCTTTTGGTCCGACCGTGAACCTCTCAAAATACCCATATATATAACTTTTTAAATATTAAATCGTTATGGTTACCCAATAAATTAGGAGTTAAAATCTCGATACAATTACTTTAGACGTATTCAAACCTATATGTTGATTCTAATTATCCATATAATATAATTGTTCAAATGTAATTATAATTAAACTTCAAAGAGTTCAGAGAGCGAGTCAAATATATATGGCTGCATTAAAATAGATAATGCAAGATCTTTCTAGATAAATCAATCAATCTATAAATCTTTATTAATAGTTGAAATAAAAACAAATTTTTTTTATTCGACTGTGAAATTTCAAAAATGTCAATGAATGCAAACAAGAAGTCATGAATTCGAATCTCACAGTGAACAATTATTAACATCTTTCTTCAAATGAAAATTTTAAAACATAAACAATGCTACAAGTTCAAACCCTATTCCAACACGTTTTGATTGAAGCATCAAACACGCAAATGCCGTCATCTTTAAGAAGATTATTTATAACGATCTTAATTTATTGTGCACCAACGAGAGTGAGAAAATTATGGAAAGAATTTTTCTATCATATGGTTGAAGATTATCCAAGTTCAAGTGCAATGGCTCGACCTATACATAAAAATCGTCTTCTACATGATCTTAATGATCTATTAATGAACCATTATAAACTAATATCTAATTTTGATCTTTCAAGTATTAGGAATGATATAGATGAAATTCCTCTGCTTCAAAATTGATAGAGGAACAATATTCTATTGTAACGTCTAAAGAGGACTTTACATTTAATGAAAAGTTAAATGAATGTCAAAAATACGCATATACTGCAATTACTAATGCTCTTTACCATAAGAAGAGCAAAATCTATTTCATAGATGGCCCTGGTGGGATGGAAAAGACCTTTATTTATCGAGCAATACTTGCAAAACTTAGGAAAGATGGTTTAATTGCACTTGCAACAGCTACATCGGGGATAACCACAAGAATCTTACCAGGTAGTCGAACAGCACATTCGTGGTTTAAAATCCCAATCAATCTAACTTCAACATCAATGTGTGCGATATCTAAACAGTCTGAAGTGGCTGAACTTATGAGATTAGTGGCCGTTTTTATTTGGGATGAAGCAATAACGACCCACAGATATACTTTTGAAGCACTGGATAGAACTTTAAAAGACATATTGGGAAATGACATGCCATTTGGAGTTAAAGTTATAATCATCGGAGGGGATTTTAGACAAGTTTTACCAGTTGTACAAAGGGGGAATTAATTTAAAGGACAAAGATTTGTATATTTTTTGTCTCAAGGACACAACCTCAATATTTTTACCACAAGGACAAACATTCTCCTAAAAATTATTCACAAGGACAAACATTTTTCAAAATTATTCATAAGGACAACAAAACTGCTACCAAGCTAAAAACTGATACCTAAAAAATGCTACCGGTAACTACAAACTGATACCTAAAAACTGCTATCAATGACTAAAAACTGATACCTAAAGAAAGTTGTCCTTCAGGATAAAATATTGAAGGCCTGTCCTTGAGGCAAAAACGCTGAGAAATTTTGTCCTTGACAACAATTTCCTGTTGTACAAAATGGTACAATATCGGAAATTATTAATGCGTGCATTGTTAAATCGTCATTATGAAAACATGTAGAAGTGATCCATCTCACTCAAAATATGAGGGTAAAAGAAGATCCATTCTACGTGATTTCCTATTACGAGTTGGTGATGGAAATGAGCCACATATATGTGAGAACACGATAAGACTCCTAAACGAAATGGTTATACCATGAGAAGATGAAAAATCAATAACTACTCTAATAAATCCAACTTTTCCAAACTTATACGGTAATGCATTCAATACAAACTATATGATTACAATGTCTATTACTCTTTCCCGGTGTAAATGATATAAGAAATCTATACCAGCTTGAATACAAACTTATACGTTTGATCGCCCCACTTAATGAAAGTGTGGATATGTTAAACAATCAAGTTCCAAATCTTTTTCCTGGTGATCATCATGTCTACTACTCTTTCGATTATGTGGAAGATGATATAAGAAATCTATACCAGCTTGAATATTTGAATTCAATAAATTTGAGTTGTTTACCCCCACATAAATTGGTCTTGAAGAAAGGTGCACCAATTATGCTACTAAGGAACCTCGATTCAAAAAATGGATTATACAATGGTACACGACTTATATGCCGTGAACTTCACAGAAATATCATATATGCAGAGATTGCCATCGGTCACTTTGCTGAAACTCGGATTTTCTTACCAAGAATACCTATGAAGCCCTATGAAGATATCCGTTTACCATTTACTTTATTACATAAACAGTTCCCTATAAGACTAAGTTTTGCTTTAACTATTAACAAAACTCAAGGGCAAACAATTCCAAATGTTGGAATTTACTTACCCCATGATGTATTCAGCCATGGTCAACTTTATGTTGCATTATCAAGAGGAGTTTCAATGAAAAACACCAAAGTTTTAGTAAAAAACGATGAAGTTCAAGGGCAATTCGAAACCTACACAAGAAATGTTGCGTACAAGGATGTGCCAATATCTTCAAAAGGACAAATTTGATATCTTTTTTCATTAGTTTTTCTTTTTGTGATGTTTGACACATAATTCACAAATTTTATTAGTTCTTTTTTTTAAATAATACAAGCTTATAGAATAATAATCATCAACGATGAAATAAATCTTCATTTTATTGATTATTTTATATTTAAAAGTACGCTTTCGTACATGCCATTTGTATGCCAATTTGCACTTGCAAATCATGTATTTTTCTATTACATATATATTCTTGCATTTTTGAAAAATATGTTATTTGTATTATTTAAATGCACACGCCGCGCCAATATGACTTAAATATAATAGCTTTGGTGTAGTACTTTTTTATTATCAGCGTGAACTTTCTCAAACGTTTCTCTATATATATTACCAAATGTTAATACCATTTAAAAATAGAATCTAGCATATTTTTTTTACAAATTCAAAACGCTCACTTACGTATATTACCAAATTTAATATCACTTAAAAATAAAATCTAAAAATTAAACTTCATACGCATTTTCGCTCTTTGTGAACTGATAACAAAAAAAAAATTCAACGTAACAAAAGAAATTAAATGTTCTAACATAGAAATAAAAATATACACATGAACCAACACGATTCGACTTAAGGTTCGATGTTCAAAACTATGTGTTGACGTGTTAGCTTTGAACAGTAGACATAGAGTTGCAACATGTCAACCGTCTTACCTGCTGCAATAATGACAATTATTTATTATTATCATATACTTTTTTTTCTCCCTCAAATTTAATATGTTATTTGTTCGTCAAATTTAACATTAACAAAACATTATCAAATAGAACTATTTTTGATCATTACTAAATGAGTAAATATATGTTCATTGGAACATTGCTCCATAAAATTTCTACAATTTAAAATAATAATTTGCAATTTGGTATTTAAATGTAGTTTCTATTGGAACATAAGTTGGTGATATAATGTATAATACCGTCGATCTTAATCATTTGAAACCCTTCGAATTGAATCTTTTATACAAATAAAATGAGATCCAGTAGTTAAAACATATTGTGTGTCTTTATCTCTTGGTTCCTTCTTTAGAAACAATACAAATAAAAAGGTATATCAAGGCACTTTTAGGCTCCACTTTTAGGGGTGTAAATCGATCGGACCGGACGGAGGTGTGTTCAGTTTCTGTCCTAAATGAAATCGGACCGGACACGGACCGGACGAGATTTATGATCGGACAAATTTTGTTGTCCTAATTCATGTCCTAAATAAAATCGGACGGACACGGACGGACGTTTTTCGATCACGGACTCGGACGGACACGGACGAAAATTGCTATTTACTTCATATTTTATATTTTTAATATAGTTTCAACCAATTATATTATTTTTATCAGTATATATACTGAAGAATAAGCATTTTAACGATCTTTACTTAATCAACCAACCAAACAGTTGTCATAAATATTTTGAAGAACATAATGGATATACCGACTTATAAGAAATTCGAACGAATTCAGACGAATTCGAACGAACATCGGTCGGACAAGGTTTTTTTTCGTACAAATTTTGCTGTCCTAATTCATGTTCTAAATGAAAATCGAACGAACTCGGACGGACGTATTTCGGCCACGGACGCGAACGGACATCGGACAGTCGAACAAAATTTACAGCCCTATCCACTTTATTTAAAACGATTGCTTTTCCAGTTTGGTTTTATTGTGTGATTGTTTAAAGTTTGTTATTATCGAAATGGACTTTCAAAAGTCTTTATTTTAAAAAGTAATACAGTGGAAGGACAATCACTAATTGAAATTCATGACAATGGCCTTTTTTTTAAAATCCTAGATCTCAACTATCAAAATCTCCCTATTCTCTTCAAAAATGCATCAAATTCCAAGTTAAAACATGCAAAAGAAATAAAAAAACAATTTATAATCAAAATCACAATAAATCTTGAAATTTTTGTGTAGTTTTGAAAAGTCGGAAATGCATAAATCTCGCTTTTTTATAAAAATTCAAATTATGCTGTGATATACTCAAAGTTATCTAAATAATACAAAATTTTAAGTATAGATGATGGGTGCATATGCACTTTTATAAAACCATATGCAAACGGTAAAATATAAGTGCAGATTAAATGCAATTGCGAAGATCATAATTGTACACCATTTGAAATAAAAAGTTTACAAAAATTAAAATTTTCCAACATTTTTTTCCAGAAATAAAATTAACAAAATTCCAAAAATAAAATAATAACATGCGAAGAGTAAATTATCAACAATAAATTAACATATGACTATAAATTGTGTATCTTACACGTAAAAAAACAACAAAGAAAAAGGAACATATTTTAAGCATAAATAAAAAATTGAACTCTAAAAATGAAAAAATAAAACTGAAATAAGAAAGTCAATAGTCTTATGCATTTTCGGATTTTAAAAAACTATATGAAATTCAATGGAAGTATCCAAATGTGTGTGATTTTCAACTTTATACCTTTCTTTGTACAAACATTTCTAACTATGTCGGAATAAACGCAAATAGAAACGGGTTTTAAAAGGTACCAGTTTGATCTAAACTAGAGCAATTTGAAATTGCAGTTCCACAATTATAAAAGTTTTACGGAAAAGCATATAACCATCATAACAAACAAATGTATATCAGCAAGAAGCGCATGACTATGTGTTCAATGCCAGACTACATCCTCCTCCTCTTCCTTTAAATATATCTCAAATATTTGTCTTCAGGATATATACTAACAAAAGACGCCATATTATCCAATATCATGATGAAACTAACATTAATTTCCCTTTTACTCCTTGTATCTACAACATTTCACGTTAATGGCCAAAAGCTTCCCGTAAAGCCAGCCTATTCCTCAGACTGTGCTCGGAGCTGCCTTGAGAAAGAAGCACAATGTGTTTATGCTTGCTCCCACCGAGGATTACACAAGGATAGTTGCGTTGGGGATTGTAATACGGCCGAAGCTATTTGCCTTGGATCATGCAATTGATCTGTCCATTGTATATACCTACTACGTTTATCATACATGCCACACATCATATATGTATGCATACTTGCATGTGTTTAATCGCACAATACTCTAAAATAAAGTTTCTACTATGGCCAGAAGTACTTCATTGGTTTGGAATGGTTCTTTGTTATGCATTTCTCCTTACAATTCTACTTTAAATTCTAATTATACGAATATATATATATCGCTCTGCATTTATTTATGTTATTTCGCCTTTTGTTTTAAATACACCTTGAAGGCACAGAATTGCTCTCCTTTGAGAATGTTTTCTCGTATCTCGGATTACATCACATAGGGTTGTCGGAAAACGTTCATTTGGCCAAAAACAATTGTAGATGTCACAAGCTATCAAGACACTTCAATGCTCTTTACTAGCTTAAAATTAATGTTACAGGCTAAAACTACGATGAACTTGTAAAAAGATTAACTGAAAATTTGAAAGAGAATTTCTAAATTTTCTTGTCCTTACTCATAAACTTCTGAGCTATAAATCATTCAAAATGGTAATTTACTATTCATATAAATATTCCCATCAGCTCATACAAACAACAAGAAGAAAATATCAGCTGATACTTCTTAAAAAGTAATAACCAAAACTTTCCAACATTTTTATCTTAAAAATTGAATTATGTAATCAAAGTACCTAAATTAATATGTCGCTTACAGTTGTTCTTCTGACACTTGTCAATTAAACCTCTTCTCTCCTCTTGCGTCAGCTCTTTTCCAATAATTTTCTCCCTCTTTCTCCTCCACTTACCTAGAACCACATCAGCAGCATGTTCTACATCATCAACAAGCTCCGTGTCATCAGCCAACTTAAGTTTGGATGGGTCCACCGCAGCAGGGGCAGAGAATCCAGTCCAAGTTCGATCAAGACGGCCCGGTCCAAAAGGGCTGTACTTTGGCTCACGAAGACCAATGGGCTTGACAACAGAGATGCTCTCGGTGTAGCCGAATCGAAAGTCGAATGGAAGGTTAGAGTGGACCGTGTTTTTTCTTTTAGGATACAAAGTGGATTCGGGCTTGTATGGGGCTTTTTGGTCTTTTTGCTTGGATTTGTATATTGATTTGGTGATCGTTCAAGGGGGGTTTGAAAGAGGTGGAGGGGTGAAGCCATAGCGGGATGTAGGGGTGAGCATTGTTTGGTTCAAACCGAATTAACCGACCGAACCAAATTGGTTTGGTCGGTTTGGTTCGGTTGTCTTTGCTGTTTGATTGGATTTGGTTTTTATTTTTAGTTTAATTTGGTTTATTGGTTGGTTTTGGGTTTTGACAAGAAAACTTCGGTTCAACCGATATAACCTAAGAAAATCAAGAGGCATTTCAGTTTTACTTTTCACGTTTCTTTCCCATTACACCGACCCAGCTTTTCTTTTTCTGTTTTCCAATTTTCAAAACTATTGAAGAATACGAAGCAATCCAATCTCCATGGATTCAAAGGAAACAACGTTTCCTGTTCTCTCATTTATCTTATATTTACTCATCTTCTCTGCCCAAATTCAACAACCCAAATCCAATTTTCAGATCTCCCAATTTCGGCTTCGACTTGGACTTGCGACTTCGACTTGCCGAGTGGGGTTGCTATCAACATTAATTGCGGCTGCGACTTCGACTTGCGGCTATCAACGTTAATTAAGGGTTGCGATTTCAGCTTGCGGCTGCGACTTCGACTTGGTTCGAACAAGTTAATTTAGGGCTGCGACTTCCACTTGCGGCTATCAACGTTAATGTAGGGCTGCGACTTCCACTTGCGGCTGCGACTTCGACTTCGACTTGGTTCGAACAACGTTAATTTAGGGCTGCATCAACATAGGTAAGAAATTTTGATTTATTGTTGCATGATTTGATTTGGAATCAATAAGTTATCAATTTGCTTATTGCTTGAAGGTGTCCTTAATATTAAACAGATGTACAAGCCTATGTTACTGAGTACTTCATCTTTAATAGTTTATGAAATAGTGAATCAGTGATTGTATGTGAAATACTTATTACTTTTTATTGTATTTTCAGAGAGGAAATATATTATCATGTCAACACAAGAAATGTCATCTCCAGAATTTGATCAAACTACAAGTGTTCATGCTGATGCAGCTTCAACTCCAAATCCAGCAAATGTACAAGTAAGTTTCTGTTAGCACTTAATTCAGTAAGCTAGTATAGATTTAAAGCACAAAAGATGCCGCTCATTTTGTTCATACTTCCCTTTATTACATTTGTACTAATATTGCATATGTCATTTTAATAGGTCAACAATGAAGTTACTCCAGCAAACAATTTAGCTACTGGTTCTCAAAATAACCGAACTAACTGACCGGACCGAACCAATTTAATTTGGTTTGGTTCGAGTTTGGTTTTAATTCAAATTGGTTTGGTTTGGTTTGGTTTAAGTATTATTCGGTTTTGAATTGGTTTCAGTATTTGTACATAAAACCAAACCGAACCGACCGTTTGCTCACCCCTAGCGGGATGAGAAGGGGGACGAGAAACAACTGCGGATGACATTTTGAGGGATTATTTTTTCACGTAGACGAGGGACATTAATATTATTATTATTATTATTATTATTACACACACACACACACATACACACTTATACACAATATTTAAGCTCTTTGAAGCACATGGATTAATAATTTTTAAAAAGAAAATAGTTATTTAAAAATTCCATAGATTTCTAGGAGTAAAAATAGGAAAAGGACAAATAGAACTCCAACCTCATATCTTTAATAATAGTTGCAATAGCTTCGGTGTCACACTTTTTTGGTATCAACGTGAACTACCAAAAATGTCCCTCTATATATTACCAAATCTCAATTACTTAAAAATAGGAACTAGAATATAAAAATTCCTTTACAAATTCATACGCCCATAAAAGCAGTATCTAAAAATTAAAAACGTTTACAAATTCAAAACGCTTCTAAAAATAGGATCTAAAATTAAACTTCCTTTATAAATTCAAAATACTTCTTTACAAACATACAAATCTTAATATCACTTGAAAATAAAAAAATATTTTTTCAACCGATTTAAACATATATAATTTATAAGAAAAATAATTCACGCGCAAAGCGCGTGCCATGACACTTATCTAGAAAGATATTGGAATTTTCAAATAAAATAGAAAATTTAAAACAATTACAATCATTACTTGGATTAATAAATTATGCAAGACCCTTTATACAAAATTTATCCAAATATACTGGACCTCTATATAACAAAGCAAGTCCTAAAGGAAAAAGAGAATTTAATAGCGAAGACATAAAACAAGTCCAAAAAATTAAAGAACTAGCAAAAAATCTAAAACCACTAACGTTACCATTGGCTACAGATTATCTAATCATAGAAACAGACTGTTAACCGGCATCTTGGCCCGGTTACAAAACGACAGTTGAAGAAATTATCATTAGCACTAGACAAGATTCTGATCAAGAAGAGACTGGAGGTGGTAGTAAGTTGTCAGGCCCACAACAAAGCAAGAGCATTCGGCCTACCCGGCCTGGTGCGCAGATTCACCTACTATGGGCAGAGACACCTTGTTCCTAAGCCCATGAGGGAAGTCCAACCCATCTCGTCTATAAATAGGAGGGCAGTAGCACAATGAAAAGGACCTTTTTTGGGAGAACAATGGGGAGACTCTGCCACTTTCAAGACTGATTATCTTCAGTTAAAACTTGTATTCAAGTCATTAATATATGGATTGTATCTGTATTCAACTACTTGTGAAAGAAATAAAGATCAAAACTCAAAGTGGACGTAGGCAGTTACGCCGAACCACTATAAATCTGGTGTTCTCGTTTTTGTTGTTCTTTTGGCATTGAATTACACTATTTTTCAGTTCTAATTCATCTTCTTCATTAATCTCTCTACACAATCTTTCTCAACGAGGTTAGTGACCAATTTTGGTGCTAACGCTTTGGTGCTTTCACTGGGAATTGAATTCTCAGCTTGATTGGATCTCATCGTCTACTAGTGGATTTCCATATTCGCGAGATAGATCCAGTTGTTTACTAGAAAACTTCCTATTCTACTCAGATTTGAAAGAAATCTAAAGGAAGGTGATAGTCGTAGATTGGATTCACTGACGTACGCAAGATCTGGGGATTGGACGTTGAAGTTTGCACTCAAGTTGAATGAAGGCCGACCCTCCTCTAAAGGCAATTCAGCCGATCTCCCCAGAAAAGGCGTATGCCGACCGCTCCAGAAAAGGCGTATGCCGACCGCTCCAGAAAATGTCTATGCTCAGCGGTATCCAGGCCGATCCATACCTCCAGGCCGAGCGACATCCGAATGCCGATCCATACCTCCAGGCCGAACAGTGTGAATGCCGAACGGTGTGGAATGCCGAACGGTGTGGAATGCCGAATAGTGTGGATGCCGAACGGTGTGGATGCCGAACGGTGTGAATGCCAAACACGTGTGGAATGCCGAAAAGTGTGGATGTCGAACAATGTGGATGCCGAACAGTGTGAATGCCGAACACGTGTGGAATGCCGAACAGTGTGGAATGCCGAACAGTGTGGAATGCCGAACAATCTTGTATGCCGAGCAACTTTGTCATGCCGAACGGCCCTCAATGCCGATCGAAACTTAAGTTACATCGGTCTCTTATACGGCCCCTATTTACAAAAAATAATCTTTTTCGGGTACGACCCAAATTTTCGAAAATGAAGGCCCGTTGGCTAAGGATGTAGATCCCAGTAGCTGAAACAAGACTTCAGAATTCAGCTCATATGCTCTTTGAAAGATTCAATTGACAACCTCTACTTGAAGACTCCCGACTCGGAGTGGTACTGGAAACCAACCTCGAGAGAGTACACCAAAGTCTAAAGAAAATCAGGGGAATGTTGTATATTCCCAGATGCTCAATGATCCTAACACGGGCGATTACAAACACCTCCGAGGTGTGATCGAAAAGATGACCTGGAAAGGAAAGCGTCAATAGTATGTACAAGTCCTGCAGAATAGCGGGCATCGAATATCCGATGCCTAATAATAAAGGGCTATGATTATCAATTGGACGGTTGACGGTCGACATCCCTTTGAAAGGAGCCAGGGGCGGAGTCGAATAGCAAGCACACGATGCTGCTTCACATATCAATGAGATTTACCATAATCTTCTTTGAATTATTTCCATTTCCATCTCTATTTCAATTGTTCTATGAACTATGACTAGCTTGAACTAAACTACTTTCAAAACGATGCAAGTGACCAGGTACTCAGATTTGGTTGCCAACCAATCTACGCAGACCATGATCGGACGTGTGGAGTTACATCTGGACGAGCATATTTCAATCGCTCATCATCAACCATATGCCTTTGATTTGGGGCTATGGACTAAATATTGAAAAGTTCATCACGATCAGAGCCCAATACAAAGTCAACATGACCAACCATCCATTCATCGACCTCCACGTTTGACTTGGAGACCTAAGCAAGGCTTGGAATGGGTATGGCCTGATCATCCACTCAAATCGAGTCATAGAACAAAGTTCGACAAAATACAGATGCCCCTCCTGAAACTCAGTGGTGCTGGGATCTGTCTAGAGTGGACATGATTTTTTCATCTACACATCAAATCCTACTTCGAACACAAAAGGTTATTCGAAAGCCCGACTTGAAGTAGTTGTGGTGGACTGCCTACTCATTAACCATCGCTCTTAATATATGGACACGACTGCACCTTGGAACATATGTAACTTACTTTGTCTACTCAACAATCTATTATCCTTATTTTCTAGAAGGAGATACGGAGCAAATTGTAAGAGATTTGGATATCTAACCCAACATGGATGTGATCCAACCATCTGTCATATACCTCCTTCCTTGACTTGATTGGAAGAGCTATAATCACCAAGCAGACGAGAATCGATCGTCCATTTTTCAAGTTCCGTCCCTCAGCCTGGGGGGCAGAATCCCATTCCATGAGCAAACGTGGTTCGATTGTTCATTCGACGACATTAGCCTCGATACAGTAGATGAATACAAATTAAAGAGTGGAAATACGACTGTTCTCAACTTAAACCTCCAAGTCTCCAGAGCACGGACTGGAGTACTCTGAGTCCCCAGAGCACGGACTTGAGTATAAATGACTTAAACCTCCAAGTCCCCAGAGCGCGGACTAGAGTACTCTAAGTCCCCAGAGCGCGGACTAGAGTATAAACGACTTAAATCTCCAAGTCCCCAGATTGCGGACTGGAGTACTCTAAGTCCCCAGAGCGTAGACTAGAGTATAAATGACTTAAACCTCCAAGTCCCCAAAGTGCGGACTGGAGTACTCTAAGTCCCTAGAGTGCGGACTGGAGTACTCTAAGTCCCCAGAGCGCGGACTAGAGTATAAATGACTTAAACCTCCAAGTCCCCAGAGTGCGGACTGGAGTACTATAAGTCCCCAGAGCGCGGACTAGAGTATAAACGACTTAATCCTCCTAGTCTCCAGAGCACGGACTGGAGTACTCTAAGTCCCCAGAGCGCGGACTAGAGTATAAACGACTTAAACCTCCAAGTCCCCAGAGTGCGGACTGGAGTACTCTAAGTCCCCGGAGTGCGGACTAGAGTATAAATGACTTAAACCTCCAAGTCCCCAGAGCGCGGACTGGAGTACTCTAAGTCCCCAGAGCGCAGACTAGAGTATAAATGACTTAAACCTCCAAGTCCCCAAAGTGCGGACTGGAGTACTCTAAGTCCCCAGAGCGCGGACTAGAGTATAAACGACTTAAACCTCCAAGTCTCCAGAGCACGGACTGGAGTACTCTGAGTCCCCAGAGCGCGGACTAGAGTATAAATGACTTAAACCTCCAAGTCCCCAGAGCGCGGACTAGAGTACTCTAAGTCCCCAGAGCGCGGACTAGAGTATAAACGACTTAAACCTCCAAGTCCCCAGATTGCGGACTGGAGTACTCTAAGTCCCCAGAGCGCGGACTAGAGTATAAACGACTTAAACCTCCAAGTCCCCAGAGTGTGGACTGGAGTACTCTAAGTCCCCAGAGCGCAGACTAGAGTATAAATGACTAAAACCTCCAAGTCCCCAGAGTGCGGACTGGAGTACTCTAAGTCCCCAGAGCGCGGACTAGAGTATAAACGACTTAAACCTCCAAGTCTCCAGAGCACGGACTAGAGTATAAATGACTTAAACCTCCAAGTCCCCAGAGTGCGGACTGGAGTACTCTAAGTCCCCAGAGCGCGGACTAGAGTATAAATGACTTAAACCTCCAAGTCCCCAGAGTGCGGACTGGAGTACTCTAACTCCTCAGAGTGCGGACTCGAATATAAGCGAATCGGATCTCCAAGTTCCCTGAATATGAACTATGACACAAATGACTTGAATTTGTTAAATCCCTGACATACGGGCTAGAAAGTATTCTAAGTGCTCGAAGCACAGAATGGAAGTTCAATGACTCCCGAAGAGTTTCCGAGTTATATGAAGATGGACTGAGAAGTCTATGTTACTCACCACTGCTTGGATTAAAATCACAATCACAAAGAAAACTGAACAACAAGAGTCTTTTGTAAGATAGAAAAAGGAACTAAACCTTATTCAGAAATGAGTTTCTATTACAACCCCTCCAACGTTCGCAGTCGACATTCTATTTACAAGGACTAAGGAAATAGATGAAAATAATTACATGACTTAAACTAACTCTCGTTGAACGAGGATAGTAATCACTTCTTGTGCTTCTTCAACTTCTCCTCTCTAGAGCATTTACCCTTGGTACTCTTCTTTGATAGAGGGGTAGCAACTGAAGGAGTACGAGGGCCTTCCATGGGCTCGGACCCGCCAGGAAGGATGACCTTCAACGGCTTGTTCAAAGGATCGTCCAAGTCCACAACTCAGGGCTCTACTATGACCTTGACCGTCTCTTCCTTCTCTTTCTCGAGCCGCTCCTCCATGCTCAATTCGGATGTGTGCTCAAAGGCGCCTGTAATTTCTACTTCATAACCCCCGTCGGTAGGAGAGGAGGTTTCAGACTTGTCTTCATCAAGCGCTCCGATCACCTGAGCGTCTGGACCAGGAGCCTCCCCTGTGTGAGTGGCTTCACTTGTTTTCTCCCCCACTTCCTTGGCAACATCGCTCCTTAGAGTGGGCTCGGGGTCAGAACGGCCTGCACAAAATCGTGGAAAACAAGCATTAGAATGCAATAGTCCTGCATAAAGAATAACGACTTTCGAAATCTTAAAGAGAATCTTAAAGAGAAGGATTATCTACCAGGTTTAGGAAAACTCTCAACCGTCCGGGGGGTCTCACCCTCTGGAACGGGAGACTGAATGCGGACTAAAGTACTCTAAGTCCCTGAGTGCGGACTAGAGTATAAATGACTCAAAAACCTCTACGTCCCCAGAGTGCGGACTACAGTACTCTCAGTCCCCAGAGCATAGACTAGATTATAGACAACTTCAGAAAAATCCCTAAATCCCAGAAGCGGACTAGATTACTCTAAGTTCCCAGAGTGCGAACTAGAGTATAAACGAGTTGACGAAAATCTCTGTGTCTCGAACTGTGGACTAAAGCATAAACCGTATGACAAATCTCTAAGTCCCCGGAGCATGGACCGAAGCATGAACATAAATTGGGCGCGAGTCAACCAGAGGGAGAATAACACTAAGTCACCAGAATGCAGAGTGGTGTATAAACATCGATAAATAGACGAGTGGATTCCGACCATTTTCTATTCCGTAAACTTCAGCCTGGAATCGACAGGAGGATTATTAACCCGCTGAGGATGGAGTTCGACCATCCAACTAGTGACCTGGCCAAATCAATGCTGGGGGCAGGGGTACAAAACACTAAAAAGCCGAATACGACAGCTTACTGTAGCCCTAGCGTGGCGTTCTTTATAACTTGAGGCAGCGACTGCAGGGAGGCCTCAATACAGAACCAATCGAAACGGCATCCAAAGCTACGAGCAACCTACTATATCATACCTCAGACCAAGGGTCAATATCGATCCGCACCAAGCACATACGAATGTGAATCAGATGTTTTTTGAAAAACTATGACCCCAGAGTATGGAAAGGAGGGTAAACCACGAATACTTGGTCAAAAATTCTCCAGCACCCTCGTTCGATTCGTCAGGAGGAGTATGAAACTGGATGAGCATAACCCGACTGCATTTGTAGCCAACTTTACCCCGAGATCTGATTACAGAGCATGAACCAAAGTGGACGTGGATGACCATCCACTGTCCAAATTACGCTCTGAAACTTATGTGGCATCGAAGTATTCCTCTTGGAATGAAAAACCACGATAAAATCCAAGATAGGCGAGACCTAGTCTCCCATCGACTGACATGATCCCACGATCCAACAGGAAAGAGAGTAAAAGCTAAGGTGGGTGTGGATGGCCTTCCTACTTATCAGTATATGCCCCAGACTTGGGGGCACGAGCGAGAAGCAAGATGAATGTGAATCGACTATTCACCAATCACCTATATGTCTTCTGAGTTTAGGTGAAAACATAAACATAGCTAGGACAAGACTCAACCGTCCATGCAGTACATTTATCAACCCGAGACTGGGAGAAGACGCATGGTCATCCAAAAACTGGCTACGATAGCTCAGTATTAATACTTATATATAGTGCTTACAGCTACTCAAGGCAACGACCGTAAGGATTCCTAGAGATAGAATCGTTAAATCGATACCTTAGCTCATGGGCAATTGACTTTCACTCCAACCCGAAGGACGGGTAAAGAATCATGAATGCATTGAATAGAAAGTGCATTACTCGAATGCACAAACAAATTCAAACTCATAGCAAGATCCAGCTATACAGTTGCATGCCACTCGAGGCTGACCCCCACTCGACATTTCCTTTAATGCGCTTTTAAGCCTGATTTTTGGCCATTTGCTGATAATCTATTAGAGCATTCAGCGCCCTTCGCTATTAGGCTCAATAACTCATGATAAGACTCTAGGATTCGACTAGAGTAACCATCAACATTGGTCGTCCCAACCATATTTCACATTGAATGTTATGCAAAATAGTTACATCTTTACTCAAAGAATCTGGGATGGCACCTGCTAATCTGACGGTCGACATTACAGCCAGCCATGGCGACCCTTTCCGGGTGCTGAATATCGGATCACAGCTCAGTGCAGTGATGATAAAAGAATTAGTTGGATTTTTCTGAATAAATGATGATATGTTCCCTTGGACCCATTCTGACATGCATATGTGATTTCATTAACTATCACGAGCCATGCATTGGATATCAACCCGAAGCTACAAAAGCTAGCACAATCTCTATTGATTTCATCATGAAAGATCCACTCTTACTTTTAGGCTCACCCCATCAACGTCTATGCCTACCAGCCGTTGCGACAGGGCACACAATGACCTGAGACGTCTGAAAGACTACTTAAATAGAATATCGAACTAAGCTAATTCAATATCACTTATTTCCCACGAAGGGCTATCCAAGGACGGAAATTAGCAGACCTCACACCCAAATTCACTACCTCAGATGACTACTCGAAGAGTAGCAGAGAACCAACCATAAGATGGAAAATGTACGTGGATGGAGCATCCAATGATCAGTGTTATGGCTTGATAATGACTCCTAAGGAACGATCAATCTGCTACGTCCTAAAACTCAATTTACCTGTAACAAACAACGATGCTTAGTATGAAGCCTTGACTGTCAGCCTCAAACTTGCTAGAGGATTTGAAGCGAAAACTTTATATATCTTTTGTGATTCTTGATTGGTAGTATACAAATTTAAGGAAGTTGATCTTGCTAGGGGGCATTGTCTTGCTCCTTATCTCGGCCAAGTCCAAGAGCTACTAACCGACTTCACGTATTACATCATTACACACGTACTCAGCGAACAAAATGAAAAGGTGTCATGGTTGACTCCTATCAAAGACTATCTACAATGAGGAATTCTTACTGAGCGGAGGAATGGAAAACGACAGATCCTCCTCAAAGCTTCACGCCAAATCATCTAAGAATAATTCGTGTGTCAAAAGGAGTTTATCCATCCCCATGCTTCGACATATCACCCATGATGATATCTTGAGCAAAATCTATGAAGAAGAACGCGGTAATAACATCAAGGGGAAAACCATGATAAAGAAGATACTCTGCTACAGGTATTACTGGCCAACTATCAACCCAGATGCGGTTGATCATGCTAGACAATGTGACGAGTGCAAGATGTTTGCAAAAAATCCGGGAACCCCGCCGATGGAAATTAGTCAAATGGCTAGTTCATAGCCGTTTGCCACTTAGGGGCACTGAAATCATCTTCTTGTCGATCCTAAAGGTGGTGCGAAATACACCATCATATCAGTTGATTACGTCACCAAATGGGCAGATGAAGAACTCTTAACCACGACCAAGATGAAGAAAATAATCAACTTCTTTATCCGTAACGTCATCTGTCCTTATGACCTTCCATGATCCATTATAACTGCAAATGGATAGGTTGAAGCTGTGAACAAAATCATAGAGTCTGTACTGAAGAGAGGTTTGGAAAACTCCTCAAGTGGCTGATTGCAACCCTTATTTCACAGAAATACAAACAAGGAATCGCGATTGAATTGCAATTAAACTAGACGGAGTTGGTGACGACTTATGAGCATATAAAACGCATCCGAGAGCTAATGGCAAGAACATGTACCCGAACGTGCATGTGTACATCCAAAAAAGTTCGACTTCTTGAAATCAGCAGAAATTGAATTCTCACTAAGGGTTATTAAGAAAAGACTAGATCAGATAGCCGAAGCTTATTAGCTCTACAGAATCAGTCACGGATGGCCACTAATGAACTACAACTTTGGATTTATAATATTGGGAATCGACCAAGCATCACGATGACCAAAGAAGGATACAACAACTTGGGAGGATAAATTGGAGGATAATGACTATTCAAGAAACATGGTGAATTTCTTTCTGAAGACAAGGAATACTCGCTGATTCAAAGCGTGTTGTGTTGCTTCACACGACACACTTTGGGGGGCAAGTGTTAACCGGCATCTTGGCCCGGTTACAAAATGATAGTTGAAGAAATTATCATTAGCACTAGACAAGATTCTGATCAAGAAGAGACTGGAGGTGGTAACAAGTTGTCAGGCCCACAACAAAGCAAGAGCATTCGGCCTACCCGGCCTGGTGCGCAGATTCACCTACTATGGGCAGAGACACCTTGTTCCTAAGCCCATGAGGGAAGTCCAACCCATCTCGTCTATAAATAGGAGGGCAGTAGCACAATGAAAAGGACCTTTTTTGGGAGAACAATGGGGAGACTCTGCCACTTTCAAGATTGATTATTTTCAGTTAAAACTTGTATTCAAGTCATTAATATATGGATTGTATCTGTATTCAACTACTTGTGAAAGAAATAAAGATCAAAACTCAAAGTGGACGTAGGTAGTTACGCCGAACCACTATAAATCTGGTGTTCTCGTTTTTGTTGTTCTTTTGGCATTGAATTACACTATTTTTCAGTTCTAATTCATCTTCTTCATTAATATCTCTACACAATCTTTCTCAACGAGGTTAGTGACCAATTTTGGTGCTAACATAGACGGTTCCTCTTTGGGATGGGGAGAAATATTATTAAATAAAAAATATAAAACTGACCTTAAATCCACTAAAAAGGTCTGCCGATATACTTCAGGAACATATAAAGAAAAAGGCTACATGTCTTCTTTAGATTACGAAATATTAGCTATAATATATGTTTTGGAATCATTTAGACTTTTTATAATATCACAAAAAGAAATAACAATAAGAACAGATTGTGAATCTATAGTAAAATATGCAAATAATAAAAAGGAGAAAAGCATAATAAACAATATATATACACACACATATGTATGTATATACATGTATATATATATACACACATATGTATATACATGTATATAAATACATATGTATATACATGTGTGTGTGTGTGTGTATGTATGTATGTATAATCTGGAATCAAATGAGTACTGGAATTCAGCATAAACTCATTGTGCTCAATTTGGTAGTGAAATAGCAGGATTATGTTGACACCGCTATTTAGCCCAAATATCAGGATTGTACTACCAAACCTAAGTTTGACTGTACCATCATATTATAATGTAGGTCTCCTTACCCACACAAATGGTGATAACTTTTAATCAAAAATATTTGCAAATGTATAGACTATCTCACTGACCATTTATGCACAAAGTTCCTGTGCCAGGTAGACAATGTAGATTCCATTATATTAGCTCCAGATAAACCTGAGATCCCGAAAAAATAAACTTGTGAAGATGTTCTATATACACATACATATGCATACATGCATGTGTATGGTACTATTAAATGAGTATTAGCAGTATTTTTCATTTTCTCCTTTTTTTTGAATCGTACTTAAATACAACGTGTCACCGAGACAACAAACCACAAATCATGTGGTCAATGTTCGAATCACGCTACGCAAGTTTCGAACTTGTGACCTCTCGCATCAAAGTTGAATCACTTAACCACTGAGACAATGGTGTTTGTCTATTCGCAGTATTATTATTCATGTGTTGTATATGTATATAAATCAACATTTTAAAACTGAAGTAGGATCGAATAATGAATGTTGAAATCGATTAAGCTCTATTAATTCTTCTTCTTTTCATATACCAATAATCTTATTCATCATACAAATAATGTTAAAATTTCCAAAATTTGTAATGCATATACTTAAAAGACTGAAATTTAATAATCACAATTTTCTTCGGTCTTGAGATACCCTTTCTCGATAACACAAATTAACTGGGGATTCTTTTTCGATTTCTTAGGCTTTTTTGTTTTTACTTTAATAATTAGTCATCTTATGTGATGACTGATACAAAATACAAAGAAAATTTATGTCATAGTTTTGTTAGGGGGATGAATGTAACCATCTTACAATGAATTTTTAACTATTCAATTGAATTCCCAACGCCAACAAATATTTTCTTTTCCAGCCTTCGCTAAATTCTAAAATTTCTCCATATCTAACAGTTGGTTTTAAAGCATATGCAAATGCATTGATACAATTTAGAAGGATAAACGTTTTAAATCTCTTCTATCTCATCCAAAATCTTATTCGTTTTACACTTTGACAAGACGAAACATGGTTTCTCAATCTATCTCGTTTGACATTTAACTCGCTGAATAATATCTCAACCAAGAACTAGATTGAGATCCCAATCCGATCTCTTCCAAAATCTTATGTTTTATTTTATATAAACAACCTCTTCACTTTATAAGAGACCGCATAAAATTATCTTATCAAGTAATTCCTCTAATCCTATTATTTACTTTTTATATGGATAAGTCAAAACAAGTGATTCCGTATTATTTTCTTTCTTTTACTAAATTTAAATGAAAAAAATTCTTCGCCTACTATCAATTTAATCCAATTAATATTCTACTCCAAATTTAAAAATTCTATCTTCTCATTCTAGCACTTTAACCATCTTTCTATGCAAAATAAGCGTGTCACGGTTCTAATTTTTATTTCAAGTATTACATGTTTCCTGGTAAGTGAATTTGCTTGTAAGTCCTTAATAACTAAGGATTCTAAAATCTCACATAACATATGAGATAAAAGTGTTTTAGTGAACTGAGAGAATATGAGTTAGTTATTCAGAGAAATAACAAGATGTTCAGCATGTAATATACATTCTGAATACTCAATAACAGAAATGTAACAAGCAATTCAAGTGATTTGTCAAACCTTTGAAACTTTTAAGGAAAGTTGGTCGGATGAAAACGCAATCAAGTACTTGGCACTCTCTTGTTCCCTTGCCTGATAATATAAAACAAAATACGGCGTTTTGTTCCCTTACCTGAAAATATGATGTTTTTGAGTGTGTGTGGATCCACAAGCGAAAAAGAAATTTTGATGGTATGATCAAAAGGTCAATTGCTAGGACTACTCATAAATACGATGGATTTGATTTTGTGGAGGCCCTCATGAGTAGTTATACTCACTTCAGTGGGACTTAATTCAAATAATGAAACTAAATACAAATAATGCACTTTAAAATGATGATCTACAAGTAGTTCTTATGCAAAAACCAGCTGGTTCTGAAGATTCAAGTAATCAAATAATGGTATGTACATTATGATTACACAAAGCAATATATGGCCTTATACAGGCACCAACAGTATGGTTTGAAAATTTTAATGACTCTTGTTTAACTAAATCAGACCAACTCATTATTCTTGAAAAATATATACTATTATAACCTATATCATCTTGATTTATACTATTGTGAAAATGATGGACTACCCTGTGGTGATAGAAAATTTTATATTCAAAAACTACTTCGTTAGTTAAGCAATAAAATTGTTACTCCAAATATTCACCTTTCGACTAAGTCGAAACCACTTTAAGCAAAGAACAAGAGAGAAGAGCTCCAGCTGAACCTTTCGAAAGAGTCGAAGGGATGTTGCCATCAAAGTCTGGAAGCTTCAGGACCTTTCGAAGGTGTCAGAAGGTTTCTCCAATCAATACCCAGAGGGTTCTTACCTTTTGAAGAAGATGAAGGAGCCGAAAACACCCTTCCGCCTTCATTAACAACCTTTCGACTAGATGAAGACCTTTTGATAAACTCGAAGCCACACCTTCCGAAGACAATGAAGAATAGCGCTTTGAACATACGTCAAACCATTCGAAACCAATGGTTTCGCCTTCATTCAAGCTGCTAGAAAGAAAATATTATCTTGAGCAACCCCTTCGAAAACTATAGTAAGCCTTTCGAATCGGTCGAAACCAATGTGGTCCAGGAAGGGTTCCGCATTAGATCAGAAACAAAGAGCACAGGCGTAACCAACATCATCGAAACTAATGAGCAAAGTCTATTGGTAGAGCCAGAAGCACTTACAAGACAACTCAAAGAAGAGGAGTGCCACCATACCTTTTGAAAAAGGCGGCAACATGCTTAGTCTTTCGGTAGCCACCTTCTGACCCAGTCAAAAGCATCAAGGTCGAAATGTGCTGAGTCGCATCTATAAATAACACCCAAGGGGTCACGTTTTGGGGAGCCGATCCCTCTCATTCCAAACTTGTATTTCTTAATTCAGAAGTGTTGTAACCCCAATTACAAGGTTAATTTGGGGATTTGAAGCAATAAAGTCATCTTTTGCTTATAAAAGGGAAGTTTCTAGTATTTTAGATCACTTATCATTTTATTAAAGTTCTTGTCTGTTTCACTCTTGAGTTTCAGGTTTCGCTTTCATATAAAGGCCACTGTCGACACAGTCGAAGCCAAGCAAGATTTAAACAAATTCAAGTCCATACCACAAGTAACCCACCTTAGAGTTTTATCTTTCGACAAGGTCGAAGCCAGGTCACAGCTTACTCAAATCATCAACTAGTACAGGAAGCTTTAGGTTCAAGCTTTCGACAAAGTCAAAACCCATCATCAAAACACTGTAGTTTGAGGTTACTAGTTCAAACCAAAGGAGGTTAAGCTCATAGCTTTCGACAGAGTCAGAACCTCTGTCTCAGATTCAAGGATAAAGTCCCAGCCAATTAATAATCAAAGCTTACGACAAGGTTGAATCCAATTGAGAGAAACCTTACCCAGGGTATTTCATCTATTCCGAGAAGGAAAGCTTTCGAAAGAGAATCTTCACAGTCTCAATAGAGATGAAAGGTCATTAAGCATGGAACCCAACTCTTTTGACACAGTCGAAGGTCTGTCTAAATAGTTTCTACCTTCATAAGCCCATTTAAAAGTAAATTGAAAAGGAATTCATACCTACCGTTTTATTCTACTTTCCCAAAGGATAATTCTCATTCCTTAGCATAATTTTGGGGTGTTGACAAGAAATCTTTTTAACATTTTTGGCGCTAGAAGGGGGGCGTGAACCTCCGACTTGGTAAAACCCCCAACACTACTACTCTCTAACCCCACTCAACCCTATCTTATGTTCATCTACTTTGGTTTGATCATGACTAGAAGGATTAAAAGATCTGAACAAGGGTCATCTGAACCCCACTTGAAAAGATTCTCCCTAGTACCGACTTGGTAAAACCCCCAACACTACTACTCTCTAACCCCACTCAACCCTATCTTAAGTTCATCTACTTTGTTTTGATCATGACTAGAAGGATTAAAAGATCTGAACAAGGGTCATCTGAACCCCACTTGAAAAGATTCTCCCTAGTAATCATCAAGGATTCCAACCAAGACGAAGAGCAAAGGCTAAGATTAGAAGCTCTAAGGATTATAAACAAAAATAAAGCGGTATCTTATGATCCTAAGAAATGGAGTTTAAATCCCTTTCATGTTGGCCCCGCCCCACCCCATCTTTGCACTAGGAAAGAAAATAAATGGAAGTGACAATGTCTTCAACCAAATGAGAAGAACAATTCAACACTATTCAGAAGGCACAATCTTTGGGAAAGAGATAATGAACGATTACAATGCCTTTGCACATAAGTGGAACCAACTACAGCAAAAACACTTCCAACTCAAGAAATTCAAAGGGTGGTAAAAATAAAAACAATCGAAGAATGTAAAAAAATAAGGCCAAGGAACAAAAAGTCAAAAGGCCATCCTCAAGAATCAAGCTTCAAATCTAGACTTCCAAAGGAGTGCAACTTAACCACATCCATAGAGAATGTCTACTTACTAATTAAGGATGAACTTAACTATTGGCCGTCACAAAAGAAGAAGCCAAAGCATGAAAGGAATCTGGGAGGATCCTATTGCTATTACCATATGATGAATGGTCATGAAACCAACCATTGCAGAGCCCTGGAGGGGATGATCATTAACTTTTTCCAACAAGGAAAAAATAAAGAGTTTGTAAAAAGAATTTGAGACAAAATCAATAAAGAGATACATTTCATAAAAAGAAAATCTACATGGTTAGGAGTGAAATGCTCCTTATATTTGGATACTACCTAAGATGGTAGTTTACCTAAGATGGTAGAAAATCCTATGTCCATGCCGAGTTGGCCAAGGCAGAGCACATCTTGGAGGTAGGACGGAGTAAGTCTTTAGTCGTGCCATAAGATGACCAGGTTAAAGCACCGAACAAGCCCTTATCCATGCCATGCTATGGCCAGGGTAAGGCACCTCCTGGTGGGAGGACGAAGTAAGCCTTTAGCTGCGCCATAAGATGGCCAGGTTAAAGCACCGAACAAGCCTTTATCCGTGCCACACAATGGCCAGGGTAAGGCACCTCTTGGAGGGAGCACAGAGTAAGCCTTTATCTGCGCCATAAGATGGCCAGGGTAGAGCACCGAACAAGCCCATGTCCGCGCCGCAAAAGAGGCAGGGCGCCTCCTGGAGGGAGGTCGGGTAAGTCCTTGGTTCCAGTCTCTAAGATGAGCTAACCAAGAGCACTGGACAATAATGGACTAAGACGTCCAGGCCTAAGAAGAGGCCCATCAAACAATGGACTAAGATGTCCAGGCCCAAGAGGAGGCACATTCATTAATGGACTAAGATGTCCAACCCAAGAGGAGGCACATCCAGCAATGGACTAAGATGTCTAAGCCCGAGAAGAGGCTCATCAAATCATGAACTAAGATGTTCAAGCCTGAGGAAAAGGCATTACTAATTGTGGACTAAAACGTCCAAGCTCAAGAGGCAACTAGACAAATTACTTCTATACAAGACCTAAAGGGTTCACACATCAAAGGAGTAGAACATAGCTCCACTTATAAAAATCATAATCTGGGTTTCGGGACTTTCATTTCTAAACATAATCTATTAATACCCAAATTTGGGTCTCGGGTCTCTCATACTGGAATTTCATCTATTAATACCCGAATCTGGGTTTCGGGTCTTTCATATCTAAATGTCGTCAATTAATACCCAAACCTGGGTTTTCGGATATTCATTTCAGAACTTCGTTTATTTATACCCGAATCTGGGTTTCGGGTCTCTAACGATCACTGATAATCTTAATATATCCGAATCTGGGTATCGAGACAATTACCTATTTGAGCCCTAATCTGGGTGTGAAATTTCAATTATCGATTTCAATTTATCTATCACAAATTCCCGAATTTGGGTCAAAAATACTCTCAAGAGAATTATTGTTATAAATTTCCGTCGATACCCGAATCTGGGTTTCTAATTTTTCAAATTTCTCTAAGACCCGAAAATGGGTCTTTGGGATTCTATTACAAGTATTCAAGCAATGATTTATGGATTCAATCCCTTATTAACCATCTCTTGAAGAATTACTGTTTAATATTTATACCCTTGTGATAAGGCAGGATTTTCTATCTACAAATTCCAGATATTCCAGCTAGATGGTTGAAGTTAAATTCTTGATTATCTCTCATCACGGTTAAAATATGATATTTAGATGTTTACTACAAACTACTTTTCATGCAATTAACAAGATGATTTGTTAATTTAAGCAAATGATATACATAGACTGGTATGTCAATTTCAAGCTAACAATTAGGAATATTGTTTGCTTCATACTTTTCAGGGAAATCAGCACAGCAAAGAGAAATAAAAGATTCAGCAAATTTGAAAATAATGAATGAGCTATCAAAAAGTGTTTCAAAAGTGACATTATAGAAAGGAATAACAAATCAGGTGGTATTTACAAAATTTACATGATTTACATAAGTCATGAAATAATTTACAAAGCTATGAAGTTTTTCACATATATACAAAATGAATTTATACATTTCAAAGATACAGATATATCATAAGTCTTGGGCGGCTTTGTCAAGATACTCGGTAACTGAAGGATCAATTACGTGATGAATCATGGCGTAGAGAACTTCTTTCAGTTTCTTTTCCTTCTTCCTTATGTTGTTCTCGTCGTCAATTGTGTCGATATTTGTTTTCAGAGCGCGATTGAAAGCTCTGTTGGCGCCCCTTAAAGTCTTGTTATCCCTCTCTAACTCTGCAGCACGCTTCTGAAGGAAGTAATTATCATGTTCAAGCTTTTGATTCTTAGCAGCATACTCATTAATAGTCTGAGAATATTTCGCTTTCTGTTGTTCGTCAAAATACTTGGTTATTTCAAATTTAACTTTCCAGCACCAATTTTCTACAACATTTTCGTCTAAGCCTGGGGGAGGGTTGAGCATAGTATAGAATTTTTGGGCCGCGAGTTGTGTTGACCTTGTAGGTTTAGTAGCACGAGGGATCGACAGATCGATGCTTGAAGTCTTATCCCCCGTGATAAATTCCAATGAAGCACACTGTGCCTGACTATCCTTTAATTTCAATTCCAAGTCACTATTTGTTGTATAAACTCTGACATCTTGTGATCAAAGTCGATTAAGGAATTTGTCTTCACCTGTCGCTTAAGTGCGGAAATAGTTTCATCCTTATTTTTAACTTCAGCCTCAAGATAGGCAATGTGATCCTTTTGATTGCTGACAATGGTTTTCTGAAGAAAATATCTTTTATGCCATTTCAAAGCTTCAATATTGCCACCGAAGCGTCCTAATAAGATATCGTTGCTAAGCACAATCCCTCCACTTGTTTTCAACAATTTCTCTCTAAGAACATCGACGTGTGATGATAAATTAAAGGGTAGAGAAACTATGGACAATTGTAGCTCCTATTTAAGCAAAAGAAATAAAACATAGTCAAAATCAGAATGAAAATTTCTTTATTATTGCAACAAAGGATTACAATTCAAACAACAACGAAGTCGAAAAATGCAATAGATGATTGATTGACATCTAAAGCATAGAAAGTACATTTTTTATTTTGTCTAATGAATTGGCGGAAAGATTAACTGTAGAATCAAAGGGAATATTTAGTCCCTCCGGGGTTAATACCGGGGGACATTTACTACACTCCCACTTCCCAGGTGGAGGACTACCACGGCCGCAAATTAATTTTGTATGAAATGTCCTGATTTCTTTAATAAATGTCTCTTTCTCATCACCAAGAAAATCAAACCGAAGTCGAGGGTACTCCAAGTAAAGTTTTTGTAAATATCCAAGGAAGCGGTATCTTGTTCATTTTGAAGATTTTAATATTGATGCCTTTTCAAGATAAAATCGTCTCAATTTGACGTATTGACTTAAATGATCTCTAGAGACAAGTTTGTCGGATGAAAAATCATTATGTAATAATGCAATAAAATGGAGCTAAGCATAAAAGACAAAACTTAGAAAAATATTTATAAATCGATCCAATGTTACATGTTACAACTATTCATCTGGTTCATACAGTTTAGACATAGAAAATAATTCAGATACAAATATGTCTTTATAATATTTAAGCTTTATAGGGGGATAACTTGAGGAATCGATCTAACTCGTGATAAGTTCCAATAAGCCCTAGGATGTGGGTCAGATCCAAATTCATCTAAATATCTCTTGTGAAAACGTCTAAGAAGACCCCCACTAAATTCACCTAAGTACGAAAAATCAATGATTGAATGCCTACAATAGGTTTTATATAAAAAGTTGACTAAAATGTTTCTCTCTTCGATCAGCATCCAAAATAAGTTAAGTAACTCCTGATTTTCCTTTAAGAGGGCGTCGTATCGGAGGCGTGCTCTCTTTAATAAAGGGGCGGCCTTCTGATGTTTAAAAGACACCTACGCCGAGGTACTCCAGTCAAGCCTATGATACTTATCAGATTATGCTCCCTTATCTGTTTGTCTAACTTCCTATATAACTTGTTAATTTCAGCTTGTTTTCTCCCAAGTTGTGTTTTATAGGAGAGGATGGACTTCTTCCTTATCTAAAATGAATGATATGCACTAGTATTATTATCTTCGAAGTAAAAGATATTTAAAAAGAGAATCCCATACCTGTGATACCGGAATAGAAGTTTGGAAAACCTGCTCTTTCCCGGAATAGATATTTAATAGGAGCAGGCTCATCCTCTTGGGGAGAAGAAGGCCCAGCAGATTCAGACGGGGTAGTAGCAGGAGGGTTTTGCTCTTTTTCTGTAGCTTTAGTGTTGTCATCCCCATCCTTATCAGAAGCTTCGTTGTGATCTCCGCCATCACCACCTATGCCCTGATCACCATCAACGTTATCATCATTATCGTCGTTGTGGTCATCATCATCATTCTTATCATCGCCTTTTTCATCGGTGGAATCATCGTTGTCACCCTCATCCTCATAATCGAATTCAATTTCAAAGGAAGGGACATCAAAAGAAAGGATCTCAATGGCATTGATTTCCTTTTTGTCCACTAGTTCAATCCCCTGCTTCATCTGATTAATCTTGCCTATTACTCTTTCAACTAGGGCATAATCAAATGAGGGGAAGCCGAAATTAGGACATTTCTTGAAGTTGTCAGCATAGGCAAGCATGATGGCTTCTTCATAAAATTTTAGCAACATTTGCCCAAGAGTAGCGCCAACAAATTGAGATACTCGCTGCTTAGATTCAGTAATGGTATTGACAACGAGTTTTGATGAAGCCCTGGTCTTCTTGAACTTTTCCTTCAGAGAGATGTTCTTTGCAGCTAAGCGAGCTTTCTTGTCTAAGGAGTTTTTTAAAATAAGCTCCATGGAAAATCTCTCATCAGCAAGAAGTTAACAAGCTTGTCTTTTTGCCACGAGATCGGTTTCAGCTTAGGCGAGAGAAGCTTTTAATCATTCCAGCCCGAGGAAGCTTCATCTTTAGCAGCGGAAAGAGAGGACACTTGATTTTTAAGGTCGGAAATTTCCTCCTGAAATTTCGAGGATTCGGCGGAAGACTTCGATGCATGTTCATTTAAAGCTAGCTAACTCTTAGAAATCTAAAAGAAGAAATGTAATACAAGTTAGTGATTTAGAGAAACCCAAAGATGATAAGGTCAATCAAAATGGACTTACCAGAAGTTGTTGCTCAATTAGAGAGCGATAGTGCCCTGCCAAATTTGGAACGGAAGAAGGCAGGAGAATTGAAGTGAAGGACTCTGAGTGAAGGATAGACTCGGTTATCTCTTCGAAGTTGATAGCAGAAGGAGAAGAAGATGATGGCTGAGAAGGAATGTGCTTTGGAGTAGGAGGCATATTTAAAGCTAGTTGCATTTGTGCGAGAGCAGCTGGCGAGTCTGAAACAGAGATGCGAGAGATGAGATCAAATGCAATTGGGTTTTGCACTGGTTTGTCTTTGGAAGCTTCAACAACTGGGCTTTTCGGAGCTTTGTCAAGCGATGAACGTTCCTGCTTCTCTACGTCTATAACTTTAGCAGCTTTCTTTGGTGGCTCTGTTTCAGACGATTCCACCAACTTTCTTTTGAAAGTTTTCTTGGTTTTGGAAAAGGATTCGATAATTAATGGCACTCCAGAAATTGAGGGAAGAGTGGCAGCACCACTAACGGGCACTGTAACTTGATAAGCAGCTGTAAAGATACCAAGCAGATTAAAAGTTAGCGAGATAATTCGGGAAGCAATAGAGATAGAAAGCAAATACTTAGCCCATAACTTACTGGAATGGTCTGCACAGATGGGTAACATGGGAGAAAAGTGTTCAACATCTCCCAAGGCAAGGAAACACTTTCTTTGCGAAGTATGTTGGACCAAAGGGGGTGGTCCCAAAACTCTTTGGCCAGGAAGAAGAAGGGAATGCTTCCTCAAGTTCGAGGGTATCAGCAACTTTAGTCGATTTTCGATTTTAGCAGAAGCTGCGATATGGGATTCCACCATTCTCTTGTCTGCTTCGTTTTGATCCTTGGCGGGAGAACCTGGTATAAGATAGAGATTAGGCACAAGAAGTAATAAAATGAAAGAAAGATAATGAAAATGTGAACTTACGGGGGGAAGAAAAGGTCCCACTAATATTTGGGAAACATCGGACAAAGAAAAACTGGTTTTCCCAGTCTTTGAATTTGTTGACCCCATCCGTTATAAGCTTCTTCGGGGGGTTAGTTCTGAAGGTCTGGTGATTAAGAGTGCTAAGTTTGATTGATCGAGTCAAGTGGTTCAATACTTCCGCATTCAGAGAAGGGACGCCAGATTTAAATGCCATTAACTCCAAAGATAGAAGATAGATGTATACATTCATAGATAGCTCAATCGGGACAATTCCAAGATAAAACAAGAATCTAGATAGGAAGTCCAGGAATGGAAGAAACCCTCCATGCCATATGTGTATAGTGGTGTAGGCAAAGAACCCTTCAGGAGGGGTGCTTATAGTGTCATTTTCTACAGGGGAATGGCTTCCACTTCGGTGATTCCAAAGTCGTTGAGAATAGCATCCACTTCATCTTGAGTGGATATCAAAGAACGCTTTAAAGTAGCTTCAACTTTCTTTGGAGAACTCATGATTCTGCCATGTGAAAATGTTTCAATTAAAATTTTCAAGTTTGATATGGACATAGTATTCTTTTAATAATTAGTCAAACCAATTCAAGTGACTTAAACAAAAATCAAACATGAAACTTTAAATTTATGAGAAATGTTTAAGTTAAAAGTCAAAGACATTGGGCTTCCGACAGCGTCAAAAGGAACAAAGACATCAACACTTAGCAAATACATCTCGACATTGTCGAAAGCCTAAATAAGAGTTCCTTGAGCTATCGACAAGGTCGAAAGGATAAGTCAAAATATTTGTTTAATTGATACCTTTCGAAAGTGACAAAAGCTATACAAGAACCAAATTGCTAAAAGGAGGTAGTCCAAGTTAACTTAAAACTTGAACAAAAAAAATATATGCTACTAACACTCCATAAACCAAGTAAAAAGACCCTTCGACACTGTCGAAACAAAAAACATAGGTTTCCTAAGAAAAATACAAATGTTGTCAAAACCTCACATACTCATCGAGTCAAAAGGTCCCAAGTTAAACTTATGTGCACTTAGAACGTTTCGATAACGTTGGAGAAAAACAGTCTAGAGGGTTTCGACTCAGTAGATTTAAGTGGCGTTGAAAGGGTCAAAAGGGTCTAATGGTTCCAAAAATTAACTAAGGAAAATGGATTGCAATTGAAATAAGAGGTTTCGACTATGTCGAAATGTTTTGCTATCGAAGGGGTGGATACACTCTACTAAGCTGCATATCCTTTCGACAAAGTTGATCAAAATTGGCACCACAACACCTTTCGACCCCATCGAAAAGGGCTAAGGAAGCAAAACCAATTTTGATGCCTCAACCTCTTTCGAAGGGGTAGAAAAGTCATTTTATGGCGCCAATTTTTCATCTGTACATTTGAAACTTCTGGGTGAATAAAACAAGTTCCACCGCCTTCACCAAAACCCGATTGCAAATCCAGGGTTTCAAAATATATTAACCAAACCCGACAAGAAAGTAAATTTAAATTTAAAAAAAATATGGATTTCAACAAGAATCGACCCTTTTCGATTTCAAAAGTGTAAAACATTATTTTCAAACTGGAAATCCAAATTCTCTAAAAGGTAGCAAAAAATCATAAATGTTGAAATCAAATTTAGACTGAAAGATAAATATCGTCGATTCATATAACTGAATCGTGAAGTTATCTCATGAAAATCGAACCATAAACCTAATCGATTCACAATAAATTAAACCATCCTTCAGAAAAATCAAGATTCAAACAATTTTCAAATCAAAATACCAATTCTGAAATCTGAAAGGATAAAATTTACCATGTAAAGTTAAAAAAGAAAAAAGGAAAAAAAGAAAGAAGTTGAGTAGAAATAACCTCGAACTTACATTTAAATCTGATTAATCTTTGATTTGAAGAAAGGAAAGTTTGAGAATTTCTAGGATTCTTTTACCGGTACTTGAATTTCAATTTGCAGAAAAGGGAAAGAAGAGGAAGAGGAGAAGCGTACTTTATAAGAAAATTCACCCAGATTTATCAGCCGCTAGATTAGATTTGAATGAACGAACGAGATTCACATGGGAAGACTAAGAGGTGAGAAGCTTCTAGGTTTCGACAAAGTTGACTTGGAAAGTCAAGAGCAACCCTTCG
This sequence comes from Allium fistulosum, assembly GCA_030737815.1. NCBI lineage: Eukaryota > Viridiplantae > Streptophyta > Magnoliopsida > Asparagales > Amaryllidaceae > Allium > Allium fistulosum. Next base: position 405,560,853 of record CM060904.1, on the reverse strand, counting down.
CAAGGGGGAGGGGCAAATGTTACTCCAAATATTCACCTTTCGACTAAGTTGAAACCTCTTTAAGCAAAGAACAAGAGAGAAGAGCTCCAGCCGAACCTTTCGAAAGAGTCGAAGGGATGCTACCATCAAATTCTGGAAGCTTCAGGACCTTTCGGAGGTGTCGGAAGGTTTCTCCAATCAATACCCAGAGGGTTCTTACCTTTCGAAGAAGATGAAGGAGCCGAAAGCACCCTTTTGCCATCATTAATAACCTTTCGACTAGATGAAGACCTTTTGATAAAGTCGAAGCCACACCTTCCGAAGACAATGAAGAATAGCTCTTTGAACATACGCCAAAATATTCGAAACCAATGGTTTCGCTTTCATTCAAGCTACTAGAAAGCAAGTATTATCTTGAGCAACTCCTTCGAAAGCTATAGTAAGCCTTTCGAATCGGTTGAAACCAATGTGGTCCAGGAAGGGTTCCGCATCAGATCAGAAACAAGAGCGCAGGCGTAACCAACATCATCAAAACTAATGAGAAAAGGCTATCGACGGAGCTGGAAGCACTTACAAGACAACTCAAAGAAGAGGAGCGCCACCATACCTTTCGACAAAGGCGGCAACATGCTTAAGTCTTTCGGGAGCCACCTTCCGACCCAATCGAAAGCATTAGGGTCCAAAGGTGCTGATCGACATCTATAAATAAGACCCCAGGGGTCACGTTTTGGGGAGCCGATCCCTCTCATTCCAAACTTGTATTTCGTAAATCATAAGTGTTATAACCCTAATTACAAGGTTAATTTGGGTATTTGAAGCAATAAAGTCATCTTTTGCTTATAAAAGGGAAGTTTTTAGTATTTTAGATCACTTATCATTTTAAAGTTCTTGTTTGTTTCACTCTTGAGTTTCAGGTTTTGCCTTCATAGAAAGGCCACTGTCGACACAGTCGAAACCAAGAAAGATTTAAACAACTTCAAGTTCATACTACAAGTAACCTACCTTAGAGTTTTAGCTTTCGACAAGGTCGAAGCCAGGTCACAACTTACTTAAATCATCAACTAGTATAGGAAGCTCGAGTTTCAAGCTTTCGACAAAGTCGAAACCCATCATCAAAACACTATAGTTTGAGGTTACTAGTTCAAACCTAAGGAGGTTAAGCCCACAGCTTTCGACAGGGTCGGAACCTCTGCCTCAAATTCAAGGATAGAGTAAGCCTTTTAATAATCAAAGCTTACGACAAGGTTGAATCCAATTGAGAGAAACATTACCTAGGGTATTTCATCTATTCCGAGAAGGAAAGCTTTCGAAAAAGAATCTTCATAGTCTCAGTAGAGACGAAAGGTCTTTAAGCATGGAACCCAACCCTTTCGACATAGTCGAAAGGTCTGTCTAAATAATTCCTGCCTTCATAAGCCCATTCAAAAGTAAATTGAAAAGGAATTCATACCTACCATTCTACTCTACTTGCCTAAAGGATAATTCTCATTCCTTAGCATAACTTTGGAGTGTTGACAAGAAATCTTGTTAACAACAATAAAGTAAACTCTTCCATACTATTATGTAGACTTGTTAGTTTGTTGACGTTGGCTATTACTTCTTCCAGAGCTCGGTATACATATCATTTTAATATTATAGTACAAATAGTTAATAATGAAGTGTTGTGTCTAGTGCTATTACAGGCACTACAGTATCTGCATCCTTACTGAAATTTAATAAGAATTAATACTATTATTATTAAATTACACTTTCAAAATTTTAAATACATAAAATTCGTCAAAGCAAATTCTTAGAACAATAACACTTTTACAAATTGCTTATCATTCAAAATAAGTTAATATTATTCCACCACAAAGTAGTAGTACAATACACTAACATCGTTCAACATAAAACACTTGAATCAATCAGTATACTAACATGTACAATATTCATTTTAATTTGGTTGTCACAAAAAGCAATTTTAACAAAAGAGACCAGCGCAGTATTCACCAAGAGTAGTCATAAATTATTAGCACAATCACACCGAACTAAACAATCAATATGCATAAAGAGCCAAGGTTTATAGAGTACCTGCACACTCAAAGCAAAACTACCACCAAAAATCAGTTTTTCCTTTTCTTATAAGACATCCAAACCCCCTCAATCATACCACCATTACCTTGTAGAACGCAACAATGACAGCATTGAAGCCAACACCCCAACGAACAATCCACTTTTGGCTTCAAATACTTCCGCTTGGAAAATTGATCATCCGGCAAATCAGTGTACACCTTCTCAACAATAGTATTGGCCTTGGTAGTTTCCCCATCATAGCTCCGCGGTCTTACAAAACTACAAACTGCATGCACCAATCCACCTGCCAGTATAGAGATTAGATTTCCTACCAGCATAGGCACATTTCTACCAGTAATGTCTAGGTTAACTCTACTATTTGCTACTTTTGGGATAACTAACAAAGTAAAAAGAAAATCCTAAACCATAAATTAGATTGATATTTAAGTAAAACTATTAGTTAAATTTAGATTAGTAGGCTCAACCCCTACCATGTTATAATAAATAATAATAGTAAGTGTTCCACTAATAAAACCATTAGCACTAATATAATCCATTTCCATCCACTGATGCCACCAATACCTCACTAAAATAGCTAGCACAAATATAATTAAAGATCATATAAATTTGCCTGGAGAAAAAATACAGTAGAAGAAATCGAAATTTTCTTTTAAAAATAAGCATTAGAAGTCCGATTGTCAAATCACCACCCAAATTTAAATAATTGAAACAATCAAATTGTAATAGATGGAATTTAGATATTACTTTGATTTTGCAACCAGATCGATGAACAACCGTCCAACGAAAAAGGCTCAGGCTGATGAAGGAAGGTTAGTCAAATGATGAATGCTTAATATTGATGAATGAGTTCGAGTAGGAGAGTTGATTTCATCCAACGAAATGGTCGATTAGGGTTTGGGAAGATACTTTAATTATATTTGCGGCCATATGAAAATTTACAGAGGTATAATAGGCTGATTTATTATATTATCACGTGGACTTTAATAAATTACTACGTTTACAATACAAGAATTATTTGGAAAAAAAATGAAAATAAAATAGAAAAGCTTGCCTACTCATAGAAACACCTTAAAAGTGTATTAAGGCTTTCCACATTGCAAAAGTGTTTCAAATCAAGAAACTCTTGTGTTTCTAGTTTAATCTTTTAGTGTAGTACCACGAAAGATAGTTCATTAGGGTAAAATTTAAAACTAAACATCATACCAAGGTACATTGATGCAATCTCACAATGGAAGGTAACATATAATATACTAAATATACATGAATAGAATATTATAAATAATATACAAGAAACTACACCAACGGAAACAACTGATAAATAAATATCAATATAGAAAGTCAGAATACAATGTCTGATATCACAAGTCTCATATACAGTGTAGCCTGTCTGCCATGTACTACATCAACAATAAGTACACATATCCTGTACGATGACTTCACGCCTCCAGAATGTTCCCGTTCTCCTGAAAGCCTATATCCAAAGCATCCGACTCTCAAATTACTCAATCGAGTACCTTGAAGTTATCATGAAATAAATAGACAAAGACAAAATGCGGGTTGGAAATAAAGCCTGATGTGGGAGAACTATCTCAAAATATTGTATATCAAAACTATAGATAAAGCAACATGAAAATACAAAGGCACAACCGGTCCTCTCCACGAACGTGGCTCAGGTGTAATCCAGACTATCCATAAACAAGTAAAGTAAACACATCCAAAAGATAGAAAATCGTACCCCTAACCTGCTTTTCTCCTATCATTAACGAGTTAGCACAACTAATATAATATGAGTGCCACGTAACAATATACAATGATATAGATAACCTAATATACCAGTGATAGGGCAATAAAAATATCAAAATATAAGTCTAACACATAATATGCAATAATACTAACAATAACCAACCAACTAACTACTAATGCGCACAATCCGAACAATAAACAGCAAATAGTGAATACGGATTGACACCCATCATTGCTGATTGGTGTATTTCATTAAGGATTTCGAACGTGATCTAATGATCCCCATCTAGAGTCCGAAATAAATAGAATTGGTAGTTAATCGTACCATTGACCCAAGCACACTCTATGCGATCAAACTCATAAAGATCTCACTATGCCCATACCAAAATATGAATACTCATAACTGATATCTATGCTGAATTGTCATTAAATACCAAAGAGACCTATCGAGGGCCATAACTATATTGTGGGCTCCCATAAAAACCAACACCTAAAAGAAGTTGGCATGTAGGTCATGTCATAGAACCCAAGAGTACCATAGAGCAGTATATGACCAAACTGTAGACTAACACCCCAGTCTCTCTCCGTCCCTGCTCTAGAACCACGTATGCAGGCCGTGCTTCTTAATGGTACAATGAATTATTTTTACAAAATCGATATCATCCGATTGTCTATGGATCGAAAATTCGGATTCAAGCTATGCCATGCTATTAAACTTCGTTAGAACCCCGAAGCCCCATCAAGGTATAACATTTTCATAGCTTTGCCCAAACGAAACCAAAAGCTCTTTGAGCGCAAACAATTTCTTTGAAACCCAAACCCCGATACCTGGATTCAGACCTTAAAACAATTCCTTTTACCAAAGCTCTATCAACACGTACTATAACAACCCTAATTTTAATTAACATTATTTAGGATATTTAATTGGATAAATTAAATAAAATGATGTAGAATTATAAAAGATTGAGATTTGGTAAATAATAGAGGTCACGCCTTAAAATGAGTTAATATGAATGAACTAAAATTAAAATATGAAGGAGGAATATGGGTTAAGGGCAAAATGGGAAAGGACCTAAATTCCTAAACATAAACCCTCACTCTCTTATTTCCTCCCTCACTTTCATTCACTTTATAACAAATGAAATCAAAGGAAGCTTAGGGCCAGCCATTGACAAGTGTTCAAGAGGAATTAAAAGCTAGAAACAAGATCCAAACTTAGGGGATTCAAATCAACAATAAAAATCTCAACCTTCTTAATCAATACAAGGTAAATAATAGTTATGCATCTCATTTTATGTGTTATTTTTGGTTTTAAGAGTAAATCCGATTCTTTTGCTAATATTATGTCATGTTTTAGAGGTTTAAGGATTGTATGTTTATTGCTGATTTATAGAATTTATTTATGAAATTTGGTGATATGTTTGAGTTGAAAAACCTATCATATGATACCAAATGACTTGAAATTTTAATATGGTGTTAGAAACATTATTTTAGAAGTGGGTTTTGAATTTCATAGTTTTCCATGCAAGTATGAATTAGATATAATTTTCTAAGTCTAGAAAATGGTTTATTTCAGATTTAATTATTCAAAATGATTAAAATACGATTTTAGCATTGAAATTTTTATATTAAAGAATATATTAAAATAGACTTATAGTGATTTTTGGAGATTTTTTCCAAGATATTAAGTATGATCAATAAATTGTTTTAAGCTAGAAGGGCTTAATTGTTTTATTGAGATACTAAAATTAAGGGATAAAATGTAAAATGTTTTGGTATTAAAATTCTTGTATTGCAATAAATTTTTGGTAAAGAGAATTGATACTGTTTTTTTATCCAATAGAAATTTGACAAATAATAGAGGTTGGTAGCAAAGAAATTGCTTTTATAAGTAAAATTGCAGTTTTCATGTTAATTACTATTTTGCCACGCCGACAATGACGACGTCGCCGTCTATCTCTTTGTCTCCCAACATCTTTGACATTAACCAGGATAATACTAAGGATATCAATGCGAACTGGTATGGAAAGGATTGATCTGGGTTGAAGTCGGAGACGTAGCATTAAAGGTGATGAGATGGTCTTTGGTTATGACATTATCGAAGAGGTTTGAGTGCCGCATTTTGTATAAATGGCATGTTGCCATTTATCTTAATAGAGTTGCTGCCTCAATACTTTCAAAGAGGTTTATAGCAACGATAACGATGTCACACCATTTTGATAAACGACCCCGCATTTTATCACTTCAACCCTAATGGTTGTCGCTTTTATTCTTTAAAATTTAACCATTATTTTCAAAGAGGCTATGTTGGTGTTCCTAATGATTACGACTCTAATAGAGCCGCTATTTTAAGGCAGTAATGCTAAGATTAATGACTACGACCTTATTATTTTAAAGGTTTTAAATTATACAAACCAAGTTTACTCTCTTCGACTTCAACGATATAAATAGTGCGAAGTGCATATTTTCGACCTTATGGATTTGTGTTTTGAAAGTTAAAGGTTTTAACTATGCTTTATGTTAAAGCAGGTGAAGACCCTAAAGGCGAAGAGGTCACCGAGCTTTATTATTATTCAAAGTTTATGGCTTTGGCCTTATGGCTTATGATTTAAGGGGCGAAGACACTTATGACTTCAAACTTCATCAAATGGTTCATTAAAGCATATATATCATGACATAATTATTTTGGATAAAGTAAAGGGCTATATTTTCCTTGTTTTGAAAGTATGATTTCAAGGGGTAAATTATTTGTAAAGAAGTATGTTTCGAGGAAATAAGTAGAGTATTTAGCCTAAAATTTTACTAAAGAGATTATTATTCTTATCTATTTTGGATTAATTATGGTAGGATAAAATTGACTCAAAGATTATAAAACCAGATGGACTAGTGTAGGGTAGTGCCCTATACTTCAGTCCAAAATTCCAATATGTAGGGCTTTATCAAGGGAAAGACAAAAGGTAGGTTTACGCACAGAAATGAATACATAAAGATAAGATAGGTTATAAGTTGGTCTGCAAAACCTTTAGTGTCATAGTAAGCCTGGCAAAACTATGAGATTGACATATAGTCGGATAAACACTAGGATAAGTGTATTTGGATAGACCGTCCAGTTTTCTTCTAACAGCCAGCTAGAAAATTTGGTATATCTGGTAGGCCCGAGTCTGCTATATAGGTTGGTAATTACCATGTGAAAACAAAACATTGGAACGAATATTCCACTTATTTGATGGATAGTTATGATTACCTATGTAACATGCATGCACATTATTGTTATATTGTTTATTTTAACCAGTTGGTTGCAGGACTTTGAATTGCAAAAGATATATTTTTAAAGGGATATTAGTGAGGGAAAAACCCATTCCTCTCAACGGCGTGGTCTCACTTAATATCTATAAACCGAGATGGCATATTATAATTGTTCACGCCAGGCTTTTTATCTAACTCGAAGTTTATGTTTCCCCTTAAACTCTCGGGTGCTCAAAATTTAATTTGCGTAGGTCAGGAGTAAGGGTCTTTTAGGTCAAGTAGGTTTGGAGAATAAAGCTACCGAAGACATGTAGGAGGCAGAAGCTAGCTATGTAGCAGTCTATCTATATTTACTATCCGCTGTGTTATGTCAATTACTGTATGAATGTATTGACAGTAGATATGTCTGTCTATTTAGTAACTTTGATCATCCAAGGGGACATCTTCATATGTTGCTCTTGGCGTAATTTGTAATAATTATATTTTATTTGAACCTGGGCAACGTTTTAGGATTATGTAACAAATATGAAATGCTGATTTGAAATGTAATGAGAAAAGTCGGTTTTGAAATTATGTTTAAGTGATTTCATATTCTTGTGCTTCTGATATTATGAATACCATTAACATGACCACATTTTGTCATTGGGAATTAATAGTTTAGACGACTGAAGTATATGTAGCGGTTAGTTTTGGACCTCAAAATGGGGGATATTATACGTATGGTCACTAATATAAGACCGATACCATTCATCAAATTATATGTATCCTAAGGTAAAAGCCAAGAGACCTAAACTAACTCCGCTCAAACGTACACTTACTGGATGTGATCGTGCAACTAACCACTGCACCGGTGCCGTATCCTATCATTATTGATCGCATACATATCACTTTTCTTTGCATCTACTTCCCCGAGTAGTCAAAAGTATTCCCGAAGTCAAGCAAAAGCATCGCACCAACCTATGGTCGGAACCGAAGAAGAAACCCTCATCAATTTGCATATCAATTATATTATAGCTCAATATTACTTAATTCTTCTATTTAGATTAAGTTTAGTTATCAATAAGGCCATAAAATTTTATGCAGCTCATGTATATAATTTCTATATATATAATACACATACATCTCGAACCATTTTTTATGACCTAAAGTAATTAAATTACACACCTGTCTGATTCTGGAACTGACTCCTTGCCTTCATGTGCTCCTCCCAATCGTGCATGCTCATTGTACATGACTGTAAAATTAATCACTACCCCGACTTCATATCCGATTGGCTCTCGTTCACTATCTTGAGCTCATACTACTCTTGTATAGTAGTAGTCTGTGCCCCGCATCTTTGCCTCGATTGCATCCTCAACCGCTTGCACGAATGCCTTATTGATCGTTACTGATCACTTCAGCATCACGTACTAAGATCCAAAGTCTAGGGAGACTTTCGGACTCGCATCGTGCTAAGAAATACGAGCTATCTGGTTTTTAAATATTATAGAGACAAGAAGTATAAGGATAATGTAACGACCCACAATTTTTAACATTTCGAATGGAAATATTTATTTTATTTAAATATTCAAATTTGAATCGAATATAATAAATAATAAGGAAATAAACTGTTAATAAAATGACTTGATTTTATATGACGTATTTTTAAATGAATTTATAGGATTTTTCCATAATTTTTAATTTAGAAAATAATTAAATTTACATTTGACATATTTTGCAACAAACGTTGGTATTTTTGAAATTTCATAAAATACGATTACCAATGTATTTTATTGTTGTTTCGTGATCGTACCGCATTGTTGTGCGCGATCATATTTTTATTTCTATCGTTCGCGGTTTGTCCATGAACGAAATGTTGTGTAGTGAAATACCAGAACTTTAAAAATAAACAAAACTTCACCCTGAGACCATTTCTCATTTTCTTTTCCCTCTCCTCTTTTTCATTCTCCCTCTCTTCCTTTACAGTAAAGGATTTTAACCTAGCCACCGATTTAAAAATCAAAATCAAATGATATACTTTACGAAAAAGTATAAAACTAGATCCGTTGAGAGCTTCAAATCATGTGAAGATTGTTGGGTGCGGTTAGGTTTAGTCTAACTTGACTATGTTGGCCGAAGCTAAGGTTTAGGGGAGGAGGCAGTTTAGGCGGAGTTTGTGGAAACAGAAAGTGGCATTGTAAAAATGGTGCGAAGTGGAGTCGGATGGCTGTGGTTGGAGGAGGAGCGGCTCTGTCTGGTGGATCACGATCCTAGGGTTTCGTGTGTAGTAGTGTTAGGTCGCATTTCGATATAGGAAATCCAATTGGAAGTTGTAGGGTCGGGGAAGAAGCTTGGGTGAAGTGGGGTTTGTCGGTGTTGTCGGTGTCTGATTCCATTCAGTGTAGAGAGAGATAGGAGGAGAGAGGGAGTCGGTCACTGGGTTCGTGCACGTATCAGTGCATATGCATGTACATGGGAATGATTTGGGGATAGGGAAGATGATTAGAATGGTAATTAGTGGATTAATTTGTAATTAATTAATTTAATTAATCCAAAAACTTATAAAATAAATAACTTCTTCATATGAGGACCAATCGAGATGTGGTCTTTTGCAGTTTGCTCATAGTAGCATTATTTACATGTTAGAATTGATTTCATCAAGTTTGGAGTAAGTGAAATTTTGAGCTAAAATCGAACGTCGTTCGATTTTAGATCCAACCAGAACGCTTGAGCATGTAATGGAATTTTAATGACTTATCACACTTTAGGATGATTACTATATGATATATAGTAGATATAAATTATTGTTTTTGCGCTTGAATGGTTTATTTGTTTGGTTTGGTTGAATTTCTGCTTTGAAAAAGCTATTGACATATAAAATGAAATACAGGGAATTTTGTGGAGGAATCTGGATTCCTCGTTACTATGATTTTAATTTCAGTTATATACTTGTTATATAAATTATTGAATGCTAAAAGTTTGATAGTTGGCCGTACTGGATATGACATTGGTATGTGTTAAAAGTTGAACCTTTTTAGTAATAAAGGTAATAGTAGTATTGATTAATTGCTATGGTAGCTTTGGCCTCATTATAGTATTTTGAAATACCATGGTTTGCTGTTTTGATGTTAATATGGTTTTGATTCAGATGATGATTTTAAATGCGATTTTGGGAATTTTCCATGGCGTTTTATTTAGAAATGGTTTTTGTACTTCTTTTGACCTTTTGTTAATCTTTTCTAATATATTTCGAAATGTTTTAAAAGTATTTCAAGAGATATTTATTTTACAAAAAGTATATATAGTAATGGATGTCTATTATAAGGAAAAAGGGGAATTTAACTTTTATAATAAAATGAGTCTATTTTAAAAGAAAATAAACAATATTTTTGAATAAATAATTGTGAAATTTTTTATATGAAATGTTGTATAAAAGATAGATTTATAAATGGTATTTTATAAATAAAAGAATAGATTTATAAATAATATTTATAAAAGGGAAAAGATATCGTTTTGATAATTGGGGTAATAAATCACATTTGTGGATTTATAGTAATATATGAAATGATCATTTTATGGAAAGTATTTCGTTCTACTTTAAAACTGAAGGTTTATGATAAATAAATGAGATTTATAAAAGGAGTTTTATAATTATATTTGGAGATTCATAAAAGAAGTTTTATAAATAGAAAAGAGATTTATAAAGGATTTTTATAGTTATATTTGAAGATTTATAAAGGGAGTTTTATAGATAGAAATGAGATTTATAAAAGAAGTTTTATAAATAGAAATTAGAAAGTGGGGATAAGTATGTTCGATCTAATTTCCATACAATATGTTTACTTACACCAAAAGGAAAGTGGTCTAGATTTACAGTAACAATGTTTTAAATGACATTTGTTTTGGCTCGGTTAAATATGATTTTGGAAAGTAGGGAAATATTTTCTAAGTATTGGAAATGTAGTGTTTTGTGAATATACTTATACTATTGATATAAGTATATGGAAAATTTTCTAAGTATTGAAAGTGAAAGTTTTGTAAATATACTTATACAGTTGAGCTAAGTATATCAATATCTTTTTGAATACTGAAAAGAGTAAAGAGATTGTGTGAGTATATCTGTTGTAAAAGGTATTTCAACTCGAATTTACAAAGTGGTTTTGATTAAAGAAAGGATTAATTAAAGAGGCTTAGTAGTTGCATATGTGCTTAACCATGGTTGATTTCCATATGGAATTAAATCTTCGGTTGAATTATTTTTTCATTTGGTAGTTCAAACTATCAAATATTGGCCAGTTTTGAAACTATCGATTATCGGTTCGGTGAGACCAGGATTGGATATGTTATACGAAAACCACTTCGAACTAGCATAAGCGTTCGAATTGAAGACATCTTGAAGATGGTGATATCTGTAACAACCTAAAATTTTGTAAATATTTTAAATTTAATTTATTTGAAAACTTTGATTTTTAAATCATTTTAAAATTGAAAGTTGAAAATTTTCCAATGTATTTGGATTTTTGTTTCCATTTTTATTTCCAAGTATAATTAAAATAAACAATTTCTGAAAATTTATATTTTTGTCAAACTTTGACTTTTATTTGAAAATTTTGAAATTTAAATTTTTATAATTCTAATCTTTTTATTTGAAGCTGGATATAATTCTGATATCCATTCTATTTTTCGTTTCGTTAAATTTTGAGTTATACTTTTAAATTTGGTCAAAATTCAGCGTTTTATACGTGATTAAATTCTGTATTTTATTTTTATTTTTCTTTATGACCATCTCTTGACTTTTATTTCTCTATTTATTTGTCTAGACTTTATTTTTATTTATTAGATGTTTCTTGTGTATATCTTTTATTTAATAGCTTGGGAAAGAAATAAATTAAACATACGTTACCTTGTTTTAATTAGAGACGTTACATTTGCTTTATTTCTTGCCTTTTTGTGCGCCTATCTATTTATTACCTACCATAGCCGTATATTGCAAACCCTAGCTGCCTCCTACCTTATCAATTCATGTACAAAAAAAGTTTCTCATTTCTCATTTGTTCCTGAAGAAAAAATACAGTAAGTCATGGCCTCCTTCTTCTTTTTCCTTTCCTCTTTTATTTTGTTTGTTTCCTCCTTTGCTATGCTCGGCCTCTCCACCATATTCCGACCTCATCCCCTCATCCACCACCTATGCTCGGCCACCACTCCTCATCATCATCCCATGCTCTTGGCCATGAACCCTAGAACAAAGCCTTCACAAAAAAATTGCAAAAATCCCCTAGCCGAGCCTTCCTTATGCAAACCCCTTTATATTAGCCTTAGCCACAACACCAACCCCACCACCTTGCTTTGGCCTTGACCTATCTCCACCTCCTATCCATGTTTCAGATCCAACTTGACCAAATTAGCACATAGGCCAAGCCACTTTAGACATAAGCCGAGCCCAAACTCCACTAGATCCATGCCTTGTAGCCTTCCATGCCTTGTAACTTGCCTCTATTCACCTTCCTCAAGCCATAGCCATGTGTACTTGATCCACGACCGAGCCTTGCTTACCTCTATACATCATGGTCAAGCAAACTATGGTGATGGTTGAGCCTATAGGTGGTGTGGCCGAGCCCACTTGTGATTTAAACCAAGCTTTGTTTCATATTGATTCATGTTTTCATTTGTTGAATTCATATCTTGTTTTGTTAAAACCATATACTTATATTTGTTTTATTTATTTGATTACAAGATTTAAATTTGGTTGTTACTTCTTCTCAAATCTTTTCGTGCCTTTTCGTGCTTTGCAGTGTGTGGATATTTTTGTTTTAAATTTGGTCTCCAGCTTTAAAAGTTGAGTTTATCACTCTCGACATTCGTACTTATATAAATGGTGAAACGATGACAAGTGAATGTGTAATAATTGATATACTATGTTCATATATGCCTGTGATCTGATTATATGAATTATAACCTGATTTTATACCTATTACATCACCTGATCTGATATTATATGCTATACTGTTTATTTTATTTTCTATTCCTCACACTGCAAGTTCCCTGTAGAATAGAATCACTATGCGTTGAAATGATACATACCCGAACGGACAATAGAATAAGGAAAAATCGTTATGAGCTGAAATGATAGGCTTAAGCAATTTTTATTTATTTTATTTTACTTGGGATTGCGGGTTTGAAATGATAGAACCCGAATTTTTTTTAATTACGGATTAAAATGATATATTATCTGTATCACTTGACCTAGGTTAGAAAATATTATACAGACCCGTGGTTATTATTATATATTTTCTGAAAATTTTTAAGCATTTTTCAAATGTAAAAAATATGATATTTTAACTTAAATTTGGATTTAAATGATTTAAATAAAGTTTTAGTGATTTTTTATGAGTTAAAATATATAAAAATAAATGGGAAAATGTATTTTGAAAATATGACTTAACTTGTAAATTGGGAAATTTGGCTTTTAAAAGGAAAATTTTAAGTTAAGTAAATAAAATGGAAACTTGGTTTAATTTATGAAATGGTTTTAAAATAAGTATTAAGTCATTTTTGTTTTGTGGAAAAAGTTAAGTAATAATGTATTTTTGACTTAATAAATGAATTTGAGTCTAAATTGAATATTTATTTATAAAAATGTATTTTAATAAATCATAAGTTATATGATATCCAAATGAACATTTTTGAAGCGAAAAATATGATTTTTATAAATTAAAATGGCTAAAAATTGAAGTTTTAATGTTTCTGAAATTTTATATTAAATCTGGAATTAATATTGGTAGCGCTTCAGAAATGCTGTAGTATTAAGACAGCATTTGCTAAGTGCTATAGTTTCTGAAATATAACTAAATTCTGAAATAAATAAAGGGCTACTACATCACTTTTAAGTGCTGTTGTTGTTGCTGAAGCTAACTAAAATCTGAAGTAATAAAGCTACTGCAGCACTTGGTAAGTGCTGTGGTTGCTGAAAGTAAACTATATCCTGAAATAACTAAAAGGGCTACAGTAGCACTTGGTAAGTGCTGTTGTTGCTGAACTGAACTGTTTTGAAACTATTATACCTACTGTAGCACTTTGTAAGTGCTGCTATTTCTGACATTTAACAATGTTTTCAAATATTACTATATCTACCGTAACACTTTATAAGTGCTGCTGTTTTGAAAATACAATATTTTGAAATTGTGTAATTAAATGAATGAACTCAGAAAATGCTATAATTCTGGAAATTTAATATTTGATTTAAAAGTATAATGTCTTCATATTTAAATGATTCAAATGAATATATATATATATATAGAAATGGAAATGATATCGTTTTGATTTGGGTTTTGAAATGTTGGTTTTGAAATGGAAATGATATTTTGATTTTTGGAATATAAACCTTTTTAAAATTTATAACCACGGGTTATAATAACGATTGGTTGTTAAAGAGACCGGGATCGGATATGGACATACTCTTTGTCGATACCGAAAACCACTTTAACAACTGTGTACGCGGTGGAGATTCTAGAATGAAGTAGGATGGTGGTGACGATCCTATTGAGGTATATACGTGGACCCGACTCCCGTGAGTTGGCATAAGGTGGCTAAAACAGGAGCGCTTCTCGGGCCAATGAGGTAGCACCTCTGATCGGACACACTTCTTCGATACCATTCTATTACTTTTGTGATTGATTGGGTGCACCCCTTGATTTTTGGGATTGTGGCTCGAGGTGGGCGGTTGTGGCTGCTATGCGTTTCCACCAGCCTGGATGCGTAATTGGTATATCTACCCTGGCATTTCCTAGTTGTGCCGTGTCACCTACCCTAACGAGCTTTACTACGAGTTTGGTTTTGTGCCGTAGCCTGTGGAGTATTGAGGGTAGCTCCCGATCTGGGGTTATGCTGATACTGGATAGGCTACTGGGACTATTATGTGTTAAGGGGGATATGGGTACTCCTTAACGCTATTTAAAAGTAAGTTTATTTTACTATTAGACATTATTATAATAGCGAATATTACTACATAGTAAATAGTTTAACGGACCCTTAAAGAATGGGCGATCCCAAGCATTCTTTAAGTTACTTGCGCATTTCTATTACAGTTCACTTGAGTTGGTTTACATTGTATAAGTATGTATGTCCTGACTCGAGTGTTTGTGTTTTTGCTTTACACTCGAGTCAGCTTGAGTATTACAGCTTTGGATTCACCTTCTGGAGCTAGAGAATTCTGGAGTTTATCAGTCTATCTAGTTGTTTTTCCATTCCAGTTATTTCATTTAGCTTTGCTTATGTATTATGAACTTATGTATTCAGACTTCTGTTGTATCTGTTTTTCAGACTATGTATTTTAAATCTGTTTTGAGACTATGTAATTTTAGTGGCTTCATGAACCACTATTTATTTAAATTTCCACTGCGAGTTATTCTGATATTCTGTGTCTGTGATTGGTTTATTTGCTCCAAATTTATCTATAATCTATTGTTTTGTATTATTCAAGTCCGACATGTGTGGTTTTATTGTCGATTTGAATGGTCCAAAATAGTGGGTCGTTACAATATCGAAGACGAATTTCTTTGAAGTACGACGACTACTTGCTACTAATCCTGAGGATGTAGTAGTAGTACTGCCTTTGGTTTGTTCAATCCTAGAACAACTTGTATGGATGAATGTTGGCATTACATTGTTGCCTGGAGGGCATTGTTAACTTTCCAAGTGGGATTTGCAAAAATGGAAAAATGTAGCCTCAAACCTCACACTCGAAAATGACTAAAACAGGGGATATGCCGCAAGGCTATGTGGTTCACTACAATTAGGGTATGGTCATCACCCGATCTAGATCGGTATTGACCCATTTATATATGCTAGTGACTGGGTACGGTTGTTGATCGACAACAGTAGTGATGATCATATTCGGTACTATCCAAAAAGGGGTAGCTGGTCTTGCCATGCAGGGGTCAAATGGTTTTTGACCTTGGTACATTTTTCTAGACATATACTATGATAGGAGGTACCCCAGTAGCCTTGTCACTGTATGGAATCCATTCTCCAATACGTGTCTTATGGACTTAGTTGTATACTATGTATGCTGTCGCATGTAATTAATTTCGGCTATGATTCAATATTTATTTTAAACCCTAGACATTATTATAATATCATTGGATTTCCTATAAAATGTTTTGGTTATCGTAAAGTAAAAACTCGTTCTTGTTTATGTGTGTCGTGGTATTACAAGACACCTTTATTTTGTATGGTTTTATAACATTAAAAATCCATATGATTTGTGTTTCTCATGTTAGTTTACCAGGCTGATCCGAGCGTTATTGTCTTATAATGCTCGGGTTAACCCGACTATACTTTAGATTTAGTTATGGATGATTTGGAACTTCAGGAGATGAGCTGGATGCCTCCAAGACATATTCACGTATCTTTTTTTTCCGCTGCATTTGTTGTTATGTATGTATCACCATTTGTGAGGATAGGTTGTTATAACTTCCCAGGTTGATGATAGGTTAGTTTACTCATATCGAAAATGTATAATAATATTTCTTTTTGTAAAGATCTGTTATATATTATATATTACTTGTCACGATGTGAGATTCTGTTATGTCTTTTCTTTTCTTTCACCCCAACACTCTGTCTTTCCGGCACTTGGATGTTCAGCACGTGAATATCGTATATGTATTAGTGTCGACTTTTGAGGGTCGAAAAGGCCGATCGTTACACCGTTGGTATCCGGGCTTAGGTTGAGCGAACACCTAGGCTTTGGTGGGAAAACTAATTAGAGATTGGGTTAGAACACCTAGAATGAGTTTGAGTGTGTATATATATGAGAGGGCATATTTGTTAGTGCTATAAAAATGTTTTATATTGTGTTGATTGATCTGTTGAGTGGTTTATGATTCTGGTCGATACAGAAGGAACAACTGTATCGATCGGGGTTTCTAAACTCTTGAATAAGGCAAACCCACACGGTATTTTTTCGAAAATTTAGTAAATGAAATAATCTTACCTAGGATTTTATTTTATATATAAAAGAATAATTTTCAAAAGTTGATATAGTTATTTATGATGTGTTTGTTTGTTAGGAAATGATAATATTCAATATTATCATTTATTGTTTGATTAGTTGTGTTTAGTCTGTTTATGAGAATTGACTATTGTTTATTTATTTTTGAATTGTGCTCGATCAATTTATGAGCAATTTTACCGTTTTCACTACATGGGTTGGGCATATTGTAATTATGGGAACATTGAAAATGAATATCTTATAATTAAGTTTCACGATTTGACTATAAGACATTCGATGATAATGTTGGGTTAAAATTTAATTTTAACAAAAGTTGTTCATTATGATCTAAACAATGTTATACATTTGTGAAATGATTTTATATAAGAAATTAAAATTATATGAGTATAATTTATAAATATGGTTTGTATATAAAAAGGATTTAAGCTGAGAATTTTAGAACTTAAATCCCAGTGTTATGAACAACATTTTTCAAAGATTATGCAGAGAAAATAATAATAGTATTATTTGAAAATATTTATGAATGGCAATATTTTAACAGGATTTTAAAGGAGATAGAAAGCACCAAACTCACTTCTGTCGTTGGAAAATAATTCTAATGATGACTGCAACATCATTTGTGTTCGTTTTTGAGTTTATAAGTGGGGGATGCTACCGTAGTAATTTTCAATAGAGCTGTTTTGATAAAACAAATTTGGATTTAATTTCAAAAGTATGATTTGATATACAAGAAGAGATATGTATATTATTATTTCAAAATGATTAGAAATAAAACCGGTGTTTGGTTCTAAAGTTTTCTTTAAAGAAATTGGTCGCATGTATCCTATGCATTAGGGTTGTTTGGTTTATGCATCTTGCTATGATATGTTATTTGGTAATTTTTATTTGTTGAAATAAAATGGAATTTTAGGCGATTTTGGATAGACGAAAAATTCTGAATTAATTGAGAACTTGAAATTAAGTGTTTGAGAAAATATAAAGTTGAGTTTTTGTAACTCTAGAATGTAAAGATAGTAAGTTAAAAAAGTTTTAAATTTGTTGAACACCCATGTTAAGTAAAAAAATCTGATATTGTATGCATGCTCTTAGGATGTAGTGGAATATTATATGAATATGAAATTGAGTTGTAAAATGTTAATAGACTTAAGTAATGGTTTTTTGAAATGGTTCATAAACGATTTTAGTATTAAGTGAAATACTATTGGTATAAATAAATTTGAATTCAACGAAATTGGTGTAGCCAAGAAACCAATGGAATAAGTACGTAAGTTGTACGTAGATCATTTTATTTGCATAATTGTTCTTGATCTAAATTCGAGTACATTATTTCGATGTGATTTGTACCGATCCGAACAAGTATTTTTTACTCGATTCTTGACGGCAAACACTCAAAATGGATTCTTGATATGATTCTAAAGTTTTCGATCATAGTATATGGCTATGCAAGAAGAACAGAGGTATCTAATCAAAGGAACATGATCAGAGTCTATACTAGGAAAGTCGAGTGAGCGATACTAGTTTTGAAGTGAAATTTGTGTGATCGAGCGAGAGATCGGATTTGATATTGCGTAGGATGATATATGTACCTCATAGGGGCATTAATGTTATTGTATGCTTCTTACATGAGAAATGCAAATCATATAGTTTAATGGCACGTTGATGTTAAATGATTTCTATATATGATTTAGTAGCTTATATTCAGGATATATGATGAATGTGTTGTTGTATCGCTTCATATGTCGTGATTTACTCTCTTTTGGGTTATGTAAGTGAGATTCAGGTATATGGAAGTAAAGGCTAGCTTACTGCTTTTGGTTTTATGAGTAGAGTTTGATTGTCGACAAATGGTACGTGTTTATGCTTAACGGGTGAGTTTTCTATGTGTCATACACACTCTATAAAATATATCATAAGTGTATTGTTGTTATGTTATTCCTAGATATAGGAGGTCTCAGATATGAGCTTATTTTGATATTGTTATTAATCTGGACCTAGCCGCACAAAGGAGGTGATGTTGAATTTTTTTCTATAACATAATTGATTTTAAAACCTATGGGTGGAACCCAGTGCACGAGATTCCCGCACTATAGCGGGCTCTAGGGACGTCAATAATGTACGCAGCCTTTCCCTCGCATTGCGAAGATGTTGTTTCTGGACTCGAACTTGGGCACCCAAATTACCATGCGGGTGACCTAACCATTGCACCGAGGCTCCACCTCCTTTAAAACCTAAGGGTGTGAAGACATTTTTCTTTCTTTGGGAATTTCGAGGATGAAATTTTTTTAAGGGTGGAAGAATGTAACGACCCACAATTTTTAACGTTTCGAATGAGAATATTTAATTTATTTAAGTAGTCAAATTTGATTCGAATATAATAAATAATAAAAATATAAATCGTTTATAAAACGACTTGATTTTTAATGACATGTTTTTAAATAAATTTATAGGGTTTTCCATAATTCTTAATTTGAAAAATAACTAAATTTTTGTTTGACATGTTTTGCGGAAAACGTTGGTATTTTGAAATTTCATAGAAAAAGATAACCAGTGTATTTTGTTGTTGTTTTGTGGTCATACCGCATTGTTGTGTGCGATCATATTTTTATTTCTGTCATTTGTGGTTTGTACGTGTTGGATGCGACTCCACCGAACCAGGAGAAACGATGACACTACCGGGCCGAATACCTCCCAGATGCTACCGGACGAGACATAGCTACACCAACTACAAGGCTATCCCTGCCGAACCAACTGCAAGGCATCCCTGCCGAATCAACCGCCACCGAACCAGAGTGCTACCGAACCAGCCACCCTCCATCCACTACCGGTCCAAGCACTGCCGAACCAACTCCATCCACCTGCTACCGAACCAACGCAAACCAAAGCCACTCCACCTACCACCGGACCAAAGTCCCACCGAACTAAAGTACTGCCGGACCAAGACCTCATCTCCAACCATCTACTACCGAGCCAAGGCATTGCCGAACCAAAGTTGCCAGGCCAGATTGCATCAGCCCAGGCCCACCAGCAGCTGTATACCTCCAAGACCCCTGCCCCCAGCCTCACTCTATAAATAGAGGGGCAGGGGTACAACAATGGGGGACAAGTTTGAGAGCTCAAGCACGGAGAGAACTTTCAAACAACTTTCTTTTACTTGTATCAAAGCTCTATACTTGTAATCTAAACAAGAAAAGATAAATAACATATAAAGTGGATGTAGGCACATTCTGGCTGAACCACTATAAATCTGCGTGTCTTTTACAGCTTAGCCCCTGCTTTTCATATATTTGCATAAATCACCCAAATCACTAAGAACAACATAAAATCTATTAAATCATACGACTTTGAGGTGTTTGTCCATTTTTTGTGCAAACATTTTTTGTGCTTTCATTGAGAGCTAGAAGCTCGAAGCTTCAGCTTCTTCCACTTAACCTTTTTCCTAACAGCATCATTCATCGTTTGGAAAACATGCCTCCCAAGCAGAAAAAAGATGTTAACAAAGGAAAAAACATCGCATCCAGCAGTCTTTCAGATGCAGCGGTCACGAATCAAGTAAATCGTCCTCCTCTAGTAGCAGTACCAAATGAAGGACAGGCTAATCCGACCACTCCTGCCACAGAACAGCCCGCAACAATTACTAGGGCAGATTTAGACAGGGTTGTGGTTGAAGTAACTAACCGCTTCACGTCCCAGCAGGAAGCCTTGGTGAACCATCTCATGTCACGCTTAAGGGATGCTGAAGAGTCCAACCGCAACACTGAATCATGGGGAGAGTCCCAGTTTGGAGGATCTCAGAGACAACAAAGATCTTCCTTCTTCGAAGGAGCTAACGGCAGAAGCAGCCATGGTAGGAGCCGAGATCGAGCACAGCCCGAAGTTAGGCATGAGGAAACGTTTGGAACCGAATCCAACGGGGGAGGTACCGGGCGGAGGTCAACTGTAGCTGAGCCTGTCATACTGCCTAACCACGGAAACGCCAGTGAACGGGGCCGAGCTAGAGTCCAGCCCGAAGTTGGACCCGAGGAAGTGCTTAGATCAAAACCCAACAGGGGAAGATCAAGGCAAGGGCCAACTATAGCTGACCCTAGCATGCTCCCAGAAGACCAAAGGCAGCCACTGGAAAATATGAGGAATGATAGACGATACCATCCCTACAGGTCATCTGGACGGAATCAATCCCACAGAACAGAACCAAACTCGTTTCTATCTGCTCCAAATTCTGATGAAAGGATGGCATGCTTATTCAGGGAGTGCGTCCAATGGGAGCAAAGAGATCGAGGGATAGGCGCTAGAGTAACCAGCCCTTTCGCCCACAATATCGAAATTGCTATCACCCCCCAAGAATGGAAGATGCCAATAATGGAACCTTACAAAGGAACCTCCGACCCCGTTGTACACTTACAGAGATACACACAACACATGCTCATGAGTGGAGCGACAGAGGGAGTAATGTGCAAATGCTTTCCACTATTCTTAGCAGATCTTGCTACCTCCTGGTTCTGTCATCTACCCCAGGGATCCATCAGCTTGTGGGAAATGTTGAAAGAAAAGTTTATCAGTCAGTTCCACATTCATGTGGAACAACCTAAGGACGCTTATTCCTTATCCAGCGTCAAACAGAAACATGGAGAGAAACTGCAACAATACCTAACCCGATTCAATGCCGCAGCGACCGTAGTCCAAGATGCAGATGAGAAGCTTATCCTAATGGCCCTCTGTAGTGGTGTGCATCCGGACACTAAATTTGCTAGAAGGTTGACAAAAGAAAAACCAGCTACTTTACCCGATTTCTTCCATGAAGCCGGGAAATATATGAGGCTTGAGGATGCTGCCGTTGAGGGGCAGTCAGGACAGCAAAATAAGGCAACTCACAGCAACGCACCCACTGTGGCAAGGGACGTTCGAAGAAATGATTCCAGAGACAATGCTGGGTGCAAGAAAGGAGAAAAGCGCCTATATCGGCCAGGACCGAGATTCGACACTTACACTCCTTTGAACGAAACCGTCGAAAACATCTTCCTTGCCACCCAAGGCGAAGTTAGATACAAACGCCCACCATACAAGAAGGAATCAGATAACGCGCAGAAGTCCGGAAAGTTCTGCCGCTTCCACGAATCTCATGGGCATGATACCAATGAGTGCCATCATCTCCGGGACTTGATTGAAGAACACATCAGAAGGAAGAAACTGGAACGCTATGTAAAAGGTCAGGACAGGACTCCAGCTCCTGCCAATGAGAACCCAAGGCTACCCTCACCGGAGATCGGTAGAGGAAACCGCAACACTAGCGGTTCTAGTCAAGAGAAAATAGTGGTCCATACCATCTCAGGAGGACCGCACATCGCAGACAGAAGCTGGAAGGAGATGGAAAGGTATGGAAAGTCGCTTAGGGACAATAAAGACTGTGTCAATTCGGTTATAGAAGAGCGCCACCCAAAGCGGAAAGAAAGTGATGACATCACATTCGGTAAGCATGACCTAGAAGGAAGGCGATACCCTTACATGGATCCCATGGTTATCTCTGCCCGACTCGGTCCCGCCGAAGTTTACCGAATTCTAGTAGACACTGGAAGCTCAGTGAATATCCTGTTCAAACATGCATTCGACAAAATGAAACTATCAATGAAGGATGTATCTCCCTGCAATAAACCACTACACGGTTTCACTGGAGATGCGAAGATGCCCCTCGGGCAACTGGACCTCTTCGTTGAAATTGGAAGCCATCCCCGCTCCGTTGTACGAAAACAGACGTTTGTGCTAATAGAAAACCACGCGGCCTACAACGCCTTCCTAGGAAGGCCAGCCTTGTCTGACTTCCAAATTGTCCTAGCCCCATGGTGCCTAAAGATGAAATTTCCAACGGACAATGGAGTAGGGGAAGTAAAAGGAGACCAGGACGTTGCTCGAGACTGCTATGTGACTGAACTTCGCAACAACCTCAGGAAGGATAAAGGGAAGGGTGTAGAGGTTGCCCTCTGCACGAAAAGTCTAGAAGCGTAGCAACTAAAGAAAGCCCCTCCTCTTCGATATACCAGCGACCCTTTCAATGAATTAGACCCCAGGGACAAAGAGGAGGAGGCCACCACCGAGCCTGTAGAGGCTATGGAGTTTTTATCTGTAGACAAGCACGACTCGAATAGACTACTGAAAATTGGGTCCCAACTAAAAGCAGAGTTGAAGGAGCAACTCATCGACTTTCTCCGCCACAACTTGGATGTATTCGCATGGTCACACGCTGACATGAACGGAATCTCCCCCGACGTAGCATGCCACGTACTAAACATTGATCCTACCAAGGCGCCCGTAAAACAAAGAAAGAGAAGTATGGGGGCAGAGCGATCAGCAGTCCTCGATGAAGAAGTAAAGAATCTACTCGCCAATGACTTCATACGAGAAGCCATCTACCCGGAATGGATCGCTAATCCGGTACTGGTAAAGAAGGCTAATGGGAAGTGGCGAACATGCATTGACTTCTCCAACCTAAACGACGCCTGCCCAAAGGATTGCTTCTCACTTCCCCGAATCGACCAACTTGTAGACAGCACAGCCGGGCACGAGCTCTTATCTTTTATGGACGCATACTCAGGATATAACCAAATTCCTATGCATGCTCCCGATCAAGACCACACTAGTTTCATCACTGACCGGGGTTTATACTGCTATAAGGTAATGCCTTTCAGACTTAAAAATGCAGGAGCCACCTACCAGCGCCTCGTCAACAAGATGTTTGCAGGGCTAATAGGGAAAACTATGGAAGTATACGTGGATGACATGCTGGTGAAGTCAAGGAAAGCCGACGATCACGTAAGCCACCTAGGCGAGATGTTTCAAGTACTTCGCCAGTATGGAATGAAGTTGAATCCTCTAAAATGCTCCTTCGAAGTATCATCAGGAAAGTTCTTAGGATTCATCGTCCATGCCAGAGGGATTGAAGCAAACCCTGAACAAGTCCAAGCATTAAGGGATATCAAGGTACCTTCCACTCGAAAGGAAATGCAAAGCCTGAATGGAAAAGTGGCCGCCCTAAGCCGATTCATCTCCAAAGCAACGGACAAGTGCGTCCCCTTTTTCGAAGCTCTAAAGAAAGACAAAGGAAGGTTCGAATGGACTGACGAATGCTTAACCGCTTTCCTTAACTTAATCGAACACCTCCAGAAACCACCGGTACTCTCGACTCCAAGCGAAGGCGAAGAGTTACACCTATACCTTGCTGTGTCATCTCACGCCCTAAGCGCTGCCTTGGTAAGGGAAGACAACCGCACGCAGCGGCCAGTTTACTTCGTAAGTAAGAGGTTTACGGGGGCAGAGGTCAGATATCCTAAACTTGAGAAGCTGGCATACTGTTTACTAATCACATCACGGAAACTGCGTCACTACTTCCAGTCCCATTCCATCAAAGTTCTGACCGATCAATCACTGAGGCAGGTACTCCATCGTCCCGACACTTCTGGGCGACTACTTAAATGGTGCATTGAACTAAGTCAGTATGATATCACCTATCACCCTCGCGCCGCCATCAAGGGACAAGCCATGGCTGATTTCATTGCAGAATTCACTACCAACGAAGATAAGGAGCAATTGGAAATAGCAGAAGACATCAAGTGGAATCTGTTTGTGGATGGTGCATCAAACGAACAAGGCTCGGGGGCAGGTGTGGTAATAATCACTCCCAGGGGAAATAAGCTGCACTATGCTATAAGGTTGGAGTTCGCTGCCACCAACAACAATGCAGAATATGAAGCAGTGATAGCTGGATTAGAACTTGCCATAGAATCGGAGCCAATTCTTTGTGTCTTCATAGCGATTCTCAACTTATTGTTAATCAAATACTAGGAGAATTCCAAGCTCGAGAAGAATGACTCATAGCATATTTAAAGAAGATCAAGTTACTTCTCAGCCGATTGGACCACTACTTAGTCAAACACATCCCTCGGTAAGAGAACCAAGAGGCCGACGAATTGGCAAAGCAAGCAAGTGTGAGAGACAGCGCCATCTTCGGAGCAGTAACCATCTCAAAGCAACCGACCCCAAGTTTTGAGCAAGTGAATCTGATAGCTGCAACCGAAGAAGCAACTTGGATGACTCCCATCCAAGACTACCTACAAAGCGGCACACTACCCAACAGGCGTAACGAAGTCAAGAAAATCTTGAGGAAAGCTTCTCGCTACACAATACAAGAAGACATCCTCTATCGGCGCGGATTCTCTAACCCGTTATTAAGGTGTGTCGCTGGGAGGGAAGCCAAGGAAATCTTATCCAACATTCATCAGGGAAGCTGCGGAGATCACACCGGAGGGCAAACATTAGCAAAAAAGATACTCTGATATGGATATTTCTGGCCCACCTTAAGCAAGGACGCCTTAGATTTCGTCAAAAAGTGTGACAGATGCCAGAAGTTTGCTAAGATTCCACGGATACCAACAACTGAGATTACTTAAATGACCAGCCCTTGGCCCTTCGCAATATGGGGAATTGACTTAATCGGCGAGCTACCAATGGGCCGAGGCGGGGCCAAATATGCTATAGTGGCAGTCGACTATTTCACCAAATGGGTGGAAGCGGAACCTCTGAATAAAGTATCTTCAGCAAAAGTTATTAACTTCTTGATCAAAAATGTTCTGTGCAGGTATGGAGTCCCACTCAAAATCATATCAGACAATGGACTTCAGTTTGACAGCGAGGAATTCGCCAACTGGTGCCGAGAGCACGGAATTCACAAAAGCTTCTCATCCGTAGCGTATCCCCAGGAAAACGAACAAGTCGAAGCCGTCAACAAAATTCTGAAAACTCTAATAAAAAAGAAACTCGAAAAGTCAAAGGGCGCTTGGGTGGATGAACTCCCTACGACACTGTGGGCCTATCGCACATCCTTCAGAACATCAACGGGGCATACTCCTTTCTCTTTGGCATACGGAACGGAGGCTATGCTCCCAGTTGAAACCATTGTGCCTTCCCACCGTAGGATCCACCATAACCCAGAAGAGAACGAAGAACTCCTTCACATGTCTTTGGATCTAGTTGAGGAGAGAAGAAATGATGCAGTCCTTAAAGCAACGGCCCACAAGCAAAAAGTGGCAGCACAATACAACTCCAAAGTCAAGCATCGTACCTTACAAGAAGGGGATCTTGTCCTCAAATGAATTTTTCCTCGCCCCGGAGCACTAGTTCCAATCTGGGATGGACCATATGTAATTCATAAAGATCTCCACAATGGAGCTTATATTTTGTCAATAGTGGACGGAGAGGTGTTCCAGAGGGCATGGAACATCCAACACCTCCGTCGATACTTTTCTTAACTTGTACTGCCCATATGAAGTGAATTAACAAAGAGAATCAGTGGACGTAGGCCTTTTCGTGCCGAACCACTTTAAAAAACCTTGTCTCTTTTTTAACTTGTTCCTTTATATCTTGGCTGCTTGTTAACTTTATCCTTTTCTGTTGAACAAAATCCTGTAGCATTTCCACTCAAAGCACTCCACAGCGCAACTTCATCTGGACAAGACCTAACAGGTACTATGCGAATCTATGCCCTCGCCAATGAGACACTTTTGCTCCGGTATCCCTCTGCTGCGGGTTAACTCATTGCTCGCGATGGCCCTTAAAGCCAACTGTAATGAGCCGATTATAAGCCACCGAGAAGGCCGACTATAGCCGAGGCAGCTCATTACGGCGTTCGGCTCGCCGGCAACTGTGAACCGACTATAAGCCCCAACATAAGGTGTGGCTAGCCAGAGGCAGTTCACGGTTGACGATCGGCACCCACGCTAGTCGGCCACAGTAAATCGAATAATACCCACACTTATGGGCCATAATGGCTCGGGTAGTTACTGTGCGCGATCTCGGCTCCGATGTGTCTTAAGTGCGGCTGTGGTAAAAAAGAATTAACTCCCCGCTGAGGCGTAAGATGGGTGACGAATGTCTCCAAGACCCACGGCTAGGGAAAGTGACTACAAAGCCCGTTTGCCATGAACTTAAGCACATCGAAGGCCTTCCGTGATTGGAAGTTTTACTTTTTCACATATTTCAATTTTACTTAAGAAATTTTTCTCCTATCCTCTGTAACAATCCCTGAAGTACAAGACACAGAACATGAGACATTCACTAATAGAAGCGGATACTCACAGCAAGATACTGGACCGCATCCCTTACTCGGTCACACAGGATATTCAAAGCTGCCATCCACAAGCAAAATATAAAGGGCGGTATTTCCTTCTTCCATATGTAAACACATGATTGTAATTTATTCACACCTCACGCTAACATTGCAAGTCATGAAATTATGTTTTAAACAAGAACCTGACATCAAACACAATTTAATTACAAGAATATGCATAGCTATATTTCTCATACAACATGTCAAAATAGCAAAAAACATTCGAAAGACAACAGAATCAGCTTAAGTTAAAGAATTACACGTCAAGAATAGAGCTTTTTATTACAAGTAGCAAAAATTACAACCTAAGAGTTACTTTACTGTTTTAAGACTAACATATACAACCATGTCAAGTCCACAAAAAAAAAACTTTCCAGGTCGAATCAAGGAGCCGGCTGCGTCGGAGTCTTATCCTTGTCCTGTTGCCCACCTGTCCGGTTAGAGAAAGAATTCATTAGTGATAAGCAACCAAGTTAACAGAAAGACTAGAAAGGAAGACTTACCAGCATCTGCTCGTTGATCAACTTGATCATCATCCTCCACTTGGACACCTGCCTCCTCAGCTGCAAGCAACCGCATGCCCTCCTTCACCGCCACCTTCTCCTCCTTGGTAAACTGGGCAGTAACAGCATCCATCCTAAAGGCCACACCACCCTCCTTATCTGCCTCAGCCTGGTCCTCCTCTAGAGCCCTGAGATAGATCCTAGCCATAACCCGGGGGTAATCATCCATCCAGGACAAGTTACCCTGCCTCCAAGTACGGAAGTACATATCCTGGAGCATCCCCTCCATCAGCCCCTCGTTCTCTTCAAACTCCCTCGTCCGGGCCTCGGAATCCGACAACCTTACGACGGCGGCATCTCTCTCCAATTGGTATCTCGAGCAGTCAGCCTGAAGGGATTTCCGCATCGCCTCCATCTCCTCCCTCAACTTGGCTTGAGCAAGCTCTGCAGCCTCAAGCTTCCCAGATAACTCCTCTATCTGCTCAAGATCCGCTTTCCGAACCTCGTCCACCGTGGCAATGGCCATATCGATCCGTTCCTTGCAAGTAGCCTCAATTTTCCGCAGTTCGGCCCGGCTGTCCTCTTCCATAGTTTTCTTTAGACGTTCGGAGGCGGCCTCGTGATGAGAGATCTGGATGGCCTGATCAGTGAGTTGCTTGGCCTGGTCGGAAACCACTAACCGCAGTCTTATGTTGGCACTCCCAATTTCCTCCCCGGCCTTGACCAGTCGGGCATGATACCCCATCAACTTCCTGGCCTCCTCAGCAACCCGGTCGATATTTGCTTTAGCTTCGTTTCCCATAGCGACAACCCGAGTAGTAAGCAAATCAAAGTCCAGGGACTTGGCCTCATCAAGCACCCTTACCATAGGATTGTGAGGAAGAAGGTGCTCGCCAGTAACCTCATCAAAAGAGATGTCATGAGATGCCGGGTCCAGGTCCGGATGACCCGTAAACGGATTGCGTGCTAAGCCAGGATGATCTATTGGGATGACAGTTGGGTTCTCAGACGGATGGGGAGAGGGCATAAGCACGGTATCCTCCTCTGTAATGTCGTGAATAGGCTGGAATGGGGCCGGGGGTTCAAGAAGAGGTTCAGACGAAGATCGACTCCTCTTCCTCTTCTGTATATCCTCTTTGATAACTCCGAGAAGAGGACGATAGCCGACTATGTCTCCCGGGCGGTTAGTAGAAGGCTTCGGCTTGGCGGAAGCTTTGGAGAGCTTGTATTGTTCAAGCCTGTGCCGAAGATCTGAGGTCTTGGCCGTTTTACCCGCTCCTAATATGAAAACCAAGTGTCACCAATATGTATTAAGCCATCATTCAAGAATTAAAAGAGTAAAGAGAAATTCACCTTGAACCGCCGAAATTGCTTCAGTAGAGGCGCTCCCGGAAGATAAATCAACGCCGGTCCCAACTTTATCGGCTCTCTTGGACTTCTTCGTCCCCTCCAAACCTTCAAAGGCTTGGCGGAAAGCGTCATCCGTCCACTCTTGCATCTCGCCTACTTGCCCAGAAGACAAAGCCCCGACACCGTAGCCACCTCTAGCACCTTCTCCTCCATCTTCGCCTTGCTCCTTCTCCACATCTCCCTCCTCCGGGATATCTGGACATGTGCTGGGAGAGGGACCGTCAGACTTTTTGAGCTTCTTCCCCCCGGCAACCGGGTGTTTCGGAAAGGGCCTCCTTTTACTGCTCTTCGACTTGGCCCATTCTTTGGCTTGGGCAGCCTTCTCTTCAGCCGTGTCCCTCTGCTTGACCACGGACTGCTGTGGAAGGATCAAGTTGTACTCCAAAAGTGTAGCGTTCCTGATCAAGTAAGCAGCCGACCTATCTCTTCCAGTAGTAGCTTCTATTTCTGCTGCCGTCTGAACCAGGCAATCATTCTCCACGACCGCAAAACCACCTGTCGCTAGCAAGAAATAAAAACACATAAGAAGGAGCATTGCAACCAGAACGGGAATTAAAAATAAAGCTTTGACTTACATCCGGAGGTGAAGCTCCGAATAGAAACAGAATCATCTCTGACAAAAAACCATTCCTTCTTGAACATGCTGTACTTGGAGTATAAATCCAGGACCGGCTTAAAGGATACGGCCAATTCCAAGATGATGTAGGGAGACCCCTTCTTATAGCCTCTCAAGTTGTACAAATACCGGATCTCCCGATTGGAAGGAGGACGCCCATATCTCCTCTGGAAGATGACGAAGAGACTCACCAGAATGGCATAAGAGTTGGGCTGAAGCTGGAATGGAGCTACCTTTAGATATGTGAGAAAGCTGACTACCCAGGCGTTGAGAGGTGGGATGGCACCCCACATGCAATGGTATCTGCTGTAGGCAAAATATCCTTCGGGAGGATCATACAGCATCATTCCCGCATCTGGCAATAACATGCGCGCTCGGTCGATCCCGAAAGAGCGAGATATAACATCAAGTTGCTCGCCCTTGAGTGAGCTAGGGAAGCAATCAGGAGGCAAGTTAAGAAGCTCTTGAGGACCGTACCCATCCACTAGCGATCTCGGGGTGGGCCCATGTCGTTCTGGATTTGGCTGAACTGGGGGCACGACGGGAGATTCTCTTCTATCCGTAGATTTCTTCTTGTCAGAACGGGTTTCAACTCTGTGAGACATTATCTGCAACACGAAAAAGTACGTCATTAAAACAAAGGATGTAGAGATATAAACAAGCAAGTGCATACAATCTAGAATTTCATTTGTGATTCGAAACATAAAAGGTTCAAGGTTCGTTCGGCATTCAAGCTCCGGGACTCGTAGTCATAAAACTCATCCGGCAGTTCAAAACCACGAAAAGTTCGTTCGGCACTCATGCATCACAAACTCATTCGGCAGTTCGAGGCACGTAGGGTCATTCGGCACTCAAACCCCGGATTCATTCGGTGATGCGACACACAAAGGTCATTCGGCAGATCACCTGGTTCGGTATACGAAGGAAATCGAGAAATGATTGACTCAGCAGGATTCGGCAGTTGATTCGGAAATCTGGTTCGGCTATCTCGTTTGGCAAGAAATCACGGAGGCATATGTCCCATACTTATAGAAGAGCGCAAGAGGACCGGACCAAACGATTCAGCACTTAGAAGAAAACAAAGCGCAACGTATGTCGTCATACGCTCCGCTTTGGGGGGCAAATGTTGGATGCGACTCCACCGAACCAGGAGAAACGATGACACTACCGGGCCGAATACCTCCCAGATGCTACCGGACGAGACATAGCTACACCAACTACAAGGCTATCCCTGCCGAACCAACTGCAAGGCATCCCTGCCGAATCAACCGCCACCGAACCAGAGTGCTACCGAACCAGCCACCCTCCATCCACTACCGGTCCAAGCACTGCCGAACCAACTCCATCCACCTGCTACCGAACCAGGGTGCTACCGAACCAACGCAAACCAAAGCCACTCCACCTACCACCAGACCAAAGTCCCACCGAACCAAAGTACTGCCGGACCAAGACCTCATCTCCAACCATCTACTACCGAGCCAAGGCATTGCCGAACCAAAGTTGCCGGGCCAGATTGCATCAGCCCAGGCCCACCAGCAGCTGTATACCTCCAAGACCCCTGCCCCCAGCCGCACTCTATAAATAGAGGGACAGGGGTACAACAATGTGGGACAAGTTTGAGAGCTCAAGCACGGAGAGAACTTTCAAACAACTTTCTTTTACTTGTATCAAAGCTCTGTACTTTTAATCTAAACAAGAAAAGAGAAATAACATATAAAGTGGACGTAGGCACATTCTGGCTGAACCACTATAAATCTGCGTGTCTTTTACAGCTTAGCCCCTGCTTTTCATATATTTGCATAAATCACCCAAATCACTAAGAACAACATAAAATCTATTAAATCATACGACTTTGAGGTGTTTGTCCATTTTTTGTGCAAACAATACGCGAATGAAATGCTTTGCAGTGAAGTACCGAAATTTTGAAAATAAACAAAACTTCACCCTCAGACCATTCCTCATTTTCTTTTCCCTCTCCTCTTTTTCATTCTCCCTCTCTTCCTTTATAGTAAAGAATTTTAACCTATCCACCAATTCAAAAGTCAAACTCAAATGATATACTTAACGAAAAAATATAAAACTGGATCTGTTGAGTTCGTAGCGTTGAGTGCTTCAAATCCATGTGAAGATTGTTAGGTGCAGTTGGGTTTGGTCGAGCTTGACTGTGTTGGCCGATGCTAGGGTTTAGGCGAGGAGGCAATTTAGGCGGAGTTAGTGCAAACGAAAGTTGGTGTTGTAAAAATGGTGCGAAGTGGAGTCGGATGGATGTTGTTGGAGGAGGAGAGGCGCTGTCTGGTGGATCGCCACCCTAGGGTTTCGTGCGTAGGAGTGTCAGGTCGCATTTCGATAAAGGCAATCCAATTGGAAGTTAAGGCATTAGGGAAGAAGCTTGTGTGAAGTGGGGTTCATTGGTGCTGTCGGTGTCCGATTTCGTTCAGTGTAGAGAGAGATATGAGGACAGAGGGAGTCGGACATTGGGTTCGTACATATATCAGTGTATATGAATGTATAGGGGAATGATTAAGGGATGGGAAAGATGATTACAATGGTAATTAGTGGATTAATTTGAAATTAATTAATCCAAAAAATTATAAAATCAATAACTTCTTCATACGGTGTCCAATCGAAACGGTCTTTTGCATTGCGCTCTAGGAGTGTTATCTACGTGCTAGAATTGATTTTGTTAAGTTTGGAGCAAGTGGAATTTTGAGCTAAAATCGAATGCTTTTCGATTTTAGATCGAACCGGAATGCTTAAGCGTTCACTGGAATGTCAGTGAGTTATCTCACTTTTGGACGAATATTATATGATATATAGTAAATATAAATTATTGTTTTTTTGAATGAATTATTGGTTTGGTTTGGTTGAATTTTTGATTCAAAAAGCAAATGACATATAAAATGAAATTTAGGGAATTTTGTAGAGGAATCTGGATTCCTTGTTACTATTGATTTTAATTTCAGGTATATACTTGTTGTATAAATTGTTGAATGCTAAAAGTTTGACAATTGGCCATATTGGATATGATATTGATATGTGTTAAAAGCCGAACCTTTTTAGTAATAAAGGTAATAATAGCATTGGTTAAGTGCTATGGTAGCTATGTGCCTCATTTAGTATTTTGTAATACTATGGTTTGCTATTTTGATGTGAAACTGGTATTGATTTGGATGATGATTTTAAATGCGATTTTGAGAATTTTCCATAGCATTTTATTTAGAAATGGTTTTTGAACTCCTTTATTTTATTTCAACCTTTTTATTAATCTTTTCTAATTTATTTGGAAATGTTTTAAAAGTATTTCGAAAAGTATTTGTTTTATAGAAAAGTTGATATAATAATGGATGTTTATTATAAGGAAAAAGGAGAATTTATCTATTATAATAAAGTGATTCTATTTTAAAAGAAAATAAAAAATATTTTGGAATAAATAATTGTGGAAGTTTTTATATGAAATATTGTATAAAAGATAGATTTATAATGGTCTTTTATAAATAAAAGAATAGATTTATAAATATTATTTTATAAAAGGGAAAAGGTATCATTTTGATAAATTGGAATAATAAATCACATTTGTAGATTTACAATAATATATGGAATGATCATTATATGGAAAGTATTTGGTTCTATCTTGAAATTGAAGATTTGTGACAAATAAATGAGATTTATACAAGGAGTTTATAATTATATTTGGAGATTTATAAAAGAAGTTTTATAAATAGAAAAGAGATTTATAAAAGGAGTTTTATAATTATATTTGGAGATTTATAAAATGAGTTTTATAAATAGAAATGAGATTTATAAAAGAAGTTTTATAAATAGAAATGAGATTCGATTCCTGTAAATGGTCATTTTAAAATGATGGTGGTATGGAATGTATTCTTTTCATACTTAACACCAAATCCCAAGATTGGGAAACTCGTCTCTATCCTGAGAATTAAGAATGTATGTCGAGGCAAGGATAGTATGCAAACTTGTCCGACTATATTGTTAATTGAGGTATAGTACAAATTTGAAATCGGAAAGTTTGGATTTATAGATATAATGTTTTAAATGATATTTATTTTGGCCTAGTTAAATATGATTTTGGGAAAAAGGGAAAAACAATTTCTAAGTATTGGAAATGTAGTGTTTTGTGAATATGCTTATACTATTGATATATGTATATGGAAAAGTTTGCTAAGTATTGAAACTAAAATGTTTTATGAGTATACTTATACAGTTGAGATAGTATATCAATATCTTTTCGAATACTGAAAAGAGTAAAGAGGGTTTGTAAGTATATCTTTTGTAAAAGGTATTTCAATATGAATTTACAAAGTGATTTTAATTAACGAAAGGATTAATTAAAGAGGCTTAGTTGTTGCTTATATGCTTAAACACGGTTGGTTTCCATATGAAATTAAATCTCTAATTGAATTATTTGTTTATTTGATAGTTATATAACCGACTATCAAATATTAACCGATTTTGAAACTATCGATTGTCGGTTCGGAGAGAGAGGAATCAAATATGTTATTTGAAAACCACGTCAAACTGGCATAAGCATTCAAATTGAGGACATCTTGAAGATGGTGAAATCGAAGACGAAGTTCTTTGAAGTGCAAGGGCTACTTGCTACTAATCCTGAGGATGTACTAGAAGTAGTGCCTTCTGTTTGTTTAGTTCCAGAACAACTTGTATGGATGAATTCTGGCACTGCATTATTGCCTGGAGGGCAGTGTTTGTTAGTCCTTGGGATGATGGTTTTGATGACAACAACCTTAGAATAAGATTATAAAATATAAATACTAACATTATAATTTAGATATATATGTATATGCAGGATTTAACCATGCAGGTACCAAGAATGAAGACTGTACAGTATAGAGATTCAAGATTTCAAGATTGAAGACTCATGAGTATCAAGATTATCAAGAGTTCAAGATAAGTATTGAGTCTAGAATTTTGTTAAAACTTCACAATAGCACTGAAATCTTCACTCCATTTTTCTTTTGGGATGGAACCCATTTCTACCTTTTTAGTGGCTTACAAACCCACGACAAGTAGCTTACAAACCTACGACAAGTGGCTTACAAACCCACGAACATCCTGGTTTTGTACAAGTTCTCGAGTCCTGATATGATGAGATATTCTGCAGGAAGAAGCTTGCAAAACTACTTCAAAATGATTTTCAAAACAACTTCAGAATGATTTTAAAAATTGCTTTTCAAAATGTTTTAGCCTTAAAAATTATCTTTTCAAAAAGATGTTTTAGCCTTAAAATATTCTTTGTTTTTTTAATAAACTCGTGTTTTTAAACTTCGTTTGATTTAAACTATATTTATATTTAGACTTAAATATAAAATTATAGTAAAATTATATATATATTATTCTCTATAGTTATCTATATATTTTATCTATAGTCAAGTATATTAATAAAGTTTAAAATAGTTTTAATATAAGATAAAGGTTATTTTCAAAGAAAATCAAATCTTCAAAAATGATTTGGGATGTCGACATGCCCTAGTACCCCATGTCGACATAGTGACAGTTAGATTCAAAAATTTGAATTTCAAAAGAAGTGTCTATTCGCCATAACCCTTCACGAATGGACATGGCTGTTGTTCTTCTATAAATAGGGGTTAGTTTCAACGAATTTTAATATAGATTTTCTGGGTTTTCACTTCTCTTCTTCTTCCACATTTCTTTATACATATTCTTACCATTACTCTGCCGAAATCAACATTGAATCTAACTAGATAATATCTGGTTTGATTCTCTATCACTATCTCATCAAGATCCTCAGTGTTATTCAGAGTTATAGGCTTTCTTTGTAATCAATAGAGTAAAAGGTGTGATTGTAGCCTTGGAAATCAATCAAGTGAGAAAAGGTGTGATTGTAGCCTTGAGAAATCAATTGGGTGAACTTGTTGCCCAGAAATCAAGTATCTCTACCTAGAGGATTGTGATTTTGGAGGGTGTACCTCGTAGCCTTAAAACCGAGGG
This sequence comes from Allium fistulosum, assembly GCA_030737815.1. Taxonomy (NCBI): domain Eukaryota; kingdom Viridiplantae; phylum Streptophyta; class Magnoliopsida; order Asparagales; family Amaryllidaceae; genus Allium; species Allium fistulosum. The sequence continues at coordinate 405,525,157 of CM060904.1, read as the reverse complement.
TTGTAATGGTTGAATTGCTTTTGAAAGGAAATCCGTACTTAGTTGTGCGGGACTGGATGTAGGGTAACTCCGAACCAGTATAAAATCCGGTGTGTTCTTTCCTTTACTGCATTTACTTTATTTCTGCATCTGTGTTTGTTTCTGTGATTATACTTGTGTCTGAATATTACATACATTTGTGTTCAAATTAACATAAACTCAAAAATATTTAGTAATTTCTTATAAACACTATTCACCCCCTCTAGTGTTATTCCTAGCCTTAAGATCCATATTCCGCATTTCTCACATTTGGTATCGGAGCAAGGTTTTCAAAAGTTTCATAATCTGAATTTTGAAAAGTTTTCTAAATGGCTACCAACACTGGTAATGTTTCTAACACTAGTTCATTTGTAGAAGGTCAATCTACTGCCAGACCACCACTTTTTAATGGCGGTAACTATGCATATTGGGCATGTAGGATGAAAATATATTTACAATCTGTAGGATTAGATACTTGGAATATCACACAAACTGAATATTCTGAACCCACAACTAATTTTGCACAGTGGACCACTGAGCAAAAGACTGTTGCACAAAATAATTCTAAAGCAATGAATATTCTGTTTTGTTCACTTGATAGGAATGAATTTAATAGAGTGTCAGTTTGTAAGTCTGCATATGAAATTTGGAAAACTTTGCAAGTGACTCACGAAGGAACAAGCAAAGTTAAACAAACCAAAATTTCCATGCTCACAAATCAGTTTCAGTTATTTCAAATGAATACTGATGAGTCTATTTCAGATATGTATAGTCGATTTCAAGATATTGTGCATTCTTTAATATCCTTGAGAAAGGAATTTTCGGAAGAAGATCAAGTCAGAAAATTTTTAAATTCTCTCACTCCAGAATGGGATCAAAAGACACTTGCAATTGAAGAGGCAAATGACATCAGTACCTTAAAGATAGAAGAATTGATTGGAAATCTAATGTCGTCTGAAGTCCAAATGATCGGGAGAAGAGAAAGCAAAGCATCTGAAAAGAAATCAATGGCATTAATGCATTAACCGATGGATCAGACTCAAACAGTGATAATGATGAAGAGATAGCATTTATGACCAGGAATTTTTGGAAATTCCTGAAATACAGAAAGATGAATAATCTCAAGAGAAACAACTATAAGAATTCTGGAAATCAGAATGCAGTGCCAAACAATGTCAAATGTTTCAACTGTGATGAACCAGGCCATATGAAAAGAGACTGTCCGTATCCAAATAGGCAGAATCCTCCTATAAACAATGATTCAGTAAAGAAATGGAAGCGTGCATTTACTTCTACTCTAGATGACTCAGACTCGTCCTCAAGCGATGATGATCAGAAGACAGATAACTCAAATTTGTGTTTCACGGCAGTTCACAACTTCAACAAATTCAAGGAAACGGATTCAGAAAAAGGTACACATTTATAATACAATTGATTGAAATTGCATGCTTAGAATTAGATGATTGATTGCTTGATTGATTGATTTTGAATTGGTGTGTTGATTGAATTTTAAATTTTTTTATTTTTTTTATTATTATAATTTTATTATAATTTTATTTTTATTTTTATTATTTTTTTAATAATATAATAATATTTTCTGGAATATACTATAATAATACTCCAGATATATATATATAGATATATATATTAGAATTCTTAGGAAAAATAAATCATAGAAATTCACAAGCATATGTCGACATGGTCCCTACCCTGATGTCGACATAGGTACTAGAATTTGAAATTCAAAATTTGAATTCAAATGGTTGAATTACCCTCCACCTTTTCACTTCATTCAATACTCTGAAAAGGCATATTTTGACCAGAGAACATGTCTTTCAAAAACCTATTTATTCACTATCTTTTATCACAACTCTTCACTTTCATTTTCAAATTCAAACTATCTCTTCAAAACTTCAAGCTCCCTACTCTCTATTTTAATGGCTTCTTCAAGCAACCCCTCCACCATGAGACTTTCCAGAAACTTGAAAGAGAAACTCCTCAATAATCTGGAGGCAATAAAAGCATACATCAATTATGCTAATTATGGAAAAGTCCATCCCGAAAAGTTTGCTATTTTTCAAGATTTTGCTTTTTATGAAATTGATACTCTTTTTGCAAAAAATCAAATTCTTAGTCTTGTTGATTCTTCTCAAAATGATTTTGTTTGTTACCTAAATCTTGTTAAAATTTTCTATGCAAATCTCAATCGAGAATTTTATGAAGGAAATGATAATGAAATTTGGAGTAGTGTCAAAGGCACTAAAATTGTTTTGAATTGTGATCTTTTGGGTACCATTCTCAATTGCAAAAGCACGGGAATGGATCTTTCTAGTTTTCAAATCGATGAACATGATCGTGAGACATTTCATCATATTTTTGAATGAGATGAAAACTTTGAATTAAAAAACTGAAACTTTCGTCCTAAAGCAAGAATTATCAATCTTCATTTACAACATACTTTGACCCCAAGATCGGGAAATTTTAACAATCCTACTTCAAAAGTGTGCAAAGCACTTTTTGCTATTTTCAGAAATTATGATATCAATTGGGCGCAAGTTATTTTGGATGAACTTCGTCCTAAAAATTTTGAAATGGGAGAAAACACTTTATACCATGGAATTTACCTTACTCGGATTTTCAACTATTTTGGAGTAAATTTCAAAGGAGAAGAATTTATTTCAAGAAAAGTTTTTAATATCTCAAACATTTCTCTCATGAAAATCCCATATGTTTTTCAACCTTATGAGACACTTGCCGAAAAGAAGAGTGTTTGGCTCATGAAGAAATGGAAGAAGAGGAAGAAGAAGAAGAAAGGGATGAAATGGAAATACAAGAAGAAGAAGAAGGTGAAACATCCCTAGAAAGTATTGAATATCCCTCCAATCCTACCAACAAAACCCTTCTCAAAAACCAAAAGATTATTGTTGAGAATCAACGGGTTCTTAAAAGATCCGTTAGTAAGAAGCTGGACAAAATATCATCCAAGATGAACAAGTTTTTCTCCAAAGTCAGCAAGAAACTTGGATTATCTTCATCTTCATCATCCTCTAACTAGTTCTATATTTTCATATCACGTCGAATTAGTTTAAGTTTGTTTTAATTTGAGTGTTTATGTAATTCTTTATGATTAATCATTGTATCACTCTTCTATGCAATGAAATTGAATTTCCTTTCTATTATCTAGCTTATCTTATCTCTTGACTAAATGTTAGTATATTATATAAATATATATATATACACAATTATTCACAAAATCCAAATTACCATCAAATTTCACTGCCTTATGTCGACATACCCCCTTTGACCATGTTGACATATACTGGTCAGAAATGACACTTCATTTTGAATTTGAAATTTGAATAACTACCATATGTCTATTTATTTCAAACGAATTTCTACACCTATATATACCCATTTCTTCCAGAATTCATTACTGAATATTATTTCTTATCTATTCTAACTCTCATTCTTCTCAAAATTTCAAAAATGGCTAATCCAATTCATAACTTATCCCGAGAATCTTCAAGAAACTCTTAATTCATTCAAGAATATTCTCTCATTCATTCTTCGTAACCAGCGACACTTAGAATTGAATCAAATGCAGATGATCAAGGAGCAAGAAAGGCATTTCGAGGCAATTCGATGGATGATTTCTTCCCTGCACAAGGATGATAACGAAGCACATCCTCCTGTCTCTCTCACAAATGACATTGATAATTGGGATGCCATCAAAGAAGACCCTATTTTCGGAGAAGAAGGATGGGTGGAAGTTCCTCGTAACGTTTAATTTGTTTGCCTTATTACTTTGTTTGAATTGATTGCTTTGATTGAAATTGGTTGTTTTGATTGATTTGATTTATACTTGGTGTGGTTTGATGATTGTATAAATATACATTGATATATTTATAATCGTTGATTGAATATCATGTCTATAAGTATAGTTATTTCTTAATATACTCTATTATATAGTTTATTAATGCATGTACTTGAGTACAAGAATGAGGGGGAGTTTTATAGTTTGGAGTTAGTTTGTTTTTGTTGATGACAAAGGGGGAGAAATATAAAATAAGGTAGTTAGGCATAGATTAAGGGGGAGTTATTAGATTTAGGGGGAGTCAATAGGATAAAAGTAATATTTTATAAAAAAAGGATGTCATCATCAAAAAGGGGGAGATTGTTAGTCCTTGGGATGATGGTTTTGATGACAACAACCTTAGAATAAGATTATAAAATATAAATACTAACATTATAGTTTAGATATATATGTATATGCAGGATTTAACCATGTAGGTACCAAGAATGAAGACTGTACAGTACAGAGATTCAAGATTGAAGACTCATGAGTATCAAGAGTATCAAGATTATCAAGAGTTCAAGATTTCAAGATAAGTATTGAGTCTAGAATTTTGTTAAAACTTCACAATAGCACTGAAATCTTCACTCCATTTTTCTTTTGAGATGGAACCCATTCCTACCTTTTTAGTGGCTTACAAACCCACGACAAGTAGCTTACAAACCTACGACAAGTGGCTTACAAACCCACGAACATCCTGGTTTTGTACAAGTTCTCGAGTCCTGATATGATGAGATATTCTGCAGGAAGAAGCTTGCAAAACTACTTTAAATTGATTTTCAAAACAACTTCAGAATGATTTTAAAAATTGCTTTTCAAAATGTTTTAGCCTTAAAAATTATCTTTTCAAATGATTTTCAAAAAGATGTTTTAGCCTTAAAATATTCTTTGTTTTTTTAATAAACTCGTGTTTTTAAACTTCGTTTGATTTAAACTATATTTATATTTAGATTTAAATATAAAATTATAGTAAAATTATATATATATATATATTATTCTCTATATTTATCTATGTATTTTATCTATAGTCAAGTATATTAATAAAGTTTAAAATAGTTTTAATATAAGATAAAGGTTATTTTCAAAGAAAATCAAATCTTCAAAAATGCTTTGGGATGTCGACATGCCCTAGTACCCCATGTCGACATAGTGACAGTTAGATTCAAAAATTTGAATTTCAAAAGAAGTGTCTATTCGCCATAACCCTTCACGAATGGACATGGTTGTTGTTCTTCTATAAATAGGGGTTAGTTTCAACGAATTTTAATATAGATTTTCTGATTTTCACTTCTCTTCTTCTTCCACATTTCTTTATACATATTCTTACCATTACTCTGCCGAAATCAACATTGAATCTAACTAGATAATATCTGGTTTGATTCTCTGTCACTATCTCATCAAGATCCTCAGTGTTATTCAGAGTTATAGGCTTTCTTTGTAATCAATATAGTAAAAGGTGTGATTGTAGCCTTGGAAATCAATCAAGTGAGAAAAGGTGTGATTGTAGCCTTGAGAAATCAATTGGGTGAACTTGTTGCCCGGAAATCAAGTATCTCTACCTAGAGGATTGTGATTCTGGAGGGTGTACCTCGTAGCCTTGAAACCGAGGGTTGTAATGGTTGAATTGCTTTTGAAAGGAAATCCGTACTTAGTTGTGCGGGACTGGATGTAGGGTAACTCCGAACCAGTATAAAATTCGGTGTGTTCTTTCCTTTACTGCATTTACTTTATTTCTGCATCTGTGTTTGTTTCTGTGATTATATCTGTGTCTGAATATTACATACATTTGTGTTCAAATTAACATAAACTCAAAAAGATTTAGTAATTTCTTATAAACACTATTCACCCCCCTCTAGTGTTATTCCTAGCCTTAGATCCATATTCCGCATTTCTCACAGTGTTAGCATTCCAAGTGGGATTTGCTAAAAAGGTAAAACGTAGCCTCAAACCTCACACCAGGAAATGAGTAAAACATGGAAGGCAATGTAGTTCGCTACCACTAGGATATGGTCATCACCTGATCTCGATCGATATTGACCCATTTATGTATGCTTGCAACTCGGTATGGTTGTTAGCCGACAACCAGGGTGATGATCATATTTTATACTATCCAGGAAGGGGTAGATTGGTCTTTCCATGCAAGGGTCGAAAGGTTTTCGACCTCGGTACATTTTTCTAGAGATGTACTTGACAGGTGTTACCCCAGTAGCCTAGCCATTATATGGAATGCATTCTCCAATACGTGTCTTATGGACTTAGTTGTATACTATATACGCCATCGAATGTAATTAATGTAACCATTCTAGTTACGATTCAATATTTATTTAAACCTGGACATTATTATAATATCATTGGATTTTCTATAAAATGGTTTGGTTATCATAAGGTAAAAATCCGTTTGTGTCTATATGCACATTGTCTTACAAGATAGCTTTATTTTAAAAGGTTTTATAACAATGAAAATCCATATAATTTGTGTTTCTTATGCCAGTTTACCAGACTGATTCGGGCATTATTTTCTTATAATGCTCGGGTCAGCCTAAGTATATTTCAGATTTGGTTATAGATGCTTTGGAGCTTTAGGAGACGAGCTGGATGTCTCTAAAACATATTCACATAGCTTTTATTTTTGCTACATTTGTTGTTATGTATTTATCGGCATTTGTGAGGATAGATTGTTATAACTGTTCAGGTTGATGATATGTTAGTTTACTTTGATTTATGTATGTATAATAATATTTCTTTTTGTAAAGTTCTATTATATATTAGTCATCACGATGTGAAATTCTGTTTGTCTTTTCTTTTTTCACCCTGATAATCTATCTTTCCGACGCTTGGATATTTGGCATGTGAATATCGTGTATGCGTTAGTGTTGACTTTTAAAGGTTAAAAAGGCTAGTCGTTTCAGCATGGTATCAGACCTTAGGTAGAGCAAACACCTAGGCCTTGTTGGCGAAGACTCATTAGAGATAGGATTAGTAACATCCTAAAATGAGTTTAAGTGCGCGCGCACGTGTGTGTGTGAGAGCGCGTATTTGTTAGTGTTATAAAATTTTTTTATATTATGTTGATTGATCTGTTGAGTGGTTTATGAATTCTGGTCGATACAGAAGGAACAATTGTATTGATAAGGGTTTCTAAACTCTTGAATAAGGCAAACTGACATAGTATTGTTTTGAAATTTTGGTAAATAAAATAATTTTACCTAGGATTATATTTTATATATAAAAGAATAAAGTTCAAAAATTGATATAGTTATTTATGATGTGTTTGTTTGTTAGGAAATGATAATATTCAATATTATCACTTATTATCTGATTAGTTTTGCTCGGCCAGTGTATGAGCATTGACTATTGTTTGTTAGTTTTTGAATTATGTTCGACCAGTTTACGAGCAGTTTTACCTTTTTCACTACACGGGTTGGGTAGATAGTAATTGTGAGAACATAAAAAACGAACATCTTGTGAATTAAGTTTCACGATTTGACTGTAAGGCGTTCAATGATAATGTTGGGTTAAATTTTAATTTTAATAAAAGTTGTTCATTATGATCTAAACAATGCTATACATTTGTGAAATGATTTTATATAAGAAAGTAAAATTATATAAGTATAATTTACAAATATGGTTTATGTATAAAAAGGATTTAATCTGAGAATTTAAGAACTTAAATCCCGGTATTTTGAAAAGCGTTTTTCCAAGATTGTGCAGAGAAAATAATAATAGTATTATTTGAATGTATTTATGAATAGCAATATTTTAACAAGATTTTAAAGAAGATAGAAAGCACCGAACTCACTACTATCATTGAAAAATAATTCTGGCGATGACTGCAGTATCATCCATGTTCATTTTCGAGTTTCTAAGCGGGGATGCTTCCGTAGTAATTTGCTATAGAGTTGTTTTGATAAAACTGATTTGGATATAATTCCGAAAGTATGATTTGATATATAAGAAGGGATATAAATATTATTATTTCAAAATGATTTGAAATAAAATCGGTGTTTGGTTCTAAAGTTTTCTTTAAAGAAATTGGACGCATGTATCTTATGCATTAGGGTTGTTTGGTTTGTGCATCTTGTTATGATACGTTGTTTGGTAATTTTCATTTGTTGAAATGAAATATAATTTTCGACGATTTTGAATAGTCGAAAACTTCTGAGTTAATTGAGAACTTGAAGCCAAGTGTTTGAAAAATAATAAAAGTTGAGTATTTGTAACTCTAGAATGGAAAGATAGTACATTAAACAAGTTTTAAATTTTTTGAACACCCATGTTAAGTTAAACAAATATGATATTGTATGTATGCTCTTAGGATGTAGTGAAGTATTATGTGAATATGAATTTGAGTTGTAAAATGTTTATAGACTTAAGTAATGGTTTATGAAATGGTTCATAAATGATTTTAATATCAAATGAAATACTATTTGTGTAAATACATTTGAATTAAATGAAATTGGTGTAGTTATGAAACCAATGGTATAAGTACGTAAGTTGAACATAGATTATTTTATTCACATAACTGTTCTTGATTCGGATTCGAGTACATAATTTCGAGGTGATTTACACCGATATGGATTAGGATTTTTAACTTGATTCTTGACGGTGAACACTCCATATGGATTCTTGATATGGTTCTGAAGTTTTCTATCGTAGTATATGCAATGCTAGGAGAATGGAGGTTTCTAATCAGGGAACCTGATTAGAGTCCGCACTAGGGAAGTCGAGTGAGTGATACTTGTTCCGAAGTGAAGCTTATGTGATTGAGCGAATGATTGGATTTGATATTGCATGCGATTGACATACGTACATCGTACGAGCTTTAATGTAATTGTATGCTTCTTATATTAGAATAGAAAGTTATATGGTTTGATGGCATGCTGATGTGAGATGATTGTTGTATATGATTTAGCAGCTTAGATTCAGGATATACGATAAATGTGTTGTTTCGTTTGTCATTTTTAACTCTCTTTTGGATTATGTAAGTGAGATTCAAGTATATGGAAGCAAAGGCTAGCTTACTACTTTTGGTTTTATAAGTAGAATTTGATTGCTTAACAAATGGTATGTGTCTATGCATAAAGGGTGTGTTTTCTATGTGTTATACACACTCTATAAGGTATATCATAAGTACATTGTTGTTGTGTTGTCCCCAGATATGGGCTTATATTGATATTGTGATTTTATTGGACCTACTTCTGCAAAGGAGGTGCTGCCGAATTTTTTTCGTAAAATAATTGATTTAAAAACCTAAAAGTGTGAAGACAATTTTCTTTTTTTGGAAATTTCGGGGACGAAATTCATATAAGGGAGGAAGAATGTAACGACCTAGAATTTTTAACGTTACGAATAGGAATATTTAATTTATTTAAATATTCAAATTTGATTTGAATATAATAAATAATAATAAAATAAATTGTTAACAAAACGACTTAATTTTTAATCACGTATTTTTAAATGAATTCATAGGATTTATTCATGATTTTTAATTTCGAAAATAATTAAATTTATGTTTGACACATTTTACACAAACGTTGTTATTATTGAAATTTCACAGAATAAGATAACTAGTGTATTTTATTGTTGTTTTGCAATTGAATTGCATTATTGTGCGCGATCGTATTTTATTTCTATCGTTCACAGTTTGCAAGTGAATGAAATACAATGTAGCGAAGTACCAGAATTTTAAAAATAAACAAAACTTCACCCTTAGACTATTTCTTATTTTCTTTTCCCTCTCCTCCTTTTCAATTTCCCTCTCTTCTTTTAAAGTAAGGGATTTTAACCTAGCCACCAATTTAAAAATCAAAATCAAAATCAAAAGGTTTACTTAACGAAAAAATATATAACGGGATCTGCCGAGTTCGTAGTGTTGTGAGCTTCAAATCCATATGAAGATTTTTGTGTGTGGTTGGGTTTAGTCGAGCTCGACTATATTGGCCGATGCTAGGGTTTAGGGGAGGAGGCAATTTAGGCCGAGTTATTGGAAACATAAGGCGTCATTGTAAAGTTGGTGCGAAGTGGAGTCAGATGGCAGTGGTTGGAGAAGGAGTGGCACTGTTTGGTGGATCGTGACCCTAGGGTTTCACGCATAGGAGTGTTAGGTTGCATTTTGATATAGGCGATCGAGTTGGAAGTTGTAGGGCCGAGGAAGAAGCATAGGCGAAGTGGGGTTTGTAGGTGGTGTCGGTGTTCGATTCCGTTGAGTATAGAGTGAGTTAGGAGGAGAGAGGGAGTCGACCATTGGATTCGTGCTCGTATTAGTGCATATGCACGTAAGGAGGAATGATTTGGGGATGGGGAGTATGATTATAATGGTAATTAGTGGATTAATTTGTAACTAATTAAATTTAATTAATAAAAAAACTTATAAAATAAATAACTTCTTCATACGAGATTCAATCGAGATGCGGTCTTTTGCGTTGCGATTGTAGGAACGTTATCTACGTGCTGGAATTGATTTCGTCAAGTTTGAAACAAGCGGAATTTAGGATTAAAATCGAACATCGTTCAATTTTAGATCGAACCGGAACGCTTAACCGTCCATTGGAATTTTGGTTAGTTATCTCACTTTTGGATGAATACTATATGATATATAATAGATATAAATTATTATTCTAGTGCTTGAATGATTTATTGGTTTGGTTTGGTTGAATTTCTACTTTGAAAATGTGAATGGCATATAAAATGAAATACATGGAATTTTGTAGAGGAATCCAGATTCCTCGTTACTATTGATTTTAATTTCAGTTATATACTTGTTGTATAAATTGTTAAATGCTAAAAGTCTGGTAGTTGGCCATATTGGATATGACATTGATATGTGTTAAAAGTTGAACCTTTTTAGTAATAAAGGTAATAGTAGCATTGGTTAAGTGCCACGGTAGCTCTGGGCCTCTTTATAGTATTTTGAAATATCGTGGTTTGTTGTTTTGATGCGAAAATGGTTTTGATTCGGATGATGATTTTAAATGCGATTTTGGGAATTTTCTATAGCATTTTATTTAGACATGGTTTTTAAACTCCTATACTTTATTTCAACCTTTTTGTTAATCTTTTCTAATTTATTTGGAAATGTTTTAAAATTATTTCGAGAAGTATTTATTTTACAGAAAAGCTGATATGATAACGAATGTTTATTATAAGGATAAAAGGGAATTCATCTTTTATAATAAAGTGATACTATTTTAAAAGAAAATAAAAAAAATATTTTGGAATAAATAACTGAGAAACATTTTATATGAAATGTTCTATAAAAGATAGATTTGTGAATGGTATTTTATAAATAAAAGAATAGATTTGTAAATAATATTTTATAAAAGGGAAAAGATATCATTTTGATAAATTGGAATAATAAATCACATTTGTGGATTTATAGTAATATACAGAATGATCATTTTATGGAAAGTATTTGGTTCTATCTTGAAACTGAAGGTTTTTGATAAATAAATTACATTTATAAAAGGAGTTTTATAATTATATTTGAAGACCTATAAAAGGATTTTTAAATAGAAAAGAGAATTATAAAAGGAGTTTTATAATTATATTTGGAGATTTATAAAAGAAGTTTTATAAATAGAAATGAGATCTATAAAAGAAGTTCTATAAATAGAAATGTGGTTTGATTTCTGTAAATGATAATTTTAAATTATGGTGGTATGGAAAGAATTCTTTTCATACTAAACACCAAATTCCAAGGTAGGGAAACTCGTCCCTATCCTAAGAATTAAGAATGTATGTCGAAGAAATGATAGTATGCAAACTTGTCCGACTACATTATTAATCAAGGCATAGAACAATTTTGTTATTAGAAGGGGGGGGGGTAAGTATATTCAGGCTAATTTCCATATGACCCGTTTACTTACACCAAAAGGTAAGTGGTTTGGACTTACAGTAACAATGTTTTAAATGACATTTGTTTTGGCCTGGTTAAATATGATTTTGGGAAAAAGGGGAAAATATTTTCTAGGTATTGGAAATGTATCGTTTTGTGAATATACTTATACTGTTAATATAAATATATGGAAAAGTTTTCTAAGTTTTCTAAGTATTGAAAGTGAAAAGGTGGTGGAGGTGAAGAGTTCTGCTATTAAGGAAAGTGAAGTCATGCCTATCAAGAAGAATGTGGTTTTGGGGGTAAATTTGTTCAGAGGCCTGATAAAGCTATGACTGTTTAGAAAAAGGTGGGGTTTGCTAATAAGCATAAAGTGACTTGGTATAGGGTAGTTAAAGTGCCCGTTCCTGTTGTGGAAGAGAAAAATAACATGGACTTGGAAGAACTTGTTGTGGATGGTAATATGAATTGGCAAGCTCATGGCGAGGCTGGGAAAAGTACTATGGTTGGGGATTGTAACTTGTCTGGTGAGGAGGTAAAGGTGGTAACATTTCTAAATAAAGACGCTCTAATAACATTAGATGCTTTGAAGGTACTTTAGGAAATGAAAGACGAGGAAGGAAGAAATTATTCAAGTATTGCTTACTTTGAGGAAGGGGAAATATTAGATCAGAAGGAGCAGTTAGATTGTGATAGTTTGGAAGTTAATGATGGTGATAGGAGTGAGTTTCTCCTAGTGGTTAAGCCTTTGGTTGGTTTGACTGATGTGAAATATAACAACTTAGCTGACTCACAAGCACATGAAGTAATTACACATACCATACAGCAGCATCTTGTGCATGGTTCTATGCACATGCAAAAACAGGGGTGTGCATGACCAAGAGATCCCTATCTTAAATGCTCTATCTATTCAATCCATTTCTAATCAATCACTGCATGAGTATTTAAACTCATCTCTTCCTAATACTTGTATCTCTGCTGATCAAGTGGGTGAGAATTCAATTTCTACCGACACATTTATTCATATTCCTTCTATTCCACCTTTTCAAGTTTTGTTAACTTCTCTTGATCAATCTCTCTAGCCTTCAATTTCGAATCTTTCACCAAGGAAATTATTCTAAAAACTCTTAATGAATCCAATAATAATCACTACTCTCATATCCCTCCCTCTGGATGGGTTACTCCCCTTCTTATTCCCTCCTTACAAACTTTGGTAGTATATAATCTCTCTAGTAACCTATCTCATGTAGCTACTGAATCAGTTCCCAAGGACATCGGGAATAAGCACAAGAATAAAAAGAAAGGAAACAAAAACCCTTTGGACCATGACAATGGGTTGGAAGTGCATTTGGTTCTTCCTGAATCAAAATCAATTCTCTCTCTCTCTCTCTCTCTCTCTCTCTCTTCAGCAGGAAGAAGGACTAGGAGTAACACCCCCTACCTACTGTAGTTTAATCAATGTTACATAATTTTAGGATCTGGAACATCAAAAGTGCTCATAAAGAAAAACAAGCTTTTGCAAGCCAAGCAACTAATCTCCAATAATAATCTTAGTCTTCTTGCCCTTGTTGTGACTAAACCGAATCTTCCTTTAACTAGAAAAGCTTCCAATTTTCACTACAACAAAACAACCATATTACAACCTTTCATTTACAACCAGCAAAATTTGACAGTTGTAATAGGTCGTTTTTAACAACTATTCTATTTCAGCAGTTGTAATAGCTATTTTTTAATAACTATTCTATTTCAGCAGTTGTAATAAAGACACTTTTAACAACTATATTTTTATAGCAGTTGTAATATTTATTTATAACAATTGTTGTCAACAGTTGTAACAAATATTATATTTCATTACATACGAGACTTTCAATCTCCCTCCTTTCATTTCTTCGGCCACCTAAACATTCAATCTCCCTCCCTCCTTTCATTTCTTCCGCCTAAACATTCAATCTCCCTCCCTCCTTTCATTTCTTCCACCTAAACATTCAATCTCCCTCCCTCCTTTCATTTCTTCGGCCGCCAAAACATGCAAATAAAAACCTAAATCGCTCCTTCCCTTTTTCTCAAAACCTAAACGCCAAGAAATTAACCTAAACCAGCAAAAAAATTCGATTTCCCTCCTTGTAATAATTTAGTCACAGATCAAAAAACCCTAAATCATCGTCGTCGCTAATTGTAGGCCTCAACTATCGCTCCTATCTATATCGCTCGCGCTCGCCGCTTGTACTCGCTCGTGCTACCACTCAAAAGGTTTGATATTTTTCATTCTTTTTTAATCTGTTGATTTAATTTCATTTTTTTGGATTATTTCTATTGATTGCATTTGGTTGCTGGAGACTTTGTTAGTATTTTTATTTCTCTTTGCAGTTGTATTAGTAGGAGAATCAATCGATTTGTTTGGAGAATTCGTTGGTCTATAACTATTGAATGTTGTACATGTGGTTTCTGTAAAATTAAGTATCAAAAGTTTTGAAATAAACTTTTATAAGCAACTTGTAAGGCTATAAATTTGATTCGGTTATTGTCTTTCTTTTCTTTTTCTTTTTTTTACACAAGGAGACAAGCATCTAAGGTTTACGTTAGGAAGATGTGTTGTGTTTCTCTCCTTTCTATATCATATAGATATAGATGCTTGTTTTATGTTAGGAAGATGTGTTTTCTACTGTTACAAAAATCTAAGTATTTAGCTTCACGTTTATGAAATATCTGTGCAAATCGACATAGAAAATACTAACTATAAATTGATCTTTTTTTAGTTTTTAGCATGCAGTAAGGCTTTTCTATTGACAGTAGAAAAATACTAAGTAGAAAAAGTGTTTAGCATGCAATAAGTATTTAGCATGCAGTAAGGCTTCTCTATTGACAGTAGAAAAAGTATCATATCCATTTATGAAAATTGTACTTTGTTGTTCATGAGCTTCAATTGTGACCATTCTGACCTGAAAATTGCATGCTATGAAAAGAAAAATGCATACAAGCATTACTTAAGTTGCAAAATTATATATTATACTTAAAATAATGTAGCGAGATGGACATGCTATGGTAACAAAATCAACCTAATGATACCATAATATGCTCAGGTAATCAAATCCTTAATGGCATACGCACCATTTAAAATGCTCTCATACAAAATGGAAGCTTAATGATATAATCAAATAGGGGAAGGCAAAAATATGTATAACAATTTAAGAAAGGATTCCATATTCAAATATTTTTATCTTTGTATACTCACATGGTTTTTAGAGAAAATCAAGCACACAAAAAACTACCTTTTTGGCTTAAATATATTTTCTATTCCTTTTCTATTATAATTTGGCTTAAGGTGGTGAATGGCTTAAGACAGAGAATGGTAGAATAAGTAGCAGTTTTAATATAAACCTACCAATATGTAAACTATTGAGTGCATACACAATTGTGTCATGGTAAACTTAAGACAGTGCTTTAGTCATCCCATATATGAATCAAAATTAATGGATTTAGTTTCCTAACTTGATTTAACAGCCCCAGGTTTAATATCATTTTTGTTTTTGTTTCTCTATCACAGGCTCAGTGAATCGTTGAAGCTGTTCTGAACTTTGTAAGCAAGGAGATACTAAAGGGTTTTTGGTTGGAGGTGCTTCTTTGAAGGTATATACATATGTACCCTATAAATTCTCTTCTTTTAGGGTATGATGGGCAGTAATATATACAATATTTTATGCAGATTAGGACTTAGTATATATTTTCACATATATGAAATGCAAAGCAGTATATGTTCAGGATATATATGTGTCTAATTAGCACCTGATTATTATCAAGATCATGAATTGAAAGGTTGAGAGGATTCAAAAGTGGTTTCATTTAAATTGTCAGTGCTTTCTTGTTTAGAATGGATAGTTCTTAAAGATCATATTCAGACTTTAAAAGCAAACTCTTACATGAAACTGTTCAAATTAATCTACACGATTAATGTCTGCTTTGCACTTTACAAATCATTCTCTACAATTGATTATGTTGCTGCACAATGCCTTATGTAAGTTTATATATTTGTTCTGGACAGACACTAAACCAGAGTCAATGATTAGTAACACCATCACTTAGTCAACCATGCCTAAGGGATCCTAAGTATATTTTTGAATATATTAACATGTTGAATTTTCTATATTGATTCAAATCTAGGATTTGTATTTTAGATAAAGCCTTCTATGTTTATCTATTAATCCTTCAGAATTCCGATTTTTACCACATTTGATATTTTGTTTTTCCAAAAGATTACGTCTCAACATATTTTTTTTATTGTTCAGTTATGATAGTAACACTGTATAAATGTGTTTGAAATTATAGCTCTCCGTCAATATGAAATCTTGTAGAAATCATTTACAGTTGATCATCATCCACTTTTCTTTTCAACATGTTTAGTATGCCTCACGTGACACCACTTTTATTGTAATTATTATTTGAAAAAAGGGATAGGTAATCTTTCAACTTTAATTATAAACTCTTTTGTTCATCTATAAGGGAGTGAGGTCATCAAAAATAAATATTATATGCCCAAATATTATTCTGAACCACACTGACTACATTATTTATCTAATTAACCTAAAGCTTTTGATGGGATATTGTGCATACTTTTTAGAGATGACAAGCATATCTTAGTTCTCTTGTTTTTATAAATAAAATAAAAACAAAATTTTGCTTTGGAACACTTTACATTATCTCCTCAAGTTGGACGAGCTAAATTTGACAATCTTTTATACGTGTACCATTTAGTTACCACTAAAATTATGATGATATATCGTATTCTACTAGTTAACTTATACTTCCTAAGTAATTTACTCAATTCAAGAAGTCCTATACAGAAAATGGTAGATGCACCATTACATGGAAATTTTTAAAAAGGTTGGCATCTTTTTTAATCCTACATCAGCGTGTGTTTCACTATCCAAAAGATTTCACTATCCAGTACATATTTACAAAAGTTTAAGTTCCAGAATTATCAATGTGTAATTATCAATCTTATTTGAATTATCAATGCCCATCGCTTCCAGAATTATCAATCTTATATTTGCATTGTGTAATTGTAAGTCCACGCTCAATTCAACCGAGCAACAAACTTAAAATACTGCAATTAAGCCAAAGGTCATTCAGATTGTAAATCAAAATGCTTAGTACTGGATCACCAAAACTGAGTGTGACAGTAAAAAAAACACTTTTCTTTTTGAGACATGAATAAATGTTACCAAGACCTACTTGCAAAAGAGTAATTGAAAATTTAGAATTTTCAAAACAAAGCTTATCAGGTGTTGTATAATACATCTTCTTGAATTTTGGAGGTTTCTCCTGTTATTTTCATATTATTCCAGAAGATAACTGTCCACATATAATAATAGCATTTTCTTCACTGCGTGTATGTGAGTTTCAACCTACAAATGCTTTGTTTTTGCTAGTATTATCAAAATTACATATGTTTGGTTTCTTTATTTACCGCTCCACTTACAGCTGCATGAATTATACTTTTAACAGTCATAGCATTTACTTTTACAATAATAACGTCAGAGTTAGAAATAATAATGGCATTTACTATATAAACTTCAGAGTTAGAAATAAAGTACAACAATAACATTTTGTGGTTGGTGTTTTAACGTTTACTTCATGTCAGATTATGTATTTAGTAAACAATAACATTGTAATTACTGTAATCTTTTATGGTAATAGTGTGGTGTTTGTTTGTGTCTTTCCATTAGGTTCACGCATTAGAGGCATTTTATCAAAATGGACAAAACATGGGTCAACCTGCCAAGGTTTCATTATTACTTTCATAGTTGTGAGCATTTTAGAATGAGTATTAAATCATATAATTGTTTCGTAGAATGACAGAAGAATATAAGCAAGCGGTTCGAAATTTTGTATATAGGCATGTTGAAAGCAAAGGAAATCCAGAAAAAATTATATGCCCTTACTGTAAATGTAGGAATCTAATATGGCAAACATCAAGGAATGTTGTGTCACACTTGATTTGTTTTGGAATTGATCCAACTTATGATGTATGGATTTTTCATGGAGAAAAACGCCCTTCGCAAAATAAAAGCGATGAACCGACAGATACATACCGAATGTATTTGGATGCACAAATCTGTGATGAGGAGGTAGAAGCTAATGCTAATGAAAGACATGGGGAAGGTATTAAGGAAATGATGGAGAATGCCGAAATTCCTTTGTACCATGGTTGTGCAACCCACACAAAGTTATCTGCTACAATACTCCTTTACAAGCACAAAGCGCGAAATGGTATATCTGACACAGCATTTACAGAACTCCTTAAACTTCTCAAGGATATGTTGCCTAAAGAAAACACGCTTCCTGATTCGACATATGCAACAAAGAAATTGCTTCAATCGTTTGGTTTAGGCTATAAGCAGATACATGCATGTGTAAATGATTGTTGTTTATTTAGAAAAGAGCTTGCACATAGTGATTTTTGTCCTAAATGTGGTAAGTCTCGTTGGAAAAAAAACAAGACTAGTGAGGATGGGAAGCAAGCCAAAATACCGGTGAAGATTTTGAGATACTTCCCATTGATACCAAGATTGAAAATGATGTTTACATCACCAGAAACATCAGAACAACTAAGATGGCATAGCAGCCATAAGAGTGAAGATGGTAAATTGCGTCACCCAATAGATTCTTCTCAATGGGCTATGATTGATAGAATGTGCCCTTCTTTTGCTTCCGATCCACGAAATTTAAGGCTTGGTCTTGCATATGACGGCTTTAATCCTTTTGGTAATTGTAATTCTGCATATAGCTGTTGGCCAGTGTTTCTTGTTGCTTACAACTTTCCTCCATGGCTTTGTATGCACAAAGATAATATGATGCTATCTTTGTTAATTCCTGGACCACGACAGCCGGGGAATGATATTGATGTATATCTACAGCCACTTATTGAAGATTTGAAAAAATTATGGGATAAAGGGGTGAAGGTGTATGATGCTTATACTCGTAGTGAATTTAGATTAAATGCTATTCTGATGTGGACAATTAACGATTTTCCAGCTTATGGAAATTTAGCTGGTTGCACTGTAAAGGGTAAGAGAGCATGTCCTGTTTGTGGCATTAATACATGTTCCGTATGGCTACCATTTAGTAAGAAGTGTGCATACATGGGTCATAGACGATTTCTTGAACCTAACCACGAATATCGTCAACGGAAAAACTTATTTGATGGATCCGTAGAAAATAGACAAAAGCCTCAAATACAAACCGGTGTTCAAATCTTTGACGATGTTCAAGATATTAGTAATGATTGGGGGAAAAAAATCAAAAGATGAAGAAAAAGGTGAAAGGAAAAGGAAAAGGAGCGAGATGAAAAAAAGATATAAGATGTGGAAAAAGAGGTCCATTTTTTTTGATTTGCCTTATTGGAAGGTAAAATTAAACTAGAAACAAGTTGTTTTTCATTTTCTATTTATGTTTGCTACGTAGTACGTTATTATTACTTAATGATATGTGTGTTTTCAATTTCTTAGGCACTCCCTTTACGTCATAATTTGGATGTGATGCATGTTGAAAAAAATAATTGTGAAAGTATTCTTGGTACATTGCTTGATATCAAAGGAAAATCGAAAGATGGCCTCAAATCACGACAAGATCTAGAAGCGATGGGCATTAGAAAAAAGTTGCACCCCATAGACATTGGAAATAAAGTATTGCTTCCAGCCGCGCCATGCACCTTAACAGATCAAGAAAAGGAGATCTTTTACAATATAATGAAGAATTTAAAAGTGCCAGATGGATATAGCTCAAATATTGGAAAATGTTTTGCAAAACAAGACAAGATCTCAAGTCTTAAGTCTCATGATTATCATGTTTTGATGCAACAACTGTTGTCTGTAGCATTAAGAGGACTTCTACCTATAGGGATAAGAAATGCACTACTACGACTATGTTCATTTTATAATGACATATGCCAAAGAGTGCTTGATAGAGATAAATTAGAATTATTGGAGTATCAAATTGCATTAACACTATGCGATCTAGAGAGGTTCTTCCCCCTTCCTTTTTTGATATCATGATTCACTTGATAATACATTTAGGGAGGGAAGCAAGAATATGTGGATCGGTCCATTATCGATGGATGTATCCATTTGAGAGGTAAAATTTATTAACAGTACTTAAAGTGGTTAATAGTATATGCAGTTATGAAAGTAATTTGTTTATGCGTTTTGGTTAATTTCTTATTCTGGCTATATTATTAATGGTCGACGTTTTCGTACGAAAGACTTCGAGAAGGGTACACAAAATAGTGGTGTTTCCATTGAGTCAAGTACTGTTTGTGTAAATGGGTCCATTGAGAAGGTAATATACTATGGGGTCTTGCGTGAGATTTTCTTGTTGGATTATCGTCAATTTCAAGTTGCCTTGTTTAAGTGTGATTGGGCAAATATCTATCGTGGAGTTAAGGTTGAAGATGGATTTACATTAGTCAATTTACATCAGTTCCAAAATCAATTTGCAAGCGACCCTTTCATCTTAGCAACACAAGCCGTACAAGTCTTCTACTCTAGAGAAAGTAGTTCTTCAAATTGGTATGTTGTGTTGAGAGCACCCTCTAGAGGGTTTCATGAGTTGGAAAAATATGATGAGGATGAAGAGTCAACTAGTAAACCACTAGATGAGTCACTACTTGATGATATAGACGTAGATACTGGGGA
Source organism: Allium fistulosum (assembly GCA_030737815.1). Lineage (NCBI taxonomy): Eukaryota > Viridiplantae > Streptophyta > Magnoliopsida > Asparagales > Amaryllidaceae > Allium > Allium fistulosum. Next base: position 405,504,762 of record CM060904.1, on the reverse strand, counting down.
TGGAAGTTACATAAGGAAGGATTGTGATGGCATTTTGGTATGATATAAGCATACTTTATTGATTTCTTAATTTATGCATAGTCGTTTAAGCATAAAACTCGATCGATAACTAATTTAGAGTGAACTTTGTTACTTTGTTACTTTCAACTTGCAAATTTAGAGCACCCTCTTAATTTAGTGTGATGTTCTAATTCTTTGTAAATTATTATGTTTTTTTATAGGTCGATCACTTAGTAGAAGAAGAGTGAACTTGTAGTATCAATGGGGAAGAGGGAGCAACATGACGGAGAGGTATTCAAAATATCTTATTTTATAGTGCAAAGTAATGATTGTAGGATACATTTCGTGCTACTTTCACAATGTTTGTATGAAAAATTGATCTGTTAAAAGTTTCCATTTAACATTGTTAGTAAATGCTTTCTTTTTAGATTTATATATCATAACTATATAATCACTTTATGTACTTTCTTATAACATATGTTTAATAACAAGTTGGTTACAGTTATGGTGGCTACAATCATATACTATAGATACATGTGATCCTAACCAAAAGTCATCGGACCTTATTGGTTGTTAAAGAACACAAAGCATCATATTGCATGTTGCAATAGAAAAGCCCAGGTAAATGGAATAAAAAGATGGGCCATAGTCTGATTAACTCACAGTATTAATATTAAATTTATTGCAAGTATTCAATGACTTGAGTTTGTGTTTACAGCGTGATTTTCAAACAATTCATAACCAAAATGACAATAGAACAAGCTACCAAATGGGTATCAACTTGACATCAATTAAGAACTATATGCTTAAGTGACAAATGCAACAGCAGTAAGATTTAAATGCAACATCAGTAGGATACATTTCGTGCTACTTTGGCAGTTTTTATTGATTATTAACTGCACTTTCTGTACTATCATATGACGCTTAAGATAGCATGTATTTCACTGACTTCAATTTTGATATTTCAGAGCTCAAAGACAGCGATCAAACGAGCAAAGAGGCAAAATCTTGCTGCACTTGCAGCTTTTCGTGCTGCTGATGAGAGGGCTGGTGGTGTTAGAATCAATGAAATCCAAGGTGACCATCTTGATGTTGCAAATTCGCTTCGGGATTTAAATTGTGCTGTAAGAAGATCTCCCCGAAAGCATACTGAACACCCAATACGACCCCCTCGTCCACCTGGAAGCAACCGTGGCCATACTACAAATCCGATACAGTCCCCTCCTCCACCCACTAGCAGCCCTGTCCATACTACAAACCCGATACAGCCTCCTTCTCCACCCACTCGCAGCCCTGTCCATACTACAAACTCGATACAACCCCCTCCTCCACCCACTAGCAGCCCTGGCCATACTACAAATCCGATACAGTCCCCTCCTCCACCCACTAGCAGCCCTGGCCATACTACAAATCCGATACAGTCCTCTCCTCCACCCACTAGTAGCCCGGGCAATACTTCAACCCCCTCAGATGCCACTCCAAGCCAGCTTCCATCGGATTCTGGTGAAGGTTATACATTGAAGAAACCTAGAAAAAAAAGAGGGAGGACAATGTTGAAATCATTTGCTATGTTACCGAGTGAGAAGCCGGAATTAGAGTTTAATGAACGAGGATAAGCCATACGTCCCAATTCCAAGCATTTGTCATCATATATTGGTGTTCTAGCAAGGGAGATGGTGCCAATGACCATTAGCGAATGGAAGAAAGTCGACGATGAATTGAGGGATGATCTATGGACTTTTATTCAGGTAATTGGTTTCATTGTTAGTATTTATTGTAATTGGTGTTCTGTTTCTTGGTAATTCATGCAAGTTGTTGTCATGAACTGTTTCTTGGTATTTAATGTCGGTAATTGGCTGTCATCCAAAATTTGTGCCATAAGCTGTAATTGGCTGTCATCCAAAATTTGTAGCTCGCAATAATGTCGCCATAAGTGGAGGTGGCTGTTTCATTTTTGTATGGTTGTATGTCTAGGTTCCTCATGTGAACTGTTTGTAATAGAGACATTGTGCTGCCATTTTATTTTGTTTTGACTGTTTATCGCTTAGATACTGTTATTCCCAACTAATCACTTAACTAATCACTTAACTGATCACTTGGTTTATTTTAAACATTGAACAATGAACAGAATTATTATTTTCAATCACTTGGACATTTGCAACATTTAAGGATTTGTGTGCGTAATAACAATGACATTGAAGTATTTGTTTAATATTCTATGTATTCTTGTTGTGCAGTCGAGATTCAAGGTGGATAAAGTGTACAAGGATTACTTGTTAATGATACTGGGACAACGATGGAAGGAGTCGAAATCAAGATTAGTTGCAGCTATCAAAAAAGCGTCCACTTGTCCCGACTCTACTTATAGAGTAGCAGCCTTAAAACCAGATAATATAAAGAGCATTGAAGAGTGGAATGCTTTTGTAAAGGAAAAATTGTCGGAAAAGTTTAAGGTGGTTATTTTTATTTTATTGATTACAACTATTAAATTTATTACATTTTCTTATATCATATTTATTGAATTTATCTTATGTAGGAAACCAGCCAAAGATTCAAAGCTATGAGAGATAAGAATAAATTTCCACATACCATGAGCCGAAAGGGTTATGCAAGATTGGAAGAAGAAATGGTAAGTAAATATTAAAAACTTAATCAGTACAAGTTCCAAAATTTTAACATTGCAATCCCATTTGATGTATATTGATTAGTGCTAAAGCATTTTTTATTTGTTATTACTTGTACGTTCTTAAGCTCTTATGCTATTTTTGTAGAAAAAGGAAAGTGCAATGTCTGATATCAGTAGAGACGAATTGTGGTGCAAAGCCCATACCAGAAAAAATGGAGAACTCCCAAATTCAGTTGTTGCCGACTGCATAGTAAGGATAATTTCAAATATACGAAATAAGCAAAAAAAAATAAGTGACCGCGGCTTTATGTTATTATTAATGTAGTATTTTTTTAGTTGCTTAATATTGGTTTTTTTTGAATTTGTAGTCTAAGATAAAAGAGCATAATGCCATGAGTCAGAGTTCTCAGGGAACAACATCAATTACTCAAGATGGAGTGTCAATGCTTTTTGGTCAGGAACATGGCGGACGTGTAAGAGGATTAGGCTTTGGGGTTGTACCATCTCATCTGCGTATTCATCGGGCTAATTTAGGTGAAGTACATGCATTGCGAAACCAAGTTAGTGGCATGGAGGCGAAATTACAAGAGCTTACTGCGATTGTACTGGTAAGTGTTAATTAGCTATGCTAATGAATATGTGACATGTTCTTACAAATTACTAGTTATATATGTAATAATACAATCTTCATGTAACGACCCGTATTTTTACGGATCGAAAAGTTCGTCCAAATCTAGAATTTTCAGCATTTTAAGTCGTTTCAGATTTTAGGCAGAATTTTTCTAAGTCCTAGGTCGTGAACGACCTAAGAGCTAAGTCGTGACCGACCTATAAGATGTTGGGGTTGGTGACCTAAAGATTTGGAGTTAGGTCGTAGGAGGATGGTAAGAGTTTAGGTCGTAGACGACCTAAGAGTTAACGGCCTGGAGATATGTTGTTAGGTAGCATATGTCGTATAGGAAGTAAGTCGCAGGTTGAGGCTTAGGTCGTAGCCGAGTTAAACATAGTTGGCGACTTATAGGATCGTGACCGAGTTAAGTGGTAAGTCGTGAGCGACTTAAGGAAAGTCTGCGACCTAAGGACTTAGCGAGTTACGCGTTAGGCGACCTAAGGAGTTAGGTCGCATAAGTTGTTATGTCGCATGGGTTGGTAGGTCGCTAGGATAGTTTAAGTGTTAGGTCACTGAGAAGTTAAGTCGCGTCTTAGTGTTAGGTCGTAGCCTATGTTTTAAGTCGAAAGCGACCTAGGAGTTAAGTGTTAGGTCGTAACATCGTTAGGTCGTAGGATGGGGAGCTCTGTTAGGTCGCTAAGCGCGTAAGAGGTTAGGTCGCGTGTGCGATGAGTCGCTGGGTGTTAGGTTGAAAGCGACCTAGAAGTTGAGTCGTATGTGCGCTAAGCTTCAGTTCTGTTAGGTCGTGCGCATTGTTAGGTCGCTGGGTCTGGCTTTGGTTAGGTCGAAGAAGTTGCTAAGTCGTAGGTCGGGGACGACCTAACTCCGAGCGACCTAAGGATTTTCTGCCTATAAATAGAAGGGGGTTGGCTTCATTTTGGGATCCGGATTTTGAAGCGACGAAGTGCTGCCATTTTGAGAGCTCGACTTCTACACTTCTTCACTTCTTTTCTCCACTCTAATCTAGTGCTTCCTTTCATCCAAATCGAAGATCAAGATTGAAGATCCAAGAGCTAAAGTTGAAGATCTTCATCCTTTGAAGCGAAATTTCTTCATTTGAATCGGATTCGTGATAGATCAAGCTTGGTCCTTCGCTGTCCAGATCTGAAGCATATTGATTTGAGGTTGTTTAGGTGATTTGGTGAGTGGTGATTATCTCTCACACGGATCCAAAGGAGTATATCGGATTGTTGGCTCGATTTGGTGTTGAAATAGTGATTTCCATGCATTTTCTTCATCCTAAGTGTAGATCCATATAGATCCATTGTTCATGATGATGTTACATCCGTTTTATCATATGTTAATCTATGCAAGTTCATTCATCAAGTTTGTAGAGATATAATCCATGTTTTCATGCTTATTGGACTTTCAACTCTTTAATTACGAAAATGCCATTATTGTTATAATTGGCTACTTAGATCATATTTGAATGCTTGATTGCTTGGATTGATGTTTGATTTGATTGATTGTTATGAACTAGATGATTGATGATTAGATTTAGATCAAAGATAATTCAAAAGCTAAGGGAAAGGCTCTTGGATTGGGAAAGCTGCTCGTGGCATATGTAGCGGAATGATGAAGCTCTTATGCATAGATTTGATGATGTGATGTTGAGATGAGGCTTTGCGAGGATGTGATGAAGCGAGGCAATCATGTGATGAAGACTTGGTCTAATCCAGACGGGATCATTCCAAGCATGTTGATAACTCGGTGATATGATTCGAGTTGAGGATAATGAATGGATATGAGAATAGTCGTCGAGGAGGATGACTAGGAGGTTTGGATAGCATCGTTGTTGAAGGTTCTAGCATGCTCTAAGCAAGAGTACGTTTGGGCAGATTCGATAGTCCCAACGACTAACTGTTGATGGTCGAGTACTCTGGGCAGATTCGATAGTCCTAGGCACGGGTTGCGACGACGTGCGGGAGTTATGTCTAGAACCGGGGTTTCCATTAGCCCTTGACGGACGGCTGAAAGAATGTGCCGGTCATTCAATTAACGGTGATATCGAAGCAATGATAACAGTGATAGCCAGAGTCATGGATGTTTGGTTGTATCGTCATTCGGACTCAAGAGCAGTATTTTCTGGGTGCTTATCTGATTTAGGCCTTGGTACTTGGAAGACATCGCCCTTGGCTCGAGTGATAGTAGCTTTACTTTAAATTGTATGCTCTGCTATGTTTGCTTCTGCTTAGTGTGTGTCTGGGGGCTATCACTGTAGAATGAGGTTGGAGTGGGAGGGTTGTATTCCTATTCCTTTTCCTTTATGCTCTTTTGGTAGGTTGTTAGTTAATTTGCTGCTCACTAAGACTGTTGTCTGACTCAAGGCTTTATGTTTTTAATTCTTATTGCCTTGGGCTGTTCGTCCACTTTGGGACGGGCAGACTAGGTAGCAGGTGGCAGGTGCTGTTCTCTTCTCACGATGCTGATATCGAAGACGAGCTGGAGGGTTGCATATTATCTTCTTATTATATGTACTGGATATTCCGCTGTTTTGTATTCTCTGAGAGATATGTAGTGAGGCTTGATGTATTGACTATTTGGATGCTTGTATTCAACTATTATGGAGTTTTATATGATGTCATTTTGTTCTGTAAAGCTTCACTATACATATGTTCTATTGTATTTTGTCCATGCGCTGTGAGTAATACGATAGATTCTGTTGTTTTAATCTACCCTGACAATCGTCCATGGTCGCCTGGCACACTTTACAGCGCACTATCTCTAGATTCGGTGCAGGGGTCATGGGCGGTCGTCACATTTGGTATCAGAGCTTTGGTTAATCGATTTTACCCAACGCTCGCTGACGTAACTACATATGAGAGACGTAATTGTATTTTGATGGATGATTACTATATATAATATAGTAGTTTAGTAGTAAGTTAGTCCTTTATGCAGTTGTTTCTCTAGATAATCTGATCATTCCTTTTTATAGATATTGAGAATGAGTCGAAGAGGGAGACCAGCTGCTAGGGAAGGCCGTGCTACTGAAGAGACTGCTGATTATGTAGCCATGTTCGAAGCTATGATGACTTCGATCATGAGAAGGATACCAGTTCCGGGGGCGGCAGTTGATGTTGGAGTTCAGGTTCAGACTCCGAAACCAGTGGATTTTGCTAAGTTGTGCAAGGACTATACTGCTCTTGGAGGGAAGGTTTTCTTGGGAACAGAATCAACTATTGAGGTCCAGAGGTGGATGGATGCTTGTAGAAGGATCTTTGGTGATTTGGGAATTGAGGATGCAACTAAGAGGAAGTTGGCATCGAGACAGCTTCAAGGGAGAGCTTCTGATTGGTGGAATTCTATTACCATCACTACTCCGGAGGAAGAGATTACTTGGGAGCAATTCCAAGTCAGATTTGAAGCTAAGTTCATTTCTACAGCTCAGAAGTCTGTTCTGTTCAAGAAGTTTGTGGAGCTCAAGCAAGGTGGAAGATCTGTTCTTGAGTATGTTTCTGAGTTTGAAGCTTTGTCCAAATATGCTCGGTCATATATTGAATCTGCTTATCAGAAGAATGAGAAGTTTGTGACCGGCTTGGATAGTTATCTTGGGAGACAGTTGGTGGATCATTTGGACGATTCATTTGAGAAGCTTATAGAGAAAGCTCTTAGGCATGAGAGTCTGTTTCCTAAGGAAGGATCTGTTGTTGCTGTGACCAGGAAAGAGTCTAAACCCCAGCAGGGTGGAAACAAGAAGAGGAAGCAGCAGCAGCAGAAGGGTAAGGATGGCCAGAAGAAGCCGAAAGGCGAGGTGACTTGCTACAATTGTCAACAGAAGGGCCATTTCTCGAAGGATTGTAAGAATCCGAAGGCACCGATGAAGTGTCACAACTGTGACAAGCCAGGGCACATCAAGAAGAATTGTCCAGAACCGAGGAAGGACAAGCAGATTGTGCAAGCTTATGCTTTGGGAGCTGTTCCGTCGTCTTCGAAAGCTCCTACTGCTGAAGAGAAGGGAAAGAGTGTGGTTGTTCAAGGTACTCTTTTCCTATGTGGTGTTCCGGTTAGAGTTCTGTTTGATACTGGAGCGTCGCATTCGTTTGTTTGTAATGAACTAGTAGGCCGGTTAGATTTGAAGTCGGAAATTGTTGATAGGCCATTGGTTGTGACTAATCCAGTTGGGGGTTCGTCTTGTTTGTGTATGTTATGCCGTGGTCTAGTTGTATCGAGTCATGGTTGCTCTTTTGTTTGTGATTGCTTTGTTCTGAACTTCGCGGGGTTCGTAATTATTTTGGGTATGGACTGGCTTAGGAAGTATGCGGCAAAGGTTGATTGCGAGAGGTTGGAAGTGACAGTCGAGAATGTGGAAGGGAGAAAGGTTGTGATACGATGTAAGCACGAAGAAGGCGTCTTCATGAGCTTCATGTATTCACTAGTTGTTCCACGGAATGGACTGTCATTAGTGCCAATCGCTAATGGATTCGAGGATGTCTTTGACGAAGTCAAAGGGTTGCCGCCGCATAGAGAGATCGAGTTTCGTATAGATCTAGTTGAAGGAGCCAGACCTGTTGTGATGCCTCTTAGGCGGATGGCGCCTAGGGAACAGCAAGAGTTGAGGGTGCAAGTTGATGACCTTTTACAGAAAGGATTCATTCGACGTAGTGTGTCCGAGTGGGGTGCACCAGTTGTGTTTGCAACCAAGGCAGATGGGTCGTTGAGATTGTGTGTGGATTATCGTGAGTTGAATAAGGTGACTAAGAAGAACAAGTATCCATTGCCGAGAATAGATGACTTGTTTGATCAGCTTCACGAAGCCAAAGTGTTTTCTCAGATGGATTTGGCAACGGGATTTCACCAGTTGAGAGTAGCTAAGGATAGTGTGCCGAAGACTGCTTTTCGGACACCATCTGGTTTCTTTGAGTGGCTGGTAATGCCGTTTGGATTGACTAACGCGCCAGCATATTTTGTGGATCTTATGAATAGAGTGTTCAGAGATCAGTTGAACAAGTTCGTACTTGTGTTCGTGGATGATATTCTGATTTATTCCAGAACGGAAGAAGAGCACAAGACGCACTTGCGTATTGTTTTGAAAATCTTGCGGAAACATCAGCTGAAGGCTAAGTTTTCGAAGTGTCACTTCTGGAAGAGTGAAGTGAGGTTCTTAGGCCATGTGATTTCTGGAAATGGAATAGCGGTTGATCCCGCTAAGGTGGCAGCAATCCAGGTTTGGGTTAGACCTAAGAATGCATCTGATGTGAGAAGTTTTCTTGGATTAGCAGGATATTATCGACGGTTTATCAAAGACTTCTCCAAGATAGCTGCACCGTTAACAGGATTGACGAAGAAGAACCAAGTGTTCAGTTGGGATGCTAAGTGTGAGCAAGCTTTCGGAATCCTGAAAGAGAGATTGACGAGTGCTCCTGTTTTGACTATTCCAAGTGGGAATGATGAGATGGTGGTTTACACCGATGCATGTGGTACTGGACTTGGAGCAGTGCTGATGTAGAGGGATAAAGTTGTTGCGTATGCAAGTCGGCAACTGAAGCCGCATGAAAGGAATTACCCGACTCATGATTTGGAGTTAGCGGCGATTGTATTTGCTCTGAAGATGTGGAGACATTATCTGTTGGGAGTTCGATTCGAGTTGTTTACGGATCATAAGTCGTTGAAGTATCTTTTCTCCCAAAAGGATTTGAATCTTCGGCAGCAACGTTGGCTAGAGTTTTTAGCATCATATGATTTCGGTATAGCTTATACTCCGGGAAAAGGTAACGCAGTGGCAGATGCATTAAGTCGAAGACATGCAGGATTGGGAGCCATGTTTTCAGAATGGAAGAGTCTCGAGTATTTAGCCGGATTTGACTTCAGGCCTAGATGCGAATTGGAACCTGAGATGTTGGCAAACTTATCGATAAGACCGACTCTTGTGGAGAGAATTGGAGAGAGTCAGAAGCGAGATGATAAGCTTGTCAAGATTATCCGTGGATTGGAATCTGGATTGGAACCAGAAAGGGATAAAGGATTCGAGGTCGATAGAGAAGGTTGGCTTCGGAAGCAAGGACGACTGGTTGTTCCCGATATAGATGAATTGAGGAGTGAAGTTCTGAAGGAAAGTCATCACTCGAAGTTGACAATTCATCCAGGTGGAAATAAGATGTATCGGGATATGAAGAGAACCTACTACTGGGAAGGTATGAAGAAGGATGTTGGAAATTTTATTTCCAAGTGCATGAACTGCCAGTTGGTAAAAGCCGAGCAGAAGAAGCCAAGTGGATTGCTTCAGCCATTAGAAGTTCCTACATGGAAGTGGGAACAAATGTCGATGGATTTTATCGATGGATTGCCTAGAACAAGAACGGGAAATGAAGGGATTTGGGTCATTGTAGATCGCCTGACCAAGAGTGCAAGATTCATTCCTGTTCGATCGACTAGGACTGCATCAAAGTTGGCTGAGTTGTATGTTAAATGGATAGTTCGATTCCATGGTATTCCGAAGAGTATAGTGAGCGATCGAGACACATTATTCACTAGTGGATTTTGGAAGAGCTTCCAGGAAGTTTTGGGAACCGAGTTGTGTTTGAGTACAGCTTATCACCCTCAAACAGATGGTCAGACCGAGAGAGTCAACCGAGTTTTGGAAGATCTTCTTAGAGCATGTGTTTTAGACTTCGGAGGATCATGGGAAGATCACCTTCATTTGGTGGAGTTTGCATACAACAACAGTTACCAGTCAAGCATTGGTATGGCACCGTATGAGGCATTGTATGGAAGACCGTGTAACTCTCCGACATGTTGGTTGGAAACTGGAGAAAAGCTGATACTTGGGCCAGAGATGATTCGGCAGACTTCAGATTGTATAGAAATCATTCGGCAATGAATGAAGGCAGCCCAAGATCGTCAGAAGAGTTATGCTGATAAACGTCGTAAGGATTTGGAATTCGACATGGGAGATATGGTTTTCGTGAAGATTTCTCCACTGAAGAATGTTATTCGATTCGGGAAGAGAGGAAAATTGACTCCGAGATTTGTTGGACCATTCCCGATCATCGAGCGAATTGGGAAGCTCGCCTACAGATTGGAGTTACCAGAGAAGATGTCGAGTGTGCACAATGTTTTTCATGTATCATATCTACGGAAGTATGTGCACGACTCGAATACAGTAGTTTCTGCAGATAGCTATGAAGATTTTGAAGTTGATCCAGTTGATAGAAGACCTCGTAAGCCGCTTCGTGTTGTTGAAACCGACACGAAACAGCTTAGGAGGAAGGTAGTTAAATTGCTCAAGATACAATGGAGTGATGATGATAACGACTGTACGTGGGAGGTGGAAGAGAGGATGAAGGCAGCTCACCCTGAACTCTTCAAGGTATGGCCCTAAGGTGTCGTTTCATCTCGCGATATTGTAACTTGTTCTAGTTTTAGAATTCTGTACGCTAAGCTAGAATTGGATGCATGGTTTGTTGATTGCTATGGATGGTAGGCGTACAGAATAGTTTTGATTGCTTTGTTTGTTTGGAATTTCGGGGGCGAAATTCCTAAGGGGGAGAGAATGTAACGACCCGTATTTTTACGGATCGAAAAGTTCGTCCAAATCTGGAATTTTTAGCATTTTAAGTCGTTTCAGATTTTAGGCAGAATTTTTCTAAGTCCTAGGTCGTGAACGACCTAAGAGCTAAGTCGTGACCGACCTATAAGATGTTGGGGTTGGTGACCTAAAGATTTGGAGTTAGGTCGTAGGAGGATGGTAAGAGTTTAGGTCGTAGACGACCTAAGAGTTAACGGCCTGGAGATATGTCGTTAGGTAGCATATGTCGTATAGGAAGTAAGTCGCAGGTTGAGGCTTAGGTCATAGCCGAGTTAAACATAGTTGGCGACTTATAGGATCGTGACCGAGTTAAGTGGTAAGTCGTGAGCGACTTAAGGAAAGTCTGCGACCTAAGGACTTAGCGAGTTAGCACGTTAGGCGACCTAAGGAGTTAGGTCGCATAAGTTGTTATGTCACATGGGTTGGTAGGTCGCTAGGATAGTTTAAGTGTTAGGTCGCTGAGAAGTTAAGTCGCGTCTTAGTGTTAGGTCGTAGCCTACGTTTTAAGTCGAAAGCGACCTAGGAGTTAAGTGTTAGGTCGTAACATCGTTAGGTCGTAGGATGGGGAGCTCTGTTAGGTCGCTAAGCGCGTAAGAGGTTAGGTCGCGCGTGCGATGAGTCGTTGGGTGTTAGGTTGAAAGCGACCTAGAAGTTGAGTCGTATGTGCGCTAAGCTTCAGTTCTGTTAGGTCGTGCGCATTGTTTGGTCGCTGGGTCTGGCTTTGGTTAGGTCGAAGAAGTTGCTAAGTCGTAGGTCGGGGACGACCTAACTCCGAGCGACCTAAGGATTTTCTGCCTATAAATAGAAGGGGGTTGGCTTCATTTTGGGATCCGGATTTTGAAGCGACGAAGTGCTGCCATTTTGAGAGCTCGACTTCTACACTTCTTCACTTCTTTTCTCCACTCTAATCTAGTGCTTCCTTTCATCCAAATCGAAGATCAAGATTGAAGATCCAAGAGCTAAAGTTGAAGATCTTCATCCTTTGAAGCGAAATTTCTTCATTTGAATCGGATTCGTGATAGATCAAGCTTGGTCCTTCGCTGTCCAGATCTGAAGCATATTGATTTGAGGTTGTTCAGGTGATTTGGTGAGTGGTGATTATCTCTCACACGGATCCAAAGGAGTATATCGGATTGTTGGCTCGATTTGGTGTTAAAATAGTGATTTCCATGCATTTTCTTCATCCTAAGTGTAGATCCATATAGATCCATTGTTCATGATGATGTTACATCCGTTTTATCATATGTTAATCTATGCAAGTTCATTCATCAAGTTTGTAGAGATATAATCCATGTTTTCATGCTTATTGGACTTTCAACTCTTTAATTACGAAAATGCCATTATTGTTATAAGTGTCTACTTAGATCATATTTGAATGCTTGATTGCTTGGATTGATGTTTGATTTGATTGATTGTTATGAACTAGATGATTGATGATTAGATTTAGATCGAAGATGATTCAAAAGCTAAGGGAAAGGCTCTTGGATTGGGAAAGCTGCTCGTGGCATATGTAGCGGAATGATGAAGCTCTTATGCATAGATTTGATGATGTGATGTTGAGATGAGGCTTTGCGAGGATGTGATGAAGCGAGGCAATCATGTGATGAAGACTTGGTCTAATCCAGACGGGATCATTCCAAGCACGTTGATAACTCGGTGATATGATTCGAGTTGAGGATAATGAATGGATATGAGAATAGTCGTCGAGGAGGATGACTAGGAGGTTTGGATAGCATCGTTGTTGAAGGTTCTAGCATGCTCTAAGCAAGAGTACGTTTGGGCAGATTCGATAGTCCCAACGACTAACTGTTGATGGTCGAGTACTCTGGGCAGATTCGATAGTCCTAGGCACGGGTTGCGACGACGTGCGGGAGTTATGTCTAGAACCGGGGTTTCCATTAGCCCTTGACGGACGGCTGAAAGAATGTGTCGGTCATTCAATTAACGGTGATATCGAAGCAATGATAACAGTGATAGCCAGAGTCATGGATGTTTGGTTGTATCGTCATTCGGACTCAAGAGCGGTATTTTCTGGGTGCTTATCTGATTTAGGCCTTGGTACTTGGAAGACATCGCCCTTGGCTCGAGTGATAGTAGCTTTACTTTAAATTGTATGCTCTGCTATGTTTGCTTCTGCTTAGTGTGTGTCTGGGGGCTATCACTGTAGAATGAGGTTGGAGTGGGAGGGTTGTATTCCTATTCCTTTTCCTTTATGCTCTTTTGGTAGGTTGTTAGTTAATTTGCTGCTCACTAAGACTGTTGTCTGACTCAAGGCTTTATGTTTTTAATTCTTATTGCCTTGGGCTGTTCGTCCACTTTGGGACGGGCAGACTAGGTAGCAGGTGGCAGGTGCTGTTCTCTTCTCACGATGCTTATATCGAAGACGAGCTGGAGGGTTGCATATTATCTTCTTATTATATGTACTGGATATTCCGCTGTTTTGTATTCTCTGAGAGATATGTAGTGAGGCTTGATGTATTGACTATTTGGATGCTTGTATTCAACTATTATGGAGTTTTATATGATGTCATTTTGTTCTGTAAAGCTTCACTATACATATGTTCTATTGTATTTTGTCCATGCGCTGTGAGTAATACGATAGATTCTGTTGTTTTAATCTACCCTGACAATCGTCCATGGTCGCCTGGCACACTTTACAGCGCACTATCTCTAGATTCGGTGCAGGGGTCATGGGCGGTCGTCACACTTCACAGGATATGAAAGGAAAGCGAAGACTCAATGAGGAAAATCCAGAGACTCCTCCTGCTAATACGCCTTAGGTACCGTTTCCATATGTATGTTTCTAGTGATATATTATAGAACTTGACTAGGACATCCGCATATGTTTCCATATGTTGCTGAGTTATAGTATAGAACTTGGCAACAGACTTGCTTTTATTTATTTTTCAGATTTATTTTGGCATTTAAAAAGCGGGAAAATTACTTTTACAAAATATTTATTTACAAATTAAGAAAATTGCATTTACAAAGTATGATGGATGATGGTCAATGGTAAGTCAAGTAGGACAGTACTTTTTTTGAAAGAGTGGAGAGGAGTGAGTTAATGGCAGTTTTGTTAGTGGAAGTAATTGGCAGCAGGGATTGGTTTGTTTGAAAGAGTGGTTGATGGCAGGGGGATGATTGAGTATTACTGTTGTATATGGCTGTAGCAGCAGTGATGAATGCAGGAGGGAGTTTGTTATGATGGTATATGGGTATGAATGGTATGTTGTTCGAAGCAGGTGGCAGTGACGGTTTATGGTGGTAACAAGGGGTTGTAGGATGTGGGAGGATGTTTGGTGGTTAAATGGTTGATGAGAAAGTGCACAGTGGTTGAGATATAGTGGACAGAAGGATAGTGCACTGCACAATGAAGCACTGGGTGGTGATAGTGGTCAAATGGAGATACGTGAATATGTCACAGTGGGAATGTTGAAGTTTGAATTTTGGGTGGTGTGTGTTGTTTTGTTGTGTCTACGAGGTTTCGGGGGATTGCAAGCAATGGTGGCAGAGATGTAGACAAAGTGTAGTGGTTAGTAAATGTTTGATATGGCATGATGATGAATGTAACAGTAAGAAGAAATGGTTGATGAATCATAGTGTAGTTGGTGGATGTTTTGCACTGTTGTGTTGAAGGGGGATGGCTGGATTGTGATTCAAGTGGGTTGTGATTGGTTTGAGGAAGATCAAAGGGGGTAGGAGTTGAGGATGTATGAGTAGTTAGTTGTGCACTATGTTATATGTTCATTGATATGGGTGGTGAACTGATGCGTTTGTATTGATATGTGAAGGTGGAAAGTTGGGTTTGATTGTTATGATTATGGAGGTGGCAATTTAAGTTGAAAGTTGTATGCAAGGTGAGTGGAATCAGTGTGAGTTTGAGGCAGCTATGCATGTGATGTCTGTGTTGGATAGAGCAACTATGAGAGTGATGTGAGGATTGTGCGACTGCGTATGGTTGTAGCTATTGGGCAGTTTCTATGATGATAGTGTGGAAATGATGTATGGTGTAAACAGAGGGATGATGTATGATTGTTTGAAGTAGTTCGTCATGTTAACAGAGGGATGAAGTATGTGGTATGATAGGCAATGTTCATAGGTTGAAGCAGTGGGTAGTTTTGGTTAGATAGGCAATGTTGTAGGGGTTTGAAGGAACCGTCAGTGGATGTATATGAGTGATTGGCACAAAGATCTATTAATTTACTAAGCATAACATCTCTTGATACTAGGCTTCCAAATGCCTTGTGTCTGTTTACTAACTTAATTTAATCAGTTAACAAAAATAGGCAACCTTTTATATAACCACATTGCATTGTATGTTTGATACTGATAATGGCTACTCTAATCGGATTTTCCTTATTATTTCTACTTAGCTCGATTTTTGATAACTTGTATTATTCTAATGGCTTCCAGTGTTGTTTTATGATGAGCTTGGACCCTTGTGTATATGTTATGAAAACCATCGTTCCTTTAAATGTTAGTTTTGTATTGGCATTGACACTCTTTCAGGAATACAAAGTATCATATATTTTATTCAAGTTGTTTAGTCGTACTTTACTTTTATATTAGTTGTTATTATTTGGAAATCGGATAGGTATAAAACCAACAAGTTTATTGAATATTATTGTAAATGAAAAATGCTAAGCAATGCAGTAAAATATTTTGGTTTTTTAAATGCAAGTTAACACAAAAACAAACATACACACAGATTATTTTTAGTTGATGTTATACATATACCATAAATAGTCTAATGTATTCGTAAATTATTTTTGTGTAGTCACACCGTGAGAGCAATACTCTGACTGTTGAAGAACGGCCTAAACGGGATGCAAGGCACGCTAGAATTGAGGTCGGAAAATGTAAAATATTGAGTTGGCATAAGCAAGTTGTTGCAGAAGGAACGGTAGTATCCACTGATCCTGATTGTTTGGTGCATTTTAAAAAGCTAGGACCAGATGGTTGTAAAGTTTGGGTTGATGTGGCGGTGGATCCGGAAGCTTTCTTGTGGAGGCCGAGTTCCGAGATGTGTACTATTCGAGAAGCAGTTGGATCGACCGTGGCTTGGCATAAAGACTTCGTTGTCTTCGACTAGTGTATTTCTTTAGGGTATGTGTTTTGCGATACAAAACTTTATCTTTCTTATGTATTTTGTGTTGTATCCTATTTTGGAATGGTTATGTGAGAATGTTGTTTTGGTACTGTTTTAGTTGGTGATGTGAACGAATACTTTAGATTGTTTTATTTGGTATGTATTGTGTTTTGCTAGAATTATATAAATATTAATATTTATGAATGAATTTGATTCAGTTATGTATATTTGTAAATACGATTGTGAATAACAATTGTAGTAGATAACTACAACAGTTATTCAACAGCTATCAACTGCTATCAACTGTTGTAAAAAGATTAATTGCAACTGTGAATAACAACTGTAGTAGATAACTACAACAGTTATTCAACAGTTGTCATACCTGCTACAGCACGAAATATTACATATCTACAAGAGTTACCGACAGTTGTAAAATGGTTATTTGCAAGGGTAAGAAACAGTTGTAATATAAAATATCACAACGATTATATGCAACTAAATAACACAGTTGTAAAAAATTGATAGTCTTTTACAACTTCTTAAAATACGACTGTGGTTCCACCGTTGTAATATATCTTTTACAACTGTGTTCCACTGTTGTTATATGTCTCTTTTGTTGTAGTGTTTATTAATCCTTCTTGGGAGTTTCATCATAATTTAGATTAAGCTCCTTATGGTAGAATCATGGTGATATCTGACCCTAATATCTTTCATCTGTCCTCTATCTTATCTCATAGGCAATTCATCCATTTTCATGCTCAATACCTTCCCACCTCTACCTCCTTGTATATCACCTTTGTTTATGCTGATAATCATAGTTTACCAAGACAAAACTTTCTAGACTATCTACCTCATCCAAGATAACAGCCTCACCCCTAGTTCATCCACGGTGACTTTAACAACATGCTTAGAACTACTGATCGTATGGGTGGTGTCCCGTTATGCCTCAGGGACATTGCCCCTTCAATGAAGCCATTCAGCTAGAAAATTTACATGAATCTATAGTCACTGGTCCTTAATTTACTTGGGATATTAAGAGTAGAACTGGTATCAGAACGATGTCTCGCATTGATAACTCTTTTATCAATCCTGTCTCTATTCAAAAATGGCCCGACCTCATTACTCATGTCCTTCCACCTTTATTATCTGACCATTCCATTCTCATCATCAGGTGTGGCAATATTGCAATTGAAAAAAGAAAAACAAGTTTTAAAATTTTTAATACATGGATGGAGGATCCTGAATTTCTGCCTATTGTTTATAGTTCTTGTTCAACTAGCTTTTATGGTAATAGTATGTATATTTTTCAGCAAAAACTTAGGGTAAAGCTCTGAGGTCTTAGGCTAAAGCTAAATTTGGAGGGGAGACTTTCAAGGAGCTTGTCTAAGTAATTGCAGAGGGTGCAGTGTAGTATGTTGGAGCAATCGGGCAACTTACAGTTATCTCAGGAGGAGTATGAGCTATGTTTAAAGGTGTCTGAAGCATTAATAGTGGAGATGGAAATGAAGTTGCATCTGCTTAGGAAGGAATGGGTTCTTCATGGTGATAGAAATACAAAGGCATTTTATAATTCTCTTAAATTTAAGAAAGCTAAAAACAATCTTTATACTTGCATATCCACAATCACCTACTCCCTGGTCCTCAATGACAAGAACTTTAGGTATTTAAACAGTAAGCAATGTATTAGGTAGGGGGCCCGATATCCTCCTATCTCTTCACTTTGTAATGGAGCTGTATACTCAGATGTTAAACAAATCAATAGAGAGGAAGGAATTCCTACTTTACCTAAGATGTAAAGATCCTAGCATCTCAAACTCTTATCTTTGCCGATGATGTTATTATCTTCACTAAACAAACTGCAGCTTCATTGCAATGCATCTTCGAGATTTTTATTAAGTTTCAGGGTATTATTGGCTTGCAGATCTCTCCTTAGAAGTCATTTATAATGTTAGCTGGTGTTACTGAGTCCCAAAGGAATGAACTACACTCTCATTTATCCTTGCTTTCTCTACCCAATGGCCCATCTCATTTAGGCATTCCTCTTTCCACTAGGAAGATTGGATATTCTGACTACCTCCCTCTCTTCGAGAAGATCATGAGAACTATGAATTTATGGGTTAATAGGTTTTTAATCAGACGGGAAGACTTGTCATCATCAATAAAATTATTCAAGCTATGACAGTGTGCTAGTGTGATGTTTTATCCTTTATGCCAAGCTTATTAACCAGATTCGTCAAGCTATGAACCGCTTTCCATGGACAGGTAATATGCATTCTAGGAAGCTTGTCCCATTAGCTTTCAGTAAGACTGAAAACCTTACGCTTTTGAGGGATTGGGTGTTAAGAATATTAGGCTCTGGAATAAAGCTGCTTTCTCTAAGCACTCTGATGATCTCCTTAACAATAAGGATTGTCTTTGGGTTAAATGGGCTAGGAAGTTTCACCTTAGCAGTAAGAACTTTTGGACCATGGGTGTAACGACCCGTATTTTTAACACTTTAAAAATACGAATTGAAATGAAAATTTTGGATAAAAATCCGAAGGAAATAAAATTTTGTGTTGTTAAATGCGAATTACAAGTTAAAATACAAAACTGAATTCTGAAATAACTTATTTGTAAATTAAATATGGATGTTAACTTGTAGTGAATGTAAATAATGAATTGAATTTGATTGTAAACAACGAAATAAATAAAATGTTACATTTAATATTGAAGTTATAATATGGAAATCAACGTAAATGAATGTAATTTAATATTACTGTGAATTTAAATAAGATGATAGCTGAAGAAAATGAAAGTAAATGAATTATAAACTATTGATAATAATGTATAAGTAAATGGTTGATTCAATAATGAAAGTGTAAATCGAAATAAAAGAATTCATTTGGAATTAAATAACTTGAATTTGAATTACAATATAATTGAACGCTGAATCTAATATAATCTTTTATATTGGATTTATAATGGAAAACTGCATTGTAAAAGATTGGTAATTACTGTGAAATTAAAAATGGGATTTGTGAACAATTGAAATTTGATTTAAAAGTTAATAATTTAAAATTGGGAATTTTATATTGAAATTAAACAGTCGAATAATTTATTTTTCGAATATTGGATTTAATTAGACAATTAAATCGATAATTTAATAAGTTAAATTTCAGAAATAATTGAAAATCGAGTTGAATATGATTGAAAATGATTTGTAAAATTTTATCTTATCATATTGGAGTTATAGTAATGTTATAGAACTTTTAAAATTGAATTTAAAGTTAATTTGCGAAAATTGAATATTTTAATATTTAATTATCGACTGAAAAATAGCCATTTTTCGAACAGTCTCAGAATTGAACGAAAATAGTTCCATTGGATCCGTAATAGTTTGTTATTGTCGTATTTCAATTTTTGGAGCAATCGGAGTTGTCATTTGACCGTGGCAGCTCAAAACGCTTAGAAATTTATTTAATCGATTTAATTTAAAATTGATTGTTTATTTCCGTAACTCGCGCATACGATCGAATTAGGGCTTGAAACCTTTTCCATTGCATCCGGAATAGGGGTATAACATTATAAACGCCTAGCGGCACGCCTCAATAGGGGTTCAAGATTTTCATTTACATAAATGGGGATATTTTGAAATTTAAATTAATATATTGTCTAGTCAACTTTTCACATCAGCTTCTTTATTTCATTTCAAATCACTGTAGTAAGCCTCCCACACGCAAGAATCATGTCTCCTCCCTTTTAAATCTGCATGCTAGCTTCAGGCAGTAAGAAAATAATAAATCAAAACTCCAAAAATTTCTTTCTCTTCCAATACTCGATTAAAAATCACGAAACCGATTTTAAAAATCAAATTTCATCGTTTGCTTCGATCTGGTGGTAGTTTGTATGGTGCGGCCGTGGGTCTGGGAGTGCGATAGTGGAGACGCGAGAGAGTTTGAAGCTAGGGTTAAGCTTCACTTCGTTTCCATTCATCGATTCGAGAAATAAAGCTCGTATTTGGATTCTCCTCGTCGAATAGCATCTGGACGCACGTTTTGGTGAAGCTCGGTGGTGTCTTGGGGGTTGCGACCTGGGCACGCATGTGAGGGAGGACGGAAGTCGCATGGACCTTGGTGAGTGCGAGCTTGAAGAATTTGGGATGGTCAGGTCGAGCACGCGGAGAGGAGTCGTTTGGCGAAGACGGTTCGAGGAACGGAGCGGCGTAGCTCCGTGTCGCTGGGTTTTGTTGCACGCCTGGAGTGGGTTGCTCTGTGTCTTCACGTACAGGAATTTGGGGAAGATAGAGTTTTAGTGGGCTGGGCTTCTTTTTCCTTGGGTATGAATTAATTTAAATATAATATAAATTGTTTTATAGAATAAAATGATTGATATCTTATAAAATGTATAACTTGTGCATACGAGGTCCGATTGGAACGAAACTTTTTGCGTTGCGATCGTAATGATGAGAGCTTAGAAATGAAACTAGTTTGGATGGATTTGGAGACGGTGGAAATTTGGGCTAAAGTTGGGCGTCGTCCAATTTTAGTTCCAAACCGGAACGTCTCGGCGACAACAGAAAATCAAGGTGAGTGTTTATACGCTCACAATTGACTAAAATAATTTATGGTAGTTAAATTTGACATTATGAAGTGATATGAATTTATTTGTCGTTGTTTGATAAAAATTTAATTGTCATATAGATTGTCGTGTGAATTCACCGTTGAAAATTTAAATTGACAGTAAATTGAAATTAGGATTTAATTGAAATCAAATTTCCCGATATTGATAACTATGAAATTGCCGTGAATTGTATTGACTATTGGATGATTTATTTCGATGGATGTTATTGGTTGATATTTAAATGTTTGGATGTTTATTTCCTTATATATATCCTGTTATACATGCACATGACACTGTGATTGGTTTAAGTAATATATATTCATCCCTGACATTTAATTGAAATAACTAACCACTTGGGCATAGGTTAGAGAATTATATACGGACACCAGGTTGGTTAAATTAAATGATTTTAAAAGTTGTTTTGAAATTATTTAAATGAATTGATTTAAGAATAAAAATCCAATTTATGGAAATTGAATTATTTTGAATTGAAGCTCGAGATGTTGGAATTTAAACTTGGTAATTGAAATGGTTTAATTTTTCGAAGTTTAGATTTTTAAGAAAATTTGAAATATGGCATAAAGTTTTGAAAGTCGATTTGTTTTAAAAGATTGGACTTTTAATCGAACTCTGAATATTTCTAAGAAAATTTATATGAAATGATATTTCAAGTTTGAGTTTGGAAGTGAAATTTAATTTGAAATTGAGATTTAATTAATTTGGAATTAAATTGAAATTTAAATAAATTTGTGAATTGAACTAAATTGAAACTTTTGAATTAAATTTGAAGATAAAATTTATTTGAATAGGATTTGAACTGAAATTGATTTGGAATGTAATACTTAAATGAATTCTTGAAATCCGAATATTAATCTAAGTTTATTAAATGGGAATTGTTCCAGAAATTAAGTAAACTACTTAATACGGATGTTTAATTTGAAGTATATTCTAATTTGAATACGAAATGGTTTTAAAGCGAATCTTATATTTTTATATAAATATATGAACTGTTTTGAAATGTGAAATATTTAAAGTTTCGAAATATATTGGAAGTGAAATTGTTTATTTTGTGGTTCAAATATGTATTTGAAATCGAAATGAGATATTTAGGCGAAAATGATTTTGAAATCGAAATGAGATTTTGAGACGAAAAATGATTTTGAAATCGAAATGAGATATTGAGGCGAAAAATGATTTTGAAATCGAAATGAGATATTGAGGCGAAAATGATTTTGAAACGGAATCTTACATCTTGAATAGATATGATGATATTTGAAATGGATTTGATTTTGAAGCGAATATGATATTTTGATATCAATTATGAACCGATTTGAAATGTAAAGAGCCACCGGTGTAATAATACGTAGTTATTAAAGAGACCGGGATCGGATATGGACATACTCTCTGTCGATACCGAAAACCACTTTAATAACTAGTATACGCGGAGTGTTGATCCAGAATGAAGTGGATGGTTTTGGTGAACGTGTTGATTTGAAGAAAGAGAACGATTTTGGATGACCCCTGACATGACTAAAACAGGAGCCGCGCCGGGCCATTGAGGATCGCCATCTCTAGCGGACACACTCCTTCGTTACCATGTCTAGTACTTTTGTGATTCGATTTGGGTGCACCCCTCGATTTTGGGAGTGTTGTTTCACGGTGTTGGGGTAGTAGCTGCTATGCCCAACATCAGTCCGGATCAGGCAACTACTAGTATCCTAGTTGGTATCGCCTCATGTACCTTGTCATACTGATTATCCTATTCGCGACCACTACGTTTTGTTTTGTACCTTTAGTATATGGATTGCCCTCTAATGACTTCCGGTTTTGGGGAAACTACAGTCTTGTATATGCTCTTGGGAATATAAACTGTGTTAAGGGTGGAATGGGCCATGGCTTAACGCTATTTAAATACTTTTACTTTAATGTAGACATATTATAATAGCGTATTGTACTACATAGTAGATAGTTTAACGGATCCTTGAGAGATGGAAAATCCCGTAACATCTCTTAAGTTATTGCACTCACGTTGACACTGGATAGGAAATGTCAAACCCCGTAAACATCCCTGACGCCGTCACACTCATATTTCTTATTCGATTTAACTTACATGAGATATTTTAGTCCTGACTCGAGTGTTTTGTCTTTTCATTACGCTCGGGTCAGCCTGAGCATTTCAGTTTAGGTTGAAGACTTATTCTGGAGGACGAAGACGGAGTTTGGTATTATACCATTTGTATTCTACTACTATATTATTGTTCCGCTGCATTGTTGTATTATCTCTGATATGTATGAACTCTGATTTATAATGTATAATAATAATCAAATTTATTTATTTAACAGCTTCATGAACTGTTATTTTATTATTATATCTTGTTCCTTCCGCTGCGAGATTCTGTGTTTGTTTCTGTTCTTTCCTTTCTTTCTTATTTAACCCCAATAACCATCTGCCTTTTTGAACGGTTTGAGTTGGACATGTGTGGATTATTGTCGACTTGAACGGTCAAAAATGCGGGTCGTTACAATGGGCTTGGCTCCTGTATGTGGTTGGGTATGGAGGAGTTTATTGCAGCTAAGAGACATGCTCCTTCCACACTTATAGCTATCTCTTGCACATAGTAGTTTCGCAAAGTTCTGTACGTGCCTTGGGCCATAAGGGGTCTTATCTTAGCTGACGTGCTAACTTACAATGGTTGAGTTCAGTCAGGAATCCTCATGGAGGCAAGGGCTGTTGACTATGTCCATGAAGGTTATATTTCTGTGCCTTATCCTAATAATGTGAGGGTTAGGCAGGTCTAGAACTTGATTCAGGGTGAACTATTGCAAGGTGGAGATGATCATTATATTTGGATAACTAAACAAGTGGCGTATTCAATCTCAATTGTTTACTCTGCTATCTCTTCGGGAGCCGAGGATAGGTTCTGCTGGTTTAAAAGAGTATGGAACTCTTACTGTTTTGAGAAAGAGAATTTCGTACTTTGGAAAGTGCTTAGGAATGCAGTGCAAACAAAGTCTAATCTTCAAACTAGAGGTCTTGACGTGATTAACGTCTGTTCTTTTTTGCAGGACTCATGAGGAGGAGGTGATGCATCTTTTTTTTCAACTGTCACAATACTAATGCTGTGTAGAGAAGGATTTTGAGTATGGGTAAGTAGTAGTGGCCTTGTCTTAATAGTGCCAAGGAATGGGTAAGACTTTATAAGGCGACAAGATGGAGGGATCAACAATCTTTGGTTCTACTATATGTATTGAAGGCCCTTGTAGCTGGTATTTGGATGAAAAGGAATCTGGGGGGTTTTTGAGGGAAAAAGTAAAACTGATAGTGTGTTTTGTAATGAATTATGTCATAAGGTATGTATGGGTTTGCAAGTCCATGGTATCATGTCTGAGTTAGATGTCTAATTCATGTGGGCAAGTTGATTCCCTGTTTCTTTTATTTTTTTCCTCCCCTGTCTAGTGTTCCTCTGTATTTTTTGTTTTTCTTATTTTGGGATTGAGCATGTTTTTTCCCATTTTTTTCCTTTTTAATAAATCTGGTAAGGGACCAGTCAACCCTGCTAGCCTTGCTAAAAAATATACTTATGAATAAATATATTTATATTAATTTAATTTTTTTATATTATGAGTGTCTATGTATATATATATATTATTTTAATATTTACTAAAATAATACACACACATATATATGAATTATTAATATATATATATATGAATTATTAATATATATATATATATATATTAAATATACATATATGTTTAAATATTTTCGTTCTCATAAAATTATTTAAATAAAATTAGCATATATATTTATATATTTATGTGCATATATGTAATTTATAATATTTATATAAATAATAAGTTTAAAGGTATACATTTATTTGGACAACATACAATACATATCGGTTGACCTAACGTGTCCGATGCGATGTGAATTTGAACATTACACACAGGCATGTTAATGTCATACCGCCTTTTGACTAGGTAATATATCATAAAAGTTGGCTAAATATTTTCTGTTATTATCAAGGCAAGAAGTCTGGAGAGACAGTTATCAGGCTTGGAAATCGATGATATTTGGAACTATGGACGATAGTTGGGCGGATTCGGATCGGGTCCCAATCACGGTGCAATCAATATAAAGTGACTAGGAAGGCCTTGTGAGGTCACATTTCAAATTTCAAGTCAATCGAAGTTCATATGCTCGAGTTATAGGCAAAGGAAGAATTTATATGGATCGATCGAGAACGATCCATAAAACAACATAAATCAACGATGATCGATCAATAACTCAAGAGCTACAACTTCATTACCCATTGAACTTTGGAAGAATCAATATATTGAAGAAAGGAGTCCCTAAAATCGATCGCATGTCAAAACTCACAGATATCAAAAAAACATACCCATCGTTCCACAACGATCGTACAAAATCAGCCAGAACAATCCATGATTTCACGGAAAATGCGATATCTCACAAACGCTACGTCAGAATTGCACAAAATTTGGAGAGCAAGTAGCATATGTCATAGGGAACCTACATGATAGATCGTAGCTCAAAATTCACAAATATCAAAAAAACATACCGATCGTTCCATTACGATCGTACAAAATCAGCTAGAACGATCCATAGTTTCATGGAAAAAGTTATATCTCACAAACAATATGTCAAAATTGCATGAAATTTGGAGAAAAAGTATCTTACATCATGGGGAACTTGTATGATCAGTCGCAACTCAAAATTCACAAATATAATAAAAACATACCGATCGTTCCATAACGATCGTACACAATCAGCCAGAACGATCTATAGTTTCACGGAAAACGCGATATCTCATAATCGGCACGTCAGAATTGCATGAAATTTGGAGAGCAAGTAGTTTATATCATTGGGAACAATAAGATTGATCGCATCTTGATTGGATGAAGCATAGAAAGATCACACTTGATTTACTATGACTCAACTTGACTCCACGGAAAATGCGATATCTCACAAACGGTACGTCGCAATTGCACAAAATTTGGAGAGCAAGTAGCTCACATCATGGAGCCCCAATCATTCCAATGGTGTGCGCACAATCAAAAAATTGGTGGACTTGGTTATACGATCTGGAGGTTCGTCTGGCGAAATTTTAGCCTGATCCATGCACGTCTTCACTTATAAATACAACGGACTTGACTCATTACGAAGAACTTTTCGGATGGCTCTCCTTCATCACTTCTTATCTCTTCCTCTATTAATTTTCTAAGGAAAAAACAACTGTACTTGTAATCTTACTGTATAAATAAAAGATTATTGGAGTGGACGTTGGCCGGAGTTTGCCGAACCACTATAAAACTTGCGTGTTCATTTACTTTTCTCCAATCTATTATGTGATATGTGAATCTATATTTCCCTGTATGGATCTAAATATTAGACTATGGTGCTTTCACTTATAACAGGGTGTTTGTGACCATTTTTGGTGCAAACATATACCTTGCACAGATTATCATGTTACACATGCACACATGTACAAATATGTATATGATATATATGTATAGATTTAAATGTATAAAGTAAAAATCAAATAAAAATGTATACAATTTATAGATTTAAATAAAATAAGAGATTTTATTTAACTAAAGTTGAGATATGTTCAAAATAAATTAGACTTCATAGGCCCAATATTGATCCAATAAGAGAATTTTGTTGAAATTCGTCCATAACTTCCATAATGGGTTGGCCTAGTTCCAACAATGGTATAGGAGCCCAATAGCCTATGCGGTATAAATTAGTCATGTTGGGTTAACTAATTAAAGCCTACCCATATAGTAGGGTGCCTAGAAAAGTAGTGTCTAAGGTTGGGTAATCAAGTACTCTGCCCTACCTAGCTACTAGCCTAGCTCGAAATGATGAGGTAAGTCCAGAATGTTATCCCTAATACAAAAGACCCAAATTTGAATTGGGCCTTGGGTTAGTTTAAAAAAAATTGAAATTAAAATAAAACTTTTTTATTTAAAATTTAAATTTAAAACAAGAAAAATTATAAATGTTATAATATAAATTTACAAATTATTTTAAAAATTAGAATAAATTTTTTAATTTAAAAGTTAGATTTAAAATGAAAGACATGTTATAAAAATTATAATATAATTTTTTTAAAAATGTTTGAAAACCAGTATAAGTTAATTTCTAAATTCAAAATTTATTAATAAGAAATAAAATAGATAAAGTAAATAAGTTAATTAATTAATAAATATATACACATGTGTTGTATATTATGGTATATGTTCTGTTGTTTTAAAATGTTAAATTAACATAAGTATGCATGTATGTTTTTAAATGAATTTCGAAATCAATATAATTTAATTAAAATTGTTTAATTAAATAAAATTAATTAAAGGTTAATCAATTAAAATAATATACACATATATAAGATAAATGTGTAATACTATAAAAGTTATAGTATCTAATAATTAATTAATATAAATATTATATTAATATGAAATAATTAAAATGTTAATTAACTAAAATTAACTAAAATTAATTAAACATGATTTAACTAATACAATGTTGTACATAAGGCTATTATATAAGTAATATAAAATATAAAAGTTATATAAAACAAATGTATATAATATTAATGTATAAATTAAAGGTGGAACATTAAAGAAACTCTAAATAGACTTAAGGAATAAATACTTACATAAATGTACATGATTTCCGATATGTCCAACACTTGAGTCACAAGAGTAATTCATAAGAATCATATTATTCCATAGGTCGGTATCACTCAATATTAAATATTAATGATTATGAATTTCAATATAATGTTGTCCTCTACCATATATATTAATAATTATTTGCATACTCCTTAGTTGTTGAGCAGACTCAAGTTGGGGACGTTAGTTGTTGTAACATCCCCCACTTGGAGGCCCAAAACTAACGGCTATGGATGCTACGGTCATCCATAGTTAATAATCATCGACGACCAAATACGGTAATTTTAAATACATTGATATAACAGAAATACATGGATATTGAAAAAATTTAAAATCATTAAACAACTTTCTCGTTCCATTTCAAATCATTTCAAATTCATTACATAATCGCAGATTCGAGAACCACGTTCAGAGAAAATATAATTATTACAACATACGCCAAGAGCAACATATGAAGATGCCCCCTTGGATGATCAGAGTCTAAACATAGACAATTAAACATCTTTGCCTTTACAACAAAACACAGCGGAATCAAAATAGAAAAGAACTCCTACTAGCTAACTTGCCTCCTGCACGTCTCTAGAAGCTTATTCATCTAAAGAGGTACCTGAATACCTCAACTCTCAAGATAGTCAAAATTAATTGAGTACCCGAGAATTTAAGGGGAAAACATAAACTTTGAGTTTGACTTAAAGCCTGGTATGAATAATAACCTACCATCTCGAACCATTTAGATGTCTAGTGAGACCACGCCGCTTAACGGAACGGGTTTTCCCCTAACTAGTATCTCATCAAAAACTTAATAATAACCATACGTTGTGCTCCTGCATCAATAGTGGTTAAATTTAAAATATTATGATGATATGCAAACAATTAAATCATTCTGGATTTTCCATCCCCATTCATTTGACTATTTGTCATAGTTATAGTTTCTAGAGTCACTATTAACCTATTAGTTTTCATGGCCTGACTAATAACTTGTTTAAAGCTTATGGACTATTTGCTCATTTTCATAGTTTTCATGGGATAACTAAGAACCTATTGGCCTCTGCCAATAAATTCGTTATTCATGGGTTCTCCCTGAACCTATTGGTATGTTACCCGGTACCTTGGCGCGGCTACACAGTGGTGATTACAGAGACCAGACTTGACTATTGATGAGAAAGATGGCCACAAGACGACATTAGTATGACCAGAGTATGATATCCAGACAGTTATATCCAGCGCCGGGTAAATAAGGTCGACAAATAGACGATGCAGGACGTCAGAATTATGAAGGTTAGTTTGGTGGAATAGGGGTGGGCATAGACGTTTGGCAAGTTGAAGGGTGTATGAATGGGTCGACATAGTAGTGGCATATTGATCGGGTCGGCATGGCAATGGTAGTAGTCAGGTCGGCATGGTGTCAGGTCGGCATGGTATCAGGTCAGCATGATGTGTTCATGAGTATACGATCAGCATAGCATGTGGAAATGAGGAGATCGGCATGGTATGGCCCGGGTCAGCATGATGTGTTCATGAGTATACTATCGGCATAACATGTGGAAATGAGGAGGTCGACATGGTATGGTTCGGGTCGGCGTCCTGATATGGATCGGCAAAGTGATTTGGGCTTAGCCTTTCTTGTGGTTGGCCCAAATGGTCAAGGGGGTCCAGGTCTTGGGATGTTGTCAGGTTGGAGGCTCCCTTCATCTATAAATACAGGGGCAAGGGGCCATTTTTGGGGACTTCTCTTTTTGAGGCTAACAACTGACACTCTGCCATTTTTGTAATCAGTTTCCTTTGGTTCTAACTTGTTCTCAAGCTATTCCTGGTTGATTGTAACTGTAATCAATTGAGTTTTGAAGCACTAAAGAAAGTATTCAGAGTGGACGTACGCAATTAGCGCCGTACCACTATAAATCCTATTGTTTTTACTTTCTGTAATATTTTCCTCAATATCTAGCGTTATTCCTCAGTTTTCATTCAATTTCTTCATTTATTCCACTACTAACATATATTCTCGGGTGTTTGCGACCAATTTGGTTGCAAACATTTTGGTGCTTTCACTGAGAAACTCGATTCTCAGGCTATAGGATCACCTTTGTTGCTACTGGATTGCAGAAATCCCCCAAAGGAGATCCAGGTTCAATTTGAGAAGCTTGCAGATACTATTCAGATTGTTCAATATCTAAGCAAAGGAATTCAAGATGGTAAGGCGCACCAGATCTACTTCCCATAATGTTGATGCCAACGAAACTGCTAGTGTCCAACAAAGGGGCCCAAGTAACCAGCTTGCTAATGCGAATGTGGGACCTGCTGCAGCCTAGAACCCCCTAGATTCTATTACTAGAGCTGAATTTAATGACCTGATGAGGGAGCTGATGGAGAGCTATAGGCAGCTAAACAAGCAAAACAAGGCTAATGCTAACCTAATGAACCGAATTACTCAACAACAACGCCAAAGCACCGGAGGAGGTCTTGCTTTGTACTCGGCGTAAGATAGCTCAATCACATCGGATGAGCACCACGAGCGAAGGCGCCGCAAGATTGAAACAACACAAGCTGGGGGAATGGAGCAACGTTTGGCAGACCATCGTGACGTGCCAAATCTGGTCGGTGCCAATCCCTCCCTGGGAGTCGGTGCCGATCCCTCGACCAGGGGCACGACTCCTCAACTATAATTAGGGCGTCGTACTCAGCTTGGAACTGGGAACTTAGACACTGGAGCACGCATGGATGCTGGTCAACAACCTCTCCATAATGATAATGAGGCGAATCCTCAGGATACGCATCTGGAGGACAATAGGCCAAGGAGGCGTGAGATGCCCCGGAGACACCAGCCAGAACATTCATATGGGATGGAGCCTGACCTGGCACCACCTATCCAGACTTCGAACTTATCCGCAATGGTCAGGCAACTGATGAGGAAGAACCAGGGCACAAATGATGATTGGGGAGTCTCTAGGAGTCATACTCCGTTTACCGACAACATTTTACAGGCGGAGTATCCCAGGAGGTTTAACATGCCAATGATGGCTGCTTATGAAGGGAAGACTGACCCCCGACAACACGTCATGAGGTACGAATGGTTGATGGACTCGGCAAGAGCAAATGATGCAACCAAATGTAGATGCTTCCCTGTAACTCTATCCGGGATTGCTATAATGTGGTTCACATGGTTACCCCCACGATCGATCTCAAGATTTGATGAGCTGGCTACGAGATTCCTGGAGCAGTTCCGGATTCATGCCACACACCCCAAAGATGTCATGTCGCTATCTAATGTAATCCAGGCTCCGGGGGAATCGTTGAAGGATTACTTGCAAAGATTTCATGTTGCTGCCATTGAAGTTAGTAACCCGAATGACCACGCCATACTTATGGCTGTAACAAGGGGAGTTGACCTAGAATCCGAGTTTGGTGATTGGCTAGCTGGAAAACCACCGGTCATGCTGGGGCATTTCTATACAAAGGCAAACTAGTTTATGAGAAAGGAAGAGGCCAGATTGTCTAGAAGAAGCAATGTTGTAGGGACAAGCAGAGAAGTGGTACAAAGCAACATCGTAGTGAAGCAATCTGGCGAATGCTCTAGAAAGGTTCAGGTTAACGTTCAAAACAAGCTAGGTCAATAGAAAAGAAGCGGAAAAGGAAATCTCAATCAGAAAAGGGAGCCCAGAAAGTGGAAGTCAAGGATTCCTACGTATAACGACTATACACCCCTGAATGCATCTCTGGAGAACATCTATCTGTCGACCTGTAACACTTTCCAGTATAGCAAGCCACGTCCGAAAGAATAGACTGATGAACAAAAGCAAACTGGGAAGTACTACTGGTTTCACGAATGCTACGGGCATAATACTGACGAATGTAGGCACCTTCACGATGCCATTGAGAAATTGATTCGCCAAAAAAAGTTGCAGCAGTTTGTCAAGAATCCACAGAAGGGCGGACATGGAACGTCTGATCCCAATTGAGGGTAAGCTCCGCGCCGAGCTGAGGAGCCTGCTCAGACTAGTGGGAGGTTGGTGATAAACACGATAGTTGGTGGACCGCACCCTACGGATCAGAGTTGGCAGGAAATGGAGCGTTATGCTAGTTCAATGAAACATGTGGACTTTGAATGTTGTTCGAATACAGAGGATGGAACTCCGGCTAAGTAACAGCGAATGATGATGGATGATATAGTTTTCAAAAGTAGAGATGCCAATAGAGTGGAGGCTCCTACTATTTATCCGATGGTTATCTCTACCATGATTGGCACCGCTCTGGTGAGAAGAATTTTGATTGATTGTGGAAGTTCTGTAAACATCATCTTTAAGAAGGCTTATGATCAAATGAGGATGGAGGCTAAGGATTTGAAACCATCTAAAGCTTGTATACATGGTTTCAATGGTGTGGCTACTGAAGTGGTAGGGTATGTCGAGTTACTGGTTAAGCTGGGAGAAGGTGAACGTAGGAGGGTGCGGATCTTATCGTTCATTGTCTTGGATGTTGATTTACGGTACAATGTTTTTCTATGCCGTCCGGCCCTAGCTGAATTTCGGGCAGCCCTTGTCCCTTGGTGTTTGACGTTGAAATTTCCAACAGATAATGGAGTGGGTGTTGTGCATGGTGATCAAGCAACTGGTCGTTCCTGTTATGTGGCTGAGTTAAGAGAGGCTAAGCGAAAAGATAAGGGAAAGGGTTTGGACAAGTCTATCCACATCCAGGTTACTGAAGATTGACAAATAGAACCTAAGCCTTGGCTTAGGCACCACACTCGGTTCTATAGAGACATAGATCTAAGGGATGATGAGGAGGAACCCAAAGAGGCCAAGGCAGCGTCGGCTGAACTGACGATTGATATCTCAGTCTGCCACGACGACCCATCGCGGGTGTTGAAGATTGGATCACAACTTAGCACTTCGATGATGAGAGAACTTGCTAATTTCCTCCGAGCGAACCTATATGTATTCGCTTTGACTCATTCTGACATGTGTGGGATCTCACCTGCCATTGCGAGCCATGCATTGAATATTGATAAAAAGTATGTCCCTGTGAAGCAGAAGAGACGAGGTATGGATCCGAAGAAATCCATGGCTCTTAAAAAGGAAGTGGATAAGCTTAAAGCCAACGGATTTATTCACGACGCCCTCTACCTCGAGTGGATATCTAACACCATGCTGGTGAAGAAGGCGAATGGGAAGTGGAGAACGTGTATTGACTATTCAGACCTAAACAAGGCATGCCCTAAGGATTGTTTTCCCCTGCATAGAATTGACCAACTAGTTGATTCAACTGCAGGGCACAAATTTTTGTCATTTATGGATGCGTACTCGGGGTACAATCAAATCCCGATGCACGTCCCAGGTCAGGAGCATACCAGTTTTTTCATGGACGTTGGATTATATTGTTATGTAGTAATGCCGTTCGGATTAAAGAACGCAAGAGCTACCTATCAGCGTTTGGTTAACCGCATGTTCAAAGATCAGATCGGGAGGACGATGGAAGTTTATGTGGATGATATGCTCGTGAAGTCACGGCAAACAAACGACCACATTCGAGACTTATCAGAGATGTTCAATATCCTCCGATTTTATAACTTGAAAATTAACCCTTTGAAGTGCTCATTCCGTGTTGCATCAGGGAAGTTCCTATGCTTTATTGTCAATGCGTGAGGAATCGAAGTGACTCCAGAGAAGATTCAAGACATTCGGGATATACAAGTACCTAGAACTATTAAGCAAGTGCAGAGTCTGAACGGGAAGGTCGCTGCCTTGAGTTGTTTCATCTCCAAGGCGACTGATAAATGCATTCCCTTCTTCGATTTGATAAGGAAGGGGAAGAGGAATTTCGAATGGACGCAAGACTATGAGGGCGCGTTCCAGGATTTTCTGAGTCATTTGGAGAGACCCCCTATTTTGTCGAAGCCGGTAGATCATGAGGAGTTGTACATTTACTTTGTAGTATCGCCACATGCCATAAGTGCCGCATTGATTCGTGAGGATAACCAGGTCCAGAGATTGGTGTACCATGCCAGTAAACGATTAACGAGGGCGCGTACTGCTTGGTGATCACATCGCCAAACTTCACCCGTACTTCTAGGCACATCCAATCAACGTCTACACCGATCAACCTTTGCGATAGGTCCTACAATGATCCGAGACGTCCGGGAGGCTGCTTAAGTGGAACATCGAGCTCAGCCAATTCGACATCACATATCTGCCTCGAAGAGCTATCCAGGGATAGGCGCTAGCTGACTACATAGCGGAGTTTACCATGCAAGACGAACCCCTGGAGGGCAGTGTAATCCCTACTGTACGATGGAAGCTATATACCGATGGAGCATCCAATGATCATTGTTCCGGCGCAGGCGTCATTCTTGTAACCCCTGAGGACCGGTCAATTTACTATGCCCCGAAGCTCGATTTCCCTACTACGAACAACGAAGCCGAGTATGATGCATTAATTGCTGGACTTAAGCTTGCTAGAGAGCTCGGGGTGAAATCTATCGAGATCTTTTGCGACTCGCAACTCGTAGTATACCAAGTTAGAGGGGACTACCAGCCAAAGGGACAACGGCTTTCCCCATATCTTACCCGAGTTTAGGAGTTGCTGGCAGATATTGAATACTATGACATTTCGCATATCCCGCATGAGCAGAACGGAGAAGCCGACTCATTGGCAAAGTTCACAAGCACTGGCGATGCACAACAGATGGGCTTGGTTTCGGTCGAGACACTACATACCCCAATTATAAATGTGATGGAGGTCGATCATGTACCGGAAATGGAACTCGAAAAGGAATCATGTATGTCTCCATTTAAAGAATACTTGTTGCATGGAATCTTGCCTGAGAAAAGGAATGAAAAGCGACAAGTCTTTCATAAAGCCTCACGGTATATTATGCAAGGAGGAACTATGTACCGAAAGGGGTTCTTTATTCCCTTACTCAGGTGTATCGCCCATGACAAGATAAAGAGTGTCTTGAAAGAAGACTATGAGGGAGAGTGTGGCGATCACACTGGAGGGCAAATGTTAGCTAAAGAGATACTACTTTATGGGTACTACTGGCCGACCGTGAACCGGGACGCCGCGGATCATGTAAGACGATGTGACAAATGCTAGATATATGCAAAAGTACCAAGAGTACTGCCGACAGAGATCGCGCAAATGGTTAGTCCATGGCCTTTTGCTGTATGGGGGATCGATATTATCGGCTCTTTGCCGATTTCCAATGGTGGTGCGAGATATGCGATTGTCGCAGTTGACTACTTCACCAAATGGGCCGAAGCAGAACCATTGGCTACGATCACAACCAAGAAGGTCATTAACTTTGTTGTTCAAAACATTGTGTGTTGTTTCGATCTTCCGCGAACTATCGTAACTGATAACAGAACTCAATTTGATAGTGCTGATTTCAAGGAGTTTTGTCGGAGGTATCGTATTGAGAAGCGGTTTGCGGCAGTTGCTCACCCTCAAGCGAATGGACAAGTCGAAGCTGTAAACAAGATTATAAAGTCCATCTTAAAAAAGTGTTTGGAAAAGGCTAAAGGCAAATGGGTGGATGAACTTCCTACGACACTCTGGGCCTACAGGACCACTCATAAGTCTGTGACTGGCCACACTCCATTCGCTCTTGTTTACGAAGCCAAAGCAGTCATTCCTGTAGAACTCGAAGTCCCTTCTCATCGGGTAACGTATTACAATCCCAGAACAAACCAAAACCTCTTATTGGAGTCATTGGACTTTATTGATGAGAAGCGTGAGGAGGCCGATTTGAGAGTGGCTACACATCGATACCGATCGCCCGGTACTATAATACTAAAGTCCGACCGAGAACTTTCGAAGTGGGTGACCTTGTCCTGAAACGAATTTTTCCAGTCCCATCGCACATGAACCCGATATGGGAAGGGCCATACGTCATTGAATAGAGGCTTGGAGAAGGAACTTTCAAGCTAGTGACCGTTGATGGCGTAACGCTTCCAAGAGCGTGGAATAGCGAGCATTTACGACGCTATTTCACCTAGACTATTTCTTTCATATTTCAGTATAATTTGTTTTCAATATTTGCTTTGGTATTTGATTTTTTGATATGTAATAAGGCAAGTTATTTTGTCCTTATTTTTGTGATGAATAAAAGCTTGAAGCTCCCTTTCCATAAATTACTGTTATTGGTGTTATGTTAAGCGTGTGTTGAAACTGATTGATATCGACATATGCAATGTATGAACAGATGTGTAAGGAGAAAAATCTCTAAGTCCCCGGAGTGCAGACTAGAATACTCTGAGTCCCTGGAGCATGGAATAGAGTATAAACGACTTGAGAAAATCTCTAAGTCTCCGGAGTGCGGATTAGAGTACTCTAAATTCCCGGAGCGTGGACTAGAGTATAAATGACTTGAGAAATAGCTCTAAGTCCCCGAAGTGCGGACTAGAGTATAAACGACTTGACGAAAATATCTAAGTCCCCAGAGTGCGGACTAGAGTACTCTAAGTACTCGGAGCACGGACTAGAGTATAAACGACTTGAGAAAAATATCTAAGTCCCCGGAGCGCGGATTAAAGTACTCTAAGTCCCCGGAGCGCGGACTAGAGTATAAACGGCTTGACAAAAATCTCTAAGTCCCCAGAGTGCGGACTAGAGTACTCTAAGTCCCCAATGCGCGGACTAGAGTATAAACGACTTGAGAAAAATCTCTAAGTCCTCGGAGTGCGGATTAGAGTACTCTGAGTCCCTGGAGCACGGACTAGAGTATAAACGACTTGAAAAAAAAATCTCTATGTCCCTAGAGTGCGGACTAGAGTACTCTGAGTCCCTGAAGCGGATTAGAGTATAAACGATTGAAGCAGATTAAAATGTAAACAATTTGATGGAAAGTCTCGAATCACTGCCAGTGGACTAAAAAATTCCAATCCCCAAACCACAGGCTAATTCAAAGACCCAATGGATGGACAGGTGAGCTTTCAATCGTTCGCTATCCCACGAATTCTGGTGTAAGATTGACGGAAGATGCTCGAGCTGGTAGCGGCGGAATACAGCTGTTGGTTGCAGTTTCGGCTTGGCATCGCTTGTGACTTAAGATGGAGCCTACAGAGAAGCTCTAAGACCAAGATAATGAATTATCATCGAAAATTCTGAAAACTGTAGCAAGTACTTGAAATGAGAAGAAATTATTCTACTATTGAAGTAATAATTCACTCAGTGATTAACCAAGGAACAAAAACTTTTATTTACCATCTCAAAATTTCCTTACAAACCATTCGAGAATTCGAGATCCACGTCTGTACATATGTTACTAAAAGAAAAAAGGGAAAACAACGCATGTCTAGCTAATTTATTCAGACTAAGTACAATAACACAAGACCCTGACTATTTCTTTGACTTCCTCTCCTTCTTCGGCTTTTTGAGGGTCAAATCGGTCGAGCATCTTTTTTGAGACCCTTTACTGCCTTGAGTGGAAGTACTTGAAGAAGGAGGAGGAACCGCAATAGGGGTTGACCTGCCGAGAGGGATGAATTTTAAAGGCCTATTAAGAGGATCTTCAACCACCACCACATCGGCTTCACCCTTGACTTTGATTTCTCCTTCTCTTCAACCTGTTCCTTCAAGCTGAACTTAGCAGTGTGCTCAGAAGCACCCGTAACTACAACGTCATCATGTTCCTCGGTAAGTGATGGGTCTTCAGGCTTGTCCTCATCAAGCGCCCCAATCACCTGGGCATCGGGCCCTGGACTATCTGTGGCAGCCGGAGCCTCGACTACTTTTCCCTCTCGCTCCTTGGAGACATCGCTCCTAGGAGTTGACTCGGGACCGGGATGACCTACAAATTTTTGTAAAAAGAAAGTGTTAGACTATGGCTGTTACTTATCAAGAACATCAACTTTTTAGATTAAAAAGGGCTCAATGTGGTACCAGCATCCGGTTGACTCTCAGTAGTCATCAGAGTACTCCCTTCGATGATAATAGATAACTTGTGTATGTCAAGTTCGGTCCTGTCTGGGTTGTAACCGACGTGTTGCTCGATGGGTTGAGAAGATGAAGTCCCAGCCGGTTGAAAAAGACGAGGACCCTGGGGCTCAGTGCTAGAAGACCCAACGATATCTTCTTTTTCCTTAGGCAGCGTAGGGGCTCTTCCGAATTGAAGTTTTGTGGCAGCCAAGTCAGATGGCTCGTTTCCTCGGAGCACTTCTTACACAAGTGCCCCTTCGTCAAGCTCTGCCACCCCCAGCTCCTCTTTCTTGATCTTGGTGATGATATCCCAAGCCTCGGCAAGCAATTCAAGATAGCCTTTGCCCAGGAAAGTTAAGTCGCGGTGAAAGAGGACCTTTGCATTATACTCGGTGATGAGTGGATCGAATCAGGTCTTCATTTCCTCCCCACCGGACTCAGTCGCTGCCTCGATTCGAGAGTTGGCTTCCGCAAGCACCTCTCTCTTGCCCTCTTCGCGAGCGTCTTCTTTCAAGTCTTCGATTTGGGAGATTCGCTCATCAAGTTTCATTTTTAAATTTATGGTTTCAACAATCTCCTCGCAATATTTTTGCGACTCTTCTTGTGTCTGGACTTTCTCCTCCTTCTCCTTGAATAGTAATTTTTCTAACTCCTCTATGTGGTGGGCTAGCACATCTTCCTCCTTCCGTAAGGAGCTTTTTCTAGAGCTAGGGTGCCACTGCGTTGGATTGAGGTGTCCAGTTCCATCTTATGTGAAGTCTCTAATTGACTCACGGCCTCAGCTATTTCCTCCGCATTTTTCTTCGCTTCGGCAAGTTGAGCCTTAACATATAGCAATTTAGCATATTGATATTTGATAATATCCTTGTCATGAATGGCCTCTAGCTTAAGGCGATCAATCTCGTGTTGGCGCTCTATAGAAACTTCTGAGACTTTTTCGGCTAAGTGGATGAATGCTTCATGCTGAACGTACACATCATTCATACATGCTAATGAACTCTCTTTGGCAGTTCCAGGGATGATGTGTATGGACGGGAGGAATTTGTTCAGACGTAACCGAATGTTGTTTATGGTGCTCACGAGATTGCCTGGTACTTGATGATCTAAAGTGTTGGTCACGAGGAGCGGCAGATCGAGAACCCCAGTACGTTGACTTGTCCCTACTGTGAGCAGGAGGGTTAGATGAGTCGTTTTGACACGAAACATGTGCTTGAGACTTCCTTTTGGATGATGAAGAAGATTCTCGAGAATGATAGTCTCTTTCCCGTCCTTTATCTCTGTCTCGGCATTTTCCAGATTTGGAATCCCGACTTAAATGGTGGAAGGTGGAAGAGTCACGGAGACGATCGAAAGCATGTGAATAAGACATTGCACCTGTAAAAGAACCAAACGGGAGCACATTAGGAGTTGTTATGTCAAGAATTAATCACAAGTGGATGGTGAAGTGCAAGTGCTTGTGTGTGTCCTAGTGATTCCCTCCGACGGACCAATATCATTTGCTTTACTCATTGGAGTTCTTTCCTTTTTGTTGGAGGGTTGCAAGCCTTCGTCGCTTCTCGCGGGTGAATTAAGCCCTTCGACGTTGAGGTTGGTGAAGTTAGTTTAATAGATCATCCGGGATCATAATGTCGGAAAGTCCCTTCAACACGCTCTCCATCTATTGAGAAGACGATCTTTTTCGACTGGAGTTATGACAAATTTAGGGGTTTCTCTAGTCTTCTTCTTTTGAATCTTGTACGCCAAACTTTTTCCCCTTCTCAGGGGAGGTTGCGATTGGATATTATGTGGCGCTTCAACTGCCAATGTTTTTCCGAGGCCTGCGTCTTCATTTCTTGGCCATACGTCCTCTATTTCCTTTATTTCTCCCTCTTCAGTGCCTTCTTGGATTTCCTCAACAGGGGCACTATAGGATCGTTTGTTTCTTCCTCTCTCCCGGTGAAAACCTTCGGAATCGCTCTGCTTCCTGGGTGGCCAATCCTACGGCCGTCCTCTAATAGTCCGAATAAAGAAAGCAACTCATCGGCGACGAGGAGTTTGACGTCCCGGTCCTCCACCGGAGTAGCGCGGATGGCGGCAACGACCCTGGAATATCTAACGCCTTTAGGACGAGGGCAAACCCCTGAAAGAATTGAAGGAATTAGTATGGCTGAGAAAGAAAATGTAATTTGAATCTTTGGGTTAAAGGCAAAAGCCGAAGTAGTACTCGTTCCAGCCACCTGCTTGCGAAGTCGGGAGAACACGGTACGTAGAACCTGTTATCCCGCCTTTTGGCAAGGCCGTGACACCAAGGACTCGACTAGAAACCAAGGACAGTTCGTCTTGAAAACCGGTTATACATAGGTCTACTATGGATGTCGATGAATTTTACCCGAGTCCGGATCGGGCTGCAATTGATTAGACACGTCACATAGGGCCAGGAAAAGCAATGTTCCAAGTTTCGAGTCAATCCGAGTCTGTACGCTCAAGATATCATTAATGCAAGTTGGAGGAAATGGCCCTAAGTTCGACTCCATCAAGATTGACTCCATCCACTTCGTATCCATCAGAACAGGCCCTATGTTCGAATCCAACAGTTCGAACCCATTAGGTTTTCCTCTACTTCAAATCCATGTAGTAGATACACTTCGACTCCATCCCATAAGCTACTTCGAATCCACCCTATTGAAGTAGCTTCGAATCGATTAACCAAGGTATACCTTGATCGATTCGAACGAGCATGTCTACGAGTCCACTACCTCGAATCCACTAAGTCAAGGCGGCTAGAACCATGGATTCGACCCAGTCAACTCGGAGTGAAAGTAGGATCGATACGATGAAAACGTGCCACGTCAGCAATGCCACGCGCGAAACCAACGAGTCGACCCTATCGATTCGAAGGGATCGATTCGAACCAAGCTAATCAACGAGAAATGCAATCTTGAATCGATCGTAACTTGAGATCTATAAGTCCAAATGCTATGAAATTTTCACAGAAGCTTGAGCACATGTTGAAGAATATCCACGCCAAATTTCAGCTCGTTTGGACAACTTCTTGATCGATTCGAATAGACTTCGAATCGATCCCAAAGTGGGCCCGGATTTCCAGAGAGCGGGCATGTGGGCCCCCTCACGCACCAGAACTGGCCTCCCCGAATTTTAGGTGAAATATCAGCCTCCTACACCTATAAATAGAGCCCCTGGTCATTCAGAAAAGGGGTCAGATAATTCTAAGAGCTAAAGAGCGCCCAGACTCTGCCAGATTTACTCAGAATCACCACGGTCGTCTTAGATTCAGATTTAGCTCGTAATACCAGTTGAACTACGTTATAAGAAATTGTAATCTTCAAGTGTCAAGCAATAAAATCATCAAACTTCATAGTGGACGTAGGCAAAAACGCCGAACCACTCTAAATCGCTTGTCTTTTGCACTTTACATTTCTGTTATCTGGAGTTTTTGTTAGATAATCCACAGTTTTAATTTTCATTCTTCACGTTTATCTCTTCAAAGACTTCCGAAGAGTGTTGTGCCCATTTTTAGTACAAACACTTTGGTGCTTTCACTGAGAAAAACTAGCTTTTTCTCCTGCTCCTTGGATCTACCATCGATACCGGATTGCATAAATCCTAGAGGAAGATCCATATCTCTACTCCAGAATCCTTCCACTCTATTCAGATTTGTATAAAATCTAGGAAAGGAATTCACTACTCAAGATGGTTAGTACAAGAACCACTTCTACAGCTGCTGACCAAGAAGGTCGAGATCGACAGAATCCTGCGCAGTTGCCTCCATCCAACCAAGACAACACTGCTCACTCAGATCCGTCTGGGCCAGTAACCAGACAAGAGTTCCAGGCATTACTCCAGGAACTGACCCAAAGCCGGCAACAGTTGGCTGAACAGTTGCGTGCCAACATTGAATTGACCAACCAACTAAACCGTCAAAACCGCAGAAGGTCCAGGAGGGATGATGTTTCCCGCACATCTACTGGAAGTTCCGCTTCGTCTGATTATCACCACAGGTCTACCCGTCCCCGGTTAGAAGGGAGTCACGCACAGACTACTGGATATCAACCCGCTTTGACCGTTGGACAATTAAGGACGGGGGCGTCGACCAGCTTCCAAACAGGGCCCTCGTCACGAGGAGGCGATGTTCCCCAGCATACCACAGACAATCGCGCTGCAACCACCGCGGTAGAAACAAGGGTTGATACCTGAAATCTATCAGATTTGAATAATCAACAACGTGGGCGTACTCCCGAACCATACGTCCCAGAAGATGTGGAGCCAAGGAGGCGAGACATGGGCCGTCGACAGCGTCCGGTCCAAACTTGCACTGTGGAACCCGACCGCACCTTAGCTCAGCATGCACAGAATGCGGCTATGCCCGATATTTCGACCATGATCTGTCAGATGATCCGCGAAATCCAAGGCCTTACAGATGATGACTGGGGAATCTCCCGTAGTCATACTCCTTTCACGGATGAGATATTGTATGCTGAACCTCCTCGGCGATTCAGAATGCCAACTCTCCCTTTGTACGAAGGGAATAGTGACCCGAATCAACATATTTTGAAATATGAATGGTCGATGAGTGCAGCAAGAGCTGACGATGCAGTGAAGTGTCGAAGTTTCCCCATCTCTCTAGGGGGAATCACAACAATGTGGTTTACAAGGTTGCCACCAAGATCTATCTCTTCGTTCGACCAGCTGGCTAAAAAGTTTGTAGAGCAGTTTCGTATGCATGTTGCTAGACCGAAAGACGTTAACACCCTGTCTAGTGTTACCCAAGCACGTGGAGAGACGCTCAGGCGTTATTTGGAAAGGTTCCACGCATCGTGTGTTGAGATCAGTAATCCCAACGATAACTCAATCTTGATGGCATTAACAAAAGGAATCGATCCTGATTCTGAGTTTGGAAACTGGTTAGCTGGGAAACCACCCGCATCGTTGGACTGTTTCTACTCCAAAGCCGCTCAATTCCTACGGCAAGAGGATGCAAAACAGTCTAGGAAGCAGGACGATGCGATACCCAGAACTGGGGGAATACAAAGTAATGTGGCAGTTAAGCAGTCCGGTGAGAGTTCCAGAAAAGTTTAGTTGAACATACAGAACAAACAAACTCAGCCAAGGGGCAACAATGTTCAGGACAGGAGAAGAGATCAGAATCGAGGCCTATAGCGTAGGACCCCGATGTCCGATAATTACACGCCATTGAATACATCGCTGGAAAATGTGTATCTGCAAACTTGCAACACTGTGTAATATGATAAACCTGCTCCGAAGCAATCGTCGGAGAGACAGATTCAAACAGGAAAGTTTTGTAGATTTCACGAGAGTTATGGCCACAATACCAATGAGTGTCGACATTTGCAGGACCTCATTGAAAAATTGATCAGGGAGAGAAAGTTAGACCAGTATG
This sequence comes from Allium fistulosum, assembly GCA_030737815.1. Lineage (NCBI taxonomy): Eukaryota > Viridiplantae > Streptophyta > Magnoliopsida > Asparagales > Amaryllidaceae > Allium > Allium fistulosum. Next base: position 405,462,244 of record CM060904.1, on the reverse strand, counting down.
TACGGGCACCGCAGTCTGGTGGAGCGGGCCCTTCAAATCAGAATCGTGCACAAAATCAAGAAGGACAGAAGGAACCCGCTCGCATGGGCGGAAGGCTAGTTATAAACACGATAAGTGGTGGTCCCCACCCGGCCGACAGAAGCTGGGGGGAAATGGAGTCGTATGCTAGTTCGATCAGGCATGCGGACTTCGAATGTTGCAGTAATTGTGAGGATGGAACTCCGGCTAAACAACAAAAGATAATGTCTGATAATATCGTATTTAGGAGCCGAGACGCTGATAAAGTCGAAACCCCTACGATCGACCCACTAGTCATATCTGCCCAGGTAGGTCCTGCCTGGATGAAGAGGATCCTGGTTGACAGTGGGAGCTCTGTGAATATCTTGCTTAAACGGGCTTACGATTTAATGAAGATGGAAGCAAAGGATTTAAAACCCTGCCAATCCCGAATCCACAGTTTCAACGGGAGCGCTACGATACCCATTGGAGTAACAGAACTACCGGTGGAATTGGGAGTGGGAGAACGCCGGAGAGTCCGAATGTTGCAGTTTGTCGTTTTAGATATTGATTCACCATATAATGCGTTTTTGGGCCGTCCGGCCCTTGCTGAGTTCAGGGCAGCCATTGCCCCATGGTTTCTAACTCTAAAGTTCCCTACTGATCATGGAATCGGAGTCGTTCAAGGAGACCAGGCTGCAGGAAGAGCCTGTTATGTTGCTGAACTGCGCGGGGCGCAGAGGAAAGAGAAAGGAAAGGGCGTAGAGGAATCTCTCTACGTCCGTTTTGCTGATGATTGACAATTAATGCCTGGGCCCTGGCCCGGGCACCACGACCGATTCCTTAAAGATCTTAACCCTAGAGACAACGAAGATAAAAACGAATCTAAAGAGAATCAAGCTTCCCCAGCCGAACTGACCATGGACGTCCCAGTCAGTGAAGATGACAATTCAAAAGTACTAAAAGTAGGATCTCAACTGGGAAAACAGACACAACAGGAATTGGTTGAGTTTCTCCGAGCGAATCTCAACGTTTTCACCTGGACACACTCTGACATGTGCGGAATCTCACCAGACATCGCGAGTCACTCCCTGAATATTGATCTGCGACATGTTCCAGTCAAGCAGAAAAGGCGTGGTATGGATCCTGAGAGATCTACTGCCCTTAAAGAAGAAGTTGATAAGTTGCAATCGAATGGATTCATCCGAGATGCTTTGTATCCAGAATGGGTGTCAAATCCCGTACTGGTTCGAAAACCGAATGGAAAATGGAGAACTTGCATCGACTATTCTGGCTTAAACAAGGCTTGTCCCAAAGATAGTTTTCCACTTCCTTGAATCGACCAGCTCGTAGATTCAACGGCAGGACATGAGCTATTATCTTTCATGGATGCTTACTCTGGCTACAATCAAATACCTATGCATTTACCTGATCAAGAACATACCAGTTTTGTGACTGATCTCGGACTCTACTGCTACAGAGTCATGCCTTTTGGCCTAAAAAATGTCGGAGCAACATACCAACGCCTGGTCAACCGGATGTTCGCCGACCAGATCGGGAAGACCATGGAGGTTTATGTGGATGACATGCTAGTAAAGTCCCGGTTTTCCACAGATCACGTCAGAGATTTAGATGCGATGTTCCGCATTCTTCGAAAATATGGAATGAAGCTCAACCCGTTAAAGTGTCATTTCGATGTCGTCTCTGGAAAGTTCCTCGGGTTTATCGTTAATGCTCGAGGGATAGAAGAAAATCCTGAAAAGATCTGGGCAATAAGGAACTTACAAACTCCAAGAACCATAAAACAAGTCCAGAGTCTCAACGGGAAGGTAGCAGCACTAAGCAGGTTCATTTCGAAGTCAACTGATAAATGCATTCCTTTCTTTGATCTAATCCGGAAGGGAAAGCGAAACTTTGAATGGACCATGGAATGTGAAGGCGCATTCCGATCGCTGGTTCAACATCTTTCCACACCACCGATTTTGTCAAAACCAGTTGACCATGAGCAATTATACCTCTACCTGGCAGTATCAGAGCATGCGATCAGTGCTGCTTTAGTTCGGGAGGAAGACAAAGTGCAAAAACCGGTCTACTATGTTAGTAAACGGCTAACAAGAGCAGAAAGAAATTACCCAAAATTAGAGAAGCTGGCTTACTGCTTGGTCATTGCCTCAAGAAAGCTTCGCCCTTATTTCCAAGCTCACCCTCTTACTGTGTATACCGGTCAGCCGTTACGACAGGTCCTCACGCGGCCAGAGACGTCTGGTAGGTTACTCAAATGGAACATTGAATTAAGCCAATTCGATATCACTTATACTCCGCGGAGAGCCATTCAAGGACAAGTCCTGGCAGATTTCATAGCTGAATTTACCGTTTCAGAGGACTTTCCTGAAACCAGTAAATCCCCCGAATACATCTGGAAGTTACATACTGACGGTGCATCAAACGACCGGTGTTCGGGCGCTGGTGTTGTACTTTAGACGCCCAAAGGCCGATCTATATGTTACGCTTTGAAGTTCGATTTTCATGCAACTAATAATGAAGCTGAATATGAAGCCCTCTTAACCGGTCTAAAGCTTGCCAGAGATTTGAGGGTTATCGCTGTGGAAATTTATTGTGATTCACAGTTAGTGGTATGTCAAGTACGGGGAGAATATCAAGCGAGAGATCGGAGACTGGCTGCTTACTTGGCTCAAGTTCAGAAAGTCCTGGAACAGTTTGATTATTATTCCATTTATTATATACCTCGAGAACGCAATCAAAAAGCCGATTCATTGGCAAAGTTAGCCAGCACAGGTGAATCACAGCAAGTGGGACCTGTCCCCATCGAAACTTTATCCTTCCCAAGCATCGATCAAATAGAGACGAGTTTTGTATTTGAAACTGCTCCCGAAAGAGAATCATGGATGACTCCATATCAAAACTACATCGAGAATGGGGCATTGCCTGAGCACAGAAATGAGAAGAGACAAATTCTACGAAAAGCTTCACGGTTCGTCATTCAAAATGGAGTCATGTATAGACGGGGTTATTCTGTTCCTCTTCTCCGGTGTATCGTGCACGATGAAATTAAACGAGTGTTGCATGACGTGCACGAAGGAAAGTGTGGTGATCACACCGGTGGACAAGCTCTCGCCAAGAAAATACTCCGGTATGGATACTACTGGCCGACAGTAAACCGAGATGCAGCAAACTATGCTAGAAAGTGCGATAGATGCCAGAAACACGCCTGAATTCCGAGAGCCCCGCCTACCGAGATAACTCAAATGGTCAGTCCCTGGCCATTCGCGATGTGGGGCATTGATATCATCGGCACTCTACCTCTGGCAAGAGGTGGTGCGAAGTACGCCATTGTCGCCGTCGACAACTTTACAAAATGGGCTGAAGCCGAAGCTCTCGCAATGATTACAACAAAGAAAGTAATAAATTTCGTAGTTCGCAATATCATCTGTTGATTTGGACTCCCGCATACCATCGTCACCGATAATGGAGCCCAATTCGAAAGTGCAGAGTTCAAGAATTTCTGTCAATGTTTTCATATTCGTAAAAAATTCTCGGCAGTTGCACATCCTCAGGCAAACGGACAGGTTGAAGCTGTCAATAAAGTTATAAAATCCATTCTGAAAAAGCGGTTGGAAAAGGCCGGGGGCAAATGGGTTGATGAACTCCCTATGGCATTATGGGCTTATCAAACGACTCACAAGACCGCAACCGGACACACCCCGTTTTCCTTATCTTATGGCTCAGAAGCCGTTATTCCAGTCGAGACAGAAGTTTTTTCCCATCGTGTAACTTATTATGATCCGAAAGCAAATGTTATATTGCTTGCTGAATCTTTGGATCTACTAGATGAGAAGCGGGAAGAGGCCGATTTGAGAGCGGCCGCACATCGGGGTCGAGTCGCCTGATTGTACAATGCCAAAGTTCGACCTCGAACTTTTGAACTCGACGATCTCGTTCTCAAGAGAATCTATTCGGTTCCTTCACACATGAAACCAAATTGGGAAGGACCATATGCGATTACACGAAGACTCGGAGATGGCACATTCAAACTATTGACCGTTGACGGTCTTGATTTGCCAAGAGCCTGGAACAGCGAGAGTCTCCGTCGCTATTACACATAGCGGGCTCTATTTATTTCATTATATATTTTCCATTTAGAAATTTGCTTTTGCATTTCGAAATTAGAATTTGTAATAAGGCAACTGACTTTGCCATATTTTCTTATTTCAGCAATAAATGACATCTCTTCGAGCCAGAGCTGTGATTCATTAAATACAGTGCACAACATCACGATGCACGGAGAGCTAAAATCCATTATGCAATGGGATTTATTCAAGAAAGGAGTGGCTGCGATACGACCGGCCACTCGTTAAGTGAAGCCCGAGCTCGGGGGCAAGCCATCACATCAAAGCTAAAAATGGGTTGACTTCCGACGATCCTTCCTTAACTCCGTACTCCCAGAGTGCGAGGCGGAGTATAAACATTCCTCAACTCCGTACTCCCAGAGTGCGAGACGGAGTATAAACATTCCTTAACTCCGTACTCCCAGAGTGCGAGACGGAGTATAAACATTAATCAACTCCGTACTCCCAGAGTGCGAGACGGAGTACAAACATTCCTTAACTCCGTACTCCCAGAGTGCGAGATGGAGTATAAACATTAATTAACTCCGTACTCCCAGAGTGCGAGACGGAGTATAAACATTCCTCAACTCCGTACTCCCAGAGTGCGAGGCGGAGTATAAACATTCATCAACTCCGAACTCCCAGAGCGCGAGACGGAGTATAAACATTACTCAACTCCGAACTCCCAGAGCGCGAGACGGAGTATAAACATTACTTAACTCCGAACTCCCAGAGCGCGAGACGGAGTATAAACATTACTCAACTCCGTACTCCCAGAGTGCGAGACGGAGTATAAACATTCCTTAACTCCGTACTCCCAGAGTGCGAGGCGGAGTATAAACATTCCCTAACTCCGTACTCCCAGAGCGCGAGGCGGAGTATAAACATTCACTAACTCCGTACTCCCAGAGCGCGAGACGGAGTATAAACATTACTTAACTCCGTACTCCCAGAGTGCGAGGCGGAGTATAAACATTCCCTAACTCCGTACTCCCAGAGCGCGAGGCGGAGTATAAACATTCACTAACTCCGTACTCCCAGAGCGCGAGACGGAGTATAAACATTACTCAACTCCGTACTCCCAGAGCGCGAGACGGAGTATAAACATTCCTCAACTCCGTACTCCCAAAGCGCGAGGCGGAGTATAAACATTCACTAACTCCGTACTCCCAGAGCGCGAGACGGAGTATAAACGTTACTCAACTCCGTACTCCCAGAGCGCGAGACGGAGTATAAACATTCCTCAACTCCGTACTCCCAGAGCGCGAGACGGAGTATAAACATTACTCAACTCCGTACTCCCAACTCCTTATTCCCAGAGTGCGAGACGGAGTATAAACATTCCCTAACTCCGTACTCCCAGAGCGCGAGATGGAGTATAAACATACATCAACTCCATACTCATTCTCCAAGACTGGGGGCAGAACCGAAGCTAAGCACTCTAGTTGAACATTCATCTAGGGGAAGATTGCAACGAAACGAATGAAAGACGACTGTCAAGCAATCAACCGAACGAGTATATTCAGCATGAAAGACTGCAGTTTTTCAAAGCACGTCATGATTACACAAGACGTACTTTGGGGGGCAAATGTTATCCCGCCTTTTGGCAAGGCCGTGACACCAAGGACTCGACTAGAAACCAAGGACAGTTCGTCTTGAAAACCGGTTATACATAGGTCTACTATGGATGTCGATCAATTTTACCCGAGTCCGGATCGGGCTGCAATTGATTAGACACGTCACACAGGGCCAGGAAAAGCAATGTTCCAAGTTTCGAGTCAATCCAAGTCTGTACGCTCAAGATATCATTAATGCAAGTTGGAGGAAATGGCCCTAAGTTCGACTCCATCAAGATTGACTCCATCCACTTCGTATCCATCAGAACATGCCCTATGTTCGAATCCAACAGTTCGAACCCATTAGGTTTTCCTCTACTTCGAATCCATGTAGTAGATACACTTCGACTCCATCCCATAAGCTACTTCGAATCCACCCTGTTGAAGTAGCTTCGAATCGATTAACCAAGGTATACCTTGATCGATTCGAACGAGCATGTCTACGAGTCCACTACCTCGAATCCACTAAGTCAAGGCGGCTAGAACCATGGATTCGACCTAGTCAACTCGGAGTGAAAGTAGGATCGATACGAAGAAAACGCGCCACGTCAGCAATGCCACGCGCGAAACCAACGAGTCGACCCTATCGATTCGAAGGGATCGATTTGAACCAAGCTAATCAACCAGAAATGCAATCTTGAATCGATCGTAACTTGAGATATATAAGTCCAAATGCTATGAAATTTTCACAGAAGCTTGAGCACATGTTGAAGAATGTCCACGCCAAATTTCAGCTTGATTGGACAATTTCTTGATCGATTCGAATAGACTTCGAATCGATCCCAAAGTGGGCCCGGATTTCCAAAGAGCGGACATGTGGGCCCCCTCACGCACCAGAACTGGCCTCTCTGAATGTTAGGCAAAATATCAGCCTCCTACACCTATAAATAGAGCCCCTGGTCATTCAGAAAAGGGGTCAGATAATTCTAAGAGCTAAAGAGCGCCCAGACTCTGCCAGATTTACTCAGAATCACCACGGTCGTCTTAGATTCAGATTTAGCTCGTAATACCAGTTGAACTACGTTATAAGAAATTGTAATCTTCAAGTGTCAAGCAATAAAATCATCAAACTTCATAGTGGACGTAGGCAAAAACGCCGAACCACTCTAAATCGCTTGTCTTTGCACTTTACATTTCTGTTATCTGGAGTTTTTGTTAGATAATCCACAGTTTTAATTTTCATTCTTCATGTTTATCTATTCAAAGACTTCCGAAGAGTGTTGTGCCCATTTTTGGTACAAACAGAACCATTCTTGTTTGAACAAGGAGAGTTTATTCCATGCGCCCATTAAAACTTGACATTTGGGCATGGGCTCGAGGAAGACGTATGAAGGACTACCGGCTCGTCTCTTGAAGTTGTAAATGTACCAGATGTCTCCAGGAGTTGGCAGATAGAATAGGATATTCATAAAGAGAAGGAAAGTGCCATAGATAAAAGTGTAGTTGTTGGGGTGCAGCTAGGTGGGAGCGATTCCCATGTACCTCAGAATTTCAGGAATAAAAGAGTTGAACGGTGGGACACATCCGGCCTAGCACATGAACTTATTGCATGCGGTATATCCAGTTGGGGGCAAGTGAGGTCTATCTTGCCTTGACAGAACCAAAACATCTTCAAAAGGAATCCCGTGGATAGAACACAATCGACGAAGAGCAGTTTTGCCGATTTTGGAAGCCTGTGAGTCTGCCAGATTATTCAAGACGATGGCATCCTCCGCAGCATCGGGAGCTAGGCCTATAATTTCTGTAGAAAGGATCGGTATATCGGAAAAAAGATTTGCTTGTGGGTCAGATGTCTCTACTTCTTCTCTTTGCTGGCTTGGTATAGGCTTGTCAGACAAGGTAGCGGAGCTTGATTTCATATCCGATCTAGAAGACATTGTGGTTGAACACTTCGTATAACTCAGGATCTGTGTCAGCTATAATTAGTAGACAATCAATATTAAAAATAATAACTTGTCCCCCCATGCTGTGTGTAAAAAAGTGCAATGCAATGTGAAATGAATGTGAACAGTTTAAAATTAGAAAAGTAAAAGCAAAACGTCGAATCTTAGAGGTTTCGTCCGGAGAGACCGTCATCGTTGACTATCTCAAACGACGTAAAAGGTGATCGACGACAAAAGCTTTTGGATCGGATGTTGACATTCTGAATTATGAAGTACGTTGTTCGAGTATGTTGGGCCAATTCTATGCTTGGTTCATATTGAGTAGATTGGGAATTTATTCGTTCAAATTTAAGTTCATTAATCTGTATACGCTAGTTGTGTTGTTATCAGTCACTTTATGCTTGGGTGAGGCAGTGTACAATCATGTGTTCGAATAACTCGAGTCAAGATGGTTTTTAATGGCCAACACCGATCCATGCTATGTATGCTGATCCCTACGCCTTAAACCCATGTCCAACCCCTATGCCTTACTCCTATAGTCGATCCCTACGTTTAAACATACTTGACCATAATGACCCCTTCTGATTGACTTAGATACCGAACCCTATGTTTCAGCCTTCATTGCTGATCCCTATGCTAAACTCTTTAAGACGACCCCTAATTTTCAACATCTATACTGATCCCTATAAGTGAACCTCTATACCGATCCCTCTAAACATCCTTACGTATACCAACCCCTTCCCATTCGTAACACCAAACCTCCCACTGACTACCACTCACCGATCCTTCGCCTGCTGCCGAACCCTCTTTCTTCACCCTTAATTTTCTCTTCTCCTTCTTCTTCTTCCTTCTCCTACTCCTTTGCCTTCTCCTCCTCTATTGCATAGCCTAAACAACTCCACTTAATAACACGCCTAACCGACACTTACACGCATCTAAGCTTGAAGGATTGCGACCCAACCACACAAACAAAGAAGAAGCTATACCTATTCGATTTGGATTGCAAGGCCGAAGTTTGAATTAGACGTGAATTGATGTTAATGGAAGTCGAAAGCAGGATATTATGGTCGAATTCGAATTAGGGAAGGGAGGTTTCTAGTCTTGCTTTGGAGCGTTCGACTAGGAAGGGAGAAGTGGATAAAGCTTGTAAGTGTTGAGAAGTTAAAGTAACAGAAAAAGAAGGAGGAAAGCGAGCTTTTATATATGCAGCAGAGGGGGGAATACGAACTTGTCTTGACTAGGAGACCCGGTCATGATGTTAGGACGGATCGGCCTTAAGGTATGTTGATCCTTATCCATACAGATCCACCAAAGGGTTGGCGTACCAAATGCCAACCCCTCCTAAATAAAAAATATAAAAAATAAAGTGATAATGATATATAATAAGTAATGGAAGAAGAGGGGAGATGTGCATGAGATAAGAAGAAGAACAGAAGGCAATAACGAATGTTTGGAAAACTCAAATGTCAGCCGATGTCGTGAAAGTTAGGGTACAATAGAAACATGACTATGGATGGGCTCATAAGGAATTTGCGAATTCAACCTTTTAAAAGGTTAAACCAAAAGGAAACCGGAGGACTTCGTATGACCAAATTTATGTATTCAAATGGAACGGGACGTTAGACCTGTTTCATCGAAGAATAATAAAGAACAACAATCAACCAACGACTTGGGTAGGCCTTTCCCCAGGAACCTGGATTTTTCTCCAATTCAAAGCACGTCGTGTTATTCACAAGACGTACTTTGGGGGGCAAGTGTTACCCGGTACCTTGGCCCGGTTACACAGAGGTGATTACAGAGACCAAACTTGACTATTGATGGGAAAGATGGCCACGAGACGACATTAATATGACCATAGTATGATATCCGGACAGTTATATCCAGCCCCAGGTAAACAAGGTCGATAAATAGATGATGCAGGATGTCAGAATTATGAAGGTTATTTTGGTGGAATAGGGGTCGGCATAGACGTTTGGCAAGTTAAAGGGTGTATGAATGGGTCGGCATATTAGTGGCATATTGATCGGGTCGGCATGGCAATGGTAGTAATCAGGCCAGCATGGTGTCGGGTCGGCATGGTGTCAGGTTAGCATGATGTGTTCCCAAATATCGGATTGGCATAGAATGTGGAGATAATGGGGTCGGCATACTGGAAATGAGGAGATCGACATGGTATGGCCCAGGTCGACATGATGTGTTCATGAGTATATGATCGACACAGCATGTGGAAATGAGGAGATCGGTATGGTATGATGCGTTCATGAGTATACGATTGGTATAACATGTGGAGATGAGGAGGTCGGCATGGTATGGTTTGGGTTGGCATCCTAATATGGATCGGCATAGTGATTTGAGCTTAGCCTTTCCTGTGGTGGGCCCAAATGGTCAAGGGGGTCTAGGTCTCGGGATGTTAGTCAGGTTGGAGGCTCACTTCATCTATAAATACAGGGGCAGGGGGCAATTTTTGGGGACTTCTCTTTTTGAGGCTAACAAGTGAAACTCTGCCATTTTTGTAATCAGTTTCCTTTTGTTCTAACTTGTTCTCAAGCTATTCCTGGTTGATTGTAACTTTATGAGTTGTGAAGCAATGAAGAAAGTGTTAAGAGTAGACGTAGGCAATTAGCGCCGAACCACTATAAATCTTGTTGTTTTACTATCTGTAATATTTTCCTTAATATCTAGTGTTATTCCTCAGTTTTCATTTAATTTCTTCATTTATTTCACTACTAAAATATATTCTCGGGTGTTTGTGACTAATTTGGTTGCAAACATGGTATCTCTAATAACTTCCCTTATATCCTGGTCTTCGTGGGTTGACTAGGAACCTATTGACTTCTGTAAATAACTTAATTCGGATATAGTTTTCGTGGGTTCACTATAAACCTATTGGCCCCTGCCAATAACTCTTTCTAATAATAGTTTTCATGGGTTTACTATGAACCTGTCTATCTGACAACTTCTTTAATCGGTATTTAGACATCCTATATTTTGGTCTATCTGACCTCTTGGATGTAATTCTACTCATTTTGGGGTTAACTTAATTTATATTCACTGCTGGGTCAACCTAACTTGTGACGACCCACCTTTCTGATCCCTGAGAATGACACTTAATACATCCTCGATATTCATGTGCCGTTGCCCAAGCATCCAAAAGATAAGTTGTCTTAAGGTAAAATAAAGAATGGAACAAGATAGAATAGATAAACCTCACATCGGGATGGTTACATATAATTTAAAATGATATAGTACAAAAGGTTACTCCTTATAAGGAGTTATCAGAGTCTAAATACTACATCTAATAGATTTGCAGCTATACATTCTGACTTTTCATTGTTAAGATACAAAATACACCTACCTAATCATACAGCGGAAATAAATAACTAGAAAACTAAGGAGCCGCCTCCTCGATCACTGTCTTCAAAGAGCTCCAAAGAAACATGCTATTCTCGGACTACAAAAATATAATTGAGTACTCGAGTTTATGGAAAATAAACAATTCGGGCCAGACAAAATGTTTGGTATGATTAAAACTTTGAAACAAATGGGGTGTATTTAAACAATAACATGCGGGATCACGCCGCTAACGCGGAACGGATTTTCACCCACATAAACAACAACCAAATATAATAAAAATGGAAATGAACAATACAGAACAAATACAAACATATATGATGGGTACAATTAGTATAACATTCAGACTTGAAAGAATGGAAATAGTCTGAATAAAAGTCCAAACTGGACAGAATGGATAAAACAAGACAACAGTCCAAACTCGATAGAATTGACTAAACAAGATAACTGTCCAAACTCGATAGAATGGACAAAACCAATAATTGAACACCACGAAGAGTGGTTGACTCCTCCCGTTGTAATTAAAGAAAACAGATTCAAATGTTCGAATCAAATAAGAAAAGGAAATTTTCCAACAAATGACTAGGAAGTTGCACCCCCTTACCGAAAGTATACGTCTGGAAATATACTTAAGAACTTTGATGGCTCTCAGAAACCTCCAACCCGGACCCCGCCAACTATAACCAAGTATCCGAGTATTTCACATCTCAATGCGCAACACCGAATCCAATCTAGAGTGGATGTGAAAATACCCTAATGGGAGCAACCACACATAACTTAGCCCCCACTCACTCTTTGGTTTTAGTCATCTCCGACAAAGGATATCAAAGCTCAATAGAGCAATACATCATCTTAGAACACCGATAATAAAGAACCTGAAATAACAGATAGCTGAGAAACCAACTATCGTAGATATAAAACGATCGTATATGGAAATTAAGTCTTGTATACTTATCACCGCTCATCGAATTCCAACTTGTACTATTTCTTGGTTAACAATAATATCGGAAAAGTCAAGGTTGTGTTACCTCAAAGTCATGTCTCACTATTATTCTTAACTTTTGAAATAGCGACAAGTCTACTTCTTTGATGTTTAGTGCTAAGTATACAAATAAATCGTTCCCATATAAGTGAATGGCTTTACGGAAATTAATTCATTTCCATAAACGAATCGAACTTTTTCTTTTAGAAACCCGAATTCATGCTTGGCCTCACATTACAAGTATTAGCTTTAAAACACTTTGTTTATAGAGTTTACTAACTTCAAAACATCAATTTAAAAAGGATTTAATATCTTAAAACATCCTTATTACGTTGATAAATTAACTTTAAACTTCCTCACACAATTTGATTTTTGAACTTCAAATGTCTTTAAATAATAAAAAGGGTAAACCACATTTAAACCTTATTAATTCAATTAATTAGTAAAATATAATTAATCAAAACTCGTCTTTGAAAGTATACTTCTTACTTTTCCTTTATAAAATAACTTCAAACAACTTGTTTATTAAAACTCGCTTTGTGTTCGTTCGGATTTGAATTCATTTCGATTGCACAATGATAAAGAGAATAATTTACTAAGTACTCCACAACATTCGCCTAAGCAACATCTGATCGTCACTTAGAAGATTATTCAGATTACCACAAAACTAACCAAAATGTTTTCCTCCGAATTATACAAAGAAAAAGCATTCTACTTAAAATTTCTTTTCCAAAATATTTATACTTTAGAAATATTTCCAAATAATACCATTATACTTTTCTCAAAATCTTTTGAAATTATTTTAAACAATTCCGAGATTTAAATTTTCCAAAAACTCTTTAAATGTTATTTGGAAAGACAAATTTATAATAATAATTGTATCAAAACAAGGGTCAAAACAAATGTCATTTTAAACATCATTTACTAAAATCCCATAACAATTTACACTTAACTTTATTTGTAAACAATTCCTTTTAAAGGATTTTCTCATTTATAAATATCATTTATAAATTTTAAAACAATATTAATCGTCTTGGAGGATGATTTATAAAATTCTTTTATTAAATTTAAAATAACATTAATTATCCTGAAAGATAATAAATCACATTTATAATATCTTTTATAAACCTAAAACAATATTAACTACCCCAAAAGATAATTAATCAAATAATTTACAATTTTCTTTAATAAACAAATCAATTATCTTTAATAAAATAATTAATTACTTCCAAAACACTTTCATCAAATCAATTAATTTATTTTAAACTCATTTTTTAATCAATTAACCAACTTAAAATATTATTTATCAAACGATTTATTAAATTCAAATAATCATTAATTAAAATGAATAATTACTTTTAAATATCATTAATTAAAATGATTATTAATTTTCAAATATCATTAATTAAAATAATCAAGTAAATTAAAATATCATTACATAAAATGATTAATTAAATCCAAATCTCATTAACAAAAAAGATTAATTAATTTTAAACATCATTAGTTAAAATGATTAATTAATTTAAAATATCATTAATCAAAATGATTAATGAATTTTGAACATCTACTATTGGTAAAACACAAGCTCAAGTTCAAACACACACAAGGGTTTAGTGGATGATATTTAATAAATGACGGTATAGCGGAAATTGCTATAACGACACTTAAACAGTTTAAATGGAATATCCAGATTATTTCAATTAATCAATCAAACAAATCTAACTATCATCCAAGAAATCAACAATAGTTTATAGCATCACATATATGATATAATAAATTTAGGTGTGGGTTAATTCATATTTAAATATTTCTTCTTTATTATAACTATATTTTCTCATATATTTATCCTCCAAATGTATTATCCTACAATTCAGATTATATTAAACAACTTATTATTAAAAGTTTATTTTAGCTTAACATTATTAAAAGATGACTTTTAACTTAACCCTTTCGTCGAACACCATATAATCAAACTGTGAAACTTAATTCACAAGGGGTTCGTTCCAAAATTCCCTAATTCCCATCTACTCGACCTATATCTTACTAAGGAAAATTCCTTATGAACTATTCAACTATAGTTAATACTCAAACTAGATGAGCATAACTAATCAAAAACTAAATGATAATAATAAAATATTTTCATTTCTAAATAATCAACTCAACTATACAACTATATTAATTTTGAAAATCATTCTTGTATATATATAAAATATATTCCTAGGTAAAATATTTCATTTACCATTTTAAAACAATATTGTATTGGTAGATCTGTTCAAGTGTTTAGGAATCCCTATCGATAACGCTGATCAGACGCATCGACCAGAATTCATATACCACTCAATGGATCAAACAACACAATATAAAAAAAATTTATAACACTAACAAATACGCAGTCAATATGTATTTATACTCTCAAACTTATCCTAGGATATTACTAATCCTATCCTTAGAGGGGTCACCCCACCAGGGCTAAGGGGTTTGCTAAACCTAAGCTTTGATACCATCTATGACGACCCACCTTTCTGATCTATGAGAACGATACTTAATACATCCTCGGTATTCATGTGTCATTGCCCAAGCATCCGAAAGATAAGTTGTTTTAAGGTAAAATAAAGAACAGAACAGGACATAATAGATAAACCTCACATCGGGATGGTTACATATAATATAAAATGATATAATACAAAAGGTTACCCTTATAAGGAGTTATTAGAGTTATAAAATAAATACTACATCTAATAGATCTGCATCTATACATTCTGACTTTTCATTTTTAAGATACAAAATACACCTACATAATCATACAGCGGAAATAAATAACTAGATAACTAAGGAGCCGCCTGCTCGATCATCATCTTCAAAGAGCTCCAATGAAAACCTGCTATTCTCGGACTACCCAAATATAATTGAGTACCTGAGAGTTTAGGGAAAATAAACAATTTGAGTCAGACAAAATGTCTGGTATGAGTAAAACTATGAAACAAATGGGGTGCATTTAAACAATAACATGCGGGACCACGCCGCTAACGCGGAACGGGTTTTCTCCCACATAAACAACAATGAAACATAACAAAAATGGAAATGAACAATACAGAACAAATACAAACATAGATGATGAGTACTATTAGTATAACATTCATACATGAAAGAATGGAAATAGTCTGAATAAAAATCCAAACTGGACAGAATGGATAAAACAAGATAACAGTCCAAACTCGATAGAATTGACTAAACAAGATAACTGTCCAAACTCGATAGAATGGACAAAACAAATAATTGAACACCACGAAGAGTGGTTGACTCCTCCCGTTGTAATTAAAGAAAACAGATTCAAAGGTTCGAATCAAATAAGGAAAGGAAATTTTCCAACAAATGACGAGGATGGTGCCCCCCCTTTGCCGAAAGTATACCTCTAGAAATATACTTGAGAACTCCGATGGCTCTCGGAAACCTCCAAGCCGAACCCCGCCAACTGTTACCGAGTATCCAAGTATTTCACATTTCAATGCGCAACACCGAAACCAATCTAGAGTGGATGTGAAAATACACTAATGGAAGCAAACGCATATAGCTTGGCCCCCTCTCGCTCTTTGGTTTAGTCATCTCCGACAAAGGATATCAAAGCTCAATAGAGCAACACATCATCTTAGAATGCCGATAATAAAGAAGCTAAAATAACCGATAGCTAAGAAACTAACTATCGCGGATATAAAACGATCATATATGGAAATTAAGTCTTGTATACTTATCACCCTCATCGAATTCCAACTTGTATTATTTCTTGGTTAACAACAATATTGGACAAGTCAAGGTAGTGTTACCTCAAAGTCATGTCTTGCTATTATTCTTAACTTTTGAAATAGCGACAAGTCTACTTCTTCGACGTTTAGTGCTAAGTATACAAATAAATCGTTCCCATATAAGTGAATCGCTTTACGGAAATTAATTCATTTCCATAAACGAATCAAACTTTTAAAAAAAAAAACTAAATTCGTGCTTGGCCTCACATTACAAGTATTAGCTTTAAAACATTTTGTTTATAGAGTTTACTAACTTCAAAACATCAATTTAATAAGGATTTAATAACTTAAAACATCTTTATTACATTAATTAATTAACTTTAAACTTCATCACACAATTTGATTTTTGAACTTCAAATGTCTTTAAATAATAAAAAGGGTAAACCACATTTAAACCTTATTAATTCAATTAATTAGTAAAAAAATAATTAATTAAATTAATAATTAATTAAAATGAACAACAAAGTCAAAACATCCTTGTTACTTGATAAATTCACTTTGAAATTTCATAAATTAAGTTGGTTAATTAACTCCACTAACCTTTAATTAAAAAGGGTAAAGCACCTTTAAAATCATTAATTCAATTAATTAGTAATATTTAAATATAATTAATTTAATCAATCATTTAATAATTAAATATCATTATTTTAAAATGATTAATCAATTTAAACCATCATTAAGGAAAGATTAATTAAAGTTAAAACAAGTTGATTTCCTTTTAAAAGTCCTAAATGAAAAAGATTAATTAATTTTAAAACATCATTAATTAATTGATTAATTAACTTTAATCCATCATTTTCAAAAGATTAATTAGCCTTAAACATCATTAAATAAAATGACTAATTAAATTTAAAACATCATTAACTAAGTAATTAGTTAAATTTAAAACACATAATTAATAAGTTAATTAGTTAACCTTAATCCTTATTAATTAAATAATTAATTAAATTAAATAATTAATTAAATTAAATAATTAATTAAAATAAATAAATAATTAAAATAAATAAATAATTAAATTAAATAATCATTATTAAAATAATTAATTATTTTTGGAAACATCATTAATCAAAATCTTGCTTAACTTGTAAAACAATTCCAAGCACGAAGATGAAACCAAATGGTTTGATAAGAAGTGATTTTCCGAAAGTGCCAATACAGCGACTATCGGTATACAGGCAGTTCGGCAAACAAGTTTATTATATTATCAACACAACCAAACAACACAAAGCAATGGTTTATGCATACATACAACAAGCATTCATAGGCAATAATTATGAACATGAATATAGTTTTAAAGCTTTGGTTTTTTTTAGAGTAAAATTTTACTTATTAACTAGTTTGCTAACTAACATTTACTTAACATGTTCGCATCCATCACACATATAGATTTCCAAACCAAAAATGAACAATTTCACATCATATCCAAACCAAGCAAGAAATATATATCACAATATAACTAAAGAAAAATATTTCCTAAAAAAATTAAGAGTTTACTCACCGAAAGCTATCCAAACTCTAGCTAACCTAGGGTATGACCTAGCACTTCCATTCCTAAGCAAAAGATAGAATTTTAGACCCTTAATGCACTAGGTAGGTTCGGCTTTGAAAGAAGAAGGAAGTGAAACTTATTTTGGTAAGGTGGAGTGACACATCAAACTCTCAAAAATAAACCCGAAAATAGGTCATTTTACAACTAGTGTCTCGAATGTTTACTCTCGGATTTTGAAAAAGTGGTTGAGAAATTATTTAGGAAATTCATTTCTCTACAATTTAAAACAAAGAATTACTCAATTTGGATTACTTTTAAAGAAGATATGGTCAAAAGGTGAAGGACCATTTTCGGACTTGAAATTTTTGGGTGCGAAAATGCTCTGTAAAGAAATGAGATTTGGACATGGTTAAGCTCAAAATTAGAAGAAGTGGTACAAATAAAAATTGTAGCCATTGGAAATTTCTACGGTTTGAAAAGATGAAATGCTCCATTTTATTAAGTTATAAGAAAGACACGGTAGAAGTAAAAGAGGTGAAATTGAAGAAGTGAAAGGGGTATTTATAAGCAAGAGAACAAAGTGAATTACCTAAATGCTCATATTCTTTACCCTCCACTACTCTCTTGCCATACCACCTAGCCTCCTCCACCTCATGTCCTTGAGCCACCTTCTTGTCCCCCTCTTCTCTCTTCATGAGAAAACATGTTTAAACATGTTTTGTACTTAGTTGCCAAAATGTCAAATCATGTCTCTTAAGGCATCTTCAGTATATACATGTATATACTTAAGTATACATACCATGTATATACCAATATGTCCGAACTAATTTACATTATTAACCATTTCAATGTTGTTTCATAATATAGATATGGCTCGTAACATTTCAAACAACTTTTATACGATGAAACGTCGAAAATTCGGAAAACAGTTTCCTATCACATTTTCGATTTTTCGAACTAAATATTTTTGTAAACTAATTTTGAAAACTATTTTATCTTCAATATTTATTGTTTAAAAGAGTTTTTATTTTAATTATAAAACCTGTTATTTGAATATTTAAAATTAATTAAATATTTAGAAATTAATGTGGTGAAATTCCGGGTCGTTACGTAACTGGTTATTCTGCCCTTTATCCCCCAAATACATTTATGGGTACATTTTACAGTGAATATGTATATAAAAGAAGCAAATATAATAACATAATAACACCAACATCTTTGGGTTAATTTCCTTGAAATCATTTTTATATGAAACATGGTTAATCCCTTTAACCTATTACTTTATCAAGGAAGCTTCTTCAAAAACTCCATACTTAAAGGCCATTTCAAAAATCATTTATTTTGCCATGGTTTTCCCTTTAAAAACGAGATTAGGTTCTTTGTTTTGAAAACTAAGGCTTTCGAAACCTTAAACCTTTACTTTCGAAACCATTGGATAACCTCCTTCAAAAGCATTAAATCTTCTTTTCAAACACTAAGCATATGCCTTTCGAAACACTTTAAATCATCTCTTTAGAAACCATAAAAACATACCTTTTGAAAGTATTAAAGCATGACTTAATAACTCTTAGAAGCATAGCTTCGAAACCTTTTGAAAGTACCCCTTCCGAAACCATTGGGTTTATCCTTAAAAATATCTTTTGGGTCAAAGTGAATACAAACGAAAGTACCCCTTTCGAAACCATTGACTTTCAAATAAACGTGATTGGGGGAAAAACTAATGGCTTCGAAACCATCCTTTCGAAAGCTTAAATCTTTTATGTAAAACATTAGGAAGGATAGCTTCGAAACCCCTTTCGAATCCATTGCCTTTGAAAGCATTAAACAATAAATCCTCTCGAAAGCTTTAGGAAGTGACTTATTATATTTATAAAACAAAATCTACCTTTCAAACTAGTTGATGTCTTCAATCCATTCGAAAGGCATAAAGTCGGCAACATGGTTTCAACTGGATTCAAACTACCCTTTCGAAAGAATTGGTTCAAGGCAACTCATTCAAAAGCTATCTTTTAGAAACAACAAGGCGGTGACTTCTTCGAAAGCTATAGCAAACCCTTTCGAAAGCATTCTTTTGAAAACAAGGCAAGCACATTTCTTTGGGTAGTAAAACGAAGGCTTCGACCCCTTCGAAAGCTAGGTTTCGACTCCATACCTTCCACCTTGCTCCAATCCACTATGTACCAACTTATTGATACCTTGTGTATTGGTTTTCACTTGTTGGTTTTCGACTTGGTTGAGGCAGAAGTATAAAGTCGAAAGGTAGCGTCTGAAAGAGATGAAACATAATTTCTAGGCAAAGACTGTTTTAATGCCTTTTTAAGTAATTGCCTTTTAACTAACTTGGCTATTTGTAAAGATTTAATTGGTTGCCATAAACTTTTCAAATTCTTTCCAAAATAAAATGCCGCATTAATTTCAGATCTGAATAAGATAATTTAACAAATAAGTCCTTCCTTAAGAAAAACAAATAAAACATTTCAGTCATTCACTTAAAATAATTAAATTTTCCATAGTAAATTACTTAGGAAAAATCCCCAGAAATCATAGAAATTCACTTTTGATATGTTATCTAACATATATAAATTTCAGACCTAAATTCTTCATAATATAGCCGAAATTAATTTCTAAACCCAATTGTTCATATTTTCCTTTGAAAATTCATAATAAATTTTACAAAGCTTGGAAAATTATAAAAATTAAAACCTATCTCCAAAATAATATTTTACATAACATATAAATTCCTCATGGCATTCGAAACACAATATAAACGATTTTAGCCTTAAAACCGTATATAACATTTATCAAACAAACTTGTTTGAATATAACATATCATGAAATCCAAGCATATCATCATCAAAAATCATCTTAATGGATTTAAACTTAAACCCAAAATCAAATGATCATCTAAAACAAAAATAGAGATGGTTTTGATTATTATTCACCTTGATTAGGATAAGGAACTTGATATTTTATCTTTAATTAATTCCCCTTGCTTGATTTCTTAGCTTTACTTGATTTCCCCCTTTTTCTTCCCTAGGTAATGGCCAGCTTGAGCTCTCTTTAATTTACGTTTTTGTATTTTGAAAATGAATGTGCAAAGTAAAGGAAGCGAGATTTTAAGGGTAATGGGATTATGGTGCGGCAATTACCCGTTAAGCCCTTGTTTTATTATCTTATTAGTTATCTAATAAACCATTTCCATAAACCCATTCTGTATTTTTAATTAAGCACGGCCTCTAGTTAAGTTCTCAAATCTCAATCCCCTTATCACTCTAATATTTACATTATTCTATTTAATTTATCTAATTAAATCTCTTGAATAATGTTATTAAAAATTAGGGGTGTTACAATTGTAGTATTATTAATATATTGAATAGATGAGGTAAGATAAATATATGTATTTATTAAGTAGAGTCAATGTGCATATACTATATTTAGGCCATCGTGATATGGTAGGTACGAGTGAATAATTTTGTTTTGATTTATTGAGCAGACTCAAGGTCAAAGCGGAATTAGGATAAGGAATCAAAGGGTTAGGAGTTGTATATGATACAACCGATAAGGAGTTATCCATCGTCCATGGAGCTATGACTTGTTGAGCGGACTCAAGGTCAGAATTCCATGGTGGATAAGTCCTAACACCTACTAGTGAAGTAGAAAGACTTCTATGTTTCGACTTATGGATTCGTGAGACATAAAAGACTAGTGGGAGCCTTATTAGAAAAATGAAATGATAACATTAACCTTTCTAGTATTGTAAGAACATATGCTATATAATATTATAATAATCTACATTGATAAATTTGTGAATTTAATATAATTTATAAAATGTTTATTAATTAAGATATACAAATGAACTGAATTGAAGATAGACAAATAGAAATATAATATATATACACACACACACTTACTGTTAAATACTTTTTGCATGTTAATGTTTTCTATACCCATGTAAGTAAATAATTTTAAAACTACTTAATACATTCGTAATTTTCCCGCTTACGTGTTTATTCGGTCAAGGCAGTGTATTACATTCAATGAGTTCCAAACTCAAAAGAAATACAAGCCTATGGGTATTTGATCCATATACTATCTATATATGTATTATATAGGGAATGGTCATAGTTAGTAATGTACAATACTTCGATGAAGTTAGTTCATTCAAAATAAGCCAATAAACAGTACTATGAGATCGAGTAATCAATTTGATTGATTACAAAAGGGATCGTATTATGTTAAATGTAACACTAATCAAAAACCATAGATCTAAGAATTTGATCACTGAAATGTTAGCTTGATCATTTTACGCAAAGTGGAATATATTTGATGTCCTAAAATGTTAAGGATGTTCGAGTACACTTTGGTAAAGAGTTCATTATGATGTTGTAGTAAGGATTTTTTTTTGAATGGTTCGACCATTTAGAAAGAAAACGAATGTATAAGAGTAGATGTGATTAAAGGTATAGTTGGAATGAAGAGAATGAATGGTCACTTCTGCTTCATAAAGAAACATCGAAAATGAGAATTGTAAAATAATAATTGATAATTAATATTGGAAAAAGAAATATGATTTCTATTCCGAAATGTATTTTCATATAGAAAATTGTTTTTTATGAGATTTTCTTCTTTGAGTTCAAGATATTTAATCAAAGAACTCTTCGCTATAAACCTGTTACACTGTATGAAATAAATAATCTATATTAAGTGAATGATGTACCTCCGAATTTAGAATGCTATTTTAGTAGTGGCGGAAATAGTAGGAGCATGCCATATAGCACTTATTAATTACATCAAATTATGAAAATTGTTTTTACAAAACATACCGAACACTATTTATGAAACAATGACTATTATTCGGCGTCGACTGAAAAATAGATGTAATTATATTTCAATGTGAATATTATGAACATTCATTATAAAATAAAATTATAATGTGGTATTTGTTTTCACAATAAAAGTGATGCATTGGAAATACTGAAGTATCTAATATTATTTACAATTATTTTCGAATTATAGACTAAACCGTAGTTTTGAGAAATAATTTTTATTATATGATTATGAATCACATGATACTAGTTAATTATATCTCAAACAATTAAGGGCTATGCATCCATTTAGTGGAAGTATCATAAGAGTTAATGAACTCTTAGGATGGATACATATACATTTATGCAATCATAAGTCTATTAATACCAAAACGGTTTCACATACTTTGTCCTATTCACCGACGAGTTATCACAAACATGAACGTGTGTATTTGATACACATGTATAAGTGTATGATAAGCTCATATAATATAAAACGGAAGTAATAATATAACATGTTGAAGAATTGATTCGATTTGATCCTATGAGTAAGTATATTAGAAAGAGTTCCAAATACCTAAAATGAATAAAGATTCATTATCAACGGTAACTTCTCCCTATAATACATAATAATGTATTGATAAGGAGTAGTCGAACTTTGCTGGATAAAGCATGATTAATGATGAGTGAAGTTGAATTAAACTCTTTCTATAAGGTGTGTACTTAAGAATAATACACAAAGTTAAAATTAATATCATCCAAAGAATACTTTACAAAATCATACAAGATATGGGTTTATAAGAAACCCAGTAATGTCCTAGGCCAATGAGTTGACGGGTTGTATGAGTCGAAAGTCTGCATGTAATAATTATACATAATTGATCTTGTATGAATCACCCAAAAGAAGTATGGGTACCGTAGTCATTAGATGACTAATATATGTTGTGAATATAAGTGATGTAAACTAAAATCAAATCAGTTTTATATATAAGGCAATTCATAAAGTATTTATGAATATCCATTCCATTGCACTAAGAAACAAATATTGTTTCAAAAAATTCCAACTTCATAGCGAAGAAATTTCTTTGAGAAATTATTAGAATAAGAATTATCATACATGTCATATTATCTATGATATCGTGATTTGTTTATCTATTTGATACATGAAACAGATATCAAATCCAAATAGATATTACTAAATGGTTGTTTGAGTGTTCTCATGTATTGAAATATTAGAGAATGATTTATAGAAACAACGAACTCCTTATAAAGAAGTGTTCAGACTCAAACTTCCATAAGTGATATTGAGTATAATATGTCAATAACAAATTCAAGTTAAAATATTTAAACTGCAAATGTTCTAAATGAAAGATGGTGCTAATTCAATGAAAAGGCTAACTACATCGCCTTAGATAGCGCCGCAATAAAATAATGTATATAAATATAAATGCACAAATTTATAACTAAGCCGAGGGGAATTCCAAATGTTGAGAATTATATAAATTGTTATATGATAACAATATCATGATATAGTTCATAACAGAACATAGAGCTCACTAGAAGTCTAGAGACGTACAATGAATTATTCCATATGATAAAGGTGGTTTATCAGTGTCGAAGAAAGTTGATTGACAAAGTAGATAATTGAACATAATTGCATACCCGTTCATTGAGAGACTGACCAAATTGGTTTTGAGAAAACCTAATGGAGAAGTTAGAATAAGATTCTATATTTGACCCCAAGTGCAAGTGGGAGATTAATAGAATTAGCAGTATACCATAGCGGTAATTATGTAATTTTTTACATATATTTAACTCAAACCAATCTTGTTAGAAATAAAAGGTGTTTACTTTCTATTATATACTTGATATAATGTGTTATATTAATTAATTAATTTAATTAAAAGTATATTTAATAGAAAATCCATAAATGATATGCTTTATGATAGTAGTTACAAAGTGTTCTAACAGTGAGTAATTTATCACAATGAAAACAAATATGCCATTTTAAATGTTTCTAGTCAAGATGCATCGAGATTGGATATCGATGTATCCGTTAAGACTAGAGTACGTAACACTCTCCAAATGTTGGATAGTGTATTACTCATGACTACTGGGGGCACCTAGGGGCTACGTATTGATAGTTATTGAATAATTATGGAACAACTCACTCGATAGTTTTCTGTTGGTTAATATAACTAATGTCATACAGAAAATATCGATGTAACTAATTTACACACTTCTCTAGACTTGAGAATACTTTTGATCTTCAATATGAAATCCCTACTTTGATTATAGTCAAATCATAGCACTACGTATATTGAGTGACTATAGTTGGGTAGAGTGGAAGTACTGGAAGTGAAGCACTATTCAAGAGAAGATTCACCTTCTCAGTTATATGGGGTTAGTATCATGGTCAACTCAAGTCAACTAAAAATCAAAGTCTCTAGCCAGAGTAGTTCGGTTAATAATAATTGTTATTATTGAACCAAAAACTTAGTATTTGGACTATAAAGTTGAATATGGACGATATTGGAATTTTGACCATTACCGAATTTGATAAGTCCAAAGTGGTATAATTTTGAGGAAGAGAATCGATATAAATAAAAGTCACAGTCGGGTAATGCCTAATAAAGTAAAATTGGATTTTACCAAAACCAAGTAAGCGATAAATTAGACCAAAATTTAACACGCCTGCTAAGTGCGTGTGAACATTAATATTCAAATAGTTCGATATTAATCACTGATCAAATTTACACCTAACGAGTCACACAACTGAAAAGATGAATTCTCCTTTGACCAAAAGATTTAACTAGTTTATAATTTTTATAAATGAATTAATAGTTACAAAATATTGATTATAAATTTGATTATGATTTAAGGAATAAATTTTATTAAATAAATTTATAATAGTTATAAAAATATCAATCGATATACGATATCGATAAGCTATTAAATTGGATTTAATCAAATAATATTTTTTATGGGCTTATATGGGATCTTGGCCCATGATGATGGGTGACTAATTTCGACTGAAATTAGGGCTAAAGGGGGTGGCTCAAAAAGGTTAGGATTGTGGGGTTTTGGATCTCAGGTTGAGAGAGAACTGGTATGAGAGGAGATCCACTATTAACTCTCTTCCATCCATTATTTAAACACTCTAATCCTAATTGAAAAGAATCTTTTGGCTACCATTATTCCCATCCATTGCTGGCTGACTTCACCACCTAGAAGCTCAAGAAAATCAATTCAAAAATGAGTGTTATTTGATAGTCAAAGGCCTATAGCTCAAGGATTAGCAATCTACTGAATCGAAAAGCTTTAAAAGGAGTGAGAGTTCATCGTTACAAGGTGTGCTTCAAGGCACTGGTTTTAGGTATGTTTTACAGTATTTTATAGTTCAAAATTTCTAAATAATATTTTATTATTTGTATATTTTTATTATTATTATATTGTTAGTTAGGTGACGATTCTTATATATGTTGATGTTCTCACATACTGGATTAGTTATATATATGTAATCGTTTAAAATAAAAATAATTTTCCACATTTAAATCAGATATGCACAACCAAATATTTTAATTGTAATAATTATTATTTTATTAATTAAGGTATACATATAAATATATCATTTGATTATACTTATATGGTTTGTATTTAATTATAACATCATTTCACGATAATAATTGAACATATATTTTTATACATGTATATTTATAGTAATTATAATTTTTGGCAGCTGTAAAATATTTTTGATAATCATTTACTTTTATTTAATATTATTTAAATCAATATATTATCTAAATAATCCATATAAAATAAAATATAATTTAAAAATTAACTTTTAAATTTTGTAAAATTATTTTATCATAAAATAACCTTTTGGAAAAAAAATGAGAATTAAAACAAAATCATTTTTTCTATTTTTAAAAATTGCTACAATATACGGTCGAAAAATAACTAATTAATAAAAAATAAATTTTGGTCGAGAAAAATTATGATTTTTTTTCAAACCTCAAAATATCATATTAGATTTTTTGAAAATTTAAAATGCTTCAAAAATATTTTATTGATTTTTGACTAATAAATCAATTTATATATATATTAATAAAATAAAATTTTATTGCGTTGTGCATACGATCTGGAACTATTTAAAATTAAAAAATAAAAAATTAGTTTTTTAATTAATATATATATATATATGTATGTATGCATTTAGATATTAAAAATATGCTTATGAGTACATACGTACATCCATACATACATACATACATATATATATTAGTTCAAACGTTTTTTATATTATGTGTATATATATTATTTAGATTTTTACTACAATAATACATGTATATATAAACTATTAATATTTTACATACATACATACATACATATATATATGTATATATATATATATATTTTACACAAATATATATATATATATGTTAAAATATTTTCATTCTCATAAAATTATTTAAATAAAATTGACATTTATGTTTTAATATACATACATGTAAATTTATAATATGTATACAAATAATAAGTTTAAATATATACATATATTTGGACAACATACACAACATATCAGATGAGCTAACGTGTCCATTGCGATGTCAATTCCAACACGTATACATGGGCATATTATACCTTGCATGGATTATCATGTTACACATGCACACACATGCATATATGTTCATGATACATATGTGTACATTTTTATATATAAAATAAAAAAATCAAATAAAATTATATATAATTTATATATTTAAATAAAATAAGAGATTTTATTCAAATAAAATTTAGAAATGTTCTAAATAAATTAGACTTCATAGGCCCAACATAAATCCAATAAGGGAATGTGTTTTGAAATTCACCCATAACTTCTGCTGCGGGCTGGCCTGGTTTTGACACATCCTTCTATGTATCAAGTCTACCTTCTCTGATGTCTCCCTCACTTTGTCAAGTCCAGGAATAATCCTATCTGTAATGTTCCACTAAAGATTGTGATCTACAAGGCCTTCCGTATAACGCCTCAAGTGGTGCCATTCCGATACTTACCTCATAGCTATTATTATAGGTAAACTCCACTAATAGCAAGTGATCCTCCCAAGAGCCTCCAAAATCCAAGATACCATCCGAAATAAGTGCTCCAATACCCGGTTCACCCTTTTCGTTTGTCCATCAATCTAGTGGATGATAAGCGGTACTCAAACTCTACTCAGTGCCTAAAATATCCTGAAAACTCCTCCAAAATTTGTTGGTTAAGAGCGGATCTTGGTCACTAACGGTGCTAGAAGGAACTCCATGTAACCTAACTATCTCCCTCATGTACATTGTTGCCAAAGACGCAGCAGTCAACGTACTCCTAACTGGAATAAAATAAGCGTGTTTGGTCAGTCGGTCGATTATGACCCAAATACTCTCATTCCCCCTCCTACTCCAAGGTGGTCCGTCGATTAAATTCATAGATACACTCTCCCTCTTCTAGTGTGGAATATATAATTGCTTCAACAATCCTCCCACTTCCTGTGCTCCGCCTTTATCCTTTGGCAAGTCATACATTGGGCAACATACTCTGCCACATGCCTCTTTATATCAGGCCAACAAAAGACTCTCTGCATATTACAATACATTTTATCTTCATCAAGATGAATGGTCATTCTGGAATG
The DNA here is from genome assembly GCA_030737815.1 of Allium fistulosum. Taxonomy (NCBI): domain Eukaryota; kingdom Viridiplantae; phylum Streptophyta; class Magnoliopsida; order Asparagales; family Amaryllidaceae; genus Allium; species Allium fistulosum. The sequence continues at coordinate 405,434,528 of CM060904.1, read as the reverse complement.
ATGAGACTCGGCTAGTACCATGTCAATCAAATCAATAATGCGAGGAACACATAATCTACCATCTCTCCATAACCACCCATTCGAGTCAATGATATAGTTCCACAAATGACTCGACTGCTCTCCTCTACTAAGCTTCTCAAAAATATCCAATAAATCCTTATAATGCTTCTGACCTTATCTAAAGCGCTGCATAAGTGTAGGTTGCATGTCCAACGCTGCTATCAATCCTAGAGTGATGTCTGACGATGGTCGAAAATCGAACGTAGAAATAAACACCAAGCGCTTTCACTCTAAGAACATAGGACTCAACATCGCATGCTTTCTACTCAAGGCATCAATTACAATATTGCCCTTGCCTGGAGTATAGGAGATATTGAAATCATACGATGCCAAGAACTCCATCTACCCTTGCTGCCTTAAATTCAATCATTCTGAAAGAATAAATACTTCAGACTTTATGATCCATGTACAACTCAAACCGCTCTCCTACTAGATAATGTCTCCGTGACTTGAATGCAAAGACAACGACCACCAACTCAAGATCATGGGTAGGATAGTTTCTATCGTGGACTTTCAACTGTCGACTAGCATAGCTCACCATTCACCCGTCCAGGATCAAGACAGCGCCCAACCCTATAGCGCAAGCGTCGGTATACATTGTGAATGCCTTCGTACCATCGGGTAATACTAGAATAGGTGCACCTACCCCTATGATAGCCGAATCTAACCAGCCCAGATATGGGCTTCAAACTCATTTAAAACTCGAACAATTATTTTGCATTTAAATCAAATTTAAATGCATATCAATATCGTATATCGATTAATATATTTATAACTATTATAAATATATTTAATAATATTTGTTAGTTAAAAAAATTGGATTTTATAACTAATATTTCATAAATATAATTAATTTATAATAATTATAAATTAATTAAATTGTTTGATCAAAGGGGTATTCGTTGTTTCAGTTGTATGACCCGTTAGGTGTAAATTTGGTTCGCAATTAATACCGAACTATTCAAATATTAACATTCGCACGTCACTTAGCAAGTGGCGTGACATTTTGGCCAAATTTATCGCTTGCTTGGTTTTGATAAAATCCAATTTTACTTTGTTAAGCGTTACTTGATTGTGACTATTATTTACACCAATTCTCTTCGTCAAAACTACATCACTTTAGACTTATGAAACTTGGTAATGGTCAAAATTCCAATATAGTCCAAACACAAAGTTCTTAGTTCGGTAATTATATTAACTATTAACTGAAATGCACTGGCTAGAGACTTTAACTTTGAGATAACTTCAATTGATTGTGATACTAACCTCATACAATTGAGGAGACGAATCCTCTCTTAAATAGTATTTCAGTTCTAATGCTTCCACTTGACCTAATTATAGTCGTTCGATGGACGTCATGTTATGATTTAACTATAATCAAACCAGAGCTTACACATTGAAGATCAACAGTATTCTCAAGTCAAGTGAACTATGTAATTTTTTCACGTTGATATTTTCTGTTTGACCTTAGTTATATTAACCAATAGAAGACTATCGAGTAGTCATTCCATAGTTATCCAATAATTATCAATACATAACCTCTTGGTGCCCCCAGAAGCCATAAGTAATACACCGCCTAATATTTAGAGAGTGTTACGTGCTTTAGTCTTAACGGATATATCGATATTTAGTCTCAATATATATTGACTAAGAATATTTAAAATGGTATATTATTTTCATTGTGATAAATTACTCATGGTTACAATAATTTGTAACTACTATCACAATACATATCATTTATTGATTTTCTATTAAATCTACTTCTAATTAAATTAATTAATCAATATAACACATTATATCAAGTATATAATTGAAATAAAACACGTTTTATTTCAAACAAGATTGGTTATCGAGTAAACCATATGTAACAAATTACATAATTGCCCCTAGAGCATACCACTAGCTCTATCGGTTATAATGTGTTATAAATAAAAATTTTAATTAAAGCATATTTAATAGAAAATCCATAAATGGAGTGTTTGTGATAATGATTAAAAATAGTTTCAATCATGAGTATTGTATCACAATATACAATAAACACAACATTTAAATATTCCCAGTCAAGATGTATCGAGACTAGATATCGATTCATCCGTTCAGACTAGAGTACGTAATGCTTTTCAAATATTCGACAGCATATTACTCATGACTATGGAGGGGCACTAAGGGGTTACGTACCGATAGTTATTGGATAACTATGGAATTGCTCACTCGATATTTTTTTGTTCGTTTATATAAATAAAGTCTAATAGAAGATATCGATGTGTTCACAGTTCTCTTGACCTGAGAATACTGATGATCTTTAATATAATGCTCCACTTTGATTATAGCCAAATTATGTCATGTTGTCCATCGAATGACTATAGTTGTGTCGAGTGGAAGTATCAGAAGAGAAAACACTATTCAAGAGAGGATTCGTCTCCTCAGTTATATGAGGTTAGTGTCATAGTCAACTGAAGTCAACTCAAAGTCAAAATCGTTGGCCAGAGTTGTTCGGATAGTAATAATTACAGTTATTAAACAAATGACTTTATGTTTCGACTATAAGGTTGAATATGATTGATATTGGAATTTTGGTCATTATCAAACTCCATAAGTCCAAAGTGATATAGCTTTGACGAAGAGAATTGGTGCAAATAATTATCACTACCAGGCAACGCTTAATAAAGTAAAATTAGATTTTACTTAAAAAAGCAAGTGATAAATTTAGCCATAATATCACACTGCTTACTAAGTGAAGTGTGAGCATTAATATTTGAATTGTTCGATATTAATTGCGGACCAAGTTTACACCTATGAGTCACATACCCGAAACATTGAATTCTCTTTTTACCACCCGATTTAATCAATTTGTAATTGTTATGAATTATTTAAATTAATCAATATTTATGAAATATTAATTAAAAAATTATATTTATTTTGTTGGGCAATATTAAACAGTGTGTTTATAATAATTATAGATATACAGATCGATATAGGATATCAATACGCGTTTAAATTGGATTTAAATGCAGCAATTATTGTTCGGGCTTGGAATTGTCTTAAAGCCCGTAAGGGGCATGGTATAGGTGGCTATGGAAGGAGCAACAGGGACCGATCATATGACGGTAGAGAGGGAAGGAATTTTGAATCCAAAAGAGAAATAAATGGTAAGAGAAATAAGTGGATCAAGGTCCTCATTTCACTCCCTAGTCCTTCACTTATATAATCTCTCTAACCCTCACTTTGCAAATACTTTTGCACTCAATAATTTGCCGCTTATATGAGGCAGCCATTATCTCGTAACAACCCCAAAAAATCCAAGCACTAATTCACATTAATTTGCTTCGATTAGATCGTCTGTGATAAGGCAATTTCGAAGCTAGCAACTTTGGAATTGGAATTGGATTCAAGGAGTTCATTTATTCGTTTCAATGTGTGAACTTTGGGCATTGGTGAAAGGTACTTTGCTTGTTTATTATTAAATACCAATGTTTATATATTCATTGTTCCATATATTGCTTAGTTAGAAATATCACGAATCGATATTTCGATATATTGTCATATGCTGATGGTTATTTATATAAGTGCAAATATATATATATATATATATATTAATTTATATATATGTACTTGTATGTTGCTCACGCCCTAATAATAATAATAAAATTTTATTAAACTATTATTATTAAATTATTTCAAAGAATTAAATGTAAGTACAAAAGATTAAATCATAAAATAAATATACTTTCAATTTTATAAAAATTTAGTTCATACAAAAAATCTGTAGAATAATAAAAAAATATTTTTTCTATACATACATACATACATATATATATATATATTATGTATATATATTGTTTAATTATTTACTTAACTAAAAATTAGTTAAATAAATAAAATAAATGTATACACATTTATAAATAATATAAAATTTTGCAAAGAATTTTTTGTAACATTAAATATACATTATGTAACAGAAATAATTTTTAAATTTTTTTATCTTAATTTTACATGGATATTAGTTAATTATAAGTATATATTAAAAAATATTTAAAACCGAAAAGAAAGTAAAAAATTATTTTATTATCTGGACGAGAGTTGGACGAGAGCAGCAGCAAAGTATATAATTATTTATAAAGTTATATATATATAACTAGTTATATGTTTATATCTAATATGTATATAAATTAATTAAAAATATATAAATAAATAATTTTAGTTCGGATTTCACGTTATTAATACTCAAAATTATTTTACAAACTAATGTTTGAAATATTTTTAATTCAATTATATATATATATATATATATATGTCTGTGTATGTAAATTTTATAAATGTTTTATGTAAATAATTCACAACAAATATTTTATAATAATTATATAATTATATTTTACATATATAAATTTATTTATAAAATACTTTGATGCACACACACACATATATTTTGACAATCCATTTGTATGCACGAGGGGAAAACATGTCCATTGCGGTGTAAATCACAACAAATATACATGGGCATGTCAAACCATGTACACATTATTGTGTTGCGCGTGCATATCCACACATATGCATTTATGATACACATATATAAAATATAATACAAATTATATAAAATAAAACTTCATTTAAAATTTAAATAAAATATTGATTTTATTTAAAAGAAAATTTAGAAATTTTCTATATGGATTTAGACTACATAGGCCCAATAAAGATACAAATAGGAATTTTTTTAAAATTTATCCAATTACTCTGCTGCGGGCTGGCCCAGTTCCAACAATGGTATTAGAGTCCAATAGCCTATGCCGTATAAATTAGTCATGTTATGGCTACTAATTAACCTCACAACCCAGATAGTAGGCTTTTAAGAAAGGTAATGTCGAAGGATTGAGTTTGGATAATCAAGTACTCTGCTCTACCTGGCTACCAGCCTGGCCTGAACAGATATGTGAGCCTAAAGGTTGTCCCTAGTAGAAAAGACCAAATTTGAATTGGGCCTTAGGCTAATTTCAGATTTTTTTTAAATTATAAACATAGATTTTAAATTTAAAAGTTAAATTTAAAATAAGATATATATATATATATATATATTATAAAAGTTATAATATAATGAAAATTTTATAAATAATTGAATATATATAAATAAATTTCAAAATAAAATTTATTAATAAGAATAATAAATTAAATAAATTAATTAATTAAATGATACATATATCATGTATGATATATGGTAATATATGTTATGTTATGTTGAAATGTTTAAGACAATTTAAGTATACATGTATATATATAAAGTAATTTTTGAAATTAATAAAATTTAATTAAAATTGTTTAAGTAAACTAATTAATTAAAAGTTAATTAGTAAATTCAAAAACATACATACATACGTATCTGATAAATGTGTATTACTATAAAAGTTACAGTATATAAATATTAAATATAATATGTTAAAATTGAATAATAAATAATTAATTAAAGAGTTAATTAATTAAATACGATTCAATTAATATAATGTTATTAATAAGATCATTATATAAGTCAATTAAAATATAAAAGTTATATATAATAAGACTTATATAATATGAATGTATAAACTAAAGGTGAAACATTAAAGAAACCCTAAATAGACTTAAGGAATAAATACATATGTAAATGTATGCATAGGGTGATTCTCGATGTGTCCGACACTTGAATCACGAAGGTATTTAATAGGAAATGCATTATTCCATAAGTCGATATCAGTCAATATAATATATTGAAGATTATGAAGCTTTAATATAAAGCTATCCTCTACCATATATATATATATATGTGTGTGTGTGTGTCAATAAATTACTTGCATACTCCTTAGTTGTTGAGCAAACTCAAGCTAAGGATGTTATATGTAGTATTATTAATATATTAAATATATGAGGTAAGATAACTATATCTATTTATTAACCAAACTCATGGTACATAAACTATATTAGACTATCATGATATGGTAGGTATGAGTAAATAATTTTTTTTTGATTCTTTGAGCAAACTTAAGATCAAAATAAAATTAAGACAAGCTACCACCGGTTTGAAGTTGTATATGATAGAATCGATAAGGAGTTATCCATCATCTACAGAGCTATGACTTCTTGAGCAAACTCAAGTCATAATTCCAAGAAAGATGAGTCCTAAATCCTACTAATGAAGGCGAAAGACTTCTATGTTTGGACCTAGGGTTTGGCAAAACATAAAAGACTAATGAAACGTTATTATTAAAATGAAACATAAAGTTTAAGCATATTAATATTATTAGAACATCTACTATGATATTGTCCTAATAATTTACCAATTAAAACTTGAAGAAAATGTTAACTCCAAGAATGTTTGGTGAAAATGAAAAACTGGCTGGACCTAACAACTATGTCGATTGGTTAAGAGCTATTAAGATAGTGCTGGCATATGAGCATCTTATGGATCGTTACCACTGCACGGGTGATTGTAAAGAAATATGTAATAATCGCAAGAAATCAAAATATCCTCATAAAATGAGCCATTGACCCTCTATTTATAGTTGTAGGTTGCTTGGAAACGCTCCTCCACGCTCTCCCCTAAGTTCTCCACGTCCTGGCATCAGTTCCATTCGAGAAAACATGGCCTTGTCACCAATATCTATAGAACGGTGCCGATCCATGGGTATGGATCAATACCGATCCATAGGAATGTCTTATGGACCTTCTCCAATGCTTTGTAGGATGATGATTTGTTGTTTGCTTTGTGTTTTCCAACTTGGATGCTCTGCTAGAACCTTGTTTCTAGGTTAACAAGATGGATCGGTGATGGAATGGAGTTGCTGGTTCCAAGTGCTTGAGGGGATCGATAACAAACTACATGCGGTCGATCAATGGAGCTTGAAGTAGGTCGCTAACATCAACACTTAGAAGTGGAGGAAGTTCGAGATGGTGTGGTGGAGATTCTATGTATTGGTACCGATCCATAGGGATGTATCGATACCGATCCATCACTTAGATGGATTAGGCTCTATGGGTTTCTGAGATGGCTTGTGTTTGCCTCTAGTGATTTTGGTTGTACTTTTTTTCATGTCTCCGTGGCTATCTATCTGGTTTCTTGCCTCGATAGCTTTCAAGTTTGACTTGTCGGATTTGATCGAATACTGCCTGGTCAAAAGGCTGGATAACACACACATTGCAACGACCCGTATTTTACATATCGGAGGGTCGTAAATTAATTTTATTTAATTCATCAGAGGTCGTATGGTTCTAATATTTTGGAATATGATTTTTAGTGATGTTTTACACGTCTATGATTTTTCCCGAATTTCTATGTGACCATTTTGTCCTGAGAGTCTTATTTCGGCCATAACTTTTGATAGGAGCCAAATTAGATGTTCTAACCAGATTCATTGCTTCGAAATGGTGGCTTCCCTTTCCATGGAGTGGTCATATAGGAAAATCGGATCAGGGGTTAGGAAGTTACAGCAGTTTTAAGTTTTAAAAGCTGTTGCCTAGAATTAGAAGAGGGATTAGTGGGCCAATTAACAAGCCCATTTGTCTAATCTGGTTTGGCTATAAATATGAGATGAGAGAAACCATTTGAAACCTTTGTCTCTCATTTTATATCAGCTTCAAACCCTATCTCCTCTCTAATTCTCAATTCTTTGCATAGATTTCATCTCAAATCGCCTCTAATTGCAAATTAAAGGCTATAATATCATCTAGAGGCTTGATTTCATCGACTTGGTTGCATCTTTGTCCGATTGCTTGCTATCCGGATTAGATCTCCACTTGATTTCATAGTTTTGGTAGATTTGGTGAGTGGTTATGATCTCTCACTAGTCTATGATGGATTATATGTTGTAATTAGGTGATTATATGTTAGAATTGTCAAATCAAGCTATAAATTGATTAGACTTAGGTAATTTCAGATTTAGAAACCCTAGATTAACCTAATTAAACATGTAATTGAGATTAGATCATTGGCTAGTGTCATTTGTGTATATTTGGCTATGAAATTCTATGTGTTAGATTATATTTATGCTAGAATTATGATGGTAGATTGAATTGAATGATTTGTACGTTTATGATTGGATGTAATTGAATGATTTGCTATGTTTGAATCATTGTTGTGTTTGAAATTACTTGCTATGCTTGATTCGTTTGCTAGTGATGTGTATGTTTTAAGACTTAGATTGGTGATCGGAGCATATCGGGAGCAAAGTTCGTCGAAATCGCACGAAACTAGGAGGATAGGCTCTGGAGAATGCAAGGAAGATGCCCTGAAAATTTCACGATGATTGGAGGAAAGTGTTTGGATCGATACCAATCTGATCCAATTGGATCGGTACCGATCCAAATTTTGTGCACCAATCGAAGTGATAATTAAAGGAATGGTAGAGCATGGGTTCTAGTGATGCTTTATGAAGTTGGATCGGAGGATAGGCCAAGTGTTGAAGATCTGATCGATCATCTATGTTGGATCGGCTATGAAGCATAGATGGAAGGACCAAGAGGCTAAGAGGGAAAGCTAAGGGTCTATGTCATCTAGAGGAAGTGCACTAGAGGATGGAAGAGAAATGGAGTCAAAATTGGTTAAGTATTTTCATCGGCACCGATCCAATTGGATCAGATCGATATCAATCCAAATTTTTGTCTCCAATTGATGTGAGATCCAGAGTGGAGACTCTGGGGATGTAGTGGATCATGTTGGAAGTTGTGGCTCGTTGATTGTTTCTACAGTTTGGAAGTTATAGCATGACGAAGTTTCGGCTCTTCGGTTGGGGCTCGGATAAGGAGTAGGATCAAAGGAGTTGATAGACAGCTCGGGATTGAACATGCCTGTGGTATAATGGACTAGGTTAAGTGGTAGGACTCGTGCCCGAAAATGGATTGGAGTTGTGGAAAGCTCTAAAGATTTAGAAGTGCCAAAGAATCATTGATATCTTGGAGTGTTTTGGTTGTGTTCAAGCAGGGGTACTATATGCGGGAGCACCCGAGGCTGGTAGCAACAGTCGTGTATCCTGGACCGCTCCGAGAGGGTCTAGTGTCAAATGGTACAGGGGTACTGTAAGAGACAATTGTGCGGGGTTTCGGACCTGAAAGTATCGGGGAACACAATCGAGAACCAGGATTTCCATTAGTCTCTGGCAAGCAAGGACGAGGCCATACGAGTTATCATATACTCAAGGCTTTAGAAGATGATAGCTAGGTTTTGGTTGGTGGATGCTATGGTTACTATGGTTTCTACGTTTACTATCTCTTTTGGGTAGGCTATCATCTATAGGAATGCTGGAGAAGGGATTGGGAATAGGGCCAATGTAGGAGGCTGCTTAGATTCTTCTATCATGTTCTGTTACAGTATCCTATTACTGTTTATTTTGAGTAGCATATTATCTTACTATTATGTGCTAACTCTGTGGTTGCAGGAACATGTCAGGTATGGTGTTTTGTACCTGTCTAATACTATATTTTCCAGTATAGCTTTTGATACTCATTTACCGCTTACACCAGACTATTGTCTGAACCAAGGTTTTATGTTTTGCTTCTTATCATCTTGGGTGCTCTTAAATGAGCAAACTAGATGACAGGTTGGTAATGTCGCTACTGTATGGGGACGAGCTTGGAGAAGCAATGGCATATTACTCTATATTTTTAGTTTCTGCTGTTTGTTGTTATACTCTGAGGGATGTAGTGAGCAAATGTTGTATTGAGATATTGTGACAATTGTATCATAACTCATGATTCAGTGGAGATGTTGTTTTCATTTGTTATGGCTCACTATATTCTGTTGTATATTTTCTATATTATATTTTATCCATGCGCTGTGAGATATGCAACAGGTTTTCTGCTTTAAATTTCAACCCCTGATGATCGTCCCATATCAGCTTGGCATGGTTACAACGCTCTTTTAGGTCATTGATGTGCAGGTGGTATAGGGTGGTCGTCACACACATACATACATTTAGACAAACTTTTTGTATAGACGAGGGGCTAACATATTTGCTATGTTGTAAATCCCAACATCTATACATAGGCATATCAAACCATGTACACATTATCTTATTGCATGTGCATGTACACACACATGCATATATGATACACATGTATAAAATATAATCCAAATTATATAAAATAAAATTTTATTTAGGCATTTAAATAAAATTTTGATTTTATTTAAAAGGAAATTTAGAAATTTTTTAAATGGAATTAGACTACATAGCCCCAATAAAAATCCAAATAGATTAAAAAATTGAAATTTACTTAATTACTCCGCCGCGGGCTGGCCCAGTTCCAACAATAAGAATACTAATTTTTTTCCATAAAGTAGCATATGGTAGAAAACATAGTAACATCATTTACTCTATTCCAATTAATAATATCGAGATTTCCAATCAAAAAGATTTAAAAGAGACATTTACTAACTATTATAAAGGAATTTCTGAAACTAAAAATGAGCATAGGATTAGGGCTAATTAGAACTACTTATATCTAGGATTGATTTAGATGGATTGGACAACCCATTTAAAAAAAGTGGAGATTTTGAGGGCTATAAATGATATGCCCAGTGATGAATCGCCATACCCTGATGGATTTCCTATTTTATTTTATGAATTTTTTTGGAATGTTATATAATATGATATATCAAAAATGTTTGATGAATTTTATGATGGTTCATTATAATTAAGCAGGTTTAATTTTGCCAATGTAATTTTATTACATGAGAAAGTGGGAGAAAATAAGCTAAAAGATTTCAGACCTATTTTATTATTAAATTATTCTTTTAAAATCATCTCTAAGATTTCAAATAATAGGCTAAATACTAAAATGAATAAATTTGTTGATAATACTCAATCTGCATTTATCAAAACTACAAATATTACTAATGGTGTAACAATAGTTCAAGAATTTATCATTGTAAAAATAATATCACTTGTGCGCTCTTAAAACTTGATTTTGCAAAAGATTCTAATTCAATTGACTAGGAATTTCTTAACGATTTATTACTGGTTAATGGTTTCGTTGTTAGATGGATGGGATGAATTATGTCTTTGCTTAAAACTGAAAATTCAAGTATTATGGTTAACGATATACTAGGAAATAAAATTCAATCAAAATATAGATTTAGACAAGGTGACCCTTTGTCACCTCTTAAATTTAATTTAGTTACTGATGTTTATGTTAGAATTATCAAGCTAGCCACTAGTAACGGGATTTTGATCAAGTGTTTGGTTAATTGGAAAATGGTATGTAAATCTAAAGAGGATGGAGGGTAAGATATTATAAATTTCATAATTTAAATATGTCTTTATTAGAAAAATAGATATAAAAATTTACTAATAATAATGAAAATTAATTTGAAAAGAAATAATATCGAATCAATAGTATGATGGTACATATAATTTTCATCATCTAACTATTAGTAAAACAAGTAATATTTCTCATTTTTGGAAATCAATAATAAAAAGTTATGATATTTATAAATTAGGAACATGCGGACATGATTGTTGGATATTAGCTATTCCCCTAAAAGAAGAATTTAAAGAACTTTATGAATTTGTTTGGTACTTTGGTTCAGTTCCCACTGGGACATGCAGTTAGTAGGGATTAAACCATCGACCTTAAATGTGAGCGCCGCATGTCCTAACCAGTTGCACAACCCATACGGGTATGAACCTAATGAAATTTCTAATTCTAAAAGTGAATTAATTTCAAAAATATATAAAACAAATTTGAATTTTCCATGGAAATTTAGTTTTTATTACACTTTAGTTGGAACTACTTTAACCCAATTTGCTTTGCTTTGTGCTAAATTGTAATTATATAACATTGATAACGAAAATGGTATTAAAATATTGTGTTGGGATAAGCGTAAAACCTAGTCATGGCACTCGTTTTATAAATTTCTAAATATTTCGGGAACAAAATCGAATATTTTTAAATATGTTTGGAAAGGTAATACTCCACCCAAAGCAAAAATTCATAAGTGGTTAGCTATACATGAAAAATTAAATACAACAGAACTTTTAAAAAAGAAAATTATTGTTATTGATAATAAATGTTTTTTCTGCAATACACGGATGGAAAATATTTTGCATTTATATTTTGAGTGTCATATCACTTATTCTATTATTACTAATAGTCTAAATATTTTTGATTTTAATATGGAAAATAGTGATATTAATTGTGAATTATATTGGCATAGTCTTTGATTTTATTATACCAGATTTCAAAGATTAATTTTTGATATTATTTTTATAATAATTTGTTGGTATGTATGGTTTGAAAGAAATCAAAGTGTTTTTAATAATATAAAAAATACTATGGAAAGTTTAATATATACAATTGCCTTATTTTGTTTTAATTGGATTTCAAACTCTAGTTATAAAACAGACAACAATATTAGTTTCAAAGAATATCTCAAAAATGTAAAATCTCATATTAAATTAATTAAGGGAAATCTAATCACTAAAAACAAAAATAATAATATTACTCTAAATACCTTTTTAATTGATATGTGTGATAATGAATTTTCCGATGTAATATTCTTATTAGGAAACTAGTTAGATAATAAAATGTTGTTTAGAACTTATCATTCATTTCTTAATTGTGCACATCTGTTCTATATCATAAAATATTGTTCTTTATTTAATTTTTTTCTATTACTTTGTCTATACAAGGTACGTTTATTTTACTTATTTTGGCTTATATATGTATATAAAATATATTTATATACATATTTATGTGTGTTTGTGTCGTTCTAATTATTTAGTTAATTTTTTGTTTTCAGTTTTAGATATATTAACGCTTGGATGGATTTAGAAGGTTTTGCTATCATTGATGGATAGTTGATATTGGAGGATATTTAGTGTTTAGCATAGTTCTTTTATTTTATTCTATATACTATCATATCATTTACATTGTGGAATTTAGTCATGAGGATTGGGGGAGTTTTAGTTTAGTTTTCTATATTCGGCTTAGTTCTTTTATTTTATTCTATATTATAATCATATCATTTACATTATGGAATTTAGTTATTAGGGTTATGGATTTTTAGTTTAGTTTTTTGTATAGTTTTTTTACCTACCAGGCTTATTGGCAGCAATATTTTTCAAGTGCAAAATAAAATAAATGAGTTTTTAAGTGTAGAGTAAAATACACTAGCGTTATCCACCTCGAATAGTGGACCACTCATTTTTATCAAAAAAAGCCTTACACATGCATGAACCAACGAGCCAATCTCAAAACCCTAGAAAAAAATCTTTAAACAAACTTCTTTGAGCCACACGGTTCTTCAATTTAAGAAAAAACTACAGCTTTATTCTTCGTTTCTTCACATAATTAATTCAACATACAATTTCATAGCTTTACCCACCAAATTGTTGGATTACCTTTCAACATTTATGTTAACTCGAAAAATGGATCAATACCCTGAATCGAGTGTGAAAGTACAGTGCAGAAAATCAGCAGCACAAATCTCAGATAAACAACAAATAAAAACAGAAGTAAGAAAAGAGACGGAATTTTTATAGTGGTTCGGCTGACTTTGGCATACATCCACTTTAAGCAATCTTTATTATGATTATACTATTTGAATCTCTCTGGATATCAACTAGTTAGTCCTTAGATCTAAGTTATAATGAGTTAGAATAAGTCACAAGTACAAGGGTGGACTGGAGAATCACAGTAACCCCCTCGACGACTGTTGTGAGGGAGAAGAAAGTTGAAGAAGTGAAGTAATTCCAGTAAAGTAATGGCGGCTCTCCCCTGAAAAAGATCCATCTCTAGTTGTAGGTAGGATTGTATTTATAGGGGTAGGAAAGCAATTAGGCTAAAGCCGACTTGTCAGAATCCTCTACTTAGTGCTAGGAAGAAGTCCAGTAAAACTCAAGGCAACCCGAGCTAACGTGATGGATTACTAGCGATCCGTGGGTGATGGATCGCTAGTGATCCATGCTCTTAGACTATTTTTGAGTCTATACTTTTGGGTTACCTTCCTTTCATCTATTTGAATGCCTTGTCCAAATATCAAGTCGTTTGGTGTTTGTTTGATCATTCGTCTTCATGGGTCATCTAGTACAGAAGAATCATCCATAACTCGCTAAAACCTTAATGAAATAATAATAAACTTTGCAGGTACACTATAGAGGGTGTTTGGGAACTACCATAAAAAATTTAGATGGTGGGGCCCATTCTACATGGATTGTTAGCGATCCATCTAGTTAGGTCACTAGAGATCCATCAAATAACCTCCAAATGATCCCATTTTCTCTATGAGCCTTCTTTTATATCTTCTAAGTGTTCTCCAAAAATTTCAAGTCAATCCGACTCCGTATGAGTTCTCTAGGTCCGTTTTAATTTTGTTGCTTTTGGTTAAATAGCTTGAATCAGACGAGTCTTCACTTCTCAAGCTAGATTGTTTGGCATGCTATGAAAATTGGCAAGCATGCTTAGAAATGGTAATGAATCATGATGCAAGAGGTTTGGGCGACTCATGATGCTTCCCTATGGATTGCTAGCGATCCATCTACTTAGTATTTTATTGGCTGATTTTCCTTGAGTCCTATTGATTTGTTCGCTTCGTTGAGTCTCGATTTATTCTAGCATAGTCTGAATGTTCTAACTCCTATTGAATTCTGATGGGTTAAAAACTGGGTTAACACTTTCCCCCCAAAGTACACCTTTTGAATGAAAGGTGTGCTTTGCTTGAGAACAACTTCCTATCTCCAATCTCCGATAATTGAGCTTTCCATCTGCTTTAGCCTTGGTGAATCATCCAGTTCCTTCGGATTCTCTTTCCAATCACAAGTCGTTCCAAACTGTTATATCCTAAGACTCTAGACTCTGCCTTAGTGTAATCTATACATCATAATCATTCAGATTTCATTCGGAGTTATTACATCACATATCTCTAATTAAATCACATGCTTCCAATTACATCACTTATCTCCAATTACATCACATATCTCTAATTGTCCCATGTTTCCAATTACATCACATATCTCCAATTACATCACATATCTCCATTTACATCACATATCTCTAATTGTCCCATGTTCATTTGGGACTTACATCATTATCAATTTTTGCTTCTCATTCAGAGTTGTCACATCATATATCAAAATCACATTATACATCAAAATCACATCATATATCAGAATCGCATCATATATCGAAATCATCCTGTGTTCATCCAGGATTTATCAATTTTATTATATTTATAAGGCATTTAATTCCTTTTATTAAATCAAATTTGTTTTAAGGCTCGATCTCTACTGATCATTTAAGTTTATTGCACGATCACTTCAGATCGTTTAATGTTTAGTTTAATGCGCGATCTCTACGGATCGTTTAATGTTTTAAGTTAAAGAGACAATCTCTTTGGATCGTTTGTTTGTTAAGTCAAAGGGGATTAAGTAAGCTCATCCACTCACTCTCTGGTGAGGGAACTTACTTCTTGCAATATGGTCCCATCTCTCCGGTCGAGACTCTAAGGCGATCAATATCGTACATGTCCATCCACTCGCTCTCTAGCAAAGGGACTTGCACCCTACACTTCAGTACTATGGCGGGACTCTAAGGCGATCAATATAAGTCATCACAATCAATGTGGATTTTTCAAAATTCAAATATTCAAATCAAAACAAACAAGTAAAAATCAAACAAGCAGGAATCAAAACAAGCAGAAATCCAAAATGTTCACCTCGAAGATCCGACTCGGAGCATGCCTAGAGACCAATCTAGGTCTCGTACACGTGTAAGCAGTATGAGGTTATTATTGTCCTAGATAGCCATCTTAGGCACCCGACTTAGAGCGTACTTAGGGACCATTTGAGATCCCGTACACATGTAAGCGGTCTGAGATTATTACTGTCTAAATAGTCATCTCAGGCATCCGACTTAGAGCGTGCCTAGGGACCGTTCAAGATCCCGTATGCATGTAAGCGGCCTGAGATTATTATTATCTAAATACCAAAATAAAAGTGCGGAAAAAGAAATGAAAAAGGCAAAGCATGAGAGCCAGATCCGACTCCCATCTACCCCAATCATGGGATAATTTGTCTTGGCTCAAATCCCTGGGCGTTTCTTGATGCATTTGCCATGGATGGTGGCCGTTCTTGCAATTCTACCGCAGTTATGTTCCTTACGTACTATTGTAGCAGGTTGTTATGAACCATTTCTTCTATCAGATCATGAAGATGTAGGCACTCATTCGTTTCATGCCCATTCAGCTCATGGAAGATGCAAAACTTTCCAGATCTTTTCCCTCGATTAGTGGGCTCCTTCCTAAAGCAATATTTCCCCCCATTTTAGCGGGGGTATCCCGGGATGTACTCTTCCGGCCGTACGCCTGTGTGCTGATTCATAACTCCATCTTCATTCAGAGCTGAGTTCCGTCGAGGAAATTCTGGTGCATATTCTTTTGTTGGTTGCATCCTAGTATTTGGATTAGCTCCCATACCACCAGTTCCTAGTGTTTCAACAGTCACTCCGACAAAGGAATTGATTCCTATGTTGATTCCAGCATTGCCCTCAAGTATTGGTTTCTCTGGGCATGGGGGCGAGACTCCATCTTGTTCTAATCCAACTCCGGCAACTCCTGCGTTGTTCCCTGGAGTTTGATTCCTATACCCTACAAATCTAGCTATCCCTTGCTGCTCCATCTTCTGGAAGAAGCCGTCCATCATTTCCTGTTGTCTAGCTAAGATTCCATCATGCACCTCTTTCATCATCCTTTCCATCTCCTCTCTAATCACATAGTTGGGTTGATGAGAATATGAGGACACGTCCGGGCTGCCCCTAGGCTCTATTTGATTTGCTTCGGCTCTAGATCTGGTATTAGGCCTGCTCATCTTCTCCAAGTCTTAGATTCAAAGTTCAAGTCTTCAGATCTAGCCCTAAGTTCAGTTTTCTCAGTGAAAGCGCCAAAATGTTAACCCGAAAAATGGATCAACACCCTAGATCGAGTGTGAAAGCACCAGTGTAGATAATCAGTAGCACAAATCTCAGATAAACGGCAAATAAAAAGCAGAAGTAAGAAAAGAGACATAGAATTTTTATAGTAGTTCGGCTGACTCTGGCATACGTTCACTTTAATAAATCTTTATCATGATATATTAGTTGAATCTCTCTGGATAGAACTAGTTAGTCTTTAGATCTAAGTTATAATGAGTTAGAATAAGCCACAAGTACAAGGGTTGACTAGAGAATCACAGTAACCCCATTAACGACTGTTGTGAGGGAGAAGAAAGTTGAAGAAACAAAGGAATTCCAGTAGAGTAATGGCGGCTCTCCCCTCAGAAAAGATCCATCTCTAGTTGTAGGTAGCATTATATTTATGGGGGTAGGAAAGCAGATGGGCTAAAGCCGGCTTGTCATCAGCCTCTACTCAGTGCTAGGAAGAAGTCCAGAAAAACTCAAGGCGACCCGAGCTAACATGATGGATTGCTAGCGATCCATGCTCTTAGACTATTTTTGAGCCTATCCTTTTGGGTAGCCTTCCTTACATCTATTTGAATGCCTTGTCCAATATCAAGTCATTTGGTGTTTGTTTGATCATCCGTCTTCATGAGTCATCTGGTACAGTAGAATCATTTATAACTCGCTCAAAACTTTTAAAAAATTAGATGAAACATTACAAGTACACTATAGAGGGTGTCTGGGAGCTACCATAAAAATTTCAGGTGGTGGGGCCCAATTTACATGGATCGTTAGCGATCCATCTAGTTAGGTCGATAGCGATCTATCAAACAACCTCCAAATGATCCCATTTTTTGTATGAGCCTTCTTTTATGTCTTCCCAGCGTTCTTCCAAAATTTCATGTCAAACCGACTCCGTATGAATTCTCTAGGTCCATTTTAAATTATCCGCTTTTGGTCAAACTGCTTGAATCAGATGAGTCTTCACCTCTCGAGCTAGATTGTTTGGCATGCTATGAAACTTGGCAAGCATGCTTAGAAATGGTAATGAATCATGATGCAAGAGGTTTGGGCGACTCATGATGCTTCCCTATGGATTGCTAGCGATCCATCTACTTTGTATTTTATTGGCTGATATTCCTTGAGTCCTATTGACTTGTTCGCTTGGTTGAGTCTCGAGTAAATCTAGCATAGTCTGAATGTTCTTAGTCCTATTGAATTCCGATGGGTTAAAAACTTGGTTAGCAATTGCCCCCCAAAGTACACCTTTTGAATGAAAGGTGTGCTTTGCTTGAGAACAAGTTCATGTCTCCAGTCTTCGATAATTGAGCTATCCAGCTGCTTTAACCTTTGTGAATCGTCTAGTTCCTTCGAATTCTGTTGACAATCACAAGTTGTTTCAAACTTATTACATCCTAAGACTCTAGACTCTACCTAAGTGTAATCTATACATTACAATCATTCTGATTTCATTCGGAGTTATTACATCACATATCTCTAATTAAATCGCATGTTTTCCAATTACATCACATATCTCCATTTACATCATAATCTCAAAACCTTAGAAAAAACCTTTAAACAAACTTCTTTGAGCCACACGATTCTTCAATTTAAGAAAAAAACTACTACTTTATTCTTCGTTTCTTCACATAATTAATTCAACATACAATTTCATAGCCTTACCAACCAAATTGTTGGATTACCTTTCAACATTTATGTTAACCCGAAAAATGGATCAATACCCTGGATCGAGTGTGAAAGTACAGTGTAGATAACCAGCAGCACAAATCTCAGATAAACAACAAATAAAAAACAAAAGTAAGAAAAGAGACACAAAATTTTATAGTGGTTCGACTGACTCTAGCATACGTCCACTTTAATAAATTTTTATTATGATTATACTAGTTGAGTCTCTTTGGATATCAACTAGTTAGTCCTTAGATCTAAGTTATAATGAGTTAGAATAAGTCACAAGTACAAGGGTTGACTGGAGAATCACGGTTACCCCTTTGACGACTGTTGTGAGGGAGAAGAAAGTTGAAGAAGTGAAGGAATTCCAAAAGAGTAATGGTGGCCCTTTCCCCAAAAAGATCCATCTCTATTGCATGTAGGATTGTATTTATGGGGTAGGAAAGCAGTTGGCCTAAAGCTGCCTTGTCGGAAGCCTCTACTCAGTGCTGGAAGAAGTCTAGAAAAGCTCAACGCGACCCTAACTAACATGATGGATCATTAGCGATCCATGGGTGATGGATCGCTAGCGATCCATGCCCTTAGACTATTTTTGAGTCTGTCCTTTTAGGTTGCCTTCCTTTCATCCATTTGAATGCCTTGTCCAAATATCAAGTCGTTTGATATTTGTTTGATCATCTGTCTTCTTGAGTCATCTAATATAGAAGATTCATCCATAACTCACTCAAAACTTAACAAAATCAGACTAAACTTTGAAAGTACACTCTAGAGGGTGTCTGGGACCTATCAAAAAAAATTTAGATGGTGGGGCCCAATCTACGTAGATCGTTAGCGATCCATCTAGTTAGCTCGCTAGCTATCCATCAAACAATCTCCAAATTGTTCTTTTTTCCTATGAGTGTTCTTTTATGTCTTCTAAGTGTTCTCCCAAAATTTCAAGTCAATTCGACTACATATGAATTCACTAGGTCCGTTAAAGTTAGCTGCTTTTGGTCAAACAGCTTGAATCAGATGAGTCTTCACTTCTCGAGCTAGATTGTTTGGCATGCTATGAAACTTGACAAGAGTGCTTAGAAATGGTGATGAATCATGATACAAGAGGTTTGGGTGACTCATGATGCTTCCCTATGGATCGCTAGCAATGTAGGGGTGATGGATCGCTAGTGATCCATCTACTTAATATTTTATTGGCTGATTTTCTTTGAGTCCTATTAACTTGTTCGCTTGGTTGTTTTGGTTGAGTCTCGAGTTATTCTAGCATAGTCTAAATGTTCTAACTCCTCTTGAATTCTAATGGGTTAAAAACCTGATTAACAATTTGGATGATATGATACATTGTAAGTGTGTATTTTATGAACCTTTGTCGAACTAAACTTTAGAAAAATAGGAAATTTACACTTTTGCACAAAAGAAATTATTATAGAATTTTATTAATTAATATTTATTATCAAATGTTCAAAATAATTATTTTTAAAAATTAATATACTAATTATAATTAATTAAAAGTTTACATTAATTAAAATAATTTTACAATTAAATCAGAAAACTGAAAATTTACAATCGGCATGGTTCTCACGGTTTTATCATTTGAACCACTAGAGCCTTCAACCTTGCGATTTGACTCACGGTTCGGTCTTCTGAACTATGAGTGGAAGTAATGGATGTTATAGCTCAGCTTAAGAACATTTAATGGCATGGTTGAAGGTGCAATTATCCTTTTGACTGTTCAAGCTAGTCTGGATGGAACCTTACGAGGGATTGAACAAATAAACATGAACAGGTGGTCGGAATTTGACTACTGCAAGTCATTCAAAGTCCGAGGCACCTCATTTGGCAGTGGAGGCGGAACTTCAGTCAGTTTCCAAATAGATGGCATTAATGATGAACATCGACAAGAGTTTTGTAATAAGAAAAAAAGAGGAAGGAATGATAAAGTACACAAATCCTATGTATGAAATTTGCAGATTAAATGGTGTTTCCAAATCATTCATTTGTATAGTAGGGGTTCTGTGGCAGCAACGGCAAAGTCCAGATCATTGTTACGCAGTTTATGGCTGGTTGTGTTATGTGCAGCAGCTTGTACGCTTATCCTATAATTAGTGATATTATCGATAGTAAAGAAGGAAATGTGCAGAGCATTGGTTGAAATGTTGGGTAAATTATAGGGTTCCCAAGAGTTGCATGATGAAATGGCCACTAGAAAATAGTTATATGTTTATAAGTAAAGTAGATAGGTCAGTGTGTGAAATTCATCCAATAAGTAAATGCGAAAGAGTCTCAACTCTGTTATAAAGAAGATTAGAAGATGTTAGTAGAAGAGAAAAGATATTAAGCACATAGAGAAGAGATTTTTTCCATTCTTGTAAATGCACAAAATACATAAGTGTTGAGCTCTATTATAGGCTCAAGGTGGAAGTTACTTTACAATATAGTACTTATTAATACATTTAAGTATATTCATCATTTACATAATACATATATAATAAGGCTTCCCCTGATTGAAAATCTTAGAAGCTCCTATGATAACTTGTCGGTATTCTTTCTGAAATGTATATGACGATTTTTCCCTCTCAACATTATCTTCCTTACATATATCTGTCCAGTTAGTACAAATATTAACTATTGCCTCATTAAAACCCTATGTTAGGAAACCTCAATTGGAAAAACCTTGAATGAAGAAAAGAGCACTTGTATAATCATATATCATATTAAAAATGTTATTTCTTACTAAAGGGTTTTATACTTCCGAATTGATATATTTCCTTGTTAAAATCTTACTAAGAAAGACCAACTGGTAAAACTCTTAGTCAAGGGTTAAGGGAACAACCGACCAGTCTTAAATAACGTATTTTGAGATGTTATTTCTTAGCAAGAAATTTGATATCAATGAACTAGTATGATACCTAGCTACAACCTTATCAAGCAAAACCCAGTGGAAAAATCTTAGTCAAGGAAAAAGAGTATATTATGACATATTTTAATATGTTTTTTCACTAAAGGAAGTTTAATACTTCTGGATATGGATAATGTCTTGTTATAACCTTACTAAGGAAACCCAGTGGGAAAATCTACAGTTAAGGAAAAAGAGTACATTATAATATACTTTGCTTCCCTTGATTTTCCTTTAAATTCAAATACATCTCTCGATAATTCAAATTAGGTCAGGATGCTTCTAAATCCATAAATATGTTTTTCATTAATAATATTGCTTAGACAAGCCTAGTAAAATGAATAGAAGCTAAAGAAAATAAATTCTTAGCACTCCTTTTTTAGATATTCAGCATTTATTACTAGGTTGCCTTATTAAAATCTTATAAAGGAAAAACCCAATAGGGAAAAAATCAAAGTGAAGGTTAAAGAGTACAATGTCACAGTTGATATATAATGAGCATTCCTTTAATTGTTTTACGCTCATTTGTGTGCTTCAAGCATGTTTTCCTATTAATAATCTTATTTATGTTCTTATGGAATATTTAGTTTCTTAATCGAAACATTTTTTATTGTCACCATTGTTAAAAATATACATACATATATACATATATATCTTTGATACAATCAGGTTTTACAACATTGTTTCCTTCAAAGGTTATTTGAACTTTGTGTATTTTGTATCTTGTTAGCATTTTCTTCGTGCATGTAATAGTTATATATATTGTGACTATGTATATTTTCACTGCATCAACAGTTAAAAAAAGTTGTAATCCACATTTATGTTGTATATTAAATGTTAATCTCGTGCAATATCTTTGGATGATATTTCCTAATCATCAATTGAAATGCTTTAAAATTAACATGCTTTTACTAATTTACCCACTTCAGGCAGTTATGTACGTTCTTTAGGAACTTTCATTCTTTTATCATTCAGTATAACTTAAACATATTTATACTTCTTGTTTTAGGTGTATCGAAAACTTTCACTACTTTACACAATTCAAATATTTCTAAAATTATCATGCCCCATGCACTTATTATACTGCTGACGCCTGTAATGTCAGTGTGCTTTAGCCACTTTATATTTATGTTTCTAGTTATACTTTGCGGAATACACATCGATATTTCTCATTTAGAAAAAGATTTTGGATAACCAATATTGTTTTTCTCTAGTTCAAGATCTTTAATTATTAATAAATATAAGCACTAAATTGTTTACAATTATATCATCGATGATTATTTCTTGTATGTTCCAAACATAAAATATCGAGATCTATTTGTTTACTATGTATTCGGAACCTAAACTACTTCTAGAGTCACTTGATAATTATGTCATGGGTCTCTTCTATATCACCCTTTAGTGTTTCTCCAAGAACACTCATTTTCTTAATTTGACATCTTCATTACCTGCTCTAAAAATATTTTTAACTGGCTACTCTACCAAACTTCAATTGTGGTCTATATACACTTTTGTTCCTTTAGATATTTCAACTTGTATTGGTGCATGTTTACTTGGTGCAAGTTTACTAGAGATATTGTCGATATATTACTCAAGTTACTTGATATTTTATAGTATTGTTTGTGCTTTATAAATGCTTTCCGTTGATAATGAAAATGAACTGGCATGTAATGCTCTGCCTTTCTTACACCTAAAGACGACACTTAATACATCCTCGATATTCGTCTACCGATCATTTAAGTGTTCGAAAGACAGGTCGTTTGGTATGAAGTAAGAAGAAGACGGAACAGAATCTCACAAAAACATGACGAATAACATATAATATATAAATCAAGTCTTTATAAAAGAAAGAACTTTATTATAAACAATCATCAGAGTACACTATCCTATTATCAGTCTGGACAGTTATAACTGTCTGTCCTTACAAATGCTGATAAATTCAACAATCAATATAGGGGGAAAATAATAAAATACGTAGATATGTCTTGGGTAGCCAACTCATCTCCGAAACTCCAAAGAATCTAAAGCTAATCTGGAAAACATGCTCGGTCTGACCCGAGCATTAAAATAAAATAACACCCAGATCAGTCTGGTAATACCAGCATGAGTAAACTCAAGAAATGGAGTGAACATATAATAATTCTGTGAGACCATGCTGCTAACGCAGAACGGATTTTAACCTCACAAGATCAACATTCATAGATGAAGAAATGGGAAACAAAGAAAAACTACAATCCAAACAAGAATAAATGAGCATAGACAGATAAAATCCAAACTTAAAGAATGAATACAAATAATTAAACATCGAGAAGAACCTTAGTCACTTATCGATGCAATTAAGAAAACAATTCAATGATTTGAATTAACAATAAGGAAAGGAATTTTCCCACAATATACGTGGGACCATGCCGCCAACTGCGGAACAAGTTTCCTTTCACAATAACAATATCCAATCTCAACCATGGGTGTGAATAATTAAATATCGTTAAGTGCTCACAACATTTCCCGATGTAATTAAGAAAGAAGTTAATTTAAAAACTTGGAATCAAAGGAAAGAATAGGGAAATTTTCCAACAAATGACTAGGAGGGTGCGCCCCTGTGACGACCCGGCTTTTTGGTCGATTCAAGTCGACATTTAACCACCTATGCCCGACCCGAATCGTTTAAAAAGACGAATTATCAAGGGGTTTAAAAGAAAAGGAGAAGAGAAAGAAAACAATATATAGAATCTCACAGCGGAAGGATGAAATATAATAATAACATAATTACAAAACTGTTTATCAATATACATTTGATTCTATTTCAATATCATCAGAGTTATACATTTTAACTGAACATGTTCCTATAATGCAGCGGAATAATAATAGTAAGTACGGTCTTCCAATCTCCGTCTTCGTCTTTAAGAATAACTGTGTTCGATAACTAAAAAGCTCGGTCTGACCCGAGCGTAATGAAAAGACAATACACTCGAGTCAGGACTATATTTTCTTATGCAAGTAAATTCAAATCAAACAATATAGGTACAGAAGTTTAGAGACTAAACAAATTTGCATCGACTTCGTATGAACAATTAATATTTAAGTTTGAATTCAATTTTCACACTTCGATTTACCAATTCATATAAAACTTATTAGTAATATACTTATTCTCAGAAATAATCTCTTCGTATGAGCTTCTGGGTTCATTTTACAGAACCATTTAATTTAAAAGATAAAATATCTTTTATTTTCCAACATTTCATTTGTGAATACCGTCTTTCGATTAACCTTTCAAAATATATTTTTGTGAAAATCCGATTTTACCTTTACAAAATCGCCAAATTTCATTACCATTCAAATTAACAAAGTTAATTAAATCTTTAAACACAAGAGTTTTATTATTAAATATTCAATTTAATTAACTTCGGAATTAATTTACTTAATTTCTTAATTTAACACTTTTAATTGAACTTTAATTCAAAACAATTCAATTTAATCATTATATTTTAATTCAATAAAATCAATTAAAATTCTTTCTTTAATTAAATTAAATATTTAATAATAATTTAATTACATATATAATATTAGCACTTCATTAAATTTTAAATCACCAACTTAACAAGTTTTAAAATCATTAACATTTAACATAAACATTATTAATTAATTTCATAATTTAAAATAGTTCAATTAATCTTTCATTTCTAAAAATCTAAATTAACTTAATAGATTTCAAATTTAATATTAATTTCAACGTAAATTTAAATTATAGGTTCACGTTAAATTTTCAAATTTGTTCTTAATTTCTAATTCAAATATTAAAATCCAAAATAAATCTCAATTGACCAATCGGTGTTTATTATTTAATTTCCTATCCTAGGCCAAGTGATTCAATTTGGGTATTTATCATTTCAACCCATATCCAGATTCAAATTTCAGTATCCAAATCAATGCATACAACAACGATATAACAGTGACAAGTATCAATAAATCAATCAACGTTCAATATTCAAACTTTCCATAGTTAACGAGTTTCACATGCAATTGAGATTCCAATCAAACATTTAAACTATTTCAGCTAAATCATATATCACAGTGTCAAATATCACTGGTTCCAAGTTTTCAATCACTACAACAAAACAACCATATTACAACCTTTCATTTACAACCAGCAAAATTTGACAGTTGTAATAGGTAGTTTTTAACAACTATTTTATTTCAGCAGTTGTAATAGCTATTTTTTAATAACTGTTCTATTTCAGCAGTTGTAATAAAGACACTTTTAACAACTATATTTTTATAGCAGTTGTAATATTTATTTATAACAATTGTTGTCAACAGTTGTAACAAATATTATATTTCATTACATACGAGACTTTCAATCTCCCTCCTTTCAAGTCTTCGGCCGCCTAAACATTCAATCTCCCTCCCTCCTTTCATTTCTTCCGCCTAAACATTCAATCTCCCTCCCTCCTTTCATTTCTTCGGCCGCCAAAACATGCAAATAAAAACCTAAATAGCTCCTTCCCTTTTTCTCAAAACCAAAACGCCAAGAAATTAACCTAAACCAGCAAAAAAATTCGATTTCCCTCCTTGTAATAATTTAGTCACAGATCAAAAAACCCTAAATCATCGTCGTCGCTGATTGCAGGCCTCAACTATCGCTCCTATCTATATCGCTCGCGCTCGCCGCTTGTACTCGCTCGTGCTACCACTCAAAAGGTTTGATATTTTTCATTCTTTTTTAATCTATTGATTTAATTTCATTTTTTGGATTATTTCTATTGATTGCATTTGGTTGCTGGAGACTTTGTTAGTATTTTTATTTCTCTTTGCAGTTGTATTAGTAGGAGAATCAATCGATTTGTTTGGAGAATTCGTTGGTCTATAACTATTGAATGTTGTACATGTGGTTTCTGTAAAATTAAGTATCAAAAGTTTTGAAATAAACTTTTATAAGCAACTTGTAAGGCTGTAAATTTGATTCGGTTATTGTCTTTCTTTTCTTTTTCTTTTTTTTACACAAGGAGACAAGCATCTAAGGTTTACGTTAGGAAGATGTGTTGTGTTTCTCTCCTTTCTATATCATATAGATATAGATGCTTGTTTTATGTTAGGAAGATGTGTTTTCTACTGATACAAAAATCTAAGTATTTAGCTTCACGTTTATGAAATATCTGTGCAAATCGACATAGAAAATACTAACTATAAATTGATCTTTTTTTAGTTTTTAGCATGCAGTAAGGCTTCTCTATTGACAGTAGAAAAATACTAAGTAGAAAAGGTGTTTAGCATGCAGTAAGTAGTTAGCATGCAGTAAGGCTTCTCTATTGACAGTAGAAAAAGTATCATATCCATTTATGAAAATTGTACTTTGTTGTTCATGAGCTTCAATTGCGACCATTCTGACCTGAAAATTGCATGCTATGAAAAGAAAAATGCATACAAGCATTACTTAAGTTGCAAAATTATATATTATACTTAAAATAATGTAGCGAGATGGACATGCTATGGTAACAAAATCAACCTAATGATACCATAATATGCTCAGGTAATCAAATCCTTAATGGCATACGCACCATTTAAAATGCTCTCATACAAAATGGAAGCTTAATGATATAATCAAATAGGGGAAGGCACAAATATGTATAACAATTTAAGAAAGGATTCCATATTCAAATATTTTTATCTTTGTATACTCACATGGTTTTTAGAGAAAATCAAGCACACAAAAAACTACCTTTTTGGCTTAAATATATTTTCTATTCCTTTTCTATTATAATTTGGCTTAAGGTGGTGAATGGCTTAAGACAGAGAATGGTAGAATAAGTAGCAGTTTTAATATAAACCTACCAATATGTAAACTATTGAGTGCATACACAATTGTGTCATGGTAAACTTAAGACAGTGCTTTAGTCATCCCATATATGAATCAAAATTAATGGATTTAGTTTCCTAACTTGATTTAACAGCCCCAGGTTTAATATCATTTTTGTTTTTGTTTCTCTATCACAGGCTCAGTGAATCGTTGAAGCTGTTCTGAACTTTGTAAGCAAGGAGATACTAAAGGGTTTTTGGTTGGAGGTGCTTCTTTGAAGGTATATACATATGTACCCTATAAATTCTCTTCTTTTAGGGTATGATGGGCAGTAATATATACAATATTTTATGCAGATTAGGACTTAGTATATATTTTCGCATATATGAAATGCAAAGCAGTATATGTTCAGGATATATATGTGTCCAATTAGCACCTGATTATTATCAAGATCATGAATTGAAAGGTTGAGAGGATTCAAAAGTGGTTTCATTTAAATTGTCAGTGCTTTCTTGTTTAGAATGGATAGTTCTTAAAGATCATATTCAGACTTTAAAAGCAAACTCTTACATGAAACTGTTCAAATTAATCTACACGATTAATGTCTGCTTTGCACTTTACAAATCATTCTCTACAATTGATTATGTTGCTGCACAATGCCTTATGTAAGTTTATATATTTTTTCTGGACAGACACTAAACCAGAGTCAATGATTAGTAACACCATCACTTAGTCAACCATGCCTAAGGGATCCTAAGTATATTTTTGAATATATTAACATGTTGAATTTTCTATATTGATTCAAATCTAGGATTTGTATTTTAGATAAAGCCTTCTATGTTTATCTATTAATCCTTCAGAATTCCGATTTTTACCACATTTGATATTTTGTTTTTCCAAAAGATTACATCTCAACATATTTTTTTTATTGTTCAGTTATGATAGTAACACTGCATAAATGTGTTTGAAATTATAGCTCTCCGTCAATATGAAATCTTGTAGAAATCATTTACAGTTGATCATCATCCACTTTTCTTTTCAACATGTTTAGTATGCCTTACGTGACACCACTTTTATTGTAATTATTATTTGAAAAAAGGGATAGGTAATCTTTCAACTTTAATTATAAACTCTTTTGTTCATCTATAAGGGAATGAGGTCATCAAAAATAAATATCATATGCCCAAATATTATTCTGAACCACACTGACTACATTATTTATCTAATTAACCTAAAGCTTTTGATGGGATATTGTGCATACTTTTTAGAGATGACAAGCATAGCTTAGTTCTCTTGTTTTTATAAATAAAATAAAAACAAAATTTTGCTTTGGAACACTTTACATTATCTCCTCAAGTTGGACGAGCTAAATTTGACAATCTTTTATACGTGTACCATTTAGTTACCACTAAAATTATGATGATATATCGTATTCTACTAGTTAACTTATACTTCCTAAGTAATTTACCCAATTCAAGAAGTCCTATACAGAAAATGGTAGATGCACCATTACATGGAAATTTTTAAAAAGGTTGGCATCATTTTTAATCCTACATCAGCGTGTGTTTCACTATCCAAAAGATTTCACTATCCAGTACATATTTACAAAAGTTTAACTTCCAGAATTATCAATGTGTAATTATCAATCTTATTTGAATTATCAATGCTCATCGCTTCCAGAATTATCAATCTTATATTTGCATTGTGTAATTGTAAGTCCACGCTCAATTCAACCGAGCAACAAACTTAAAATACTGCAATTAAGCCAAAGGTCATTTAGATTGTAAATCAAAATGCTCAGTACTGGATCACCAAAACTGAGTGTGACAGTAAAAAAAACACTTTTCTTTTTGAGACATGAATAAATGTTACCAAGACCTACTTGCAAAAGAGTAATTGAAAATTTAGAATTTTCAAAACAAAGCTTATCAGGTGTTGTATAATACATCTTCTTGAATTTTGGAGGTTTCTCCTGTTATTTTCATATTATTCCAGAAGATAACTGTCCACATATAACAATAGCATTTTCTTCACTGCGTGTATGTGAGTTTCAACCTACAAATGCTTTGTTTTTGCTAGTATTATCAAAATTACATATGTTTGGTTTCTTTATTTACCGCTCCACTTACAGCTGCATGAATTATACTTTTAACAGTCATAGCATTTACTTTTACAATAATAACGTCAGAGTTAGAAATAATAATGGCATTTACTATATAAACTTCAGAGTTAGAAATAAAGTACAACAATAACATTTTGTGGTTGGTGTTTTAACGTTTACTTCATGTCAGATTATGTATTTAGTAAACAATAACATTGTAATTACTGTAATCTTTTATGGTAATAGTGTGGTGTTTGTTTGTGTCTTTCCATTAGGTTCACGCATTAGAGGCATTTTATCAAAATGGACAAAACATGGGTCAACCTGCCAAGGTTTCATTATTTTGATTATTACTTTCATAGTTATGAGCATTTTAGAATGAGTATTAAATCATATAATTGTTTCGTAGAATGATAGAAGAATATAAGCAAGCGGTTCGAAATTTTGTATATAGGCATGCTGAAAGCAAAGGAAATCCAGAAAAAATTATATGCCCCTGCTGTAAATGTAGGAATCTAATATGGCAAACATCAAGGAATGTTGTGTCACACTTGATTTGTTTTGGAATTGATCCAACTTATGATGTATGGATTTTTCATGGAGAAAAACGCCCTTCGCAAAATAAAAGCGATGAACCGACAGATACATACCGAATGTATTTGGATGCACAAATCTGTGATGAGGAGGTAGAAGCTAATGATAATGAAAGACATGGGGAAGGTATTAAGGAAATGATGGAGAATGCCGAAATTCCTTTGTACCATGGTTGTGCAACCCACACAAAGTTATCTGCTACAATACTCCTTTACAAGCACAAAGCGCGAAATGGTATATCTGACACAGCATTTACAGAACTCCTTAAACTTCTCAAGGATATGTTGCCTAAAGAAAACACGCTTCCTGATTCGACATATGCAACAAAGAAATTGCTTCAATCATTTGGTTTAGGCTATAAGCAGATACATGCATGTGTAAATGATTGTTGTTTATTTAGAAAAGAGCTTGCACATAGTGATTTTTGTCCTAAATGTGGTAAGTCTCGTTGGAAAAAAAATAAGACTAGTGAGGATGGGAAGCAAGCCAAAATACCGGTGAAGATTTTGAGATACTTCCCATTGATACCAAGATTGAAAAGGATGTTTACATCACCAGAAACATCAGAACAACTAAGATGGCATAGCAGCCATAAGAGTGAAGACGGTAAATTGCGTCACCCAGTAGATTCTTCTCAATGGGCTATGATTGATAGAATGTATCCTTCTTTTGCTTCCGATCCATGAAATTTAAGGCTTGGTCTTGCATCTGACGGCTTTAATCCTTTTGGTAATTGGAATTCTGCATATAGTTGTTGGCCAGTGTTTCTTGTTGCTTACAACTTTCCTCCATGGCTTTGTATGCACAAAGATAATATGATGTTATCTTTGTTAATTCCTGGACCACGACAGCCGGGGAATGATATTGATGTATATCTACAGCCACTTATTGAAGATTTGAAAAAATTATGGGATAAAGGGGTGAAGGTGTATGATGCTTATACTCGTAGTGAATTTAGATTAAATGCTATTCTGATGTGGACAATTAATGATTTTCCAGCTTATGGAAATTTAGCTGGTTGCACTGTAAAGGGTAAGAGAGCATGTCCTGTTTGTGGCATTAATACATGTTCCGTATGGCTACCATTTAGTAAGAAGTGTGCATACATGGGTCATAGACGATTTCTTGAACCTAACCACGAATATCGTCAACGGAAAAACTTATTTGATGGATCCGTAGAAAATAGACAAAAGCCTCAAATACAAACCGGTGTTCAAATCTTTGACGATGTTCAAGATATTAGTAATGATTGGGGAAAAAAATCAAAAGATGAAGAAAAAGGTGAAAGGAAAAGGAGCGAGATGAAAAAAAGATATAAGATGTGGAAAAAGAGGTCCATTTTTTTTATTTGCCTTATTGGAAGGTAAAATTAAACTAGAAACAAGTTGTTTTTCATTTTCTATTTATGTTTGCTACGTAGTACGTTATTATTACTTAATGATATGTGTGTTTTCAATTTCTTAGGCACTCCCTTTACGTCATAATTTGGATGTGATGCATGTTGAAAAAAATATTGGTGAAAGTATTCTTGGTACATTGCTTGATATCAAAGGAAATTCGAAAGATGGCCTCAAATCACGACAAGATCTAGAAGCGATGGGCATTAGAAAAAAGTTGCACCCCATAGACATTGGAAATAAAGTATTGCTTCCAGCCGCGCCATGCACCTTAACAGATCAAGAAAAGGAGATCTTTTACAATAGAATGAAGAATTTAAAAGTGCCAGATGGATATAGCTCAAATATTGGAAAATGTTTTGCAAAACAAGACAAGATCTCAAGTCTTAAGTCTCATGATTATCATGTTTTTATGCAACAACTGTTGTCTGTAGCATTAAGAGGACTTCTACCTATAGGGATAAGAAATGCACTACTACGACTATGTTCATTTTATAATGACATATGCCAAAGAGTGCTTGATAGAGATAAATTAGAATTATTGGAGTATCAAATTGCATTAACACTATGCGATCTAGAGAGGTTCTTCCCCCCTTCCTTTTTTGATATCATGATTCACTTGATAATACATTTAGGGAGGGAAGCAAGAATATGTGGACCGGTCCATTATCGATGGATGTATCCATTTGAGAGGTAAAATTTATTAACAGTACTTAAAGTGGTTAATAGTATATGCAGTTATGAAAGTAATTTGTTTATCCGTTTTGGTTAATTTCTTATTCTGGCTATATTATTAATGGTCGACGTTTTCGTACGAAAGACTTCGAGAAGGGTACACAAAATAGTGGTGTTTCCATTGAGTCAAGTACTGTTTATGTAAATGGGTCCATTGAGAAGGTAATATACTATGGGGTCTTGCATGAGATTTTCTTGTTGGATTATCGTCAATTTCAAGTTGCCTTGTTTAAGTGTGATTGGGCAAATATCTATCGTGGAGTTAAGGTTGAAGATGGATTTACATTAGTCAATTTACATCAGTTCCAAAATCAATTTGCAAGCGACCCTTTCATCTTAGCAACACAAGTCGTACAAGTCTTCTACTCTAGAGAAAGTAGTTCTTCAAATTGGTATGTTGTGTTGAGAGCACCCTCTAGAGGGTTTCATGAGTTGGAAAAATATGATGAGGATGAAGAGTCAACTAGTAAACCACTATATGAGTCACTACTTGATGATATAGACGTAGATACTGGGGATGAAAGTTACATAAGGAAGGATTGTGACGGCATTTTGGTATGATATAAGCATACTTTATTGATTTCTTAATTTATGCATAGTCGTTTAAGCATAAAACTCGATCGATAACTAATTTAGAG
This sequence comes from Allium fistulosum, assembly GCA_030737815.1. NCBI lineage: Eukaryota > Viridiplantae > Streptophyta > Magnoliopsida > Asparagales > Amaryllidaceae > Allium > Allium fistulosum. The sequence goes on along the minus strand of CM060904.1, from coordinate 405,401,743 downwards.
TGAACTTTGTTACTTTGTTACTTTCAACTTGCAAATTTAGAGCACCCTCTTAATTTAGTGTGATGTTCTAATTCTTTGTAAATTATTATGTTTTTTTATAGGTCGATCACTTAGTAGAAGAAGAGTTAACTTGTAGTATCAATGGGGAAGAGGGAGCAACATGACGGAGAGGTATTCAAAATATCTTATTTTATAGTGCAAAGTAATGATTGTAGGATACATTTCGTGCTACTTTCACAATGTTTGTATGAAAAATTGATCTGTTAAAAGTTTCCATTTAACATTGTTAGTAAATGCTTTCTTTTTAGATTTATATATCATAACTATATAATCACTTTCTGTACTTTCTTATAACATATGTTTAATAACAAGTTGGTTACAGTTATGGTGGCTACAATCATATACTATAGATACATGTGATCCTAACCAAAAGTCATCGGACCTTATTGGTTGTTAAAGAACACAAAGCATCACATTGCATGTTGCAATAGAAAAGCCCAGGTAAATGGAATAAAAAGATGGGCCATAGTCTGATTAACTCACAGTATTAATATTAAATTTATTGCAAGTATTCAATGACTTGAGTTTGTGTTTACATCGTGATTTTCAAACAATTCATAACCAAAATGACAATAGAACAAGCTACCAAATGGGTATCAACTTTACATCAATTAAGAACTATATGCTTAAGTGACAAATGCAACAGCAGTAAGATTTAAATGCAACAGCGGTAGGATACATTTCGTGCTACTTTGGCAGTTTTTATTGATTATTAACTGCACTTTCTGTAATATCATATGACGCTTAAGTTAGCATGTATTTCACTGACTTCAATTTTGATATTTCAGAGCTCAAAGATAGCGATCAAACGAGCAAAGAGGCAAAATCTTGCTGCACTTGCAGCTTTTCGTGTTGCTGATGAGAGGGCTGGTGGTGTTAGAATCAATGAAATCCAAGGTGACCATCTTGATGTTGCTAATTCGCTTCGGGATTTAAATTGTGCTGTAAGATCTCCCCGAAAGCATACTGAACACCCAATACGGCCCCCTCGTCCACCTGGAAGCAACCGTGGCCATACTACAAATCCGATACAGTCCCCTCCTCCACCCACTAGCAGCCCTATCCATACTACAAACCCGATACAGCCTCCTTCTCCACCCACTCGCAGCCCTGTCCATACTACAAACTCGATACAACCCCCTCCTCCACCCACTAGCAGCCCTGGCCATACTACAAATCCGATACAGTCCCCTCCTCCACCCACTAGCAGCCCTGGCCATACTACAAATCCGATACAGTCCCCTCCTCCACCCACTAGCAGCCCTGGCAATACTTCAACCCCCTCAGATGCCACTCCAAGCCAGCTTCCATCGGATTCTGGTGAAGGTTATACATTGAAGAAACCTAGAAAAAAAAGAGGGAGGACAATGTTGAAATCATTTGCTATGTTACCGAGTGAGAAGCCGGAATTAGAGTTTAATGAACGAGGACAAGCCATAGGTCCCAATTCCAAGCATTTGTCATCATATATTGGTGTTCTAGCAAGGGAGATGGTGCCAATGACCATTAGCGAATGGAAGAAAGTCGACGATGAATTGAGGGATGATCTATGGACTTGTATTCAGGTAATTGGTTTCATTGTTAGTATTTATTGTAATTGGTGTTCTGTTTCTTGGTAATTCATGCAAGTTGTTGTCATGAACTGTTTCTTGGTATTTAATGTCGGTAATTGGCTGTCATCCAAAATTTGTGCCATAAGCTGTAATTGGCTGTCATCCAAAATTTGTAGCTCGCAATAATGTCGCCATAAGTGGAGGTGGCTGTTTCATTTTTGTATGGTTGTATGTCTAGGTTCCTCATGTGAACTGTTTGTAATAGAGACATTGTGCTGCCATTTTATTTTGTTTTGACTGTTTATCGCTTAGATACTGTTATTCCCAACTAATCACTTAACTGATCACTTGGTTTATTTTAAACATTGAACAATGAACAGAATTATTATTTTCAATCACTTGGACATTTGCAACATTTAAGGATTTGTGTGCGTAATAACAATGACATTGAAGTATTTGTTTAATATTCTATGTATTCTTGTTGTGCAGTCGAGATTCAAGGTGGATAAAGTGTACAAGGATTACTTGTTAATGATACTGGGACAACGATGGAAGGAGTCGAAATCAAGATTAGTTGCAGCTATCAAAAAAGCGTCCACTTGTCCCGACTCTACTTATAGAGTAGCAGCCTTAAAACCAGATAATATAAAGAGCATTGAAGAGTGGAATGCTTTTGTAAAGGAAAAATTGTCGGAAAAGTTTAAGGTGGTTATTTTTATTTTATTGATTACAACTATTAAATTTATTACATTTTCTTATATCATATTTATTGAATTTATCTTATGTAGGAAACCAGCCAAAGATTCAAAGCTATGAGAGATAAGAATAAATTTCCACATACCATGAGCCGAAAGGGTTATGCAAGATTGGAAGAAGAAATGGTAAGTAAATATTAAAAGCTTAATCAGTACAAGTTCCAAAATTTTAACATTGCAATCCCATTTGATGTATATTGATTATTGCTAAAGCATTTTTTATTTGTTATTACTTGTACATTCTTAAGCTCTTATGCTATTTTTGTAGAAAAAGGAAAGTGCAACGTCTGATATCAGTAGAGACGAATTGTGGTGCAAAGCCCATACCAGAAAAAATGGAGAACTCCCGAATTCAGTTGTTGCCGACTGCATAGTAAGGATAATTTCAAATATACGAAATAAGCAAAAAAAATAAGTGACCTCGGCTTTATGTTATTATTAATGTACTATTTTTTTAGTTGCTTAATATTGGTGTTTTTTGAATTTGTAGTCTAAGATAAAAGAGCATAATGCCATGAGTCAGAGTTCTCAGGGAACAACATCAATTACTCAAGATGGAGTGTCAATGCTTTTTGGTCAGGAACATGGCGGACGTGTAAGAGGATTAGGCTTTGGGGTTGTACCATCTCATCTGCGTATTCATCGGGCTAATTTAGGTGAAGTACATGCATTGCGAAACCAAGTTAGTGGCATGGAGGCGAAATTACAAGGGCTTACTGCGATTGTACTGGTAAGTGTTAATTAGCTATGCTAATGAATATGTGACATGTTCTTACAAATTACTAGTTATATATGTAATAATACAATCTTCACAGGATATGAAAGGAAAGCGAAGACTCAATGAGGAAAATCTAGAGACTCCTCCTGCTAATACGCCTCAGGTACCGTTTCCATATGTATGTTTCTAGTGATATATTATAGAACTTGACTAGGACATCCGCATATGTTTCCATATGTTGCTGAGTTATAGTATAGAACTTGGCAGCAGACTTGCTTTTATTTATTTTTCAGATTTATTTTGGCATTTAAAAAGCGGGAAAATTATTTTTACAAAATATTTATTTACAAATTAAGAAAATTGCATTTAAAAAGTATGATGGATGATGGTCAATGGTAAGTCAAGTAGGACAGTACTTTTTTTGAAAGAGTGGAGAGGAGTGAGTTAATAGCAGTTTTGTTAGTGGAAGTAATTGGCAGCAGGGATTGGTTTGTTTGAAAGAGTGGTTGATGGCAGGGGGATGACTGAGTATTACTGTTGTATATGGCTGTAGCAGCAGTGATGAATGCAGGAGGGAGTTTGTTATGATGGTATATGGGTATGAATGGTATGTTGTTCGAAGCAGGTGGCAGTGACGGTTTGGGGTGGTAACAAGGGGTTGTAGGATGTGGGAGGATGTTTGGTGGTTAAATGGTTGATGAGAAATTGCACAGTGGTTGAGATATAGTGGACAGAAGGATAGTGCACTGCACAATGAAGCACTGGGTGGTGACAGTGGTCAAATGGAGATACGTGAATATGTCACAGTGGGAATGTTGAAGTTTGAAGTTTGGGTGGTGTGTGTTGATTTGTTGTGTCTGCGAGGTTTCGGGGGATTGCAAGCAATGGTGGCAGAGATGTAGACAAAGTGTAGTGGTTAGTAAATGTTTGATATGGCATGATGATGAATGTAACAGTAAGAAGAAATGGTTGATGAATCATAGTGTAGTTGGTGGATGTTTTGCACTGTTATGTTGAAGGGGGATGGCTGGATTGTGATTCAAGTGGGTTGTGATTGGTTTGAGGAAGATCAGAGGGGGTAGGAGTTGAGGATGTATGAGTAGTTAGTTGTGCACTGTGTTATATGTTCATTGATATGGGTGGTGAACTGATGCGTTTGTATTGATATGGGAAGGTGGACAGTTGGGTTTGATTGTTATGATTATGGAGGTGGCAATTTAAGTTGAAAGTTGTATGTAAGGTGAGTGGAATCAGTGTGAGTTTGAGGCAGCTATGCATGTGATGTCTGTGTTGGACAGAGCAACTATGAGAGTGATGTGAGGATTGTGCGACTGCGTATGGTTGTAGCTATTGGGCAGTTTCTATGATGATAGTGTGGAAATGATGTATGGTGTAAACAGAGGGATGATGTATGATTGTTTGAAGTAGTTCGTCATGTTAACAGAGGGATGAAGTATGTGGTATGATAGGCAATGTTCATAGGTTGAAGCAGTGGGTAGTTTTGGTTAGATAGGCAATGTTGTAGGGGTTTGAAGGAACCGTCAGTGGATGTATATGAGTGATTGGCACAAAGATCTATTAATTTACTAAGCATAACATCTCTTGATACTAGGCTTCCAAATGCCTTGTGTCTGTTTACTAACTTAATTTAATCAGTTAACAAAAATAGGCAACCTTTTATATAACCACATTGCATTGTATGTTTGATACTGATAATGGCTACTCTAATCGGATTTTCCTTGTTATTTCTACTTAGCTCGATTTTTGATAACTTGTATTATTCTAATGGCTTCCAGTATTGTTTTATGATGAGCTTGGACCCTTGTGTATATGTTATGAAAACCATCGTTCCTTTAAATGTTAGTTTTGTATTGGCATTGACACTCTTTCAGGAATACAAAGTATCATATATTTTATTCAAGCTGTTTAGTCGTACTTTACTTTTATATTAGTTTTTATTATTTGGAAATCAGATAGGTATAAAACCAACTGGTTTATTGAATATTATTGTAAATGAAAAATGCTAAGCAATGCAGTAAAATATTTTGGTTTTTTAAATGCAAGTTAACACAAAAACAAACATACACACAGATTATTTTTAGTTGATGTTATACATATACCATAAATAGTCTAATGTATTCGTAAATTATTTTTGTGCAGTCACACCGTGAGAGCAATACTCTGACTGTTGAAGAACGGCCTAAACGGGATGCAAGGCACGCTAGAATTGAGGTCGGAAAATGTAAAATATTGAGTTGGCATAAGCAAGTTGTTGCAGAAGGAACGGTAGTATCCACTGATCCTGATTGTTTAGTGCATTTTAAAAGGCTAGGACCAGATGGTTGTAAAGTTTGGGTTGATGTGGTGGTGGATCCGGAAGCTTTCTTGTGGAGGCCGAGTTCCGAGATGTGTACTATTCGAGAAGCAGTTGGATCGACCGTGGCTTGGCATAAAGACTTCGTTGTCTTCGACTAGTGTATTTCTTTAGGGTATGTGTTTTGCGATACAAAACTTTATCTTTCTTATGTATTTGTGTTGTATCCTATTTTGGAATGGTTATGTGAGAATGTTGTTTTGGTACTGTTTTAGTTGGTGATGTGAACGAATACTTTAGATTGTTTTATTTGGTATGTATTGTGTTTTGCTAGAATTATATAAATATTAATATTTATGAATGAATTTGATTCAGTTATGTATATTTGTAAATACGACTGTGAATAACAGTTGTAGTAGATAACTACAACAGTTATTCAACAGCTATCAACTGCTATCAACTGTTGTAAAAAGATTAATTGCAACTGTGAATAACAGTTGTAGTAGATAACTACAACAGTTATTCAACAGTTGTCATACTTGCTACAGCATGAAATATTACATATCTACAAGAGTTACCGACAGTTGTAAAATGGTCATTTGCAAGGGTAAGAAACAGTTGTAATATAAAATATCACAACGGTTATATGCAACTAAATAACACAGTTGTAAAAAAATGATAGTCTTTTACAACTTCTTAAAATACGACTGTGGTTCCACCGTTGTAATATATCTTTTACAACTGTGTTCCACTGTTGTTATATGTCTCTTTTGTTGTAGTGAATATCGATCATAATCATCATCCAACTATTTATAATTATCAACCAAGTATTTATAATCATCAACCAATTATTTATAATATCGTAGGATACTTGAAATACAAAAATATAATTGTGAGCTTAGAATCGCTCACCATTCATGCGCAAAACTGAATTGAAGAACACGCCGGCACTAGCGGCCACACTCACACCGAACAATGGCTGTGACGACATTGCTCGATGAGACGGACCCTGTTTCTTTTTTTTTTTCCTTTTTTTTCCTTTTTTTCTCTCTTTTACGTGGCACTCCACCTTATTAACATGCAACCATGCTTTCTTCATGCATTTGGCCCAACTTACATGGCCTTCACCAACTCATCTTCCACTTTGCCCACTTTCATTTTTTCTTTCTTATAAGCACGCACACTCCTCTTAGCTCCTTTTTTTTTTTACGTGTTGCCTTCCACTTTTTTTTCACTACATCCATACTTTCCTTTGCATGCTTGTTGCTCACTTGTCCACGTTGCCACTCTTTGCTTTTTTTCTCACAACTATGCTTTTATTTTATTTTTTTATTTTATATATATAACATACGCACGCATAAAAGGTGGAGGGAGAGGAGGCTTCGGTGGTCGGTCGCGACTTCAGGTAGGAAGGCGGAGGGTGTGGTGGTTCGGGTTAGGCAGGTGCAGGCTCGGCTTTGGTGTAATGGAGGCTAGAAGGTGGATCAGGGTGGTCGGCTGGGTGTTCGGGTGGGTGGCAGTAGGTGGGGACAGTTTCGTGGAGATGTGGGAACTCGGTACAGGGAGGTGACAGGGGCGGAGGGGAGTTCGGGTTCGCGGAGGTGTTTGTTTGGTTTTCGGGTCGGGTAGAGGATGTGGATGCGGGCTTCGGTGTGGGAGGAGATGGTTCGGTGTAGGGGTTGGCTGCACACTCGGGGCAGGCGGTACGCGGAGGCTGGCGGTCGTGGTGGGGCTGGGTTGCGGAGGGTCAGACTCGGGGAGGTGGAGTGGTTCGATTGGGTGGAGGTATAGAGGAAAGAGGGAAGGGTTTGGTTTAGCTGCAAGGGCCGAGGAGGTGGCTCTGGGTGGGGTCAGGCGTAGTTAGGGGGACACATGCGTGTAGCAGATATGGAGAAGCATGCATGAAAATGAAGTAGGAAGAACATGAGCAGGTGGAAAGAAAGAGAGAGAGGGTGCGTGAGCAGATATATATATTAGTATACCATCTTATTTTATTTCTCTTAATAAATGTTAGCAGAAAGTAAGAGTGGAATAAACTAGCCTATATAATATACACACACACACACGGGGAAAGACCACTATCTCGTCCATTTAGCGTTCTGCCATAGAAGCCAAAATACAAAAACAAACATACCGCGGCGATCAGCGCGATGAGACGAATCCAACGATATAATCAAATCTGTGCTACGACATTCGTAGCAAAATCTCGTATGTTGCCGCTGTTGCCGCTTCGAAATTAAACGACAATGGCAATTCTAGATAAACGAAGCTAAAAAGATCAGAATTGGACGCGGAACAAACTTTGCCATTCAAACTAGAGAATTTTTTAGATCTTTTCTATGTAAAATTATTTACATGTCGAAAAATGATAGTTTGTCCTTAAATTTATTAACCGAGTTCTAATTAAATTTGAACGACATAAATTTTCACAGAATTTGAAATCTGAATTCATAGATTAGACGTACTAAAAACACGTTTTAATTATACAACTTCAATTTATTGAAATTTTGAGTTTATGTGTTAAAATAAATCCTATATCGAATTACGACTGTTTTCAACGACCGTAAAATATTGTCGCCAAACCCAAATTTAAAAAAAAAATTCTACTTACCTTTAGGGTGGAAACGTACATTTTATTTTTCTTAAAATATTTTTTTATTTTCATTAAAACATTTATTTCATTTCAACAAAAACGCGCGATAAATTTCGTATTAGATGTAAACGTTTATTATCGTATATCTATTACACATTCGCTCACTTTTATTTGTTTTTGCAACATCTTAAATTTTTGTTTCTAACCATTTTTATTCAAAAATTATATTAAATCTAATATTTTTAAATGGTTGAAAAATTCGGGTCGTTACAGCCCCCCTTATTGAAAGTATACCTCTAGAAATATACTTTTACAGGGTCACCTTCTTGCGACACCTCTCGGGAACTCCAAGCCGAACCTCGCCAACCTTACCGAGAATCCAAGTATTTCACATCTCAATGCGCAAACCAAATGCAATCTAGAGTGGATGTGAAGATACCCTAATGGGAGCAACCCCACATAACTTGGCCCCCACTCGCCCTTTGGGTTTAGTCATTTCTGACAAAGGATAACAATGCAAAAAAGAGCAACAAATCGTTTTTATGGTGACGATACACCATGAATAAAGTTGAACCAATAGTTAATAAATCAACTAACTGGGATAATTAAAAATGATCGTACATGGAAATTAAATTTCATATTCTTACTATTACTCATCGATTCCAAACAAGTGTTATCCCTTAGTTGAAAATGAAGCGGGCAAGTTGAGGTAGTATTACCTCTAGGCATTGCCTTGATGACATTTTTAACCTTCGAGATAGAAACGAGTCCATGCCTCGACATTTAATGTTAAAAATATGACTAAATCCTTTTCATATAAGTGATATCGTTTACAGAACTACTTTTCCATAACCGAATCGAACTTTACTTTTAAAACCAAACTTGTGCTAGGGTTTCACATTAAAATCTTAACCTTAAACAACTTTATCAAAATGATTGATTTATTTAAAACCTAAATTTATTACTTCAATATCCTTATTTAAATCGATCGATTAATTTTTAAATCAATGGCTAATTAATTCATACAGCTTTATTTATAATAATAAATTAGCTTTAATCCCAATGCATTGCTTCAAAACAACACTATTTAAAAAGATTAATTAACTTTAATCATCCTTATTGAAATGATTAATTAACTTTAAACTTTTATTATTAAAATAATTAATTAACCTTTAAAACCTCATTATTAAAATTGTTAATTAACCTTAATCTCATTATTATTTAAATAATTAGTTATCTTTAAAACATCATTATTACAACGAGTATATATGCACGCCCTTATGCGCTTGCATTTAGTCACTTGGCTATTTGGATTTTATAATCATAACATGTATCTAGTGAGCATGTTGTTTTATTGTCTTCATTACTACCAATTCGATGATTCCTATATTAACTGCTATTGACCTAGATGTTGATTACTTTTTCTTTCTTTATTCATTATATTATTGTTGCAATTGTTCTTCACTCACTTTCTTAGTCTGTACTTTTCAAGCTGGACTGAAAGTCTTGCCCAATTTCTATCTTTCACTTCCAGCAAGAACATAGAGAACTATGCTTAAACATATATCTATAAGTTAGTTATTTGCTTCTTTAATTATTTAATGACTGTATTTAAAAATTATTAGTAGTAAAACTTACATGTTAAAGTCATATATGATATCGATCCTCTAACCACAAAACATAGTAAAAGTGTGTAATAACTGTTCATATGGTATCATATTTTAAAGCAACAATCAGAGTTTAGTTCTCATACTTGCATTTTAAGCGAGTAAAGTTAAGATAGATTTTGTATGTGTTGGATTTAAAATTTAGGGTTGTCATTTGTACGGTGGAGATGACAACCGCTGGTAAATTAACCATCATGAAATTCGGGTATCTCTTGATACCTTTACACAATTGAGGCATTTTAAAGTGTCAACCTCTCCACATCACAATATCATCGAACTCTACTATTACACTATTAGGATGCTCAAAGACATTGGTTGGAAATTGACAAAGAGAACAAATGGTAACTTCAAAATAAACAAATTCATAACATAAAACAAAGCACAATCTTTTGTTTTCATATGGAAGAAATGATCCTAGATTTACAACTAATCACAAAATATACTACATTATAGCATATCCATAATCAGCATCCTGAATTTCATAGGAATAGGGATACCTCTGATAAAAAGTGTGATAATTTTATTATACCCTTGCTTCTCACTGATTTCTTGAACCTTCCTCTTCCTTGTTATCATCAATGAAGGAGAAACATAGTGATCGCCCAAGGAGGAGGAATTCAGCTGCTATAGAGCATTATTCTTTGTCATATCCTACCTAGAAGTTTGAAGTGGAAGCACGTCACTTGACATCTTAAAAGGTAGCATGTTACAATGATAGAGTAAAAACTTGACATCTTAAAAACTACAACGCATCATTTAAAATTGAAACAACAACAAATGTATTAAAGATATAATGTTATACATTGTAACAATCAAATTTGCAAGCACTGTAATTTCATAATGATACCATTACTGTGAGCTTAAGAGTATGGCTTGTATGGCTTATATTCTCAGCTTAGCTCACTTCCCTAACCAAAATTGTCCTTGAAAGCTTGAACGTATTTATGCATCATCTCTAAGCCATTTCCATACCAATGGCCCTTCCTCTAATTACACTACAAATTAACCTCTAGTTGGGGTACGTGCACAAAATGTGAGGGAAAATAATAGGTAGACTATGATATCCTTCTCTTCCATTGCCTGCCTCCCACAATAGGTACCTACATAATTATCGTTCTTTTTCTACCTTCTGCAATACTCTTCATGATGTTGGATATTAAGTTGTTAAATATCTAAACACCCCTTCTCTATTTCATAAGGTAGATACATGTAGATTCTTTATCTGTACTTAAACATTAATAACTGAAAGTGTATTTTAAAGTTTTTGTTGATTTTATAATCCCTTTCTTTTTTCTTTCTCAACATGTCCTGAGATTTTATAATCTTGCTTTTGCAACCATATCCTTTTTCCATGCGCCTTTTACCTAATTTATCTTTCATAAAAATATTAGATATTATTTTACTATATATATTTAAATGATGGAATTTTTATTTTATTTTTACTATTTTTTTCTTGTGCGTTGAAGACTGTAAACTACTTTTTGCACTTATTGAAAATGATGTTTTATTTTTAACTCATTTATTCTCTATCTTCCAAATGCAATAACTTCTTATAAAGAAGTCAGGTTTAAAAATCCCGTAGTGTATGGTTTTTTAACTTCTCAAGAACTATTTTTCCATTGATCAAATGTATGAAAGAGCATAGTATGTGTAATATATTGCTGTGGCACATGGTATACAATATACATACATATCGGAATCCCAACAAAACATGATTATTAATAACAAAACGATTATATGTTAATTAGCGCACTTTGTAATTAAAATTTGCTACTAATGTAGATTTAACCTTTACATGTACACCTTGCTTACATTATTCATGAAGGTACATAAAATAGCCACTATGACAATAATACCTATCACCATGGGTGTAAGAGTTAAACCCATTAATTTTATATTTCATACAGAAAATAAAATTACACCAAAGGATTTTGTTATAGGAATATATACATACCATATACAAATTGATTCTAATTCACACCAGAGAATTTTGTTCGTGCTCCATTAGAAGCACTAAAATTATTTCACTAAGTCTTGAGGAATAAAATCTCCGATGTTCATGTACATATATTTTTAGGCATGTATCATCCTCTAAGTATGGAGCATGAATCTTGATGCTTTGAAACAAACCACCAAAAAATTTGTATGACTAAAAAGGTGTCAAGGCAAACTTGCATATTTATTTATCTAACACGTTGTGGAAGTGAAGTGCAAAAATGAAAAGTGCAAAACTACATAACTTATGCCAACATTCAATAGCTGGAAAATCTGGTGAAGAAAATATACCTGATTGACCATAAATATGCGTGGAGTGCAACATGCGCCTCTATGTTGCGACCCTATAAAGTTTCCACTTATCGCAGTTGAAACCAAACTCGTAGGAGAAGTTAGGGGGTTTGTGGGTCCACATTTATCAATAATCCTAGTGGATCACTTTCTGTTTTCATTGCCACCATATACTCATATGTTGTGATGCCCTGCAAAAACGATAGTATTCTATAAAAACAGCATGATTAAGTATAAGCGTTTAGAGAATTGCATAAGTGGAGAAATATATACCTTTCTAATATATGACATGGAAATGGAAAAGCTTTCCAATAACGATAACAACAATAAGAAAATAGATATAGATATATACATAACACCTAAAGTGAATATGCCCTGTAAAGAATAATTAAATTAAATTAATTATGTATACTATTTAAGGGTTAAATTGATAAAAAAAATATATATATACATAACAGCTAAAGCGATAACTGAGAAACCTAGCTTATCGTGTATCTGCATCTTAATCGTGCTATTGTGCATAAAACACCGAACAAATATGACAATGCCAACTCCACATTTAACAGTGAGTTGGTAAATTCATAGTCAATATTGCACACCTAACTAATTCAAAATGTTGTTGTTCATATATAATACTAACCCAATAAATGATGGTGGTCGTAAGTAATAGAAATGTAATATAGTTCTTCCTTCCTACGCAGTTGTTGAACCACTGCACAAAATTATAACAGTGGGGGTTTAAAAACTCAAAAAATATTCATAATAGATATTTATTACATAATCGACAACGATGATCAAAAATCCAACAATACATTTGTTGTAGCAGTTCTAAATCCAGTCTCTCTGTTTTTCTAAGGCTTATAGAAATTCCATAGGATTTGTGATCTTTGTGTTGTGCTGATCAGTAGATGCTATTTCATTCAAATTGCCAGATGTAAATTTCATTTTTTTTGTTTCTTCAAGGACATAACATCTTCATACTCTACTTCCTATTCTTATGGATTTGAATCTATGATCACTATTATGTTTAAGTTATGCATAATATTTAAAATGCACTTAACATTTGATTACAAAGAATTGTTTCAGCTTTCAACCAAAAAAATAAAATATGATGGCAATGAATTCTATAATTTTATCTTAGCAACAACACAGAAAATAGTTTCAACATAAAAAGAAAATGATCACCAATAACAACATGGATCATAATTGTACCTGCCACAACAAAATAGCACACAAAAGAATTATGCAGTCAGTTGCAATGGCAATTTGAATCCAGATTTCAAGCAAAAAAATTATGGAAACCGCAATAGAATGAGGTAACTCTAGTCAACAGAATCCTTCGATTGCAACCTGCTACAGGATGGATTATGTGTAATGTTCGACAAGAGTTAGCGTTATTGATCAGGAAAGGGCAAGTGAACTGACCTTAATGGATTGTCATTCGATCCGTAGTCGTTAATCGCACTAATGGTGGATCTGGAACCGCGCTGGACTAACTATCAATCAATCATGGGAGAAGGCGTTGAAGAAGCGATGGATCTTGAATCGGCTTAGATGTGGATCAGATCTACGTCTTTCTATAGGGAGGGAGATATAAGAGTCGTGGGTATTTAGTTTTTCTTTTTTAAGGGAGAAAGATGCGAAAAGAGGAAGATGTGATACGAACAGAAGAGGATGTGATGCAAAAAGAACGATGCGAGGAGGGTATTTCGGGTATTCCAAAAACACACGGTTGAAATTATATAGATGGAGTTTACATTATTAGTAGTAGAGATGATCGATCAGTTTTAAAATAGCATTATTAAATAATTAATTGATTTTAAATCATTATTATTAAATTAATCGATTACTTTTAAACATCATTACTGAAATAATATTTTAAACTAGCTTTATTTAAATAATCAATTATCTTTGTAAAATTCATGCACAAGATTTAACATATACTTCAAAGGGGATACCATTTCCATTCAAATATCACATAACTTAAGTATGGGGATATGTACAAAAGAGAATAACAACTATGCTCATATACAAAACATCTCTTATCAAATATATTTGCTGGTATACAATTCAATGTTCAAAACAATATAATAGAAGAACTGAGATTTATTGTAACGACCCAAATATTTTAGTAATTTTATTTATTAAATTAATTGAAATTTTGTGAAATTTTAAACAAGAAAATTTGAAAATAAAAATTTATTATTTGGAATACGACTATTTAACATAACAACCGATAAATTTTCATCTGATAATATTGAAGTTTATTTTATTGTGAAATTTTATTTCAATTTAAATCAGTTAATAACAGTTGAATTTAAAAGTGTTCCGAAACCTAAATATGCCAACATGAGAAAATTTATTTAGAACACTCTGAACAAGACTGCGTAATTCGTTCTGCAAATTTCGGGCGTTTCTAGCTCCGTTTGGATTTTTCCGTATGGAATAGCAACGTATATCAGTGTCCGTATCGACTTTTTGATCGGATGATCCTGTCACTGATATATGTGTACCGTTTTGATCGTCTCGTCGTGCTGATCACCACAGTATACTCATTTCTGTATTTTGAGGTCCGGTACGCGACGGAAATAATAAACTGTTCGTTGTAACGGTACCATAAATTGTGACCGTTAGCTTTCCTTTGCCTTTTTAAAATTGAACGTACACCCCAAGGAATAATAAATTGCTTTAATAACCTTTTTGCTGAATCAATGGGCATCCGCATGTTTCTTTTGCTTTTGAATTTATATTTACATCTCCAGTGGTATGTTTTGTTTCATTTATTAGCTCGTGAACTGTTCATTTCCTTTCTCTTTTTAAACTAGCCTGCTCCTCCTTTCTTTTGCCTAATACATTTGCATTCTTCTTCATCCTAACCCTTTTTCTCTTTTCTTTCCTCTGCTGTTCCTGCCTCTCCAATATTTTGCCCCGTCCTTCTTTGCTTCGAAACCAAACCCATGCCACCCTCCTTAAAACCCGAAGCCAACCCAACTCCACATGCAAGCCGCCCACGTCAGCCATCACGGCCCACAAACCCACCGCCTCTGCCACCTTAGCCTACCGAGTCCTTCCGCACCCTCACCGACCATCACCGTAGCCTCGTCCTTCGACCCGTAGCCGTGCAAGCGCCTCCACCGCGTCTTCCCTCTACCGATCTCCATCCCGGGTTTATATAAGAAGAAAATTATATGTAAGCTTTTATGTATTTTGGGTTCAGTAAGCTTTTATATATTTGGGTTCTTTTGTTTTATACTTTCTTATCTACAGTATTACGTACATATGTTGGATTATAAGTGGGACAGTTTGTTCCTATGCCTTTATACAAAAGTTATAGGAAGTTATAGTATTATATATGTATATATATTTACAACTCTATGCTTTTACAGTATATATATATATACCATGTTATAATATATGTATGTTTCTATATATTACTTATATATATAATTTGTACAAGTTTCGTATGATGATATAAGTTATATAGCGGTATTATATGATAAAGTAGGTTCATATGTTTACATTGTTGTGTTCAAAGTAACTTCATATGTTTATAGTTATATGTTAGTATATTTATATACATATAGTTGTTTACGTTATATGGATTTATATAAGTATATTTTCGTTTTGTTTGTTAATTCATATGTACAAGTTTTATATAAGCTTTCAAAATCTGTTAGTTATATAAGTTATTTAACTTTGTATTTGTTTAATTTTACAAACTGTCATAGGTTTTATATATATTAGTTTATATAGGTTATAAAATATCAGTTTATATATATATACGTCATAGTTTTTAAAGGATCTGTTGGGTCTGCACATATATGTTAATATATATACGGTTACATATGATAATTTTTATCTGTAGTTATATACATTAGTTTATGCACGTGTTATAAGTTATTTTAGTTATACTTATATCCTGTTGTTTGTATATGTTATATAAGAAGGCATAAAGTATTTTATATCATTTCAGCAAAATATATGTTTCCAGTGATTTTTTTTATGACAGTTGTGAATAAATATTGACTTTAATAAGACACTGTCTTTATACATTCGTTTGAAATAGATGGTCTGCATATTTTCCTTAGCCTGATTGTATAACTTATAATTTATATATGTAAAATTTACATGTGATTTTATATAATAAGTTATGTTATGGCTGAGTATATATATATATATATATAAGTAGTTATTTCACAATATATGATGTATATATGTTGATTTTATTTTATGTGTTTTAATTGAAACCAATGATTTTTATTTACATATATATTTACTTTATTTTTAATTTTTGTCTTAAATTAACATATTGATTTCAAAGGAACTACAATATATTATTTAGTTTAATTCATATCTTCCAATTCTAATCGTTCATCGATTCATAATTTCCAGCTCTTTCTTTTAAGATCTGTTATCAAATTCGTGCCATCTTGACTTACGTTTCTATATATTTAATCTATCGCAGTGATTTCTTGCATGTTGTTGTCCCGCTAGTTAGTATCTGTATCATCTTCTTGTCTTTCTAGCCTCGAAAGGTGAATAATCACTCACGATTAACGTTCTTGTATTTATTAAATTTGATTTCAATTGAAACGACAATTGAAATATGCAGTTGTAGTATTTAAGTTGTTATATATGCTATTATCTGTAAATGTTCACCTGTGGGATATGACACCATATCCTGTTGTTTATATTATATTAATATTAATGATATATGTGCGCTGTTGATATTATTATTATTATTATCATATCTGTTATCACTCTACAAGTTCCCTGTTAGTATAGAATTCCCTATGGGTTGAAATGATACATACCCGAACGATCTGTAGAATAGGAGAAAATCGTTATGGGTTGAAATGATAGACCCAAGCGATTTTCATTTGAATTAAATTTGGAATTGCGGGTTGAAATGATATATACCCATATATTTTTGAATTACGGATTGAAATGATAAATATCTGTATCACTTGACCATAGAATAGAAAACTTCATACCGACACCGTTGGTCTATATATAAATATTTAAAAATGATTTCTATGATCTTGAAAGGGAATACATATATGGTTTTATTTAATATTGGAAATATTTTATATAGAAATAAGTTTGAATATAAAGTAGATTTAATAATAAACTTTAATTTAATAAAGTTTGATTTAATTAATATAATATGTCTAAGTATTATATTTTTAAATAGATTTTTAAGGATTTGTACAAGTTAAGGAAGATAAAGTTGAATTAATTGAAATTGTATGTAATTAAGAATTCTACTTAATTAGGTTGGTTTGAACTATTGAATTTGAAATTTAAGATTTAATTTTATAACTTGACTTTTGATTTAAAGTGATTAAATGGATATTTCAAGTTTAAATAAATCGGAGGGAATATTTAGTTTAAATGTAGTTTAAGGTTATTTAAATAATACTGAATTTATTAAGTGAATATTTCAAGGCTAAATAATAATGAGGTTAAATCAAGATCTATATGAAACTGTTAAATTGAACTTTGAAATGTTGAATATTAAAGCTTTGAAATATATTGGAATTTAAATGGTTTATTTTGTGATTCAGATCTGTATTTGAAATCAATATAATTTGAATTTGTTATTTAGAAACTGAATTGAATTAAAATGGATAAATCTAGATTGAATTAAATTTTAAGTTGAAACCGGAGTTGATTTGAATCAATTTGTGAAATTGAGGAAATATATATATATATATATATTTAATGAAATGATATTTTGGTTTTGAAGTATAAATTAATTCGAAATGGCCACGGTGTTATAATGACGTTTCGTTCCATGGATCCTTAGAGGATGGTTATCCCAAACATACTCTAAGTTACTTGTATTTCAGTTGATATTTCACTTGAGTTGGATTTATTGATATAAGAATGTTAATCCTGACTCGAGTGTTTTTTGTTTTGCTTTACGCTCGGGTCAGACTAAGTGATTCAGCATTTGACACTCACCTTTGGAGTTTGGAGCTTCGTTTGGAAATCCAACTATCGACTTAGCTTTCAGCTTTTTCAGTTGATTTGTTCAGAGAGGTCATCTGTTGTACTGGAGACTTCACTGCATTTGAGATATTCCGTTGTATTTTATTTCTAACTCTGATGTTTATATAGTAGCTTCATGAACTACTATTGATCTATTCCACTGCATTATTATATTACTCTGTGTTTGTGATTCTGTGATTGATTTATTTACTGTATATGCTGAGTTTTTCCAAATTTAAATTAACAATCTGATATTTTGAGCAATTCAAGTCTGACGTGTGCGGATGTGAATGGTTGAAAATACCGGGTCGTTACAGTTGGTATCAGAGCTCAGGTTTTAGGCAAACTTAGCATATGTAGTAGATTTAATCATAGAATTACTTTCGTTCGTGCTTGAATCTCTTCCTATTTGATTCAGTTTCCTTTGAATTTTGGAATGCTCCCACTTGTTCTGAAATCCATTCTTGTCTCCCTTATTTGTATTTTTTTGATTCTGGAGCATCCCATAACTCCACTT
Organism: Allium fistulosum; assembly: GCA_030737815.1. Classification (NCBI taxonomy): domain Eukaryota; kingdom Viridiplantae; phylum Streptophyta; class Magnoliopsida; order Asparagales; family Amaryllidaceae; genus Allium; species Allium fistulosum. The sequence continues at coordinate 405,383,286 of CM060904.1, read as the reverse complement.
CGAATGATCTCTATAAAAAAATGGCGATCCCGCCAATCTTTGAATGATTTGTAAAGGGATAAAACTCCTTTACAATTGGCATTGATTCACCAGAGATTTTTATACCCTCAGTTTAGATGCTGCTACCTTTTGCTATGCCGAATTCTATCTCTGGCGATCAAATGTCGATTTGCCTTAGATTTCCGCATCGATTATATTCCTGAAGTCACGGTTGACCCGATTAAGGTCGCCCGTGATTTATATAAGTATATTCATCTTCTATTTTGAAATTTAATTATCTCGTCTTCGTTCGAGCTTATCTTTGAATCATAATTCTATTTGATTAGAGTTCCTCTAATTTGAATCTCTATCTTTGTTTTGAAATCAATTCTTGAATCATCCTATGAAAAAACGGGCTTGTTTGTATTTTAGAAATTGTTTATATACCAAAATTATGATTTTGATAAGTATGATTATATTCTATACATAAAAGTGAAATTGTTTTCAATAAGGATTATATACCTTTTAAAAATGAGAATTTGAAGTTTTGAAAGGATTTGAAAATTATATAAGAAATTGATTTATATAAAATGATTTATAACTGAAGGATTTTGAATCTGAAATTTGAGAGATTGAACTCCGGTATTTTGAAGTTGGTTTTAAGATTTTGAAAATATATAATAATACGATTTGAAAGTATTTTCCGACTAAGAAAGGTTTCAAATGACTTCAAATGAGTTCCAATGATTTCGACGATATTTCAAAGAAGTTTGCAAGAAAATAGAAGTCCAGAACTCACTTATGTCGCTGGAAAATAATTTCGGTGATGAGTGCATGCATCATCGACATTGATTTTCGAGTTTCAGAGCGGGGGAGAGGCTACTCTAATAGCTTTGCTATGCGAGTGATTTTGTGAAACCAAATTTTGATTTCAAATTCCGAAGTATGATTTGATATTCGAAAGATATATGTATATATATTTGAAATGATTTGAAGTGAGCCCGATGTTCAGTCCTCGAGTTTCGGATTTGTTTTGATACAACCATATCTATTGAAATTGATTTACTGATTTGTTGTTGAATTCCAACTCTTGAATTGGAAATTTGATTTCTCCCTATTTTGAATGTTCGAACACTTCCAAATCAAGGTTCAGTTTTCAAAGCTAAGTGATTTCGAAAAGTATAACTAATTTGATAAAGTATATGAGTTTAGTTTTGTATGTTTAAAGTATGAAGTAATATGACTTAAATAAGTTTGGAACTATTTTGTTGAATAAATGAATAAGACTACTTTTGAATTATACTAATATGGAATTTAGTTTTGAAATGTTTTGAATAAAATTTAGTTTTAAATGTTTAAATTAGTGACACCTTTTATAAAACTATATATATATAGAATGATAATTTTCAAAAGGTAAATGGGATCTTTCAAATAGAAATAAATAGTTTAAAGGTTTCAAAGGGATGGTTATAAACTTGGTAATCATTTTTGGGTATAATTGGTTTTGAGAAAATATTTGGTTTCGAAAATAGATTGGGATTTAAAATCTAGTATTCATATGATGATTTTTGGAAATGAATTTGTTTTGGAAACTAGGATTATTTTCTAAACCTATTATTTTGGAAACTTTGAAACCGGAGATATTAAATTTGGAAGAAATGATTTGGTGAAATCATATATGATTTTTGAAACTGAACTGATATTGAAACGAATTGAAATTGAGAACCTTGTGTTACTAAATACTTGATTTGGGAGTTATCGAACTTATATAAAATTGATTTGTATAAGTATGATGTTGATTCGAAAACTATTGATTTGGAAAGGTACTCAATTTGAAAAGCAAAATCTTATATAATCGAAATCTATATAAGTGTGATTTGATATACTATTGATTTTGGAAAGTATTCGATTTGAAAATGAAATCTTATATATAATGGAGTTTATATAAGTATGATATTTGAAATTGATTTGAAAAGGTACTATATGATATATATTTTCGAAGTAAAGATATGGAAAGTGCCTTCTGCTTGATATCCGATTTATGGCCACATCTTGGATTCATTCTATCGATATTATTCTCTCTGATTTTTGGTTTTTCGGATATGATACTCGAGTGTCCATCGAATTCCATGGCGTAACCCATGGTCTTACGAACTCGACTGCATAGCGTAATTCGCAAGGCAGTGATTGCTTAAAGGGTACGGATGTTTCCTGGGGGATCTAGACGTAACCATTGTGTATCTGCGATCTATGGTCGTTTTAGTAGCGTAATTCGCAAGGCAGCGATTGCTTAAAGGGTACGGATGTTTCCTGGGGGATCCAGGCTTAACCATTGTGTATCCGCGGTCTACAGGTTTTGTCGTAGCGTAATCCGCAAGGCAGAGATTGCTTAAAGTGTACAGATGTTTCCTGGGGGATCCAAGCGTAACCATTGTGTATCCGCGATCTATAGTTTTGTTATCATGGCGAAATTTGCAAGGCAGTGAATGCTTAAAAGGTACGGATGTTTCTTGGGGGATCCAGGCGTAAACATTGTGTATCTACGATCCATGATTCGGTTGATTTGTTTGGATTGTACTTTCCATATCGGTTTTGAAGGTTTTTCAAGTATTTTTACTGGATGTTGAAACAGGTCTACTAAGCACTTGGAGAATTCTAGCTTTGCGCCTGATCAACGCATGGCCAGAGTCTGCAAGAACGAGGATAAACTTGTTAAGACATCGAGTTATAAAAGTATTTTAAAAGAAAATTTTGTTTCGATATAAAAGTATTTTATTACTAAAGTATTTTTCAACAAAGAAATTCTGTATTAATATTTGAAATAAAAACTCTTATGGTTCTAAATTAATTATTCATGCCCGATACTATTCTTTTGAATCTACCTTACATGCTCAGCTTTATTTATTCACCTAAATTCTGTTTTTCCGAATCTACCTTCTTTTCCTTTTTGAATATATCCTTTAAAATATGGTTTATTTATATACTACTTGGTTTAATAGTAAATTATTAGTGTTGTGAGTATTTTAGAAATTATTAATTAAATAAACATATTTAAAGTAAATGATTATCGATTTCTTAATAATATTTGAAAAGTATCTTGAGATAAAAATTTATAAATTTACAAATTATGGATTTAATGTTTTCAATAGCTTCTTTGTAAATATAACTAATGATGTAAATAGTTGTTTCAAATAGTTTTCATATATTTATAAGGATGTTAGTTAAACATATAAATGATATTTATAAAGGAAGCAAGAAATTTTACAAATGGGTTTTTGAAAGGTTTTAAAGCATTAAAGATAATTGAATTGCAAATGAAGTTTTCAAATGAATATTTCAAGCAAATTTATATAGTTTTAAATTAATTGATTATCCTTGTTTTTCAACCTATTTTCCTTCTAGTTGTTTCTATTCTCCTACCTTCTTCCTTTTCGGGGACGAAAAGTTTTAAGTGGGGGAGAGTGTAACGACCCAAAAATTTTAGTGATTTTATTTATTAAATTAATTGAAATTTTGTGAAATTTTAAATAAGAAAATTTGAAAATAAAAATTTATTATTTGGAATATGTCTATTTAAACATAGCAACCGGTAAATTTTCATCTGATAATATTGAAGTTTATTTTATTGTGAAATTTTATTTCAATTTAAATCAGTTAATAACAGTTGAATTTAAAAGTGTTCCGAAACCTAAATATGCCAACATGAGAAAATTTATTTAGAACACTCTGAACCAGGCTGCGTAATTTGTTCCACAAATTTCGGACGTTTCTAGCTCCGTTAGGATTTTTTTCGTACGGGATAGCAACGTATATCAGTGTCCGTATCGACTTTTTGATCGGATGATCCTATCACTGATATCTATGTACTGTTTTGATCGTCTCATCATGCTGATCACCATAGTATACTCATTTCTGTATTTTGAGGTCAGGCACGCGACGGAAATAATAAACAGTTCGTTGTAACGGTACCATAAATTGTGACTGCTAGCTTTCCTTTGCCTTTTTAAATTTGAACGTACAGCCCAAGGAATAATAAATTGCTTAATAACCTTTTTGCATAATCAATGGGCATCCGCATGTTTCTTTTGCTTTTGAATTTATATTTACATCTTTAGTGGTACGTTTTGTTTCATTTATTAGCTCGTGAACTATTCATTTCCTTTCTCTTTTTAAACTAGCCCGCTCCTCCTTTCTTTTGCCAAATACATTTGCATTCTTCTTCCTCCTCTCCCTTTTTCTCTTTTATTTCCTCTGTCGTTCCTGCCTCTCCAATATTTTGCCCCGTCCTTCTTTGCTTCGAAACCAAACCCGTGCCACCTTCCTCAAAACCCGAAGCCAACCCAACTCCGCATGCAAGCCGCCCACGTCAGCCATCACGGCCCACAAATCCACCGCCTCTGCCACCTTAGCCTACCGAGTCCTTCCTCACCCTCACCGACCATCACCGTAGCCTCGTCCTTCGACCCGTAGCCGTGCAAGCGCCTCCACCGCGTCTTCCCTCTGCCGATCTCCATCCCGGGTTTATATAAGAAGAAAATTATATGTAAGCTTTTATATATTTTGGGTTCAGTAAGCTTTTATATATTTGGGTTCTTTTGTTTTATACTTTCTTATCTACAGTATTACGTACATATGTTAGATTATAAGTGGGACAGTTTGTTCCTATGCCTTTATACAAAAGTTATATAGGAAGTTATATTATTATATATGTATATATATTTACAACTGTATGCTTTTACAGAATATATATATATACCGTGTTATAATATATGTATGTTTCTATATATTACTTATATATATAATTTGTACAAGTTTCGTATGATGATATATAAGTTATATAGCAGTATTATATGATAAAGTAGGTTCATATGTTTACATTGTTGTGTTAAAAGTAACTTCATATGTTTATAGTTATATGTTAGTATATTTATATACATATAGTTGTTTACGTTATATAGATTTATATAAGTATATTTTCGTTTGTTTGTTAATTCATATGTACAAGTTTTATATAAGCTTTCAAAATCTGTTAGTTATATAAGTTATATAATTTTGTATTTGTTTAAGTTTACAAACTGTTATAGGTTATATATATATATATTAGTTTATATAGGTTATAAAATATCAATTTATATATATATACGTCTTAGTTTTTAAAGGATCTATTGAGTCTGCACATATATGTTAATATATATACGGTTACATATGATAATTTTTATCTGTAGTTATATACATTAGTTTATGCATGTGTTATAAGTTATTTTAGTTATACTTATATCCAGTTGTTTGTATATGTTATATAAGAAGGCATAAAGTATTTTATATCATTTCGGCAAAATATATGTTTCCAGTGATTTCTTTTATGACAGTTGTGAATAAATATTGACTTTAATAAGATACTGACTTTATACATTCGTTTGAAATAGATGGTCTGCATATTTTCCTTTGCCTGATTGTATATAACTTATAATTTATATATGTAAAATTTACATGTGATTTTATATAATAAGTTATGTTATGGCTGAGTATATATATAAGTAGTTATTTCACAATATATGATGTATATATGTTGATTTTATTTTATGTGTTTTAATTGAAACCAATGATTTTTATTTACATATATATTTACTTTATTTTTAATTTTTGTCTTAAATTAACATATTGATTTCAAAGGAACTACAATATATTATTTAGTTCAATTCATATCTTCCAATTCTAATCGTTCATCGATTCATAATTTCCAGCTCTTTCTTTTAAGATCTGTTATCAAATTCGTGCCATCTTGACTTACGTTTCTATATATTTAATCTATCGCAGTGATTCCTAGCATGTTGTTGTCCCGCTAGTTAGTATCTGTATCATCTTCTTGTCTTTCTAGCCTCGAAAGGTGAGCAATCACGCAAGATTAACGTTCTTGTATTTATTAAATTTGATTTCAATTGAAACGACAATTGAAATATGCAGCTGTAGTATTTAAGTTGTTATATATGCTATTATCTGTAAATGTTCACCTGTGGGATATGACACTATATCCTGTTGTTTATATTATATTAATATTAATGATATATGCTTGCTGTTGATATTATTATTATTATTATCATATCTGTTATCACTCTGCAAGTTCCCTGTTAGTATAGAATTCCCTATGGGTTGAAATGATACATACCCGAACGATCTGTAGAATAGGAGAAAATCGTTATGGGTTGAAATGATAGACCCAAGCGATTTTCATTTGAATTAAATTTGGGATTGCGGGTTGAAATGATATATACCCGTATATTTTTGAATTACGGATTGAAATGATAAATATCTGTATCACTTGACCATAGGATAGAAAACTTCATACCAACACCGTTGGTCTATATATAAATATTTAAAAATGATTTCTATGATCTTGAAAGGGAATACATATATGGTTTTATTTAATATTGGAAATATTTTATATAGAAATAAGTTTGAATATAAAGTAGATTTAATAATAAACTTTAATTTAATAAAGTTTGATTTAATTAATATAATATGTCTAAGTATTATATTTTTAAATAGATTTTTAAGGATTTGTACAAGTTAAGGAAGATAAAGTTGAATTAATTGAAATTGTATGTAATTAAGAATTCTACTTAATTAGGTTGGTTTGAACTATTGAATTTGAAATTTAAGATTTAATTTAATAACTTGACTTTTGATTTAAAGTGATTAAATGGATATTTCAAGTTTAAATAAATCGGAGGGAATATTTAGTTTAAATGTAGTTTAAGGTTATTTAAATAATACTGAATTTATTAAGTGAATATTTCAAGGCTAAATAATAATGAGGTTAAATCAGGATCTATATGAAACTGTTAAATTGAACTTTTAAATGTTGAATATTAAATCTTTGAAATATATTGGAATTTAAATGGTTTATTTTGTGATTTAGATTTGTATTTGAAATCAATCTAATTTGAATTTGTTATTTAGAAACTGAATTGAATTAAAATGGATAAATCTAGATTGAATTAAATTTTAAGTTGAAACTCGAGTTGATTTGAATCAATTTGTGAAATTGAGGAAATATGTATATATTTTATGAAATGATATTTTGGTTTTGAAGTATAAATTATTTTGAAATGGCCACGGTGTTATAATGACTTTTCGTTCCACGGATCCTTAGAGGATGGTTATCCCAAACATACTCTAAGTTACTTGTATTTTAGTTGATATTTCACTTGAGTTGGATTTATTGATATAAGAATGTTAATCCTGACTCGAGTGTTTTGTGTTTTTCTTTACGCTCGGGTCAGACTGAGTGATACAGCATTTGAGACTCGCCTTTGGAGTTTGGAGCTTTATTTGGAGATCCAACTATCGACTCAGCTTTCAGCTTTTCCAGTTGATTTGTTCAGAGAGGTCATCTGTTGTATTGGAGACTTCACTGCATTTGAGATATTCCGTTGTATTTTATTTCTAACTCTGATGTTTATATAGTAGCTTCATGAACTACTATTTATCTATTCCGTTGCATTATTATATTACTCCGTGTCTGTGATTCTGTGATTGATTTATTTACTATATATGCTGAGTTTTTCCAAATTTAAATTAACAATATGATATTTTGAGCAATTCAAGTCCGACGTGTGCGGATGCGAATGGTTGAAAATACCGGGTCGTTACATTTATTTTGCTAAACATGTGTCAAATACAATTTAATTAGCAGAATAGTGTTTTATTCTACTGAGTAGATGTCAATTACAATTTAATTAGCAGAACGTTGTTTTATTCTGCTAAACAAATGTCATTGAGTTTCATATTCAATTGAGCTTACTTAAGGGTAATCGACAAAGAAAATCCCTTAGATAAAATATTCTTTAAAAGAGAATTTGCTTTCAAAACAAAACCGATCTTTTAGAAATAAAGTAGGTTTAAACTTTAAAACTTTTATTTAAAAATCTAAATAACATTTAAACTCTTTATTTAATAAAAATTAAACCTTTAATTAATAATTAAATAATAATTAACTATTAATTAAATATTATTTAAAATAGTTAATCTATAAATAAATCTTGATTTATTAATTACTCTCAATTAATAATTAAATTATACTTAATTAAAACTTAAATAATAATTAAACCTTTATTAAAATTAATTAAATCTTAATTAAATTTTAATTAAATCTTAACTTAACTAGTAATTAATTAAACCTTTTATTAGATAAATAAATAACAATTAATTATTAAATAATAATTAAACACAGTTTAATTCTTAAATAATTATTAATTAATAAACAATCTTTATTAATTAACTAATTATAATTAACTTACATAATTACTAATTAAGTACTAATTACCTTTATTAACAAATGATTAAGTGCTAATTACCTTAATTAATTAAATAATCATTAATTAATTAATTAATTAATCAATAATAATTACTTTTAAAAACTTATATTAAGTTCTGAAAACATTTTTCAAAAAGATACTTAATTTAAAATATTTTAAATTCAAAAGGAGTTTGTTTTTTCACGAACTGCATTTATTGCGACTATCGCTATATGACCGGAAATACTAAAACTTTATTTTCATGTCAACCAGCTTTCCAAAACTTTAACTTTTGTATTTTAATTACTATAAAAACTTTAAAACAAGTTCTAGAAAATAAAGATAAGTTTTTTTTTTAATTTTTGTAACCATTTCTAAAAGTAAAGTTAGAAAATAATTTTTCAAACCCAAGGATCTCGATGTCGTTTTAACAAATCTAAATACTAACTCCCTTAGCCTACAAATTTGAAAATATGATTTCAAACAAATATACATGCCATAACCTTATGATATAAGCCAAGATCTCAACTTGGAAGCTTTTACCAACTTTTACATCACTTTTCCAAATTTAACAACATTTACATCCAACCAATACATATATCCAAACCAAAACAACATAATGCACCCAACAACAAACATACTTAATAACCAAGTAAGAAATAATTATTTCATCATTAAAGTTTAAAAACTTTAAGTAAAGAAAAAGTAAGTTTTCTCACAATTATGCTTCAAATTTTTATCCAACGCGACCTGAGATGCTCCTGAATAACAACAACACTACGACACCCTCCTTCTCCTCCTTTCCTTTCCAAATGGCTCAGCCCAAGGTATGGTGCACATGGCCAAGGGTAGTGGAGCTGGCCTTAAAAGGTAGAGGGGCTTTGGATTATCATCGAATTCACAAAAATCAAACCTAAAAATAAGTCATTTTCCAACTGATTTTTGGACAAGTTACTCATGGAATTTGGAAAAGTTGTCAAAGGAAAAGTTCTTAAAAATTCTCTTCTCTACAATTTCAAAAAAAAGAATCACTCAAATTGGATTTTTTTAGGAAAATATGGTCAAAAGAAGAAGAAGTATTTTTGGACTTGGAAATCTGGGTCCGAAAATGAGCAAGAAATTATATTTGGACATGTCTAAACTCAAAATTTAAAGAAGTAATACACATGAAAGTTATACCCACTGGAATTTCCTACGGTTTGAAAAAAAGAAAACTTTTATTTGGATAAGATATGAGAAAGATATGGTAGAAGGAAAAAGAGGCAAAATTGAAGAAATAAAAGCGGTATTTATAAACAAGAAACAAAGTAAATTACCTTAATGTCGTTGGTCCTTACCCTCCACCGCCTATTGCTACATCACCATGCCACCTAAAATTCATGTACCTTTGCCCCATATTGTCCCCCTCATGCTCTCAGCCAACATGCCATTAATTACACAAGCGTACTTGTGTTTCAATATGTTTCCTAAGGCATCTCTACCATTTTTTATATATTTTGTTTCATAAAATGTCACATCTTAAACTTAAGTATAAACATATACACATATTTTATAAAATATGTTAACTTATTTATAAATGAATGTGGATATTTATATCATAGAGTTTACAACGATTTCGACAACTTTTATTCGACGAAAAGTCGAAAAACGAATTCCGATCACATTTTCGATTTTTCTTCGAACTAAATATTTTTATAAATAAATTTTGAAAACTATTTCACCATCATTATTTATTATTTAGAAGATTTTTATTTTAATTATAAAACCTACTATTTGAATAATTAAAATTAATTAAATATTCTCCAATTAAAGCATTGAAATTCTGAATTGTTACGTGGCATCCCTTTTACCATCCCCTCAATGTTGAAGGACATTTCCATACTAATTAATAATCTTCTTCGAATTCTTTTTTAATCCATTATAATATTGCTACTGGAAACGCATCGAATATATGAAGATTATATATATAATCAATTATAGGATGATATTCCTTTATTAGTTGATAAGATGCGTTCAAGTAATTCTCACTCAAAATGATCTAGCCAGCTGAACGAAATTTAATTATTACATAGATCATTTGAATACACACATGACTTCAGATCTTTCAACATATATGTTGATTGATTTATAAATCAATGAGAAATGATCATTATGCATAATCCGTAAGACGAGTTCGTATTTATTTAGCCAAACAATCTTCAAGTTGTTATTTGAACATCTGCACATACAGATATATACATGCATCCATGTATTATATATATATACACACACACACACACACACTAGTGTGAACCCGTGCTCTGCACATAATTTTTTTATATCAATTGATGTTATATTATTTTAATAAAATATTTAAGATTGTGAAAATTAGACATAGGGGCAAAGTTGAAGGAAAAAGTAGATTTTATTTTTTCTGCTATTATAGATATCATGGTATTTTTTAATCAGTGTAGATAACTCCTTTCACAAATCTCAAAACAAGAAGACCAAAAGAATATATTTAAGGAAAAAGTATGGTGTGCATGAAAATCTTGCACGATTTGCACCATTCAATGTGTACAGTGGTGATAACAACTATAGTAAATAAAATTGTAAGGTTATTTGAACTTATTAAAAGCAGCAAAGACAATTAAAAAGAAGTTTTGAAAGAAAATAATGCAATGATATTTGAAATGTTTTCAAACAAAATTGTAAAAAGTCATCTCCAGGACATTTTCCTTAAAAGTACCAAACTCAAATAAAACTTTAGAAGGAATAAACTAAACTTCGGTCTCAAGGACAAGCACAGATTCTATTCAAACTTCGGTCTCAAGGACGGTAAAATAACTTTTAATTACTATTAATTTTCAAGGATGGTAAAATTAGTTTAAAGGAAGAAGTTAAATAACTTTTAATTTTCACGGACGATAAAATTGAACTTTGGTCTCAAGGACAAGCGCACAAGTGCACATTCTATTCCAACTTTTCCATAGATGTTTCTCCTTTTTCACTCTCTTTTCCTCTGAAAATAAATTTTCATCGTCTTCCTCCTTCCTCAAATAATGTCAACCGAAATCGAAACCATAGTTCTTCCCCAAAATAATTTACAAACGCAATCGGCTTCGGAATCCAAGTCGATGGACTTGAATCCACAGATTTCAACAAAACCTAAACCAATAGTCAGTCAACTTAGGGTTCGAAAACTAGGGCTTCGAAGACTATACCTGAAGAATCAAAGAGGATACGAAAAACTAAGGCATCAAACACTGTGGATTCGAATACTATTCTTGAAGAAACAAAGAAGAAGAGAAAAACTAGGGCATCAAAGACATTGAATGAAGATGAAATGAATAAACAGAAGCTTTGTAACGAGATCGTCAATAGAAAAAGAAAGACAACGGTATATCATCTGATTTTTTTCAAAATAATAGATAGTTTTAGAATGATAGTTGAATATATCATTTTAATGATAAATAGTTTTAGAATGAAAGTTTATGTTGAATTGATCGTAGTCATATAGATAGTTTTAGAATGATAGTTTAAGTTGAAATGATAATCAGATAGAGAAATGATAATCGAATAGATAGTTATAGAATGATAGTTGAATATATCACTTCATTTGTTGCATGCATTATGTTGAAATGATAGATGATAGATGAAAATAGCATTCCAATTTTTGATAGATGTTAGATGATAATTAGATGGATAGTTATAGAATGACAGTTGAATATATCACTTTATTTGTTGCATGTATTATGTTGGAATGATATATGATAGATGAAAATAGCATTTCAATTTTTAATTGATATTAGATGATAATTTTATGGATAGTTATAGAATGATAGTTGAATGTATCACTTGATTTGTTGCATGTATTATGTTGGAATGATAAATGATATATGAAAATAGCATTTCAAATTTTGATAGATGTTAGATGATAATTAGATGGATAGTTATAGAATGATAGTTGAATATATCACTTGATTTGTTGCATGCATTATGTTGGAATGATAGACGATAGATGAAAATAGCATTTCAATTTTTGATAGATGTTAGATGATAATTAGATGGATAGTTATAAAATGATATTTGAATATATCACTTGATCTATTGCATGCATTATGTTGGAATGATATATGAAAATAGAATTTCAATTTTTGATAAATGTTAGATGATAATTAGATGGATAGTTATAGAATGATAGTTAAATATACCACTTGATTTGTTGCATGCATTATGTTGAAATGATAGATGATAGATGAAAATAGCATTTCAATTTTTTATAGATATTAGATGATAATTAGAGAATGATAGTTGAATATATCACGTGATTTGTTGCATGCATTATGTTGAAATGATAAATGATAGATGAAAATTATATTTCAATTTTTGATCGATATTAGATGATAATTAGATGTATAGTTATACAATGATAGTTGAATATATCATTTGATTTGTTGCATGCATTATGTTGAATTAATAGATGATAGATGAATATAGCATTTCAATTTTTGACAGATATTACATGATAATTAGAAAGATAATTATAGACTGATAGTTAAATATATCATTTAATTTATTTCATGTATTTAAATGAAGAACGATTGATGAATACAGTATTTCGATTTTTGAATTGTAAAAGCATGCATTGAAAATGAGTAATGATAGAAAAATATAACATTTAAAAAAAGAATGATAGATGAATATAGCACTAGAATATTTCAAAAACATATGCATGCATTAAAAAAATGATAGATGAAAATAGCATTATAGTTTGTTTAATACAAAATTATTTGTTGGTAGTTTTCTGTATAGCAATCCAAAGGTAAAAAATCAAAAAAAGCAAAAACAGAAGAAGAAAAAACTCAAGGAAAAGATCTCAAGACAAAATTCAGTATAGGTGCAGTTTGCTTCCACTGATAAAAATTTCAAGGAAATAAAGGAAAGAGGAGGTTTTCTTGTAGATCAGCTGAATTATCTAAAACAAACCCCTTTTGAAAAATTCATGCTTGTGTTTTTCAATGAATTGTAAACAATATCTGCTTTTACAAAATCATCGACAACATTAGATTATACCATTGACACATTTTCTATTATGAAGAAGTTTTCAAGGTTGGGAATTTTTAAAAAAAAATCAAAACTGAAGACATCTTAATTTTTTTTACCTTACCTTTGTTCGGAAGTAATCTTTTTCCATTACCTAAAATGAGTTTATGAAGCATTCCAGATAACTGTAAAGAATTTGTACATAGAAATTTTGGTAAAATAAATCATATCACAAAGGACCTCACGGTTTCAAAGATAAACAATTTACTGCAAACAAAAGAATTTCGTAATGAAACTGATTTTCCAAAATTGCTTGTTATTCTTGCAATGATAACCTTCTTCTTTTCGAACAACCAAAATACTTACCATGGAGGTATATTACTTATTCCTTGATCAACAAAAAATGAACTTGGTATCTTGGCCTATTTCAATTCATTATTCCTTGATTAGAGCTTTGACGGCTTTCAAAACAAAGCCGAGAAACATGCCCGGTAGTTCTATGCTTCCGATCGTAAGTACAACATTCTAACTTTATGTTAATGTATCTATCTCTATAATGTAAATTATACATTATATGTTTTAACAAATAATATTTTATTTGTAGTTTTTCCTATGCGAGCATGTAAATTTGATTTCTCCAAATGCAACATATTGTGCTGCCTTACCTATGTGACGATCCGTAATTTTACCACTTTGAAAATGGAATTTTTAATTTGTTTAATTATTCAAATGTAGAATTTTCAAACATTATACAATCATGGTTTATATGATAAATAAGAATGGTAAACTTATTTTTGATATTGAATAAAGGTTTTGGATTTCCATTGTAAAAATTGACAAAAGTCGGATTCCGATAAAATAGGATAAATATTCGAGAAATTTGTTTTAAAAGATAAATAATTTTTTTTTAAATATATATAATCCATATCAAACTCATTTGACAATAATAGTAATTTAATTTATAATGGTTCGATAAATATATAAAACTTATTTTATAAAAGTTGACAAATTTCGTCGCATATCGATAAACTGATATTGTATTTTCACAAATAGATTTGGATATTGTTTTATATTATTTTACGAGTCAAATATAATAGTTTTAATTATTAAAAGATAATAAGAAATTTATTTTGAAGTTTGGTTTACATGAATAAATAGTTTAACAAAAACGTCAAAATGTGACCGAAAAACGTTTTGTCGAAAATCAACGTTTTGTTCAAAATAAGTTGCTGCAACATTGTCGCACCTTTGTTAACATGCTTTAACATATATATTACACATTTAATAACTAAACATATTTACTTTACTAAATATAATTAGAAAACTTCTAAAAGTCATTAGTAAAAGTAAGTAAGAATTAACAAAAGTAAGAAAAAGTAAACATTAAATCCATATCACATCAAAAACTAACATAATTATTATTTTATCTAGCTTAGTTCTTAAGGTATTAATACAAAAAGTAAGAAGTGAAAGAATGATGTTAAGTGTTGAAAAATTGGAGGTTGCTTTAGGTTAAAGTAAGGATAGTTTGGTAATTTGGTAAGAGGTTATTTTGGTAAATTTACTACTTCTTTCTTTTTCTATAAATACCCACTCCTTCTTCACTTTCATTCACACTTCTTCTTTTCTCAAGCTTCTTCATCTTCTTCCTCTTCTTTTTAATGGCTTCCACTACACCAAAACAGTCATTTGGCAACACTTTTTTTTTCCATTTGGCGACACTTATATGGGTTGCAATTTAGTCTCGCTAATAAGTGTCGCTATCCAATATAAGTGTTACTGAAAATAAAATTTCACACTTTTAAATACGGCGACACTGATTTTCGTTGTAAGCCTTGGTTTAATTGGAGTTAATTGAAATATACTAGGGCAAAATTGTAATTGAATAACATATCACGCTTACCCTAGCCACACTTATTTTATAACCTGAAAAAACTCCTTCCGTATTTCGTAAAAACAAATCCCTGCCACTCCATCCCGAAATCCCCAAATCGCTCTCTCCATCCCACAAATAAATCACTACTGCTGCTGCCCCTCTCCCTCCGACTCCATCAAACCACTACCGCCCCATCCCTATCCGACTCGATCAAACCGCTAATGCCCCATCCTCCTCCGACTCCATCAATTAGCTGCAGTCAGCTCCTCCATTATCGCTTGACCTTGCAAGACCCAGGACACGAAGGACATTGGTCCAGGAAAGCAAGTAAATCAAATCAGCAAAGGTATCTCATAATTAAATTGAATTCTGCGAATTTTGGCTGTGTTGATGTTAATTCATTTGTGGCAATGTGTTGATTGCCGAACAAATGTCGCCTTCCTAGTGAACAATGACAAGACGTCACTGGTCCTGGTGCTGGTCTTATTATGAAATTTGAAAGACAACGGGAGATCTCAGTGGCAAAAAAGATATCACTGATTTGTGTCCTGTATTCAATAATTAGAAAATGAACAAACTGCTTTCCAATTCTTTGTTCTATGCGTGTGTGTATCCATTGAATCTGGTTTTGATTTAACTTGCACCTAATTAATATGTTTTAGCAAAATTATGTAGTTCGAATATTTGCATGATATTCTCAACTTCATCCAAATTATATACAGAAGGCTAGAGCTAGCATTTTCCCATTTCATTTTCTCCCTTTTTGGAAAATTGCCAACTGAAGCTTATTTTTTTATTGTATTCATTATCATATACTCAGTATGCCAGTGATATGTTTTTATGAAGCATTGCACTTTTTATATCCCAAATATATGTTCTTTAATCAACCAATGGGTTATTTGTTTTAGATGATGCTGCCTATAGCTATTGAGGATGTCAAACGAGAAGTCAAGATTTTGAAAGCCCTTAAAGGCCACGAGAATGTTGTCGAATTTCACAATGCTTTTGAAGATGATTCTTATGTATATATAGCTATGGAGTAAGTTTAGTTTATCCAGATATATACAAAAAAAAATCCTCGCATATGTTTTGATATGATTAGCGAAATACGTCTACTTGTAATTCATTTTCTTAGTAGAAAAGTTTGTTTATTGTTTATTTTCTCTCCTCTTATTAGGTTATGTGATGGTGGTGAATTACTTGACCGCATACTAGAAAAGTAAGTTTTTTTTGGTTAACATGTCTATCCAATTTCAGTTTCACATGAATATACAAACTACAGTTTATCTGGTCTAGTGAAAAACATTAACTAATCTTGCTTACCATTTTTCTTCAGAAAAGATAGTCGGTACACCGAAAAAGATGCCGCAATCGTTGTACGTCAAATGCTCAAAGTTGCAGTTGAGTGCCATCTGCATGGTTTAGTACACCGTGACATGAAGCCTGAGGTACATTTTTCTTTAAACTTTTAACCATATATATAAAGCAATGAATATTAACTACTCACGAATTCATACCTAAATCATTTTCATTCCCAGAACTTTCTATTTAAATCAAAGGACACTGATTCACCTTTAAAAGCAACTGATTTTGGTCTATCAGATTATATTAAGCCAGGTTTGTCCAAACAACCATAGTTTGCACTACAAAAGAAGCATTGAAAATTTCAAGAATTTGATGTAAAAATTATTTTAATATAGGGAAGACATTTCATGACATAGTTGGTAGTGCGTATTATGTAGCCCCAGAAGTATTAAAGCGCAGATCCGGACCAGAGTCTGACGTGTGGAGCATTGGTGTGATTACTTATATTTTGCTATGTGGAAGGCGTCCATTTTGGGATAGAACGGAGGATGGAATATTTAAAGAGGTAAATTCAGTCATATATTACATTTATGTTTGAATTACACATGCTTGAATATTTGTTTTAGAATTTCTAACCGTTCATTTTATAAATTGATTGTTACAGGTTTTGAGAAACAAGCCCGATTTTAAAAGAAAACCTTGGCCAACTATAAGCCATAGTGCCAAAGACTTCGTTCAGAAAATGTTGGCGAAAAACCCTCGTACTCGGTTAACTGCAGCTCAAGCTTTGTGTACGTATAAATCCTGGAAAATTCATTTTTAAGAATGGGTTAATTTTACTACCTATTAGAATTCAGTGCTAAAAAAATGTCTAAAAACTACGTTTTTCTTTGTTAATACAACATATCTACATTGGATACATTCATTAAAAATTTGGAATATAAATAAAACCGCATTTTATGCAGCACATCCATGGGTGAGAGAAGGAGGCAGTGCATCGGAGATTCCACTAGATATATCCGTCCTTTCCAACATGCGCAAATTTGTGAAATATAGTCGTTTTAAGCAATTTGCACTTAGGGTAATTCTTTTGCGTAATTTTTTTTTAATTTTACCATGAATGCATTTGGTTGCTTATTTTCATATTTTTGTCATGTTTGTAGGCACTAGCAAGTACTCTCAATGAAGATGAACTGGCTGATCTTCGTGATCAATTTGATGCAATTGATGTAGATAAAAGTGGGTCGATAAGTCTTGAAGAGATAAGACAAGTATGTGGCATGATAAACATAATATATATATAGCACACTTTGTAGCCCTCGATATCAGCCACAATTTTATATTTAAATACTTGGTCCATGTGACAGGAGAGAGAAAGAACAAAAATTTAAATAGAAACTTGTGGTTGATATCGGAGGTTACAAAATGGTGTTAAATAAATGATGATATTGATCCTAGCTAATATTATATATATGTATATGTGTATATGTATATATGTATATGTGTGTATATGTATATGTATATATATACATAGCACCATTTGAAGCCACGATATCAGCCACAATTTTATATTTAAATATTTGGTTCATGTGACAAGAGAGAGAAAGAACAAAAATTTAAATAGAAACTTGTTGTTGATACCGGAGCTACAAAATGATGTTAAATAAATGGTGATATTGATCCTAGCTCATATATATATATCGACACACACCATAGCTTTTGAAATTAATTTGGATTTGGCTAACTTCTACACAGGCTCTAGCGAAAGATGTTCCTTGGAGAATGAAAGAGCCCCGTGTTAAAGAGATTCTTCAAGCGGTAATTCACAATCATTTTGCTCTTGTGATTAGTACCCAGTGTTTTGTTTCATTATGAACTCCACGTTAAATCCAATAAACCATGACTGTGCAGAAGAAACAAAAGATGGGAAATGCATAACCAATTATTTTGATACTTTTAATTGAAAAACTCTCAGCCTTGCATGTTATTCTGTTCATACTTGTTTGTTCTTCAAAGTTACAAACACTTCAAATCAAGAAGATAGAATCAATCTTAAGCTTCAACAATCTTTAATAGAATAACACATTTGAAGTTTACTAATTTATTTATCTAGCAAAAAACTAAAAGTATAACTATAATTTCAACTGTCAGTACTTGTAAATTGTAATGTAGATTTGCTAGTCAATTCATAATTTGAACTTTACTATGCACATGTATAACATAAACAAAAATAACATTCTAATCTCTGAGCAGATCGATAGCAACACAGATGGAATGGTTGATTTCCCTGAATTTGTTGCTGCAACCATCCATGTAAATCAGCTGGAGGAACATGACAATGAAAAGTTTAACTCAAGCTCTCAAGCTGCATTCCATAAATTCGACGTGGATAGAGAAGGATATATAACACCCGACGAACTTAGAATGGTATGCATCTTTTCTTTTAGGAAAATTTAAACGTGCACATCATGATTTAAATTATCAAAAATACCCGTTCTTGCGCATACAATGGGTATTATTGATGTTCTTTAGCACTTACTATTGATGTGATTTAATATATAAAAAAACTTAGCATAAGAAAGGGGTTGCTATATTAGTTTTTTTACAGTACAAAAATTCTAGATAAACACTTACCTGTAAACTTAAAAGGTGACATGATGGTCAATGTAATCTGCTTCAATATGATTTTCTACTTTGCGCCATAGTCAAACTGATCCAGCAAAAACAGGGTAAACACTTACCTTTAAAAATAAAATACCACTATAATTGCTAAAGAACAACATCACCTAATCCAGCAAAAACAGGGTAAACACTTACCTGCTTACTAATTTCTCAAGAAAACATCATGGAAAAACTAACAGTATATAGCAAGAAATGGGTATAGAGCTATCGGATGAAGTGTTATCCCTATAGTTTGTAAGCATGAATTAATACATTTTTAAAACCTGTTAATATATGTCAATGCAAACTTTGATCATTGTTTGCAAATGTGTGCATTGTATAATGAAGAAGGTGATCTTCTATTCATCTTTAAAGCTTGCTTATTTCATTTACTTTAATATATGTTAGCTAGTTCTAATAAGCTTGTTTATATATACCAAGTAGAAACTGAAACTGAAACTAGTACAAGAACTCATCTTATTTTTGCTACTACTTATCATATTTTGGCAACAATAGAAGCTGTAATGAAACGTGAACTGGTCTGGCAAAAAGAACTCATCTAATTACATGAGGATTATTACGGAATGAACATATCACTATGAATCTGTGTGCCCACCTTGCATTTTGTTATACGATCCATATGATATTTTTTTATTGTCTCAAACCATAAAAAATGCATGAGGATTTTAGTCAAAGTTGCTTGAAATCGCTTAAAATGGAACAGTTTTTGATAGTTATAGTTAACATTTTTGGATGGGGTCCATACGCTGTTGCATTGGTTTTTTGTATCTAACATTTGGTTCTATTCATGCTACAAAATGGTTAATCTCCATTTCTTAAATCTTGGAATTGAATGAAATGTTTAGTTTCCTGTGAAAATTATTCTATAAAGATAGTTCTGTTAATAATTTTTTACAAAATCTATTTCATAGAAATCCAATGGATGGAAAATGACATTTACTCAGATTGTTAAGTTTGGTACTCTGAAAGAGTCTGTAAATGTACACAGTAATATGCTAAAGCTCAGTTTTACTATCTTTTTATCAACCGTGTACCTTTTATATTCTATTAATAATCCATATGTATCAAAACATCTCTTAATCCATGTGTATCAAAGCAGCTCTGTTTGCTTTTGTAGATTAACCAAAGCTATATACACATGAGCAAAAATGCCTGTGGGTCTAATTGATCAAATATGTGGTGTGCATCTAACAAGTGAAAAAACAAATGGGCCCTAGTTGAATAAGTGGACATGCATAAATTTTCAGTTGAATTGGGAATTTTAGTTTTTGGAGTATAGATAGCCCAAATCTGCAGGCTTTCTTATTTCATGCCCAAAAGCAAAATAAACTGAAATAAATTTGGAAAAGCTACCATATTTGCTGTTTTTACCAAAAAAACCATTTATGTAGAAACTTTGATCTCTTTGTCCAATGTTAAACATGGGTTTCAAAATTAAATGCCCTCAACTTTGAGATTTTCCTGCACATGAAATATGCAAATGAAGCAATGCAAACAAAGCAACTATTAAAGG
Organism: Allium fistulosum; assembly: GCA_030737815.1. NCBI lineage: Eukaryota > Viridiplantae > Streptophyta > Magnoliopsida > Asparagales > Amaryllidaceae > Allium > Allium fistulosum. The sequence goes on along the minus strand of CM060904.1, from coordinate 405,362,609 downwards.
ACAGATGTTACATGATAACTTAAATATTAAAAAAAATGAAATGGTCTTTTGTAGACAATGTGGAAGAATGCACATTCCTTGCCTAGTGTGCAATCTGTTTTACTTGTCATCTTATGTTAAAGTGCAAGGGCTTCTTAAACTTAATTATATTATGTTGCAGTATCATCAGTAATTTCCATATGGTAATTGGAAAGAACGGGTTTTAACACAGTGAATTTACCTTATTATAACACATATGTATTTAGTACGGGCGTTTTGGAAAATTTTGTACTAATTAATGATAACTAATCGCATTTGTAATTTTGGATAAATGCAGGACAGTTTCTTTGCTAGCTTTGCTCTTGGATGGGTCATCACCAATGGTGCAGAACTTGCATCCTACCCAATTGACACAGTCCGAAGAAGAATGATGATGACATCAGGCGAGGAAGTTAAGTACAAGTTATGTGATTTTATGATGGTCCTCAAAATGGAATGTACAAGTTATGTGATTTTTCAGATGGAGGTTTCGTTATATGGCCGGAGTTTCGTATTCGGTATTTGTAGAATTTCACTATGAAATTTACGTTGTCTTTTGTATTCTAATTTGACATTGTTATGAAGTAGTTGATTATGTATTGAATTAACCAACTTAATTATGTATTGTACTTGTTATGAAGTAGTTGACATTGTTATGAAGTAGTTGACTATGAAATTTATGTTGTTATTTGATCATGAATATTGTAAATTTTGGGTTCCTATTGAATGTAGTATAATAATGCATATCATATTAGCTATTAATTGTTTATTAATGTTAAAATAATTGACTATATTGAGAATGAAAATATTTCAGCGTTATAAGCGTTGGCAAATAAAATTTACCAACGCTTATAAGCGTCAGCATAGCAAATTAAACAATGTTGGATGGTTAAATTGCCAACGTTTATAAGCGTTGCTAACTAATATACACCAACGTTTATAAGCGTTGGCGAATACAAACTTCCAACGCTTATAAGCGTTGGGAAACTAAACTCGCCAACGCTTATAAGCGTTGGCAATAAATTGCGACGCCCCTACAGCGAAGCTAATAAGCGTTGCTGAAACTGTTTGCGATAGTTATACTCGTTGGGAATCACCTGTTTTGGTGTAGTGTTCTAAGCCATAGAAAAAAATTAGAAAGAAATAATGTCAAAATATTCAAAAGAAATCAATGTTCATTCTCTTCAAATCAAACTCATCTTTTTTCCATATTTTACCTCTTCTTCTCTTGGCCATAACTTCTTCAAAACAGAATCAAAATGCAAAATTATTTTTTCCAAATCATGTATTTTTCCAGTGGTTACAACTTTCATGTTGACCACTTTGTCTCATTCTAAAATTTACTATATCAAAAATCCAATTATTTCCAGTACATTCTCTGGCCCAGTTTTTGAGACAGAGAATAGCCCATTTTGTTTTGATCATAACTGATCCAAATTAAGAAATTATTTTATTTGGATCATACACAATTCCAGTGGCTACAACTTTCATGTTGAGCATTTTTTCCAGTTTTGAGGTTTGCTATACCTGAAACTCAATTCTTTGAAGTGCATTTCCGGGCTTCATTTTTGTCAGTCCGACAATACCTCTTCTTCATTCTATCATATCTCCCTCAAAACCACTTGGATTCAAATGATTCATCTTTTAAAATTCAAGAGAAAAGAATTTTCAACAACTTTCCAGTTAATGACTTTTCGAAATTTGGAGATTTAGAGGGCCTAAAACCAGATACAATATAACATATTTTTTTGGATCTAATTTTAAGAATTCAAGTCAAAACTCCAAGACTTCTTCTCTATACCTTCAGCCAACCTCCATCTCATGCCTTGGCTAAGCTATTAGAAGGAAGATAATTTTTTTTACTAGTGTTTGATGGAGTAGGAAGTAGTTAGTGAAGTGTTGGTTGATTAGAATGTTGGTAGGAAGTTTATCGCTTTGGTTTATGGTGAGAAACTCCATTTAATATATACATTTATATATATACATGTTTGATGATGTGTTATGATTGTTATGGATGCTTATATATGCTTTGGTCATCAAGTATTGATTGTTTGATATGATTGTTAAATTGTTTACCAAGTCATGTTAATACACGTCGATAAGCACAAAGGAAATCACTTTCCTTTTGAAAATGAAATGGTGTATATGGAATGCTTAAACCTTTTGGAAATAGTTTTAAAATGAGTTAGTAATGTTTTATAAACATTTAAATATTTTTAAGAAATAAAGAAAGAAAATCAAGATTTCATCTTGTATATTTTAAATATGTCCAAAACAATTTTCTAAAAAAAATCGTGCTTTTGCAATAAAGTGACCAAAGTTTAAAATTGATATTTTAAATGTTTTAAAAATATGAAATAAATTCTAATTTTTTTTTAAAATGTTTTAAAAGAGATTTAAGTTGAAAAGATGGATTTCTAAATGATATAAAAGTCGTGTTGAAGAATATAGCTTTTAAAATACTATTTGCAACACTTTTCGCAACGCTTTTCGCAGTAGTTTTAAATAACTTTTGAAATGTAGTTTTAAACTTAATAATTCTTTCATAAATCTTTTGTTAATGATTTTAAAAGAATAATTAAGTAATTTAAAGATGAATTGGAAGTTTTAATAAGAGTTTGAATAAATGGTTAAGAGGAATTGTTTATACCACTTAAACAAAAAGTGAAGAATATTGAATGTAATAACAAACTGAGTATGCGGAAACGACTAGTACATTTGTCCCGCTTGTGAGATCTGGGAAGATAAAACAAGGTGTTTGACCAAGGTTAGGAATGGAGCAATCAGTGCTCTGAACTTACCTGGTCTATATTTTCTCTTCTTAGGCGAGGGGTGGAACAGATCGAAAGGAAAGCCCAGATGCTCTAAAAGATCATATTTAAGTTTTTCCAAGGTAACAAAAACAAATTTTAGAATATTAATTAACTAATTAACATCTTTTTATCGGTGATTAGCACGAAGGAACCGAGATCGGATTTGGGTGGTTCCTATTCGAAAAACCGGGATCGAATTTGGGTGATTCCTATCCGAAAACCCCTTCAAACTAATTTTCAAAATAAAACATATTAGAGACAAAGATCTTCATGATGTAGGATTTCTTGCCACTAGTCCCTGGAGGTGAAATTTACCGTACTTAAAGTGGCAGTAGTGCTCTGTTATGAAAATCTTAGATTTGCAAGAATATGATTTGAAGTTAAGAAAGAAATCTTTGATTAAGATTTAATAAATGATTTTGGAATATTTTCCCTAAGTTAAAAGTTATAACTTGAATATAAGTAATCTTTGATTAAGATTTGATGAATGATTTGGAATGGTTTTCCTAAGTAAAAGAGAAAATGATTTGGAATTATCTAGGATTTAAGAAAGGTTTAAATAAATCAAATGATTTAATAAATGAGGCTTAATGATTCCATATACTCTTGAAAAGAAAATTGGAATAAATTGAAAAGATAATATCTAAGAAAGATATTTGATTTAAATAAAAGATGAAGTAATTGATTGATGATTGATATCCACGTATGAACTTAACATCTTTTTATCGATAATTGGCTTCGAAGGAACCGGGGTCAGATTTGGGTGATCCCTATCTGAAAACCACTTCGAACCAATGTATATGTTCAAAAGTGAAGACATGTTGAAGATGATGATTATTGAAGACCAAGGATCTTTATAGAGTGAGGACTGCTTGTTGACATGCTCTGGATCTCTCCAATTATAGAGTTATTTATAACAGTGGTTTCCTTGTTATGGAGATTTTTTTCAAACTGCAAGGGCTTCTCGCCTAGTAATGGCCGAGGAAAGTGCTTTCGGTTTCGTTCAGTCCCAAAACGAACTTGTATAGATGTTTGTCTGACATTGTACTCTAAATCACATTTGAGTGATTTCTATAAAAGTATATCAGTTGGTGGCGGAGAAGACAACTTCTCTTAGCTTAACACCCTTTCCTGAGACATACGAGCTCAGGAAGTTATACTTTTCTAGAAATCTGTCATGTGACGTGGAATGACAATGTGGCATTCAAAGTGGAACCTGTTATGATCAAAGCGTGGTTTTGTATGAAAAGCATGGCTTTGAAGAAATTGAGCGTAGCCTCACTAGCCTCACATCCCGGAAGATTATATGGGATACTATGTGGTTTGACAGACACAAATTCGGGATAAGTAAGTATGTATGGTGGAGCCCAATACGTTGGGCCCTTTGGGGGAAAACATTCCTCAAGGCATTTATTGCCCCATTTTGATAAAGTGGTTAGCTTGAGAAAAGCAAGGAACTACCGGTTATCAGTAGCAGTATAACAAGTACAGTTCCAAGTGACTTGCTTGAGAAAAGCGATTAAGGCACCGCGGGGACTATATTTGTTATGCGTGGATCGGAGAAAAAAACCACTAGTTCCCTATCATGTTGGAAATCCAATCCCAATACGAGATTTACGGTTTTGATTGTAGTCCCAAAATAGCTGTAATGCTATGCAAACATTTCAGCTACCCCTTTTTGTATCATATATCCCGTCCGGTATATTTCGTTGACCCAGTCCGAATATATTCCCTTAGATTTAGTCCGAATATTGATACCTTATTTGAATAAGTTTATTTGAAATGTGTTTTTAAAAGAATGTCATTAAAAATAATATCAAGTGTATTTTGGTATAAAAGTGTTTTGGTTATCATAAGGTAAAAACCCGTCCGTGTTTATGCCTTCTTTTCAAAGGTTTTAATAGCATCGTCATGATCCATGCATTTAAAATTTCGAGTATCTCACGCTAGTTTATCAAGCCTGATCCGGGTATTTTTAATACTCGGGTCAGATCCGAGTAGTTTCAGGTTTAGTTGAAGACGGTTGGAGTTTCCAGAGAAGAGCTGGAGATCTTCATCATCGTATGTACGTATTCTATTATCCGCTACATTTATGCATTTGTTTTGTTGTTTTCAGCATTTGTAAGGACAGAGGTTTATAACTGTCCAGGCTGAATCTAGGTTAGACTCTAATATTGTATTTTAAAATTTTCCACTGTAAAGATTATTGTTGAAATAATATATGTTATTCCATTCGTGCGAGATTTTGTTCTATCTTTATTTTCTTTCTACCCTTAATGATCCGCTTATTCGTGCAATTTGAGTTGGACATGTGTGGCTTATTTTCGATTCAAAGGGTACGGAAAAACGGGCCATTACAACTTAGATTTGGAAGGTGGAATATCAAAAGTTTAAAAAATGTGATTTCAAGAGAAGCTTTCAAGAAGATGGACAATAGAAAGGTATCATTTCTCACACAAGTACAAGCAATATATAATGATAGACAAATATATCATAACATAGTATATATTACCAGTTTTTATTTTGTTATTATATAGCCATATGTTGAATAATAATTACATATAGCATTACTGCAGAATACAATTTTCTGTTGTTATTACTGAAGGATGATAGTTAGATATAACTTTATATAAAAAATGACAGTTATATATATCATTAGTTCATTCACTGTCTGTTGCTCATTCATTACTATTTTATGTTATTATACAGATTTTCGTTGAAATAAGAAAGATGACGGAAAATAAAAAGGCGCTTCTTGAACAAACAAACTAACAAAAAATTGTTTTGCTGGAATCCAATGAGACTATTGGAACAGAAAAAAAAACAAAACTGGGAAGCACCATCAGAAAAGAAAGTCCAGTCACAACAACAGTACATTATAGACGTGGAAAAAAAGTTGAAGAAGACTGAAGAAGAATTAGAGAAAGAGAGACAAAAAAGGATAGAAGGAGAAGGCTAATACAATTGAAAAAAGAAATCAAGATTTGGGAATCAAAACCAAGAGAGGAAATACAACCTCCAACATTTGATCTTAATATAACCCAACAAATTCAGTTCATGCATGAAGAAAAACAACAACAAGGTCAAAAGAAACCTTCAAGAGAAGCACGAAAATCGCCAAGATTGCTTGAAAAAGCACCCAAGAAACCAAGCTCATTAATTTTAAGGGTTAAAAAGCGCCCAAGAAAGAAAAAAATTGATCCTGATTGCCAATACGAAATTGTTCATTATAGAAAATTAGAGAAAAAAAATAATGACAACGCAGAACGAAAAGAGAAAACTGAAATAGAAGAACCTGAAAAGGAAAATGAAAAAATGTACCTGAAAGAGAAGATAAAGATGAAGCTCAAACAGAAGAAGAAAAACAGGAAAATACAAGTGAACAAGAAGAAGATGAACAAAATGAAAAAACCGATTATGGAGAAGAAACCGAAACAGATAGCATGCAAGAAAAAAAAATGAAGAAATCAAAACAGTTGATAATGAAGAAACCATTGATGTTGATGGGAACTCTCCATCAAGCAAAGCTTATAAAAGTAGAGATATCACAAAAAAAATTCTACTACTACTGAATGAAGAACAAAAGAACAAAGTTCTAACATTCTTCAAATTCAATGAAAATGAGAAGTAAGATTTCTGACCTTGTTTCTTTGATTATATTTGTAATTACGTAAAATTGAAAAAACTAACTTGTCAATTATTATTTTTCAATTACAGCACTATAGCTTATGAAAAGGATGAAGGAAATAAATGAGGAATTACAATAAGCAAATCTATGTTGGAAGCTGTTCTGTTTGAGGAGGTCACAGATGGACAGGTATGCATCAAATGAGAAATATGACAGTTAAAAAGTGCATATAAATGTACAGAATGGGAGAATGATAGTTAAAACTAGCATTCAACTTTTCAAAGTGCATATAAATGAATTGAATGAGAGAATGACAGCTAAAAATAGCATTAGTATTTGTAAAGTGCATATAAGTGTATAGAATGGGAGAATGATAGTTAAAACTAGCATTCATATTTTTAAGTGCATATAAATGTATAGAATGAGAGAATGATAGTTAAAACTAGCATTCAAAATTTCAAAGTGCATATAAATATATTGAATAAGAGAATGATAGTTAAAAATAGCATTAGTATTTGTAAAGTGCATATAAATGTATAGAATGAGAGAATGGTAGTTCAAACCAGCATTCAAATTTTCAAAGTGCATAAAAATATATTAAATGAGATAATGGAAATTAAAAATAGCATTAGTATTTGTAAAATGCATATAAATGTATAGAATGAGAGAATGATAGTTAAAACAACATTCAAATTTTCAAAGTGCATATAAATATATTGAATGAGAGAATGGCAGTTAAAAATAGCATTAGTATTTGTAAAGTGCATATAAATATTTTGCATGTCCAAAATGATTGTTTAAACTATCATTTGCATTTTAAAGTGAATTCAATGTATTCAACATGAAAATGATAGTGAAAACTAGCATTCGTATTTCTGGTTCAAAAATATAGAAAAATAATTATTCCATAAAACTTACAATCTTCTTTGTTTGGTTAATCAGCTTATTGATTGGTTTTATTACCATCAAGAGATGTATGAACACGGTTACTACTTCACTATCATGATGATGGTAAGTATAAGCTTTTCATTATTATAAATGTTAAATAATAATATAAAATATTCTAATACATATGAATATGCAGAACACTTTAATACATGATTATGAAACTGTGATCAATGACATAGTCATACCAACAATAGATGTCATTGTGAAAGATGAATTTACAGTGAATATTTTCTTCCCTCTACATTACATAAATCATTGGAGCTTACTGATGCTAAACTATGAGACAATGCAGTAGAGTCATTATGACTCAACCAAACCAAAGACCAGATCAACAAGGACATCAAACCTCAGCTATAACCAAGCCCCGATTCTTGTAAGAAAAATATAATTTTTAAATCACTCTAATATTAATATACAGAACTAATTTTTCTTCTTCCAAAGAAACAAAATTGAACTGATGCTTATGAGGAAATGGGCAGAAATAGGATTACTCAACAAAGAACTTAATAAACCTAAAGTGTTGCAACCGAAAAGTCTACCACAAGATTGTGATTCGTAAGTAAGTAATTTCATTTCTTCTCTTGTCATTTAAGTTTGTATATTCATCCAACTTTTGTTTTTTAAAGTACATTAGAATGCATCTAATAAACAAAATGATAGTTAGACCTAGCATTGATATTTTTAAAGTGCATAGAAATCGGCCAAATAAAAAAACGACAGTTCAAACTATCATTTACATATTTAAAGTGCATATAAATTTATCAAATGTCCAAAATGATTGTTTAGACTAGCATACATATTTTTGAAGTCTATTGGAATACACTGGACATGCAAACTGATAGCCAAAATATCATTTGTATTTTTAAATTGCAGTGGAATGCATTGAATATGCAAAATGATAGTTAAAACTAGCATTCTTCATTGACAGTTCATTGGACCGCATCTATTGAACAAAAAGATTATGTATAAGGTGCATGCTCCAGACACAGACATGGTATCTCTATAAACGTATTGATCAATATTGTGATCAAAATATAATGCTATATTTTAGAATTCTAGATTAAAGAATGCTATCTTATTTTGGCATTAGATTATACTGTTAATATTTCTATATCTAAAATAGACTTAGATTATGCATTTTTGTGATGGCAAACATGAAAAAACCTGACAAGGATGAGATGCCAGCAAAATATGCAAAGGAAACAATTAGAAAACTACGAGTTGCAGTAGTATATGACGTACTCAACGATCCATAATATAGTTGGTCAGTGGAAAAGTCCTATATAGACTTTACATAAGACTAGCTGTTGCATTTAAACTTCTTATAACTTTAGATTTTATTTGAACTGAATCAATTCTTGTAATTAAACTAAGATGGATTCTTATATTTTTTTCAATGCTTGTATTTTGTTTTTAGTGTATAAACTGCTGTGATGGATTTGAACTTTTCAATTTGAATTTGATTTGATTATAGTTGGCTATTATCAGTGCATGAACTACAATGGATAAACTATAGATATATTCAAGTGTCATTTTTATGTGCTTTTCGATACTTGTACTGTGTTTCTGAAGTGGTGAATAATGTTTATACTGAAATTCTAGATAGAACTAGCATTATGCGAAAATACATTTTTCAATGATTGAATTATGATGGATAAAGTGTGAATTTATCCATCTAGCATTTGTATGTGCTTTTCAATGTTTGTACTCTGTTTTAAGTGTGATGTATAATGTTTATACTAAATGCTAGTTATAACTAGCATTTGACTGAAATGCTAAATACAACTATCGTTCAATTGAAATGTTTACATGCTTACCTATCGTACCCACTTCAACTTTTCATCTGCATACCATCAGCTAATGTCTGCACTGCAGATTCATGGAACATCGGCTTTGCAGTCCATTTTTTTGTGCTTGCCCCTGTTCCATTTGGGTTATGTTACTCTACTGTCAAATTATTGTGAATCTTCACTTTGATTGTATATTACTTCAGCAGCTGCTTTTCAACTCTACATTCTGTTGTGATTGTACAACAAACATACAACTGCTATTTTTTTGTTGCAATCTCCACATCCGTTGCCAGAGTTTGCTAGATGTTGATTGGTACTTGAATTTTTAACTGATACTCATTTTAGCCTTTCATCATCTCATCATCAGTTCGGCAGCTCATCACAGAACCACTTATGCAATCTCATCAGCTCATCATATAAAGATCAGATCATCATCATCAGATCCTTCATTCATGCACAACAGCTCACTTAGTTCTATACAATGACAGGTTGTGGTTTTCAATGTTCGAATTGTGTTTAAAATGTGATGTATACTGTTTATACTGAAATACTAGTTACAACTAGCATTCGACTGAAATGCTAAATACAACTAGCATTGAATTGAAATGTTAATACTGAAGTGCAGCTCATGCAATTCTTTAATTCATATTGAAATTTTTGCTCTATGAGTAAATAATAGATTCCTAAAAACAAACCTTCACCAACAATGGAAAATAGCAATAAGCAAACCAACCAAAACAATGGAACTCATATGGAAACTAAATAAATACCAGAGCAAAGAAGCAAATCAAAAAACAAAGATAAATTTTTATAGAACAGAGTCTTACATATTCAAACCAATAATTAAAAGACTAAATGGTAATAAAAACAATTTCAAATATAAGCACAGCTGATATTACAAATTAAAATAAAATAACCAAAACATTTCACATTTTATTTTGTAATGATTTCACATAGTCTGACTTCATTCTTCTATAAGCTTTAGCAGCGTTACACTTAAAAAACCACTCCGTTACACTAAAAAACACATAAAATTTCTAACTTTTTGAAGAAACAAGACAATTCCTTTTGTTGTGACCAATTTTGTTACAGTGACTGCATTTGTTTCTTTTATTTTGAGAATATTCAAATCACCACGCCTCTTTGTAGATGGTCTTCCTGCACCACGAACCTCTTTAGGAGGCCTAATCAAAAAATCATTTTCAGCAGCAACTGGCTTGTCAAAATCTGAAATTGGATTGATAACATTAGCATACGAAGATCTAAAAGCATTAACAGTAAAATAGTCCTCCACGTACTCGTAAACTGATAACCTAAACTTGTTAATGCACTTAATTGCATGGGCACATGGAAAACTAGTAACTCTCCATTGATTACAACTACATAAACGATTTTGAAGATCAATAACCTATGACTTAGGAGATTTAACTTCAACCACAAATTCCAAAGACTTATAAACATCTCAACCAAAGCCATCATCGACTAACTTAGACAAACGTTCCTCCATAACAGGACAAAGATTCGTTGTCCACAAACGAAATTCCTCTTTCCTTCAAGCCATTTGCTCCATTACTTTCACTCGAATACCATCCAAACAAGAAGTTATTGACATAACTTTATCTTCCAAAATTCATGAGTTAAAACTTTCTGCAACATTAGAAGAATATTCACCATAACGCTTACATTGAAAAAATAAATCCACCCAATGGTCAAAAGGTTTATCTCTTAAAAAAAATTCCGTGGACATACCCCCAATATCCTTAAATTTAGAAAGATATTGCTCAAAATCATACATATTAGAAGCTCTAGCACAAAGTTTGAACAACTCCACAATTGATGAATCACCTTTAGCCGCTTTATCAACAGTACCAATATTTTGTTCCATATGAAGTAAACAATAGATATGATAAGAAGAATGAAATATTTTCGCAACACCTAAAATGAGACCCCATTGACGATCAGACATAAAAGCTAAAGACCGATCTTCATGAAGCATTTCTTTCAAATGGAACAAAAACCAAGACCAATTAGTTTCGTTTTCATGTGAAACAATACCCATTGCAAGAGGAAAGAAACCTACAAAATAAATAATTAATGACTGATTAGTAGTAAGAAACATGAATTATATTAAATATTCAAACCTGTATTAAATATTGATATTTTCTATTATACACAATTGAATTAGTTTCAAAATGATATATGAATCTAGCATATGTTATTTTAAAGTCTTTTACTTACTGTTGCATAAAAAATTTAGTTCTTGTTTTCGTAAACATTTCTAGTGTAAACAGCTCTACCATTGAATAAAATAGAGCAAACAATTCTAGTGTAAACATGTCTACTGTAAAAATTATGTATTGCTGCAGACAATGATAGTTGAATATATCAAAAAAACAAAAAAAAACAAAATTAAAATGAAACTCATACCTTGGTTACCATTTTTAGAAGTAGCAGCTAACAAAACACCCGGTCTTCCCTTTAAAGCAGCTGCATCTAAAAATATTAATGGCCGACAATGCTTAAATCCAAGTAGACAAGCACCAAAACTAATACAAACTCTTTCAAATTGATTGGTTGAAGAACTAACTTCCATAGCCACATAACTACCAAGATTATATTTTTACAACGCCTCCAAATACCAATTTAAACCATTATATGACATAGCATCATCTCCATATATTTCTTTCAAAGCCAATTGTTTTCCGCTATATGCATAATAATATGAAAGAGTAAAATTGTACTCTCTTTTAAACTCTTTGATAATATCTTTTGGCTTCTTCATAGGAGCATCTCGAATTTGATCAATAATCAACGATTTAACAAATCTACTTGAAATATTAACTCTATTTATATCTATATAAGACCGGCTCCACATGAATGATCAAAATTGTAGGTTCTAATAAAAAACCGAGAGAGTAGACCATGATCCGAAGAAGCATTAAGATAAAACTTACAACCATCCATCAACCAAGAGCAATTAACTGAAATTCTACTGGAAGAATTTCTAACAAAAATCAAATCATAACCATTTTTTATTTGATATGCCATTAAACACTCCCTAAAATCTTCAACTCCATTAAAACAAAAATCAAGAAAATCCACAATAGATTTTTAGAACATTTCTTCAACATATCTTTCAAATAATAAGAAGAATCGGCATGTGAATCACTATTTGTAGCAAAACTGCTACTAATTGAAGTGCTTTGAACACTTGTATGGCCTAAACCGCAGCCACCAATATCAGCTTCCATAGTACAAACATTTCACTTAACAATAAACTTAAAATATTCACCTTTCTTGAAAATTAGAAAACACATAATATTAATCAAATCTGAATCAGTACCAATGATTATATTCTTATTCTCAAGAACATAAGATATCTTAATAGAAAACGGACTAAGATGTGGCCAAACTTCACTGATTTCAGTTTTAACACCAAACAAAGAAGAGCATGGGATAAGTCGAGTAGAATAACGATTCTCGTTATGTTAAAAAATAAGTAGCAAACTATTTGCTTCATCATTGTAGATATTAGTACTGCAAAAGGAATTAAAAAAACCAATTAGCAAACTTACTTAATCTTATGAATACAACAACAGAAAATGCTAAATTAATAAAGTATAACAAATGAAAAAGCAAAATAAATTAATTATGAATGCAACAAATACTAAATTAACATAGAATAACAAAATAAAAAAAGCAAATGATAAATGTTAAGTGCTAAATGAAAGCAAAATAAATTAATTAAAAAGCAAATGCTCAATGAACATAGCATAATCAAATTAAAACAAATTATAAATACAACAACAGAGAATGCTATATAAACTTAGCATAACGCAACAAACTACATATAAAATTAACAGATGTCATATGAACATTAAAATTGCATAACAATAATCAATGCTAAATAAACATAACAGTACACATTAAATCTTACTTTGCCATTGAAACAAATCTAAAACAGGAATCGAAATCTAAAAGAAGACAATGTATACAACCTAGAAAACAAAAATATACTTAATAACCGATACAGGTATATCAAAGGAAGATAAGCAGAAGATCGAAAGAAATAAGATCGACATACCTGGAACTGGAAATTGTTTGATGAAGATCAAGAGCAAATTATACGATGAAGATCGGCAAAAAATCGAGAAGATCGAGAACAAAAATAATAAAACACGCGTCCTTGAAACGAAGATCGATGCACTAAGATCAGAGTTGTGCGAACATCATCAATTCTGAAACAAAAATTCCCTGCAATTAAGAAAAAGTTTTAATCCATGTGATGCAAAATGAAGATTTTATGAATCTAAAATAGGAGTTAAACATGTATAACTGAAAATCTATCAATTCATGCCAAGAGGTGTACAACAGTTAGCATTGAACTAAGTAGCTGAATCAGAATAAATAATAATGTTTCATTATGAAAGGTTAAAAAAGATTAACAATTTTCAATTTTCATGTCTTATAATATGCCTAAACGTCAAGTGATGGTACTACTAAAGTAACGAAGTGGTTACCAACTGTTTGGTAATGATATAGTAATCATGAATTTACCATAACAGCAACATCCTTAATTAAAATAGTTTCGACGAATCTCATGCTATGCTCTATATATGTATATTGTAGGAAAATATGCACTGGACAGATTTGCTGGCAATAGTTTAAAAAAGCATAAAACCCTGTAGAGTTATTAGTGGATGTTTAATTATCATTTAATGTTGTAATGCTAAAAATGCAAAAACCAAATGCTAGCACTAAGGCGGTTAACGTATAAAAGCACTGCAATTGATGAAACAAGTTTGTAATCAATGACGTGTAACGAACGTATCCTGCAATTAAAGAAATAAAAATTTGATTTATGAGATATAGTTAACATAGTTTGCGCTTAAAGGGAAAAAAAATTGCAATGAACGTATCCTGCAATGAGAGAAATAAAAATTTGATTTATGAGATATTGTTAACATATTTTGCACTTAAAGAATAAAATTCTGATTGAATGATGATATGATTTGCAAGAACCTTTCCTATAGTGTACATAGCATACATAGAGAGGTGGAAGTGTAATGATATGGACTCTTATTTCTTGGCTTTTTAAATTATCAGTTGTACATTTTTCATGTTTATTGTAAATAACCCCAGTTACAAATCAATGTTATGATTTACAATAATCTTCCTAAAACGTTTGATCATAGGTACGGACGGAAATTGAGAAAGCAAGGGCCCCTTTTTTTAATTTTATATTTTGTGTTTTGAGTTTTCAACATTAATTACAAAATATGAAAAGAATGGAGGAACGACGGAATGGATGAAAGAAAGATGTTGAGAACGACGGAGGAGGGATGAAGGGATGACAGAAGGATGAATTGTTCCTCATGTTTCCCGTTATTTTCCAAAACACGAAAAATAAAAAGAAGTTGTTTTCTATTTTTTGTGTCAACTTCGTTTTCTAAATTGTTCGTTCTTCATAATATATATGCGTCGTGCACATTCTTGTATAGGCGAAAATCCAAAAATAAAAACTTTAAACCAACTGTATTTTAAAATTTGTAAGCACAATTTTGATCATATTTATTATATAATTAGGGTGAACCTATGGAGTTTGCCTCAAATGTTGAGTGATGTGTTATTCAATTTTGTAGCTATAGGAACATAGAGTTTTTTTTACCATGAAGCAATAATATTATTATCCAACTTGATCCTTGGTTTTTTAGCTCGTTATGTCCCAACTTCCCTTCCTTTGGCTCCACCTTTTTTCCACAACTCAAACTTACATTAAATACATTTTGTTTGCATATAATTAAAATAAGGATCTCGTTCCTGTTTTCAGGGCTGAAATGAGCATTATTAACAGTAGTGAGAACTAAAATATTTAACAGAAAACACATAGTTGTTTGGAAGATTGTGGTGTCAGATTATGTGGTTCCAGAATATCATCATGCACTTTTCGACCACCTAAAAATTCCTATCTAAGAACAACTCCAACAGTTTTGCAATCCAAACTTACAAAATGTACACTACAAAAATTGGAGGTGTTGGTTTTCCCAACTGTTTTAGATTTAGGCGCTTATTGAACAAGCGCCTAGGGTTAGCGCCTATATGAGGCGCTAAAACCATTTTCCACATTTCATACGTTTAAAAGTTTTTAATTTTTAAGTTTTTTAGTTTTAGGTTTTTATTAAATATTACGTCGATATGCCGCCTAGACCAGTTAGAGTTAGTAGACGGACAGTTCGTTATGCGACCGATGCAGATATCGGACCAGTACATACTCCTCCGGATGCTACGGTGACTGCAGACAGTTTACGATCTTTGCAGGACTTGCCAGCCACTATTTCGCATCGTCTTACTTCAGCTATAGCGATGCCACATGTATACTTTTAAATCTTTATTATTTGATGCACAACACATCACCAGTATACAAATGTTATTTGTTTATTTAGGTTAACAGTATTAAATATTATATTTAGGTTCGTCACATAGTTATGCGAGGTAGTTGGTATAGGTGTATGTTTGAGTATTATGATGAGTTACCTAAGCCTATTTTGGCTAGACTTCTTGCATCACCTTTCGGTGACTTTCTATCTTTACCTAGATTTGCCCATGTAGACCGTAGCATTGTAGAGTCTCTGACTGAGAGATGGTGGCCTACTACTCATACCTTTCATTTTCCTGATTTTGAGTTAGGATTGACACCGTTAGATTTTTATATGCTCACCGACATTGAGGTTGGTCGATCGGACCGCATTCCTGTTCCATTTGATTCTTTGTTTAAGGAGTTTGAGCCGTTTTCTGTTTATTTACCGGCTTTGGCTCCTGAGGAGGTCAGAGGAGGTTCCGTTACCCTTCCTTGTCTACAGCACTATATTACAGATTATAGGACCTCCGAGGAGATGCACACTTCAGTTATATGTGCCTTCTTATTATATCTTTTTGGGTCTACCTTTTTTAGTAATAATAAGGGTACTATCAGACTTGGTTATTTGGCTGGATTAGTCGATGTGGATGGTCTACATGTTTATGATTACGGCACAACCATTCTTGGTTATTTGTACGTAGCGTTGGATACATATGCGCTACAGCGGTCTCGCCAGATGTACGGCTTTTGGTACATTCTACCTTTCTGGTATTACGAGTATACAGCCAACATGCACCCACGACTTATTCCAAAAGCACACGCTACCCCATATATTTACTTCCCTCGGTTACGACGTTAGGGTCTAGATATGCATTTGCATCGTGTTGCACATGGGAGTGCACAACGAGCTAATAGAGAGTAGGCAACAGATGGATTTGAGATGGCGGGGTAACATTATATTTCGTCTATGGGAGCAGTATATTCATTTTATGGAGCCTAATGGTGATCATCCACTCACTTTTCAGTATGCTTTGTTGAGGCGGAGGGTTTACTTTCAGGTTCTTATGTGTCCATTTATATAGTACTTGGGGGAGCGTTGTTGGCTACATTTATATGGTATAGTTCGCATTCTCTCAGATCCGCTTCCATGGGACGATATGTATGGGGATATTAGGATTGGCCCAGGTTATATTGCTGCTATGAGGGCCGCGGAATGGGTGGATGGTGAGGCATTTACTGTACAGGGCCATTTTGATTCATATTGGGCTAGGGTAGCTCCGCGTACTTACGCGCTACCTGATTACATACGAGGTTTGAACTCCGATCACATTGGTCCGCGTTCCTCTTCCGGTAGAGTCCTTGTACCGCCTGTTGCCTTTGAGCCTACGTCATCCCATACAGTTTCCTGCAGATGACGATATAGTGGGTGTACCATCTGCCGGCTTTTATCAGCCTCATCAGGTTCGTATGACTTTTAACCTTCATATTAATTGCTAGTTAAAATAATCTCCATAAACGTATAATTGTTCTTCTATACATTTCAATTTTCTCGGTACATGGATTACGATAGACGAGTGATTGCTGCGTTTGAAAGTATGACGCTTCAGTATACCCAGATTATGCATCAGACTTATCATACTGCATACCAGCAGCAGCAGACTCAGATACAAGCGTTACAGGCTCAGATTCAGCAGCTCCAGATGCAGATCCAGCCTCATGCAGGTGACCACGATGACTCCTCAGACAGTGATAGTGGTTCAAATCACATTGGCTAATATGTTTCATAGATTTTATTCAGTTCATGATTTGTTGGTCTGTGTGGTACATTGTATTTGTGTATTATCATTGTATGAGTATGTTTTCGTGTACTATGTTATGTCTTTGTACTATGTTACGCTGGTAGATTAGTGTATATATTCATGTTTTCCGATTGTGTTATGTTATGTCTGTGTACCATGTTATGCTGGTTGATTTGTTTCTTTATAGCTTTTGAAATATGATATAGGAAGTTCTCCAATATTGAATTACTAAATATAATACAGGTTTACGAAAATCAAACAGCATATAATAAATGGATAAAAGGATAGTACAAGTGCCCAGTATTAATGCTCATTCAGAGCCTAAACGCGTGAGCCAACTATGACGAAGTTCAAACGCTTCATGGCCGAATTCCGTCACATATTGGGATAGGTAAAGCGAATCAAAAGTAGAACAATTTGATTGAAAAACATTTTCATCTTCAATCTGCTTGATAATGACGCGATAACGATCACAAGCTATCATAAAAAAACCATTTGTATTTTTGATTTCTACATAGAATCACCTAGTCCGGCATTCAAGATCATTGTTGTAAGCTTCAGTCACCATGTTCCAAAACATCTCATGGTTTACAAGCACATCTGTTTGGACCATAATTTCATGTCTGCGATCGACTTCAATATAAGCTTTCACAAGCACGAGTAACTCTGAAGAAGACCAACTACTGGTGGACATTTTAGTTCAGCAGTTTATGTTTAAATTTAGGAAGACAGATGGAAACATTTATAGGCGGTAGGAATACCAAGTATGAACGATATCATCTCTAAGCATCCACCGTAGCCACGTTACTTGCAGACATTCAATGACCGAGGTAAGACAGATATTGTAGCCACATTGCTTGCAGACACTATAGCCACGTTGCTTGCAGACATTCAATGCCCGAGATAAGACAGATACTGTAGCCACGTTGCTTGCAGGCACTGTAGTCACGTTGCTTGCAGACATTGTAGCCACGTTGCTTGCAGCCATTCAACGACCAACTTGTCATAAATGCTTGTTTTTTCTGAAAGCAAGCATGTGAGTACAGCTAAGGAAAGATTCTTATAAATAGGAGGAGGTATGATTGGTAAGGCATATCTAATACATTTACAAGCTTAAACAAAAATGTCTGTCGAAGAAATTATATTTTTTGATGATAGCGGTGATGAGTTTGATGAAATGATGGAAGATCATTTTCGTCGTGAAAGGGAGCTAATAGCTATGGTTGCGCTACAAGTTGGTTAGTCCAGTAGACAACACGGTGGATCGGTTATCGGTCGTCGGTATAAAAATCGTAGACATTCATGGTACAATGAGACACTTATGGAAGACTAGTTTGTTCCAAATCCTACATACACGGATGGAGATTTCAGAAGAAGATTTCACATGTGCCAACCATTGTTTCTTAGAATCCTACAATGTATCAAGCAACATGATAAATATTTCATCTTCAAACCCAATGCATCTCGTACTCAGGGATTGACTGGTATTCAAAAAATGACAGCTGCGCTTAGAATGCTTGCGTATGCCGGACCGACAGACGCTCTAGATGAAAACTTGCATGTGGCGGAAAGCACGGTACTAGAGTGTTTGGAGCATTTCTGTCAAGCTATCGTGGACATTTACGGTGATCAATACTTACGAAGACCAAATGAGGCTGACATAGAAAGGTTAATGAATATGCATGGTAGTAGAGGATGGCCCGGAATGTTGGGTAGTATAGACTGTATGCATTGGGAGTGGAAGAATTGTCTAAAGGATTATGCCGAGGCTTATCAGGGTAAGTCTCGTGGGTCTACTATTATTTTTGAAGCCGTAGCATCATATGACTTATGGATATGACATGCTTTTTTCGGAATGTCGGGTTCTAACAATGATCTTAACGTTGTGGAACGATCTACGTTGTTTAATGATTTAGCAAATGGCAGATGTTTGCGTCAAAAATGGTCACAAACCCTAAATACCGTAAAAGCACCAGTGTATGAACACAAATCAGCAGTATATAATCACAGATCACAGATCTAAGTAATGTGGAGGATAAAAAGTGAAGAATAATGAACTTAAAACGGAAAGAAATAGACAGAGACACAAGATTTATAGTGGTTCGGCGATCTTGCCTACGTCCACTTTGAAGTTGATTGCTTTATTGATGTTTCTTTGAAGATTACAAGTGAATTCAATGAATTACAGCGGGTAATTATGATTTGCAGCAGTGAGATTCGTTGGTAGCAACAGCAATGGAGTTCAGATCTGGATCCGGCAGAGTCTGGACGTTGGAGATCTCAAAAAAAAAAGAACCCCTTTTCTGTTGGCTTTGGGGGTCTATTTATAGGTGTAGGAGGCTGGTACTTCGCTCAGATCTCAGGAGCCCTCTCCGGCATGTGACCAGGCCCGCGCGCCCAAGCCCGTGAAGTTTTGGTCCGATCCGTGATCGATACGAACAGATTTCGTATCGATCAAGATTTCATCCAATGGAGTCGAAATTTGGCATGGACATTCTTTAGCGTGCACGTAGTCTTCTGTGAAAATTTCATAGCATTTGGACTCGTAGATTAGGAGATATGATCGATATGAATTGGGATTCTCGGTTGGCTGTTTCGTTCGACTCGCTCTTGTTTCGACTCGCTCTTTGTTCGACTCGGTTCCGTTTGACTCGGTGACGCTGCGTTAATTTGTATTGACTGCTGTGCTTTGCTCCACATCGATGGACACGACGTAGAAGTCTTCGGATGGATGCGAAGTCGACGAAGCGGAGCGAGTCGAAGTAGGGCTCGAGGCGGAGCGAGTCGAAGTGGGGCTCGAGGTGGAGCGAGTCGAAGTGTGCACTTCCGATGGATTCGAACTGAGCGAGTCGAAGTAGGCTTTCAAACGGATTCGAACGAAGCGAGTCGAAGTGGGCATTTCTGAGGGACGCGAACTGAGCGAGTCGAAGAAGGCTGTTTTTAATCAACTTTGCATCGGTTGTAACTTGAGCATACGAACTCGGATCGACTTGAAATTTGGAACGTCGACTCTCATAGCTTCGCTTGTTGTGTCATATTAATTTAAGCTTGATCCGGACTCGGACAAAATTCGTCGATATCCATAGCGAACCTGCGTATAACTGATCTCTAGGACGGACCGTCGATTCCTTGGTGTCACAGCCTTGCCAAAAGGCGGGATAACAGCAGATCTACTCCGTGTACCTTCAGTTTGGGAGGTAACACGTACGATCATGGATATTATCTTGGCGATGGTATATACCCTAAATGGAGTACGATTGTGAAGACAATTCCGAACCCACAAAACAATAAACAATCAAAATTTGCAGCAATGCAAGAAGGCCAAAGAAAGGACGTCGAAAGAGCATTTGGGGTTCTTCAGTCCAGATTTGCCATAGTCAGCAATCCATGTAGGCTCTGGTCGCCGGATAAAATGACAAGAATAATGTACACCTGTGTTATTTTACATAATATAATTTTAGAGAACGAACGAGACATGGAAGAAGATTACGTGTACGAGGGTGCTCCAACACCACCAGATGTTTGGTGCGAAGATATGATTGGAAGCGCAGTAGAACTAGAGTTTCATGTAGAGAGCCAAACGTCGTACCATAATGTACAACTCCACCGAAGACTCAGAGACGTTCTAATAGATCATCTTTGGAACTTTTCTGACACTCGGTGAAACTGTATTAAACTTTATTGTTGTTGTTAACTTTGGTATCGTTAAGTATGGTGTTGTTACTTATTATCATTGTTCTATTTTCTTTATGTTTAAGTGATGTATGGATTGTTGTAATCTTTTATCAATGTTATTGTTTCCTGGGGATTTGACCAGGCAACTAGTGCTCGGCATCAGAGAGTGTCCGGCATCCAGGAATGTTCGGCGAAGCAACCATCATCCATGAGTACTCGGCGTAGTACTCGGCGTCCTTAGTGTCCGGTGTCCAGGAGTGTTCGGCATAATACTCAGCAGTGTTCGGCATCGAGGTCACTCGGCGTGGTACTCGGCAACAAGGGTACTCGGCGCCAAGTAGTGTTCGGCATCAACTGGCACTCGGCAACAACCTACGCTCGGCATCAGGGCTGTTCGGCATCCCATGGGTGCTCGGCACCAAGACTGCTCGGCGTACCAGAGTACTCGGCATCAAGGCTGTTCGGCATCAAGACTGCTCGGCATGCAAGACTGCTCGGCATATCAGAGTACTCGGCATCAAGGCTGTTCGGCATCCAGAATGCTCGGCATACAAGGTCGCTCGGCATACCAGAGTACTCGGCATCAAGACTGCTCGGCATACAAGGTCGCTCGGAATCAAGGCTGCTCGGCATACAAGAGTACTCGGCATCCCATGGTGTTCGGCGTAATACTCGTCATCCAGGAGACATTCAACACAACTAACCAGCACACCGTTCGGCATAGAAGGAATGGTTCGGCGGAGATCGTTCGGCGAACCTTGCTCGGCATACGGCGACCACTGTGCTCGGGCTGGAACGTTCGGCAATCAGCCCACTTGGGAAGTCCAGCCCATCTTTGCCTATAAATAGAGGGGCAGGGTCACAGTGAAAGGGATCCTTTTTTGGAGAGAAAATACGGGGAGACTCTGCCATTTTCAAGACTCATCTCCTCTACTTAAACAACTTCATTCAAACATTTGATTCATGAATTGTATTTGTAATCAACCATAAAGGAAATCAATAAAGTTGAGCAAAGTGGACGTAGGCAATTACGCCGAACCACTATAAATTTGGTGTTCTTACTTTCTGCATTTGAATTAGGACTGTCTTCTCTGTTTAATTTACTTTCATCACTTTTATCTCTACACAATCTTTCTGAACGAGGTTAGTGACCAATTTTGGTGCTAACACTTTGGTGCTTTCACTGAGAATTGAATTCTCAGACCTCAAGGATCTGCTTTGAAGCTACTGGATTGAATAAATCCCCCAAAGAAGATCCGACTCACTGATAGGACATCCGTTGATTCTACTCAGAGTTCATACCGATAACTCTACAATGGCAAGACCACGTACCAGGTCAGCTTCCCTTAATGCGGATGCCCGAGAGACTGCTAGCGTGCAACAAGCAGGACCTAGCAATCAACCAGCAATCCCGAGTGCAGGGATTGCCGCTCAAGAACAGACTCCAGTTGTCACCAGAGTGGAGTTCAATGACTTGATGAGAGAACTTAGGGAAAGCAGGAGACAACTGGGAGAACAGATGCAAGCTAATGCCAACCTGATGGCACAACTCACTCAACAGCAGCAACAGAATGCTGGGGGCAATCCAGCTGCTTATTCCTCTTCTGATAGCTCAACTTCTTCTGATGAGCCACCCAGGCGCAGACGCCGTAAGACTGAAACTGCAAGGGCAGATGCCGCTGTTCGAACAGCAGGAGACCGCGACCAAGCCAGAACTGGAAACTTCCGAACCGGAATACAGGTGGAGGAGGGAGCTCCAGACCATCAAAATGTTAACAATGTTGAACCTCATGACGCACGATTGGCAGATCGCCAGGAAAGGAGGCATCAGCATGGACAGGCACGTAGAACTGACTCCAACCTCCCAGCTTCCATACAGACACCCGATCTGACAGCCATGATCAGGCAACTGATGAAAGAGAATCAGGGCTTATCAAATGACGATTGGGGAGTGTCAAGAAGTCATACTCCGTTCACGGATGTTGTGCTGCAAGCATCCTACCCCAAGAAGTTTAGCATGCCAACCATTCCTGCATACGAAGGAAAGACTGACCCCAGACAACATGTAATGAGATATGAATGGATGATGGATTCAGCCAGAGCAAATGATGCCACCAAGTGTAGATGTTTTCCGATTACTCTATCTGGGATCGCTACTATGTGGTTCACCCGACTTCCTCTGCGATCCGTATCAAATTTCGAGGAGTTGGCAAAGAAGTTTATTGAGCAATTCAGGATACACACTACACGCCCGAAGGACGTGATGTCTCTGTCAAGTGTAATCCAAAGTCCCGGAGAGTCGCTGAAGGAGTACTTACAAAGATTCCACGTTGCGGCAACTGAAGTCAGTAATCCCAACGACCATGCAATTCTAATGGCTGTGATGAGAGGTGTAGATCCGGATTCTGAATTCGGAGATTGGCTGGCGGGAAAACCTCCGACTACGCTAGAGCGTTTCTACTCCAAGGCGCACCAGTTCATAAGAAGAGAGGAAGTTAGGTGGGTACGACGAGACAAGGCACCGGGACCTGCCCAAGAGTCAATTAAGAGCAACGTTGCTGTGAAGCAATCCGGAGACAATTCAGGAAAGGTCCAAGTCAACGTCCAGAATAAGCCTGTGCAGCCCAAAGAGTCCGGAGGAAGGAGTCAAGGAAAGAGGAAAGAAGCGGGAAAGTGGAAGTCGAGAATTCCAAGCTACAGCGAGTACACTCCGCTAAACGCCCCACTTGAGAACATTTACCTATCCACATGCAACACTTTTCAATACAGAAAACCACGTCCGAAGGAATCAACTGAAGAACAGAAACGGACTGGGAAATATTGCCGCTTCCATGAAACCTATGGACACAACACGGAAGAGTGCAGACACCTGCATGACGCTATCGAGAAATTGATCAGACAAAAGAAGTTGCAAGAATTTGTGAAGGATCCGCAGGAAGGAGGACAGGGAACGTCCGACCCAGGTCGTGCACCGGCTCCACGTCATCCAGAAGAACCTGCCCGGACTGTTGGAAGACTGGTTATAAATACAATTATCGGCGGACCTCATCCCGCAGATAAGAACTGGCAAGAGATGGAACGATATGCGAGCTCCTTGAAGCATGCGGATTTCGAGTGCTGTTCGAACGTAGAGGACGGGGCCCCTGCTAAGCAGCAGCGCGTGATGACAGACGATATTGTGTTCAGAAACAGAGACGCTGATCAGATAGAGGCCCCGACCATCGATCCCATGGTCATATCTGCAACAATCGGTCCAGCATATGTAAAAAGAATTTTGATTGATTGTGGAAGTTCAGTCAACATCATCTTCAAGAAGGCATATGATCAGATGAAGCTAGAGACAAAAGACTTGAAACCATCCAAGGCTCGTATCCACGATTTTAACGGCGCTGCGACTGATGCAGTAGGGTATGTCGAGTTACCAGTCGAACTGGGACAAGGCGAGCGTCGGAGGGTACGAATTCTACCCTTTGTGGTGTTGGATGTGGACTCTCCATATAATGTTTTCTTGGGTCGGCCGGCCCTGGCTGAATTTAGGGCGGCACTAGCCCCGTGGTGCTTGACTTTGAAGTTCCCGACTGACAAAGGAGTAGGCATTGTTCACGGAGACCAAGCAGCTGGTCGTTCTTGTTATGTGGCCGAGCTCCGAGAAGCCCACCGGAGGGAAAAAGGAAAGGGTGCGGACAATCCTGTCTGCATCCTCAACGCGAATAATTGACAAGTAGTGCCCGAGCCCTGGCTCGGGCATAGTTCTCGGATCTACGGAGATATAGATCCGAGAGACGACGATGAGAAACCCAGGGAAGAGAAGGCGGCACCGGCTGAATTAACAATTGACATTTCGGTTAGCCGTGACGACCCTTCGCGAATACTGAAGATCGGATCACAGTTAGGCCCCGCAATGACAGAAGACCTTAGCGACTTCCTTCGGGCGAACCTTGATGTTTTCGCCTGGACGCATTCTGATATGTGTGGGATTTCTCCCGCCATCACGAGTCATATGTTGAACATAGACCCGAAATACGTCCCAGTCAAGCAAAAAAGGAGAGGAATGGATCCGGAGAGATCCACCGCTCTTGGAGAGGAGGTGGACAAACTCAAAGCAAATGGGTTCGTCCGCGACGCCCTCTACCCGGAATGGGTCTCCAACCCCGTGCTAGTAAAGAAGGCGAATGGGAAATGGAGGACTTGCGTAGATTATTCCGACTTGAACAAAGCATGCCCTAAGGACAGTTTCCCGTTGCCTAGGATCGATCAGTTGGTCGATTCCACCGCAGGACACGAGTTACTGTCATTCATGGATGCGTACTCAGGATACAACCAAATCCCAATGCATATTCCGGACCAAGAACACACCAGCTTCGTTACAAATGTTGGGCTGTATTGCTATGTAGTGATGCCCTTTGGACTAAAGAATGCTGGAGCAACTTACCAACGTCTGGTGAATCGAATGTTCAAGGACCAGCTGGGCAAAACCATGGAAGTCTATGTGGATGACATGCTCGTGAAGTCACGGCAGTCAAACGACCACATTCAAGACTTAGCTGAAATGTTTAACATACTCAGGTCCTATGGAATGAAGATCAACCCGCTGAAGTGTTCTTTCGGCGTTGCATCAGGAAAGTTTTTAGGATTCATCGTCAACGCTAGGGGAATCGAAGCCAACCCAGAAAAGATCCAAGCCATTCGAGATGTACAAGCGCCCAGGACTATAAAGCAGGTACAGAGCTTGAACGGAAAAGTGGCTGCGCTGAGTCGATTTATATCCAAGGCAACTGACAAGTGCATCCCATTCTTCGACATAATAAAGAAAGGAAAGAGGAATTTTGAATGGACGTCTAGCTGCGAGGAAGCTTTCCAGAACCTGGTAAGGCATCTGGAGAGCCCACCAATGCTATCCAAACCAGTTGACCATGAGATGCTGTACGTTTACTTGGCTATATCCCCTCATGCGATAAGCGCAGCTTTGGTCCGTGAGGAGGATCGAGTCCAGAAGCCGGTATATTATGTTAGCAAGCGTTTAACGGGGGCAGAGAAGAATTACCCTAAAATTGAGAAATTGGCTTATTGCTTGGTGATTGCATCGCGCAAGCTACGCCCGTACTTTCAAGCGCATTCAATCGGCGTTTATACCGATCAACCCCTGAGGCAGGTACTTCAACGACCGGAAACTTCTGGAAGATTGCTAAAATGGAACATCGAGTTGAGCCAATTCGATATCGCGTACTTACCACGGAGAGCTATCCGAGGGCAAGCGTTAGCAGACTTCATCGCTGAATTTACCATACCCATCAAACCGGACGATCACGACATCATCCCCCCCATTCGATGGAAATTATACACTGACGGTGCATCAAACGACCGTTGCTCCGGCGCGGGCGTAGTTCTTATAACTCCGGAGAGCCGATCAATCTGTTATGCCCTGAAGCTCGATTTTCCGGCTACGAACAACGAAGATGAATACGAAGCATTGATCGCTGGCTTGAAGCTTATCAAAGAACTCGGAATCAAATCAATCGAAATCTTTTGTGACTCGCAGTTAGTGGTTTACCAAGTACGAGGAGACTACCAAGCAAAAGGACGAAAGCTTGCTCCGTACCTCGTTCAGGTCCAGGAACTACTATCAAATCTTGAGCGTTATGACATTTCACATATCCCGCGAGAGCAAAACAAAGAAGCCGACTTGTTGGCTAAGTTCGCGAGTACCGACGATGTTCAACAAATGGGATTGTATCCCGTGGAAGTCTTGCATGCCCCGAGTGCAGACGAGATGAAAATCGATCTTGTGTTGGAAACAGAGATCGAGAAGGACTCGTGGATAACCCCATTCAAACTGTACCTGACAACCGGGGCTTTACCAGAAAGAAGAAGCGAAAGACGACAGGTCCTTCGAAAGGCCGCGCGGTACGTCATGCAGGATGGATCCATGTACCGGAAAGGATTCTCCGTCCCATTGTTACAATGCATCGCTCATGATGAAACGAAGCGAGTCTTGAGGGAAGTCCACGAAGGGGAATGCGGCGACCATACTGGGGGGCAAACGCTAGCAAAGAAGATCCTCCGCTATGGGTATTACTGGCCCACCGTAAACCGGGATGCCGCGGACTACGCAAGAAAATGCGACAAGTGTCAAAGATATGCAAAAATCCCGAGGGCTCCGTCAACGGAACTCACACAAATGATCAGCCCTTGGCCATTCGCGATCTGGGGAATCGACATAATCGGCTCTTTGCCTCTATCCAAAGGTGGTGCGAAGTACGCGATAGTTGCAGTCGACTATTTCACGAAATGGGCTGAGGCAGAACCTTTGGCCACTATCACCTCTAAGAAAGTCATTAACTTCGTTGTACGAAATATTATATGCCGCTTTGGTCTTCCACGCACCATCATTACAGACAACGGAACGCAATTCGAAAGTAGAGAGTTCAAAGAGTTCTGTTTAAAGTACGGCATCGAGAAAAAGTTCGCTGCCGTTGCACACCCAAAAGCTAACGGACAAGTCGAGGCCGTTAACAAAATAATCAAGTCCATACTAAAGAAGCGTTTAGAGAAGGTTGGAGGCAAGTGGGTAGATGAACTCCCGACAGCATTATGGGCATATAGAACTACCGACAAGTCCGCGACCGGCCACACTCCGTTCGCCTTGGCATACGGCTCTGAAGCCGTAATGCCCGTGGAACTTGAAGTTCCATCGCACCGAGTGACATACTATGACCCCAAGACGAACCAAAACCTCTTGCTGGAATCACTGGACTGCATCGACGAAAAACGTGAAGAAGCTGAGTTAAGGGCGACGGCGCACAGACATCGAGTCAAGCGCTACTACGATGGCAGAGTCCGCCCAAGGATCTTCGATGTGGGTGATCTCGTTCTGAAACGAGTCTTCCCAGTACCATCACGCATGAATCCCAGCTGGGAAGGTCCATACGCCATCGAACGGAAGCTTGGAGAAGGAACATTCAAGCTAGCGACCGTTGATGGCACGACACTCCCCCGAGCATGGAATAGTGAACATTTGCGGCACTATTACATTTAGCATGTTTCCCTTTCTTGTTATAGGCATTATTGTTTTCCGCATGTTTCCATTCAATAATGACTTAGTTTCCTTTTGAAGTTGTAATCGAGCAATTTAGTTGATTTTCATTAATAAAGGCTTGAAGCCACATTTTCTATGAAGTTTCTGTATCTCTTAATTGAATGATAAATTACATTATTCTGTGCGGCGTACAGACTCATACGAACGATTTCCAATCTCCGAATCCCCAGAGTGCGGAGCGGAGTACTCTAAGTCCCCAGAGCGCGGACTAGAGTATAAACGATTTCCAATCTCCGAATCCCCAGAGTGCGGAGCGGAGTACTCTAAGTCCCCAGAGCGCGGACTAGAGTATAAACGATTTCCAATCTCCGAATCCCCAGAGTGCGGAGCGGAGTACTCTAAGTCCCCAGAGCGCGGACTAGAGTATAAACGATTCCAATCTCCGAATCCCCAGAGTGCGGAGCGGAGTACTCTAAGTCCCCAGAGCGCGGACTAGAGTATAAACGATTTCCAATCTCCGAATCCCCAAAGTGCGGAGCGGAGTACTCTAAGTCCCCAGAGCGCGGACTAGAGTATAAACGATTTCCAATCTCCGAATCCCCAGAGTGCGGAGCGGAGTACTCTAAGTCCCCAGAGCGCGGACTAGAGTATAAACGATTTCCAATCTCCGAATCCCCAGAGTGCGGAGCGGAGTACTCTAAGTCCCCAGAGCGCGGACTAGAGTATAAACGATTTCCAATCTCCGAATCCCCAGAGTGCGGAGCGGAGTACTCTAAGTCCCCAGAGCGCGGACTAGAGTATAAACGATTTCCAAACTCCGAATCCCCAGAGTGCGGAGCGGAGTACTCTAAGTCCCCAGAGCGCGGACTAGAGTATAAACGACTTCCGATCTCCGAATCCCCAGAGTGCGGAGCGGAGTACTCTAAGTCCCCAGAGCGCGGACTAGAGTATGAACGATTTCCAATCTCCGAATCCCCAGAGTGCGGAGCGGAGTACTCTAAGTCCCCAGAGCGCGGACTAGAGTATGAACGATTTCCAATCTCCGAATCCCCAGAGTGCGGAGCGGAGTACTCTAAGTCCCCAGAGCGCGGACTAGAGTATGAACGATTTCCAATCTCCGAATCCCCAGAGTGCGGAGCGGAGTACTCTAAGTCCCCAGAGCGCGGACTAGAGTATGAACAGTCTCAAGTCTCCGAGTCCTCGGAGCACAGTGTCAGCAAACCAAATAAAGACAAGAGAATCATTCAAACAAGAAGAAACTAAAATTTTATTCGATAAGTCCAAAATGGGGATACAAGATCACTCCTACAAAATTCGGGCCTATACAAACTACAAGTTATGAAAGGTAGAAACTGTTACAAACTTAAGCAAAAAACTTGTTGAACAAGTGCATCGATCATTTCTTCGACTTCTTCTTCTTGTCCGCCTTCGGTGTTTCCGACGACTCCTCTCCCTCACGTTTCTTCTTGGACTTTTTGCTTGCTAGAGAGACGGAGTCAGGAGTAGGAGACGGAACATCTAATGGTTTGGACCTGCCCGGGAGAATGATTTTCAAAGGTCTATTCCGCGGGTCAGTAAGTTCCAGGACTTCAGATTCAACCTTGACTTTGACCTTTCTCTTCTCCTCGTCGGCGAGACGATCCTTCATGCTCATCTCTGATGTATGCTCAGAGGCGCCAGTAATTTTAACTTCGTCGCTTCCTTCGGCCGGAGACGAGGTGTCAAGTTTGTCATCGTCGAGCGCCCCGATCACTTGAGCGTCTGGGCCGGGAGTTACCTCTGCGTGAGCAGCGTCGCTTGTTTTCCCCGCTTCCTCCTTGGCGTCATCGCTCCTCGGAGTTAGCTCAGTGTCAGAACAACCTGTGAGAAATATAAGAAGTGGGCATTAGAACAAATAACCATTGCTGAAAAATGACGGGATCACTTCGATTTCTAGAGAAAGAAGAATCTCCTACCAGGATCGGGTTGACTGTCGGTGGCGCGCGGGGTTTCACCCTCCAGGATAGGTGACAGCACATGAACGCCAAGCCCGGGATCTTCGGGATCATAACTGGCGTGTTGCTCGAATGGATCAAGCGTCGACCGACCAGCCGATTGAGCAGCATAAGGAGCGGCAATGTGAGGAGTAGTAGTGCCGGCCTCTGATGGGCCAGCCTCGATGTTCTTCTCTTTCGAAGGGGAAGAGCCTTTGCCATAGAGAGCCAATGCTACGGATAAATCCGATGGCTCATTCCCCCTCAGGAACTCCTTCACCAGTGCATCCTCGTCGATTTCTTCGGAGCCTGATTCGACTTTCTTGATCCTTATCAGAGTCTCCCATGCCTCAGCCAGGGATTCATGGTAGCCGTCGCCCAAGAATGTTAGGTCGCGGTGCATAAGGACGCGGGCTCCGTACTCGGCGATCAACGGGTCAAACATACTTTTGACCTCTTCTCTGCCGGTCTCTGCGGCCGCCTCAAGGCGAGAATCAAGCTCCTCCTCAGCCATTCTTTTACCCTCCTCACGGGCTTCATCCTTCATTCTCTCGACCCCGGCAAGTTCACCATCGAGCTTTGCCTTTAGGAGCCGGGTAGCAACAATCTCATCGCAATACCGCTGTGATTCTTCCTGAGCGGCTATTTTGTCTTCTTTCTCCTTGGAGAGTTGTTCTTTCAGCTCTTTGACTTGAATAGCGAGCACGTCCCTTTCTTTTTGAACAGAGTCTTTTTCTAGGGCAAGGGCGCCGCTGCGCTGAACTGCTTCGTCAAGCTCCTTTTTGTGAGCCACCTCTAAGCGAGTAACTGCCTCGGCAGTATCTTTTGCGCCTTGTTCAGCGGCTTCTAGCTTTAACTTATAAGAGGCGAGTTCTTCGTCTTGGAGTTTGATGATTTTCTTATCGCTGTCAGCCTCCAGAGTCAGACGGTCAATCTCGTGTTGACGCTCAACAGATACTTCTGATATCTTCTCCACCAAGTGCACGAATGCGTCATGTTGAACATAGACGTCATTGTTGCATGCAATGGCACTTTGCTTCACGTGCCCAGGAATGTGATGGATGGCCGGGAGGAATTTCAAACCGTCAAAACAAATTTTCGGAAACTTGGTCTTAAGGTCGACCATCTTTTCTGCAACAGTCGGGTCCACGGCGGGAGCAGGTGGAGGAGGCTTAGAGAATTCCGTTCTTTTACGCGGCTCTCGAACTTGCCTCGTACTCGATGAACTGGAATGTTGTTCTCGAGCAGCATCAGACTGATAACCCTTCTGCAAAGACTTCTCTTTATCCGGCTCAGCAGTAGGAGGAAGATCACGGGACTGAGAAGATTGATAGTGCGCTTCCTTGCGGTGAGACGACTCGCGAGGGCGATTGTCCCTATCTTCGTAATCGCCTCGGTCCCGGCGTCTGCCTGAACCGGAATCCCGTCCGGAGTGATGAAATATTGAAGACCCCTGAAGGCGATCAAGTCCGTGAGAGCGGCCCATATCACCTGCAAAGAAGGAAGATAACAACGAATTAAGGAGAATTCACGAATTAAAAAGACTTGAAGTATGCTATGGAATGCGCGTGTGCGTGTGTGTCCTAAGTGTTCCCCCCGACGGACCCGTTCGTTTGTCTTTGCTAATCGGAGTATTATCTCTGTGAGCCGGGAGTTGAACTCCTACATTGCCTCTAGCGAGCGAGGAGAATTTGAGAGCTTCAGGATCATCGAACCCATAATTAAGTATGTCTTCGGGGATAGAGAGGTTCGAGAGACCCCTCAGAGAACTCTCCAGGCGCTGTGAAGAAGCCTCTTTTTCAGGAGGGATAGGCGTAGATTTTGAGGTGTCGCCAACTTTCTCTTTCTGAACCGTATATTTCAGCTTTTTCTTTCCCTTCGAAGGGGAGGATGACGTTTCAATGTCCTGAACCTCGATTGCCGGATTCCAAGCAGGACCCACGTTCTCGCCCTGAGTGTCGGGTGCATCATCCTCTCTACGCTCGCCTTCTTCGTGCGCGTCGGGAGCGCGACGCGACGACGGGCCGGCAAGTTTTTTCCCTTTACCAGATGGAGGTTTGGGAATTGTAACACCCTCTGGAAGGCTGACCCGACGATCAGGAGCTAGCAAGCCGAACCCCGACAGCGATTCATTTGAAATGATAGCTCGAATATCTCGATCCTCGGCCGGAAGAGCTCTAATCGCGTCGACAGCATCAGAATAGCCTCGGCCCTCTGGACGCGGGTTAATACCTGAAAAGAGGGAATGAAGAGTTAAGAAAAACGTGACTCCCATTAAGTACGAGTAACGGTTCAGCAGAGAGACTTACTGCCTTCAACCCATCTCCTAGCGAAACCAGACGGGCATCGCACATAGAACCATTCCTGTTTGTATAGGGCGAACTTGCTGCAGGCCCCTGTCAAGATCTGGCACTTGTGATACGGCTCGAGGAAGATGAAGGAAGGGCTATCTTTCCGTCTCTTGAACATGTAAATGTATCGAATATCACCGGGGGTTGGAGGTCTGGAGAAGACAGCCATGAAGAGTAAGTAAGTCCCATATAGGAACGCATGACCATTCGGGTGCAGCTGCGACGGAGCGATGTCTATATACTGCAGCACATCCCGGAGGAATAGGTTAAACGGAGGCACGCTGCCCATCCAACACATGAACTTGTTGCAGGCCGTGTACCCGACTGGGGGCAAGTGAGGACGGTCGTGTCTCGAAGGAACTAACACGTCAGTAAAGGGAATTCCGTGAATGGAACAAATCCGTCGCAGAGCGGCCTCATTAATCCTCGAGGCTTGAGAATCGACCGGATTGTCCAGTAAGATGGTTGACTCAAGAGCATCGGGCGCCAGATTATGAGCAGGAGAGATTGACGGGTTGGAAGCATCTGCGGCTCCTTGCTTTACTGACGGCCCAGGCCTGTCAGATATGGTTGCAGAACTAGATTTTCCTGACATCCCGAATAAATAATGAACCTGGCTAAGTGCTTGAGAAAGCTATACTTGAAAAACGTTGAGCGTTAGAATTAGCAACACAAGTTTTCCCCCCACGTGGTGTGTGAACTAGTGCGAGCAATTGTGTACAGACAATAAGAAGGTTTTAAAGATATAATAATTAGCTTCGAATCATCGCCTTCGAAGACCGTCATCGCTGACCGTCTCAAAAAGCTTGCCTTGAGGTGATTACAGTTCAAGGTTCAAAAGACATACGATTTCTAGAGTAACCGGCCTAAGTGTAGTTTAACATTTATACTGGTCGGCATTTAAGTAATGTTCATCGTCCCAAGTAAAGTGTTCGGCAATTGTATTGTTCGCCATGTCAAGTGTTCGGCAATTGTATTGTTCGGCAAGAAAGGTGTTCGGCAATTGTATTGTTCGGCATGAAAAGTGTTCGGCAATTGTATTGTTCGGCATGTAAAGTGTTCGGCAATTATATTGTTCGGCATGTCAAGTGTTCGGCAATTGTATTGTTCGGCATGTAAAGTGTTCGGCAATTGTATTGTTCGGCATGTCAGTTGGTCGGCAATTATATTGTTCGGCATGTCAAGTGTTCGGCAATCATATTGTTCGGCTAAAGTCACGGTTCGACCTAAGGATTGTTCGGCTGGATTCAACGTTCGGTCTGAGGTCAATGTTCGGCGTAACAGTCGTTCGGCATTTGGGCATTGTTCGGCTTTAGTTCGTTCGGCTCAATTATAGTTTGACATGTTAGTGAGCGTTCGGCCTGACATTGTCCGGCCGAGGTAGCGTTCAGCAACTAACCATTACACCGTCCGGCACATGACCACATGCGCCGGAGCAGCGAACGGCGCCATTACTCCCTCCAACACCTTTCTTTCTTTTTCTTCCTTTTGACCTCGATCCAACACGAGGAAACTAAGGCAAATAAGCGGGCATACTCCTAACTCCTCCACGCTATGTCGTTCGGCAATGCAGTCAAGCTATACAAAAACCCTCTACACGACATCGTTCGAACATCTCGTTTGAATATACGATGAAAAATACCTAAGTTTGCAGATCGAAGATTGAGATGGAGTAGTTAAGTCTCAAATTCGGACGACTGAACAGAATTGTGAGAACGGAGGAAATAAGAAGTAAAAGGAGAAAAGAAGAGAAGGGACTGGTTTTATAGAGGGGAATGGAGGAAGTCGAAGGGGCTATACCCGGTAGAACCGGTCAATACCGGAGCGCTCGGCATTAAGGTGGAATGACGTTCGGCACGCTAGGAACGTTCGGCTCAGAACGTGTTGTTCGGCATCCCAAGCTTGTTCGTCTCGCACCTCCCTTTGCTAGCATTCTCGAGAAGGTACCTCCGAGGTAGATTGTACCAGATTCAAAGCGCACCACGTTTGGCCACGAGATACACTTTGGGGGGCAAGTGTTTCCTGGGGATTTGACCAGGCAACTAGTGCTCGGCATCAGAGAGTGTCCGGCATCCAGGAATGTTCGGCGAAGCAACCATCATCCATGAGTACTCGGCGTAGTACTCGGCGTCCTTAGTGTCCGGTGTCCAGGAGTGTTCGGCATAATACTCAGCAGTGTTCGGCATCGAGGTCACTCGGCGTGGTACTCGGCAACAAGGGTACTCGGCGCCAAGTAGTGTTCGGCATCAACTGGCACTCGGCAACAACCTACGCTCGGCATCAGGGCTGTTCGGCATCCCATGGGTGCTCGGCACCAAGACTGCTCGGCGTACCAGAGTACTCGGCATCAAGGCTGTTCGGCATCAAGACTGCTCGGCATGCAAGACTGCTCGGCATATCAGAGTACTCGGAATCAAGGCTGTTCGGCATCCAGAATGCTCGGCATACAAGGTCGCTCGGCATACCAGAGTACTCGGCATCAAGACTGCTCGGCATACAAGGTCGCTCGGAATCAAGGCTGCTCGGCATACAAGAGTACTCGGCATCCCATGGTGTTCGGCGTAATACTCGTCATCCAGGAGACATTCAACACAACTAACCAGCACACCGTTCGGCATAGAAGGAATGGTTCGGCGGAGATCGTTCGGCGAACCTTGCTCGGCATACGGCGACCACTGTGCTCGGGCTGGAACGTTCGGCAATCAGCCCACTTGGGAAGTCCAGCCCATCTTTGCCTATAAATAGAGGGGCAGGGTCACAGTGAAAGGGATCCTTTTTTGGAGAGAAAATACGGGGAGACTCTGCCATTTTCAAGACTCATCTCCTCTACTTAAACAACTTCATTCAAACATTTGATTCATGAATTGTATTTGTAATCAACCATAAAGGAAATCAATAAAGTTGAGCAAAGTGGACGTAGGCAATTACGCTGAACCACTATAAATTTGGTGTTCTTACTTTCTGCATTTGAATTAGGACTGTCTTCTCTGTTTAATTTACTTTCATCACTTTTATCTCTACACAATCTTTCTGAACGAGGTTAGTGACCAATTTTGGTGCTAACAGTTATGCAATATCACTGTTTTAGTAATACAATCACTTGCTTAAGCTCACAACACAATTAAACTACTAGTAATTCAAAGATACAATGGTATTAGAAATTCAGAAAAACTCATAATACAAATGCATCAACTAGTCATTCAAAGATACAATGGTTCTAGAAATACAGAAACAGTTATTGTCCTTCTTCACGTCTACGTCTCATGATTTCTCTTCTTCTAAGCTCCGTATACTCTTGTTGTTCTTCTGACAAGTGTGACGTATCCATGAACATAAGTGCATCTTCATCTCTCTGACGATTTCCAGCGATAAGTTGGTCCATTCTTTACAATCTTTCTTCGTGTTGAATTGCTCGAGTCTCCATTGCACGGTTGTACCTATATTCAGATTCAAATAGAAGTTTTTTAATTTCCGCCTGATCCGCTCCAGCAGCCTACTTCTTTTTTGCTGCTTTGGCTCCCTGTGGCCTAATAAATTGATCTTCGGCAGGGTTAGGGGTTAAGTCCTCTTCTGAACCAAAACCGCAGCTTCTGCACGATTCTCCAGGACTAGAGCTTTCTCCAGCTCTAGAAGCTTTACCACGACTACTATTCGATTGAACGTCTTGGGCAGTTTTTTGTAGTGATGGTTTCCATTTAACATGCTCAACCAACATGTCATAAACGTGCATGAACTGATAAGAATGTGATGCTTGTTTATTATCCGGTTTGTAGATTTGTTTAAACAGCTTGTTTGCTGCCATTCTCTGAAAAAAAATATACAGTATAATATTTAGAAAACAACAGTTAATAAATAAGAACGTTTGAGTATTTAATAAATCTTACCAAATGCGTTTCATTTCCAAATCCACTGAGATTTGTTTACTTTAACTTGAACATTTAAGAATCAAATGTTTGCGTTTAACGATTAATTTTTCCATGACGACCTTTGATAGAAGATACGGTTCTTTTACGATCGATGTTCTTGCGGTTGAAGCAATTGGTAACTTTGCCCCAAAAAGTCTCACCACTTTGGTCGGTACCTCGAACAGGATCGGTTGAAAGTGCACACCAAATATAACAAAAATCATAGTCTTTCGCAGCATTCCAACTTCCATTAGTAACCGTTCCACCAATCGGAGTTGAAATGTCTTGTAAATCATATCCTTCAAAACTGCACCTTGCAACATCAACGTCGAAGTCAGAAAACATTTTGAATTGAGATTAGTGGGAGAAGGAAGATTGGAATTGGGATAGAATGGTAGTTGTGAAAGGAGAAGAAGAAGATGAGGTATTTATGAAGAAGGAAAGTAGCCATTAGGGGAAAATAGCTGTTGAGTTTGTCGTTGGAGAGTGATATTATTGGGCGCTTGTTCAACAAGCGCATGTATCTCAGCCGCTTGTTGAACAAGCGCCTCATATTAGGCGCTTATTGAACAAGCGCCTATCACAATCATGCATCCCCAAACTCTCGACCCAAAAATCCACACTATTGAGATCTCTGCACTCTGTTGGAGGGCAAAACGGGTGCATATATTACATTTTGTAATATCCAATCAGCTATTGGATATGCTCTAAGGTTTTTTGAGCGGCAATAGCAGCACCAAGATTGTTGTAGCCAACAATTGCAGAATTTCTATCCTTGAGAAATTTAAGCACTTCAGTCTTTCCAAACTGCCTAGGCTTACTCTTAAGTCATCCCTCCATTAAAGGTGAGCTGATACCATCAATCCATACATGTTTTCTAGGTTTTTCCTACCTATAAATTATAGAGAAGGTTAAGGTTCTAAAAATAGGATTGAACATATTAAATGTTCAGTGGACGAAAAAAAGATGTTCCCAACAAAAGGAGTTTTACATAAATGCATACATAAATATGATATTTGGAACAAAATCATGATACTCTCAATAAAAATAATAACCAAAAATAATTGATGTACACCAGATACAGAGTAAGTCAAACCATTCATGTTTCATCTAATACAGATTTCTGACATACAGGCTTTCAACTGCTCATCTTCAAACTAATTAGGACGCAACATGGAAGCCTCCAATACAACCAATTTGGAAGATATATGTATGTTAATGAAATATACATCTAGTCTACCCGATAACATTAACTGACTACAAACCAAAAAGGTCTTAGTGTTAAAGCTTCTTTATGCCATACAATACTGATAAATTAAATACCAGTTTTCTTTTGGATGCTAATATGGAAATTATGTATTATACGCAGGTTTCCAACTCAATAAACAAACATTATGAAATCCTTCATCGTTTAGTTATGGTTGAAATCAATTTATGGATCAATGGTCTGAGATGGAAAACAAAATTAAACATAAAATTGTTTGGATGCTACTTGGATATCCAAATAAATAATTTTTTAGAAGATAAGTCTATTAGTGGATACCTGAAAAATCCGACATCGATCCGCACATGTATTGGAAAAACAGTTCAATATCTTACATTCAAAAAACGGATGCAGATGCAGATATGATGGCATTCGTACCCGCTATCCAATTTTTGTCAATATTATAGTTTATATTACGTGTACTTCAGTAAAATAAATTGTGTATTATTTATTGTATTACTAAGCTAATAGTTTATATCATACACATTTAATGAATATTGACTGCTCAAAACAATTTATTATCGTAGAAATTGCTAATTTTCCATACTTCATGCACAATGGTACCGAAAAAATGTGTGCTATACAAAAAAAAATTATTTATGTTTTTATATTTATCAACCATCAACGAATAGGATAAATATTCGATATTCGTTCGTTTCTGCATATGCAAATATCCGATATTCAAAAATGTTTCAGATGTGAATGCAGATATGACATTATCCGCATCCAAATGTACCCGCATCCAAATGTACCCGTTGACAGACCTAATAGCGCATATTGACATTACATCTTTTACTCTTTGCTATCATCAATATAACGTCCTACAACGGATGAACAGATAATCTGTTAAGTAACCTTTTCTATTTAAAATTTATGCCTAGTTCAATCACTATTTCTTTACTACATGAGAATGCATGTATTTGTTGGTTATAGATAAACAATGATACTGTTTATAAGCCATGAGCAAAGTTTAAAGCAATCAAAATAGAGTATAAATGCTATCAATCATAAATAATCAGAAGTATGCCCATGAGAAAAAGTTCAAATCTAACCTTAAATTGATTTTGTTGAACCTTTGGATCATCGATTGCTGCTTCATCCTCTATAACAACTGCATCTGAATACAAAGAACTTCAAATCATGAATAAATGAGAAAAAAACAAAGCATCATTAATGAAGAAAGAAGGATATTGAACATGCAAAGAAGTCAATTTGGACAAAAAAAAAATGAGGCAAAAGGAAGTAAAAATTAAAATTTTCAACAGGAGAATGGTTTCTCATATCATGTCATTTAATTTGTTCATTACGAACATGAAAACTTTATTCATGGAACTTCATGGATCAATGAATTTATGGATGCTTGCATTCATTCAGAAAAATGCAGTTCAAGGTTCTCATAAAGTTTATAACCCCTAAAAAAAACTATTGATTATATATTTTATGGAACAATAACTACCGTAAAAAATCAAAAAGCCAAAATAAACAACCATGAAAAAAGAATGGATAAAAGTAATACGAGGATGATTTTATACTGGCACAAATTCCATCCAAAAAAGAAACTAAATGGACTCAGGCATAGCTAGGAAAGGAGACTACTTTTCAACGCCTTCACAACAACTCATCGAAGGCTCGGAAAAGGGTGACAGTTCCCGGCAAAAAGGTGAGGAAGAAGCATTAGATGATCGATAAGCGATGGTGGTAGACGTGAATCAATTTGTTCCAATCAGGTCAGTTTGTAGGGATCGATTCGAAGGATTTCGATTTTATTCAAAGTAGGGTTTAGCGGTTGAAGGGAGGAGAACGAAATGAAATTTATTTCCTAAGGGGATGAACGTGCCGTTTGAGGGATCACGAAACAAAATTTGGATGGAGAGGGCTCTGGAGCTAGGAATACTCTGCTCATTCTGGAAGAGGTGGGTTGATCATCAATTTTGTTCATGATCTCAGGTTGCATTTCTAGATTGGTTGATGAATGATTTTTTGACAAAGAAGATGAAGATAGGATGGTTCTTGAGTCTGCAAGAACTGTAGAGATGGATTTAGTTGAAAAAGAATGGAATTTATGAGATAGTTTTGTGAGCAAGAAGAGAAACTGATATCAATCATGCACACTTATACAAGAAGTTGTGCATATATTTCAAGTACACAGCAAGAAATGGCTATTTGAAGATGAATTGCATTACAGAGGAGTTATTGAACCAAGAAGAGTCAAGAAATGACAGTTTGGATTTATATTTGTAAAAGAAAATGAACAATGTATTAAAATGAATCAAGAATTTAAGATGGAATTTGCAAATCTTCAAGAACAGTAAGTAAAGAAATTCAAACTGACAATTGCAACTATCAGATCCAGTACAAGAAAGACATAGGCAGAAATAGCAATTTTGATCTTAAATTCTTACACAACAAAGAATTATATGATGAGTATAGCAAAGATAATTGAATTAACAATATTACTTACAGGATTTACTAACAGTAATTACGGGTTGTACAAACTGATGAATATCAAGACAAGAACTTATAGATCAAGACAATTTAATAGCAGATTCAAGAACGAGCATTATTTAACAGAGAAATGGAAAAGATAGGTAGTATCAACAATAAGAACAGAATATAGGAGAACTGAATTATTATGTATATAACAGCAAATTATACACCACAAAATCTTACAATCCAAGAATTAAGCAATAGGATATGAACAAATGAATTAGGCAGGATGAATATTTGAAGAAGACAAGTCTCAAATCACAGAATTGCAATAGAATCAACAGAGAACAGAAATGCAACTTTATTTCATAATTTTCTTCACACTTTTTACAGCCATCAAGACACCCCTTATATATACAAGTCAGAACATTATCACAAATACCTTGCCTACCCAATCCATGCAAGCCCAATTACCACAGACGACCCATTACAACATATATCAACATACTCAACATTTTAGCTTTACATAACACTGCTACCATACCTTGTACAACTCCTCACAGCCAAAAATACAAAACGCATCAGTTGTGCACGTGCACATATGCACAGACTGATATGCTCCTTCATCTTCCTGCTCCAGTTTCACTATCCACCATACTTACTTCTGACACCTCACTGGTACCTTCCAGCGCCTTTCCTGGCGAATCAGTGATCAATAAAGAGGAGCTTGACATTTCCTTCCTTCTTTTTGCATTTTCCAGAGACTGCTGACAACCTTCTTCCTTCAAAACCATGTTAATCAACCCTTGGCTGTTACATCTCCCTTCCACTTCAAGAAGAGACCTTGTCCCAAGGTCTAAGGTAGGAAATTTTCTTACCATTGGCCAGTAATCCTCCCAGGTAGCTTCTTCCACCGATTTCTCTTTCCATTTGATCAAAATTTGAACCACAGCTTCATTATTTCTGGGTATTATTCTTCTATCGATTATATATTCCGGCTGTTCAACAATTTCTTCCACAAAACTAGGAACATCATCTTGCACAATAATAGAGCTCCCTATCTTTTTCTTTAATTGTGATACATGGAAGACAGGATGGATCTTTGCAGTGGCTGGTAGATGGAGTCTGTAAGCTACTTCCCCAATTTTCTCGATTACTTCATATGGTCCATAGTATTTTGGTGAAAGCTTGCAAGTCTTGTGAGTTCTGGCTGTCAACTGCTTGTAAGGCTGAAGCTTGAGAAACACCCAATCACCTACTTCAAACCTTCTCTCCGACCTCCTCAAATCTGCATACTTCTTCATTCGCTCACGTGCCAATCTCAAACTATCTTTCAAATACTCTAACATTATGTCTCTAGTAAACAACATTTCCTCGACTTGTTCCACCTTTGCTGTGTTCTGGACATAGGATAGAATGGTGGGTGGATCAATGCCATACACAGCTTTGAATGGAGTGGTGTTAGTCGAAACTTTCCAGGTAGTATTATACCAATACTCAGCTAGTGTTATCCACTTACTCCACTCATTAGGTTTGTGGCAGATGAAGCACCTCAAATACCCCTCCAAAATCTTGTTAATCACTTCTGACTGCCCATCACTTTGAGGATGGTAGGCAGTG
Source organism: Allium fistulosum (assembly GCA_030737815.1). Classification (NCBI taxonomy): domain Eukaryota; kingdom Viridiplantae; phylum Streptophyta; class Magnoliopsida; order Asparagales; family Amaryllidaceae; genus Allium; species Allium fistulosum. The sequence continues at coordinate 405,321,004 of CM060904.1, read as the reverse complement.
CTTAGCTTTAGGCTACTTCCTTGCAACTTGAATAGTTCTTGCCAGAATTTGCTGGTAAATATAGAGTCTCTGTCACTAACAATAGTTTTGGGTAATCCATGTAATTTAAACACACCGTTGAAGAACACAGTAGCAACATCTTTGGCAGTATAGGGGTGGTTGAGAGGAAAAAAGTGAGCATACTTGCTTAAACGATCAACAACAACTAGTATAACAGTATATTTATCACTCTTTGGTAAACCAGTGATAAAATCCATGGCTATATCTGTCCAAATCATCTCAGGAACGGGTAATGGCTGCAGCAAACCAGGTAGTAGAACATTCTCCCCTTTATTTCGTTGACATTGTTCACATTCTTTCACAAAAATTTCCACATCTCTTCTCATTTTTTTCCAATAAAATACTTGCTTCAACTTCTTCAATGTAGGCTTTATACCAGCATGTCCACCCAGAGGGGTTGAATGATGTTCTTGTATAAGTGATTGTCGCAAACTGTGGAGGTGGTGATCCACAAAAATCTTTCCCTTGTAAAAAATCAACCCATCAACTATTTTATACTTGCTACTACTGAGTTCTTTATCTTGAATTCTTTTGATCTGCTGCTGATACCAATCAGATGAGTGTAAAGTATGCTTGAGCTCCTGCAACCATGGGGTTTGTACTACAGAGATTGCTTGTGCTTCTGCGCCATCCCAATTGCCTGTTTCCTTCCTGGATAATGCATCTGCAATTACATTATCTTTACCAGATTTATACTCTACTTTATAGTCAAAGCCGTGCAATTTAATTAGCCACTTGTGTTGCAACCCTGTATGCAATTTCTGAGACAACAAAAATTTTAAACTTTGATGGTCAGTTTTAATAATAAATTGTCTTCCCAAAAGGTATTGAGCCCACTTTTTTGTAGCTAGAATAATGGCCAATAATTCTTTTTCATAAGTAGATAGCAACAAGTTCCTTCCATGTAAAGCTTTGCTCATATATGCTATAGGTTGGTTATTCTGAAGTAATACTGCCCCTACGCCTTGGCCACTTGCATCACACTCGAGAGTAAATGGTAGAGAAAAATTTGGCATAGCTAAAATAGGAGGACTGGTGAGGCATTGCTGTAATTTCTCGAAGGCATTTCGTGATTGATCGGTCCATATGAAGGCATTTTTCTTGAGCATGTCAGTGAGTGGATTTGCAATTTTGCCATAATCTTTAATAAATTTTCGATAATAGCCAGTTAACCCCAAAAATCCTCTTAGTGATTTTAAATTTTTTGGTAAGGGCCAGTCCAGAATTGCCTGAACTTTGCTTGGATCAACAGAGAGACCTTGATATGAGATGATGTGGCCCAAGTACTCCAGAGACTGCTTAGCAAAGCTGCATTTTGTCAATTTGATCACCAGCCTATTCAGTTGCAATGTATGAAAGGTAGTCTTGAGATGTTCCAGGTGATCTTCCCAGTTCTTGCTGTAGACTAGAATGTCATCAAAAAATACCAGAACGAACTTCCTCAAATAGGGTTTAAACACATGGTTCATCAGGGATTGGAAGGTGGATGGAGCATTAACTAGACCAAATGGCATTACCAAGAATTCATAGTGTCCCTCATGTGTCTTGAAAGCTGTCTTGTGCACATCTTCTTCACACATACGAACTTGATGGTATCCTGATCTCAAATCCAGTTTTGAAAAATAGGTAGCTCCCTGTAACTCATCAAACAGGTCATCAATCAGAGGTATGGGAAATTTATCTTTGATAGTACAAGCATTTAGGTTTCTGTAATCAACACACAATCTCCACGTCCCATCTTTCTTCCGTACCATCACCACAGGAGAAGAGAATGGACTGCTGCTATGCTTGATAATTCCAGCTGCTAACAATTCATTTACAATCTTTTCCAGCTCATTTTTAATGTGGTATGAATGTCTATAGGGTTTAAGGCAAATTGGTTTAGTATTTGGCAGAAGAGGGATTTTGTGATCATGTTGTCTTTTAGGGGGTAGGAATGGAACAGTTGAGGTAATGTCAGGATATTGGTTAATCAGTGCTTGGATGGCTGGGGTTAGGATGGGAGTCTGTTCTTCCTTCAAGTTAATTTGGTAGCATAGCAACATACTCAACTGACCATGTGCATCCTCCTTTTCAATAGCCTTTTTATCAACAATCTTCATTTCTTCTTGACCGAGTCCTTGCCAAGTATAATCCCTGTTATTATATCGAAACTTAACTTGCAATTGCTCCAAGTTTAAAGTCACATCACCTAAGCTTTTCATCCATTGAGCACCCAATACAACTTGACAGCCTTCCAAAGGCAATAACAACAAATCAACGGGCATTTTGCATCCTTGACATTTCAATATTACATTTCTACATATACCTGACCCAGTCAGCTTTTCACCGTTAGCCACAGTCACCTCATAAACCTTGGATTCATCGATAATCAATTCCAACTTTTTGGCCAGGTGTGTATTTATGAAACTATGTGTCGACCCTGAATCGATGAGAATTTGCACGGGCTTTCTGTTGATGATCCCCTTCACTTTAATGGTAGATAGGGCAGGAATTCCACACATTGCTTGCAAGGTGATGGAGAGTGCTTCTTCAGCCACTATCTCTTCTTCAGGTTCAGATGAATCATCCTGAGAATTATTTTCTGCATTCTCCTCTTCCTTAAGTGTCATCACTCCCTCTAAAACATACACCTGAGAATTCTTGCATTTATGGTCCCTTGACCACTTTTCTTTGCAGCCATAACATAGATTCTGTCTTCTCATTTCCACAATTTGATTGGGAGTCAACCCTCTACTTCTTGCTATACTTTCTACAGTGGAGTTGCTGCTGCCCCGAGACATGGTGTTGGGTTGATTTTGTGTTGAGTCTTTGACATAGGCAGGGATAGGATGAGTGGTGGTAGGTTTAGGAATAGGAGTATGGGACTGGTTAGCAGTGAAAGTTCTATGGTTCTTTCGGGTCTGTGTGTACTTGCATTCATACATTTTGGCTAGTGATACTGCTTCTCTAAAATCAACAGGTCTAGAAGTCATAACATCATATCGAATTTCCTCCTTCAATCCTCCAATAAATCTATCAAGCAAAAACTTAGGTGGTAGGGTCTCAATTACCGCTTGTAACTGTTCAAAGCGACTAAGGTATGCTCTCACTGTGGTGTGTTGTTTGAGTTTGGATAATGTTTCATAGGGCCTCTCCATCTCCTCCGGATTAAACCGTACTAAAATCTCTTCCTTAAAAACTGGCCATAGTTCATGATTAAGTACTGTATTTGCATACCAGTGATACCACTGCAGTGCCTCCTTCTTTAAGTAAAAAGAACAAATCTCTACCCAAAACTGCTCCTCGGTATGTTGGAATCTGAAAAATTGTTCAACTTGTCTCAACCAATCAGCTACTCCTTCATCACCAGAAAAAGTAGGGAAGTCTAGTTTGTAAGAGGTCATAGGATTGGGATGATGCATAGGGGTGTAATGGGGAGGGGGATTGGGATAGTTTGGACCATGATTTCTTGGAGCAGGAAGGTCTGGATTCAATGGATAAGGAACATTTCTAGTTTGGGGTTGGTGGTTTCTTGTACTGGTGGTTGCACTGTAAGGAAGATTCTCATTGTTTTGGATTGGTGGATGAAACTGAGGTATTAGTGGAGGGCCTGTGGGAAATGCAGGTGGTGGTGCTTGGGATTTGATCTTCAATTGTTGCATATCATTGGCAAGAGAAGTAAGGACATTGTGGAAACCTTCGAATCTGGTAGTGATGTCATGATCAAGTTTTCGGTTGCTATGCTCTAATTGGGTTAAAGATTTAGTGATGTGCTCATTAAACTCTCCTTGTCGTTGCCATAGTAGTTCTTGATCAAGAAAGGGTGGATGCGTATAAGAATTGTTTTTATTGAGATTTGGATCGATCTGGGGCTCTGTCTCATCCCCATTGAACTGCTCTGATACCAAATTGGAAGAGGTGGGTTGATCATCAATTTTGTTCATGATCTCAGGTTGCATTTCTAGATTGGTTGATGAATGATTTTTTGACAAAGAAGATGAAGATAGGATGGTTCTTGAGTCTGCAAGAACTGTAGAGATGGATTTAGTTGAAAAAGAATGGAATTTATGAGATAGTTTTGTGAGCAAGAAGAGAAACTGATATCAATCATGCACACTTATACAAGAAGTTGTGCATATATTTCAAGTACACAGCAAGAAATGGCTATTTGAAGATGAATTGCATTACAGAGGAGTTATTGAACCAAGAAGAGTCAAGAAATGACAGTTTGGATTTATATTTGTAAAAGAAAATGAACAATGTATTAAAATGAATCAAGAATTTAAGATGGAATTTGCAAATCTTCAAGAACAGTAAGTAAAGAAATTCAAACTGACAATTGCAACTATCAGATCCAGTACAAGAAAGACATAGGCAGAAATAGCAATTTTGATCTTAAATTCTTACACAACAAAGAATTATATGATGAGTATAGCAAAGATAATTGAATTAACAATATTACTTACAGGATTTACTAACAGTAATTACGGGTTGTACAAACTGATGAATATCAAGACAAGAACTTATAGATCAAGACAATTTAATAGCAGATTCAAGAACGAGCATTATTTAACAGAGAAATGGAAAAGATAGGTAGTATCAACAATAAGAACAGAATATAGGAGAACTGAATTATTATGTATATAACAGCAAATTATACACCACAAAATCTTACAATCCAAGAATTAAGCAATAGGATATGAACAAATGAATTAGGCAGGATGAATATTTGAAGAAGACAAGTCTCAAATCACAGAATTGCAATAGAATCAACAGAGAACAGAAATGCAACTTTATTTCATAATTTTCTTCACACTTTTTACAGCCATCAAGACACCCCTTATATATACAAGTCAGAACATTATCACAAATACCTTGCCTACCCAATCCATGCAAGCCCAATTACCACAGACGACCCATTACAACATATATCAACATACTCAACATTTTAGCTTTACATAACACTGCTACCATACCTTGTACAACTCCTCACAGCCAAAAATACAAAACGCATCAGTTGTGCACGTGCACATATGCACAGACTGATATGCTCCTTCATCTTCCTGCTCCAGTTTCACTATCCACCATACTTACTTCTGACACCTCACTGGTACCTTCCAGCGCCTTTCCTGGCGAATCAGTGATCAATAAAGAGGAGCTTGACATTTCCTTCCTTCTTTTTGCATTTTCCAGAGACTGCTGACAACCTTCTTCCTTCAAAACCATGTTAATCAACCCTTGGCTGTTACACATTCGTTCCAATTTGAGTTAGTGAGGTAAGAACGAATTGTTACAAAGACCCAAACTAGCATATTTTTTCCCATGAGGAAAATATTGTCAAACAAACTTAAAATCTTTTTTTTCTTTTATATGCAGCAATAATTTTTTATTTGCTTTAAATCGAATGTTATTTGCTTTTTGTTTACTGATGTATATATTGGATTCATATTGATTTGGACGAAAATGTATTTCTGTGTTTAGTTCACTGTGGATCAATTTTTAAGTATCATTTTTAGTTTTTGTTAGTATCATTTTTCAGAATAATGAAGTTTTGAATTGTTTTAACGTTTTGTTTGTGTGTATATAAATATGAAGTAGTTATGGAGTATGTATAATTATATATATTAAAATTCAATGGGTTGAATTACTGTGTTGTGTTAGTATCAAACATTCAATGAAGTATCATTTTTTGTTATTATTTGAGTATCAGGTGTTAGGTAACAAATTGACATTTTGAAGCAAATATTTTTTAATTGCTGTTTTTTTAGCATTCATATTGGTTTGATTGATAATATATTGCTTTGTTTATTTCAGTGAGGATCAGTTTTTAGGTATCATTTTTTTGCAATACCGTAGTATGGAAGTATTTTTAATGTTTTGTTTGTTTGAGCATATATAAAAAATGACGACGTTACATAGTAAAGATGATGATATGTAGCAAATTATGGATGAGTTAAATTAGCGTTTTGTTAATACCAAACATTTCGTGAAGCATGTTTTGATATCAGTTTTACTATTAATTTGAGGTTCAGTTTTTAGGTATCAGTTTTACTGTCAATAGTATCAGTTTTATAAAAATTGTTTTATTTTCTTTATGAATTTTTACTAATGTTTCTTTTTTTCCTTTTGCAGTGGTGATAATAGCCTTCTTAGTTTGTTTTGTATTTGATGATAATACTTTCAACACTTAGTTCTCCATTGATTGTTGTTTTTATGATTTGAAGAATGACATTTGTCAGTATTGGTCTCAATTAACTCCTTTATCCATAGAGATTTATTATGTGCTTGAGAATAAAGTTATCGCAGTTGATACTGATTCTGATCTTCAGAGTACACTTTGTTTTCAATTCTATAAGAAGAGTACATTCTTTTCTTTTACCGTTAAGGTCAAGAGTTCTCAATTGGAAAATGTTGGTGGTGGTTCTACTTCAGTTTCATCTAATCTTCTTGGTTATTCATCTTCTAGTGAATCTTTGTGTTCAAATATTGTTATCCATAGTAAAAGTTATTTGAAGGATATATTGAAGTGAGGTTCGAAATTATCCATTTCTGGTTTCGTTGGTTTTCGTTTTCGAGAAGCTAATGATTTTAGGAAACTTTTGATGGCATACCAAATTCAAAAGGGATATAAATTAGTATTTTTGAAGAATTGTTCTAGAAGAAATACTATTATTTCCTCTCTGTCTACGAATGGATGTCCTTTCAAGTGCATGCTTCTTGTGATTCCGGACAACTTAATAGGTTTTTCATTAGAAATTTGATTAGCAATCATTCTTGTGAGGCTGGCCTTAGAAATTTGAATAATCCACATCTTTCTAGTGCATTTGTTAAATCGTTGATTGTTGATGAGATTCGTGATTATCCTAGTAAAAAGCCTAAAAATATAATAGATGATTTTAGAAGATAATGCAATCTTGAATTGTCTTACTCTTTTGCTTATTGCGGAAAACAACTTACTTTGATAGAATTTCATGCTAATGATGCTATGTCCTACAGTGATTTGAGTTGGTATTTAGAAGTATTGAAGAAGCATAATCCAGGTAGTTGTGTCGATATGGATGTTAATGCTTGTACTTATCAATTTGAGAGAGTATTTATTAGTTTTGATGCTTGTTTACTTGGTTTCAAGCATTGTCGACCTATGATATTTTTAGATGCTACTCATTTAAGGGGACGAACAGGTGTTTTGATGGATATTACTGCAAAAAATGGTAATCAAGTTATGTTTTTATTTTAAAATGTTTTAATGTATAGTATTAGAATTTAGTTATCTATTTCCTAGGTATTCGTTTTTAGTTATCGGTAGCAGTTTTTAGGTATCAGTTTTAAGTTAATAGTTGATTGAATTTTGTTTTAATATTTGTTTAACTGTTATGTGCAGGTTTTTTCCCTTTAGCTATGTGTATATTTTCTCTATAAAATGTGGATAATTGAAAATGGTTTTTGAGTCATATTAAACAAATGCTTCAAGAAGATCGTGATTTGGTTTTTATGTCAGATCACCATCAAGGTTTAATTTTAGGCGTTCATGAAGTTTTTCCTTTAGTCTTTCATAGTTATTGTTATCTTCATATGGAACAGAATCTACTTTCAGCGGTTAAGCCAAAGAATTCGAATATTTCTGTCAATGATTTGCTCACGATGTGTTCTGAAGCTTCTAATTTGTATGAATTTCAAGAAGCACATTCTAAATTTTGTGAAATTGGTTGTGTTGCTGTTGTGAATTTCTTGAAGGACAAGCCTTTTGATAAGTGGGTTGATTTGTTTTTCCAGGTAAGCGATATGGTGAATATAGTTTAAATGCCCCCCGAAAGTTTTAATAATTGGATTTTGGATGAACGAGCCTTGCTATTACGATATGCTTAGATGGAATTCGAAATAAAGTTATGGAACAAATGGCTAAAAGGAGATATGAGTGTCGATTGTGGAATACTACTCTTTGTTCTTCTATCGAGTCTTTAAGTGAATTGATTGAAGAAGGATTCAAATGGGATGTATACAAGTCTTCAAAGTTTGTTTTTGAAGTGAAATCGCCAAGCTCGCATCATGTTAATCTTAAAGAGCGGAGTTGTAGTTACAATTAATGGAAAGTTACAGGATTTTTTTGTGCTCACGCTATTAAGTGCATGACCAAGTCAAAGTTGTCTGTTTATGATTTTGTTGAGTGTTATTTCACCGTTGATGTTTATCGTTCTTCTTATGCTAATTCTATTAATACTATTCCTAATTTTGATAAGCCAATTGTTGGTGCAAGTGTTGAAGATGTTATTAAGCCACCAAAGAAGAAACAAAGTGCTGGTAAACCTTCTATATAACAGAAAGGTGGATTTGCATATTTTTAAAATAAGAAAAATAGATGTGGTGTATGCAAGCAATATGGTCCCAATAAGTGTAATTATCAAGCTTCCAAGAAGATATAATTTGATTGTCAAGCTTCTAAGAAGATATACTTGGTTTTATGTCTTTTTTGGCAATTTTATATAATTGAATATTGTTATATAAGTGTATTGGATATACTAAATTTGACATTGACTTGATCTTTTTAGTTGAACTTTGTTATATGGTATCATTTTTAGTTGGCTATTGTGTGTTTTGGAATATATATGTTGCATGGGAAGTGATGTGTTAACTTATAATGTTTATATGTTGTTCAGTTTATTTATTTTTATTTGTTATTTGGTATCAATTTTTGGTTCTATTATGTCAGTTTTAGGCATGTAAAAAATGTGGTATCAGTTTTTGTATGGTATTAGTATCAGGTTCTGGTATTACAAATTACAGTATTGGTTCTTGTGTGTTTTTAATCTGTTTCAGGTATAAACAACCATGGTATCATTTCTTGCATACTATTTATATCATTTGTACATGATGATTTTTTTTTCTAGTTTTGAAGTGACTGGAATTATTTGTTTGCCGAGTTGTGAAGTGCAAAACTATGAGAAGAATTATGAGCTTAAATGTCAATATATAATGTACAATATGTTATGTTGAACAGTTGGCAACTTAATATACGATGTAGAAGTGTAAAAATGTAGTTTGTCGTAGTGTTGTTGTCAAATTATTTCAAACAACAACTGGGTATCAGTTTTGCATATACGTAGGTATCAGTTTTGCTATAAATTATAGTGAAAATAGTTTATAAAATGAACAAGCATGTATTTCAATCAAACAACTACTATGTATGAGTTTGCACTATTTTGGTATCTCTTTTGTCATAATCACAGTAAACTAGATAATTAAATTTATAAAGTATCATATTATATCAGAAAGCTACTAGGTATCATTTTTTCATAAATATAGGTATCAGTTTTATTGTATATAATATTTAAAATAATTTATAAAATCATCAAGCTTAAATTTCAATTTTACAAGTACTAAGTATGAGTTCTGCACTATTTTTGATATTACTTTTGTTATATATTATCTTGAAGTAAATTTAATTTATAGAGGATCATGTTATATGGAACAGCTGTTGAGTATCTTTTTGCATGAATATAGGTATCAGTTTTGTTGTAACTAACATTTAAAATAAATAATTTATAAAATAATCAAGCATGAATTCCAATCATACATGTGGGTGAAAAAAATAGCATCAGTTCATGGACACTTATGGTTTCAGTTTCATTTGTAAATAGAAATATATTTATAATCATAACAGAACATCAAGGGTGAGAGAAGTTAAACAAAGCTAATTTTTGCAACATCAGAAATAAGTACATGGTCTTTACAACAAATTGACATAATATCAAGAAGTGTTTGTATCAACATTAAAAAAATCTAATTTCTATTACTTTTTAAGACAATATCTCAAATGTATATTAGGGCAAATGAACATAGCAGTAGGTTTTGGAAACAAATTCACTTCTTTTGTTTTTTTATTCTTCCACGCTTGACATGTGCTTGGCCAAATTCCAGCGGTGCTCATTGTCCATCAGCATCGCATGCACAATTTTTGCCTTTGTTGACAATATTTGTTCAGCTTCTAATTTGATTGGTATTCTGCTTCTGTTCAATGAAATGATTAATATCATTACGTATATGCCACAGTCAAGCCTGTTTGAAACAAAATATATTGTTAGTATCAGTTTGCATCGCTTGTAGTATTAGGTTTGTAACTAATATAAAATATTGTATTTCAGAGATAATAGTGCAAACAGATTGTATGCTTTGAATTAAAGTATTTAACAGTTTTACTACCACACTTAGCATTAGTTTTAGTATGAGTTTTAGTGGATGTAGGTATCATTTTAAGATTTTTGGTAGTTGTTTTGTTTTAGTGTTGATTATATATACATTTAGTATCAGTTTTGTGTATTCATGTATCAGTTTTATGTATGTAGGTATCAGTTTTGTTTATGTAGGTATCAGTTTAGGTCTGAATCAAATATTTATTGAACTGGAAGATAATATCTTCTGTATGAATCAAATTCAATTCAATGTAAAAGCCATATAAAGATGTATAGTAGTTTGTATAAAAGATATAATGCAAACAAGACAACAAGTTTTAAGTATGAAGTAACTGTCAACTCAGTATCACTACTAGTTTCAATTCTAGTATCAATTTTATTCTCAGTAGGTATCATTTTTAACCAAAAAAAACTTACATGTCTTCTCGTGCTGTGCACACTTGATTTGATGCATTTCGTCTAGCTTCACCTCCATATCTTGTGTATATTTTTTTCAGAGTTCTTGCAGCATTTTTCAATTTGTTTTCTCTGTTAAAGACAAAATGATACACAGTTAGATTATGTTCACTTTTTTAATTGTATTAAGTAATTTTGTTAAAAAATATCATACCAATTTCATAGCTTCTTTCAAGCTAGAGTTGTTTTTGTCATTTGATCTTCTGGGACGTCTAGAATCTACATGACACCATTGCATTGTTGGGTATGTCAAAGTTACTAACGTCCAATGGTTTTCACAATGCAAAGGGAAATAAATATCTTCTGCATACTTGTCTTGTACAATTGTTTCAAGCATAGGCATGACTAAACTTTTTTCAAGACCTTTCAGATCACAGACAACCCCTTTCTATTGAATATAAAAATAAGTTACAATTTAATGTATGAAGCAATTATTATGTACTTGCATATTAAAGTTCTATTTACCGTTATTATGGTCGTGAATGCATAGTTATGCTCTGCTAGCCCGCATTTAGATATATACCGGTCAATTATCTATTTTAAAAACAGAAAATCATAAGTTTTTGTTATTGGTGAAGCAATATTAAATAATAAATAGTATCAGTAATGTTAATAGTGGCTATGTATACTGAAAAGTAAAAAAATAACAAAGCATCAACTCAAATCAAACAGCTTGCGGGTATCAGTTTTTGCATTGATTTGGTATTAGTTTTGTTGTACATGGTACTCAAATATTTTTCTAAAATTAACAATCGTCATATTTTATGATCCAGAAACTAGGTATCATTTTTGCTTTTATTTTGGTATCAATTTTGATGTAAATTATAGTGAAAATAATTTAGAAAGCTAGCAAGCATCAACTCCAAACATATTACTATTAGGTATCGGTTTTGCATTATTTTGGTCATACATGACGGTTAAATAAATAATTAAAATTATGGACCATCAACTTTTATCAAACAGAAATCAGGTATCAGTTTTTCATATATATAGGTATCAGTTTTGTTTTACATAATAGTGAAAATAATTTATAAAATAATGAAGCATGATTTCCAATTAAAGAACTAATAGTTGGTATCAGTCTTGCACTACTTTGGTATTACTTTTTCATATATGATGGTCAACTAAATAATTAAATTTACAGAGCATCAAATTATAGCAAAAAGAAACCAAGTATCATTTTTGGATATATATATATAGGTATCAGTTTTGTTATAGTAACATAAAGTAACCAAGCATGAATTCTAACAAACAGCTATTAGGTATTGGTTTTTATACTTATTTTGATTAATATCAGTATTATTAAAGAAAAAAGTAAATTTATGTACCAGTCCATCCATATAATTTCCTTCAAGAATATGTTGTAGTGCTTTTTTTGTTATCACACATCCTCCTTTGATTGTGTCATGATCCTCTTATGCTACTTCATTGTTTTAACTAGAAAAGATTTGAATCAATTAATTAAAGTTATTTTCTTATGTAACATTAGTATAAATATTTGTAAACTTACTTTTGTGTTGATGTCAGAGAAAAGAAAGTTTTGATTACATTGGTTTGTTCTATGTTCAGATACACCAAGCATTTGCAGTGTCCTAGTTATATCTCTGAAAGTGTTGGTTCTATTACTGTAAGTGGCTTTGGGAAGTCCTCTTCTGTACTTTTTTACCACCATCTTTGTTTTTTGGGGCTTTTGGCTTATTTGCTGTTTTTTTCTGTTTCTGACCATAGTCAAAGTTGTCGCTTTGTTTTCTTATTCTTGTTCTTGCTTTTATTCTTTGTACATAAGAAGCTATTTTGTTTTGTGTTGCTTTGATTTTTCGGCTAGCTTATTTTGCCACTGTTGTTTTCCCTTTTCGACCAGCAGGTTTTGTTGGTTTCTTTTCACCATCTTGTTTAATTTTTTCTGTTTTAAACTCTTGTATGTCATAGAGTTTGAAAGTTGGAGGAGTGAAGTCAAGTACTGAAACATGGTAGGGTAAAGTTTAGCTTTTGATAGTGGTATCTTCTTCCATATTTTGAGCTTTTTCTATTTCTTTTTCTACCATTTTTTTATTTTGGAAGAACTGTTTCATTTGTTTTGTCTACCATGTTTGCACTTTCTTTTGTGGTCTCCAATGGTGTATTTTGATTTGGTTGGAGCACTTTTCCTTCCACTTGATTTTCAGTTTCTGCCTCCACTTGTTCATGCACTTCAGTTGCTATTTGAGCTGCTTTTTCTACATCATGCTTTGCAGTTTTTTCTTCATTTTGTGCTTCTTTTTCTTCATTTTGCACTTTTTCTTGCACTTGATTTTTAGTCTTTGTATGCACTTGTTCATGCACTTCAGTTGCTATTATAGTTGCTTTTTCTATATCATGTTGTGTAATTCTTTCTTCATTTGTGCTTTATTTTCTTCATTTTGCACTTTTTCCAGCAATTCATTTTCAGTTTTCGTCTGCGCCTTTTCATGGACTTCGGTTGCTATTTCAGTTGATTTTTCCATATCATGCTTTACAAATATTTCTTCATTCTGTGCTTCATTTTCTTCACATTTTTCAGTTGTGGATATGTTTTCTGCATTTTGGGTTTCCATCTCTATACATGTATCTTCGTTCATTTCAGTTGTTGTGTGGTCTTTTTGTACATTGAAGTCGGCATTTGTCTCTTCAAATTTTTCTTCACTGTCTTCGTCCATTTCTGGTTCATCTACTTTATGCATACTTCAGTGTCTAAATTTTTCTCTTCATTCTTTTGCAATCTTGACTTGATTTCTCTCAATTCTTGTTCCAATTTTAGAATTTCTTTCTCAGCTTCTATCCTCATTTTATTTTCCTTTTACAGTTCCTTCTTCTTTTTTTGGCTTCATCTTCCAAATTTTTTATGTGCATTTGGAAGACTCTAATGCTTACATCTTCTTCAAATGATCAAATACTTTATTTAGTTTCTTCAATTTTTCTTTTTCTCTCCTTGCTTTTCTTTTTCTTTGTTGCTTAATTATTGTTTTGTTGATGTTGTTTGAAGAAGTCTTTCTTCATATGGAAGAAGATTAGTTATTTCTTTCACCTCTATAATTGGTATGAAAATTTTGTTTTAGTTTAAGTTATGATATTATCTTATAACTTACAATGATAATTGAATTTTTCAAATAGAATCAAGAAAATTATTAAGAAACTCATACTATGTAGAGTTACAAAATTATATTGTATAGTATTAAAAATGATATCAAGTATTATTGTGTATTATAATTTATACTATGATGAAGCAAAACAGGTACTATAGAGAGGCAAAACTGATACTAAGCAGAGACAAAATTGATATCAAGTATTGAAACTGATACTATGTAGAAGCTAAACTGATACTATGCCGAGATACAAATTATATTAAGTTTTGAAATTGATACTATATAGAGACAAAAATGATACCAAGTATTGAAATTGATACTATGCATGAGGTAACAATTGATACTATATATGGTCAGAAATGATAGAAGAAAAGATATAGCGCTAAAATTGATTCTAAGTAAAAGTTAAAATGATATTGATTAATGTAGATAAGATGGAGTTTTAACTTACATCACATCTTTTACATCATCCAAAAATTGCTTGACTACTATGTCTTTAAGCTTTCGCAAATCTCACCTTACAAATCTTGGTAAATATTAAGTACGTTGCCATCTTGGTTGAATGAGTTTCATCTTCTCACATATGCAGTACTATAAGCATTTAAAGAACTGATTAGATATGATTATTAAAAATAATATTTATTTCAAATAATAATATTTTAAATAACATATTGTTAGCACCAAAATTGGACACTAACACCTAAAGAGAGTTTTGTGTAGAGAGATTAATGAAGAAGATAAATTAAAACAGAGGGATGCAAGCTAAATTAACCGTAGAGAATAAGAACACCAGATTTATAGTGGTTCGGCGTAACTGCCTACGTCCACTTTGAGTTTTAATCTTTATTGCTTTCACAAGTAGTTGAATACAGATACAATCCGTACACTAATGACTTGAATACAAGTTTGAACTGAAAAGAATGAATCTTGAAAGCGGTAGAGTCTCCCAAGTGTTCTCGAAAAAGGTCCCTTTCACTATGCCCCTACCCTTCTATTTATAGACGAAGATGGGTTGGACTTCCCTCATGGGCCTAGGAACAACATACCTTGGCCCGAGGTAAGTAACTTCTGCGCACCGAGCCATAGATGTAAAACGACAATTGCCGAGCGAGGGGAGGTGTGCCGAACGAAGCCTTAGTGCCGAACGGCAATTGTATGCCGAGCCACACACCCAGGCCGAACAACCTTTCTATGTCGAGCGAGGTGAGATGCCGAACGACCCTTCAACGCCGAGCGAGGTGAGATGCCGAACGACCCATCAATGTCGAATGAGGTGAGATGTTGAACGACCCCTCTATACCGAACGAGGCAACATGCTGTCATGCCGAACGAGGTGAGATGCCGAACGACCCCTCTATGCCGAACGAGGCAACATGCCGAGCGACCCTGTCATGCGGAACGAGGTAAGATGCCAAACGACCCCTCTATGCCGAACGAGGCAACATGCCGAGCGACCCTGTCATGCCGAACGAGGTGAGATGGCGAACGACCCTCTATGCCGAACGAGACACCATGCCGAACAAGGCACCATGCCGAACGAGGCACCATGCCGAACGAGGCACCATGCCGAACGAGGCACCATGCCGAGCGACCCTGTCATGCCAAACGAGGTGAGATGCCGAACGACCCCTCTATGCCGAACGAGGCACCATGCCGAGCGACCCTGTCATGCCGAACGAGGTGAGAAGCTGAATGACCCCTCTATGCCGAACGAGGCAACATGCCGAGCGACCCTGTCATGCCGAACGAGGTGAGATGCCGAACGACCCCTCTATGTCGAACGAGGCAACATGCCGAGCGACCCTGTCATGCCGAACGAGGTGAGATGCCGAACGACCCCTCTATGCCGAACGAGGCACCATGCCGAGCGACCCTGCCATGCCGAACGAGGTGAGATGCCGAACGACCCCTCTATGCCGAACGAGGCACCATGCCGAGCGACCCTGTCATGCCAAACGAGGCCTTGTGCCGAGCCTCTTGTTACATGCTTCAAAACAAGATCGCCCACATCGAAACTTCTTGGTCGGACTTTTTCATTATAATATCGAGCAATTCTGTTCCTATATGCAACCGCTCTCAAATTAGCTTCTTTACATTTTTCATCAACAAAGTCCAGTGATTCCAATAAGAGATTCTGATTCGTCTTGGGATCATAATAGGTTACTCGATGAGAAGGAACTTCAAGTTTGACGGGTATCACAGCTTCAGCGCCATATGCCAAGATGAATGGAGTATGGCCAGTCGCGGACTTGTGGGTGGTTCTGTAAGCCCAGAGCGCTGTCGGAAGCTCATCCACCCACTTGCCTCTAGCCTTTTCCAAATGTTTCTTTAATATTGACTTGATTATTTTATTTATGGCCTCCACTTGTCCATTTGTTTTAGGGTGAGCGACCGCTGAAAATCTTTTCTCAATGTGATATTTTTGGAAAAAATCTTTGAACTCCCTACTTTCAAATTGAGTTCCATTGTCCGTAATGATAGTTCGTGGGAGACCAAAACGGCATATAATGTTTCGTACGACAAAATTGATGACCTTTTTGGTGGTGATTGTGGCTAAAGGCTCGGCTTCCTCCCATTTAGTAAAATAATCAACTACAACAATTGCATATTTTGCACCACCTTTAGAAATAGGTAAGGAACCGATTATATCGATCCCCCAAATTGCAAATGGCCAAGGACTAACCATTTGCATGAGTTTCGGTGGCGGAGCTCTTGGGATTTTCGCAAACCTTTGACATTTGTCGCACTTTCTCGCATAGTCTGCAGCGTCCCGATTTACAATTGGCTAATAATATCCATAGCGGAGGATCTTTTTTGCGAGTGTTTGCCCCCCAGTATGGTCGCTGCATTCTCCTTCGTGCACTTCCATCAAAACTCGTTTTATCTCATCATGGGCGATGCACCGGAGTAGGGGAACCGAGAACCCCCTTCGATACATTATTCTATCTTGCATTATGTATCTTGACGCTTTACGAAGGGCTTGTCATCTCTCGTTCTTTCTGTCGGGCAAGGTTCCATGTAGTATGTATTGTTTGAATGGGGTCATCCACGACTCCTTTTCAATTTCTATTTCGAGGACAAAATCTATCTCCATTTCGTCTATACTTGGAAATTGCAAAACTTGGACGGGAACCAAGCCCATTTGTTGTGCATCGCCTGTACTTGCGAACTTTGCCAATGAATTGGCCTCCTTGTTTTGCTCGCGCGGGACATGGGAAATATCGTAGTATTGAAGGTCCACCAACAGTTCTTGAACTCGTGCAAGATATGGGGCGAGTCTCTGCCCCTTTGCTTGATAGTCTCCACGAACTTGGTACACTACCAATTGTGAGTCGCAAAAGATTTCAATCGATTTTATTCCGAGTTCCCTTATAAGTTTCAATCCAGCAATCAATGCTTCATACTCAGCTTCGTTGCTTGTGGCTAGGAAATTGAGTTTTAAAGCGTAACAAATTGATCGGTTTTCGGGAGTCACAAGAATTATACCAGTCCCAGAACAATGGTTGTTGGATGCTCCATCAGTGTACAGTTTCCATCGAATAGGCG
The DNA here is from genome assembly GCA_030737815.1 of Allium fistulosum. NCBI lineage: Eukaryota > Viridiplantae > Streptophyta > Magnoliopsida > Asparagales > Amaryllidaceae > Allium > Allium fistulosum. The sequence goes on along the minus strand of CM060904.1, from coordinate 405,303,672 downwards.
GAATGACATCATAATCGTTTGATTCGACTGACATGGTGAATTCAGCAATGAAGTCTGCTAGCGCTTGCCCTTGTATGGCTCTTCGCAGCAGGTAGGTAATATCGAACTGACTTAACTCGATATTCCATTTTAACATCCTTCCAGAGGTTTCTGGTCATTGGAGTACCTGTCGCAAGGGTTGATCGGTATAAACACTGATCGAGTGTGCTTGGAAGTACGAACGTAGCTTGCGTGATGCAATCACCAAGCAGTAGGCCAATTTCTCAATTTTGGGATAATTTCTTTATGCCCCCGTTAGACGTTTACTGACATAGTACACCGGCTTTTGAACTTGATCCTCCTCGCGAACCAAACCTGTACTGATAGCGTGTTGGGACACAGCCAAGTATACATACAATACTTCATGGTCTACAGGCTTCGACAGCACCGTGGGACTTTCCAAATGCCTTACCAGAGCTCGGAATGCGTCTTCGCAATCGGCCGTCCATTCAAAATTTCTCTTTCCCTTCTTTATTACATCGAAGAATGGAATGCACTTATCTGTGGCCCTGGATATGAATCGACTCAACGCAGCTACTTTCCTATTCAAGCTTTGTACTTGCTTTATAGTTCTGGGTACTTGTATGTCTCGGATAGCTTGAATCTTCTCCGACTTAGCTTCGATTCCTCGTGCATTAACAATGAAACCCAAAAACTTTCCTGATGCAACACGAAAGGAACACTTCAGTGGGTTGATTTTCATTCCATAATTCTTGAGTATATCAAACATCTCTGCCAAGTCTCGAATGTGGTCGAATGACTGTCGTGACTTCACGAGCATGTCATCCACATAAACTTCCATTATTCTACCAATTTGGTCTTTAAACATCCAATTCACCAAGCGCTGATAAGTCGCCCCTGCGTTTTTCAGCCCAAAAGGCATCACTACATAACAGTTCGGTCCAACATCTATGACAAAACTGGTGTGTTCTTGATCTGGAATGTGCATCGGGATTTGATTGTATACCGAGTACGCATCCATAAATGATAATAACTCGTGCCATGCCGTTGAATCGACCAGCTGATCAATTCTAGGTAATGGGAAACTATCCTTAGGGCATGCTTTGTTTAAATCTGAGTAATCAACACAAGTCCTTCATTTCCCATTCGATTTTCTCACTAGTACAGGGTTAGAGACCCATTCTGGGTAGAGGGCGTCGCGGACGAACCCATTGGCTTTGAGTTTGTCCACTTCCTCTTTGAGAGCCACGGACCTCTCCGGGTCCATGCCTCTCCTTTCCTGCTTTACCAGAACGTACTTCGGGTCTATGTTCAATATATGACTCGCAATAGGGGGAGAAATCCTGCACAGATCAGAATGTGTCCAAGCGAAAACATCCAGATTCGCTCGGAGGAAATCAGTGAGATCCTCGGTCATCGAGGGGCTGAGTTGTGACCCAATCTTAAGTACTCGCGACGGATCGTCTCGGTTGACTGAAATGTCAATCGTCAGTTCAGCCGGCGCTGCTTTTTCTTCCCTGGGTTCCTCATCATCATCTCTCGGATCTATGTCTCTATATATCCGATCATGTTGCCCGAGCCAGTGCTCGGGCATTACTTGTCAATTTTCAACAACTCGGTTATGGACGGGGCTGTCCACAACCTTTCCCTTCTCTCTTCGCTGGGCCTCTCTCAGCTCAGCCACATAGCCTGCACGACCAGTCGCCTGATCGCCATGTACAACACCAACTCCTTTATCTGTCGGAAATTTCAGAGTTAAAAACCACGGGGCCAAAGCTGCCCTGAATTCTGCCAAGGCCGGTCGACCCAAAAATACATTGTATGGAGAATCAACATCCAAAACTATGAAAGGTAGGATTCACACCCTCCTACGTTCACCTTGCCCTAGTTCAACGGGCAATTCAACATAACCCACCGCATCGATTACAGCACCATTAAAGCCATGGATACGAGCTTTAGATGGTTTTAAATCTTTCGTCTCCATCTTCATCTAGTCATATGCTTTTTTGAAGATGATATTAACAGAACTTCCACAATCAATCAGAATTATTTTCACAAATGCTGGCCCGATTGTCGCGGATATGACCATCGGGTCAACGGTAGGAGCCTCCACCTGATCAGCATCTCTGCTCCCGAATACTATATCGTCCGTCATCATGCATTGTTGTTTAGCGGGGGTCCTATCCTCCATATTCGAACAACACTCAAAATCCGCATGTCTCAAGGAGTTAGCATACCGCTCCATTTCTTGCCAGTTCTTATCTGCAGGGTGAGGTCCACCTACTATCGTGTTTATGACTAGTCTACCCACAGCCCGAGTAGGCTCCTCAGGGTGACCGGGATTGGATGTTCCCTGTCCATCATCATGAGGATTCTTTACAAACTCCTGCAACTTTTTCTATCTAATCAACTTTTCTATAGCGTCATGGAGGTGCCTACACTCCTCGGTATTGTGCCCATAAGTCTCATGGAAGCGGCAATACTTCCCAGTCCGCTTTTGCTCTTCAGTAGACTCTTTTGGTCGTGGCTTCCAATATTGGAAAGTATTACAAGTTGACAAGTAAATATTTTCCAAAGACGCATTCAGAGGAGTGTATTCGTTGTAAGTTGGGATCCTTGGTTTCCACTTTCCAGCCTCCCTTTTCTTTCCGGGATTTCCCCCACCGGATCCCTTAGGTTGTTCAGGCTTGTTTTGAACATTGACTTGTACCTTTCCAGAGTTGTCACCAGATTGATTTACAGCGATGTTACTCTGCACAGCCTCCTTGCCATGTACCGGTGCATTATCTCGCCTCCTCCACCTAGCTTCCTCCCTTCTTATAAATTGGTGTGCTTTTGAATAAAACCGTTCTAGCGTAGTCGGGGGCTTTCCCGCCAGCCAGTCTCCAAACTCTGAATCCAGATTTACCCCTCGCATCACGGCCATTAAAATAGCATGGTCGTTGGGGTTGCTAACTTCAGCTGCGGCAACATGAAATCTTTGTAAGTTCTCTTTCAACAACTCCCCTGGAGCCTGAATCACACTGGATAAGGACATCACATCCTTGGTACGAGTGGCATGAATCCTGAATTATTCCACAAATTTCGTCGCTAATTCATCAAAGCTGGAGATAGTTCGCGGAGAAAGTCGGGTGAACCACATGGTAGCGACTCTAGATAAAGTTATTGGGAAACATCTACACTTGGTTGCATCGTTCGCTCTAGCCAAGTCCATCATCCATTCATACCTCATCACATGTTGTCGGGGATCAGTCTTTCCATCATAGGCAGGAATAGTCAGCATGTTAAACTTCCTGGGGTACTCGGCCTGTAAGATAACATCTGTAAACGGAGTATGACTCCTGGATACCCCCCAATCATCATTTGATAAGCCTTGATTCTCTTTCATCAGCTGTATGACCATAGCTGATAGGTCTGGGGTTTGTATGGAAGATGGCAGGTTGGTGTTTGTCTTGTGAGACCATTCTGGTCGGTGTCTTCTCCGTTGGCGATCTACCAAGTGTGTATCCTGGAGACCAGCAGCATTAAGACCTTGGTGTGCCGGCTATCCAGCTTCCACTCGCACTCTAGATCCTAAGTTTCCCGTTCCAGCTTGAGTGTGATTTTCTTGGTGTAAGTGAGGAGCCATTGCTCCAGGTAGAGAACCCGGACCATCCCTGGTTGATCGATCAGCAGCACTTGTCTGTGTTGTTTCCGTTCTACGACGTCTACGCCTGGGAGGTTCATCAGACGAAGCAGAGCTGTCGGATGAGGAATAAGGAGCGGGGCTTCCTCCAGCATTCTGATGCTGTTGTTGAGTAAGCTGAGTCATAAGGTTGGCGTTGGCTTGGATCTATTCACTAAGTTGTCTCCTGCTTTCCATGAGTTTTCTCATTAGCTCATTGAACTCTGTCCTAGTGACAGCTTCCATCTGATTTTGGGCGGCCATAGTTCCCGCACCAAGATTAGCTTGTTGATTACTGGGTCCTATTTGCTTGATGTTAGCAGTCTCCTTGACGTCCGCGTTATGAGAGGCTGATCTGGTACGAGGTCTTCCCATTGTAGAGTTATTGGTAGAAACTCTGAGTAGAATCAACGGACTTCTCGTGAATGACTTGGATCTCCTTCGAGGGATTTCTTCAATCCAGTAGCTACAAAGTAGATCCTAATGACCTGAGAATGCTGCTCTCAGTGAAAGCACCAAAATGTTAGCACCAAAATTGGTCACTAACACCCAAAGAGATTTTTGTGTAGAGAGATTAATGAAGAAGATAAATAAAAACAGAGGGATGCAAGCTAAATAAACTGCAGAGAATAAGAACACCAGATTTATAGTGGTTCGGCGTAACTGCCTACGTCCACTTTGAGTTTTAATCTTTATTGCTTTCACAAGTAGTTGAATACAGATACAATCTGTACACTAATGACTTGAATACAAGTTTGAACTGAAAAGAATGAATCTTGAAAGCGGCAAAGTCTCCCCAGTGTTCTTGAAAAAGGTCCCTTTCACTGTGCCCCTACCCTTCTATTTATAGACGAAGATGGGTTGGACTTCCCTCATGGGCCTAGGAACAACGTACCTTGGCCCGTGGTAAGTAACTTCTGCGCACCGAGCCATAGATGTCGAACAGCAATTGCCGAGCGAGGGGAGGTGTGCCGAACGAGGCCTTAGTGCCGAACGGCAATCGTATGCCGAGCCACACACCCAGGCCGAACAACCTTTCTATGCCGAGCGAGGTGAGATGCCGAACGACCCTTCAATGCCGAGCGAGGTGAGATGCTGAACGTCCCCTCAATGCCGAACGAGGTGAGATGCCGAATGACCCCTCTATGCCGAACGAGGCAACATGCCGAGCGACCCTGTCATGCCGAACGAGGCAACATGCTGAGCGACCCTGTCATGCCGAACGAGGTGAGATGCCAAACGACCCCTCTATGCCGAACGAGGCAACATGCCGAGCGACCCTGTCATGCCGAATGAGGTGAGATGCCGAACGACCCCTTTATGCCGAACGAGGCACCATGCCGAGCGACCCTGTCATGCCGAACGAGGTGAGATGCCGAACGACCCCTTTATGCCAAACGAGGCACTATGCCGAGCGACCCTGTCATGCCGAACGAGGTGAGATGCCGAACGACCCCTCTATGCCGAACGAGGCAACATGCCGAGCGACCCTGTCATGCCGAACGAAGCCTTGTGCCGAGCCTCTTGTTATATGGTCGAACAACCGGGTAACACATATCTTACCAACGAAAGCATGGAGCATCCTGACATGTTTCTTGGTTTGTGGATAAATTTTTTGACAAATTTACTAAAAATTTTCTCTATTGTTTATGGCCAAGAAACTATCTGCATTGTATCAAAATCGATCAAGAATGGTAGAATTCTCCATCTCAATTTTTGTTGGTTGTTGGGAAAGAAAAATGTTGATAGTATTTCTATTACTATCAACAATGGTAGGTCTTCTTCATTTTGCTTTTTCTTTTTTGCTATCTCTTGTTTTATTCTTCTTTCAACCACATTTCTTGTAATGAAAGTACAATTGCCAAAATCTCTTTTTGCAAATTCTTTGCACTCTGTTGGAATGATTTTGCTCGTCAGTTTTTGTGTCGTTTCTATTTTGCTCTTTTCAACGGTAGACAAAAAAAGCAAGCTTACGTCTGTGGCAGTTACTTTCATTTTTTCTTCTCTAAATAAGAAAGTATCGGTTTCAATTGAGTAGCATTTGTATAAAGCATCCAAGTTGTGTTGATGCTTCTTGCATTTCTTCATTATTATTCTTTCTTTATATAAACTCCGCCTGTGTTTTCTATGCAGCCTGTCCCAAGCCCGGATAAAGGAGGAGGGTTGTGATAGGCTTGGCGAGCCAACGTAAAAACCACAACCTCTCTTATAGAAATGGAACCTAATTATATTTCGTTGGGGCGTAACCCTCTTAGCGACGCGCCATATCGAGGCTCGGGTATGGTGAAAAGTGAGCAAGGGCTAGGTCGCCACCCCCTTAGTGGCGCGCCATACCGAGGCTCGGGTATGGTGATAAATATGCAAGGGCTGGGTCGTCACTCCCTTAGTGGCGCGCTGCATCGACGCCCGATGTAGTGATAAATGAGCAAGGGTCTTCGCACTTTACTCGGCGGGTGAGAGGGGCAAGGAAGCTAGTCGATGAAAGTAGGATTCGATTAGGTAGTTGGAATGTAGGATCATTAACAGGAAAGTTAAGAGAGATAGTTGATACTATGACTAGGAGACGTGTAAATATCCTATGCGTTCAGGAGACCAAATGGACGGGCTAGAAGGCGAAGGAGGTGGAGAACACAGGCTTCAAGTTGTGGTATATGGGAATAGAATGCAACAAGAACGGGGTAGGCATCTTAATTGACAAGAACCTTAGAAACGGAGTTGTCGATGTTAGGAGACAAGGGGACAGGATCAACCTAGTCAAGCTGGTAGTGGGCGATATGATTTTGAACGTCATTAGTGCCTATGCCCCACAAGTAGGTCTAAGTGAAGCCGTTAAGAGGAATTTCTGGGAAGAGCTAGATATTATGGTTAGAGATGTGCCTAGTAGCGAAAAACTTTTCATAGGAGGAGATTTTAACGGGCATGTTGGTATAGCTAGTGGTGGGTTTGAGAGAGTGCATGGTGGTTTTGGATATGGCGATAGAAACCAAGAAGGAGAAGAAATACTGAATTTCGCTATTGCTTATGACCTCATGATAGCTAATACCTTCTTTAGAAACAGATAGTCACACTTAGTTACTTTTAGTAGTGGTCAACACTTTAGCCAGATTGACATTGTCCTTACTAGAAGAGATGACAAACGAGCTTGTGTAGATTGCAAAGTCATACCTGGAGAATGCATCGTCTCACAACATCAGCTTCTGATATCCGAGTTTCGTCTTCGAATACATGCTCGATAGGATAAAGGAGCCAAGATTAGTCGGATGAAATGGTGGAAGCTCAAAGGAGACGCTTCATGGGTGTTTAAGGATAGGGTGATGAGAGAAGGGCATGGAATTTGGAAGGAGGAGCAAATCACATGTGGGATGAGATGGCAACGTGCATTCGAAAAGTGGCTACTGAGGTGTTTGGGGGTAACGAAAGGAAATAATCGCAAACCTAAAGATTCGTGGTGGTGGAACAGTGATGTGCAAAAGGCTATTAAAGAGAAGAACGAATGCTATAAGTGCTTGCATCATCACAGGAGCGAGGACAACATGCAAAAGTACAAAGTGGTAAAGAAGAACGAAAAGAGAGCGGCGAGTGAAGTGAGGGGTCGGGCATATGAAGACCTGTATCATAAGCTAGGTACGAAGGAGGGTGAAAAAGACGTCTATAGGATAGCTAAGCTCCGTGAGAGGAAGACAAGAGACTTCAACCAAGTTAAATGCATCAAAGATGACAATAATAGACTTTTGGTGAAGGACGATGAGATAAAAAATAGATGGAGAGATTACTTCGACAAGCTATTTAATGAAGAAGGTGATAGCACTGTGATCGAGATAGACGACTCTTTTGATGACACCAGTAGGCATTTTGTTCAGAGAATTCAAGAATCTGAGGTAAAGGAGGTGCTAAAACGGATGAAAGCAGGCAAGGCATTCAGGCCTGATGGCATCCCCATTGAGGTGTGGAGATGCCTTGGAGATGCAGGGATATCCTGACTAACTAAGTTGTTCAATAATATTTTCAAATCAAATAAGATGCCAGATGAGTGGAGGAGAAGCATATTAGTTCCAATTATTAAGAATAAAGGAGATATCCAAAGTTGCACAAACTATAGAGGAATTAAGCTTATCAGTCATACGATGAAGCTTTGGGAGAGAGTCATTGAACATCAATTAAGAAGAATGACAAGCGTTTCAAAAAACCAATTTGGTTCATGCCTGGGAGGTCGACCATAGAGACGATTTTCTTAATAAGACAACTTATGGAGAGGTTTAAGGAGCAAAAGAAGGATCTTCACATGGTATTTATTGATTTTGGAGAAAGCTTATGAAAAAGTACCGTGAAAGGTGATGTGGTGGGCTTTGCAAAAGAAGAGAGTCCCAACATAGTACATTACCCTTATCAAGGATATGTACGATAATGTTGTGACTAGTGTCAGAGCATGCGATGGTGTAACCAGTGAGTTTCCCATTAACATAGGATTACATCAAGGGTTAGCTTTGAGCCTCTACATTTTTTCCTAGTGATCGATGAGGTTACGAAGGGTATACAAGAGGAAATTCCTTGGTGCATGCTATTTGCTAATGATGTTGTGCTAATTGATGAAAGTAGGATTGTGGTTGATAAACAACTTGAGCTGTGGAGACAGACTTTAGAATCAAAGGGATTTAGGCTTAGCAGAACTAAAACAGAGTATATGAAGTGCGAGTTTAGCGGTGTCAGGTCAGAGGATGGAGATGTCACTCTAGCTGGACAAATAGTTCCCAAGAAGGAATCCTTTCGATATTTAGGATCAATGTTGCAGTCTAATGGTGAGATTGATGAAGATGTTAGTTTTAGAATTCGAGCGGGATGGGTGAAATGGCGATAAGCGTCTGGCATTCTCTGTGATAGGAAAGTCTCACAGAAGCTTAAAGGAAAGTTCTACATAACGACAATCAGGCCTGCGATGTTGTATGGTGTAGAATGTTGGCCTACTAAAAGCCAACACGTCCAGAAAATAAGCGTAGCAGAGATGCGTATACTGCGATGGAGTTGCGGTCATACAAGAAGAGACCGAATTAGAAATGATGATATATGTGAAAAACTTGGAGTAGCACCAATTGAGGAGAAGCTAATTCAACATCGCTTTAGATGGTTTGGACATCTCCAATGAAGGCCGCTCGAGGCACCTGTGCGCGCTGGAATGGTAGGCCACGTCGTATGCACAAAGAGAGGTAGAGGTCGACCAAGGTTGACATGGAAGGAAGTAGTAAAAAGGGACTTGAAGGATTGGAATATATTCGAAGAGCTGGTAACGGATATGAGCGTGTGGAAGTTAGCGATCCACGTACCAGAACCATGAGCTATGAGTTTTATAAGTTTTAGATTATAGGACTAGGGAAAAGGAGCCTAAGACATAGCGCGTGGAAGTTAGCGATTCACGTACGAGCACCTCATTACTATTTATACTATTATCATCATTAAGTTTATATATATATATATATATGTATTTTCATCTTTATTTTTACTTTACTTAGTTACTATTATTATTAATTTACTTATTTGACATTATTTTATTATTGCTATTGTTATAACCTTTAAATTAGCTTTGTCATTTAGTTTTGGGTTCCATCTCTAGCCGACCCCAACTTGTTTGGGAATAATGGCTTTGTTGTTGTTGTTGTATTCTTTCTTCATAAAAGATATTGAAGAAGTTGTAAAATGGAGTCATTTTCAATGTGTCTATTTGTTTTTTGGTTAGGCTATTCTTTTCTTTTACCAATTTTATCGTCTTGAAAATTTCTTGTAAGCCGCATCTGTATGTTGTGTGTGGCTTTGTATCTTCAACTACTGCTATTTCCTGCTCTGATTCTTTAGATATGACATTCATGCTTGTAGAATGTGGATTGACAAAATCATCATCCTATTTTTTGAGAAAGAGGCATTAAGTTGACAGTGAAACAAATGATATTGAAACATAACAATATGTTGGGTATCAACTGCAATGAAACAACTTCATGCAAATATATAAGGAATATCATTTTCACAGTTTAAAGGTATCAATTTTAATAAACATAGGTATCAGTTATCATAAAAATGAGATTTGAAACAATTTTGAAAATTCCAAACTAATAACTTCAAGTGTATGAACTATAGGTATCATATTTGATTTATAATAGTGTCAATTTTTAAACAAAATGCAGTGAAAACAATTTATAAAAGTACAAGCTTCAAACAAACATGTTAGTGGTATCATTTTTAGAAGCTAGTGGTAGTATTTTTTCTACAAATTACATGGAAAATTAATTATAAAATTAGAAAGACATAAATTCTACTCAAAACATATAGTGGGTATCATTTTTGTTGAATACTAGTATCAATTTTCATAAACTTGACAGTGCAAATAATTTTAAAACTCCAAATTATTAACCTGAAACATACATAATTTTGGTATCATTTTTGATTTATAATGGTATCAGTTTTTAAATAAAATGCAGTGAAAACAATATATAAAAGTAAAAGGTACAAGCTTCAAACAAACATGCTAGTGGTATTATTTTTACAAGTTATTGGTATCGTTTTTGCTACAAATTACATGGAAAATATTCTATAAAATTAGAAAGACATCAACTCTATTCAAAATAGCTAGTGGGTATCATTTTTGTTGAATACTGGTGTCATTTTTCATAAAAATGACATTTGAAATAATTTTGAAAACTCTAAATCATTTAACTCAAACATACACAATTTAGGTATCAGTTTTTATTTATAATGGTATCAGTTTTTAAAAATAATGTAGTGACAAAAATTCAAAAAAGTACGAAGTACAAATTTCAAACAAACATACTTCTGGTATCATTTTTGCAACGTATTGGTATCATTTTTGCTACAAAATACATTGAAAATTATTTATAGAATTATAAAGGCATCAACTATAGTCAAAATAGTCAATGGATACCATGTTGTTTAGATATAGTTATCAGTTTTCATAATCATGATATTGTGAATAATTCTTAAAATTCCAAACTATTACCTTAAAGCATACAAACTGTAGGTATTATTCTTGGTTTATAACGGTATCAGTTTTTATAAAAAATACAATAAAAACAATTTGTCAAGGCACAAAGTAAAAACTTCAAACAAATGATTATTTGTATCATTTTTTCAAGATATCAGTGTCAATTTCGCTACCAATGATTTGGAAAATGGTTTATAAAATTATTAGTTATCAATTCTACTCAAAACAAACAGTGAGTATCATTTTTGTTAAATATAGGTATCAGTTTGTTAAAAAGTATGGTTGAAATAATTTTAAAATTGCAAAACAATAACATCAAACAAACAAATTGGAGGTATCATTTTTGGTTTATATTTGTATCATTTTTATAACAAATTACAGTGAAAATAATTTGTAAAACTAAAAGTATCAACTTTAAATAAATATAAAGTGGGTTTTGATTTTTGTGAGATTTGGTATCAGTTTTGCCACAAATAAGATGGAAAAATAATTTCTAAATTACAAGGCATTATCTCAACACAAACAGACAATGGGTATCAATTTTGCAGTGTGTTGGCATCAGTTTTATTAAATATGCCAGTGAGAATAATTTCTTCAATTGCAAAGCACCAACTTAAATCAATAAGATAATGGGTATCACTTTTTCAATATATTAGTATCAGTTTTGTAATAAATGATGATGAAAACTATTTTTAAAACTACAAAGCCTTGTCTTCTACCAAACAAACTGTAGGCATCATTTTTGCAATATGTAACATGTCATAAAGTGATAGTGTTTGTAATTTTACCGAATTGATTTGTTCGTCTTTGAATTTTTCATTTGCAATCTGTTTTCCTTTTTCCTTTTGAGCTTTTTCCTATTTAACATTTTTGATACTATTAGAATACATTTAATAAGATGATATTGTTAGTATCAATTTTATAATTTTGTAGTTCGTTTACCTGTTGAATTGTATTTTGAGTTTATGTTTGAATTTCCTTCTGAATGGTTTTTTCCATTTTTCTCTTTAATCTTCGTTCTTTTCTTACAGCTTTTTTTCAGTTGCTTTCTCAACGGCTGTTTTTTGCTGTATGTTTTCTTCATTGTTCCGTCAAATAAGTTCAATGCTATTATAATACAACTATATTAACTTTGTTGTACTTGATTTTATAATATCAGTTACCATTTTGGGTATGTTTTCTGTTATTTTTGATTGGTTTTCATCTGCTCTATTTTGTTCATTTCTTCTCTTTGTTCTTTTTTCTCTATTTTGTTGTGCTTCTTCTTCAATTGGCCATTTTCGTAATTTTAACTTGCTAGCATTTGCTTTCATCATCTCTGGTTTCAACTCAGATTGAGCTAGGTTCCTCGAATTGCAGATTATTGTTGAATATCTAGTGGATCTATGATTTTGGTTTCTCGATTTGGAGTTTATTGTTGAATTTCCGCTGAAGCTAGGTTATCGATTTCACGAATCGATGATTGTTGTTCAATTTATGGTGGTTGTTCTTCATGCGTTGAAGTTTGCGATTGGGTTGGAGATAACGATTTACTTCCGATTAGGGGCGCCATTTTTGTTATCAATTAGAATTATGAGAGAGAATTTGAAATCGAAGATGAAAGACGAATGGAATGAATCAGAAAGGCATGGGATTGCTTTAACCCGCGAATAGGCTTTAGGCTTGTTCTTGAGACAGGAAAATAATGTGTGTACCCTTGTGTCCAATTATTTAAAATAATTTGTCCTTTAAATCCACCCCCCCTTTTCCATTATAAATAAATAGCAATATGAATCCTCAAATACCGCATCTTAATGTTCAAAACTTATGGTTTGCAAATACATATGCATCAAGTATTTTTTATTTTGCAAATAAGATTTACATAAATACAAACATAACTTAGTTATCAGTGTTAAAATTGAGCCAGCAAGTAGCGGGCTAAATGGATGAATTTCAATTTTTTTACAATTTTGGATCTTTTGGACATATAAATTCTAAGACATGGTCTAAATGAATTTTAAATAAAATCATTATTTTATTTAATTGATAAATAAAGGATTTTATTTGATTATAAAAATGATATATGATGTGTGCATATGTACCAAATAAACATGTATGTATACTTGCGAGCGCAACATAAAATGTGTACATAGTTCAACATGCCCATATCTAAGTGTTGGGATTTATTCTGCAACAGACAGAATAACCTATTCATATACGCATCTATTGTCTGTTGTTATATAATAATATTATAATATAAAATATACTTATACAAATAATAAATATGTGTGTATATACGTATATTTATATGTAAAATAGATATACAAAAATTTAGATATAAAATAATTTAATTTAAATTTAAATATAGAAAACTAACTTTAAAACAGATCTAATCTTTAAAATATCCTTTAAGATTCAAATTCAGATTTAAATATCTTATTTTTAATTTTGAAATTATATTTGTATATATATACAAAAAATTGTTTTATTTTTTATTTTTGAAAATGCATAGACAATACATATAAATATTACAAATTATATACAATTCGAATTTATCTATAAATACAAATAATATTATATAATTATATATAAAATAAAATATATAATAATTTATTCACTTTTGGCTATATAAAATTTTTAAAATTCAAATTTCTTTGTATAATATATCACTACAAAAAAAATACCCTATTACAACGTCCTTTTTACAACGGGCATATTCTGCCCGTTGTAATAGAGGGCTATTACAACGGTCGTTTTAGGACCGTTGTAATAGATGCTCTGTCCAACGCCCTTCTTACAACTTGTATTATTTGCCCGTTGTAATAGAGAGATATTACTGAAAATACGGTAGGGATCGTGCTATATCGAATTATACTAATGTGGAAATAAACTAAGATGATATAGTAATATGAATAAAATAAAACAAGCACACCAGGAATTTTTATACTGGTTCGAACTTCCCGTTCTATGTCCGGTCCCAGACTCCTTTTGGAATTTCACTAACAACAATCCTCACTTAACCCGAAGGAATAGGTTTACAACAACCCTTGAACAGCTGAACAAGGGACCTGAGCAGCAGAACATGATTTTGCCTCAGCAACCGAAGAGGACTTCACTTGCCTGAACAGCAGAACAGGACTTTAACTTATACAGAAGGTATTTGACACAGTGTGTTCTCAATAACACTAATTTGTCTCTTGATAGTACAATCTTCCTATAATCTTCTCCTTTTATGATATATATAGTGTGATGTGCTTTGAGAATAGTGGAAGATATAGTGATCAATGATCAGAGAATGTAAGCAGTTTGAGTGCAGTTAAAATATAGAATAGATAAGAATTCAAGAATATTAAAATTAGATTCAGTGGCTTGTTTGTTGAATTCTGTAATCTATTTATAGTGTATAAAGAGTTGCAACTATAGATGAAAAGTTATATTGAAAAGAACAGGTGCAACCATTGATTTTGAAAGAGTTTCTCTTCGGTGAAGAGAAGTGACTTTTCAAGAAAATAGCAGTTGAAGAAGTTCAGCCGTCTGAAAATAAATTTCAGACTTCTGAAATTTGAAGCGTGCAAACCAGAGGAAAAATAGGCTATTTTTGTCTAGATTCAGACGTCTGAAATTATGAAATCAGACGTCTGAATATTGTCAAAAATTTAAATTTATCTTCAGATTCAAACGTCTGAATAGGTCATTTCAAACGTCTGAATTGGCCCTGAAATTGAGTTTTAGACTTGTGCAAAGGTGTGTATTCATATATATCCAAAGGAGAGATTTTCATAATATTTTAATTCTAAACAATGACTCAAAACAATATAAGTGCAGCACGAAGATTATATGATTTCCAGTCTTGTAGATATTCCTGCAAAAAATATGTTAGTAATTAATGTATATAGTCACTACACCAGAAACAGCTTTTGACAGCGTTTCAAAAACGCTGTTATATGATACGACAGCGTTATTATAAACGCTGTATAACGACATGTTGTCGTAGATGCAAAAGTTTTAACAGCAAAATAGAAAACGCTGTAAAAAACTTGATACCACAGCGTTTATTAAACGTTGTTATATGACACAACAGCGTTAGAACAAACGCTGTATAACGACAAGCTATCGTATAAAGAGAACTTACAACAGCTTAATTTTAAACGCTGTGGAAATTATTCTTTTGACAGCGTTTTATTTAGGCTATTAATATTTTTATTACAGCGTTTAATGCGTGCTGTGTTATGTTTTTACAGTTGGGATGATGTTTTACTACAGTTTACAACAGCGTTTAATAAACGCTGTTACTCACTATTTAATGATAATTACAACACGAATTAAACGCTGTTGTTTCTTCATTGACAGCATTAAAATAGATGCTGTCTTCTATTTATATGATTTTTACAGCATTAACATTCCACTATATTTGCATATTCCAGAACTACATTTTGAGTATAATCAAGCAACCAGTATATATAACATGTTCTAATGAATAATAATATGTTAAATAAACTAGCTAAAACAATATTAATATACAAAAAACATCTATAAATCAAGTTTCAATAATATCCATAAACAAAAATAACACAGTAGACCAAGTTATCATAATATTGTTAAACAAAGATAAGGTGTATGTTAAACAAAAATATAATATCACTCCAGACATAATCAATGTAAAATACTATACTGAAAATTATCAGTACCGATCATGAATATAAATTCAAACAATATCACTAACCAGTTCTTGAACTACACAACTTCAACAGCGACGTTCTACTTGACAGCGACAAGCTCACATCGACAGCCACCACATCCCTTGACCTATGTTTGTGAACTAACCAGTTCTTACATCTAATCGATTCTCCTATTTATCTCCTGAAGAAGAAGGTCCTTCATATCCTCAATGTTATGCAACTAAGACTCAAACCCTTCAGATCACTAGGAAAGCAAGTTTCAACACCTATAATCAAGTTCCATTGTCCCACCTATGGCTGCATACCTTACAGTTCAAGAGGATATTAATTCTACTTCAGAATACACTTAGAACAGTCAAAGGAATTCTCGATTGCATAAGAAATTTCTGAAGAACAGTAGCACTTTATTTATGAAATTGCTCAGCATACAAATGAAATTGGAAAACTAAAATAAATTAATAAAAAACTGCACTCCAAATGCTAGAGGAAAATATGAAATACAAGAAGATACATGAAAAGAAAACATCAACTCCTACAGCCCCCTAAAAGACATACAAGGGACTCATCAACAATTAAATGAAGGCTTGTGCATGGAATATTAGAGGTTTGAATACAGACAATAAAATGCCATTTGTGTTCAGATTTCTACGGACTCAAAGGTTGTCGTTAATAACCTTATATGAGACAAAACTGTTAGATTCTAGCATTACAAAATGTATGTCCAAATTCCTTCCCCACTGGTCCTGCATCAATAATAATGATATGGGATCCAAAGGTCGAATATTTGTTATCACCAATGATAAAACTTGGAGTTTACACATCTTTAACAAGAGTTATCAGCATGTCGAGTTATTTTGACTAATTCAAGAGGTTTTATGTGTACTATCACTTTTGTTTATGCTAGAAACACTTCCTCTGAAAGGGACAAATTGTGCAGCTGTCTTATTCCTTATGCCTCTTCTATTCATATGCCTTGGGTTGCATTTGGGGATTTTAATAATGCTTTGAACCCTAAAAATAAAAGGGAGGATTGCCTATACCCTTTTCTTATCTTAATGGATTTAGAAATTGTTTATTACAATGTTCTTTATAGGGGTGTAAATACATTTAGAGAAAGAGTGGAATGGAAAGCAACATAGATAAAGTATTGGCAAATCAGGAGCTGTTGCAGATTTTCCCAACACTTTTGTTGTTGCATAACCAACCAACCTAAGTGATCATACCCCTGTATTACTTACTTTTACCGATAACAAGCCAAAGTCAAAGAACATGCCTTTTAGATATGTTAACGAATGGTGTCACAGAGATAGATATATGCAGTGTGTTTATGATGGGCTCAAAGCTACAACCTGGGGTGACTATATTCATAATTTTATTATTAAACTAAAGAAAATCAAGGAAAATCTCAAATCTGGTACAGACACATCAGCAAAACAGATAACGTGCAAAAGCTAAAGGATGAGTACACGTCAGTTTTTTTGCAAACTGATAATGACCTAGAAAATCTATCTTTATATGAGCATGTGATATCTATTAACTTGGAATTAAAAACCAGGTTAAAATGCAATATGAAGAATTGTTGTAAAAAAGGAAAACTTTATGGTTAGTGGAAGGGGATACAAATTCAAAGTTTTTTTTTCACGCATGTCTATGAGGAAGCATAGGAATCAAATCCAGGCTCTACTCCTCCTAGTGGTGAGTACATTTGTAATCATGAAGCAATAGCTTAGGAATCTCTATAGTATTACTCCACTCTTTACAATGGAATTAATTCACTGTCTTTCCCATACATTGAACCACGAATGATGATAATTAGTGAGGCCAAAGATACTTATCTCCACTAATTGAATTGGAAGAGATCAAGACAACAATGTGGTCCATTCATGGTGCCAAAAGCCTTGGTCCTGATGGCTTTTCAGCAAAAAAAATCAAGCAGCATTATGATCTATTGAAAGAAGAACTCTACTTAGTCACATTGAAATCTTTCAAACTAGCAAAATTGCTAAGGGGATGAATCATTCCTTTCTTACTCTTATACCTAAGAAAGATAAGCCGCAGACTATTTCTGTTTACTGGCCTATAGCTCGTGCAAATGTTGGTTTATAAAATTGTGGCTAAGATTATATATAATAAAATTAAAGTTTTCCTTCCTTCCTTGATTGCAGAAAATCAATATGCATTTGTGCCTGGTAGAAATATTAGTGAAAACATTTAGCTTGCAAATGAACTCACCCGAAATTTCAAGAAGCTAGGAAACCTAAGATGTGTATTAAGATTGACTTGTAAAAAGCATATGATAAGATAAATAGGGATTCACATGTCATATGATGGCTGCAATGTGTTTCCCTATCTTACTTATCAATTTAATCTATGAATGCATTATCACTCCAACATTTTCAATTTTAGTCATACACATTCCTAATGGTTTCTTTGAATCAAATAGAGGTCCGCGACAATGAGATCCACTTTCACCGTATTTATTTTGCATTGCTACGGAATTCTTTCCTAAAATTGGAAGACTGCGTCACAGTAGGAGCACTCAACCTATCTCGAAAATTTGCATTGTTGTTTCTCACTACTGTATGCTAATGATGTAATGTTTATTCTAGAGGCCATGGTTCAAAATGCAAATGCAATTACATACATATTTAAGGAACTATATGTTACTACTAGACTGCAAACAAACCAGCGGAGGTCAAAGATAGTTTTTTAGCACATATGTTCTACAAAAAACAGAATTCTTCAAGTACTGGATATGCCTGAAGGCTCCTTGCCCATCAAATATTTAGGAGTGCCTTTATCTTTAGAGTATATTAATGTACCTTAATGTACCTCATTACTTCAGCGTATAACTACAAGATTAGAAAGTTGGGATGGCAATTTGTTGTTCGCTGCTGGCAGAACTCAATCAATACAAGGTGTAATTACTCCTATTGTTTTATATTTGCCACTTATTTATCATATACCCACATTTATCTCAAACAAAATTAAAATCTTATGTGCTAACTTCTTTTAGGGAGGTAAACACACAAAATTGCATGGAAGTTAATGTATAGACCTAAGAATGAGGGAGGAATTGGACTGAGACTTCATGTAGATTACATCAATTCTAAAACTCACATGGAATTTGTTGACACTACGCCATAAATGGCCTTCTGCAACATTTTTGCAAGGTGTTGCCAGGTAAAATGTTGCGATAGCTATACAATTTTGGTCCTACTGCAACGTTGAATTTTTGATGTTGCCTTAGCCATAAAAATGTGTTGCTCTAGCTAAACAAGTGTAATTGATGCAACATTTTTTTATAGTGTTGCTATAGCAGACCTTTGCATATCTTTCGCACCGATCCGCGCCAATCTACCAAGGCAAATCCTACGTTGGAGAACGTGACACCTCAGCAATCCGAACACCACTCCTTGACCTTTTAGAGCCGCGAAGAAAAAAAGTCCCTGCAAATAACTTATTATTTTCATTCTTCTCTGTCTTCTTACAAAGTTTCAAGCGATTTCGGTTCGATTAGGGCTTCGATTTGGGGGTTCAAGCTTTGTTCAGTGATTTCGCTTCGATTTGGGGGTTCAAGCATTGTTCACATCACTTTAGGGCTTCAATTTTGATTTTGAGGTATAACACTCTCTCCCATCACTTTAGGGTTTCGATTTAAACTACTTATAAATTCTTAATTCGGCCGGAATTAACAATTCGACTTGTCTAGGTTTCCTCTTGTTGGACACACACACAAATTTTATCTTTTTATGTTAAAATACTCATATTCATAATTGTAGTGATGGACAGCAAAAACATTTGGATAGAACTTCCAAAGTTTAGTGAAGGATATATTAGCGGGATAAGAGCCTTTATACAAAACGGTTTTTCTAAATTCGCCGTAGGCGATGAAATGACGTGCCCATGCAAGAATTGTAAAAATAGCAAGTGGCGTCATCCAGATATAATTTATGATCATCTCATCTGCAATGGTCCATCTCCATTGTATGTGAAATGGATTTGTGAGGTTTCTCACCCAAATTTTGGAAGCAGTGATAAAGATATAGACTGTGATGCTGGTGATTTTGGAGATAATCTAGGTGAAATGTTGCACCGTACTCGTGGAAATATGCAGAACTGTGAAGATGAGAATTCTGATGCACCAAATGCCGATGCTAAAAGATTTTATCGCCTTGTCGAAGATGGAAAGCAGCCATTATATCCTGGCTGTTCAAAATTTTCGAGATTAAGTTTTATCATCAGGCTTTATTCTTTAAAATGTGTACATGGAATTACAGAGTCTGCAGTTGGGGATATACTAGAGTTGATGAGAGAGGCTTTTCCACAGGCCCACATACCTTTATCTTTTAGAGCCGCGAAGAAAATCATTAAAGATTTAGGTCTTGATTACAAAAAAATACACGCATGTCCAAACGATTGCATGCTCTATTGGGCAGAAAATGAAGATAAAGATGTCTGTAACTCTTGTGGTATTTCGAGGTGGGAAGAGGAAAAGAAAGGCACCCGTGACAATGATCCAGAGAAGTTGATTCACAAAGTCCCGGCAAAAGTGATGCGTTACTTTCCGCTAAAACCAAGGCTGCAAAGGCTGTTTATATGCAAGGAGTATTCACAACTTATGAGATGGCATTCTGTGGGCCGAAAAAAAGACGGAAAACTTAGACATCCAGCTGATAGCGAGACTTGGAAGGCGATGGATGCTATGTATCCTGATTTTTCATCAGAAAATAGAAATATCAGATTGGGTGTAGCCTCTGATGGATTCAATCCTTTTCGTACAATGAGTACAACTTACAGTACATGGCCAATTGTATTAGTTAACTACAACCTTCCACCTTGGTTGTGCATGAAGCCCGAAAATCTAATTCTTTCAACACTCATCTCCGGTCCAGAGTCTCCAAAGAATAAAATTGATGTATATATGCAGCCTCTAATTGAAGAGTTGAAAGAATTATGGGATCTAGGCATAGAAACTTATGATGCTTTTACTGATCAAAAATTCATGTTACGTGCAAGTGTGTTGTGGACCATTAGCGATTTTCCGGGGTATGCAATGTTATCCGGTTGGAGCATAAAGGGTAAATTGGGTTGTCCTGTATGCCATTATGAGACTTCTTCAATGTACTTGAAACATAGTAAAAAAATGTGCTACATGAATCATAGAAAATTTCTGGATCCGAAACACAAGTGGAGGTTTGATAAGAGGAGGTTCAATGGTGAAGTTGAAATAGGACAGATTCCGGGAAATTTATCAGGAACAGACATTGAAGAACTGTTGCGTGACTTTGAAAATAATTTTAGGAAGAAAAAGGATTCCCCTTTCAAAAAGAAGTCAATATTTTTCAATTTACCGTATTGGAGCCACAATTTATTGCGACATAACCTTGATGTTATGCATATAGAGAAAAACATATGCGACAACATACTCGGTACTTTGCTAAATATTAGTGGCAAGTCAAAAGACCATTTGAATGCTCGTTTTGATTTACAGGAAATGGGCATCAGGAAGGTCCTGCATCCCGTTTTATCAAATGACGGCAAACACTTTGAAATTAGGGCTTCCATATTTGACATGACGAATAAAGAAAAAGAAATATTTTGCTCAGTACTGGAGAATGTTAAATTGCCATACGGTTGTGCAGCCAATATCAGTCGGTATGTTCACACGAAGGAAAGGAAAATCTCAGGGTACAAGACGCATGATGCTCATTTTCTACTTCACTACTTGTTGCAATTTGCTGTGAAAAAAACACTGAAGCCTGAGGTTGCATTGCCTCTGATAAGATTTGGTGCATTCTTAAGAGGTCTTTGGAGCAAAGTAATTGATTTGGAAGATGTGAAGAGGCAACAACAAGAAATTGTCGAAATTCTTTGCCAATTTGAAATGATATTTCCACCGGCTTTCTTTGACATAATGGTTCACTTGACGGTTCACTTGTGCAAGGAAGTTGAATACGGTGGACCTGTGCACGTTCGATGTATGTTTCCGATTGAGCGTTATCTAGCTAAACTCAAATCTTATGTGCGCAACAGATCTAAACCGGAGGGTTCCATCGCCGAAGGTTACTTGGCAGAAGAATGCTTGACATTCTGCTCAAGATTCTTAAGCGGTGGTGATGCAGTACCTAAATTTGAAAGTTGTCCACAAAATATGGAATATGCTATTGGTACAAGAGGAAATAAAGACGGAAAAGCTATTCATCTAAAAGAATCTGAGTGGATGGCATGTCATCGGTACATTCTATTCAATTGTGGTAACGAGGAAATAGATAATTTAAAAGAGTAAGTTTTTATGTTCTAATTTATTCTAGCAAGTACTAAAGAATTAGAATATTTCTTTATTGATATTAATACCATCATAATTATTATAGGGAACATCGAGCTTTAATTGATGGTCATGCAATATCGAGAAGATATAAAAGAGAGAGAGCACATACTGAAGAATTCTGGAAATGGCTGAAGGATGAGGTTGGGAAGAAAGAGGACATTTCGAAAGAGCTAGAAGTGCTTGCAATGGGCCCTAATCGGACAGCTAGGAAATTTAGTGGATATGTTATTAATGGATACAGATTCCATACAAAATATAGAGATGCTAAGTGTAAAACACAGAATAGTGGTGTATTCTTGACTACCTTGACCACTAGCTTTGCAAGTTCAAAAGATCAAAATCCATTGGTTGGTAATGTTAGTTACTACGGAGCAATTGAAGAAATACTAGAAATTGATTATTGGGGAGAAATTTCAGTGGTTTTATTTAAGTGTTGCTGGTACCAAGAAGAGAAAGATTTGTATGGGATGACTCGAGTTAATTTTAATAGATTGTGCCAGAAATCTGATCCGTATGTTATGGCTTCACAAGTACAACAAGTATTTTATATACAAGATCCAACTGATACGGCACTTTATAACGTTGTCAAGAAATTGCCGAGGGACTGGTGTGATGTCGAAAATGAAAATGGAAATGAAGATGATCCAGTTTTACATGATATTCAATGTGGTAATGGAATAGGAAATCAAGTTAGTGATGTTAGGTGGTATAGAGATGACGTCCCGGCAACACAAATCCTCATTCCGCCTAGCATAGAGGAAACTTCCTCTTGATTTCTATGTAGCAATATCAAGTGACTTCTATTTATGTATTAGTTCTTAATTAAGGGACGACTTCTGTATCTATTGATTTTCATAATTAATTTACTGCTTTTTAATTACTTGACTGCTTGTAAGTTATTCTGATTTTATGTGTTCCCTTGTTGTTTCTAGTGCTTTATATACCTGCATACACATATGTACTTAATATACCTACCCATTTTATTATTTCATATCTTGCTTCCAATGTAAACTCACCATTCTGTATCCATTTTGTATAGGATGGGGGAACTCATGCAGCTCACATTTCATCACAAGGGTGCATTTCAGAAGGCACAATATGTTGGTGGAACCGATACTGTGGTAAAGAGGGTTGATCCTGACTACTTCTCGTACACAGTGCTCATGGAGTTTGTGAAGGATGAACTTCAATACACCGAAATAGGAGGAATTTATATGAGAAATGGTGAGAAGGGTGGGTGGAAGTTAGTGACGAATGATGCGGACCTCTACGAATTAGTCAAAGGAGTTAACACTGGTGGCAACTTGGATTTTTATATCGACAACGTTGTCGATACTGCAATTGAGCCATTGAAGCAAATGCAGCCGCATGTAATCATGCGGCCAAGGCAGAATCTGGTTACAGGTATATATAAATGGATAGTTAATATCATTTACAGATTGTGATATTTTGATATAGCAAAAAAAAAATTTATTGTGATATTTTGATTATAACATTTAAAGATTAAAACAAATTGTTTTCCAAAATGTGGCTTTCTCTGCATTTGCTGTACACAATCCATATATAAGCATTTGCTGCATTCTCTGCATTTACTGTAGGGTAATTTTGATGTGGTTTTATTTTGTAGGACTTAGTTCAAAAGGCAATGGCCGGTGGAGAAGGAGGAAATACTGTCGAAACAGTAATTTCGAATGGAAAATCACAGGGTCGTCCTTTGCTTATAGGGAGGCGTGCAAAGTGTGCAAAACAATCAACCGAGGCTCTAACAAATGCTTACGTACATGACTTAAGGCAAAGGCTTGTCGAAGAAATTGAAGCACAGCTAGAATCCAAGGTAAATCAGAAGGTACAAGAGAATTTGGCTAGGGTGCTTAAGAAATTAGGTGATGCCAACCCAGAGATGAACATCAATGTAGAGGATCTAACTTCCGCAATCATGTCCAGTGAGACTGATAATCTGACTGGAGGCACCAGCTCTTAAGTCTCATTTATGAATTGTTATGTGTACTGGATATTTTGGGGTAGCTTTGTAGTATTTTGGGGTAGCTTTGTAGTATTTTGGGGTAACTGACATGAATTGTGATGTGTACTGCTGTATGAATTGTTATCTGTACTGTGTATTATGCTGTGTATTATGCAAGTGTTTTATGTGATATTGTACTGTGTATTATGCAAGTGTTCTATGTGATATTGTACTGTTCTATGAGCTCTTAGTGTCTCTTCAGTATAGTGTTGCAGTAGCTTCAGTATAGTGTTGCAGTAGCTTCAGAATAGTGTTGTAGTAGGCTTCTGAATAGTGTTGCAGTAGCTTCATAATAGTGTTGCAGTAGCTTCATAATAGTGTTGCCACAGGGTTATAAATGTTGCTTAAAATAATGTTGCAATAGTCATTCAAGGTGTTGCCATAGGGATGGACCCAGTTGGGTCGTGGGACCCACATTGTGGGCCCCACAATATGCGGGCCCCACAACTTCAGAAATTTAATACCCTATAGCAACATTTTTGGAATGTTGCTACAGATACCTATGGGTGTTGCCATAGACCCAAATAGGGTTCTATTGCAACAATATTACTTATGTTGCCTTAGATAGTCAAAATGTTGCCTTTGAGGTCTAAGGCAACGGCAAAAATTGCATCACCCTAAAAGTGTTGCCATAGACCTATGGCAACATTTTTCGGTCCTGAGCCAACATTTTTTTTGTGTTGCAGAAGGCCATTTATGGCGTAGTGTGACAACGCAATCATGTGGATAGGCTGGATGAGGAACAAGTATAGTCAGAATAAAAGTTTCTAGCATATGCACATTAACAACTTCTCTGTTACTATGAAATACATACTAAAGCATATACACACTACAAGCAATCTTCAGGTGATAAATAGGAGAAATTGTGGGCTTCCTTTTACAAAAACATGGATGTGAACAAACAATATCACTAACCAGTTCTTACATCTAATCGATTAGATGTATGAACTTCATATTACAAAAAATTATCAGTACCGATCATGAATATAAATTCAAACAATATCACTAACCAGTTCTTGAACTACACAACTTCAACAGCGACGTTCTTCTTGACAGCGACAAGCTCACATCGACAGCCATCTTATCCTATTCATACCACACAAACAATGTGTTTGTGAACTAAAATATCATTAAATGCTCGGAAAATAAAAGAAAAATAAACTTTGTATCATTATATGTTACATATTCGTATATCAGGATGTTGCTCTAAGCGAAGGAAAAAAAGCCATGATTTATTTGTTATAGTTTTCTTATCATTCTATTATTAGGACTATCAAACATCAGGTCAATTTTTTTGTTTTTTATTCCAGAGCAACTGATAAAACAGAAACTTTAACCAAAAATCTCAATACTTAATACGGAAACTAAAAATGTGATGCGTACAGATCATTTCAATGTTTTGATGTTTAAATAACTCATCTTTTCGTTTCCAGTTCCATTTCATGAAGGCTTCATAACTGAATTACTAGCTAATGTAAAGAACTGAACATAACAAACTATCGAACCTGATGTATTGGCAGACCAAGGGTATTCAGAGGAGGATGACGATTTTCATATCCATATGGATGACTAAACTTGCTTGTTGGTCCATATTTGCATGTACCTGTCTTCAAATAGAACTGCAGAAATAATGAAACCAATTACTTTACAGACAACCAAGCATGAAAATGACCTACACTATATTTTGGTTCAAATATTTGAATTTAAAGTTACTTTATAGGACCTGTAGCATTTCATTACAGAAGCAACTATTTTGTAAACAAAAAATAACTATTTTCACTGTTACACCACAAATTTAATTTTTTTTCGCTTGAGCGGCATTAAATCATATGTAAAAATACCATAACTACTAGGTCACGCTTTGGTGGTGAATTTGGTACAATAATCGTTGATGATTTGATAGCAAAAATTCAATTTGCAGTTGAATAAAGAAATGCACTGTAAACACTAAATGAAAATGAATCATCATCATACCATATCATATAAAAAAACCAAAAGCAACCACAACCATAACCAAAACAAAACCAAACACCGCAACACCACTTCCTCTCAACCTAAAACTGGCAGGAACCATATCAGGCTTAACACACTCTTCCCCCATTAAACCAAACCCATTATTGATTAACCCTACCATACAAAGACATATCATCTTCTTCGTTTTCTAGAGGTTGTAAACATAACTTGCAATATATAAATAGTAGTAACAAAAACAATTAATTTCAAATGTTGAATCTAAAGGTTAGAAAATTACCTCAAATCGGGCTTCTAAAGAGAATCAATCGATAATTTTGAAGCGAATGGCATTCCTAGTTATTAAGTGAATTCATAATTGGATTCATTTTCTTATTTATTCCAAGGATGGATTTAAGGTGTTAGGGCTAGAACAAACTAGATGTTGCAGGTGAAACTAGAGTACGAACGAAATTTCATGGGAGATTTCACATATATTTGGGGTTTTAATTAGGTTTAAAATAATTTTGGGAAAGATTGGTAGTCGGTTGTTTTCTTGCTTTATGCGGGAGAGAAGAAATTATGGCGGCCAGGTAACCGCGTAATGAAACGAATCTAAAAATAAAGCGGGTCACTTTGAACAGCGTTTCAGATTCCAAAATTTACTTCACTAAATACTTTTATCAGCATTCACTATGAAAACGCTGTCCGTTATTGCAGTGAAAAGCGCATTTTCTTGTAGTGATCTGAATATTCATAATCCAAAAAAACAAACAGTAGATTCATTACTCTTGCAAAAATAAAAGGCACATAGGGTATAGATCAGTTCATCTTGCGAATTAGTTCATCTTAGCTTTTGAAATAGTTAGTTTATGAGAATATGGGTTTGGATCATTATGTTTATTTTCAATTGTTTGGTTACTAAAATTAACAAACAAACAAATGGAAAAGATGGATACCTAATGCAGCAAACATGTTAGCTTATACAATCATCGGGCATTTTAATGGACAATGGCCAAGGCTCTGAAAAAACCATATCGCCAAACATTATTATCACTAACTAACTAACATTAAGAAAAATGCTTATAAGTGAAAACATGGTTACTGTAGTCAATGGAGGAATGAAAAAAATACCGTTAACACTCAACATCATCTATGTTAATGATGATGCACTAATCTTTATCACACAGATATATGTTTGGGTGAGAACTCATTTTCATTGTGAATACCAAAGACGGTCTTGTCGACTATAGATTTATGAGTGCTGGTAATAAGGTATATACTACTAGATCATAGTTTAACTTAGCAACTGGAAAAAAATTTGAAAATCAAAATATTGGTTAAAATGGAAGCATGCACAATGTACAGGGGAAAAAAAAGGTTAAAAAACACTAGCTTTTGGTTAGTGTACCCATATATAAGAGAAAAAGCATCTACCCAAAGTGGAAAGTGAAGCTTGTCTACGACTTCAGTATATCTACAATTATAATGGTTAACTTAATTCTAAATAATACAAAAGAGACTTTGCAATAATAAAGTCACAAAACGTTATAGGAGAAAATAAATCGATATTCATTTCGAAAAAAAGCTTTAGTAGATAGCAGAGACTATGTAAATATTCAGAAAGGACTAAAGGTTAATTCAACTTGAAGAAAAAAATGTTACATGATAAACTCTACTCCATGCACTTATAGAGCTGTTTTGGTTAATAAGGAAGGTTATGTGAGAACTTTTTT
Organism: Allium fistulosum; assembly: GCA_030737815.1. Taxonomy (NCBI): domain Eukaryota; kingdom Viridiplantae; phylum Streptophyta; class Magnoliopsida; order Asparagales; family Amaryllidaceae; genus Allium; species Allium fistulosum. Next base: position 405,276,325 of record CM060904.1, on the reverse strand, counting down.
TTTGCAATTTCTGTTCAACAAAAGACATAATACCCTATAGGGAATCCAAACCTTTTGCATAGTTGATGCAGCAACCAAAATGAATTAATCATCCATAGTACAGAGAAGGCCTAACTCAGCCAGAAATCTCCAAAAATACTATAGAAAAATAATTCAGACTTGAATTACCAAATCAAAATCAAATTTTTTTGGAAATACAATTCATATAAAGAATAAAATGCAATATACATAGAGGTTAGGACATAACTTACCAACCAAATCAATGGAGGAGAGGGAATGAGTGAGCGAATTAGCAGTTTGGTTGGAAGTGGCGATAGATTTCTTCTGTAGGAGAGTAAGAAGATAGTCAAATAGAGATAACAAGGCATAATAAAAGGTCAAAATTAGAAGTGCACATACCTGGAACCATAAAACTAAAGCTGAGGCCGCCTATGTAGAAAATGGAAATTGAAGAAATGAAATTATTGGGTTTTAGGGTTTTGCAAGCAGAACGAGGAGCGGTATGGATTCCATCAAACTAAAAGTAGAAATGAGATTTAGGGGAGAAGATAATGTGCAATGAGAAATTGATTTCACGAGATCTTGAGAAAGGAAGAAAAAGAGGACCTATCTGATTTGGGAGGAAGATATTTATTTTAGGGTGAGAATGAAAATTGGAAAGGAATGTGCAAAAAAGAAGCGCGAGCATAAAAATTAAGCCCGCCCAAGCATTTATTTATCGAAACGCTGTATCTTTATCAACTGTACACATTTTCTTTTATATCACAGCACAGTGGGATGAAACGCTGTTTTGGACTGCTGTATAATGATAATTTTCTTGTAGTGAGTTGTCGTTGTCAAAATACATAGAAGACATCGTAACCAAGGTTTCTACAGTCTCCCCCTTTTTGACGATGACAACTATTTACTAAACTCCCCCTGTCAATAAGGCATCAACACCTTTTTCTCCCCCTTTGTCATTGCAAAAAGGTAATCAATAATTTTATAAGATTTAAACAAAGTAGACATTAATTAAAAGATTACAAGATAATAAAGACTTCAAGACAAATAACAAACATCATAATAGTTCAGAAATTAGCAAGAAAATCAGAGTCTAGGACTTGAGTCACTTCCAACTTCATCATCATCATCATCACTGTCAATTCTATTCTCCGAACTTGATGACCATTGAAATGGAGTGGGGTTGAAAACTTTGGTAGATGATGAGGTTGAACAACCAATACGTTCCCAAATTTTGTTAAGAAAGCCTCGAATGGAATTAAAACGTTTTTAAGATTTCCGTTCAATTTTTATCATTCGGTTTTGAAGCTTTGCTTGATTTTGGGAAAGTGTTACTAAGGCATTCCTTGAGCTTGAGTCGGGAGAAAGAATCACAATATCATTATTGTCTTCTTCTTCCGATGGAGGAATAGTTGGTTGAGTATGAGAATCGTGACGACGAGGTTGTGGCTGGTTTTGATCACGGTTGGCAACCCATTCTTGAAAAGAGATATATGCCAAACTTTCCGGGTGTTTTGGCAATCCCATAAGACCCAAGGTTTTAGACCCAAGTTCTTTGATTGAAGAATATTCGGACTCAGGAAACGGAATGTTGAAATTTTGAAGGATTTTCATAATGTAAGCACCATAGTGGAAAGTCTTATATCGTCTCCAATGATTGACATCCATGAATTCTTCCAAAATTATTTGAGCCTAATTTATAGGTTGACCGTAGTATATAGCATATAGGGCTTGGAAATTTCTTTTATTAACAATCTCATAACTTCCCGTCCGTGGAATAACTGAATGAATTAATGCTCTATGTAGAATGCGAGCTTGAGAACGAAGTTTAATAGAAGTGAGTCGAGTAATATCATCATTCAAGAATTGATGTGAAACTTCATCTCTATCATCCAAATTCAAAGACACATCAATCTCATCTAAATCGTTCCCGGTTGATGGACATCGTAGAATTTCACCAATCCTTGAAATTGGTAGATATATTTTTAACTCCACATACCAAAGTCCAAATACAATCATTTTGATTATGAGGAGTATGATAAACTAGATTCAAATTTGCATAAAATAATTTTACTAAAAGATGATTAATCTTGATATTGCTGGCATCAAAAGAAACTAGAGACTCTAACCCATTAGCTCTTACAAATTGATGAATACGATAAGCACTGAATTCCTCGAATTTGATGAAAGCTCCAGGAAAAAAATTAGATCTACTCATTTGAGCAAATCGTTGCCTAGCTTGGTCGTTCCACAACCACTGATCAATGTTTGGTGTAGATGAAGAAGATGATGGTCTCGATCTTTTTGATTTTGGTGCCATTTGATTGTATGAGAATAAGGATTTAAAAAATAATGGAGAAGGAAGACTGAAATGAGAAGATGAAGACTGAGAATAAAGCAAAGGACGGGTTGAATAATGGGGTAGGTTTCTTGAAAATCGTGCAACAGAAATTCGAAATTTGAAAAGTCTCCAGATTTCAGACGTCTGAAAAAAAAATTTAGACGTCTGAATATAAGAAAATTGAAACAGAAAGAAATTAGTGTAATTTTGCCTATTTTAAGACGTCTGAATTCATTGCTTCAGACCTCTGAAACTGAAGGAAAAAAATATTCTTCTACAATATTCAGACGTCTGAAACAATGAATTCAAACGTCTGAAATTTGAATTTCTGACAGATATGAAGAATTACAAGAATATAAATACAATTATTTTAACAAATATGAAGATACAAGAAATTATTTGTCCGAATCGCTTGGAGTTTTGCACTCTTACGATTCGATCTTGGTTATCTCCGTGTATGGTCGCAAAGGAGACCAATATGGTTGGCGTTCCCAAGAGTTTAGTGGAACCGAAGGACTTTGTGGACTCGGCTCCCATGGATTCCATCCAGATGAAGTTATTTGATGAGATGTTGAGGGTTGAACTACATCTTTCTTTGGAGATGTACCACAGAATTTCAAAGCTACTTGTTCAATAAAACTAAGTCGTTTAGCATTAACTTTCTGTTCGTAATACATCTCTCGTTGCAAATCCAACTGTACTCTTTGGTAATGATGAATCTCTGATATTTTCTCTTTGGTTGATGGAGAGCCAAAGAAAAGAAACCGTCAAGATTTTTTCTTTTCAGGAGTATAACTAGAACGTTCACGAGAAGGACAAGGTCTATTTTTTTCATGAGTTGTTGGAGTTGCCAAAATTTCAAGAGATGATGTAGAATAAGACGATGGAGAATTGTCAGAGTTAGAGGCCATGGAGAGAAGTAGCATGATCAAGTTGAATTCCATTGAAGAGAGAATTTTCTTTTAGAAAACAGAAAACAGAAATTCCTTTGATGAATAAGAAGACTAGGATTGTAAGTATTAAAAGATGATAGAAAGTTTATTTATAGAATTTAAAGGAATGGCTGAAAATCTTTAGTTAGTATTATCCATTTGTTAAAAAGAAAAGAAACTAAAGATAAAAATAGCAAAAGGATATTAGCCAAACATTTTCAAATAGAATTTTTAACAGAAAAAAATTTAGCAGAGAATAATTTATAAAATTCATAAATTTTGAAGAGAAACAATACCAAGTTCTCGTCTCAGTTTTATAAAAACATTTTCTAAAAGTGGTTTTGTAAAAATACCAGCCAACTGATTTTCAGAAGAAACAAAATCTAAATTGATTGTCCCTTTTTCAACATTGTCACGAAGAAAATGATGACGAATGTCAATATGTTTTGTTCGTGAATGATTGATAGGATTTTTAGACAAGTTAATAGCACTAGAGTTGTCACAATATATAGTTGAATTTGATAAATTTATATTGAAATCTTTAAGTGTTTGTTGCATATAGATTACTTGAGTACAAGCCAAAGCAGCAGAAATGTATTCTGCTTCACATGTAGAAAGAGAAACACAATTTTGTTTCTTACTAAACCAAGATACAAGTGAATTTCCAATAAAATTGCACGTACCACTTGTACTTTTTCGGTCTGTTCAAGAACCACCGAAGTCAGCATCACTATATGAAACTAATTCGAATGGACATTCTTTAGGATAGAATAGACCAAAATCCTTTGTGTTTGTGAGATAACGTAATATATGTTTTACTGCTCTTAAATGTGATTCTTTTGGATTGGCTTGGAATCTAGCACACAAACAGACACTCATCATTATGTCAGGACGACTTGTAGTTAAATATAGTAATGATCCAATCATACTTCGGTATTGCTTCTGATCAGCACTTTTGCCACTGTTATTTTTTCAAGATGTGTTGTTGTACTTATTGGAGTTGATTTGGCAGAAGTATTTTCCATTTTGAAATGTTTGATTAAATTATTACAATATTTTTCTTGATTAATGAAAATGCCATTTGGAAGTTGTTTAATTTGTAACCCAAGAAAATATGTTAATTCTCCCATGTGAGACATTTCAAATTCTTTGGTCATTATTTCTGAAAAATCCTGACACAGCTTGTCATTAGTAGAACCAAAAATGATGTCATCAACATAAATTTGAACGATTAAAATATCCTTTTTCGAATGTTTAATAAAAAGTGTTTGATCAACTTTTCCAATTTGAAATCCCGAAGAAATTAGATAAGTCTTTAATCTATCATACCAAGCACGCAGTGCTTGTTTCAAACCGTAAAGAGCTTTCTTAAGTTTATAAACATGATTAGGAAATTGCTCATGAATAAATAAGGGAGGTTGTTCAACAAACACTTTTTCTTTTATATAACCATTCAAAAAGGCACTTTTAACGTCCATTTGATAAAGTTTGAAATTGTGAAAACATGCATAGGCCATTAAGATTCGTATTGCTTCAAGTCTTGCGACTGGAGCAAACGTTTCTTCATAGTCAATTCCTTCTTCTTGATTGTATCCTTGTGCAACTAGTCTTGCTTTATTTCTAGTAATGTTACCTTGTTCATCTGCTTTGTTTTTATATACCCATTTTGTTCCAATAACAGTTTGATCACTTGGTCGAGGAACAAGTTCCCAAACTTCATTGCGTTCAAACTGATTTAGTTCCTCTTGCATAGCAATTATCCAATAATCATCTGTGGAAGCTTCTTTGGGATTCTTAGGTTCAACATTTGAGAGGAATGCTACATGGCTTATTTGGTTTAGTTGACTTCTAGTTCGAATGTTTGAATTAATTTCTCCAATAATATTTTGAACAGGATGATCCCGTAATATTTTTGGTGGAGATTTTAATTCAATATTACTTTTATCAACAATGTTTTCATTGTTTTCAAGATTTGTAGTTTCTATATTTGTGATGTCATTCAGAAAATCTTTATCATCCTTTTTACTTGGTTTTTGTTGAAAATTTTCATTGAAAGAAACATGTAAAGTTTCTTCAACAGTTTTAGATCTTTTATTAAATACGCGATAAGCTTTGCTACGATCTGAATATCCTAGAAAGATTCCTTCGTCGGATTTTGCATCGAATTTTCCAAGCTGATCTTTTGTATTTAATATAAAACATTTTGAACCAAAAACTTTGAAATAAGAGATCTTTGGCTTTCTCCCAGTAAATAGTTCATAAGAAGTGTTTTTCGTAAGAGGTCGAATAGAAACACGATTCAAAACATAACAAGCAGTTGCAACAGCTTCTGCCCAAAAATGTTTTGAAAGAGTGCTTCCATTTAACAAGGTTCGTGCACATTCTTGTAAGGTTCTGTTTTTACGTTCTACAACTCCATTTTGTTGGGGAGTTCTAGGAAACGAAAAATTATGAAAAATTCCTTTCTTTTTACAAAAATGGTCAAAAACTTCGTTTTCAAATTCTCCTCCATGATCACTTCTTATATTTTTTATTTTTAAACCTTTTAAATTTTGAATACGTTTGACAAAAATTTTAAAATGCTCAAATGTATCACTTTCGTTTTTCATAAAAATGGTCCAAGTATATCTAGAGAAATCATCTACTATTACAAACACATATTTATTATGGTTTAAGGATTGAACTTGGGTAGGCCCAAATAAATCCATGTGTAGTAACTCAAGTGGTTGTAAAGTAGAAATAACTTTCTTAGATTTAAAAGATGATTTAGTTAATTTTCCTAATTGACATGCATCACAAATATGATTGACTTTAAAGTTCATTTTTGGTAATCCTCTGACTAAATCATTTTTAGAAAGTTTGTTAATAGTTTTGAAGTTGATATGACAGAATCTTTTGTGCCATAACCAAGGATCATTTTCATTAGCTATTAAGCGCATATCTGAATTGTGATTGATTTTCATATTCAGAACATAGATATTTCTGTCTCTATTTCCTTTAAATATAAGATTTTGATCTTTATCAAATATGCTACACTTATTTTCAGAAAAATAGATTTTGAATCCTTCGTCACATAACTGGCTGATACTTAAAAGATTGTGTTTTAAATTTTTGACTAATAAAACATTAGAAATAAGAGGTAATTTAGATGTACCGACATTGTTGACGTTGCCTTTTCCAATGATATATCCTTTGGAATTGTCTCCAAAAGTGACAGAACCTCCGTCTGAGTAAGTGATGTTAGATAGCATATTTTTGTCTCCAGTCATATGTTTTGAGCAACCGCTGTCGAGTATCCATTTTCCTCTCTTTTTAAGTGGGTCCTGTAAGAAAAAATAAAAAATTGGTACCCACTTTGTAATAGGGTCCTAAGAGTTAGATCTTAGGAAACCAAACCCAAGTAGGTTTAGTATCCCCTTTAAAAATATAATTTTGATTTTTATGAACTGTTTCCAAAAAGGTATATATATTTATTCCTAATCAAACTATTGTTTGTTTTAGGAACCCATATTTTTATGGTTTTAGAATTATTTTTACTTATTGGAAAAGTATTAGAAATATTTCTTATTTCCTTTTTAGGTGGAGATTTTGATTTCTTAGTGTATCCTAGTTCCTTTTTATTAGAAGTGGATTGAGAATTTTCAATAATATTGGATAGATTTTCTCTACCTTTATTAAAGTTAGAAATATTTCTAGTAATATTATCTAACTTGCTTTTGAGGCAAGCATTATATAATTCTATCATTTTGATCTTAGATTTTAGCTCATGATTTTCAGAGACAAGAGAATCATTCTTTTCTTTTTGAGTTTCAATTTCTTGACTCAATAGAGTAAGTTCAGAGTTATCATTAGAGAAGGTATCTTGAAGTTTTCCAAGTTCTTCTTCTAATATTTTCTTTTCATCGTTTAGCATATCTCTCTCGAATTCTGCTTTTCTTTGATTTTCTAGAGCCTCTTTATATTTCCTTTTGATACTTTTTAAGTTATCAAGAAGTTCTGAATTTATTTCAATCAAATCATCAAAAGTAAGATCATTTACCTCACTCTCTGTAGCCATAAAACAAACATTTGCTTGTTCTTTCTCACTATCACTGTTGCATTCTGAAGAAGAAGAATCCGAGTCATCCCATGTTACTGAAAATGCTTTTCTTTTAGATTTGTCCTTTCGATTCTTATTGTGATATGTCTTCTTTTGTTCTAGACAATCCTTTTGCATGTGTCCTTTCTTGTGACAGTTGAAGCATTCTAGTATAGATGAAGATGGCTTATTTGAATTGTTGTTGAAGTTGCGTTTCCCGTTGTTTCGATTTCCTTTTCTGTACTTCAAAAACTTTTTAAAGTTTTTAGCAATGAATGCTAAGTCTTCTTCATCCGAGTCTGATTCTTCTTTCTCTGCATGAAATGCCATATTCTTTTTATCTTGTGCTTGTACCTTTTTAGCCTGCAAATTCACTTCATAGGACATTAGATTTCCTATCAATTCTTTTAGTTTCATGGTAGAAAGATCATTAGCTTCTTCAATAGCTAAGACTTTTCTTTCCCATTCATCCGTTAGAGAGTTAAGAATTTTTGAAACAATATCGAAATCAGAGTACTTTTCTCCAAGTCCTAGTAATGAGTAATATATATCTTGAAATCTAGAGTACATATCGTTTATCGATTCATCCTGCTTCATTCTAAAATTTTGAAATTGACTTTTGAGCATGGATATTTTGCTTTGTTTAACTTTGTTAGTTCCTTCATGAGTAACTTTAAGTATTCTCCATATTTCATAAGCAGTTGTGCACATGCTAACACGGTTAAACTCATTTCTATCTAAAGCACAAAATAACATATTCATAGCTTTGGCATTTGCAGTAGCATCTAGTTTTTGTGTGTTTGACCATGTAGAGTATTCAGTTGTAGGAATGTTATATTCAGTTTGAGTGATATTCCATGAGTCAAAACCACTTGCTTGCATATAAATACGCATTCGAGTTGCCCAATAATTATAGTTCATACCGTTGAATAGTGGAGGTCGTGTAGTAGATTAACCTTCAGAAAAACTAGTGTTATCAGTGCTGGTGTTGTTTTCCATCTTAGCAAAGTATCAGATAACTTTGTAATGGTTATAAGAAACCTTGCTCTGATACCAAATGAAAATACGGTAGGGATCGTGCTATATGGAATTATACTAATGCGGAAATAAACTAAGATGATATAGTAATATGAATAAAATAAAACAAGCACACTAGGAATTTTTTTACTGGTTCGAACTTCCCGTTCTACGTCCAGTCCCAGACTCCTTCTGGAATTTCACTAACAACAATCCTCACTTAACCCAGAGGAATAGGTTTACAACAACCCTTGAACAGCTGAACAAGGGACCTGAGCAGCAGAACAGGATTTTGCCTCAGCAACCGAAGATGACTTCACTTGCCCGAACAGCAGAACAGGACTTTAACTTATACAAAAGGTATTTGACACAGTGTGTTCTCAATAACACTAATTTGTCTCTTGATAGTACAATCTTCCTATAATCTTCTCCTTTTATGATATATATAGTGTGATGTGCTTTGAGAATAGTGGAAGATATAGTGATCAATGATCAGAGAATGTAAGCAGTTTGAGTGTAGTTAAAGTATAGAATAGATAAGAATTCAAGAATATTAAAATTAGATTCAGTGGTTTGTTTGTTGAATTCTGTAATCTATTTATAATGTATAAAGAGTTGCAACTATAGATGAAAAGTTATATTGAAAAGAACAGGTGCAACCATTGATTTTGAAAGAGTTTCTCTTCGGTGAAGAGAAGTGACTTTTCAAGAAAATAGCAGTTGAAGAAGTTCAGCCGTCTGAAAATAAATTTCAGACTTCTGAAATTTGAAGCGTGCAAACCAGAGGAAAAACAGGCTATTTTTGTCTAGATTCAGACGTCTGAAATTATGAAATCAGACGTCTGAATATTGTCAAAATTTTAAATTTATCTTCAGATTCAGACGTTTGAATAGGTCATTTCAGACGTCTGAATTGGCCCTGAAATTGAGTTTTAGACTTGTGCAAAGGTGTGTATTTATATATATCCAAAGGAGAGATTTTCACAATATTTTAATTCTAAACAATGACTCAAAACAATATAAGTGCAGCACGGAGATTATATGATTTCCAGTCTTGTAGATATTCCTGCAAAAAATATGTTAGTAATTAATGTATATAGTTGTCGTTGTCAAAATACATAGAAGACATCGTAACCAAGGTTTCTACAATTACAACGGTCAACTTCTGCCCGTTGTAATGGAAGTATATTTTACAACATTCAGCAAATGTCCGTTGTAATAGATCGACTACGAAATTAGGGCACTTCTCTCCCCAGTTATCATGTGGTTTATCGACAACGAAATTAGGGCCCGTTGTAACAAAGGACCGATGTAAAATTTTTAACTTTTTATCTAGTTTATCGACTACGTCTTTCATTTTCCAGACTACGAAATTAGGGCATTTCTTCTCTCCACTTCGCCACTACGTCTTCTCCCCACGCAAACGAAATTTATCTTCTCTCCACTTCACCACTACGTATTTTTTCTTCTCTCCAGTTCGCGATCAAAGAAATCGAGGAATTCAGGATTCAAAATTGGTGAAGAGCGAATATGTTTGTGCTTTTCGTATCCGATTGATGATTGCATCTAGGGTTTTGAGTATATGTGATTTAGGTTTTCTATCTGTTGATTTTCTGTTGATTTTCTATCATGCATTCGTTTGATATTTAGTACTTTTTGCTGGAGAGGATAAATGTACGAGTTCGTAAAGGATAAATGTACGAGGCTAGTACTTCTTTCATTCTAAACCTTTGATTGTCAGTTGATAACATATTATACAAAATTACTAATATTTGTGTAATATGTGGCCTGCACTTTCGATTCATATATTAAAGCAACACAAAGAAGAAGGGGTCAAAGTACAAGTTAGAAGGAGAGGCTAGCGAGATGGATGAGGATGCTATTTAGATGTATGATGGGCAAGTCTTTGCGTTTTTGTACATGGGGCAACAAACAGACCTTTCGGTTACAAGATTTTAGAAATTAAAATGCAAACAAAATTCAATTAAATCAAACTTATTGGTTATATTTCAATTTTGAGAAGTGAAGAGTTATAATTGACATTTTCTATACTTGAATCTTTGATTTATGTGGCATTCCAAACAAAAATTTTATGCAGTAAACTTGTGGGTTACAGCAAATCCAATCAGTTTCTATTTCCTATGGTAGATAAAATTTACAATATAAGAACAAGCTCAAAGCGGATTGAAGAAGAAAAAGAAAAAAAGAACTTAAACAAAGGCTTTATATTTCTGAGGGTTGCTGCTTTAGCATATGGATTCAGACTAAAGATGTCACAGTAACATTTTCATTATGCTAAATAACGATCTGAAGAAAACAATATATGGAGTAATTTTATTTTTTGTACACTTTGTTAAAGTGGTGTTGCCTTGATACAAAGCAAAGCATAGGCAGGGTTAAGTAAGCATGACTTTGAACAATATCTTCTTTGTCACAGTATTAACCATGTGAAATTGAAACTGGGCAAGTTTTTTAAGATCTTAAGATGTGATTTTGTCTATTTTCATATTTGTTTCGACAGTTGTCCTTAATCTGTGTAGTCGTTAAATTATTTCTCTTAAATTCTGCTGAACAATAATAGAATTTTGCTTGTAGTTCTGAAACTAAAACATTATATTTATCTTCGTGATAAATCGTTATAAATCAATAAAAATATGTTTTTTTGGACAGTGCAGACAGCATAAATGATGAGAAAATTAAAAGAAAGATTAAAATGTTATCAAATCTGCTTACAAGTGAGTAAAAGTGACCAAAAATTTACAACTTGTCTCGAGTTATGTATTTATATTCAAGATGGGATTGAATTTAGATTCCTAAGTGAAAAAGGACTTTCTTAAGCATATATATTTCTCATTCATCTAAAAATCCTTAGCAAAATACTTTAAAAGATGAATCAATAGTAAACGCGTAAAATTTTAATTTTAATGTTTTGTTTCCATGAATTAAAATTTTTAATGTTCGTGCACTGGAACTAGAGCAATGAAATTGATTGTTTTTACCCTTAATAAAAAAATGCTATCTGCAAGCAGCAGTAGTAGGCTACTGCAAGTAGCAGCAGGATGCTCCCAGCCATGGCAGCGGCAAGCTACCACCAGCAGCGACAGCAGCAGGCTGCTGCAAGAAAAAAAAAATAACTAAAAAAAATCTTATATATTATTGTTAGAATACAATAGTAAGATCTTACATATGGGGGTTGTGTTGGGTGTTCTAGTGTGTGTAGTGTGTGTACATGAAGGGATTTGTTGTGTGGTGTGCCCAGGTGTGTTTCCATGGTTGCCTACTGTGAGCGTAAGTATATGTATGTGTTTGTTTTTATGTGTGGTTCTGTGTGTGTAGTAGGTGTGTGTCAGGGAGTGTGTGTTGATGTATTTGCATGTAAGGCCGAGCGATAGTGATCTGATTTTTTGTGTTTTCTTTTTCTATGTTCATCTTTTACATCTGCTATTATTATTTAACTTCAAAGTTATATGGAAAGCAATGCAAGCTGTTTTTCATATACGTTATTAATTGAATGAAAAATACAAAAAGATAGGTCCCTTTTTGTTGTCATTGGTCAAAATAAGTTTATTGAGAAAAAAATAGGTTGCTTTTTTAGGATAACGGTAAAACTATTATTGTGTGTATACCTAATTATATTATATATAACAATAATTCTTGAAGGCCCGAATATCAAGCCAGAAATAACTGCGGGAATGATCGTGGCCATGGAAGAATAGGGTTGCCCATGATATCCACCCTTGCAATATAAATTCGTACTTTCCGCACCTTTTTATTTTCGGGCCTTATAGCACCTTCCTATATTATACATTTAGAAAAGTGAATTTTTATATGATTGTTTGTATCAGGCTTCACTTGTATAATGCTTCATGTATACAAAAGCCTGAAACAAATATACAAGCAACTGTATAAATTTCCATCCTCAAAATTTTAAAATAAATCTGAAATAAATCTAGATAAAATAACAAACATCACATGAGATGTATCCATCTACCAAATCACATTGTTACAAATATATTTCAGGCCACAGCCCAAACCTGAGTGTTTCCCTCATGCCTTCACATTTCAATTTCCATGGTGTCATATTTTGCTTTTTATATCACCTTTATCATATCATATAATAATTTCATTCGAGGCTTATGAAATTAGATTAGGGCAACTGCTGCAACAATGACGTTGAAACCCTAGCAGCCGCCACGCTTCCCGTCCTCCTTGTTCCTTCGTTTGTTCCTCTTCTTGATCGAGTTTTCTTCGTTTCTTTCTTCTAGATGTCCTCTTCTCCTTCCACTGATCTGGGATCTCCACATCCCGATCCTTCTCCAGTCTCCCCTGAACATCCTCCGGGTTTTGAACCTCAAGGATCTGATGTTAATTGGATCCAAGCTGATGATGGCTTCACTCCAGTAATGTCCCGCAAGTGGAAAAGACAATCCAAAAGCGCTGCTACCAACAGTAGTAATCAGAACAGGAGAAGTACTACTCCAATTTCTAGCGAATATTCTAAATCTAAGTTAACAACAAAACAGATTAGTACATCTCAACCTTCGGTTACAAATTTTCATGCTTCCTCTCAGAATATAAAATCTGGATCTGCTAGATGGAATTATTCATCCAATTCAAGTAAAGCGTGGAATGAGGTTGTCAAAGGCAATAATATTCCTATATCGGTTCCATTGAAATTTTACCATCCCCGGGAAATTAATTCTTTGAAATGCGCTAAAATGTCTAATGAAGTGATTACGGATGCCAGAAAGCAATGGAGTAATGCCATAGTGGTTTATGTAGTTGGCCCAAAACCGTATTATCCTTATTTTAAGGACTACATAATCAGAGTTTGGAAACCAGCAGAGGAGTTCTCGATCTTTTCAATGGAAAATGGATTCTATGTGATTAAATTCAACAAAGAACAAGACTGTGTTAATGTTCTAGAAGGCGGACCCTATTACTATAACAAGAAACTTATGATGATCAAAAGATGGCATCCAGGAATGCAACTCGATAAAGAACTTCTTCATACCATTCCGATCTGGATTCGCTTACCCAACTTGCCACTTGACTTTTGGACGGAAGAAGGGATAAGTCGTATTGCCTCCGTTATTGGTTCTCCTATCAAACTTGACAAATTCACTGAAGGTATAATTAAGATTGCTTATGCTGGGGTCTTAATAGAAATTGAAAACTCCTTTAAATTCCCTAATAAAATTCCAATACTAAATGAAAAAGATGAGATTATATGGCAAGAAGTTGTCTATGAATGGAAGCCTAGTACGTGCCCCAATTGTTCGAGTTTTGGACATGCAGAAATTCACTGTCAATTTAAAAAAGTTTGGGTGCAGAAAGCGAATCAAGACACAACAGAGGACATTGCAGCCATGAATATTGACCCAAATGACCTCCTCCCAAATAATAGTAACACTAGCGAAGATCTAAGTAAACAGAAAACAATTTTAATTAACGAAACTGATAAAGTTCAGAATCGGCCTAAGGTTGCAGGTCAAACTCTCTTTATCAATCCTCAAAATAATGTCATTATCCCAGAATCTATTCAAAGTGCCAAGCTTAAATCACAAACAGTCCAACCAACTAAATCTAGTTTGACTATTATTACATCAGAAGTCTATAACAAGTCAGACAATCTGCATTCTCTAAATGATAATAACATTTTAAATGCTCAAACTGAGACTCTGCCCGCAGATCCTAACGATACCTCCTTAATAGAAGATGCAGCTCATATGACAATAGACCCTGCTTCGACCCTTCAGGAATACATGTCCAAACCAGAGCCACTTTCCCTTGCCAAATCAAAAGCTCCTCGCAAAACTAGAATAGAGGAAGCCCCTTTCGAATTCAAATCCTCTTCGAACTCTGAAGTAATGGATAACCCTGCATGGTTAAATATGGTTAATCAATTGAAAGGAAAACAGAAAAAATCCAAGAAAGCTAAGACTTTGGGAAAAGCTACTTCCCCGGAAGAGAGTAGCAACCCGAATTCTATTAGTTAATGGAGTTCCTATTCTGGAACATTAGAGGGATGAATGCCCTCTACAAACAAGTAGAAGTTCTAAATATACTTAACTCTAATAAGTATTCTCTTATTGGGATTCTTGAGAACAAACTCTCTAATCAGTCTATAGAAAGTTTTATTAATAAAATTGACAAAAAATGGAAGTTTTCACACAACATTTCTGATGACCTAAAGAGTCGCATCCTTATCTTTTGGGATTATTTGGTATGGTCCACTATTACTTTACACACCAGTGATCAATTCATAACAAGTATACTCTATAATGCTAGTAACTTCAATATAATGTGTACTATTGTCTATGCTTTTAATGAGGAGGAGAAGCGCAAACCTCTATGGGATTATTTAATGGCCCAATCCAAAAATGTCAACATGCCGTGGCTAGTGGCAGGTGACTTCAATTCTATTCTTTACAGCAGTGACAGAATGAATAATGGCTGTTTTAACTCTATTGGAAACCATAATTTCATTGAATGCATAACTCTATCTAAGCTAGTGGAGCCTGATTTCTCAGGTAATTATTTACTTGGCGTGGAGGTAACTCATTTTCTATCCATAGTAAGATAGATCGTGTGTTTGTAAATTCTATTTGGATTGATAAATTGGATAATTTTGGCATTTATTTTGGAAACCATTCTCTGAGTGATCATACCCCTATTTTAATTAATCTCCAAAAGCAAAACATGAGAAAGAGAAATATACCTTTTAAATATAAAAATTCTTGGCATGTATACGATGATTACCTCCTAGCTATCCATGAGACCCTTATAACTTGCTTCACGGGCTCTCCTCTGTATAAGCTGATCTGCAAACTGAAAACAGTGAAAAATCAACTGAAGAATTGGTCCAGCAATTTAATAAATGAGAAAGTGATGATTCAAAAATTGAAAGACCATAACAACTGTATTTACAATCAATTAATTAACAATCCTCTTGATGTAAATCTCATGGAAAGTTATTCCAACAATTGTGATTGTCTTCACAAGATGATGAGGAAGGTTGCTCTAGATAATGAGCAAAGAATGAAATTTAGTTGGCTTACCAAAGGGGATAGACCCACAGAGTTCTTCTACAGTAAAATCTCAGACAGTAGGCTTATTAGAAAAAGCAAATTCACGGTTGACAGCGAAGGAAAGTGGGTCTCAACATCAGATACTGTAGCTAAAGAAGCTATTAGCTATTTCTCAGATTTATTTCAGTTGCCTCAAGCCCTTAATCAATTTCCTAACAATATTTGTAAGAGAATTCTAACAGATAATGCTAGAGCCAACTTATGCAGACCCTTTCAGATGGAAGAGATCAAAGAGGCTGTTTTTCAAATTAATGAAAACAGTTCTCCCGGCCCAGATGGATTCAATTCTAAATTTTATAAAGTTCATTGGGATAGCATTAAATTGTATATTTGGGAAGCTATGAATGGAATTCTACAATCTGGTAAAATCATCAAAGAAATTAATCATACTTTCATTTGTTTAATTCCTAAAAACCCAGACGCTTCTAACATGTCTGATTTTCGACCAATTTCACTTTGTAATGTCACTTACAAAATTCTAGCCAATCTTCTTTGCAACAGAATGAAAGTTTACATGAATGATTTAATATCATATAACCAAAATGCTTTCATCCCAAATAGATCAATTTCAGAAAACTCTCTTCTTGCTTATGAGATGGTCAGAAGTTTTAACAGGAAAAATTCAAATAATGTTTGTATAAAAATTGATTTACATAAGGCTTATGACAAAATCAATAAAGAATTTATTCATCATATGTTGATCGCCATGGGTTTCCCACTTTCCTTTTCCAACCTCATATATGAATGTATTTCCACCCCATCGTTTTCGATTATAATAGAAGGTTCCCCTTATGGATTTATTAATAGCTCGAGAGGTCTCAGGCAAGGGGATCCTCTATCCCCTTATTTATTCGCAATTGCTATGGAATTCCTGACTTTGAATTTGGAGACTGAATTCCTTAAAGGAAATCTCAGCCCTATTTATCAAGTGGAGCCAATTATTACTCATTTATTATACGCTGATGATATTCTGGTTCTGATGAAAGCTACTACTAATAATGCTGAAACCATCCACCTTATTTTCCAGAGCATGAAAAATCTTACAGGACTGGAATTAAACTCAGGAAAAAGCAGCTTATTTTTCAGTAAAGGGGAAAAATTTAAGCAACAAATTGTTGACATTATCAAAATCAAGCCAGATAATCTTCCTATTAAATATCTTGGAATCCCTCTTTCAAATAATTCTTTGAAAGCTAGAGACTTTGGTGTGCTCATAGACAAAATCAATAAAAAATTCAACAATTGGCATAGCAGGTTTCTTAATATAAGTGGCAGGGTAGAACTCATCAAAACTGTTATACACCCTATATTGCAGTTCTGGTTACAAATTGCTCAATTCCCTGCTTCTATTATACAAAAAATCAACTCAATGTATGCTAATTTCTTGTGGAAATCAAAATCTCACAAATTGAGTTGGGAAGAGGTTTGCAAAACAAAAAAAGAAGGGGGTTTTGGAATCAGAAAAATTGAAGACATAGCAAAAGCCATTGCTGCAAAACTGCTATGGAATTATATTAATGGTGAATCTTTATGGGCAAAATGGATGCACAACAAATATTGCAAAAAAGGAAATTTCTGGACAGCCAGACTAGATAATAATGCATCACACACATGGAAGATTATATTGCGTGCTAGACAATGGTGCAAGGGTCATATAGACAGAAAAATTATTAACGGTGAAAACACCGACTTATGGTTTGACCCTTGGCTTCAGGGTTCCAACCTAATTGACATTTATGGGTGGAACACCATGAACACTTTAGATGGTTATGACAAAACTGTCTCAAGGATTATTTCTAATTACAGATGGAAAAATAGACTCAATTTCATTCCTATGAACTCACATGCAGAGGTGAGAAAAGTTTTCATTTATCAAAATATGAAACATGATTTCTGGTGGTGGCTGCCTACTAAGCAAGGCCGATTTTCTTTAAAATCTACGTGGAACATTTTCAGAACCAGGCATAATGATTTCGAATGGGCCACCATTGTTTGGGATAAGGGCTGTGCCCCTAAAATGTCTACATGCTCTTTGCTGGCCATAAGAGACAAATTGCCAACCAAGTTTAAAATCAGTAAGTGGTCTCCTAACATTGATCAAAAGTGTGTGCTGTGTGCTAATCAAAATGAGGATATTAATCATCTGTTTTTCCAATGCACTTACTCTCGACATGTTCTGGATGCGATTATGCCCAAGCTTAACATAAAGCTTGATATGAACTACGACATTAATTGCTTACTGAATCTGGTTTTACAAGCTCAGGAAAAAATTAAATCGCCAATTAAAAGCATTCTTAGTATTTTCCTTACAACTACCATATGGAATATTTGGTGTGAACGAAACAACCGTGTTTTTAAAGGAATTGAACAACCTTTTGAGTTAAGAACCAAACAAACAATTATCGAAAGCAAACAACTGCTGCAAGTTAAATTTCAAGCTCATAATGTAAACGAAGAAGAAAAGCTTATCGTTTTGAAGTTTGCTCCTGAGCTTGGTCTCCAAAATTGTTTTCGTCCTCCATGATTCCGCTCTGCTGTTGGTCAATCAGCTGATTCTTGCCTTCGTGGAGTTGTAGAGTTTCTTCCATCTGTTTCAGCCAAGATTTTGGTGGATTTAGATCTGCTCCGGTGAAGATTAGCCCTGCTTTCTCTCTCCTGGTGTCGGTTGTGTCGAGAAGATTGTCGTCTTTTCTTGTTTACTTTTTGGTCTTTGTTCTCTGTAGTAGCTTCTAGCTACTTTTATTTCTATTGTTTGGTTTTACTTTGTGCAAGCTGATCGTACAGATGGTTTTAAGTGTATTTATCTATTTTACTCCTCCATCTGTTTGACAGTTTTGCACAGATGTTGGTCTGCTGTACTGTTAATATACGGAAATGATATGTACTCTTTTTCCTTCTCAACGCACCCATCTAGGTTAGGGGGGTTGAAAGGTTTTAACGAGGCATATCATTGAAGTATATGTTATTTCTGTTAATAAAGTACCTTTTTCAAAAAAAAAAAATTCATTCGTTGTCTTCTTCATTTCTTAGTTAAGGTTCATTGCTTGGATGGAAAAGTAAGCAACTTCAATTATTCAGTTGACTGATTAAATGTGTTTCACAAACGCTTCATATTTTGTTAAGCAAATTTTTTGTATATTCAAATAGTACAGATAGAATTCCTTATGGGCATATTCATAATCTGTGTATGGGCCATTCGAAGAGAATGAAATCATAGAAATTTGAACAACAAACATCAACATAAAACAAGCTATATGTAGGAAGATCTCAGAACTAGTTAAATTGAGAACATGTAAATCCAAATACATAAGCAATGCAGACATTAAAGATGATTTATGCGCTGAATGGTTATAATAGCATACTACATCATCTGGAACTGATGATATTAGTCTAGAAAGTATTTGATCATGTGTATTCGCCTCCTCCTATAGCAGTCGAGCTCTGGTATGTGATACCCTTGTTTTAATTTAAAAAAAAACTGAAACTGTTGAATTCTATAGGGAGTTGAATTTAATACTCTATCTAATAGCCTAAACATTCAACTGAAACTGTTTCATAAGCTAATCCCGTTTCCCAAGCTTTCTGTTATTACAATCGAAGTCTGTTAGCATATTTAGCTTACAGATTGATGACACTAACTTGCAGGTAAAAGGTAAATTGATTGTCAGAGATGCAGACTATCAAAGAGGCCGTGGGATCAACCGTCGCGTGGCATAAAGACTTCATCTCTGTGGTATAGTATGATTGTACTTAGAACAAGATATTTGTAGCGGACTGTTATGTGTTAATGCTTTATGTATTTGGCATGTAAACTTATATAACTTTTTGGAGTGTTAGAATTCTATGACTCCAGCTTTTAGTCTTTTCGTATGTGATTTTAATTATTTTACGACAATATTTAGTATTAGTATGGATGTATTGCATGGATGCTGCTGTAATTTTTTTTTAAATTTTCATTTATTTTGCAACGGGCAATGTGCGTTGTTATATGAGCTTCTTACAACGGTCACTACACGTTGTTATATATAAGATTTTTACAATGGTCAATGCATGTTGTGAAACAGGCTATGCAACTAGTACGGTTAGTCTATTGCAACGGGTTATGACCGTTGTATTATAGTCTATTACAACGGTCATAACCCGTTGTAAAAAGGTATACTGCAACGGTTTTTACAACGTGCTTCGCCCGTTGTAAAATATGGTGGATCTATTACAACGTGGCCTATTACAACGGGCACATGCCCATTGCGAAAACCGTATTACAACGGGCATTGCCCGTTGTAAAAAGACTGTTTTGTTGTAGTGTTAATCCATACGAATTAAATGGGCTTTCTTAATTTAAAATTTTCGTACGAAAATAAAATTGATTTTTTCTTACAAGTTTATTTTATAAAATATATGTATATTTATATTAGTTATATGTATATATATTTATATTTATATTACAAATACAATTTAATAATTTTTAAATTAACTAATATTACATTCGATTTTAAACAAATTAATATATATGTATATATGTATGTATGTATATGTAAGTATATATAAGAAAAGTAGTTTCTTATACTTACGAAATAACAAAGATTAAAATTTATTAAAGAATTATGTACATATACATATATATATATATATACATATATATATATATATATATACGAGTACTTCAGCACGTGCGATGCACGTGCGCATGTGTAACTGGTATTAAAAAACACCGTTTATAAGTTTTTTTGGATTAGACAATATGAATTTGAAGTATACAAAATTTTGTATATTTTTATGATATACATTCACAAACCAATAGTTTGTCGAAACATTAATAAGACTAAGTTGTTTAGGAAATAATAAAATACTAACGTTTGTCGAATTTTCCTAATATCATTCTGAATATTTGTAAGACATTAATTGATGTAATTTTTGTTCTCTCTGTTTTTTTAAGGTAGATATAAACGACAGTAGCTTATAAATCAGTAATGTGTAGATGACGGAGTTAAAGACGCTGTATAAGAGATAGTATTATGTAACCACAATTTTATGTGAGTGGTAAATCTAGGAAAAAATTTATATGTTTAAAATATAATTAACTTAATGGTGTAATTTATTAAAGTACCACTTAAAAATCTAGAAAAAAAACATTGAAATCGTAAAACAACGTTAAATCTAAGTTTTACCCACTTATGGTAATATTAAAAAATCCCTTGTAAATGGAGTATTTGCATTATGAAGTATAACGTTTAGTGTAAAAATATGGTACATGAAGTGGAAAACATGAATTCTGGCTAGCTAAGTTCATGATTACATGTAAATTGTGTACTCACTATATTGAAAATTTCATCGACATATTAAATTATGTTGAAATATGATCAAGATGATTTTGGTTTTTAATTTAGTTCAATTTTTTTTCTAAATATTGCAATGTTTTCATATTTGTTATATTCTGTCAGTATGTGAAAAATGCTTGATAAATGGTAATAAAGTAAGTATATGAATAACTTAATTGAGTTTGTAATGTAATTCTAATTAGTTTATTGTTTCCAAGGCAATTTGTTGTAATACTTGTTTAGCAACGCAATAATTTATGGGTAATAGTTGCTTTAACCCACTTTTTGATAATCTAAAAAAATTCCATATAGCAGTAAACTATTAAAAATTCAAGGTAATGACACATTTATACATGCGCAGTAAGTTGAACATGCTATAAAAGTAGGATTGATAATTAAAATTGAGAACCGCAAACCAAGATGAACAGATCTAAATCGAAGCTCGGATCGGTTGGATCTAGGTTTTTCAAATGTATATTTTGAACTCGACAAAACCCAACCTGCCCAGAACCGAGACCCGCCGAGTCGGGTCCAGGTCCAGGTCCATCGGGTCGGGTCTAACTGTCGCCCCTACTACAAAGTGATATATTGTACGGCCAAACACACTATTTTTTAATGAAAAAAATGCATTAAACCATAAGCTGATGACAGATTAGGTGCTGATGGCAGAAAAGTTGCATGGACAGAGACAAAGATTGATTTTTACAGCAGAAGAAAATCATACACCCCTAAACTAAATCAAACTGGAATCACTTTCCTCTACATGCTATTTTTTGTAGCATAATCAATACAGTTTCTCAGTTAGCAACCAAAATAACATATGGCCAACATACATAATCATCACAAACAACCCAACGGAAAAAAAATACAAAACTTTGAACTTACAGAAACAAAAGAAAAATAAGCAGTACATACAACACTAGCGAATAGAACATTACCTATATACATGAACATGTGATAAGATTCATAAGAACTAAAAAGCGACTACCATTAGATTTCTAATATGCATATAGCATAGCTGGCTAATCTATGAGATAACAAAAGTCTACATGTCTGCCACTGAGTGGACATCAAAGTCCCCAGTTAAGTTCCCATTAGTCCACCTTTCTAACATCTCTAATGCTGCCTCCGACTGATCCATTGGAACCATGTGGCCAGCATTACGTACCTGTTTAAGCATTACATATACGTCAAGGTCGTGTTTGATCAAAAGCTCCAAGTAATATAAAAAGATTGGCAACTAAGGCAAGACATCAAAACATGGTCTAGTTTTTTCTCTCAGTTTGTTAGATTTATGATTGAATGATGGTCATATTTACATGGCACGCCTTCTTAATAGTTGCTAATTTTTTTATATGTAGAAAATTCACAACTGTATAAGGGTAATAATTGCATTAAAGCAAAAACAAATGACATAGTAACCATGACAACTGAAGCGTTGCATTAAAGCAAAAACAAATGACATAGTAACCATGACAACTGAAGCGAACAAATTTGACGTTGTAAGAAGACAACCTGCGACAGATGAAATCATGTTTATTATGTACTGCTTAAACATTATAGTATCCATTTTTATTGTTGCAGAATTTTATACTGTTCGGTTCAGTAATTGTAATATAACAGTTTGAGTACCAATAACACCAATCTCTTAGTATAGTGTACATGTATTGTCATCCAGTTATCATACTGTATGCGTTTGAGCTAATCAAGCAATGCATAAAATTTAATGAGAACGTCATCTTGGGGAAAATATTGAGTGAACAAAGTTAAAATTTTGGTAAGCTGATCATTCTCAGAATCGAAAATATCAATCAAATGGAAGAAAAGTAAACAACTTGAGAATGAATGCTTACCATTTAGATTCATGGCAAATATCACTTCATTTGGTTGTGCGTTTTGCTTTGAGGTTGTTTTTCATCATTTTCCGAAGAGAAGAGGTAAGGTCTGATGTCGTCATTTGAGGAGATCTGTAGTCATGTGCTCTTCTGGTAAGCGGGAATTTCAGCTAATGCTTGTGCTATGTACACTTCAATTTTTTCTAGTTGCCGTCTGCAATGAGTGTAATGGGCCGGTTTTTGGTTTATGGATCTGAATTGTCTTGTGTATTGCTTTCATAACTGGGTTTGACCCACTGTTGTGATGTATATTTGTATATATACTCACTTTTCTTGCAGTAAAGGCCTTGAATCCCTTTTCAAAAAAATAACAAAAGGCGAAAGGACATGAACCAAGGTTGAATCTGGCGGATCAACCTGCACGCTTTTAAACCAACATTTATGTAAATGTGTTAGTCGAATAGTGATATATGCAATGCCATAGGTTTTTGGGTCTACTTCCTAGTTCCCACTAATCCACCTTTCCCACATAAGCCCGTGTTGAACAATAATAGGGTATATATCTGTAGACTTTCTACAGTTAAGTGTCGTCTATATCAAGCTGACGCAAATAAACAACTACATCACTAATATAGGAAAGTATTCAGATGTAAATGAACAACTGCATTGGCAGTTATTCAATATCCTATAATAATGCTTCTATTTCATTCATCAGATGAAGTTGAGTTATCAAAAGAGAAACATCACATGAGCAATCATGCATGACATATGAAACTGGTCGAAAATAGAACCCAATTCATGGTCTAAAGTTGACAAATATTTGTGTTGTTTACTGTTTTGACAAATAGGTTTGCTTTCACTATGAACATAATATTTGAAATCTCAGAGAGAAAAAATTAAAAAAAATTCAATCAAATCAAAATAATTCAGATCCAACACATCTAGTTTCTTCATCAATATCACTTGAATCATCCAACCATCAGGTGAATTACAAATACTAATTTCTCATTTCATCAAACAAAGTGCAATATCTACAGCGTACAGTTAAGGCTGAACAATGATGCCAACCACCATGTAAAAACAAATAAACAAAGCAATATGCACAAAAATCAATACCCACGAAAATGAGACATGATAAGAAAAAAGAAGATTACTAAATCATGTAGTAAAGTACTTGAACCTCTCACAATGAAGAGTCGTAGCAACTGCAATTGTTTAGCCATCCTCTATAGCAATGCCATTTGAATCATGCAAAGAAACTATAGACCAAGCACCAAATGACATAGTGGTAAATTAGTTAGCATAACAGTAAGTAAGTTGCAGATCACATATCAAAAAACCAAACTAACTAACAAATTCTAAAACTATTTTACTCGATAGTACTTACATAAGAATAAGATCCAAGTTCATATGTCCTTGATATGTTTCTAGAAAGCAAATGAATATGGGGATTGTCATGTTCATATGTTCGTAAAAAACTCCACTGCATTTCAGAAAAGCTAAATGTTCCCTCAAACAGTAGAACCTTACATGAGCAACACAATTTGGACCCAAGCCACACTACTGTTTAAAAGTTATTAGACCCAGATTACAAAGAGCGTAGTAAGGAAAGAGATGAGCAACCACAATGGAAACCGAGCTTCTGTTTGATATACAGATTTTTTTTCTGAAGTAGCTTCTATCTTTATAATAAAATTTAGTGTAAGTTATGTAACTCTTTCACATTTGAACCCAACAGTTTACGTACTAAAACTCAAATTAATGCATTACAAATGTAATTAAATTTGAAACTAATCACGCAAGAATAAAAACATTAAAATATATTCATATACACAAATTTCATATACACAAATTCGTAGTATGTATTGTAAAAAAGCAATTAATGAATGGAGAAACCCCAAACAAAAAAGGTCGAAAATTCATAATTGAAAAAAAACAATCAAAAATTTATACAAACCTGAAATCGCGTTCTTTGATTACAGCAAAGTAATCTTTGATTACAGCAAAGGAATTTGGCTTCCAATGATCAAGACTGATCGAAGAAGAGAAATTTGTGGTTCCGTCGAACCGGTAGGGATTTGTATGATTGTAGCATTTTCCGTTTTCGTAATTAGGTATTTGTAAAGTTACTGAAGCATTTTTAGTGAGGAAGGAAATGTCTAGGATTTAGGAATAAATGAGGAAGACGAAGCGCGCATTACTGACTCAGTGATAAAAGGGCAAGTAGCGAGAAAAATGTGGTAACCGTTCCTTAGTTGCATCGATACGTGGTCTTTTTTGTTAAAAGACACGTAAACCATTTGAAAGCCCAAGCAGTTGACATGGGGTCAAAATATGAAAAGGGCAATTTTGGAAGTTCGAAAAAGGAAGTATTTGCTTTATATATAAGATATATATAATGGTTTTAAAATTTAATTTTAATTTAAAAATGTTTTAAACAATTTTTAATCTGAATTTTTTTTAAGGTTATGGCCAAAAATTGAATATGGCCATATACATAAAAAAGTTGTTTAAATATTCATATTAAAAGTGACAACAAACACATATATGAATTCATGCTATAACTCTAACCTATATACAATAGCATAGATGATCACATATATAAAAAGTTGATATAAATTAAAAGTTGCCTCAAAAATGGCAACTTCCTCTTCTAACTGGCGATTTCTTGCGTTCCCCTTCTGAAGCTTTTCCAATCGTTCCGTCTCTCTCATCCAATTTTTGCCTCGCCTCATCCCCTAATCTCGTCTATGGCAAAGAATCAAAATGGCAAAGCGAGATTCAATACATCCAACGCAAATCATTCGTTTACTAGATCAGGCCGAGTGTACGATCTCGCTGTTGCTGTCGCATCTGGACCTGATGTTGTCCTAGTTGAGATGCCGAGTTTATTGGATGCCCTCGCTTCAGACTATCAGAGATATTCTCCGACTATAGGTCCAGTTTCAGGTTTTTCGCTCCCTTCTACATCCTTTAACATAGCTACAATACTTCATTATATTGACAATGCTTGGATTGGTGAAGTCATGGGTAATTCTGGTGGTAATGTCCTGCGTTATGATGTTAGTGATAATATACCAACTGAATTGAATTTTAAATCTACTAATGTTGAAGTTTTTGAGACTGTGCTGATTACTGTGTTGATGTGAATAAATCGTTGAATGCATCTACTATGGTTATAGATAATCATGTAAATGCTCCAAGTTCTGTTGGACTTGTATCTAGTACTGTTGGAATAAATATAGGATCTTCTGATACTATTAGCCCCGCTTTTGATTGCTTAAGAATGGAAACTATTGACATGTGTAACAATGTCCCATCTCTGCTCGAAATTGTACAAATATGCCTACTGCTCATCAGCAACAGATGCCCCATGAATCTGCTAATATGAACTTAGCTCCTACTCCATCTAAGGATAGTTTTCCTCCTTCAATTGCTCACCAATTGAATGAGCTGAAAACAGGCTTTAAATGGACCTCATTATTCACTACATTGCCAAAAAATGCAGGAGATTTTGTGCCCCGTTCTTTCAAAATGATTAACAAAGACGGCGTTTTGATCCCGCCTTCGAAGGTAATTCAAGCAGATATTGATTATTGGAAGGACTATCTTGTTGGGTTCTTTCTGGACATTAACCCACCTTATCTAGTGGTTAAGGATCATTGTTTCAAAGCTTGGCAACCAAAGGGTAGCCTCCTAGTCCACATGGACAACTCTATGTTCTTCTTCAAGTTCTCAAGGACGGAGGAGTGTCTTCGAATTCTTAGTAAGATCGTATATTTATCAAAGGCAAGCCTTTTATAGTCACTCCTTGGAGTCCGTCTATTGACTGTGCCAGAGAGCAGGTACTATCTATTTCTGTTTGGACTTACTTCTCTCATATTCCCTCCATTTTGCAACCTATGTTAGGTCTAAACTAGCTAGCTAGTGCGGTAGGTAAAGTAAAATGCTTTGATGCTAACACCGTAGCTAAGGGAAAACTAGTCTATGCAAAAGCTTTGATTGAGATTTCCACGGGTAAGCCTTTACCAGATACTATCAAAGTTAAAGTGACTGAGGATCAAATAGCGGAGATTGTAGTTTGTTATGGTTGGAAGCCAGACATATGTACGTCCTGCCAGTCTTTTGGTCATACATCATCTGCATGCTCCCGTTCTCATTTGTTGGTCCTCTCATGGTTCGGACCCCTCTTCCTAGTCCCCCGAAAATGAAATGGATCCCAAAAATGCGCGATGTTCCTCCTCCTGTGACACCCTCCGCCCCCCCTTGTTGAGCTTTCGGTGCCTCCTATTGTTCCTCCACTCTCTGACGTTGTTATGGATTCCTCTGTTCCTTCTGATATTTCAGATCCTGGAGATTCTGGTATTGTATGGCACTCTGCAGAGATGACTTGGATCCATGTACAGTCGGACATGAGATATGACCTGGCTAGACATGATTTCCATACTTTTGTTAGTGATGATGACGGTGAATCTAGGCGTTTGGATTACTCTATAGATGGTGGTGGTCTTATTCTCACGGTAGATGGAGTTCGTGGTAAGAGGAATCGATCTCTTTTGCTAGATGATAGCTGGGATATGAGATATATATACCGTAGGGATCGCCTGGGTTTTGTATTGGATATTGTGTCTCTTTTTGCAGATTATTTGCATGTGTTAGGTCTTGCTAGAAGTGATTCTTCCTCCTCCTGGGAGGAGGAACCGATCTTTCCTTAGGTCAATTTATAGCTGCAGAAGCACCTTTGCTTCTCACCTGTTGTGTACTCTAAGTGGAATGGCCACTATAAAACCATATAGCTGTTTCTGTGCATGTGTAGAACACCTTTTCTTCATATATATATAGTGGCACGACCCACTATAAAGTCAGCTGGTTTTGCCAAAAAAAAAGTTGCCTCGGCTATGTCCTAGCTGTAACACCTTGAATGTTGAATCGAATGATCTCCTAGAATATGATTCTATCCCTTCCACTAGTAACCGAAGAGATCTATGCATCTTTGATGTAATTAAATTTAAACTTGTATTTGGTTTGGAAAAAGAAAGGGAATGGTGGCTTATGCTTGCAACCTAAGGGTGTGGTAAGGAGCTGAAATAGTCACATCAAAAATGAAGAGGGTGGTAGGTTTAAATAAGAAAAGAGAATAAGAGAAAATAGGAGATCTGGATTTGGTTTTTTACCCTTCATACTCCACCAGTTCAAACCCATGGTTCAAACCCCCAATCCCCCATATATGGCCGATTATTCCTATAGGCTTATGGGCCTATATATACCAAACCAGACCGGTAAATTAACATTTAAAGCAAATTCAAATGCACATCGATATCGTATATCGATACATGTATATATAACTTTTATATACGCGCAATTTTTAGTACTAATTCAAATAAATCAAATAAAAATTTTAAATTAATAATTTATAAATATTAATTAATTTATAACAACTACAATTTAATTAAATCAGGTGGTATTTGAAGTATTCAACGTTATGGTTGTGTGACTCTTAGGTGTAAATTTAGTTAGCGATTAATATCGAACAATTCAAATATTAACATTCACACGTCACTTGAGCTCGTGGTTTGGCAATTTAGCCGAATTTATCGCTTACACAATTTCGGCAAAATCCAACCTTACTATTTTGAATGGTTCTAGGTAGTGGCAATTATATACTCCAATTTTCTTTATCAAAACGATATCACATTAGGACTTATGAAATTTGGTATTGGTCATAATTCAAATATCGTCCACATTCAACTTTTATAGTCCAAATACAAAGTCCTTGGTTCAATAATAATTATTATTATTAATAGAACTACTCTAGCCAAAGACTGTAACTTTGAGTTGACCACAGTTGACCGTGATACGAACATCATTAACTGAGGAGATAAATTCCCTATTTAATAGTGTTTCACTTTCAATGTTTCAACTAAAACCCAACTAAAGTTGCTCTATGGACATTGTGCCATGATTTAACCATAATCAAAGTGGAGTGTCCACATTGAAATTCAACAATATTCTCAGTTCGAGGGAACTCTGTAATATTTTCACTTCGATATTCTCTATTTGACCTTAGCTATACTAACTAACAAAAAACTACTTAGTGAGTCATTAAATTATTATCCAATAACTATTATCCAATACACTACTCATCGGGATGTGCTATGTATTCTAGTCTCAATGGATGTATCGATATCCAGACTCGATATATCTTGATTAGGAATATTTAAAACATTTGTTTATTTTCACTAAAATAAATTTCTCATGATTGCAAGACATTGTAACTACTATCACAAAACATATCTTTTATGTATTTTCTACTAAATATACTTAAATTAAATAAATAATTAATATAACACATTATATTAAGTATATAATAAAAAGAAAAACTCCTTTTATTTTGAATTAGATTTTATTACAGAGTTAATAATTTACAATTAATTACAAAATTATCCATAGGACATACCCCTAACTCTATTAATTAGATATAGTGTAACTTCTTATTATAATCAATGAAACTTTTGGCTTGTAAAAAATAAAGTACTTCAAGATCTTAATTTTATATTTTTTATGAAATTCATAGTTTAATATTGGAATCGATTTTTTTGCAGTAATGATTATCAATTCTAGTTTGACAATTCATAAAGTTTCTTATATTTCATATAACTTCTAGTTCCACGTTTTTATTAATCAAAATCCTTTTTTGATACTTTAAATTTTAAACTATAAACTTATTATGTATTTGCAATATCAAACTTGAGTATGATTTTTAATATCTTGAACTCTTTGTTAAATTTGTCCATTTAAATATACAGATCTACAATGATATGAAAAACTAATTTTTTTGCATATTTCATTCAAATATGATTAAGAACAATGTCATATGAACTGCTACTTTAAATATACCTTAAAGGTTTTCAATCTTATCCGTGTTGAACTTTTGGTTCAAGTAAACTACACACAGCTTCAAGTTGTTAAAGTTTATTCTTCAAATATATTTCAAGTATCTCTTTTGAAAATTATTTATTCCTTATTTAGAGAGTAATACATAGTTAGAATTGTATATAGACATTTCTTCTGGAGAGTTCACGAAAGAGACATCTGTACACATAAATAA
The DNA here is from genome assembly GCA_030737815.1 of Allium fistulosum. Lineage (NCBI taxonomy): Eukaryota > Viridiplantae > Streptophyta > Magnoliopsida > Asparagales > Amaryllidaceae > Allium > Allium fistulosum. The sequence goes on along the minus strand of CM060904.1, from coordinate 405,246,605 downwards.
AGGGTATCTTCCGGATACTTCAAATTTACAAAAATATACAATCATATTAGTTAATTAACAGATCTCTTCAAGACTGTTTTTATAACTTTCGTGAAAAGTATAATATGACATATTGGTTAGTGGAAATTGGGGACACATACTTATTTTCTATTATTTTATAAATTACACCCCAACCAATTTTACATTATTTTTAACGTCCTTCCTTCTGCTTTTCAAAAGTCTAGCTTCCATATTTACCTCTCTCTTTCATAAATCAATGCCCCTCGTGCGCTGTAGTTTTTTTCATTGCTTTCAATTTGTTGAAGATTGACTTTGTTTATCGTTTGAATTCTTTCATCTCCTGCTTATCCATTTCTTATGCTTTTCCAAATCTCATGCTCTTCTATACTCGAGCTGTTTATTAATTACAAAAGTTGTTTAGTGAATTTAATTTGATTTGCATATCTTCTTCTTCTATTTTGCATTGTTTTAATAGGTCCAAGGTTAGTTATTTTCGTTTTTAGTTTTTTTTTTAATATTTGGTATAACTTCATGTTGAATTGAATGCGGTTGTTTTTGTAGTTGTTTTAATTGGTAGCGTAATTATGTTGTATTTTTTATAAATGTTGTTGATATTGTATGATATCAAAAGTATAGGATAGTTAAGTATTTTTTAGTGAAGCTTTACATGCAGGCCACTGTTCGTATGGCAAATATTTGTCATACGAAGTCTGGCAAATATTTACTAGGAAATATTTGCTATGTTTTGTTTCTATTATTGTTCTTTTATTTTAATATTATATGTGTTTTTGTAGGTTTTATCATATTGATATTCTTGTCATTTTTATGTTGGATAATGATACTTATAGTAGGCGGCTTGGTTTGAGTGATTGTGTATTCAGATTGAAAAATGATATTTGTGACCATTGGCCCGAATTAACACATAATTACATTGAATTAGTTAAATGAAAGAGATGATATGAGAAGAATGATTGGAACTAACTCTAATTTACACTTGTTGTTCATAGCTGTGATGATTTTCTACCTTTTTTGGTTATTTCTAAGCAGTGTAAAATTAGGTCGATTGATGATGGTTCTTGTAGTTCTTCATTTGTTGGTTCCTGTAGCGAGAGTGGTTCATCTACTTTTTAATGGTTGGTTCTTCGGTTGATTCTAGTTCTATTTTGAAATAATTGATAAAAAATGATTCTAGCGATCCATTATTTACTGGTGTTGATCAAAGATTTCCTAGTGGTGTTGAAGAGTTTCGATTGTATCTTATGATATATTGTAATATTGTATTAAGATATAAAGTTAATGTTATTAAAAAAGATCGACAGTGAGTGACAACTATTAGTTCATGGAAAGGTTGTACATTTCATGTTCATGCTTCTCGTAAATTTAAGCTTCTATTTTTATTTGTTATTAAAACTGTGCAATCTATTCATTCTTGTGGAGCTAGTATTATGAACTTTAATCATCCACCTATTTCTAGCAGATTAGGCAAGAAATTGATTATTGATTTTATTCACTCAAATCCTTTAATTAGAACAAAAGATATAGTTCATTTATTTTAGACCGGGTACAATATAATTTTAAATTACTATTTTGCATATACAGGAAAAAGATTGGCTCTCGAAGAAATATATGGGGATGATTTGCTTTCGTATCATCATTTGAAATCTTTTTGTGAAGCTATGGTTGTTTGTAATCTCAGTAGTACTGTTGAACTTCAAAGTGATCCTATTAGTCATAAATTTAAGAGGGTTTTCATAGGGTTTGAAGCATGCAAATCTGGATTTGATTGTTGTTGTCCTTTGATTTTTCTTGATGGAACTTTTATGAGAGGTAGAGTACAAGCTATTGTTACTCAATGTTTTTACAAGTAAGAAGGAAGACTAATCAAGTTATCTTAGCTTGGCCCTGTTCGGTCTAGGCCGATTAGGTTCATCTCAGCTCGCAAGCTAGCCATAACCAGGCGAGCTCGAATTAATTTCCTATATATAATGATAACCTAAACCTAACCTAGGCCTACATGGGCTCCTTTGCTCAATTACACGTCAAGCCTTCTGCTAGTCGAGCCTCCCTATACAGCAGCCTCGGTGATCAGCTCACCTGTTAAGACAAGACATAGGCCCAGCTCGACTCATCTCTTATTGGTCGATTGACTCTCTCTCCAACCCAATTACAACCCGACTCTAGACATGCCTGCTTGCTCAAGCATCTCTCCCTTGGGTATCTTCAGACCGTCTTAGCTTGGGACTATCTCAAGGGTGGCCTGCCATCGATCCAACATCGATACCGCCACCTACGACTTGTAGTACATCTCTTCTCACCCAACTAGGCATTCCTTTGGCTCTCGCTTGTTCCCCGTCCTTCTTATGGTCTCAGTAGATCAGTTCGGCTTATCCCACCACCTAAGCATGTGGGAGCAAAGATATAAGAGGTATGGTCAGGTGTACCTACATCTAACAAGAAGCATGTTCCATTTTCCAAAAGCATACTACAAGTACAAGCACATTTAATGAAAAGCTTGACAAAGCATGCCCCTGGTATAGTTCTCTATTGACCTTCATTTTGGCCAAGCATTCCCTTTTTTCACCAGCCGTCTCTCATCAAGTACATTTAACTAGATCAATGGCCAAGCATGCTACACACCTATTTTGCAGCATGATCTTAGGCTTCCAAACATCATTTCAACTATATAAGCACCTCATGCATGGCCACTTCAAAGGGGATAGGACCAGTTGGCCGGAACTCGAAAGGTTAGGAATGGGTTGGTTGGACCCCGAAAGGTTTGAACCCCTAATCCGCCACTCAAATTTCCTGATGTAACAGCTCCCAGAGATTAGCAGTTTCATTAGTCTTAGGCGCATCATCCTTTCTTATTATTCTATTATAATTTCTTATAATGGTAAGAGAGCAATATAGTAAGAGAAGTTCATAGTGGATGTAGGCAGCTTCGTAGAAACATTTTCACCTCTTGTGTCATTTACCTTTAAATGGTGTTTTCCACCTATTTTTCCGTTATTAAGCCTAGTCATTAGCAATGAGGGCGAACCTCCGATCTTATGGTTAGCATCCTCCCATGCAATCTCTTTCCAGGATTAGTACCTCACCTCCAGCATCGATAGTAGCAATAGTGTGCAGTGTTCCACCGCCTTCTCCAATCTTCAAGAAGATTCCTTAACTGACTCAGTTTGGCCTCATGTCATGTGCAGTTGTTGTGCACTCTTGCTCATATTCTCACATTGGTGTTACTATTAACCAAATTATGACAACCATGCGTGCGCCTTGTGCGTGCGCCGCACCCAACTGTTTAGAGATTTGCCCCTAAAAAATGTCATGGTCATCCCGCTTCATGGCAAAAGTCAAGGGTAGGGTAAATACCGTAGCAGTCTTGGTCACCCACCGAGCAACCCTACACAGAAATCCTAGAGACCCAGAAGTCATGTTAATGCTTAAAGCAGCCCCTTTGCAGATCGTCAAATAGTTCTCTTGTTCCTCTTTGTCCTCAACTGCTTCCAAAAGCATCCAACTTCCCACCCGCATGTCTTAAGACACCCAGACTCCACCGTAAGTGCTTTTCTAAAGATCACTTCTGAGCCCGTAATCTCATGTGAAGAAAGTGTCGAAGACCGCAGTGCCTGCATCATTCAGCACCTTCACCAAGGTTATCCAATGAGGATGGGTTATCATATGCTCATTACCTTTTTTGGGGACTGCTGACCTTTGCCTTTCAGGACTGTGCGATCCTCTACTCCCTTCCTATCTAGCCGGCTATCCGCAATGGGGGATCATGGAGAATTCATTTCCTTTTCAGGGGCTGCCAAGCTATTTAGCAAGGCAGAATCACCGTGCATTCAATTCCTTGCTCGAAACTGCCCACTACCCTGTGAGTTTGACTGAGACCCTCTGTCCTTCATGCCATGGCGCATCGATGATTTGATATACATCCGTAGTGGTCCGTACCCCTTGCCATGATGCCATTTATCCTTTGTACATAATAGGATACTATTGCCAGGACCAATGTTGTTACCCTAAGTGACGCCGAAGTCCGGCATCCGTAGTGTGCCCGCTTAGAAAATGCTGGGCCCAGCTCCTTATTACAACATGTCAACCTAGAGAACCTTCAAGGCCCGCAGCGCTTAAGTTCGAGCCAAGACCACATGTCACTCTTTATTGCAGCGTGTCGCCATCCCACAGCGCTTAGGTTCGAGCCGGGACCGCCTATGGCTCCTTATAGTAGCGCGTCACCCTAGAGAACCTTTAAGCCTCTTAGTGCTTAGGTTCAAGCCAGGACTGCTTATAACTCATTATAGCAGCATGTGACTCTGGAGAACCTTCAATTCACTTAGCACTTAGGTTCATGCCGAGACAACCCAACATTAGACCGATGCATAGATAAGTCAACTCTTTACAATTTCAATCTGCTAAATTCTTATAAACGATGACTGTGATAACCTGCACCTCCAAACACACCGATACAAAGTCTAGGGTGACTTTCAGACTCGCGTCGTGCCAAGAAGTATGAGCTATCGGGTATTTAAACATTATAAGGACTAAAAATATAAGGATAAAATCTAAAACATTCCTTACTTTCAAACCTCACAGTGGAAGGTAGGAAAATATAAACTTAGAAAATATATCAGAAAACACAGTCTCAAAACATATGTAGTCATAATTCAGAGTTTACAGAAATACAACATATAATCTGATAAATACTAAGTATGATAAATAGTTACATGGAGAGTAATGAAAAGTAGTAATAAATGCCAACGCCAAGCTCGCCTACTCACATACTAGACCTAGGCCAATCACTTGCTACCCCGACCTCCTATGGTGTGGGGTTAAAAAGAAAGGAGCGGGTCAGAAAAAAGTCTGGTGAATGGGTTACATCATTAACATATGGTGATCACATGCAATTGACTTTATCAATACTCTTTGTAACCTAGGGTGTCCTACTTGTGTTTATGAACTACTTACTAAGGTAAGTTTCGATAACCGAATGGTTATAGTTCTGAATACACCTACACCAAACATCTTATGAAGGCTTATACTTAGGGTCGAACAACTAATCGAATCTTAAAGCAACTATGGATCGTCTAATTACATCTGGAACTATCCAATATAGGATCGCTCATAGTGTCAAACTTGGGACTATGTTCCCAAATTACTACTACCTGTATCGTATTTACGCATTGCGGTGGAGCTAGCAATGCCGATTCACATCAAAGGCATTTTACGATCTGATGCATCCATGTCCACTCTAAATGGTAATGTAACACCAATTATTGCACATTGTCAAGCATTCATCAACATCAACAGTACCACGTCTTGCACCTAGGAACATCCCGTTAGTGTCGGACCACACACTTCTCCAAGCATCCTCGTTAGAGTTACACATACACCGTAGAACCTTCTATGAGTACCCTGTAGAATATCGACTATGTCGAATAAATAGTGTCTAGACCTCATTGCCATCGTACACATTTATTCAGTCCCATCACGTGTCCAGGAATCATAAATTTAAGGAACTAATTTCCCTATTTATACTAACATCCATATATAAATTATATATTGTGACGCCCTACCCCGAGACCCACAATAATAAAGGATATTATAGAGTAATATCATCTACTAGTGTAGAGAATAGGGCTGGTTAAGAGTGACCATCCATGAATTTTATTGTAATCAAGCATCAATACATCGATTAATATGCTATTTTTTATCATAAGTGGAATTGACATACGCAATCCAAGTTTAAAATAAAATTACAGTGGCTAAAATAATAATCCAAACCAATATATAATAAATACAAATCACAAAATCACAAATCAAATAATATACACAGCGGAATATAAATAAATACAAATTGATCATAACGAATAAATATAAAAGTCGACTACAAAACTGTGGTCATCACGAACCACATAATATACAAGTACAATATCCCATAGGTACTAATATGTACAATAAACGAGTCTAAACTCGATATAAGATACAACACTATACAAATATATATATGTTACACATATACAAAATGAAGGTAGAATGAATGATAACTAGATAACCGAGTGAAATCCTCTACAGAACTATCAAACTTGAGCATCTGAAATATCTTGGCCTAACCCGAGTATTATAAAATAATAAACGGGATAGTCTAGACTATAATGAATGGGTTAAGCAAGATAAACAATGGATGTAATGATATAAATCTCAAATATGAACACAAAGCCAGGAATTGGCTAACAACAAGAATGCTTCAATAAACTCTAAGTGTGTAATCATCAAAAATCAAAACCTAAAATAACTTCTAAAAGCAAAACCTTCAAAATCATTTGGTAATAATACAAATAGCATCGAATCTAGAAATCGTAACAGAAATCCAGAAAATCACAAAAAAGGGGGAAAGGCGCCAAAACTCCAAGATTGGTGAAATAAATTCACCTACATGCATGTAACTCCAAGATTGACGTATAAGTCTATAAACATCAAGATAGGTACGAGACCTATAAACATCAAGTAAGGAACAAGTCCTATAATCTCCGAAATAGGTACAAGACCTATAAACCTTAGGATAGGAACAAGTCCTATAAATACCAAGATAGGCACGAGACTTATAAACTCCAAGATAGGAACAAGTCCTATGAACTCCGAGGCGAGTCATTAAGTCGAAGATAAGTGTTATATACCTTCGAATAATAACCAAATAAATAAATAAACATGTGTCCTATATCACATGGGTTTATTTAAACGTTTATTATAGGTTAGTAAACTCCACTTGTGTGTATAAATAGCTCTATCGAACAAGTTCGAGAACTAATCGAAAAAATAAACTAGAGCGTTTTATACCACCCCCGTTTTATTAATCCGTTTAAATCAATTCCTCATTCGATCAATGTCATGCAATTTTATAAAATAACTTCCTTTGGAATCTATCTCGAAAATATTGTTTTATAAACTAGAATAAATGCGTACATATATATATGTGGGAAAGCCCTTGCTAATATATATATATATACATACATACATATGTATATGTATATATATATATAAAAGTACCATTTTACACCATTGTTCCAAATCAACTTTAAAGCCATTATTATTATAAATAAATATATTTTATTTATATAAATATTCCAAATATCTTTTATAGAGAGTATATTCATACTTAAAATGATCTGAGAAAACAGTTTGACTTGAAAATCATTCTTTTGAAAACTCTAGTTGAAAACGTGCGACGTAAACTGGGTATTGTGTCATGGACCTATAGAGCAATTCTATGGTATAATAAACTCCAAGATGAATTCCCAAATTCATAAATTAAAATTTGGAAATGGCATTGTAATTGGCATAGAAAACAACATCAAAATCAAGCAAATAGGTTCAAGCGATCACACGGCCAAGCGGAGGATCAAATGGGAACAAACGGAGCACGAAATGGAGTGATCTGGGTCTTAGCCCGGGTCATGACCGGTCCACTGGTCATCATGACCGGTGCACCGGCTGGCATGCCTGGGCTAAGTATAATGCCCCAGAAATTCATGAAACCTTATTTTGGTTGAATTTTGAAAATATATGAATTTATTTGTATAGGAATGTATGGAATTAATTGTGTGCAAGTGTGTGTGCATGTGTGCACGTACACACTGATATGGCACAAGGAAGAACTCCAAATTTCCTGAAATTAAAGCAAGAACTGGAAAAGCCTTATAAACATGATTTTGTAATGAAAATTATCAAACCAGACATGGATATTTGATTTCTGGATTTATATGGATTATTTTAGAAAATAAGACAAAGCAAGTTTTGTTTGAACCAGTAAACAGATTTTACTTAATTTAAACCCAGGATAAATTGGATAAGAATTTGAAACATGTATGCACATATATGTGTATGTATTTCTGAAACTAAGGAGGAGTTAAGTAAGCCTAGATAAGATATGTATGCATATGTACATTTCTATAAGTACTGAAAGTATTAAAAAGAAATAAGCAAGGAAAAAGCTTAACATTAAAATAGTAAAAGACATATTGCAAGCAAAACAATTGCTTTAGGCAGAAAATAGAAAGGAGGATTTTTAGAAAATAAACAAGTGACAATGTCACACAATTGTCATGATTTAGAAAGAGAACAAAATAGATATTCTGGAAAAGAAAAAGGGGAATAAGCATTACATGGCCGGGGTACTAAGGGTGAGAATAAGCAAATGAGAAATGCAAAATGCATGAGCACTGGCCAGGGTAAGAATGAGATTTTACATTTGTAAAACCCTAGAAAACCTCTCTTATAAATCCAAGTTTAAACTAGAAAAATCACTTTCTACCCAAGACATTTAAGAAAACAAAGAAGAAAAATATTGCAAGAAGAAAGGCAAAGTTTCAAAGAGTTTCTTTTCTGAATTAAGCAAAAGGAACATTTTCTGTGAGTAATCTTACTAAATCCCATGGCATTAAGTCCTGTTATGAGGCAGCCAAGTTTATGTTATTTTTCTACATATTTCTGATTTTATTACTATGGTTTTAATGGATGCTTTAATGGGTGTTTATGAATGCTTTTGATTGCTTTGATGGTTGAGTATTTTGCTCTGTTTGGTTACACCCAGAAATGTTAAAGTATGAAATTATGAAAGTAAATAGAGAATACTTGTAACTGGTTTAGACATGGCATGGAAAATACAGAAATCAATATATATATGAGTTGCATTACACTTGTGTAAGTGTTGAGGCTCAAATGAAAGATTCATGGGTGCAATGGAAATACCCAAAAGTGTTGAACCCTTGATCAAACAGAAAACCCATGAGCCAGAAATCTTGTTTAAGCTAGATCTTGAATTTAGTTCAAACATGGTTGCTTATGAAACAATAATAACCCACATGCCTAGTCTCTATTCACAGTTGTAAATATTCTTGTATTTTCTTTGAGCCAGAATATTTGAGAAGTATGATTTCCCCTGGATATGAATATTAGCTTGCCTTTGAAGTATGCTTGCAAGTTTTATGTAATGTTTCATGTACACTGTGATTTAATCACCTAGCTATCTCATGATAGGATCAAACATGAACACTTAGTAAATAAACTAAGGATTGTGAGCCAAGAAGACTGCTGGAATGCTTGTTATATTTAAAGTATGCAAGTTGGCACATGGTTTGTTTAAGCCCTGAGATCTTTGTGCAATATTGTGAATTATTTTATTGCAATGTGTCCCCGTGATTCCTTTATGGCAGATGAGGCTAGGAATTAATTTGGTAAATGCAACCCTAAATTGATGAAGTAGGAACTTGAGTTATTCCTAGGTTGGTTGGATTGGAGCTATGATAGTTCCTGAGTATCTCTGTTTGACATGTATGTTTGCATAGTTGAAAGTGTGTACATAATTAGTTTTAATACTGATCATATATGCACAATATATCAGAAACAAGTCAGGCAAATTGATTAAAGAAGTTATGCCAACCTATACAAAATGCTTATGTCTCACTTATCTACTTAATATCATGGAATTTCTGATATTGCTCATACCAGATCTTGTATCTGACCCTTGTTTGCTTATGGCATCTGGGGTGTCTCATTAAAATGGGGCAGCCTCTAATGCTCTTTCAGGGAATGCTGGTTCTAAATAGGAAGCTGCTATGGCTAGTGAGAATGTTTGGATAAGCATGCTAAATTAGAATTAAATAAGAGCTTAGAATGAACTATTTGCATGTAATCTTGGAAGTTTTATAATTCTGCTTTTGTTGTTATGTAATGATCTTGAATTTTTGGATTTTATTTAGTTGTTTCAATTAAATCTGGTAATGTATTAAGGTTGGGAAAAAAAACCAAAGACTCAGTTGAATCTTATGCAAGAAAATATATTTGAGTATTATGGTAGAAATCTGTAGATGATATATGCCTATATTTGAGAAATGGATACATAGATATATATTTTATTAGTCAACCTTGAGTCACTTAAAAGCTTTAAGTTTTGAGGTTAAAAATCTGAGTTTAGCTAGAAGTAATATTTCAAGAATTTTGTGACTATATACAGAAGTGTTTTGATAAAAGAAACAATATATATATTTTTGTGCACTGTATAAAGATGTGTACATGTTTTAAGGAATTTTTCAAGTATCTTGTATCTGAATTTACATTGCAATAGCCATGCACTAATGTTTTGATGACCTAGTCATAAGGTTAACCCACCTCAAAAGGAGTGAGGTCTGGGTTGATCAAGATGACCAGAGTTTTTGGGTTTAAAGGAAGAAAATGTACTTTGTAAAATCTGAAGCTTTCTTTGCAAATGCATGTACAAAGACATTTTCAAATACTTGAGCAATTCACTTTTATTTTGAGTAGCTTTCTTAGTCCAAAGAGCACAATACATCTGATATGCACACATATTACTTAAATACTACTTTTGTTAAATGACCATAAAATCTGGATTTTCTAAATCCAGTAAAGCAACCTTTAAATTAGGATGCAAGCTGAGGTAACTTAGGGATTAGGGAATGGATTTGATTCAGAGAAACACAACTATATAAATTATGAATGAATCACTCAACTGGCTTGGTTATAAGTAAAGGAATTTGTGATAAAATCACTCATGTTGAAAATGATAAATGTGTATATCATTTTTCTTTCTGGCTTTGATCAAATATCAAACAATTAAACTAAAAATTATGATGGCATGCTATATAATCTAAGATCACTTTGCTAAGTTAAACTAACAGGCAATCACCAAAAGAATGATCAAAATTACTAGGCATAAATCATATATGATTATGAGATTCACTCTCATGACCCAAATGTCAAAACAAAGGAAAATGAGCTATGTACTGGTTGACTAGAAATTCAAATTCAATCAGGATGCACTCTTGCTTATCAACACTCTGATCCAAGCAAGAGGGTCACATACATCTTCACATGTATGTGAATATATTTATTAATGAACTGATATAAATATATTAGTATAAAAAAAATTAGGATCCTGGATAATTTAATAGAAAGGCTAAATGACTCTAGGAAATTTATTAATGTAAAAAAAATCCTAGTAGAAATTAGGTAAAATAAATAGGGTCATTTCACTAAGCCCCATGCGTCTCTGGCGTGCTCCGGTTGTCTGTTGGTGGTGGTTTCTTCGCTAATTTTTGCCTTGACCTCTAATACACTGAATTAGCTAACATGTGAGAAAAAAAATACAATGGAATGCAATTCATGAACATATGAAATGCGTTTTCATGAAAAAGAAAATCTAGTTTCATATGACAAGAAAATCAACACAAAATTGAGATCAATTCAACACTAAATTCATCCACAACAACAACAGCGATATGCATTCATCTATAGGCTAGAAGTGTGAGATTAACTCACCGAATTGAACTTGAATGGATGATTAGAACTTGGATTCCACTTAGCTAAAAGCTTTTAGCTACAACCTAGGTTTTATTTTGAACAATTGCAAAAGCATGAATTACAATCATGATCAAACCTAAGATTAAAGACCCACTAGATGTAAGATATGATGGCAGAGGTTACCTTAGCTTTACATCTTCTATTGATAATCAAAAGTCCCTTGATTCAAGCTTGATTTGGGGATTTAATCTAGTTTCTGGGGTTTGCAAATAAGGTTAGTTTATTTTAAGATTTTTGATCTTGGTTGAAATGAAAAGGCGATGAAGGAAAACAAGAGTATGTGGATTATTATTCATCCTCTAGATGGGCCTAATAGGTATCCTATAACCCAATAAGAAAATGTTTACTAATTACTATTGTTTTCTCTCATTAAACACTAATTAATATTAAACTATGTTTATGGAAGCATAGATTAATTTTTCTCAAATTTTACCAAACCTCCAACATATCAAAAAATTCCATTTCTATTAATATTGAGATATTTTGAAAAATTAAATATAACTTTTGAAATTAAAAGCTATTCTCATTATTTCTTAATAAAATAAACTACTGATTATAAAAAAAAATCTCATTTTAAACAATAAATCTCAATATTAACATTTTACTAAATTTACAACATTTGTTGTAATAATTTGAAATGGAAAATATTTATAATAAATGTTCCATTTAAGATATTAGTAAATAAATATTGGAAAATTCACATTTTAAATTAAAATATTATTTCGATATATTTTATTCACTCATTTTCTCATAATTACCCTTATATTGTTATTTTTTAAGAACAAAACTACATAATTTTTTGTTTCTATAAATTCTCAATTTATCCATCATTACCTGGAAATCCTTTTATAAATTTCCTTAATTATTTCAATCCAAATCCATTTTTAAATTTGGAAATAAAAAAATAACTATAAACATAAATTTCGTAATTTTATCTAAAAGAAATTTGTTATGATTAACTAAATCATATTTTAAATTTTAATTCCATGTAATCTCGACCGGAGTTGTTACAGACTCCCCCTTATAAAAATTGCGTCCCTGTAATTTCCTTAAGGGAAAAGTCTACAATAAATTACAAACAATGTATTTCTCAAAGGATATTGAGCCATAAATGAAGGATAACTCAAAACAAGAGACTCATCACAAATGAATTCAGGAAATTACATAGAATGCGATCGTTCGATGAACTTTCTAGCTCCACAAGCATAGTCCTTAGGCTCATCGGGCCATCGGAATTAGATAAGCAAAACGACTATATCCCCAATTCCACCTTCGAGGTAACAAAACAAATTGAGCTCTGATCATAAGTTAGATTTTGTAAGATCTCAAGTGCAACAAGAATTATATGCTCAAGAATAGAATCAAAATTCCTAAAGTGTTTTCCAAGGTTGAAACACACGAAGGACGCCGCAAATGCCAGAAAACTAGACAGGTAAGGAAATCGGTAAGTAACGGGGCCACCACGCTCATTGGTTGGGTAGGGTCCCATGTATCAAAGAGCAATTATCCTAAATTGATTGAAATACCAGTCATCCAATCAAGGAAGAAACACGAATAGAGATTCGGTTTCCAACAAAAATTCCAAATCTTTCTAAAAGATTCTCAAATAGAGTTGGAACTTAAGATCCACTACAGATTACTCCTATAACTTGTTCAAAGGATTACAATTTTCAACTTTCAATCTCATGTAATCAAATAAAGGTTATAACCCAAAAGAGGTTCTTAGTTGTAAATTTTTCGAATAAGTCTTAAACTTAGTTTTCACATCTCAATTTACTAAAAGTAATTTCTTTATTCAAAATACTTAACATTCTTAGAGTTCTAAAGTGCTTGCTTAATTAATCATATTCAAGAGTTGTGTATTAATTTGAGGATTTCTCCTCATTTAAATCCGAGGATTCATAATATACATTTATCTCATCATGAAATTCCCTTCCCAAAGGGGTTTTAAATTTTCCAAAAATTCATACAAACCCCTATTACAAAGTATTTACTTTTTAAATTTGGATCCTACTCATTTCTATATTGAGTAAACTCTTAATTGGTTTTTAGTTTGAAAGACTCAAATTAAATAACCCATTCTAAAGTATTCATGTTATTTAATTAAGTTTCCTTTGTAGTATTCCACTACAAATTTCATTTCAAAATGAAGATTACTTTTTACCAAAGAATTCCTAATTATTTTTCTTTGCTAAATATTTATTTCCCAAATAAAGAGCTTCCTCTACTTATTTCCAAACTTAGAGTTAAGTTTTGAAAACTTGAAGTTCTATCATTACTTTTACCCATGCACTTTATCTTTATGGCAAAGTATGTATGTAAATCAATAGGATTCTCCAATTTGATTTTTATCCCATTCAAGAATTTACCAATTAAATTTTCCATTTTCTTTTATTGATAAAATAAAAGAATTAACTTCCCAAGAAATTATTATGATAACCAAGTCTCCAAAAATTCATTTTCCCATCCGAAAATCATTTACACTTTCTCATCTTTTGAAATTCTCAAAAATATTTCCAAATCCCTAATTATTTTTATTTTTGAAATAACTCCTTTCCTTAGTGCAAGTTTGAAACTTTAGGCACTACCTAATTTAAGGTTGAATCAATACACACACACAAATACACACACACACACACACAATACATATATCCTACGGATTCAATTCACTAATCTCTTCTTAGGAGTGTATTCAATTTTCTCTTAATATTTTAATTAATATCCAAGAGATAAATAAATCCATAAAGTCATTTCTACAAATTGTTATTTTAAATACAATTCGAGATGACATCTTAACTCACATATCATTTAACCTAAGCTTAAACATTCAGAATTTGTTTCCAATTGATTTTAAATAAAAGAATCATGCTTCTCTTTAGTTTTTACTGATTTAGCTATTTAAGGATTTACACTTATGTGTTTATACGTAGATTATAATGGTCCTTCAAAGCCTATCCAAAGCATACCACTTAAGGATCTATCGACCTCCGGTCGAACACCAAAAGGAAATATATTCTAAAGTGCCAAGTACTATCACTTTCAATAATCACTATAATTTAACCAAAAAGTCCCATACGCTTGGTGAAATTCAAGTATTTACTAAAAGCTAGTAAATCTCACTTGTTATAGATACCACTGGAAAACCTACACTATATTCCCGTAAGGATTTACAGGTCCCACCAAACACCATAAGAGAATACAATCCTAAAGTGTTAAATACTTTCTAATAGCAATTACAAGAATTTAACAAAGGCATCCCATACTACCCGGTGAAATTCGAGTATTCACTAATGGGCTATTAAGTTCCACTCAAACATTCTATTCAATGAGTTATACTATATTCGATGAAGCATTAATCGAGAGCATTTAAACCAATTGGTAACGCTAAGTCGATTATTAGTACTTCTCCATACTATAGAACTAAGGCTCTCAAAACATTTTCCTTGTAAGATTATAATTTAGAAATTCACTATTTCCTATAGAAAATGATTTCCAAATATTATTTATCTTTATTGATATTTCTATTCTTTCTATATTATAGAAATACCCCTATATTTCCAAAACCTTAATATATAATTATAATTATATACCTTTGTATGCATATCCAAATATCATTTTAACCACATCAATTTCAAAATGTTTTTATTCCTTCTTGAATTAACATATTTCTAAAAGTATGATTTTTCAAAACACTTATCTTTAATAAAAGTGTGTGTCCAATTATCTCGTTTGAATGTTTTGAAATCCCAATCGAGCACGTTGGCAAGACGTCCATGATCAGAATCCTTAAAGCATCCAATAGGCAATTTAACACTCATACACACACACACTCAACGAAAGAAATCCTCTTTTAAAATTCAGAATACTTATATCTATATATACCTTAGTTTAGACATATAGTAACAAGCTTATAATCATCACCATTTAATATCTTATAGAAAACTCATAGGATGGTGTTTTCTAATTAGGCAATGATTTCATCAAAACAATTCTTAATCTAACTCTTAGTCTGGAGTAAATAATAAATCATTTATTATTTTTGGTTAATTGATAATCAAGTACCAAAAATTATCTCCATTACCAATTGATTAATATTCTTATAATTACAAGATTGATCCTTAATTATTTTATATCCAAGAAATTCAATATATCTTGCGGTGATTTTCAATACAAAATACCACATGATTCAATTATTAATCTTCAATTTGAATTCTGATTATCAAAGTATAATCCTTAATTGAATTAGAATTAACATTAAGAATCCTAAGTAAACAAATATCCAATCAGCCAATCAAATTAATCATAAACCTACTGGATAATGTACCCAACGGAAACATCCATCTACTTCCGCTATGCGACTCTAATCATAAAAAAAGATCCACAACAAACTTCGTGATTTGTTGAACGGACAAGTACTATGTCATAACTGGGCTTGCGGGATTGCCCAGTACTAGAATGAGTGACTCAACCGCCAACCAACTACATTTTCGGAATGAATAAGGTTGACCAAAGATTGCTTAGTAATCACACGAATTGATAATTGGAACATCAAAGAGTGGAGAAAAAGGAAATGTTCCTTGAATCACGAATGACACTTCTTATTCTACAAGGAATGATTCCTACTATCTACCCCAAGAATCTTTAATGGACGGTCTCTAAGATTTACCTAGACTAAGTTTTGTGTTTGTAATATCATATTTTGTTCTAAACTCGGCTCTGATACTAAGCGATGATGCCCCATCTCGAGACCCCACAATAACAAAGGATATTACAGAGTAATATTGTCTACTAGTGCAAAGAATAGGGCTAGTTAAGAGTGACCATCCATGAATTTTATTTTAAGCAAGCATCAATATGTCAATTAATATGTTATATATATATATTCATTACAAATGGAATCGACATATGCAATTCAGGCTTAAAACAAAACTACGGTTGCTTAAATAATAATCCAAAACAATATATAACAAAAACAAATTATAGAATCACATATCACAGAATATACATAGCGGAATATAAATAAATACAAACTGATCATAACGAATAGATACAAAAGTCGACTATAAAACAGTGGTCACCAAGAACCACAAAATATACAAGTACAATATCTCATAGGTACAAGTGTGTACAATAAATGAGCCTAACTTGATATAAGATACAACACTATATAAATATGTACACGTATCAAAATAAAGGTAGAATGAATGACAACTTGAGTGAAATCCTCTCTAGAACTGTCAAACTGGAGCACCTGAAATATCTTGGTCTGAATCAATATTATAAAATAATAAACGGTTAGTCTAGACTATAATGAATGGGTTAAGCAAGATAAACAATGGATGTAATGATATAAATCTCAAATATGAACACAAAGCCAGGAATTGGCTAACAACTTGCTATAATAAACTCCAAGTGTGTAATCACCAAATATCAAAACCCAAAATAACTTATAAAAGCAAAAACTCCAAAATCATTTGGTTATAACATAAATAGCATTGAATCTGGAAATCATAACATAAATCTAGAAAATCACATAAAAAGAGGGAAAGGCGCCAAAACTCCAAGATTGGTGAAACAAATTCACTTACATGCATGTAACTCCAAGATGGACGTACAAGTTTATAAACATCAAGATAGGTACAAGACTTATAAACATTAAGATAGGAACAAGTCCTATAATCTCCGAAACAGGTACGAGACCTATAAACCTCAAGATAGGAACAAGTCTTATAAACATCAAGATAGGTACGAGACCTATATACTCCAAGATAGGAACAAGTCCTATGAACTTCGAAGACGAGTCATTAACTCATCGCTAAGTGTTATATTCCTCCGAATAGTAACCAAATAAATAACAACTGTGTATCCCATACCACACGGGTTTATTTAAACGTTTACAATAGGTTAGTAACTCCACTCATGTGTATAAATGGCTCAATCGAACAAGTCCGACAATTAATCGAAAAAATAAACGCGAGCGTTCCCTACCATCCATTTTACTAATACGTTTAAATCAATTGCTTATTCAATCGATGTCATGAAATTTTATAAAATAACTTACTTTGAAATCCTTCTCGAAAATATTGTTTTATAAAATAGAATATATACGTGTATATATATTGGAAAGCTCATGCTAATATATATATATATATATAAGTAATGTTTTAAACCATTATTCCAAATCATCTTTAAATCCATTAATATTGTAAATAAATATATTATATATATATAAATATTCCATATATCTTTTATAGAGAATATATTCATACTTAAAATGATTTGAGAAAATGTTTTGGATTGAAAATCATTCTTTTGAAAACTCTAGTTGAAAACATGCGACGGAAATCGTGTGTTGTGTCATTGACCCATAGAGAAATTCTTTGGTATAATAAACTCCAAGATGAATTCCCAAATTCATAAATTAAAATTCGGAACTAGCATTGAAATCGGCATAGAAAACAGCGCCAAAATCAAGCAAATAGGTTCAAGCGATCACACGGGCGAACGGAGGAGCAAACGGAGCCCTAGTCGGAGTGACCTGGGTCTCAACCTGGGTCATGACTGGTCCACCAGTCATCATGACCGGTGCACCAGTTGGCATGCCTGGGTTGAGCCCTAGGCATCTCTGGCAGTGCTCCGATTGTCCATTGGCGGTGGTTTCTTCGCTGATTTTTGCCTTGACCTCTAATACACTGAATTAGCTAACATGTGAGCATAAAAAACTACAATGGAATGAAATCATGATCATATGAAGTGGGTTTTCATCAAACAAAAAATCAAGTTTCATATGATAATAAAATCAACACAAAATTGAGATCAATTCAACACTAAATTCATCCATAACAACAACAGCGATTTGCATTCATCTATAGGCTAGAAGTGTGAGATTGACTCGCCAAATTGAACTTGAATGGATGATTAGAATCGAATTCCACTTAGCTAAAAACTTTCAACTACAACCTAGGTTTGATTTTGAACAATTGCAAAAGCATGAATTACAATCATGATTAAAGCTGAGATTAAAGACCCAATAGATGTAAGATATGATGGTAGAAATTACCTTAGCTTTACATCTTCTATTAATAATTTAAAGCCATTTGATTCAAGCTTGATTTACGGATTTAATTTAGTTTTTCGATTTGCAAATAAGGTTAGTTTATTTTCAGATATTTGATCTTGGCTGAAATGAGAAAGCGATGAAGGAAAACAAGAGTATGTGGATCATTATTTACCCTCTACATGGACCTGATGGGTATCCTATAACCCAATAAGAAAATATTTACTAATTGCTATTTGTTTCTCTCATAAAACACTAATTAATACTCAACTATGTTATGGAAGCATAGATTAATTTTTCTTAAATTTTACCAAAGCTCCAACATATCAAAAATTCTCATTTCTATTAATGTTGAGATATTTTGAAAAATTAAATATAACTTTTGAAATTAAAAACTATTCTCATTATTTCTTAATAAAATAAACTATTAATTATAAAAATTCCCATTTTAAACAATAAATCTCAGTATTAACATTTTATTAAATTTATAACATTTGTTGTAATAATTTGAAATGGAAAATATTTATAATAAATGTTCCATCTAAGATAAACAAGTGAATAAATCTTGGGAATTTCACATTTTAAAATACAAAATTATTTCCATATATTTTATTCACTCATTTTCTCAAAATTACCCTTATATTATTATTTTTTAAGAACAAAACTACATAATGTGTTGTTTCTATAAATTCTCAATTTATTCATCATTACCTGGAAATCCTTTTATAAATTTCCTTATTATTTCAATCCAAATCCATTTTTAATTTTGGAAATAAAATAATAAATATAAACATAAATTCGCTTATTTTATCTAAAAGAAATTAGTTATGATTGATTATACCATATTATAAATTTTAATTCCTGGTAATCTCGACCAGGGTTGTTATGTATATAAATAAACTTATAACTTGGGCCTTAGGCCGAGGTTAGATTGCGCTGTAAACTGATGATCGTACTACTGCTGGTCACTGGAGCGGTCGACCACTTGCTGTCAATGGGCTCCTGTGAGCCTATCGACTAATTAGAGTTGTTTTATTATTGTTATTTTATTTTCCTTCATTTTGTTGTGTGTGGATTGTCTAGCTTATTTTCTCTGTTAATTACAGTAAACCCTAATCTATAAACGTTTAATCCCCACTGTTCTCAATTTCTAATTATTTCATAATTTTATAACAGTGTTTGTTATTAATTCCAATTAACTTAGGTTTAGAATCATCAGGACGTGTGTATATCAATCTATATTCAATTTAACAACCAGAGTGTGTTTAACCTAAATTAAGTTTTATTAATTAGATTTACTTTAACCAAATTTAGATTAAACAAGGGATCATATTCATATTGGTTAAATTACTATCAAATTCCTAATCCACTACATCTATTAGATCAACATCAAAATAAACAATTCTGGATCAAATAAGGTATAAGCAAACTTAATTACATATAAATAATCATATTAAGTATGAACCCACTTACTTTCTTATTAGCTTTTCCCTCCTTTAATTCATGTTGAATCGCCTTCTCTTTTACTGGTTAATCTCTCCTTCTTGCTTGAATTTATCCTCAATTTACTTTAATTTTACTTAAGAAATTTTTCTAGAGGAGACAAAGATTTAGAGAAGAGACAGAATTTGGACGTAATGTTGGTAAGGGATTAGGGTTTGGGATTAGGGTTTGGGATTAAAGTCCTATTTACAGCAGCATGAATGAATACTGACCATTGGTTTAATATAATTAAATCCAGACCGTTCATCCTAAGGTAACCCTAGTCGATATGTGCCCAACGGTCGATCGCTTCATTCGGAGCAATCAGCCGCTAGGTGTCGACTAGCCCCAACTATGTTGCCGACCGGTTGAGTTATTAATGTTAATTAATTTTAATTTTGAATTCAAACCTTTAAACATAATAATCGTTTCATGCTATCTCCGATTTCAAGACATTATATATGAAAATTCCATTTTTACTCTTGTTATATTTAATTTAATTTTAAATTTTCGGTTAATGTTTGTAGGGTGTTACATTCTCCCCCCTTAAAAGGATTTTGTCTTTAAAATCTTTAAGGACGGAAAAATGCAACTTATACGCACGAAAGTTAATACTTACAACCATCTACACATCCATCAACCATCGACAACCATTGCCCTTAGTTCAAAATTCTAATGCAATATGTATGTGTAGGCATGAAGTGCATATAAACCTATTCTAATGCAAAAATTAGGAAATCTCTTGATCTATACGACCTCCTTAAATGCAAGTATTTATGCCATGTATCTAAAAGTATGCAATCCTATGTAAATACACTGGCAATTCTATATGTACGCGCAACCATTTAATTAATATGCAACAACCATATGCATATAACTTAGTAAATAAAACAAGTGATGGTGTGAGTGTATGCTAACTCGAGAATATATTTTCCTAAGTGTGCACATATTAATTTAATTAATGCATCCATTATTATCCATCATCCAACACATGTCCTACTTACACGTTCGCAGCCATTCCTAGCATCCAGTTATTACTACCTATGGGACATACTAAGCTAGAACCTAAATGCATAAGTACTTTATACTTATTTAACTAAAATGGAAATGTACCAAAAAAAGAGTTCTGGATGGGTAGCTCGGATTCTATGCTGGATCGTCTCCCTACTGGACCTTAACAAGCTTGATAACTTTATTATGGAGTTGCTTTGTACCATGCTCAAGAATATGAGTAGGTGCAGGTCGAACGATTGACTCCTTTTCTACTTCCATCTACTCTAGCCGTCTCCGCTCGACTACATCGATTATACCATGCAGAAACATCCGTAAGTGTGAGACATAGAAAAAGTAGTGTACTCCCGCTAACTTCTCAGGAAGCTTCACCATATAAGCAAACTTCCGTACTCTACCTATTATCGGAAAAGGTCCTACAAACCTTAGTGCTAACTTCCATGAACCACCAAATCTCGTAACATGCCTAAGCAGTGAGACCTTCACAAAAACCATGTCACCCACTACAAACTCCAACTCCATGGTTTTCCTATCAACATAAGACTTCTGTCTATCCATTGTGGTTTTGATCCTTCTATGGGTCAAGTCTACCTTCTCTGATGTCTCCTTCGCCATATTTGGTCTAAGAATAATCTTATCCATAGTGTCCCACCAAATAGAAGGTGATCTATAAGGCCTCCTATATAATTCCTCAAACGTGCTATAATGACCTCGGATTTTATATATATTTAAATTTATAATTAATTGAATTTTTGAATTAAAATTGTGAAATTAATTGATAAATTGATGCGAGTTTCCCCGAATTCAAATAAATTTTGTATAAATCATTTAAATTTAAAATATTGAATATATATGTATATATGTGTATATATATGTATATGGGTATATATGAGTAGATTTGAGTTTATATATATATATATATATATATTTGATTTGAATTTAAATCGTAAATAAATGGTTTGAAAATAAAGATACAAATTATATAGGATATAGAAATATAAATTGGTTAAAATTTTAACAATAAAATAAAAAAATATAGAAATTCATCTATATTTTAAAATGAATATATATATATAGTTTTATAAAATATAAGGTAAATAAATAAATCTCAATATCATATTAATAAATTAATACAAAATAGTACAAAATAGAATTTCATTTACATTGCAAAGTAATAAAACAAATAAAAATCATAAAAGATAAAATAAAAAGATAGGAGTTCATTTACATTATAAAGCAATTAGACTTAGCAAAAGAAACAAAATATAAATGAGAAGCAAACATGGAAAAAAGTAAACCAAGTCAGGTTGTACAAGAAAAGAAATATACAGTCATGTACAAACTGAATTGCAAAACAAATATATAAAAGCAAGCTACAACCTAGAACAAAGCAAAGTAATAAATATTAGCACACGATTTACATCATTTCAGCTGAGACAAAAATATATGTGAGTGCATATGTATTAGCTTGCAAATGAAGATACTATATATTCAAGTATGATTTAAAATTAGGATAAGTAAAGAATTGTACAAAGTAATAAATGTTAGCCTAAATTGTATTCTATCAGTCACCAAAATAAAGTACTTCAGCCTCCAAACCAAAGAAAATATCACTGACTATGGTACAAAAGAAAATATGTAGATATATGAAGCTTGCAAAACAAGCCAGTGCAAATACATTTATATCCATAAAACAAAACAAAAGAAAATAAAGTTTATATTTGTACATAAAGTATAAAGGCTGCCAGGCAAGTAATGTATGTTGCCTGTAGGATAGAAATGCAAGACAAGAACATGAAAAATAAAAGATCTATGTAGCTTGCAAAAAGAAGACAACAAATTATATTCAAGTATTCAAACAAAGGAAAGGTAAGTATGAAACAAGTAAAGTAATAAAACAAAGCAAAATGAAGAAACATAAAGGACATTAGCATTGAATGTTTGCATCTCTAAGTACATACAATATCATTTCAGCCGAGTCAAACAAGCAAAGCAAAGAAAATCTCTGATCAAATGGAATATCAACTTGTACAAACACATTTTTTATCACCCTATATTGTACAACAAGAATAATATCTCATGTAAACTCATTTTCTACACATCAAACATTTTCATTTCAGTTCGATCATTTTAAAACTGAGAAAATCTGAAAAGAGCTTTAGTTCAAAACTAAAAAAAATCAATCAAAACAACAAGTAACAGATGCAAGATCAACTATCAAATGCAGATGTAAATCAAAGATAGATTCCAGTTTCAGTTAAAAGCATTCTCAGTTTTCAAATGCAAAGCCTGTTCTCTGCTATTCGAAACATCCAAGTGAGCAAACTTCCATCTTTAAACTTAATCTGTTTATATATAGGTTTGCATGTTAACAGGCTTCTCTGTTTCAATATCCTGTAAGCAAACTCACTTATATCTGCCTCTATGTTTTGATGTTTGTGATTGATGTTTGAACATGTTATGAAAATGTTGCCTAGTTGTTAAATATGCTTGCATGTTGCATATATATATATATGTGTAAGTGTTGTGCACGTCTGGGAACAGGAAGAAACACCTCTGTTCTAGTTACAGGTTTTTTTAAAAACCTGATAGAAAATTCAAAAATCATCCTATCTAAATGATTTCAGGGTTCGATTTTTAAATGAAAAGTAATTATAACTATGTAATGCTAATTTTAAAAATAATTTCATGAATATTTATTATGTAGTTATTTCTAAAAATAGACATGACAGGAATAATCAGATTTTAACCCTAAGAATCGAATGTCTGGGTTTCGATTTTTAATCATAGAAATGAATTCGTACTTCAAATTCATGATTTTTGATAAACATTTTAGAATTTTTAAGCGAGTATTCACGGAGAACTCTCGAGTTGAACGAAAACCATATTATTGCCAAAATCCGTCAATCGGCAAATTCATATGCGTCATGATTATAGTGGAAGGAGGCTTGAGTGTTGTAGATCAATGGAAAAATGGAATCGTATTTTTTTAATCATCGTTGTTGACGATATGGTTGGAAGTAGGGTTTTAGGAATAGGTTTGTTCGATTGGGTTTGCAAGATAAATTCGTCATCATCGATGGATTATGGTCGATCGGACCAAGTGGGATTGGAGCATAGGGGTTCGACGAAGCTCTGGTGTGGTTCGCGTGGCCTCTGGCGATCTTGGGTGGTGAGGCGTGATGGTTTTTGGTGACTGGGTTAGTTTCAGGTGGTGATCATGTAGCTCGTTTTCGATTCTGGCGTAATCGATCGATTCCGGGTGTTCGTGGCGACTATGGGGAAGGCTGATGACTCGCCGGCGAGGTGACGATGATCGGAGCAGCAGCCGATGACGTGTGCACGTGCATGTGCACGTGTGGGTTGTGTGTCAGGTTGATGGTTTGGGAAAGAAGACGAAGTCGAACTCGAGTTTGTCTCGAGTAATTCGAGTACTCAACTCAAAGCAGGATTTCACGAGTGTCTCGAGTATTTACTCGAGCAAAATGACGTTGGTCCCGAAGCAGTTTTTTTCGGGGTGGCTCGAGTAGGAAATGGTCTACAGCTTATGAAAACCTGAACTTAATTATATATTGAATTGAATTTCAGATTTTGAAATGAAATTGAGTTTTTATAAATTCAAATCTTTAAATAAGTTTAAATGTTAAGGTCTTCTTTTAATATGTGAAATTTAAAGTAAATTGAATTTTAACTTTATTAAAGTTAAATAAGAATTCATTTCAATCTTGAATTTAAATTGAAATTTGAGAAGGAAATTTGAAATAATGTTTTCAACATATTGTAAATAATAATTAATCATAAATATGGATGAGTTTATTTTAATTAATGAAGATTAATGATTTGTAATTCATTAATTAATGAGTTTTTAACGGTTAATCAATTTATAATTAATAATAATTGATATAAGTGAATTTCTTTAGAAAAGTGATTACAGAAATTTAATAGTTAATAAAGATCGTTAACTAAGATTATTTAAATAAATAATCAATGTGATTAATTTAACAATACAATTATAATAATTAATTTAATAACAATTATTTATGGAATTATTTGAGTATTATTACTTAATGGAAGTAATTAAGAAATTAATTATTCATTGTAAATAAGTGAGTTAATCGGATTAGTTTAAGTTAATTACTTGAGTTAATTAATCTAGAACAATCATTTAAGAAATTGGAAAAGTAAAATTACTTAGAGAAGTAATTAATAAATGATTATTGGATGTAATTAACTTAATGAGGATTAGTAACTTGAGTATAATTATTTGTTAATAATTAAAGGATTAGTTAATGATTGTGATTAATTAAGATTAATTTAATAATTAAAGATTAATTGATTAATTAATTAAGATTGATTAGTTAATAATTGAAGATTAACTAATAAAATTTGAAAGGAGAATTTATTTCAAGTAATTTGTAATTAACTTATGATAATTAACCCGGATTAATAAATAATACATCTGAATTAAATTAATCAGTTGATCAATCAGTTTATTTGTGAATGTTTGGACCTAACTGAATGATTCAATTGTTTAATATCCTTGATATGTTATGCTTTGTGATATATTCTGATTTGTGTGTGATCTGTACTGTAGTTATTTATCTGGGATGAATGTAAATTATCATCTGTGATTTATATATCTGTGAATGAAAGATAAGCTTTATAGTTTATACCGCTTATCAACTATATTTCTGTATTTTGATCTGTGATGATTCATTGATGTTGCACTACTGTGTAAAACCCCTGGACCACAGTTTTACACACACAAATATGGATTTCACGTGGAAATCGATTAAGTCACAGATAATCTGAATTTAATGTTTTTGAGATTGAAATTTGAAATTTTGGGGTTTAATATGAAAAGTTTTTGAAAGGAGTTTTAAAGATATTTTGAATATCTTGAAATTTAAATAATTCAATTTGAATTTGAATTCAAAAGAGGGAATTGAATTCTATGTTGAAAAAATTATGGTTTAAGAGTATTATACAAGTTATAAATGTGTTTATATGGGCTTGAACCATTTTAAAATATTGTTTGGGAAATTTAAATTTAACAAAAGGGTTTAACTCGTATAAATGAATCGGATTTTTCCAAAACAAAAACTAATTGTTTTCAAATGATAAAAGCTTTCATATAATAAAAGAATTTCCAATTTGAATTAAAGGAATTTCAAGTTTGAATTGAAGATGGTTTTCCAAATTACGAATAAATCTTTGGAAACGTGTTTTGAAAGCTATAAGTTAAATCTTTGATTTAAAGATTTAATGAGTAAATCCAAATTTAAATGGAAATTGATTTGGAAAATCTATGAATGAATCCTTGTGAAACTGGGTGAACTTTGTGAATTGAATCTGTTTATTTTTAATAGATTAAAATGGTAATTTGTTTAAACCAATTGAAGAAAAGTTTTGGGTAATAAGTTGTGACTTAATTGAAATTCCATTATCCGTATGTTTTAAAATATTGCGCTCACTATTCGGTTTAGCCGGGAGAGGACTTTGTGTCATATAACCCATTCCAAATAGTGATACGTCGTATATGGATTGCAATTGAAGACCGGTGGTGAAGACCGGGTATTTGCGAGAACGATAGGATGACCTATCGATTGTCTCTGCACTGAGTCGCGCCGGTATAGAGATTTCCTAAGTGATGGGAAATCCGATCGGGATTGTGAATACCCGGATTGCAAGGGCTTCTTCGGAAGTGCCTTCGGTTCTGTTCGAACCCGAAACAGACTTGTATGGTTGTATGTCTGACATTACACTTTGAGATATAAAGCTAATTTCTTTCAAATACATTTCTGTTTGGTGGCGGAGAATTTATTCTCTTAGCTTAACACCCTTCTCTGAGACGTACGAGCTCAGAGGTTATGTAGTTGAAGGTTATCAGCGATATACTCCCAGTTTGGTAGTGTGGCATGCTGAGTGTTGATGTGTGCTGATGATCATTTGTTGATCAAAGCATGGCTTTGTGAAAAAGCGTAGCTTTGTGGACGAGACCTCATCGAGCCTCACAAACCAGAAATGGTTGAAACAGGAAAGATGCGGCAAGGTTTCAGGGGTAGCTCCCCTAGGGTATGACCATTCCTTCTGGAAAAAGGTGGTATCATGGTATGGAGCCCAGATATTTACCTATGTGGTTGCTCCAATCTCATTTACTCTGTGTGATTGTTGCTGTGTGACCGAGGCCTCGGATAAAGGTCCCAAAGGACCGGGGGTGGCATATCTCAGGTTTACTACCCGGAAAGGGGGTAACCGGCCTTGTGTTGGCAGAGAGCAGGTTGTCTCTCGAGGCATTCCCATGTGGCATAGGAAGTTCCTTAGCTTGACTATTTGTTGGAAAATCCAAAGAAACAATACGAGCCTTGTACGGTTTTGGTTGTATTACCTGCTATGGAATGTGGCGGTAACCTGCTATTGAACATAGTAGCTATAGTAGGCATACAATAATGGTTGTATGCTGGCTAAGATTAATATTGTATTTTCGAAATGATTTTCACACTATGCACTAGTAATAATATCAAATGAGTTTTGTTTTGCGTAGTAAGCATGTTTGACTATCATAAGAAGAAATCTCCTCCAATTCTGCGTTTGCATTGTGTGTGTGGCGGGAGGTCTTATGGTAGTTTCATTTTCCAAAAAGCATTGCGGGTTTCAATGTTTAAAAAAATTCTTTTGTGTTTATTTTAAAGATAAACTGTTTTTGTTGCTCACACCAGTCCCACGACAGACCTGGAGTTTATTGTTCCCTTCCTAAACTCTGGGTGCCCACAATTTTCCACACGGGCGGTCTAGAGTTGGGTTTATCAGATATTCAGATTTAGTAGATTATCGGGAGCTAGTTCAGTTCTTGGAGTTCATGGACTGCACTTGCTTATCTTTGTGCATCGTGATGGTGGTTCGAGCTGATGTTGGAGTTGTTGGAGTCATTCTCTTTTGTAGATCATTTG
Organism: Allium fistulosum; assembly: GCA_030737815.1. Taxonomy (NCBI): domain Eukaryota; kingdom Viridiplantae; phylum Streptophyta; class Magnoliopsida; order Asparagales; family Amaryllidaceae; genus Allium; species Allium fistulosum. The sequence goes on along the minus strand of CM060904.1, from coordinate 405,218,732 downwards.
GAGTGATCTCTTCCATTATTGTTATTTCTGCTGTAGCATTGTATCATATCTCTGATATTGCTGTGTGTTATTGATATCGTTTTTGTATATCATTCTGGATATTGTATTCATTGGAGTTGTATATGATATCATTCATTTCTTTATTCCGCTGTGTTGTTATACTTACTGTGTTATAAGCTCCGGGAAGCCAGATTCGGCGTTTGAATCTACGGCATTTGAGTACAAGTGAAGTACGGGTGCCGATTTTCGAAGGCCGAGTTTCAGGATCCTCACACGTGCCATCCCTATACTTGCCTGACAGTTGCTATTATAAGCAAATTCCACTAGTGGCAAGTGATCCTCCCAAGAGCCTTTGAAATCTAGGATACACATCCAAAGTAAGTTCTCCAATACCTAGTTCACCCTCTCTATCTGTCCATATGTCCGTGGATGATAAGCGATAATAAGACTCAACTCAAAGGCTAAAACCTCCTGAAGACCCCTCCAAAGCTCGCTGATGGAAAGCGGATCTCGGTCGCTAGCGATGCTAGAAGGACTCCATATAACCTAACTATCTCCCTTACATATAGTGTCACCAAAGACGTAACAGTCCTCGTACTCCTAATTGGAATAAAATGAGCACATTTGGTCAATCGGTCGACTATGACCCAAATACTCTCATTTCCCTTCCTACTTCCAGGTAGTCCATCGATGAAATCCATAGAAACACACTCTCACTTCCACTGCGAAATATATTATGGCTGGAACAATCCTCCTAGCTTCTTCTGCTCCGCTTCTACCCTTTGGCAAGCCATACATCGTACCACATACTCTGCCATATGCCTCTTCATACCAGGCCAACAAAAGACGCTATGCATATCATTTTACATTTTATCTCCATCGAGATGAATTGTCATCTTAGAACGATGAGACTCGGTTAGTACCATGTCAATCAAATCCATTATGAGAGGAATACATAATCTACGATCTCTCCATAACCACCACTTCAAGTCAATGGTATAGCGCCTCAAATGACTCGAATGCTCTCCTCTACTAAGCCTCTTATAAATATCCAATAACTTCATGTAGTGCTTCTGACTTGACCCAATGTGATCCATAAGTGTAGGTTGCACATCCAAAGCTGCTAACAATCCTGGAGTGATGTCTAACGATGGCTGGAAATTAATCGTAGAAATAAACTCCAAATGATTCTACTCTAAGAACATAGGACTCAACATTGCATGTTTTCTACTCAAGGCATCAGCTACAATATTTCCCTTGCTTGGAGTATAGGAGACATCGAAATCATACGATGTGAAAAACTCCATCCACCTCTACTGCCTTAAATTCAAATCTTTCTGGGAGAATAAATACTTCAGAGACTTATGATCCATGTAGGTCTTAAACCGCTCTCTTTATGGATAATGTTTCCAGGACTTAAGTGCAGAGACAATGGCTGCCAACTCAAGATCATGGATATGATAGTTTCTCCTATGGACTTTCAACTGTCGACTAGCATGGCTTACCACTCTCCCTTCCTACATCAAGACTACGCCCAACCTCGTACCGTAAGCATTGGTATACACTATGAATGCCTTCGTACCGTCAGATAATACTATAATAGATGCATTAGTTAATGACTCTTTTAGTTTGATAAAAGCATTCTCACACTTTGAGTCCCTTGAGAAAACCAAATTCTTCTTGGTAAGGCAGGTCAGAGAGGAAGATATTTTAGTGAAGTCCTTAATAAACTTCCTATAGTAACCCGCCAAAATAAGGAAACTCCCCGCTTCCATGGAATTCTTCGGCACATGCTAATCCTAACTGCAGCAACTTTACTAGGATCAACCGCCAGCCCACTCTCAAGGAAAACATTCCCAAAAAGCGTACCTCCTTGTGCCAAAAGTGACATTTGGAAAACTTCGCCTTCAACTTATGCATACATAATGTATTGAGCACTTCTTATTGATGCAACTTGTGCTCCTCCTCGTTTTTTGAATAGACTAATATGTCATCGATAAATCCACCTTGAAATTATTAAGAAACCCTCTAAAAACTTGACTCATCCGATTAACAAAGTAGGCGGTTGCAATGGTCAGTCCAAAGAGCATGACTAACACTCATAAAGTCCGTCGGATGTACAAAAAGCAGTCTTCTGAATACTATACTCGACTAAATGTAGCTGGTGGAATCCGATAGTCAAGCTAAGATGAGAGAACACCTTCACGCCAACTAACCGATCAAAGAGATCGTCTATGCAAGGCAACGGGTAATGATTCTTCTTTGTCAGCTTATTCAGCTCGCGATAATTGACGCAAAGCCTTAGAGAACCATCTGCTATGGTGGTAAAGACAACTGGTGCTCCCCACTCTAAAATACTCCTCTTAATAAAGCCTTTCTCCAATAGCTCATTTACTTGCTTATTCAGTTTGCATCTTTCTTTAGGAGCCATGTGACTCAAAGTTAAGGCAACAAGTCTAGCGTTCTCCACAAGATAAATCTGAAACTCGATCTCTATCTAGTGTGGGAGACTGGTAACTTTGGAAAAGTTATGTGGATAGTTTCTAACTAATGGCACTGAAGCTAATTCATCATGTGATAGGTCTAAAGAATATTGGTCATTCAACATAACTGAACCTCTGGAATCGCAATAAACCTCTAGACTACATCCACTACAAGTACCAAATGAACAACCTTCCTGTCACAATCTAAGTTTTCCCCGTACATGGTCATCCAATCCATTCCCAAATTCGATCCAAACATAGTAAATTCTAAGACAAAAGCATCGTAATCGAACTCGACCCCCAAAATAAACAATTTCAAACCCATACATATCATAAATAAATAAGTCGATCCTCTAACAGGGTTTGATACAACTATTGGATCTGTAACCATGCTAGTGTCTAAGTACAACCGATCTACAAGTCTACTCGAGATAGAAGAGTGTGATGCCCTAGTACCAAATAAGGCACATATAGGTAAATCAAATAAAGTTAACACACTTTTAACTACGACCTTCTTCCCCTTGTCTGCTACTGGAGGCGCATTCAAGCTGGGAACAACATCCAGTGTGTAAGTTGAAACCACTTGGGCAGAGGTCTTCGGTGGTGCCGAACACTCCCTCCTCATGTGCTTGAATTGTCTGTAGTTAAAACATTTGACCTTTAAGATGTCCATCTTAAACTCCTTCGTAGTATGCCCTCTCTTACTAGTTCTCCTACAATTGAGCGCTCCAGCTTCTTAATCTTCCCTTAGGCCCCCATTCTGCCCTTGTGCTAATTCTACTGGGATGTCTTCCCTCCTGACTTCTTGGGCTCATTCTTAACTTCCTCCTTGGAAGCAGTGTTCAGCAAGGCCATTTCCACCAAACCCTCGAAAGTCGCACCCATGAAAATATGACTAAGGGCCAAATCTTGAAGAGGTTGATTAAGTTCCTTTGCAAACTTCTAAGCTTTATTGTGAGGAATATTGATTGGATCCAATCTAAACCTAGCCAACTCATTGAACTGATTTACATATTCCTTCACCAATATTGCTCCTTGCTGCAAATGTATGAACTTTTCTAACTGTACTCGCTACTATGCCATGGGAAGAATCTTCATCCTAAAATTCCTACTAAACTCTCCTCAAGTCATCCCTCCCTCATCAGCCTCTGCCACTACCACGTCCCACCAATTTAGAGCCTCTCCATGTAAATGCTAGGTAGCAAGCTATCTCCTAATGTCGTCTCCACGCCCCATCGATCCAAAAATCCTTTCACAAGTGTGGATCCATGCCTTCGATCCACATAAGACTTGGTCCTTACATATGGCTTCCCTCCTAGACTCGTAAAGTCTTTACCTAACTTGGCGAAATCGGTAGTAGGTGGATGGGAAGGAACTACACATGGCGCCTGCTCTATGGATCCCTTATTAAGGTTAAGCTTGGGTTATCCTCTCGCTTCCAGATATCGATAGAACCATATTAGGAACTTTAGCCTGGAATCTCAACTACATCACTTGAGCCGCAAACAGCAGCATCGCTCTCTATTTGTGATATAGGAATTTATTAGCAACTTTTCCATCGATAGTATTAGCAAGAATAATTGATAGCGTTTTTCATATTATATTTATATGTATATATATAACCTTTGAAAAGCTTTTTATCCATACAATACATATTGTTTAGAAACCCATTTGATAAACATTTTGAAAACCTCGTGGAAATATATTTTTCAAAAAATTTCAAGTACGTTCTCTCAATATGTACTTAGCTCCTAAGGAATCTTACACCTAGGCTCTGATACCAAGTGTGACAATCCGAACCTCCAAACAGTCTAATCCAAAGTCAAGGGTGAATTTTGGACTCATGACGTCCAAGAAGTACGAGCCATCAGGGTTTTAAACAGTAAAGAGACTAAAAATTCAAGGATAAAATCTAAAACATTCTATACTTTCAGATCTCACAGCGGAAGGTAAGAAAATATAAATACAAAAATAGTCATCTCAGAAAATATCCCAGAAAACAAAGTCTCAAAACATATGTAGTCATAATCCAGAGTTTACAGAAATACAACATACAGTTTGATAAATACTAAGTACAATAAAGAGTTACATTAAAGAGTAATGAAAAGTGGTAAGAAATGCCAACACCAAGCTGACCTATCCACGTACCAGATCTGGGCTAATCACCTACTACCTTGGCCTTTTATGGTGGAGAAAAAAAGAAAGGAGTGGGTCAAACAAAAGTCTGGTGAATTATTACATCATTAACATATGCCGATAACATGCAATTGACTTCATCAGTACTCTATGTGACCTATGGTGCCTACTTGTGTTTGTCAACTACATACTAATATAAGTTTCGTTAACCTAAGGGTTATAGTTCTAAATACATCTACACCAAACATCTTGTGAAGGTTTATACACAGGGTCGAACAACTAATCAAACCTTAAAGCAACTATCGATCGTCTAATATCCTTTGGAATTATCCCAACATAGGATCACCTACAGTGTCAGCCTTGGTATAATTTTCCCAAATTACTACCGCTTGTATCATATTTATGCATTGAGGTGTAGCCCGCATTGTCGACTCGTGCCAAAGATATCTTAGGTTCTTCTTCATCCTTGTCCACTCTCAGTGGTAATGTAATGCCACTTATTGCACAGTGTTCGACATCCATCAACATCAACAATATCACGCCATGTAGTTAGGAACATCCTGTTAATGCCGGACCACACACTTCTCCAGGCATCTTCATAACTGTTATGCATACACCGTAGAATCTATTATGAGTGCAATTTGCGGTAGAACCGCCCCTAACGAATATTGACTATACCGAATAAATATTTCTAAGCCTCGTTGCCAACGTACAAATTTATTTAGTTCCGTAACATGTCCGAGAGTCATAAACTTTAGGAACTAATTTCCCTACTTGTACTAACATCCATATAAAAATAATATATAATTAAACTTACAATACGGGACTTAGGCCGAGGTAAGATTGCGCTTGTAAATTGATGACTAGTCGACCGCTGGTCATTGGAGCGGTTGACCGCTTGCTGTTGACCAGTCGGAGTTGTCTTATTATTATTATTACTATTTTATTTTCCTTTGTTCTGTTGTGTGTGGATTTTCTAGCTTATTAATCTCTGTTAATTATAGTAACCCCTAATATATAAACTTATAATCCACAGTGTTCTCAATTTCATTTTCTAATTATTCTATGATTTTATAACAGTGTTTGTTATCAATTCCAATTAACCTAGGTTTAGATTCAACAGGGATGGGTATGTCAATCTATACTCAATTTAACAACTAGGGTGTGTTTAATCTAATTCAACCTTTATCAATTAGATTTACTTTAACAAAATTTAGATTAAAAAGGGATCATATTCATATATGTTAAATTACTATCAAATTCTGTATCCACTATAGTTATTAGATAAACATTAAATTAGACAATTCTGGATCAAATATGGTATAAACAAACTTAATTACATATATATCATCATATTAATTATGAACCCACTCCTTCTTGCTTGAATTTGTCTTCAGTTTACTTTAACTTTATTTTTAAAATTTTACTAGAGGAGATAGAGATTTGGAGAAGAGACAAAATTTGGACGTACTGATGGTAAGGGATTAAGGTTTGGGGGTTAACATCTTATTTATAGCAGCAGGAATGAATACCGACTTGATTTAATATAACTAAATACGGACTGTTTGGCCTAAGGGTCGACTGCTTGGTTTGGGGCGGTCGATCGCTAGGTGTCAATCGATCCCAACCAAGGGTCGACTGGTTAAGTTATTAATGTTAATTAATTTTAATTTTGAATTCAAACCTTTAAACATTAATAACTTTTTCATACTAGCTCTGATTTCAAACCTTTAAATATGAAAATTGTCTAAAAATCGCTACGAACACAATGGTGCAAGTTTCGTGGCTAAATTTGGATGTTTGTGAAAATACCAATTTTACCCTTATTATATTTAATTTCTTTTCTTTATTAAACTTTCCGTTAATTTTTGCTGGGTGTTACAATGACGCTTTTCGCTCGTCACACCATTATATCACACCCTTATATAAGAATGCTTGAGCCAACCAAGCGCCCTGGTTCGAGCCGGGACCTGTAGTCATCTAACGATAAGTGACGTGACAACCAAGAGAGCCCTCAAGCCCCCATGCGCTCCGGTTCTAACTGAACCCGTCCGCCACTCTACATATGCCTGCCTTGGGAGAATCCATGGGACAACATGTTCTCCTACTCAACGGCAACGCCAATCGTCACTTAGTAGATGTCTGGCACTTGGCCCTTATCAATACCCGGGTTCGGCACATCGCCTGACAACATTACTACTTATCAATTCTTAAATATGAAATTTTTTCTAAAAGCAATGCAGGAACTCCTCCTAGTCATGTGTTTCCCATGAGAACCTTGAGCCCCTTAGCACTTAGGTTCACGCCAGGAACGCTCATCAACATAGTGAAGCTCGGTTGTCATTTGCTGGCCTCGACATCCGACGAACAACCAGGTTACTCGGCCAACACTTGCTTCCGAGTCCATTTACCAGCCTAGTTTATCAGCTAAAACAGATTGGTCAACACAGTGTAAGGGACTTTGCTATCTATCCAATATATGCTACTGTACCAGTCGTAGGTAAATAATTAAAGACAACAACTATTTTGATAGACAACAAGTTCATAGCAAAATGATATGTTCTTTTCAGTTCAAATGACTACGAGGGCACAATGGCTGCCCTCCTAAGCTTACAAAGATTTTTAATCGCTAACTAGTTGAAATGAAGAAAAAGAGAGAAGGAGATGCATGCCAATAGCATACTTCCAAAGCATGCTGGTTTGCACTCTTACCATCACCCAGAACGCACCTTGTTGTGCCGATCGAACCACCATAGGAATTTCAATCAATTAAGAACTTGCTAAAGAAGGGGTGAGTCCTACCATTTTTGAAGCCTTCCACATCAGATCTTGCAAGATACCCTAGAAAGCTTCCAGATCGATAACCTTGCTAAGGAGAAGGCCAAGACTTCAGTCATGACATCGAAGGCGAAGGCAGAGGCAACAACTACTACTCTTTCCAGTAGAGCAATTGAGCTCCCAAGCAGACCATGGTTTGAAAATGTCAGAGAAAGATGATGAAGAGGCACACCAACATCAACTAGATCATATCTTAAGACCAATGAGTAATTACCATTGGAAAGAGAGCCAAAGGGCATAGGTCCAAGGATAAGGCAAGTTCCATCTCAAGAAGAAGAAATCCAAGAAGTGGTCCAAACTAGATTAATAAAACATGGTTCGACACCCGAAAAGCTGCCTCCTTTCTTTTATTCCTAACTATATTTGATAAAAACTCAAGTGCTCAAGAGCGATGGGAGAGGAAGTGGAAGACCAAGTTAACTGTTTTTACCGTTAGAAAATTGTGTAGTGTTTGAATTTTCTAAAGAAATTGCATGAAAAAAGCTCCATGGATTCAAAGGGGAAGAAGTGAGAGGGAATACTTATATACCTCTCCTTTTAATCGCAGCCGTTATGATCAAAAAGGAAACAAGGATCTCAACTATTTAAGAGTGATAAGTGTCATGTCACACCACATGCGTGGGAAAAAAACACAACCCTACCACGTCTCGAGAAGCACAACCACCACCGCCAACGGTGCAATGCCACATGGGTAGTGTATTAATTGCATGGAAAAACTGTCAGTCGATGGAGTGTTCATGATTTTACAAGCCCACTCCCGCTCGCGAGCATGGACTTGAAGAGAAAAATATTGCTCATTTTTTATATATAAAAAGACAGACTAATCAAGATATCTTAGCCTGGCCTAATCTGGTCTAGGCCGACTGGGTCCGAGTCATCTCACATGCCAGCCACGACTAGGGGCAGGTTAACTGGGTTACCTATGTATGATGATATCCCAAATCCAACCTAGGCATGCATCACCTCCTCTGCTCAAGTGCAGCTCAAGCTTCTACTGGCCGAACCTCCCTACACAATAGCCCTTAACTCTAGCTTTTCCGTCAAGACAAGGCACATGCCCAGCTTGACCCGTCTCTTATTGGCCAACTGACTCTCTCTCAAGCCCACTTACAACCCGGCTCTAGCCCAGCCCACTTGCTCAAGCATCTATCTCTCAGCTTTTTCCCATCTGACATAGCTTGAGACTATCTCAAGGGTGGTCCATTATAAATCCAGCTTCGATACCGCCACCTATGACTTATTGTCCATCTCATCTCACCTGACTTGGCGTTTCCTCAGTTCTCTCTAGTTCCCTAGTCTCCCTATGGTCTCAACAGACTAGCTTAGCTCATCCTGCCACCTAGGCATGTGTGAGTAAAGCGATAAGAGGTACAACCAGGTGTACCTACTTCTGATAAGAAGCATGTTCCATTTTCCACAAGCATACTTCATGTACAAGCACATTCAATGTAAAGCATGGAAAATCATGCCACTAGTATAGTTCGCTTGTCGACCTTTATCTCAGCCATATATTTCTTTCTTTCGCCATTCGCCTCTCATCAGGTCCAGTTAGCCAAATCAATAGTCAAGCACACTTCATGTCTGCTTTGCAGCGCGATCTTATCTATCTATACATCGGTTCAACTACTATAAGAATCCTATGTATGGTCACTTTAAAGGGGTTAGGACCCGTTGATTGACATCCGAAAGGTTGGGATCGATTGGTTAGGCCCCAGATGGTTAGACTTGTAATCCGGCACTCAAATCTCCTGATATAATAGCTCCCTAAGATTAGCAGTTTCATTAGTCTTAGACGCATCATCTTTTCTTATTATTCTCTTGCAATTCCTTATAATTATAAAAGAGCCATATGGTAAGAGAAATTCACATTGGACGTAGGCAGCTTCGCCGAATCGCTTCACCTCTTATGCCATTCAACTTTAAATTCTCTTTTCCACCCAATTTTCCATCATTGATCCTAGTACTCGACAAGTAATATTTGCTCTTCACAATGCATTATCATACCTCCGAGGTTAACTAAAATATCATCAACAGCCATATTAAGTCTGCTACTGCTAAGAATGGCAATTAAGGTAAGCTTTAGTTTTGAAATTAGTGATGTTATTGTTCAATATTTCATTTTGTCAATTATTAACATGTTAAATATTTGCCATATTTGGATGGCAAATATTTAACAGAGTTGTAAGTGTTAGTTTATACATTTTACCTATTTATTTTGCTATTTTATTTAAATACATTGTCTAGTTATGAAATTCAAAATATAATTGTTATTTATTTAGGTGGAAAACTTTTTTTTGTATGCTTTATGTTGTTTGGTAGTTTTGAAAACTCCATCGTGTCAAATATTTGCCATATATTTTTGGCAAATATTTGACATACCTCTACTATTGCAATTTATACATTTTCTCCAATAATTTTTATTTTATGAGTGTAACTTTCGCATTTTTCTTTATTCTAGGTTTTTCCCTACTTGCTATTGGTATTGTATCTGGTGAAGATAAACCTAACTAGTATTGATTTTTAAAAAAGCTTAGGGAAATGTTATGTAATGACAATCGTTACTTTGCTTTTGCATCTGATCGACATCCCGGCCTTTTGCTTGTTGTTCCTCAAGTTTTTCCTAATTCAGCACATCGTTCTTGTTGTTATCATTTAAAAAATAATTTTGAAAGTTTCTTTCACCAAATGGTGTCCTTAAGGAAAAAAGAAATAGATTATTTCTTTATTTTATTGAGTTGTTGATGGTGCTATGATAGATGTATTTAATCAAGTTTTGTTTGAGTTTAGGAGTGCCGATGGGGCTGAAATTAAAAGTTTTTTGCATGTACTAAAAAGTTTGCTAATGTTGATTTTGTTGGAATCAGTATGGGGAAATGAGTTCTATTTATGTAGAAAGTTTCAATCGTTGATTTGGAGGAATGATATCTATCTATTACAGCATGTTTAAATAGAATTTGCTTGAAACTCATGAAACTTATGTCAGATCGGCGGGAATTAAGTAACATTGGAATAGTCAATTTTTCCATATTATGGAAAAGCATTTAAAATATTTATACCTTGAAGGTATCCATTGGATAGTTATTAGATTTACTACTGATGTTTATGAAGTTCAATCAACTCAATCTTATCGTATAGATTTAAGTGTTTGACGATGTAGTGGTAATTTATAGCGCATTGAGAGGTTCTCATATGTTCATGCTATTAGGAGCCTTCCTGCATTTGATTTGGATTTTATTCTTATATTGAGGACTATTTCAAAGTATTTTTTCCGAGCATCTTATTCTCACTCGATTCATCCACTTGTTAATTTTAATATGGAATATGTTTTACCTGAAGAAGTTAAAGTACATCCACCTATGTGATGTAGGAATGCTTCCTTCTTCTAAACAGATTAATTTTGCAGATGAGGTTAATAAGTACAACTGCTGTAATTTATGTTAAAAGTTAAGTCATAATAAAAGATTCTGTTTTCTAAGAAATCAAATATAGTTTTTATATCTTATATACTTTATGTTTTACAAACATTTGGGTACATTCATATTTTTTTATTCAATTAAAAGTTTCTGTTACTGGTGTTATTGTTTTTTTGATGTACTTTATATAATTTATTCACGAAATTTTGTTTGCCATGCAGATAAATATTTACCAATTAAATTTTTGTAGGCTGAATTTATTTGTAATATTTCTTAGGCATATATCTTTTTTATCGTAATAATCTATTTTTATGTTTTATAAGAATTATTTAATTGATTTATTTTATCTATGTGATTAAATGTTGTAAATGTCAGTCACATTTTTATACTTGTTCAATCAATGTGTTTAATATTATTCATGATTAGGTTGTGTACCCAATTAGGTGTTTCTTTTGGTTATAAGCTCGGTTAGCCATTGTTGTAACTTGGTTACAGATTGGTGTTCCGTTATACCCGATTATGTTGTGCATCCAGTTAGCTTTCACATTCGTTGTTATGCTCAATTAATTATTGTTTTAATTCGACTACTGATTGGTTTCCACAAGTACTCGATTAGGTTGTGCATCCAGTTAGCTTTTGCATTCGGTCGTAAGCTTGGCTAACCATTTTTCTAACTCGGTTACAGAATGATTTGCATACTTATACGGTTATGTGGTGCATCCGCTTAGCTTTTACATTCAGTGGCAAGCTAGGTTAGCCATTATTCTTACTCGATTATAGAATGTTTTCCACACGTATCCGATTAGGTTGTGCATCCGGTTAGTTTTTGTATCCATATGTACCCGATTAGGTTGTGGATCCGGTTAGCTTTTAAATTTAGTGGTGAATTCGATTAACCATCATTCTAACTCATTTACAGATTGATTTCCGTACATTCTCGATTACTTTGTGCATCCGGTTAGTTTTTGCATCAATACATACCCGATTAGGTTGTGCATCCGGTTGGCTTTTATATTCAGTGTTAATTTTTGTTAAACATGGTTCTAACTTGGTTATAGATTGATTTCCATATGTACTCAATTAGGTTGTTCATCCGGTTAGCTTTTGCATCCATAAGTAAATCGATTAGGTTGTCCATTTAGCTTTTACAATCAGATGTAAGCTCGATAAACCAAATAGGGTTAGGAGTATGCTCTAGGGACACTTATATAATTTGTTACATATATCTAACCCACTGACCAATCTTGTTCGAAATAAAAGTTATTTTATTTCCATAATATACTTGATATAATGTGGTTATATTAATTAATTAATTTAATTAAAAGTATAATTAATAGAAAATACATAAATGGTGTTTTGTGATAGTAGTTACAAAGTGTTGTAACCATGAGTAATTTATCAGAATAAAAAATAAATACACCATTTTAAATGTTCCTAGTCAAGATGCATCGGGATATCGATGTATCCGTTGAGACTAGAGTACGTAACGTTTTCCAAATGTTGGGCAGTGTATTACTCTGTTGGAGGCACCTAGGGATTATGTAATGATAGTTATTGGATAACTATGGAACGATTCATTCGATAATTTTCTATTGGTTAATATAAATAGGGTCAAACAGAAAATATCGATGTAACTGATTTACACAGTTCTCTCGACTTGAGAATATCGTGGATCTTCAATATGAAAGCTCTGTTTTGATTATAGTTAAATCATGGCATGGCATTCCATTGAGTGACAATAGCTGAGTCGAGTGGAAGTATTGGGAGTGAAGCACCACTATAACAAAGTTTGATATTCATTACGCCAAATAGATAACACAGTGTGGTAAAGTGTTATTGATTTACGTTAATTCTTTATTATTTTACTTCATTTCTCTTTATTATGTAATGTAACGCTCTTCCTGTGCAAAACAAATTAAACCCTACTCTAAATATTTCGCTTCCCTCCTTAACTCAGAAGTAACACTTTATCATTTTTTTCCAAACCCAAAATTAAAACCCTTGAGACCCATATTTATATGCATCTAGCTGTTTCAATCGAATCTACAACTTATCAAAAATGAAACCCATAGCTGATTCGAAGAAGTGTTGCGTAATTGGATTTGAGGTGAGCGTTCGATTTTATTTTTGATTTTGTTCGATTTTGCTCAATTTTTGTTCGATGTTGTTTGATTTGTAATCATGTTGTTCGATTTTGTTGGATTTGCTTGAAGCCCATTTTTATCGATTATCTTTGTTTCCAATTAAATGGCTAATTAGAATAATATTTCCATGCTCAACAGACATTGAAGTGTGAAATAATCAGATGGATTCAATCACCAACGTGTGCGAAATAATCAAATTGATTCAAACAAGGTTCTTACTTAAACCTTAAGCCATTTCAAAGCGGATGCACAATGGTTAATATAGTCATTGTTGGTTATATGAATTTTGTAGCTTACTGACCAGTACAACAATTATAGAATAGAAAGCCTCACTCGATTTAACTTTGAACTTCATAATCCAGTTTTTTACTATATAGTTGGTTATATGTTTTTTACTATTGTAATGACCTAAGATTTTAGGAATTTATTTTGAAAAAAAAAATATAAATAAGTTTAAAATAATTTTTAAAACCAATTTTAAAAGGGGAATTGATATGGCTTGATATGGTGTAACTATATGGGTGTACATGTATGCACGGGGAATACACATGAATTGAAGCTAAATCCCTGAATGATATGAATGAACATATGTTGATGTGTACGGGAAATATATATATATATATATATATATACAGATAAATAAAGTAAATCCTTAAAAGGCTATATGCAAAAATATATATAAGAATTCAACTGATTGTATTTGAATGTACATGTGCATGTGTGTCAGTACAAAATAATTTATATATATATATATGTGTGTGTGTGTGTGTGCTAATTATTTCTGTAAGACTTATATATACATATATGTACGCTAATAAAATACTAGAGTTCAAATCAGCAAAAATAAAATACACAAACATATTTTAAATTATAAACAGAAAGAAAAGAATGAAGGTATAAAAGGAGCAATCCTTTTATAAATAAATAAAGGAAGTACATGCTATTTAAGTGAAAGCTAAAAATAGAAAATAAGATAAAAACAGAGATATGTTTTGTATAGGCAGAATTAAGAAGGATACTTGATATATATATACATATAATAACCAATGGAAATCAAGTCACACTTTTAGCATGATAGTAGACAAGAGGAAAAGTATTTTCTGGAAAAGCAAAATTTCTGAAAATAACCAAAAGGATATAACCACTTTCTCTTCACAAACTTGAGCCGGGGAGGGTAAGGTTTTGGGTTTAAACAAAATGCAAATGGCATGATTTCTGATGGGCAAAAATGTCTTTAGCCAGTGCCTTAAACCCTAAGAAAGACCCTGCATATATAAGCAGTGATATGAGGAACCTCCTCTTCTCCCCGGATAGCTCTTGAGAAAAATATATAGATATTATATAAATATAAAACAAGTGGAAAAAAGGGTTTGAGGGCAGAAGCTTACCAATCAACTAGGAAGTGAAAGAGAGCTAGGTGAGAAAACTCACTCATAAAAATCTAAGGCACTAAGTCCTAATGTAGGCAACCAGTTTATAAGTTAACTTTTCTTAAAAATGTATTTTCATATGTGATTGTCTATTCGTGTTTTCAGAGATTAAAAATGTTTTGATTTTTTTTAACTAGTTGTTCTGCTTTTTTATTATATGAAAGTTCTAGGTATTATTAGTATATATATATATGTGTTTTAAAAACCCAGATCTCTCTAATATGTTAATGTTTAGAAAAATGCCCAGAGAATCAAAGGTTGAATATAGGCAAGTAGTGTTGGCTTTGGCTCAACCCAGAAAAATATAAACATGTGAGCTACAATATACTTATGTATAAGTTCTGAGGCTTGAGACAAAAAGGAATTAGGAGTGCAATAGGGTTGCCTATGTGCTGATGCTCCTGATTCAAAGAAAATATATAAATATTCAAACACATAGCAAATAAATTTTGTGATTCAGAAAAACTTGGTCATTCTGAGTTTAACTAAAGCACAGAAGTTTGCAAAAGAAAAACTCTCTCAAAAGCCATAAGCCAATGTTAGTTGTCTATACCCTTTTTTAAAAATGCAAGAATATATATGTATATGTGCAGAATCTATTTAATTGACACCTATGTTTAATTGCCTGATTGCCTCTTTTTGGTTATGAATGATGTGGAATGCCATGACATGAATGTTTGTTTTAGTGAAATGATTCACTGAATGGGTTTGCCATGAAAAATCAAAAGTGTTATTACCTTAAACCTGATTAGGAAATGGGGGTCAAGAGCACTGCAGGAATGACTTGTGTTCTTGAGTAATACAAGTTGACACATGGCTTGTTTAAGTCCTGAGATCTTTGTGTAATGGAGTGAATTAGTCCATTACAGTGTGTCCATTGATTCATTTAATTGCAGATGAGACCAAGCTAGATAAATATATCAATGTAAGAGAATTTGATATAAAGAGGAACTAGAGTTTTCCTGGAATGAAATCTGAGTAGGGAATAAATGATTTAATTCATTTTGGTGATTTCTCTATTTTGTATGGATGCTTATTTGATTCATGACTGAGTTGTATGAATGTATGAATGTACCATATCTTTATAAGGTTCTGGAAAGAAAGATTCAAGTATGCACATGCACAATGACACAGAACATGCACACATGACTTATTTGTTTTCTAAAGGCAGAGTTATATACATATATACATGTTTCAACTTTAACTTGATTAACAAATTGTTTTAGTGGATTTTCTCATACCAGACATGTGTCTGACCCTAGTGTGCTAATGGCATCTGGGGTGTCTCAATTAAAATGGGGCAGCTTCAAATGCATTTTCAGGGACTGCAGCAACTAAGTAGGAGTAGGAGCAAGGCTTTGGGAAGAAGATTATAGCATGCTAAAAATTAATTAGATAAGAGCTTAAATGATGAAATCTGCATGTATTGATACTTTTAAATTGTAACTTGTATTAAGTACTAAATGTTGGATGGATATTTTGCTAAGTGTTTTGCTAAGGAATTGACTTGTAATTAGAGTTTATGAATTTAGAAATTATCTGAAAAGTTGAAGAAGCTAACCTATGATTTTGTAAGTAAATCTGAGCAGGAACTCTCTGATAAAAAGGGTGGTTACATTTTATAAATGTATTAGTCAATCTTGAGTCTTTGAAAATGGTTAAGTTTTGGGAAAATCTGGATAGTGGAATCTCAGTAGATTATATGATTTAATCTTCCACCATGACATTTGTATACATGGAGTGGATAGGCATAGGGAAATTGTATTTATGTGTCTGCAATGTTTTCATAATATAATTTGTTCTACGAAAATGTTTTATACCTTATTTTTGAATAAAGGAAAATCTGTAACATAGGAGTTGAAGCTATGACCAAAACAGTTGCATATGTATATATGTAAGCCCATTTAAATATGTTTGGTTCAGATATTAGCATACCTGTTATTCTTGTATTTTAACATGAGTCTGAATTCCTCTTCTTTAAGACTTTGATCAAAAAGGAATTTTGAGACCCTAAGAGTTATACCAGAACAAAGAATCTGGTTGAACCATGTTTTCCTGGGTATTCATGGTCTCAAGAAACTCTCTTATGTTTGCATTCCATTTAGCTTAACACCATGGCATCAAAGAATTAAGTTTTTGGAATATGATATCTCACTTAAAAATATTCCAGAAAAGAGTTAGTACTCTAAACAGATTTTACAAGAAAATTAAACACAGATAATGATAGAAACTTATATCATTTTTCAGAGCACAAACCCTACACCATTAATTTATAGATAATCATAACACAATTATCTGATTTCTAGGAATCATGCTTCATAGAGAATTCAACAAGCAATCAAAGGTTAAAAATCATGTTGTTTCCTATATGGATGAAATTTTGTTGTATAAATTAAATTGAACTATGTGTGGATTGATTAAACTTAATCAATCAAATTATCCTCTTGTTTACTAGAACTCTGATTCAAACAAGAGAGGCACATACATCTTCACATGTATGTGCATATCTTTGTGAATGCACTAATATATTTATATTGGTAAAGATTTTGATCCTGGATAAGTTGTTTAGATAAAAAGAAAAAAAATATAATGACTCTAGGCTTCAGAAATATATATATGAAAAAATATATATCTTTATGTAAAAAAAAATCCTTACAAATTCAAGTATAAAAGAGAGGGTCATTTCATTTGGTATCAGAGCTATGTTACTAAAACATAGTTAAAAATTGAAATCAAATCCTTCAAAAAAAACTAACCAGCTATGTAAATTATTATTAACAAACTATGGTAGGAAGACCACCAAATCAGGGAGCAGGATCCTCCAATGCACCACCAATGGTCAATCTACAAGATTTGGTGAGAGCATTTAGGGATGGGGCAAGACAAAGGCAAGAAAATCCCCATGAAGAGCTCTCAAAATTACTCAAGACTTATACTCATTTAGGAGGCAAAAGCTTTGAAGGGATAGAGAGTATTATGGAAATTCAAGCATGGTTGAGAACATTGGATAGGATTTTCAATGACATGCAGCTTGATGACCAAAGGAAGAGGCAAGTGGCTTCAAGACAGCTGAAAGGAGTAGCTTTAAGCTGGTGGGAAGTAATCATTACAGGGAGAAATGAGAATGAAATCACTTGGAATCAATTCAAGGAGATGTTGGAAGCAAGATTTGTACTAGCATCAGCTAAGACCACTTTACTAGAAAAATTTATTAGACTCGGGCAAGGAACTTTGAATGTCACTGAGTACACTCAAAAGTTTGAGGGGCTTTCCACATATGGAGCAATGCTAGTGGCAGATGAAGCATCCAAAAATGATAGATACATTAAAGGTCTGAACCCAGGACTTAGCAGAGCCATGTTACCTTATGCTGATAGGACATTTGATCAAGTAATAGACTTGGCTTTGAGATTGGATCAGCATGACAAGGAAAGGGAAAAGTTCAGAAATTTTAAGAATAATAACACTAAGAAGGGTAAGGGAAGATATCACCCTTATGATAAGAAGAAAGAAGAGGTCAGTAACAAGGGCACTGGAGATATTAAAACTAAGGAAACCAAGAAGAAAATTGTGTGTCATCAATGTGGAAAGGAAGGACACATCAAACCAAGATGTCCAGAATTGAAAGGAGGAGCTTTCAAGTGCTATCTATGTGGGAAAGAGGGGCATATGAAGAGAAATTGTCCTGAGTATAAACAGCAAGGAAAATTAGCAAACTTGGAAGGCAAAGGCAAATCCACAGTGGAGATTAATGCTATAAATCACAGTCAAGTGGAAGGTACACTATTTATTTGTACCATACCCATAGCAGTAGTATATGATACTGAGGCAACTCACTCTTTGATTTCTTATGAACTAGTTAAAATGCTAAAATTGAATTGCATATTGGTTGAAACCCCATTGCATATACAAAGTCCACTGGGGAGTTCAGTGTTTTAAATATGATTTGTGTGGATGTGGAATTAAACATAGGAGGATATACTTTTATTTCCAATTTATATGTTTTAAACTACCCAAACATAGGTGTTATATTGGGGGTAGACTGGTTAAGGCAATTTAAAGCCATAATTAACTTAGACTCATCCACCATATCATTGCAAAACCTTAGAGGCCAGAGAATCACAATTTTGTGTGAAGTGGCTAAGGGAAGGAAATTGTATCATTTAATTGACTTGGAGAAAGATTTCAGTGAACTTACTATTGAAGAAATTCCCATAGTCAATGAATACTTGGATGTGTTTGAGGAGGTTAAGGGTGTTCCAAACCATAGACCAGTGGAATTCCAAATTCATTTAGTTCCAGGAGCAAGTCCAGTGATTAAAAAGCCAACTAGAATGGGGCCAAATGAACTAAAAGAATTAAAGAAACAGTTAGAGGAATTAGAGGATTAGGGTTTTATAAGACCAAGTAATTCTTGCTGGGAGCACCAGTGGTATTTGTTAAGAAACAAGATGGTTCCTTAAGACTTTGTATAGATTATAGAGAATTGAACAAAGTAACTATTAAAAATAAATATCCATTGCCAAGAATAGATGATCTTTTTGATCAATTAGCTGGGGCAAGAGTGTTTTCTAGACTAGATTCGGCATCTGGTTTTCATCAAATGAAGGTGGAAGAGTCAAGTATCAAGTACACTGCCTTTAACACTAGGTATGGGTTGTATGAATTTCTGGTTATGCCATTTGGCTTGACTAATGCACCATCATACTTTGTAGATTTAATGAACAGAACCTTTAGAGATTATTTAGACAAATTTGTGCTTATTTTTATAGATGACATTTTAATTTATTCCAAAACAGTGGAAGAACCTAAAAGTCATTTGCATCTAGTTTTGTCTAGATTGAGGGAAAAAGATTTAAAGGCAAAATTTTCAAAATGTGCATTTTGGAAAGAGGAAGTACATTTCCTTGGCCATGTCATTTCTGCCAAAGGAATTTCTGTGAACCCCAATAAAGTAGTGGCTATTCAAGCATGGAAGTGGCCTAGCACTGTGAGTGAAGTGAGATCATTTATGGGGATGGCAGGATATTATAGGAGATTTATAAAAGATTTTTCAAAAATTTCTACACCACTTACTAACCTAACCAGGAAAAACCAAGCTTTTGTTTGGTCAGAGAAGTGTGAGAAGTCTTTTGAACAGTTGAAGGAGACATTAGTGAATGCTCCAATCTTGAAGTACCCCAGGGAAATGAAGAATTAGTTGTATACACTGATGCTAGTGGGTTTGGCTTGGGTGCAGTGTTGATGCAACAAGGCCAAGTCATTGCATATGCATCCAGACAACTCAAACCCCATGAAGTAAGGTATGCCACACATGATCTTGAATTAGCAGCTGTGATCTATGCTTTGAAACTTTGGAGACATTATTTGTTAGGAACTAAGTTTGAACTTTACACTGATCACAAGTCTTTAAAGTATTTATTTTCACAAAAAGATTTAAACATGAGGCAACATAGATGGGTGGAGTCCTTAGCTGCTTATGACTTGGACATACTCTATACACCAGGTAAAGCAAACAAAGTTGCTGATGCTCTAAGTAGACAACATGCTAAATTAGCTATGATGATGATAGAAGAGTTTAAAGACTTGTCTTTGCTGGCTGAGTTAGAAATTGGGGAGAATGGCTGTGTGCACATGGATGTGCATGTGCATGGTGCACAGGAAAATAGAGGGAAGTTAAGCTTGATGACACTTCAATCAGATTTAATTTTGAAGGTAGGAAAAATGCAAGAACAAGACACAAACTTATTGGAGAAGAAAATTCTCATATCAAAAGGGGAGGAAGTGATAAATTACCATATTGATAAAAATGGTTATTTGAGAAACCAGAATAGAATATGTGTGCCAGAAAACATAGAGTTGAAGGAGGAGATATTGAATGAATATCATAGAAGCAAGTACTCCATACACCCAGGCAGTACAAAGATGTATCAAAATTTAAAAGGAGAATTTTGGTGGAAGGGAATGAAATCAGATGTAGCCAAATATATTGCAAAATGTATGACTTGCCAACAAGTCAAGGATGAAACACAAAAGCCATCAGGGTTGTTGCAACCTCTTAGCATACCACAGTGGAAGTGGGAAGATATATCTATGGATTTCATAGATGGACTGCCTAGGTCTAAAAGAGGAAACACAAGTATATGGGTGATAGTAGATAGGCTAACTAAAGTGGCACATTTCATCCCAGTCAAATCAGAAAGGAATGCACCAAAATTAGCTCAAGTATTTATGAAGGAGGTGGTAAAATTACATGGCATTTCCAAAACCATTGTGAGTGATAGGGATACCATCTTCACCTCAAGATTCTGGAGAAGCTTTCAAGAAGCCATGGGAAGTGAATTATGCTTAAGCACTGCCTACCATCCACAATCATATGGGCAGACTGAGGTGGTGAACAAAGTTTTAGAGGACTTGTTAAGGGCATGTGCACTGGATTTTGGGGGCAACTGGGAAGACTATCTCCATTTAGCTGAATTTACATACAATAACAGCTATCAAAGCACCATAGGAATGGCTTCATTTGAAGCCTTATATGGCAAGCCATGTTTGTCACTTGTTTGTTGGGTAGAAGCAGGAGAAAGAGCTATTTTAGGGCCTGAGTACATACAAGAAACTAAAGAGAAAATTGAGTTGGTAAGGAGAAGAATAGCAGCAGCTCAAGATAGGCAAAAGAAATTTGCAGACATGAAAAAGGAGCAGGTGGAACATGAAGTAGGAAATTTTGTTTTCATCAAAATCTCACCTATGAAAAATGTACTGAGATTTGGGAAACAAGGCAAGTTAACCCCAAGATATATTGGGCCATACAAAATTCTGGAAAGAATTGGTTCCTTGGAATATAAGTTGGAATTACCAGAAAACATGCAAGGGATGCATGATGTTTTTCATGTATCACAATTGAGAAGGTGGGTCCATGACAAGGCACGCTGTGCAGTTAAAGCGCTCGGTGGATTCAATGCGATAGAGGTGCAAAAAGTCATAGCGAGGATGTAGCGAAGATATAGCGGGATATATCGGATTACTCTAAAATAGCATATAAATCCCATACTTGTTGTTTTTACAAATATATAGATAGTAATTATGTGAAAAATTAACATTCAATTGAATTATAATTAATACAAAAATAATTTTAAATAAAAATATGTGCAAATGTATTGTAAATGAACGTAAAACTGTTATATAACTTAATTTAATTTAGTAGAATATTAGAGTATTATCATTTCTAAACATATATCAAAAATTCAATGAAAATAATTAATTTCATAATTTTTATAGCGTATAAATATCATTTTTCAATCCAATTTTTTATAGAAGATATAGCGGAAATAGTGGAATATAGCGGAAATAACGGGATATAGCGGAAATAATGGGGATTAAAGCGGAAAGGCTATATGTTGGGGATATATGGAAAAATCGTAGCGGTAGGAATCCGCTATAAGATATATCGGAGTTATAGCGGGGATATAGCGGGGCATTAACTGCATAGCAAGGCAGAAATTCTAGAGACCCCAACCCAAGTGCAAATAAATCCTAATTTGATTTATGAAAAGGATCCAGTTGGAATTTTGGCAAAGGATGTGAAGAAGTTAAGGAATAAATCATTGAAACTTGTGAAGGTATAGTGGAGTCTTGATCCCAGTGATTGCACATGGGAATTAGAAGACAAAGTTAGGATGAACTACCCTAAGCTACTTTCAGATTAAAGGTAATTCTGATTTTTAATTTTCTTTCCTTTTGGATGCATGTATTTTTAGTTATTATGATAGAACTAAAAATCTGTTTGGTTGAGAATGAACTTGTTCTCTGAATTAAGTTCGAAATTGATTTAAGCTTAGGAAAATTGTGAGACACAATTTCTAAAAGGTGGGGTGTATGTAATGACCCAAGATTTTAGGAATTTATTTTGAAATTTTTTTTATATAAATAAGTTTAAAATAATTTTTAAAACCAATTTTAAAAGGGGAATTGATATGGCTTGATATGGTGTAACTATATGGGTGTACATGTATGCACAGGGAATACACATGAATTGAAGCTAAATCCCTGAATGATATGAATGAACATATGTTGATGTGTATGGGAAATATATATATATATATATATATATATATATATATATTTATACAGATAAATAAAGTAAATCCTTAAAAGGCTATATGCAAAAATATATATAAGAATGCAACTGATTGTATTTGAATGTACATGTGCATGTGTGTCAGTACAAAATAATGTATATATATGTGTGTGTGTGTGTGTGTGTACTAATTATTTCTGTAAGACTTATATATACATATATGTATGCTAATAAAATACTAGAGTTCAAATCAGCAAAAATAAAATACACAAACATATTTTAAATTATAAATAGAAAGAAAAGAATGAAGGTATAAAAGGAGTAATCCTTTTATAAATAAATAAAGGAAGTATATGCTATTTAAGTGAAAGCTAAAAATAGAAAATAAGATAAAAACAGAGATATGTTTTGTATAGGCAGAATTAAGAAGGATACTTGATATATATATACATATAATAACCAATGGAAATCAAGTCACACTTTTAGCATGATAGTAGACAAGAGGAAAAGTATTTTCTGGAAAAGCAAAATTTTTGAAAATAACCAAAAGGATATAACCACTTTCTCTTCACAAACTTGAGCCGGGGAGGGTAAGGTTTTGGGTTTAAACAAAATGCAAATGGCATGATTTCTGATGGGCAAAAATGTCTTTAGCCAGTGCCTTAAACCCTAAGAAAGACCCTGCATAAATAAGCAGTGATATGAGAAACCTCCTCTTCTCCCCGGATAGCTCTTGAGAAAAATATATAGATATTATATAAATATAAAACAAGTGAAGAAAAGGGTTTGAAGGCAGAAGCTTACCAATCAACTAGGAAGTGAAAGAGAGCTAGGTGAGAAAACTCACTCATAAAAATCTAAGGCACTAAGTCCTAATGTAGGCTGCCAGTTTATAAGTTAACTTTTCTTAAAAATGTATTTTCATATGTGATTGTCTATCTGTGTTTTCAGAGATTAAAAATGTTTTGACTTTTAACTGGTTGTTCTGCTTGTTTTATTATATGAAAGTTCTAGGTATTATTAGTATATATATATGTTTTAAAAACCCAGATCTCTCTGATATTTTAATGTTTAGAAAAATGCCCAGAGAATCAAAGGTTGAATATAGGCAAGTAGTGTTGGCTTTGGCTCAACCCAGAAAAATATAAACATGTGAGCTGCAATATACTTATGTATAAGTGTTGAGGCTTGAGACAAAAAGGAATTAGGAGTGCAATAGGGTTGCCTATGTGCTGATGCTCCTGATTCAAAGAAAATATATAAATATTCAAACACATAGCAAATAAATTGTGTGATTCAGAAAAGCTTGGTCATTCCGAGTTTAACTAAAGCACAGAAGTTTGCAAAAGAAAAACTCTCTCAAAAGCCATAAGCCAATGTTAGTTGTCTATACCCCTTTTTAAAAATGCTAGAATATATATGTATATGTGCAGAATCTATTTAATTGACACCTATGTTTAATTGCCTGATTGCCTCTGTTTGGTTATGAATGATGTGGAATGCCATGACATGAATGTTTGTTTTAGTGAAATGATTCACTGAATGGGTTTGCCATGAAAAATCAAAAGTGTTATTACCTTAAACCTGATTAGGAAATGGGGGTCAAGAGCACTGCAGGAATGACTTGTGTTCTTGAGTAATACAAGTTGACACATAGCTTGTTTAAGTCCTGAGATCTTTGTGTAATAGAGTGAATTAGTCCATTACAGTGTGTCCATTGATTCATTTAATTGCAGATGAGACCAAGCTAGATAAATATATCAATGTAAGAGAATTTGATATAAAGAGGAACTAGAGTTTTCCTGGAATGAAATCTGAGTAGGGAATAAATGATTTAATTCATTTTGGTGATTTCTCTATTTTGTATGGATGCTTATTTGATTTATGACTGAGTTGTATGAATGTACCATATCTTTATAAGGTTCTGGAAAGAAAGATTCAAGTGTGCACATGCACACTGACACAAAACATGCACACATGACTTATTTGTTTTCTAAAGGCAGAGTTATATACATGTTTCAACTTTAACTTGATTAACAAATTGTTTTAGTGGATTTTCTCATACCAGACATGTGTCTGACCCTAGTGTGCTAATGGCATCTGGGGTGTCTCATTTAAAATGGGGCAGCTTCAAATGCATTTTCAGGGATTGCAGCAACTAAGTAGGAGTAGGAGCAAGGCTTTGGGAAGAAGATTATAGCATGCTAAAAATTAATTAGATAAGAGCTTAAATGATGAAATCTGCATGTATTGATACTTTTAAATTGTAACTTGTATTAAGTACTAAATGTTGGATGGATATTTTGCTAAGTGTTTTGCTAAGGAATTGACTTGTAATTGGAGTTTATGAATTTAGAAATTATCTGAAAAGTTGAAGAAGCTAACCTATGATTTTGTAAGTAAATCTGAGCAGGAACTCTATGATAAAAAGGGTGGTTACATTTTATAAATGTATTAGTCAATCTTGAGTCTTTGAAAAGGGTTAAGTTTTGGGAAAATCTGGATAGTGGAATCTCAGTAGATTATATGATTTAATCTTCCACCATGACATTTGTATACATGGAGTGGATAGGCATAGGGAAATTGTATTTATGTGTCTGCAATGTTTTCATAATATAATTTGTTCTACGCAAATGTTTTATACCTTATTTTTGAATAAAGGAAAATCTGTAACATAGGAGTTGAAGCTATGACCAAAACAGTTGCATATGTATATATGTAAGCCCATTTAAATATGTTTGGTTCAGATATTAGCATACCTGTTATTCTTGTATTTTAACATGAGTCTGAATTCCTCTTCTTTAAGACTTTGATCAAAAAGGCATTTTGAGACCCTAAGAGTTATACCAGAACAAAGAATCTGGTTGAACCATGTTTTCCTGGGTATTCATGGTCTCAAGAAACTCTCTTATGTTTGCATTCCATTTAGCTTAACACCATGGCATCAAAGAATTAAGTTTTTGGACTATGATATCTCACTTAAAAATATTCCAGAAAAGAGTTAGTACTCTAAACGGATTTTACAAGAAAATTAAACACAGATAATGATAGAAACTTATATCATTTTTCAGAGCACAAACCCTACACCATTAATTTATAGATAATCATAACACAATTATCTGGTTTCTAGGAATCATGCTTCATAGAGAATTCAGCAAGCAATCAAAGGTTAAAAATCATGTTGTTACCTATATGGATGAAATTTTGTTGTATAAATTAAATTGAACTATGTGTGGATTGATTAAACTTAATCAATCAAATTATCCTCTTGTTTACCATAACTCTGATTCAAACAAGAGAAGCACATACATCTTCACATGTATGTGCATATCTTTGTGAATGCACTGATATATTTATATTGGTAAAGATTTTGATCCTGGATAAGTTGTTTAGATAAAAAGAAAAAAATATAATGACTCTAGGCTTCAGAAATATATATATGAAAAAATATATATCTCTATGTAAAAAAAATCCTTACAAATTCAGGTATAAAAGAGAGGGTCATTTCAACTATGTCCTGCTAAATAAGCATTTAAAGCATTAACCAGTTTAAAATGATATCGTTTCTGCAGTGTATGTTGTTCTAAAGTAATAGAGTTGTTTGTATGCAATCGCAGGTATATCACTCTTTTCAAATTAATGATGGGTATAATAATATGTAGCCTCTATTAATGAGGGCAGGTGAACTTTAAGGAAGATGAAAATAAAAGACTACCGGAAATACCAACGGCTTATCTATGGTTGAAAGTCTATGCACGTGGTATGTTGTTCCTACTTTTTTTTGACATTTTATAGTTTAATTATCACTATCAGTTATGCATTAGGGTAAATTAGTATATCGAATGCAATTCAGGGTAACTTTCTACATTTATAACTTTTAATATGACGAATTCATGACACCTTTATTAACCATGGGCTCTATGAGTTTCAGAATTTCAAGTGCATTCATTATAATCTAGTTGTTGTTTAACTATCAACACCACATAATGGAAAGAGCATATGAGTATGATGGTTAATGATAGGTTCCTTGGGAATCTGGAAGGAAAGAGGGAAGAAATCCAGTAAGCATAGGACAGTACAATATTGGGTAGTCCAATATTGAGAATCTAATAGGAGGGAAAAAAGGAAGAAATCCAGTAAGCATAGGATAGTCCAAAATTGGTTCCTTGAGGATTTCAGTTGATTTAATATTTTTGCTCCCTTCATATTTCATTATATCAGGAACGTATAATTTCTAGGTCATACAACGTAATAAATATAACAAAAGTAACATGAGCAAAACTGGATTATGAGGTGACAGTAACACTGTTAATTATTCAAAAAAACTTTGGCAGATGAGTTATGGGGTTCAATCAATTTTCTTCTATTTTATATTTTATTGTTCTGTACATCTTACTTTGTATGGGTGACAATAGAAGACAAACATATTGGAGACCTCATTTAGATCAAATAATGTGCAACATTCCAACTCATTATGGTCTTCCTTCGCTTTTACTTGAAGACCCACCGCAAGATAAATAGAGACTTGCCTCATTTCATGTTCACCTAGGTGGATTTTTATTTCCGCCCTCTTTGCTGCACTTCCTTTTCTCCTCATCCAGCAGCCAACACCTTCAGTGGAACATTTCATTGGCCCTTCCAAGCTCTATGCAGTCCTACCCATTCCTATCCATGCATCTCACATTCAGTCTCAAGGCTGCTGTAATGTCATATGTGCATCTCATATTTAGACATAGAGGTGCATTTTCTGGCTTCTTATACAACAACCCCACCGATATTAGCCTCACTCATGCTTGCATCATCTAACATTTGACCAGGCTTCTATTGTAGCAGCTTATTTACAACAGTAACTCATCACACCTCCTTAGAAGATAAACAGCTACTCATGTTCTTATGTGCAATGTTTGTCACTTGTTGTCTACAACAGTTCACTATAGAAATGCTCTCTCATGCCTACCTTTCTATGCGTGCACTATTCATGTCTGATTGGAAGTTGCTCATACAAATTTTGCTCACCACCCACTTCACTAGTCATTCCAAATCATAAGCCACCCTCTTCAGCCTGCATTTATTATTCCTCTACAACACATGGTGCTCTCTCTCTTTCTCATGCTTGTATTCATGAATTAGCCTTATATTTTCCTCTCAATCATGTTGTTTCACTGTTCATTTGGCCACATTTCATGCCTCATGCTCCATAGTGTCATGGTAGTCACTAACATGCAACTCTCCCGTGTTCTTCCATCTATTCTATAATTGTACTTCTCTGATCATCTTTTACAGGTGTTGCTATGGTTCTAGATGAATTTGACAACAAAGATCGCAACAATTTATTTTCAGTCATGAAATTTTATGATGAACCAGGTGCTTTGAATTTTAAATCATAATTCATATTTTTAGTTAAGTAATGAATACCATCAATTTTTTCCTACAACTATTTTTGTTGGTTTTATTTAGCATAGTTCCACATACATATTTTGTACGCATATATACTCCACTTCACAAAATTGATGATAATTAAAGATTTGGACTCTCCCATCATTTAAGTTGCAAGATAAAGAGAATTTTAGACCAAAAATATAGGTAGACATCAATTGAGTTTTGCATTATGTTTGATTATACTTATGTGACCTATGTATTCTTTTGTTTTCTTATAAAAAACTATGCTTGATTCTATCTATTAAAAATTATATTCTTTGTACCTGCATTTGTCATCTTCAGTCCTATATATGCATCAATTCATGTGTATGCTCCCATTTGCACCTACTAATGTTATGTATGTGTTGGTGTTCTTTTATACAGTTCACTTAGTTGTAGCCCTTTTTTTCTACAAACTGCTCACTTGGTTCAGCCTAATATTGCAGCTCCTTAACCAAACTTCTTGCTCTATCTTTTAAGTAGGATCGGATGTATAGTGAGTAGAATTTTGGTACTTTATTCATGGTATGTGTAAGGTGGTCAGTCGTTTGTTAATCAATTTTTTTGTTTGCCAATTTTTGGGCCATCTACGAGGCATGTTTCGTATATACTACATAATAATGCTCTCTTTTTCTTTCGTTCTTTCAAAAAATGTACAAGATTATCCTACGGACATAAATAAGAATATAAAATTTATGAAATTATAAATTATTTCCTATCCTTAAGGGCATCATGTTGTTTCTTATTTTGCTTTCATGTATGCCAGAAATGAGCTCAGCAAAGAGATACAGAGAGCCTGAGAGATGAGTGGCAAATGTTGGAACATGATCTTACAAAGTGTGAAATTGCGCCATCAGTCTGCTAGGAAAGAAAAGGTTAAAAAATATAAGAGATAAGCTTAATATGGTAGAATAAGATTTAATCTCTCTTACTGAAGAGAAATCTCAAGTTGAACTTGATGAGAAGGTAATTTTTAGATTATCTAATATATTACTCTTTTGATAACCGTTCATAAGTAAAATAAGTAATTAGTAGATTATCGAATATATTAATAATATTTAATCCCCTTGCCGAAGAAAAACCTCAAGAAGATTTAGCATTCTCGGTATACATGTTCATAAAATTTAATCGAACTAAAAACACCTTAAAAGCTTTCACATACTTTTTATTTCTTATTTACAGGTACATACTCTCTTACTTGGACATCGGATCTACACTTGTGGGCTTTTCTATGTAATAAGGTACAAACTTTATTTTATAATTTTTATAATTTATAAATCTGTCGTTGTAAGTCTTTATTGAGATTATTTGTAGTGGAATGAGTAGCACACTGATAACTGCCCAAATAGATACATCCACTGACAATGCATGCACTGTTATTAACGCATGAGTAGATAGAATTTGTATTGTAACACAGAAACATATCCCTGTCAATACATATATAGGTAATTATTCATCATCCATAAAGACATCCTGCTCTAGGTTGGTGGCCAAAATACTATGGTCCTAATTTTCTCTGTATATATAGCTGAGGGGTGCATGAAATAGGAACAAGGCATAATCCGGTACTCCTCAATTCATTATTTTTTGTTTCTCCTTTATCTTTCCTCTCTACGTTATGAGTAAGGTCCTACATTTATTTGTGTAGTGAAAAGTTGACAAAATATCCCACATAAATTGCATTATTAGTCGCATGTAAATTGTAGAATATCTAGTCTTCTTAGATGAGTTTGCGGATTCGAGACAAGGGGCTCAGTAGTACATGATACCTCGTATTTGTTCTAGTTTAGTCTTACTTTTCCTCTTTTTTTCCGGTGTATTTTTGTTTTGAAGATTGCCTAAATAATGCTGTGTTATTATACTTCAGGCTAGAAAATTCATCACCCTTATAGGTGAGCTATACAATCACCATTGCTGCCTTGTTTGTTTAGCATCTTCCTCAATTGATGATCTTTTTCAAGGAACTGAAGAGGTAACACTTTTTTATTTAGAGAGGTAATATAAGTAAATTCTTTATGGTGTCAAGTGAATTATTTTAAAGCCGAATTACTTTTTTTGATTGATGGAGCTAAATGAAAATAATTTTGCCTTCCTATTTTCATTTTGAAACCGGGACAGAGGATAGCAGACTTAGAGTGAATTATATATGTCGGGGGTTAGTTGCTAGCAGATTTTTGATAAATAATATTATGAAATATAATATAAAAATTAGGAAGTTAGTGTAACAGCATTGGGAATGCTCTTATAATACCAAGATTGATCTAGACTAAATCAGAAATTGTACCTACTTACTACTGATTTGACAAATTGCTAGCTAAAAAATCGATTAAGTAACTATGTTACTTGGACTAAGAAAAAATAGAACTGATTCTTGGTTATTGCTGCTAGTCATAAGCTTGCAATTACAAGCAAGCTTGCAACTCCAAGTTACTTGCAAGTTGCATGTTGCAAGCAAGCTTGCAACTTCAAGTTTCTTGTTTGTAGTGGCAAGCAAGCTTGCAACTACCGGTCATATTATCACTTCTAAACTATGTTTAAGTAGTATGTAGGAACTTGAATTTGCAATATGCAAGGCTTAAAAAGTATTTATGAACTTGATATAGGCTACCGCTCTTTGGCTGGCAAGGTCTGTAATAGAATTAACCATATAGTACCGTAAAACCAGAAAGATTTTTAGG
The DNA here is from genome assembly GCA_030737815.1 of Allium fistulosum. Classification (NCBI taxonomy): domain Eukaryota; kingdom Viridiplantae; phylum Streptophyta; class Magnoliopsida; order Asparagales; family Amaryllidaceae; genus Allium; species Allium fistulosum. The sequence goes on along the minus strand of CM060904.1, from coordinate 405,188,115 downwards.
TATCAAACTAATTCTTTAAACTAAGATCAATCATAATAAATTATAAAATATTAACCAAGTTAACTAAGCGTATAAAAATTAACTAAATATATATAATAATAGTCAAAATCCAAAATAAATTAACCGAGATTATAAAAATTAACTACATTAATTAAGTTTTTAAAAAATTAAGTTAGTTTATAGAAATTAAGTTAGTTTATAGAAATTAAGTAAGTTTATAATAATAATAATAATAATAATAACAATAATATAACTAATGTATATGAAACTCAGTTATTTATAATAATAATAATACTAACAACAACAATAAACATAATAGCAATAATAATATATAGTAAATAAACTAAGTTTATAAAAATTAACTAAGTTTCATAACAGTTAACTAAGTTTAGGATACTAATAATAATACTACTACTAATAATAATAAATTATAAAATATTAACCAAGATAACTAAGTTTTAATTAAATTTATATAAAATTATTATTATTATTATTAACAACTAAGTGTTATAATAATAATAATTCAACTAATTTTTATAAAAAATAATGTTTATAATAATAACACTAACAACAATCATAATAGCAACAATAGCAATAAATTAACTTAGTTTTATAAAAATTAAAATGTTTAAAATAATAACAGTAATAATATTAATACTTATGATAAATCATAAAATATCAACTAAATTAACTAAGTTTTATAAAAAATAACTAAATTTATTTTTATATAATAATAAAATTAATAAATTAACTTAGTTTATTAAAACTAATTAAGTTATAATAATATAATGCTAATAACAACAACGATGATAATGACAGTCATAACAGTAATAATAACGGCAAACAAACCATGCTGATACAAATTAACCAAGTTTCATACCAAATAACTATGTTTAGAAGAATAATAAATTATAATGTATTTATCGACTTAACTAGGTTTTATAAAAATTAACTAAGTTTATGATAACAATAATAATAATAATTAATAAATAACTATAAATTTTATAAAAATTAACTAAGTTAATAATAATAATAACAAACTGGGGGAACTTTGGGAGCGGGTTTGGGGTTCTAGCTTGACTAAAGCAACGGGTTTGAAGCTATTGTGGGTGGAAGGTCTGGTGATGTCGGAAGTTGCGAACAAGTAGAGAAAAAAATTACTCACCTAATGCGTAACCGCATTCCCTCCCTCTTCTTCTTCCCATAACTCTTCCAATTGAAACAGAGCATGCACACATGTAGTTTCTTATACAACAGCCTATAACCTGGTCTTCCTACACTATACACACGCAAGCACACATTTTTATGTGCAACCCGACACACTCACATGAAATACCTTTGCAGGCACACACACACATATATATTTATATATATATATATATATATATATATATAGTCAAATCTTTCAATTCATTATCCGTCACCAAAACGCATGCACCTCATTTAGACACAACACATGCTGATCACTCAACACACACGTCTTTGGAACTCAAATCACATGCACACATTAATTACTTTACATTAGAACACACATACAAATAATTAGCAAACTTCATTTATATAAATATAGAGGCCGGCACATAATACAGGGCAGATATTACCAGAGTTGCACTATCTTTCTATTTATAAAACCTACGATTTCTAAAAAGTAGAGGGTGAAAATATCAACTAATAAACATATATCAAAGTTTGTAAATATGGGTGCACAGAATCAACACATACAAAGAAATAAGAACAGTTAACTTTTTTAAATCTTTGAAACACCAAAATGTTTTCAGTGGAACACTTTTGGGTGCAAAGCTGTGAGCGTTAGGTGTAACGATTATCCAAGTTGAGGTAGCAGCAGTCACAAGGCTGATTTTAAATGCAATATGTACACATTTATATTTTGGTTACAAAAACAAACAAAACTATAAATTATGCCTATCCAAAAAATGGTGGAATATTAGCTCTGCCATAAGAATAATTGACAAATGAACTGCGGTTGAGGTGGAAGCACGCTCAATTTTTTTCATTGCTTTTCTTATAGTCAGCCATGATGAACTGTGACTTCTCTTCGGTTGATATCGACGATGAGTATGAAAAGTTCATAATCAAAATGAATCCATCAAGGTTTGGTTTTGCTAAATCTTAGTTTGAGTTTTTGTTAGCATCGTTTATTATCTTCAATCATGTGATAAAAATTGAATTCTGATGAGAAGTTCGAGCATTTTTGTTTTGTTTTTTTTGTTACAGGGTTACTGTGGATAACGATACATGCAGCAATTCTACTTTAGTAAAGGTCAACAGATTCTGATTAATTATGAGCACTGTCATGAATTTCTTTTCTAACTAGTAATTTATTCGTTTGTGTTTTTGTATGTAGGTGGATAGTGCTAATAAATATGGAAGTTTGATAGAGGTTGTGCAAGTTTTGTCTGATCTGAATCTTACTATTGAAAGAGCTTATATTTCTTCAAATGGTAGCTGGTTTATGGACGATAATGTAATTTGGTTACATTTATTTACTGACTGATTTGTATGTGAGACAATTTACTTAATTTACTGAATTTATTTGGTGCTTGGTTTGTAGTTTTTCATGTTGTGGATCTAAATGGAAATAAACTTTATGATGAAGAAGTGCATGCTGTGGATCAGATTGCAGGTGTGTGAAAGAAGAAGGATGCGGAAGTTGTGGTCTTCTTTTTAATGCAAACAACCAAATATGTACTTGTTATTTTTGTTAAACTTTGCTACTATTTTTTGGGGTGTGCTTAGAACATTTGCTACTACGTTTTGATTTATGTGGTTTAAGCTATAAGATATTATGTGTATGAATATTTGATATGTTTAATGTAATGTGTTACATCTCTATATTTATTATATTTTATGATTCTTGCGTTATTTATATGATTTTATGTTTAAAATGATTATTATAGTGCATTTTGATATTGGTATTTAATACTGTAGTTTATGAATAGGATGTAGATGCATAACAGAAAAAGCGCTATGGTATTATAAAAAGCGCTATAAAGAATGATGAATAATAGGTCAGTAGGCGTTATAAAAGAACATATCATAACAGAGTATAAGCGCTATTGTAGCTGAATCTTTATAGCGGCATATTAGTGTTGTGACAAGTCAACATCTACAATAACGTGTCCATCTACAACGCTCATAATCCGCTATTAATACTTTTTATAGCGAATTATTAGTGTTGTTAGAAAAAACAAAAATTATTTTATGGCTAATAACGAATTTCATAGCGAACAAATAGTGCTATTATAGTAATCAATAACATATAATTTGCCGCTATAAAAACATTTAGAATAGCAGATTATTTGCACTATTATATTAATACTTTTTATAGCGCTTATTATGTTGTTCACTGTTTTTAATAACATGTCGTTATACAGTTTTTATTAAACCGCTATTACATGCTTTAATATCGTTTTTTTGGCGCTATGTAGGGTCCTTTTGTTGTAGTGCACTATTCAAGAGAGGATTTGTCTCCTCGGTTATATAGGATTAGTACCATGGTCAACTCAAGTCAACTCAATGTCAAAGTCTCTGGCCAAAGCATTTTGGCTAATAATAATTGTTATTATTGAACTATGGAATTTTTGATTGAACTATAGAGTTGAATATGGACGATACCTGAATTTTGACCATTACCAAATTTCATAAGTCCAAAGTGATATAGTTTTGACGAAGAGAATTGGTGTAAATAAATGTCACAACCGGGTAACCCTTATTAAACTAAAATTGGATTTTATCAAAACTAAGTAAGCGATAAATTTGGCCATAATGTCACACCACCCGCTAACTGACGTGTAAACGTTAACATTCGAATAGTTCGATGTTAATCGCCGATCGAATTTACACCTAAGAGTCACATAATCAAAATGATGAATTCTCTGTAGACCAAACGATTTAGTTTGTTTATAATTATTATAAATTAATTAAATTATTTAATATTTATGAAATATTAATTATAAAATTTGAATATGATTTAAGAAATAAATAATGTTATATATATATATTTATAATAGTTATAAATATAACAATCGATATGAGATATCAATAACATATTAAATTAAATATAATTGTATATATTTAATTTGGGCCAATTGGGCTCATGACCCATGATGTTATAAGGGAGAAATCGGCTGGTTTAGAAGATATAGGAGGTGGCTAAAACATAAGGATAGGCTTGGAGATAGATGGTTAAGATTAAGAGAGAATAAGTAATCAGATTAACCTATTTTCTCTCTTATGCAATCATACATACATATATATATATATATGGATCTCTAAACCCTAATCTCCACACCTTTTTTGGCCGCCATTATCATCTTGTTTGCTGGCTGAAACACATCCCAAATCAACTCCTAAAATCTCAAATCAAATACAATTTAAATCCAAAGCTTTTCGATAGTGAAAGGTCGGGCGATTCCGAACTAGCAATCTAACGGATCGGTGGATATTCACAAAAGGGAATTCATTATTTCAACATGGACTCAAAGACATTTGTAATAGGTAATATTCATTCATTTATAAATATAATATCATGTTTTATAATCTATTAATTATGGATACCTAAATACATATGTATACATTACTGTTTTATAATTAGTTAGGACATATTTTTATATGTAAATGTAGTTGTCACAATCAGATTGGTTATATGCATGATTTTTGATTTTTATGTCCATAATTCAAATATAATCAGACATTATTTATTTTATGAAATTTATTTTAATATTTGTTATCCCGCCTTTTCGTTAGGCTAGGATATCACGGATTTGGCTAAAGTGGATGGATTGGAAATCGATTACAGTTGAAACTATGGACGATAGTTGAATGGACTCGGATGGAAAACACTTAAAAAATGGCTAAGTACCCAATCAAGGTGTAATCAATATGAAGTGACAAGGAAGGCCCCATGAGGCCACATTTTAAATTTCAAGTCAATCGGAGTTCGTATGCTCGAGTTATGGACAAATCAAGAATTTATATGGATTGATTTAGAACGATCCATAAAACAGTGTAGATCGTTGAAGATCGATCAATATCACAAGATCCATAAGACTAATTCACTTGAAACTTTCATAGCATCAATAAAATGAAGAGTGGAGCCTACAAAAATGATCGTAGGTCAAAATATTGAAGTTCAAGGATGGCCGATTGTTTTACGCCTATCGTTTTTGCCGATCCTTAACAATGATCGATACGACTCAATGAACGATCCAATTTCAACCAAGATCGATCCATATCTCCTAAGTTACAAGTCGGAATGGTTCCATATTTCAGAAGTAGTGTCAAGAGATATATATGACTCCCCAAAAATGATCGCGAGTCCTAAAGTTTCATTTTGGATTTAGCTGATCGTTATTGGCCGATCGTTTTGGCCAATTCCTAAAAACGACCGGTATCTCCTTGTGCATAATCCAATTTCAGCAAAGATTGATCCATATCTCATAATCTACAGCTCAGATTGACTTCATATTTTAGGGACAAGTTCAAGAGGCATATGAGATCCTCCAGAAATGATCGCATGTAAATTGGAGGTGAAAATAATGATTGGCTAAACTTTGGCTGATCGTTCCAAATCACCGAGCTAGGTTCACCGATCGTTATGGTTGGCCCCTATGGACCTAGAGAGCCTTCTGCCAAAATCTTAGAGAAATATCTCTTCATCTCTCTCTATAAATATAGCGGACTTGGCTCATCGCAAGGGACTTTTTTTTGGGCTTCCTTCATCACTACCTATCTCTTCGTCCATTATTTTTCTAAGGCAAAAACAACTGTACTTGTAATCTTACAGTATAAATAAAAGATTATTGGAGTGGACATAGGCCGGAGTTTGCCGAACCATTATAAAACTTGCTTGTTCATTTACTTTTCTACAATCTATTCTATAATCTATGAATCTATACTTCTTTGTTTGGATCTAAATATTGGATTTTGGTGCTTTCATATAACTGGGTGTTGGTGGTCATTTTTGGTGCCAACAATATTATGTTGATTAATATATATGTATAAATATATTAATTTGTATATAAATACATACACTATTCATATAAAAGCATATATGATTGTATACTATATAATATTGATTCAAAAATTTCTTATACTTGTTTACGTTTATTATGAATTATAAACACTAAATAAGTACATACGTAATTGTACATATATCGTGATTTATGATGTGTCCGACACTTGAATCACGAGAGTAATTCATAAGAATTACATTATTCCATAAGTTGATATCACTCAATATTAAATTTAAAGATTATGAATTTTTAATATAAAGTCATCCTTTACCATATATATATATATATATATATATATATATATTAATAAATTACTTGCATACTGCTTAGTTGTTGAGCAAACTCAAGGTAGGGATGTTATGTGTAGTATTATTAATATATTGAATAGACGAGGTAAGATAACTATATATATTTGTTGAGCAAACTCAAGGTGCATATACTATACTTAGGTCGTCGCGATATGGTTGGTATGAGTGAATAATCTCTTTTGGTTTGTTGAGCAAACTCAAGATCGAAATGAGATTATGACTAGGAACCATGGGTTAAGGGTTGTATGTGATACAACCGATAAGGAGTTATCTATCGTTGTGGAGCTATGACTTATTGAGCAAACTCAAGGTCATAATTCTAAGACGGACGAGTCCTAACACCCACTAGTGAAGTCGAAAGACTACTATGTTTCGCTTAGGGTTTGGTGAAACATAAAAGACTAGTGGGAACCTTATTTGAAAGATGAAATGATAACATATAACATTTCTAATATTGTAAGAACATATGCCATATAATATTATAATAATCTACTATGATAAATTTGTGTATTTAATATGATTGATAAAACGTTTATCAATTAGGATATACAAATGATTTGAATCAAATATTAACAAATAGAAACATAACATATACGAACTAATAAATGCTCCTTGCATATTAATGTTTTAATACCCATTCAAGCACCTTATTTTACAACTACTAAATACGTTCGTACTTTGGTTGCTTACGTGTTTATTTGGTTAAGACTGTGTATTGCATTCTATGAGGTTCGAACTCTAAAATCAATATAAGACTATGGATATTTGATCCATATTGCATATAAATGTTATATGGGGAACAGTATGTATAGTACTTCGATTAAGTTAGTTTATTTGAAATAAGCCAATAAATGGTACTGTGAGATCGAGTATTTAATTTGGTTGAATACAAAAGGATCGTATTGTGTAAATGTAATGCTAGACCAAACTACAAGAAAAATCTAAGAATTCGATCACTGAAATGTTAGTTTGATCAGTTTACATAAGGTGCATCATATTTGACATCCTTAAATGTTAAGGATGATCAATTGCATCTTTGTAAAGAGTTTGTTATGATGTTGTAATAAAGGGTTTTCTTTTGAATGGTTCGACCATTTAGAAAGAAAAACGAATGTACAAAAATAGATATAATTTAAGGTACAGTTGGGATGAAAAGAGCGAATAGTAATTTCTGCTTCATAAAGAAACATCAGAAACGAGAATTGTAACAATAACAATTGATACTCAACAATGGAATAAGAAATGTGATTTCAATTCCAAAATGTATTTTCATATAGAAAATTGTTTTCTATGAGATTTATTTCTTTGAGTTATGAAATAAATAAACTATATTAGGTGACAATGGACCTCCAGATTTAGTATGCTATATAGTAATGGTGGAGATAGTGGGAGCATGCCATATAACACTTATTGATTGCATCAAATTACGAAAATTGTTTTCGTAAAACATACCGAACATTATTTGTGAAACAATGACTATTTTTGGTATCGACTGAAAGACAGACATAGCTATATTTCAATATGAATATTTTAAATATTTGTTATGAGATAAAACTATAGTGTGGTATTTGTTTCCATAACAAAATTGATACATTTGAAAATACAGAAGTATCTAATATTAGTTACAGCTATTTTAGAATTATAGACTAAGCCATAGTTTTGAGAAATAATTTTATTATATGATTATGAATCATACGATACTGGTTAATTATATCTCAAACGATTAAAGGCAATGCACCCATTTAGTGGGAGCATCATAAAATTTGATGAACTCTTTGGATTTATACATATAGATGTATGCAATTATAAGTCTATTAATACCAAAACGGTTCCATATACTTCATCATATTCACCGATGAGTCATCACCAACATAGACATGCGTATTTGATTCATATATAGTATGTCTATGATATACTCATAGAGTATAAAACAAAAGTAAATAATACAACATGCAATATAAATGATTCGATTTGATCGAATGGGTGAGTATATTGAAAAAGTTTCGAACGCACCTATAAATGAATAAAGATTCAATCTCAAAAGCCACTCCTTCTGCGATACATAATGATGTATCGATAAGGAGTAATTACGCTTGGTTAGACAAAGTACGATTAATTATGAGTGAAGTTGAGTTTACTTCTTTCTATAAAGTCATGCATTTGAGAGTAATACACAAGGTTAAAATTAATTTCATCTAAATAATAGTTTACAAAACATATAAGATGAGGGTTTATAAGAAACCTCAATATATCCTAGGCCAAGGAGTTGGTAGGTCGTGCAAATCGAAAGTCTGCACATAATAATTATTCATGAGGGATCTTATATAAATCTCCCTAAAAGAAGGTTGGGAAGGACTGTCGTTTGATGACACATTTATGTTTAGAACACAAGTTTTGTAAACTAAAACTAAATCAGTTTTATATAAAAGGCAATTCATAAAGTGTTTATGAATACCTATTCTATTGCATTGTGAAACAATCGTTGTTTCAAGAAATACCAACTTCACAGTAATGGTATTTCTTTGAGAAATTATTAGTAGTAATATGAAATTGGATACGATCCAAGGATAAAACTAATTACTATAAGGTGAAACGAAATTAATTAACCTAAATGAATGCATCGCATTAGAATGTCTAATAAGTATTCTCACACATTGAAGAGAAATTAAGTTTTTTATCAATGTCAAAAATATAAATAATCCTTGCTTGTTTAATTAAACCATTAAGAGAGCCGACTCCATAATATAGTATGATGCATAGATCCGAAATATATTCCAAGTACATTATCAAAATATGATTTTGATAGTAGTATCCAATGGGATATGATCCATTAGCCACAAATCTATCTTTGTGTGAAAGATAAACGTTATTGGAATGTAATGAGCCACATTGCTAAGAATATTACTGTAAATTTCAATTGTTTAAATTAACGTAATAGATTCACCATTCAGTATGCTCAAGTTCGTTTGGATTTACTAACAAAATTATTTCTTTGTAAGGCTTTGCGTTTTGGTACATATATGCTGAAATGGAAAATTCTAAATAATGATTTAGAGTAGACTGTTTGCACATAACAGTCAAAGTATCTCGAAGTCAATGAGAGCGATACTTGAGCTTGTGAGTGTTTAGATATGAACAAAGAACATATATGAAAGTATCGTTCGATAAGCGTCAAAATTGAACAAGTGATTTGATGGAAATATCAAATAGTTTGATTGTCAGTCAAACTGCAGAGGAAGCATGTGCTCATAAGAAAGAACGTTAAAAGGTATACTGATATTTCTATACTATGAGTAAACAATAAGTTGTTGATTTTAACAGTGTACTTGTGTTAACGTCAACCTTAGTTGTTTTGATAATCAACATTGGACTGTAAATGATATCTTTTATGCGAGTATAATAGATATTGGGAATACTCCAAATCGATATGCAATAATGCCAACCTATTAAACTGTTCAATACGGAACACGTGGGCTGAATTCCTTATGCATTGGAAATAGGAATTATCATACATGTTATGTTGTCTACGATATCATGATTTGTTCTTGTATTTGACACTTAAAGCAAAATATTAAATCTAAATTATATCACTGAATGATAGTTCGGAGAATTGTTTAAAAAAATAACGAACTCCTTATGGAAGAGTTTTCGGACTCAAACTTCATAAGTAATATTGAGTATAGTATGTCAATAATAAATTCAAGTTAAGAATGTTCAAATTAGAAATGTTCCAAATGAAAAACTGGCTGATTCAGTGAAAAGGCTAAGTACATTGCCTTGAATAGCGTCATAATAAAAGAATAATGTATACAAATATAAATGCACAAATTTATAACTGAGCCGAAGGGTGATTCCAAATGTTGAGAATCCCACAACATTGTTATATGATAATAATGTCACTTATATAGTTCGTAACAGGACATAAAGCTCATTGGAAGTCGAGAGACATACTCTAAATCGTTCCACATGATAAAGGATTATATCAGCATCGGAGGGAGTTGATTGATAGAGTAGATAATTAAAACATAATAGCATACCTGTTCACTGAGGGACTGACCAATCGGTTTACAGGAAACCGATTGGAGAAGTTGGAATAAGATTCCATAATTGACCCCAACTGCAAGTAGGAGATTGATAGAGTTAGGGGTATGTCCTAGGGGCAATCATGTAATTTGTTACATATATTTAACTCATTGACCAATCTTGTTCGAAATAAAATGTATTTTCTTTCTATAACATACTTGATATAATGTGGTTATATTAATTAATTAAATTAAAAGAATATTTAATAGAAAATCCATAAATTGTATGTTTTGTTATAGTAGTTACAAAATGTTGTAACCGTGAGTAATTTATCACAATAAAAATAAATATACCATTTTAAATGTTCCTAGTCAAAATGCATCGAGGTTGGATATCGATGTATTCGTGGAGACTAGAGTACGTAACGCTCTCCAAAGTTAGGTAGTGTATTACTCATGGCTGTTGGGGACACCTATGAGGTTACGTATTGATAGTTATTGGATAATTATGGAACGACTCACTCAATAGTTTTCTGTTGGTTAATATAACTAAGGTCAAACAGAAAATATCAATGTGACTGATTTACACAGTTATCTCGACTTGAGAATATCATGGATCTTCAATATGAAAGCTCCACTTTGATTATAGTCAAATCATGGTATGGCGTTCCCTCGAGTGATTATAGTAACGGTCGGGATTTTCGACCCTCGAAAATCGACACTAATATGTCCACTGTATTACATGCCAAGCAATCAAATGCCAAAAAACCCGATAGTTAGGGGGAAAGAAAAAGAAGAGGTAGAAGAAAATAGAACAACAACACAAAATCTCACAAACACAGCATAACAATATATAATTAATAATAACATGTCATTATACAAAAAGAACTGTAACTGTTATTTATACATAACATCATCAGAGTACAACAAATTAACAAATGAATACCTGAAAGTTATAATAACTTGCCCTCACCAGTGCCGACAATACAACCTAACACACACAGCGGAATATAATCAAGTACGCGGAATACGTATCTGTCATCAAGTTCGTCTCCTGAGCTCCGTACATCCTAACCTGAATCTGTAATACTCTGTCTGACCCGATCATTATAATAAAATAACACCCGAGTCAGTTTGGAAAACCAGCGTGATAAAACACACTCAATTTGAATTATTAAAGTTATCAAAATCCTTTGAAAAACAAAGGTATCTCGTAAGACCGCGTCACACATAAACACGACGGGTTTTTACCTTACGATAACCAAAACATTTTATATCAAAATCATCTGATTTTATAATAGTGTCTAAGTACAAATACTTATTCAAATAGCTGAAATTGTTACATTAATTAAATTCTAGCATACTAGGCTCTACAACCAAAACTGTAAAGGCACGTATTGGAAAATGGATTCTATATAATGACTAGGCACTGGGGTACCACCTATCATAGTACACATCTAGAAAAATGTACCGAGGACCATACCGGGATCCCTTACAACACAAGACCAACCTACCCCTAACCTGGATAGTACTGAATATGTTACCACCCCGGGTGTTCCCTCCCTTATCGAGAGCTCTTTATCCATGCGCCACCGTATCCATAATTTATAATATATCTGAGGGTATCTAGAAAGGTGATAACATACCCTAATTGGGTGCGACCCACTTAGCCTTGCTGCATCTCCCCTGATTTTTAGTCATTCCGGCTGATGAGGCTTGAGGCTACGATTACGTTTTTAGGGAATTTATACTTGGAATGCTCATTGTCGTCCAATGACAATGTACTGATAGCATTCATCCATACAAGTCTTTTCGGGGTCTGGACGAAACCAAAGGCACTATTCCTACTACATCTATTTTGGAATCATCCTCAGGATTAGTAGCGATTAACCCTTGAACTTCAATGCTCCATCTTTGATTTCATGCTCTTATCTTCACTTCGAAAACGTATTCGTTGGGTCGAAGTGATTTTCGGATAACTTATCTGATCCCGGTCTCTTCGAAACAACGTTCAATATTTCTGGTAACTCGACCCTGGTTCTTTAGGAATAAACATACGAAAATAAGATCGGAGATCATCTCCTAACCATTAGTGGACGGATTTCCTTATAATCGTCCTAGGAGAACGAAACGAGTTTATACGTATAGTATAGCACCTTCGACGGTAAGTACCATATAATCCATGTGTTTCTCCTAGATATTTCCAAAGTTATGTTTTTGATCCAGATTTGATAGTCGGCTATTTAACTATCAAATAAACAATCATTCAACAAAAGGTTTCATTTCCCACTGAAATCACTAAGCCTTATTTAATTAAAATTTCAATAAATTAAATCTATTTATCAAAAGGTATATGCTTATCTCACCGAAATAAGTATATTCACAAACTATTCCCTTCAAAAATATTCGAAAACTTTTTAAAATAAATATGGAAAGCACCATGCGGTATAAACCATGGATTCGCGGCTCAATGATTATGTCTCTATCCCAGAGAAATCCAAACTTAACTGTAGGCAATCTCTGCCTCCGATTTCCACCATGAAAGTATACCATCACTTTCCGAAAACTTTATTTAATAATTAAATATACTTTTAATAAATTAAAAAATTTACATAACTTTGAAACAATAATTAATTCTGATTTGTTAATAAAATTCTAATCGATTTACAAGACTTGTTTATAAAACTTATAATTCATTTTGACAATTTAAAAATATTTCAATAACTGACTTTCTAAAATATTTTTATGCTATAGCATTTTAAATTACCTGGTTTAATAATTAAAATCCTCTTTTTAAAACAAACTCAACTTCTCGATACAAATATATTTTTCAATTCCAATATAACCAGTCTAATATTCATAAATCTCTCTCAACTTATCACCAATCGATTTACGTCCCCAATTCCATAAATCCCTTTTGACATTTCCAAAAGTAAAATCTATCATTTCTTTTCAAACCGATTTACTCATCTCATTATAAATTCTAAACGTGAATTTATACCACCAATTTATCAAATGATAATCATTTAATTTTATTTATAAACATTGTTTATAAATCTCATAGTCTCATTTCCAGTTTACAACGGTTTCACATCACTCAAATCCATTATAAATCAATTTCTAAATTAAATTTCATTTATAAATCAATTTCTTAAGTAACCCAACTATATTCCAAAACCAACCAAATCTCGATTCTACTTCCATTTCGCAACTTCGAAATCCTATTTAAGATCCAATATAACCAATTTTATATTTATTTCCTAATTCCCTTCTATTCTTCCAATCTATTTAAAATCTCAATTTTTTAAACCTTTTATATTTAAACAAGTATCACTTAGAATTATTATTTAAAATCCTTTATATACATTATTCCAAAAATCTCTATTTACAATATCACGAAATAGTTAAGTACAAATTTAAAGTCAAACCTTTTATTTTATCCAAATTAATTTTCTTTCAAATCCAAAATTTTATATAAATACTTCACTTCCAATGTCCCTTTTTAATTTCCTTTCAAATTCAAACATATATTCATGATATTTTAAAATACCAAAATCTAGGCCAGTGCTACCATAGCATCCAATAAATTCAAATCACACATAATCTATCACAGATTATCCAAACATATCATATATAACTATATATAAAATTAAATTCAACATTTTTGAGGAATCCAGTTGGATCCCTCCAACCTGTTTTCCTACAACCATAGATGTTAGATAACATAAAAATACCAATCTCGCTTCGAGACGGGATATCGCGGTAATATATGGTCATCCGCTATTATGCGGGCGCATAGGATCTCATCCGCTAAAATATGCGGGAATATATCCAACTATCAATATATATATATATATACACTACTATATATAATAACATCCAAACTAATAATAATTATTAAATTCAACCAGTCATCCAAAATTAATTTTAATCATTTAAAACTAATTGCCGTAATCCAAATGAGTGAGATTTACTCACCTTGATTTTTATTGTCGCTTCCACGTTCTGGTTTCAATTAAGTTCGAACACGTTTGAATTTATCTGAAAATTCAGCAAGCTCTAAATTCGATTAATCCAGTTCTTATGCGTCGTATTCGTCGATACGAATACAACGCAACAAATCGTGTGTCGATTGGACCTAAAACAAATGAGATATGCATTTTATACGAATTGGAATTTACTAAAAACAATTTATATAATTTTAATCACTATTTTAAATCTCATTACCCACTAACTAGGACCAAGCCCATGAAGCCAAGACCGACCCGCCAACTACAGTGCTTCTCCCCCTTCCTTTTTCTTCTTCCAGCAAAAAAGAAAATGCACGGCCATTAACGTGCACGTGCACGATCACCTGAGCCACCATTGGCCAAATCGACCTCGCCAACATCTTCCCCTTGACATCGCCGACCATCCCATACCCAAAAACTCCAAGCTCGAACTCACCAGGCAATCGCGACATTAGTCGTCCTCCTCTGTAGCCATGGCCAGGTCGCATCACACCCCACATCACCGAGCTCCACCAAAATCTCGTCGGAGATGCTAAACTTCCCTCTGAACTCGAATACGACCACCCCGTGGCCCAGCTCCACCTCGATCATCATAAAATCGAAACCCTAGTTGAGCCTCGTACGCGACAAAACTATCGAATCCCAAAACCAAAGTCAAACAACACCAAATGCATATCGGCACGAAGCTCTCATCGATACTCAAATTTTAAAGCAAGTTGCAAAATTTTGTAACGAGTGGAATTTGAGAAAATAATTTTTTGAAGATCTCGGTTCCTTTTTTTTTGCTGTGTTATGCTCTTTCACACTGTTCGGCGGTTTAAAATAAAGGGGAAGGAACGTGTTTGAAAAGGATTGGTACAGTGATTGAGTGAAAGAAAGAATGGGCTGATGGGAAGGAGTGTGACATCCTAGTCAAAGTCAAAAAATTACATATATATATAATTTAAATTTTCAAATTATCTCGATTTATGTAACTAAAAACTTCGAACCCCTATCGTGGCGTGCCGCTAGGCGTTCATAATGTTATACCCCTATTCCAAACACAATGGAAAAGGTTTCGAGTCCTAATTCGATCGTATGGAGAAGATAGCTTTTTGAACCCAATTAAAATATTAAATTTTCGATATTAATTTCAATACTTTTCTATCTCGTACGACCAAACAGTAACTCCAAATGATACAAAATTTAAAATCCGATAATAATACACTATTACGGATCCAATGGAACTAATTTCATCGAAATCCGAGACTGTGCCCCGGAAGGCTATTTTTACTCGTTAATTAAACGAGTTATTTTAAAAATCGAGTAAATAACTTTTAAATTCAATTTAAAAGTTTTATTACCTTCGTTCTTATTAATATAAATTTAATAAGCCTTTGAGTTATTTGTATCAAGCTAAAAACCCAAGATTCAACTATTTAAGCAAATTTTCAATTATTAAATTTAACAAATAAATTACCCCATAAATCATTATATTTGAAATTCAAGTTATTAAATTTATAAAATTAAATTTTCAAATATTTAAAATCAATTAAATATTCCAATTTCAAATAACCAAATTTCTGGGTCGTTACAATTATAGTTGGGTTGAGTGGAAGTACTAGAAGTGAAGCACTATTTAAGAGAGGATTCATCTCCTCAATTATATAGGATTAGTATAATGGTCGACTCAAGTCAACTCAATGTCAAAGTCTCTGGCCAGAGCATTTCGGTTAATAATAATATTGATCCAAGGACTTTTGTTTGGAATATAGAGTTGAATATGGACGATATTGGAGTTTTGTGTAACGACCAGAGAATTTTAACGATTTAAATAACGTAATTAACTAATTTTTTTATGAAAATAAACAATTAAATATTTGTTATGGAAATTTGATATTTGGAATGCGTCTATTTAAGCATGGCAAGTGGTAGATTTTTATCTGAAAATATGAAAGTTTGTTTGGTTGTGAAATTTTCAATTTAAAATTTAAAATCAATTAATTGATGGAAATAAAATATTTTTGAAATCTAAATATTTTTATATAATAAAATTGTATAACAATTTCTAAGTGAGACATCATATTTCGTTTTGCCAAATTTGGACTGCTCTAGCTCCGTTTATATATTTTCGGCGTTTTAGTAGTAGTTTTGGCAGGGAATATTGAGTTTTGATAAGTAGGTCGTGTCATTCATATCTGTGTACCATTCTATTCGTCTCGTCGTGCTGATCTCCGTAGTATGTTCATTTGTGCATTTCGGTGTCCAGTACGCGGCGAAATCTGCAAAACAGTTAGCCATATCGGTACCCGTTTGGGCCTTTTGGGTTCTGTGTCCATTCACTTGTCCCGTGAGAAACCAATAGCCATCAGCTTTTAATTTTTCCTTGAATTCAATAGCTGACCTTCACTATTCCCTATTTAATAATATAAATAAGTTCGTCCTTTTAACTCTTATTCTCTTCTCCCTGATCTTGCTTTTATACATGGAAAAATAATATAAATAATATATATACTTTTCATTCAGTTTGTTTTGAGAAAAGCCTGCTTGTCTTTCCATGCCTTCGTGCTTTTTCCTAGCCATCCTTCATTGCCATTCCATTCCCCTCCCGAACACACAACCCTATGCAAGCATCCCAGTAGCTCCGCCTAACCAAACCATCCGCCTTATCACTCCAAGACTCTGCCTTCCTCCCTCTGAAAACCGACAATCGACCAGCACCCCGCCATAGTCTTAGCCACTTGCCGATCTGCCTCCCTATAGTTTCCACAACCTTCTCCCCCACAACGCCACTGCAACACTGCTTCAATCCGCCACTTGCACAACTCCGGATCCATCACTCAAACGCCTCCAGCCTGTCAACTTGGCCGCCCATCCCCTCAAGCACTCCACGCCATACGCCCTTCTCCAGCACCCGCCTTGAACCCAAAACCCGACCACTCCTTCCACACAAATCCCTGACCGGCCTCAACTTCCTTGCCATCCACCAGAGATCCGCCCTCCGCCATTCACGACCTATCTCCGCCTTGCATCTCCTCCACTGCCGAGAAACCCAGCAGCCCGTCGAACCACTCCAGTCACCACACTTGAACCTCCCCTAGCCAAACCCTATCGAGCAACACCACACTTCTCCTCTGCGTACTCAGCCTCCCAGTGCTCCACCCCTCAACCGCAGCCTTTCTTGCTTTTGATGAAAAAAAAATATAGTGTATATATATTTTGCAAACTGAAACCTACCTTCTCTGCCTAAAAAGAAAATTAAAGTTTATAAAGTGTTAAGCATACAAAGTTTATATGTGTTCCCTGAATTGCTTACAATGTGGTTTGGTGAGAGTGAAGCAAATGTTCGTGAGATGTTTGATAAGGCTCGTGGGTCTGCACCATGTGTGCTCCTGTGTGGTTGAGATCTTCTCTCTTGAGGTATATATATTCATATATATATATATATATATAATATCAAGATATCTTCGATTTGTTTTCATCTATTCCAAGTATCAGCTTTGCTTTGTTCGTCAAATTTGTATTCACCTTGCTTTGATTCGGAAATTGTCATTTGGATTGGTCGATTGTCGAGTTCGTAATTCAAAATCGTAGCTTGTTGTGTTGCCTATTTTCTCTAGCCATGAAAGGTGAGCGATCACTCATGATTAACATTCTTATGTTTTAGTAAATTTATATTCACATGAAATGACGATTAGAATATGTTGTTAAATTTGAATTCTTAGTAATTTAATTTTTAAAATATGATATGTTAATATTTAAAATTGTTTACCTATATTAATTGACATATGACACCATACCCTTTTGTATATATATTATATTTAAATTGTTAATTATGTTATATGCCTGCTATTGATATGAATGTCATTTTATAATATGATTGTCTTATTATTCTCACACTGCAAGTTCCCTGTTAGTTTAGAAATCCCTATGGGTTGAAATGATACATACCCAAACGATATTATAGATTAAGGAAAATCGTTATGGGTTGAAATGATAAACCCAAGCGATTTTATTGATTTTGAAATTTTGGGATTGCGGGTTGAAATGATATATATACCCGTAAATATTAAATTATTACGGATTGAAATGATTAATATCCGTATCACTTGACCATAGGATAGAAAATTATATACGGACACCATTGGTCTATTTTGAAAAATGATTTCCAAAGTTTGAAAGGAAATAGATGGGTTTTGTGACGACTGACGCCCCACCTCGAGACCCACATTAACAAAGAGAATTACTAGGTAATTTTGTCTGCTAATGCGGAGAATATGGCTGGTTAAGGGCGACCATCATAGTCTTGCATTAGATAAGAGCTACGAAAACATAGAATAAGATAAGCATATATGGAAAAAAAGGTTCGGACCAAAAGGCCTAACACTCATGTACCTGGGCCAACAGAGGTCGACCCAAGCCAGTGGCCAGGTCAACCACTAGGTCGATTACCAAGTCGGCCTCCAGGTCGACCTGGAGACTGCTGGTTCGACCTGCCTGTCGACCCAGGCTATGGAATTTCTTTCCTGGGTGTTTTCTGCTTCGTATTGAACTTTGAACAGCAAATTGGAGTACCAAACGATCGAGTTTTGCAACGAAAATTGACATGCGTAAAGTTTGACAACTAAAATACAATTCGAAAAAGATCCGGCAGCAAATTGACTAAAAGTCAAAGAGTTATGGCCACTCAAAGTGGCAATCAGAAACAAGGAATTCAATAGAACAACATACAACAAGATGAACGTATACAGTAAACTTTTTACAGAGCGATTTCTTTACAAGCAGCATTTTCCAGTTAGCAAATGTGAGTTCTTACTCACCTTAATGATTTAGCAGCGATTTAGAATGCAAGCAGTGAACTTTGGTGAAGATAGAAGCCCTAAGAACCTGTAGAAGCTTGAAAACAGACATGCAAAACAAAAAAAACAAATGATAGACAATTCATTTCAAGTTCTAAGAATTTTTTGATGAAATCTTTAAGTATTGGTGGAGATTACCTTGTATACTTTGTAGTTTGACGATTCTCTTCTTTAATTTGCAGCAGAGTTGGTGAAATTTTGTTTTAAGTTAAAGAAGCCATGAATTTCTTTTCTTTTCTAGTTTTTGTAAAATGTTTCTAGGAGGAAGAAGAGAAACTAACGTACTGTTAGTTTCTTACTCACCAGAAGCCTCCAGATTATTATTTATGGACCTAACCCTAACCCAAAAAGCCCAAAAGAAAAATACTTAGAGAAAACTATGAGGCTATGTTCAATTTTTCACTTATTTTAACACTATATACATACAATACTACATTTTCAAGCCAAATAAAATGTATACAACTATTTGTATTGAAATAAAATAGTTATTGTAACAAAATAAATTTATTTTAACAAAAAAAGTTATTTTTATAAATAAAACCATATTTTGACAAAATTTTGCAATCTACACAATTTTAGTGTAAAAATACCATTTTTAACATAACAAACTTAATAAAAATTACTTTATTGCCAAATAAATTGCAATAAATCATTTTAACACTTTTTAATCATCAAAATAATATTTTCAAACAATATTTCATTTTTTATTTTAATAAAACACATATTTTCTTCATATTTCACCTTTTATATACAATAAAAGGCTAATATTGGCAATAATTACCAATATTATTACATTATCTCAACTAAAATCAAACAAATGATTATTTTTACTCTAAATTCTCAAATAAAGTTTTTAAAACTTTATTTCCATTACTTTAGATTTATTTCAATAAGTTTAAATTGAAATACATCACCTAATTAATTTATTAGCTCCAAACTAATAAATACCCAATATTTCAATTTATTTAAACCAAATACTTATCCAATCAATATTTAATCCCATATTTATTCCCAAATAAACTAAATAAATTTCCAAACTTCATTTTTCCCATTTTATTTACAAAATTCATTGTTTATTCCAAATAAACAATTTAAAATTTCCAATTATATTTTTATTTACAATATTAAATTATAACTTCCATTATAATTTAATATATACAGGTAATCTCCAAACCAGGGTTGTTACAGGTTTTAATAAATAGTGATTTTTAAAATATAATATAAAGATATTTTATTTAGGTTTTTAAATTATATGTTTTAGAAATTTTAAATTTATAAATTAAGTTTGAAAATTTAAAATTTTACTTATAACTTTATTTTTTAAATGTATAATTAAGATTTAAAATAGATTTAATAATAAAATTTAATATAATAAAATTTAATAAAAATTTAACTTAACTAATATATCTATAAAATATGTTTAAAATGTTTATTTTAATATTTTAAATAGATTTTTGTATTAACTTTAATAAATAAAAGTGGGAAAGATAAATTAAAGTTGATTTGTAATTTAATTTATTTAAGAATTGTATTTAAATAAAATTGATTTGAAACTTATTGATTTGAGATTTTAAAGATATGATTTTATAACTTAATAACTTGATTTTTGATTAAAGGAGATTAAAGGAATGTTTTCAAATTTAAATAAAGTTGAAATTGAATATTTGATATTGGTTTAAATTTGTAATTTGAGATTTTATTTAAATGTTATTAAAAATGATTAAGTGAATATTTTAAAATTTAAATAAAATTAAAGTTGAATTTTGAAAAATAATTGAAATTTATCAAATTGAGTTATTGTAAATGTTTGAATATTTAAACTTTGAAACCTATTGATTTGGAAGTGGTTTAAATTTGTAGTTCAAACCTGGATTTAAAATCGATATAAATTAAATGTTAATGAGAATTTGAATTGAACCTTTAACCTTTTTAATTGGAATCATTGAAATGAGATTGATTAAATTTGAATATTTGGAACTAAAGCTGATTTGAATTGATTGAAATTGGAAGAAACAATTCTAATTTGAAACTATTTTTGATATAAACTCTTTTAATATATATATATATACTATTTTAATATATATTGATTATTTTTAAAAATATATAAACTATTTTAATATATTATTTCAAATTTTTAAACAATTTTAAATATATTTATTTTTTCATATATAAACTATTTTTAATATATAAACTATTTTAATCTATAACCTATTTTTAAATATAAACTATTTTTTTATGTATAACTATTTCAATATATAAACTACTTTCAATATTCAAACTATTTAAGTGGAACTGTTATGATTTTAAGTGAATAATGATTTCAAAAGTGATATGATTTTGAAAGTGCATATGATTTCGAAAGAGACATGATTTTGAAATGAATATGATATTTTGATATCAAGTATAACTGTTTGAAATGTAAAATGACCACAGTGTGAAATAAGCGTTTGGTTGTTAAAGAGACCAGGATCGAATATTGTTATACTCTCTGCCAATACCAAAAACCATTTTAACAACTGTGCACGTGGTGGAGATTCCAGAACTATGATATCCCGGAATTTTTGGCAATATCAATTTAATAATCTATGTTAAAATTAAATTGATTTGATAATATTTGTTAATCAGATTTGAATTGATTTAATAATCTTCTTTTAAATAAATATTTAACTGATAATTTATCTTTTAAAAGCTAAATAAATTGTTTTCTATTTATAATGTATATATATTCGTATATATTGTAAATAGATAAGCTTTGTTTTAAATTTAATAACTAAGGATATGTTTTCAAATCTAATCTTTTTGGTAATTACAATTTGGGAATTTGATTTAATTTAATTTAATATTAAATAAATAACCATATGATTTTAAAATACTCAAGATAAAAGTTATTTGTTTAAAATGATTTTGGCTTAAGTTTAAATTTAAAACAAAAAGATTGTTTGTTCTTTTTAAATATAGTTTGATAAAATAAGTAATTTATTAATAAAGAGATAAATTCTTTTATAAATTATTTTAATTTAATAATGAGTTATATTTAGACAATATTAATAAATTGTCTTTACAAATGAATTCTTATTTCAAATAGAAATTGTTATTTTACACTTTATATATATATATATATATATATATATGTATGTATGTATGTATTTTGGAAAGCTGTGATTTGTAAATTTAAAATAAAATCTTTCAAAATATTTAAAATAAAATAAATCTTATAAATATTTAAACATAAGTATAAAAATAGTTAATAAGTAAATTAAGTATTTAATAGTTTAAGTTTAAAAAAATAAAGGAAAGATAAAATTGTTAATTTATTAAGTATAAAAGTATATATGTACATAAGGTATGAAGCATAACCAAGCAAGAACAAAATAAAAGAATCTTGTATGTAACCTGTAAATAATTATGAAAGGCAAGAACAAAGTATAAAAGAAAATATCTATGTACTAATAAGATAAGTCTAGAATTTATAAAACCTATAGGGATACATATATTTGCAGGCTAAAAGAAGTAAAATAACACACATGTACATGCGAATTGTAAGGGGGTAAGCATGAAAATGTACAACTTCATAAATGCTTGTACAAAATGTTTCATATCAGCCTCCATACCTAAAGAAAGATCTCTGACCAAAATATTGTACCAAGCTAGAAACAAATATTATTTTTGGTACAAATGCAAGTATCAGCCCTGTGTACCTGTTTTCTATTTATCAAGCATCCTTTCTTCTTTTCGTTCATTTAAACAAATGCAAACCTGTAATCATCTTCCCTCAAAACAAATCAAAAACCCTGTCATCTTTTCCAAAACCTGTAACCAAGACTTCATTTTCAAATTGCAACCTGGAATGTCAAAGTAATCTTCTCAACAACATAGCATTTCAGTTTTAAAGGAAATCAAAGTCTTAAAGCAATATCATGTAGATTTCAGTAAACAAGATCTAAGCATTCACGTTTTCAAAAATCAAAGTTTCCAGGAATCAAGCATTTTTATCAAAGCTCTGCTCATCTTTTTGTTCAGGTGAGTAACATCACAATCTAAAAATAGTTAAGTGTACTTGTTCTGTTACATGCTTCTTTCTGGAATTTATTTGTTTTGAGTATACTTTTGCTTAGTATATCTCTGTGTATGTTTGAATATAGTGGTGAGCATCTCTGTGAATCTCTCTAACCTTAGTCCCAGGCTTAAGTACACATCAAAATTCATTTGTTCTTAATTCGAGCTTTAACAAGATTTAAGCTTTGAACATAAAATGCTTGTATTAACAGAGACTTGAGTTTTAAATTTGTTTAAAGGAAAAAAATAGTTTGTTTTGTTCTGGAAAATATAAAACAACAGTGGAAAAATAAAATAAGTTAAAAATCAATTGTTATAATTCATGGATTTAGGCATATGAATCAAAAGATAAAACAAAAACATGATTTTTAAATCTGGTTTGATGATTTCTAATGAAGTGGCTAGAGAGCAGTTCGTTTTTGTCTAAAAATTGAATTTTGACCAATTTCTAGTGATCCTTGAAATCTGCTGGGTCGGGAACTTCAGTAATGATGGAGGAGTAATTGTAGTTGATAGGAAAAATGGCTGATGATGATGTATTTCATCGGGGAGGGAGCGGTGGCGAAATTTCTCCAGGAACCCTAGTTTCTACTGTGTTTAGTGAATCGATCACTATGGATTGTGTAGTTGATCGAGTGCTTCTAATTTTTGAGAGATGGAAGTTTAGTTGTAGACGAAGTCTTGGCTGGAGTAGCCGATTTTCTAGTGGTCGGAGCTCCATGGTTGAGGCGATGACAGGTTTGGTGACGAGGTCAGTTCGAGTTCGAGGTTTCGACTTTGATCTCGAACTCGATTTGGAGAGGAGTAGGGGGGTTCAGATGGTTGGGAATTGGAGTATGGAAGATCGTCGACGTGTTCGGCGTCGCGATGTCGCCTGAAGTTGGTCGGAGCTACTATGCACGTGCACGAGTTTGGTAGTGTCAGCCTGAGGGTTATTGTCGGGGAAGGGCAGAGGCAACTCGAAGTTTTCTCGTGTAATTTGTATGTTTTACTCGAAGGAATTGGGGTTGGTCTCGTAGTAGATAGGATGAAGCTCGGTTTAAATTGTGTGGGTTATAGGTTTTTGAAAGAAACCCTGATCTGTTTTAATCTTAGTTTAAAAATGTAAGTTAAGGTTTAAATAAGTTTTAAATCTAGTTTTAAAATGATTCATGTTAAATTTGAATATTAACTGGAAATAAATAATGTTTTTAAATTCAAATTTGTTAAATAACCTTAAAATGGTTAGTTGTTTAAAAAGCGTTTTAAGGGAATTTGAATTTAAATTGGAGTTGAAATGCAAAGAAATGATTTAAACAAAGTTTAAATCAAAGTGGTAAATCTGGATTCAAATCTAAGTTTGAACCTTAGTTTGAAATAAAAGAAGTTTTTGAATTTAAATTGGTTTAAATAATTTGAATGATTAAGTGTATTTTAGATTGATTTGAATTTAAAATGAAAGTGGATTTTGAATTTTCTTAACTTCAATTATGAGATAAATAATTCTTAAACTTGTGAATTAAGAAGGGTCTTGAAATTGTTTTAAACTTTGTTAAAGTTAATTTGTTTTCATTTTAAATCTTAAATTTAAAATGAAATTTAAAAGTAAATTTTAAAAGTAAATTGTTTAAGTACCTTGTAAATGATAATTTGATCATTAATAAGAAAAATGTTTTATCCTTAAATAAATGAAGATTTAAGGATTTGTAATTATTAAGTTAATTAAAATGAATAATTAACTAATTTAATTAATTAATGGTTTGGATTAATTAATTTAGTAAATAAGAGTTTAAATTAGTTAATTAAGGATTAATTATTTGAGTTATTAAAGATAAAAATTTAAGTGTAATTAATAATAACTCTTAATTAATCACTTTAGAAAAGTAATTAAAGAATTATTAATAGTTAATGAAGGTCATTAACTAGGATTATTTAATAATGAATTAATATGATTAATTTTGATAATTAATTAGATTAATTAATTTAAGATAATCAATTGTGAATTATTTAAGTATAATTATTTATGAAAGTAATTAGGAAATTAATTACTCATTGTAATTAATTAAGTTTAATATGAATTGTTTAAGTTAATTAATTAAGTTTAATTAATTTAAATAACCATTTGATGATGTGATAAGTATAATTAATTAAGGAAGTAATTAATTGAGAATGGTTTAATAATGAAAGTAATTTGAGTATAATTACTTTGTAATAATTAATCAAGGGATTAATTAGAGATAATTAATTATGGAGAAATTAAGTTATTTAATGAAGTAATTAAGGGTAGTTAATTACTGAAAGGAGTTAATCAAGGGTGATTAACAATTTGGTTTAATTGAAGATTAATTACTTAATGTAATAGATGTAATTAGAGATCATTAAATATTATAATTAATGATGTAAGTTAGAATGGATTTATTTGGAAATAATTAATAAATGAAGGGATTCATTAATTAAGAAGTAATTTTAGAAATTAAAAGGTTAATTTCTATATTTGGTATAAGATAATTAATTTGCGAAATTAATTAAAAGATAATTACTTGAATGTAATTAAAGGATAATTAATCCAGGATGATTAATTAAGATGGAAACTTAGAGAATGATTAATTAATTGATTTGTAATTAATTAATAGTTATGTAAGTAGGATTTATAATAATGAAGTAATTAATTTAATTTACTTTAAATTAATTAGAGATAAGATAATTAATTTAATTCATTTTAAATTAATTATAAATAATGTGTTGATGAATCCTTGTTTATGTATGGATGGATGATATTGATTTACTTGAATGGTTTGAAATCTCAGATATGAGATAAGTAATGCTGTGTGATATGAATTATCTATTTATGATGATATATGAATTATCTATCTGTGATATTGTGAATTATCTATCTATGTGTATATGGATAATGAAATGAATTGTTTTAACTTTAAAACAACTTGGCCTTAAAAGATACGGTTTGGATTTCGATGAGACCGGGATCGGGTTTCCAGATTTGGATATCCGAAAACCACATCGATCCAAATTAACGATAGGTCGTGAATCTCAAGTGAATATGAAGATTCAGAGTGCAAGGGTTATTGTCGTTAACTCTGAGGATGATTTCAAAATGAGTGTAATGAGATAATGCCTTCGGTTTCGTTCGAACCCGGAACGAACTTGTATGGATTGAATGCTTTCAGAACATCGTCAGGTGGACGATGAGCATTCTAAGTGGGGTGTTCTGATAAGGTAATCGTAGCCTCAAGCCTCATCAACCGGGAATGGCTAAAATAGGGGAGGTGCAGCAAGGTTAGTGGGTAGCACCCAAGTAGGATGAGATTTCCCCTGTCTAGAGTCCCTTTTTATTCGGCTGTGTGGCGGTTGCTAGCTACAACCGTGGGGTTTCTTATCCGGGAATTATCCAGTAAGGGATGTTCCGGCCTTGTGTTGTAGGGGATTGGGAGTAATCCTCGGTACGGTGATCTAGGCCACGTACTGTGACGGGCGGTACCCCAGTAGCCCTGCCATTGTATGGAATCCAAAATCCAATAAGCGCCATCAGATTTGATTGTATTACCCACTTGTTGGCTAGTATGCTGGAATTTAATCATGTAACAATTTCAGCTATTTCTTATTTACTTGAAAATCCTAGACCTATTATAATATCACTGAATTTCCTATCAAATGTTTGGTTAGCGTAAGGTAAAAACTTACCCATATTTATGTGTGGGGAGTCTTACGTGATACCTTTTGTTTTCAAAGGCTTTTCAAAGTTAAGCAACTTTAACCTGTTACTCATACCAGACCCATGTCTGACCCAGAGTTTATTTCTGTTTTTCTTAAACTCTCGGGTACTCAAATTTTTACGAGTAGCCAAGGGATTCAGGTTAGCTTTGACGAATTGTGGAGGAGCAATGGAGCAGGAGGCTTCAACGTTTTAGATATATAGTGTTCCGTTGTGTTGGTATCTCTGTGTTGTATTTGAGTTGTATCGAGTTGTATTAACTAGACAGGTGTTTATAACTGTCTAGTATGTGTTGTATTATCTGTGTAACTCTGATGTATATGATACTATGTAATCTCTTATGTGATATATTATATTTCGTTCGTTCCGCTGTTGAGATTCTGATGTTGTTTTCTTCTTTCTTCTCTATCCTTTCTATTTCTCACCCCTTTCTTTCTTAAAGATGATGCGACTTTCTGGTAGTAGAAAGTTGGGTCATCACACTTGGTATCAGAGCATTAGGTTGAGTGAATACCTAGGCTTTGGAGTGGTGTCTATCTTGAGAGAGCGTACTTGTAATTTTTATATATATACATACATATATATATATATATTGATTTCTACCTATCTGTTGGGTTACCTGTTCGGGTTTTCCAATATAAGTTATAAAGGTAGATGGGGTAGTGGTGTGTGTAACACGACTACCAATAGTTGGAGTTGTTGAGATTGGAAGTGTATCTGCCGAGACTGTAGACCCAATACCGTCTCGAGTGAATTTTTGTAGTGGTGTAAGGATTTCATCAATTTCTGAAGGAAATCTGTTGGGGTTCGGAGTCCATTTTTGAAGTGCAAGTTTGGATGAGTAGAATTTGGATTCAGATAGTTGAACAGAAGCTAGTGATGGTATCTTGATACCTCAGGAATTAGTAGCTGTGTGATGAGATGCAGTGACTATGGATATCTCCGAAGATGTTTCTTTGGAGCAAGTATAAGGAAGTGTGTTAGCATCGGTGTTGAGGCTGAGTTCAGCTGGGTGTTTTTGGTTGGCTTTGAGGCCTGAGTTTCTCAAGGAGTTTTGGATTAGGAAGTCTTTAGCATCAGTGGCAGCGTCGTAGTTCAGATTGTTCTGTGTGCAGGCAGGGAGGTCATCTGTCAGCAGTTTTCTAGAGGTGAAGTTCAGAAGCAGCAGAGTGGATCCATTTTCTTTGATGGATTGGCTAGATAGGCTTAAGCTGTTCTGATTGGCAAAGAGAGAAAAAATTTCTTTGGATATTAGATTGGGTTGATCGCAAAAGTGACTTGCGATAGTTGAGTGTTCTCTTGGTTTGTCAGAGATCTTACGGGATTTCCGAATTTTCTCTTTATGGATCGGTTGAACCATATTTCTGGGATGTGTTGTCCAGTTTGTGCTCATGTGTATCATCAGCATTTTCATCTTCTCGGATCAGAGTTGTGTAGCGGAAGCGTTTGGGAGTGCATCTGTTTTATCTTTTTGATAGGAGAAGTAAGTTCAGTTTTCTGATATTTGAGGAGTAGAGTTTGTGTTCTTGGATTGATTGTGAGCGGATCATTTTGATGAGTTGTTTATAGAGGCATCAGCGAAGGTTGAGCTGATCAGGAAGGATGTAGGCAGTCCAGGATCGCCCGAAGAATTTTGTGGATAAGAGACGGAGGAATTTGGAGTTTGAAGTTGGAGACTTCGTTGTTGTTGATATTTTCTCTGATTCAGGGAGCTATAAGATTGGGTAAGATTGGGAAGCCAGCTCCGAGATATTTTGGATCTTTTCTATTGTTCTTCTGAGGATAAGTGTTGGGTCTTCAGATTCGAACTGCCAGTTCGGATAATTGAGATTCGATGTGTTTAACGTATCTCTGAGAGAGTACGTGTATGGGTTATCTCTGGTTGTGGAACCAGTAGTTCAGGGAGTTTTGGTTGTTGAGTCAGACTGGTCTATAGTTTGATATCCTGTCTAGTTTTATAGATCTAGATGAGTAGGAGCTCTGTAGCTTAGTAGTATTGTTTGTTTGGATTCCGTAGAGCGAGTATCCCGGTGTTTATACTTGGGAAACTCTAGATAGTCCTATCCTGATTTTTTCTGGATAGTTAAATTTGTTTGTTTGGATGATTGGTTGCTATGGTTGTTAGCATATGATTGATATATGCTTATGTTCTAAAATTAAATCTTTAATGAGATTATTAAATTACCTTTGTTTTAAATTTCGGGGACGAAATTCTTTTTAGGGGGGAGGAATGTGATATCCCGGAATTTTTGGCAATATCAATTTAATAATCTATGTTAAAATTAAATTGATTTGATAATATTTGTTAATCAGATTTGAATTGATTTAATAATCTTCTTTTAAATAAATATTTAACTGATAATTTATCTTTTAAAAGCTAAATAAATTGTTTTCTATTTATAATGTATATATATTCGTATATATTGTAAATAGATAAGCTTTGTTTTAAATTTAATAAATAAGGATATGTTTTCAAATTCTAATCTTTTTGGTAATTACAATTTGGGAATTTGATTTAATTTAATTTAATATTAAATAAATAACCATATGATTTTAAAATACTCAAGATAAAAGTTATTTGTTTAAAATGATTTTGGCTTAAGTTTAAATTTAAAACAAAAAGGTTGTTTGTTCTTTTTAAATATAGTTTGATAAAATAAGTAATTTATTAATAAAGAGATAAATTCTTTTATAAATTATTTTAATTTAATAATGAGTTATATTTAGACAATATTAATAAATTGTCTTTACAAATGAATTCTTATTTCAAATAGAAATTGTTATTTTACACTTTATTTATATATATATATATATATATATGTATGAATGTATTTTGGAAAGCTATGATTTGTAAATTTAAAATAAAATCTTTCAAAATATTTAAAATAAAATAAATCTTATAAATATTTAAACATAAGTATAAAAATAGTTAATAAGTAAATTAAGTATTTAATAGTTTAAGTTTAAAAAAATAAAGGAAAGATAAAATTGTAAATTTATTAAGTATAAAAGTATATATGTACATAAGGTATGAAGCATAACCAGGCAAGAACAAAATAAAAGAATCTTATATGTAACCTGTAAATAATTATGAAAGGCAAGAACAAAGTATAAAAGAAAATATCTATGTACTAATAAGATAAGTCTAGAATTTATATAACCTATAGGGATACATATATTTGCAGGCTAAAAGAAGTAAAATAACACACATGTACATACGAATTGTAAGGGGGTAAGCATGAAAATGTACAACTTCATAAATGCTTGTACAAAATGTTTCATATCAGCCTCCATACCTAAAGAAAGATCTCTGACCAAAATATTGTACCAAGCTAGAAACAAATATTATTTTTGGTACAAATGCAAGTATCAGCCCTGTGTACCTGTTTTCTATTTATCAAGCATCCTTTCTTCTTTTCGTTCATTTAAACAAATGCAAACCTGTAATCATCTTCCCTCAAAAAAAATCAAAAACCCTGTCATCTTTTCCAAAACCTGTAACCAAGACTTCATTTTCAAATTGCAACCTGGAATGTCAAAGTAATCTTCTCAACAACATAGCATTTCAGTTTTAAAGGAAATCAAAGTCTTAAAGCAATATCAAGTAGATTTCAGTAAACAAGATCTAAGCATTCAAGTTTTCAAAAATCAAAGTTTCCAGGAATCAAGCATTTTTATCAAAGCTCTGCTCATCTTTTTGTTCAGGTGAGTAACATAACAATCTAAAAATAGTTAAGTGTACTTGTTCTGTTACATGCTTCTTTCTGGAATTTATTTGTTTTGAGTATACTTTTGCTTAGTATATCTCTGTGTATGTTTGAATATAGCGGTGAGCATCTCTGTGAATCTCTCTGACCTTAGTCCCATGCTTAAGTACACATCAAAATTCATTTGTTCTTAATTCGAGCTTTAACAAGATTTAAGCTGTGGACATAAAATGCTTGTATTAACAGAGACTTGAGTTTTAAATTTGTTTAAAGGAAAAAAACAGTTTGTTTTGTTCTGGAAAATATAAAACAACAGTGGAAAACTAAAATAAGTTAAAAATCAATTGTTATAATTCATGGATTTAGGCATATGAATCAAAAGATAAAACAAAAACATGATTTTTAAATCTGGTTTGATGATTTTTAATGAAGTGGTTAGAGAGCAGTTCGTTTTTGTCTAAAAATTGGATTTTGACCAATTTCTAGTGATCCTTGAAATCTGGTGGGTCGGGAACTTTAGTAATGATGGAGGAGTAATTGTAGTTGATAGGAAAAATGGCTGATGATGATGTATTTCATCGGGGAGGGAGCGGTGGTGAAATTTCTCTAGGAACCCTAGTTTCTACTGTGTTTAGTGAATCGATCACTATGGATTGTGTAGTTGATCGAGTGCTTCGAATTTTTGAGAGATGGAAGTTTAGTTGTAGACGAAGTCTTGGCTGGAGTAGCCGATTTTCTGGTGGTCAGAGCTCCATGGTTGAGGCGATGACAGGTTTGGTGACGAGGTCAGTTCGAGTTCCAGGTTTTGACTTTGATCTCGAACTCGATTTGGAGAGGAGTATGGGGGTTTAGATGGTTGGGAATTGGAGTATGGAAGATTGTCGACGTGTTCGGCATCGCGATGTCGCCTGAAGTTGGTCGGAGCTACTGTGCACATGCACGAGTTTGGTAGTGTCAGCCTGAGGGTTGTTGTCGGGGAAGGGCAGAGGCAACTCGAAGTTTTCTCGTGTAATTTGTATGTTTTACTCGAAGGAATTGGGGTTGGTCTCGTAGTAGATAGGATGAAGCTCGGTTTAAATTGTGTGGGTTACAGGTTTTTGAAAGAAAACCTGATCTATTTTAATCTTAGTTTAAAAATGTAAGTTAAGGTTTAAATAAGTTTTAAATCTAGTTTTAAAATGATTCATGTTAAATTTGAATCTTAACTGGAAATAAATAATGTTTTTAAATTCAAATTTGTTAAACAACCTTAAAATGGTTTGTTGTTTAAAAAGCGTTTTAAGGGAATTTGAATTTAAATTGGAGTTGAAATGCAAAGAAATGATTTAAACAAAGTTTAAATCAAAGTGGTAAATCTGGATTCAAATCTAAGTTTGAACCTTAGTTTGAAATATGTTAGCACCAAAATTGGTCACTAACCTCGTAGAAGAAGATTGTGAAGAGATATAAGTGATGAAATCAAATTAAACAGAGAAGATAGTACTTATCTAAATACAGAAAGTAAGAACACCAAATTTATAGTGGTTCAGCGTAATTGCCTACGTCCACTTTGAAGTTAAACTTTATTGATCTTCTTTATAGTTGATTACAAATACAATTCGTGAATCAAATGCTCGAATGAAGTCGTTAAGTAGAGAAGATGAGTCTTGAAAATGGCAGAGTCTCCCCGGTGTTTTCTCTCCAAAAAAAAGGATCCATTTCACTATGACCCTGCCCCTCTATTTATAGGCAAAGATGGGCTGGACTTCCCAAGTGGGCTGATTGCCGAACGCTCCAGCCCGAGTACAGTGGTCGCCGTATGCCGAGCAAGGTTCGCCGAACGCTCTGCGCCGAACCATCCCTTCTATGCCGAACGGTATGTTGGTGTCGTGGGAAGTGTAGGATGGTTGTCTGTTGAGGCCGAACGCTCTGCGCCGAACCACCCCTTCTATGCCGAACGAGGTGGTTGATGTTTGGGAAGTGTAGGATGTTAGTCAATTGAAGCCGAACGCTCTTCTTGACGCCGAGTGCCCTTACGCCGAGTACTCCTAATCCCACCGGGTACTACGCCGAGTATTCTTGTACGCTGAACAGTCTCGATGCCGGACACTAATGGATGCCGAGTACTATGCCGAGCACACTTGTCGCCGAGCACTCATGGATGTCAGTTGCTTCGCCGAACACTCCTGGATGGCCAGTGCTTCGCCGAACACTCCTTGATGTCGGTCGCTCTCTGATGCCGAGCACTTATTGCCGAGTACTAGTTGCCTGGTCAAATTCCCAGGAAACACTTGCCCCCCAAAGTGTATTGCGTGGACGAACGTGATGCGCTTTGAATCTGGTACAATCTACCTCGGAGGTACCTTCTCGAGAATGCTAGCGAAGGAGGTGCAAGACAAACGAGATTTAGATGCCGAACGATACGCTCGAAGCCGAACGTACCTCGTGTGCCGAACGTCACACTGCTACGATGCCGAACCCTTCGGTGTTGACCGGTTCTACCGGGTATAGCCTCTTCAACTTCTACCTCCCTCTATATAACCAGGTCCTCACCGTCTCTTTTCCCTTTACGCCTTCTTTTCAGCCATTCCTTAGAGACTTTCAACTCTTCCCATCCTACCAGATATAAAGCCTATATAATCCATTCTCAACTTCGATCGTCGAATTAGGTATCCTTCCTCTGACAATTGCACTACTTCCATTTTAGGTTCATCTTATGGACTTTAGTTGTAAACGCGTGGCTAGTAGGAGTGGTTTGCTCGTTTTGAGTTGTCTAATTGGGGATAGCTCCTCCGTGCCGAACGATAGAAGGGTAGATGGGGTGTTGAACGGCGTAGTCTTTGCCGGGCGATCCGTCTCTGTCGTTCGGCGTGGATGGAGAAGGTGTAGGGTGGAGTTGAAATCGTGGCGGAGCACCACTTTTAGCCGAACGATGACATTAGCCGACCAATACGATTGATACGCCAAACATTGACTTTAGCCGAACAATATAATTGACATGCCGAACAATGACTTTAGCCGAACAACATAACTGACATGCCGAACGTTGACTTTAGCCGAACAGTATAACTGACATGCCGAACGATGACTTTAGCCGAACAGTATAACTGACATGCCGAACGATGACTTTAGCCGAACAGTATAACTGACATGCCGAACGATGACTTTAGCCGAAGAGTATAACTGACATGCCGAACACTGACTTCAGCCGAACAACCCTTAGGTCGAACCATTACCTTAGTCAAACAAAACAAAGCAATCGCCGGACAATTCTTGGACCGGATAATGTCTTTAGCCGGTCAATACAAATGCCGAACAATATTAAAAATGCCGAACAGGATAAGTGTCTAACTACACTTTAAGCCGGTTACTTTAGAAATCATATGTCTTCTGAATCTGGGACTGTAATCTCCTCAAGGCGAGCTTTCTGAGACGGTCAGCGATGACGGTCTTCGAAGGCGATGATTCGAAGCTAAATATTACATCTTTAGAACCTTTAGATTCTTATTGCCTGCACACAATTGCTTGCACTAGTTCACACACCACATGGGGGGAAAAATCGTGTTGCTAATTCTAACGTTCAACGTTTTTTAAGTATAGCTCTCTCAAGCATTTAGCCAGGTTCATTATTTATTCGGGATGTCGAGAAAATCTAGTTCTGCCACCATATCTGACAGGCCTGGGCCGTCAGCAAGGCAAGGAGCCGCAGATGCTTCCAACCCGTCAATCTCTCCCGCTCATAACTTGGCGCCCGATGCTCTGGAGTCAACCATCTTACTGGACAATCCGATCGATTCTCAAGTCTCGAAGATCAACGAGGCCGCTCTGCGACGGATATGTTCCATTCACGGGATTCCCTTTGCTGACGTGTTAGTTCCTTCGAGACACGACCGCCCTCATCTGCCCCCAGTCGGGTACACAGCCTGCAACAAGTTCATGTGTTGGATGGGCAGCGTGCCTCCGTTCAATTTATTTCTCCGGGATGTGCTGCAGTATATAGACATAGCTCCGTCGCAGCTGCACCCGAACGGCCATGCGTTTCTATATGGGACTTATTTACTTTTCATGGCCGTCTTCTCCAGACCTCCAACCCCCGGTGATATCCGATACATTTATATGTTCAAGAGACGGAAAGATAGCCCTTCCTTCATTTTCCTCGAGCCATACCACAAGTTCCAGATCTTGACAGGGGCCTGTAGCAAATTCGCCCTGTACAAACAGGAATGGTTCTATGTGCGCTGCCCTTCCGGTTTCGCTAGGAGATGGGTTGAAGGCAGTAAGTCTCTCTGCCGAGTTACTATTCGTATTTAACCCGAGCATGTCTTTCTTAACTTTCCGTTTCATCTTTTCAGGTATCAGCCCACGCCCGGAAGGCCGAGGATATTCTGATGCTGTCGATGCGATTAGAGCTCTTTCGGCCGAGGATCGAGATATCCGAGCTATCATTTCAAATGAATCGCTGTCGGGGTTCGGCTTGCTAGCCCCTGGTCGTCGGATCAGCCTTCCAGAAGGTGTTACAATTCCCAAACCTTCATCTGGTAAAGGGAAAAAACTTGTCGGACCGTCGTCACGTCGCGCTCCCGACACGCATGAAGAAGGCGAGCGCAAAGAGGATGATGCCCCCGAAACTCAGGGCGAGAACGTGGGTCCCGCTTGGAATCCGGCAATCGAAGTTCAGGATATTGAGACATCATCCTCCCCTTCGAAGGGAAAGAAGAAGTTGAAATACACGGTTCAAAAGGAGAAAGTTGGTGGCACCTCAAAAGTTACGCCTACCCCTCCTGAGAAAGAGGCTTCTTCGCAGCATCTGGAAAGTTCCTTGAGAGGTCTATCGAACCTATCTATTCCCGAAGACATACTTAATTACGGGTTTGATGATCCTGAAGCTCTCAAATTCTCTTCGCCCGCTAGAGGCAATGTAGGAGTTCAACTTCTGGCTCAAAGAGACAATACTCCGATTAGCAAAGATAAACGAACGGGTCCGTCGGGGGGAACACTTAGGACACACACGCACATGCGCATTCCATAATATACTTCAAGTCTTTTTAATTCGTGAATTCTCCTTAACTCGTTGTTATCTCCCTTCTTTGCAGGTGATATGGGCCGCTTACACGGACTTGATCGCCTTCAGGGGTCTTCTATATTCCATCACTCCGGACGGGATTCCGGTTCAGGCAGACGCCGGGACCGAGGTGATTATGAAGATAGGGACAATCGTCCGCGCGAGTCGTCTCACCGCAAGAAAGCACACTCTCAATCTTCCCAGTCCCGCAATCTTCCTCCTCCAACTGAGCCGGATAAAGAGAAGTCTTTGCAGAAGGGTTATCAGTCTGATGCTGCTCGAGAACAACATTCCAGTTCATCGAGTACGAGGCAAGTTCGAGAGCCTCATAAAAGAACGGAATTCTCTAAGCCTCCTCCTCCTATTCCTGCCGTGGACCCAACTGTTGCGGAAAAGATGGTCGACCTTAAGGCCAAGTTTCCGAAAATCTGTTTTGACGGTTTGAAATTCCTCCCGGCCATCCATCACATTCCTGGGCACGTGAAGCAAAGTGCCATTGCCTGCAACAATGACGTCTATGTTCAACATGACGCATTCGTGCACTTGGTGGAGAAGATCTCGGAAGTATCTGTCGAGCGTCAACACGAGATTGACCGTCTGAATCTGCAGGCTGACAGCGATAAGAAAATCATCAAACTCCAAGATGAAGAGCTCGTCTCTTATAAGTCAAAGCTAGAAGCCGCTGAACAAGGCGCAAAAGATACTGCTGAGGCAGTTACTCGCTTAGAGGTGGCTCACAAAAAGGAGCTTGACGAAGCAGTTCAGCGCAGCGGCGCCCTTGCCCTAGAAAAAGACTCTGTCCAAAAAGAAAGGGACGCGCTCGCTACTCAAGTCAAAGAGCTGAGAGAACAACTCTCCAAGGAGAAAGAAGACAAAATAGCTGCTCAGGAAGAATCACAGCGGTATTGTGATGAGATTGTTGCTACCCGACTCCTGAAGACAAAGCTCGACGGTGAACTTGCCGAGGTCGAGAAAATGAAGGATGAGGCCCGTGAGGAGGGCAAAAGAATGGCTGTGGAGGAGCTTGATTCTCGCCTTGAGGCGGCCGTAGAGGCCGGTAGGGAAGAGGTCAAAAGTATGTTTGACCCGTTGATCGCCGAGTATGGAGCCCGCGTCCTTATGCACCGCGACCTAACATTCTTGGGCGACGGCTACCACGAATCCCTGGCTGAGGCATGGGAAACTCTGATAAAGATCAAGAAAGTCGAGTCAAGCTCCGAAGAGATCGACGAGGATGCATTGGTGAAGGAGTTCCTGAGGGGGAATGAGCCATCGGATTTATCCGCAGCATTGGCTCTTTATGGCAAAGGCTCTTCCCCTTCGAAAGAGAAGAACGACGAGGCTGGCCCGTCAGAGGCCGATGCTACTACTCCTCACATCGCCGCTCCTTATGCTGCTCAATCGGCCGGTCGGTCGACGCGTGATCCATTCGAGCAGCATGCCAGTTATGATCCCGAAGATCCCGGGCTCGGCGTTCATGTGCTATCACCTATCCTGGAGGGTGAAACCCTGCGCGCCACCGATAGCCAACCGGATCCTGGTAGGAAATTCTTCTTTCTCTTGAAGTCGAAGAGATCCCGTCATTTTTCAGCAATGGTTATTCGTTCTAATGCCCATTTCTTATATTTTTGTGCAGGTTTTTCTGACGTCGAGCTAACTCCGAGGAGCGATGACGCCAAGGAGGAAGCAGGGAAAACAAGCGACGTTGCTCACGCAGGGGTAACTCCCGGTCCAGACGCTCAAGTGATCGGGGCGCTTGATGATGACAAACTTGATACTTCGTCTCCTGCCGAAGGGAGCGATGAAGTTAAAATCACTGACGCCTCTGAACATACTTCAGAGATGAGCATGAAGGACCGTCTCGCCGACGAGGAGAAGAGAAAGGTCAAAGTCAAAGTTGAATCTGAAGTCCTGGAACTCACTGACCCGCGGAACAGACCTTTGAAAATCATTCTCCCGGGCAGGTCCAAACCACTAGATGTTCCGTCTCCTACTCTTGACTCCGTCTCTCTAGCAAGCAAAAAGTCCAAGAAAAAGCGTGAGGGAGAGGAGTCATCGGAAACACCAAAGGCAGACAAGAAGAAGAAGTCGAAGAAGTAATCGATGCACTTGTTCAACAAGTTTCCTGATTAGGTTTTGTAATTGTTTTTATCTCCCATGATTTGTAGATTGTATAGAGAGGTCTGAATCTTGTAGGAGTGATCATGTATCCCCATTTTGGACTTATTGAATAAAGTTTTAGTTTCTTTTTGTTTGAATGATTTTCTTGTCTTTATTTGGTTTGCCGACACTGCGCTCTGAGGACTTGGAGACTTGAGACTGTTCACACTCTAGTCCGTGCTCTGGGGACTTAGAGTTCTCCGTTCCACATTCTGGGGATCCGGAGATTGGAAATCGTTTATACTCTAGTCCGCGCTCTGGGGACTTAGAGTACTCCGCTCCGCACTCTGGGGATTCGGAGATTTGAAATCATTTATACTCTAGTCCGCGCTCTGGGGACTTAGAGTACTCCGCTCCGCACTCTGGGGATTCGGAGATTTGAAATCGTTTATACTCTAGTCCGCGTTCTGGGGACTTAGAGTATTCCGCTCCGCACTCTGGGGATTCGGAGATTAGAAATCGTTTATACTCTAGTCCGCGCTCTGGGGACTTAGAGTACTCCGCTCCGCACTCTAGGGATTCGGAGATTTGAAATCGTTTATACTCTAGTCCGCGCTCTGGGGACTTAGAGTACTCCGCTCCGCACTCTGGGGATTCAGAGATTTGAAATCGTTTATACTCTAGTCCGCGCTCTGGGGACTTAGAGTATTCCGCTCCGCACTCTGGGGATTCGGAGGTTGGAAATCGTTTATACTCTAGTCCGCGCTCTGGGGACTTAGAGTACTCCGCTCCACACTCTGGGGATTCGGAGATTTGGAATCGTTTATACTCTAGTCCGCGCTCTGGGGGCTTAGAGTACTCCGCTCCGCGCTCTGGGGATTCGGAGATTTGGAATCGTTCGTACGAGTCTGTATGTTGCGCAGAATAATGTAATTTATCATCCAATTAAGAGATATAGAAACTTCATAGAAAATGTAGCTTCAAGCCTTTATTAATGAAAATCAACTAAATTGTTCGATTACAACTTTAAAAGGAAACTAAGTCATTATTGAATGGAAACATGCAGGAAACAATAGTGCCTATAACAAGAAAGGGAAACATGCTAAATGTAATAGTGCCGCAAATGTTCACTGTTCCATGCTCGGGGGAGTGTCGCGCCATCAACGATCGCTAGCTTGAATGTTCCTTCTCCAAGCTTCCATTCAATGGCGTATGGACCTTCCCAGCTGGGATTCATGCGTGATGGTACCGGGAAGACTCGTTTCAGAACGAGATCTCCCACATCAAAGATTCTTGGGCGGACTCTGCCGTCATAGTAACGCTTGACTCGATGTCTGTGCGCCGCCGCCCTTAATTCAGCTTCTTCCCGCTTTTCATCGATGCAGTCCAGTGATTCCAGCAAGAGGTTTTGGTTCGTCTTGGGATCGTAGTATGTCACTCGGTGCGATGGAACTTCAAGTTCCACGGGTATAACGGCTTCAGAGCCGTATGCCAAGGCGAACGGAGTGTGGCCGGTCGCGGACTTGTGGGTAGTTCTATACGCCCATAATGCTGTCGGGAGTTCATCTACCCATTTGCCTCCAACCTTCTCCAGACGCTTCTTTAGTATGGACTCGATTATTTTGTTAACGGCCTCGACTTGTCCGTTAGATTTTGGGTGTGCAACGGCGGCGAACTTTTTCTCGATGCCATACTTTAAACAGAACTCTTTGAACTCTCTACTTTCGAATTGCGTTCTGTTGTCTGTAATGATGGTGCGTGGAAGGCCAAAGCTGCATATAATGTTTCGTACAACGAAGTTAATGACTTTCTTAGAGGTGATAGTGGCCAAAGGTTCTGCCTCAGCCCATTTCGTGAAATAGTCGACTGCAACTATTGCGTATTTCGCACCACCTTTGGATAGAGGCAAAGAGCCGATTATGTCGATTCTCCAGATCGCAAATGGCCAAGGACTGATCATTTGTGTGAGTTTCGTTGACGGAGCCCTCGGGATTTTTGCATATCTTTGACACTTGTCGCATTTTCTTGCGTAGTCTGCGGCATCCCGGTTTACGGTGGGCCAGTAATATCCATAGCGGAGGATCTTCTTTGCTAGCGTTTGCCCCCCAGTATGGTCGCCACATTCCCCTTCGTGAACTTCCCTCAAGACTCGCTTTGTTTCATCATGAGCGATGCACCGTAACAATGGGACTGAGAATCCTTTCCGGTACATGGATCCACCCTGCATTACGTACCGTGCAGCCTTTCGAAGGACCTGTCGTCTTTCGCTTCTTTTTTCTGGTAAAGCCCCGGTTGTCAGGTACAGTTTGAATGGGGTTATCCACGAGTCCTTCTCGGTCTCTGTTTCCAACACGCGATCGATTTTCATCTCGTCTACGCTCGGGGCATGCAAGACTTCAACGGGATACAATCCCATTTGTTGAGCATCGTCGGTACTTGCGAACTTAGCCAACAAGTCGGCTTCTTTGTTCTGTTCTCGTGGGATATGTGAAATGTCATAACGCTCAAGATTTGATAGTAGTTCTTGGACCTGAACGAGGTACGGAGCAAGCTTTCGTCCTTTTGCTTGGTAGTCTCCTCGTACTTGGTAAACCACTAACTGCGAGTCACAAAAGATTTCGACTGATTCGATCCCGAGTTCTTTGATGAGCCTCAAGCCAGCGATCAGTGCTTCATATTCAGCTTCGTTGTTCGTAGCCGGGAAATCGAGCTTCAGGGCATAACAGATTGATCGGTTTTCCGGAGTTATAAGAACTACGCCCGTGCCGGAGCAACGGTCGTTTGATGCACCGTCAGTGTATAATTTCCATCGAATGGGGGGAATGATGTCGTGATCGTCCGGTTTGATGGGTATGGTAAATTCAGCGATGAAGTCTGCTAACGCTTGCCCTCGGATGGCTCTCCGTGGTAAGTACGCGATATCGAATTGGCTCAACTCGATGTTCCATTTTAGCAATCTTCCAGAAGTTTTCTGGTCGTTGAAGTACCTGCCTCAGGGGTTGATCGGTATAAACACCGATTGAATGCGCTTGAAAGTATGGGCGCAGCTTGCATGATGCAATCACCAAGCAATAAGCCAATTTCTCGATTTTAGGGTAATTCTTCTCTGCCCCCGTTAAATGCTTGCTAACATAATATACCGGCTTCTGGACTCGATCCTCCTCACGAACCAAAGCTGCGCTTATCGCATGAGGGGATATAGCCAAGTAAACGTACAGCATCTCATGGTCAACTGGTTTAGATAGCATTGGTGGGCTCTCCAGATGCCTTACCAGATTCTGGAATGCTTCCTCGCAGCTAGACGTCCATTCAAAATTTCTCTTTCCTTTCTTTATTATGTCAAAGAACGGGATGCACTTGTCAGTTGCCTTGGATATAAATCGACTCAGCGCAGCTACTTTTCCGTTCAAGCTCTGTACCTGCTTTATAGTCCTGGGCGCTTGTACATCTCGAATGGCTTGGATCTTTTCTGGGTTGGCTTCGATTCCCCTAGCGTTGACGATGAATCCTAAAAACTTCCCTGATGCAACGCCGAAAGAACACTTCAGCGGGTTGATCTTCATTCCATAAAACCTGAGTATGTTAAACATTTCAGCTAAGTCTTGAATGTGGTCGTTTGACCGTCGTGACTTCACGAGCATGTCATCCACATAGACTTCCATGGTTTTGCCCAGCTGGTCCTTGAACATTCGATTCACCAGACGTTGGTAAGTTGCTCCAGCATTCTTCAATCCAAAGGGCATCACTACATAGCAATACAGCCCGACATTTGTAACGAAGCTGGTGTGTTCTTGGTCCGGAATATGCATTGGGATTTGGTTGTATCCTGAGTACGCATCCATGAATGACAATAATTCGTGTCCTGCTGTGGAATCGACCAACTGATCGATCCTAGGCAACGGGAAACTGTCCTTAGGGCATGCTTTGTTCAAGTCGGAATAATCTATGCAAGTCCTCCATTTCCCATTCGCCTTCTTTACTAGCACGGGGTTGGAGACCCACTCCGGGTAGAGGGCGTCGCGGACGAACCCATTTGCTTTGAGTTTGTCCACCTCCTCTCCAAGAGCGGCGGATCTTTCCGGATCCATTCCTCTCCTTTTTTGCTTGACTGGGACGTATTTCGGGTCTATGTTCAACATATGACTCGTGATGGCGGGAGAAATCCCACACATATCAGAATGCGTCCAGGCAAAAACATCAAGGTTTGCCCGGAGGAAGTCGCTAAGGTCTTCAGTCATTGCGGGGCCTAACTGTGATCCGATCTTCAGTATTCGCGAAGGGTCGTCACGGCTAACTGAGATGTCAATTGTTAATTCAGCCGGTGCCGCCTTCTCTTCCCTGGGTTTCTCATCGTCGTCTCTCGGATCTATATCTCCGTAGATCCGAGAACTATGCCCGAGCCAGGGCTCGGGCACTACTTGTCAATTATTCGTATTGAGGATGCGGACGGGATTGTCCGCAACCTTTCCTTTCTCCCTCCGGTGGGCCTCTCGGAGCTCGGCCACATAACAAGAACGACCAGCTGCTTGGTCACCGTGAACAATGCCTACTCCTTTGTCAGTCGCAAACTTCAAAGTCAAACACCACGGGGCTAGTGCCGCCCTAAATTCAGCTAGGGCCGGCCGACCCAAGAAAACATTATACGGAGAGTCCACATCCAAAACTACAAAGGGTAGAATTCGTACCCTCCGACGCTCGCCTTGTCCCAGTTCAACTGGTAACTCGACATATCCTACTGCATCAATCGCAGCGCCGTTAAAGCCGTGGATACGAGCTTTGGATGGTTTCAAGTCTTTTGTCTCTAGCTTCATCTGATCATAGGCCTTCTTGAAGATGATGTTGACTGAACTTCCACAATCAATCAAAATTCTTTTTACATATGCTGGTCCGATCGTTGCAGATATGACCATGGGATCGATGGTCGGAGCCTCTACTTGGTCAGCGTCTCTGTTCCTGAACACGATATCGTCTGTCATCACGCGCTGCTGCTTAGCAGGGGCCCCGTCCTCTACGTTCGAACAGCACTCAAAATCTGCATGCTTCAAGGAGCTTGCATATCGTTCCATCTCTTGCCAGTTCTTATCTGCGGGATGAGGTCCGCCGATAATTGTATTTATGACCAGTCTTCCAACAGTCCGAGCAGGCTCCTCAGGATGACGTGGAGCTAGTGCACGACCTAGGTTGGACGTTCCCTGTCCTCCTTCCTGTGGATCCTTTACAAATTCTTGCAACTTCTTTTGTCTGATCAATTTCTCGATAGCATCATGCAGGTGTCTGCATTCTTCCGTGTTGTGTCCATAAGTTTCATGGAAGCGGCAATATTTCCCAGTCCGCTTCTGTTCTTCAGTTGATTCTTTTGGACGTGGTTTTCTGTACTGAAAA
The DNA here is from genome assembly GCA_030737815.1 of Allium fistulosum. Lineage (NCBI taxonomy): Eukaryota > Viridiplantae > Streptophyta > Magnoliopsida > Asparagales > Amaryllidaceae > Allium > Allium fistulosum. Next base: position 405,144,907 of record CM060904.1, on the reverse strand, counting down.
GTATTGCAGGTGGATAGGTAAATGTTCTCAAGTGGGGCGTTTAGCGGAGTGTACTCGCTGTAGCTTGGAATTCTCGACTTCCACTTTCCCGCTTCTTTCCTCTTTCCTTGACTTCTTCCTCCGGACTCTTTGAGCTGCACAGGCTTACTCTGGACATTGACTTGGACCTTTCCCGAATTGTCTCCAGATTGCTTCACAGCAATGTTGCTCTTGATTGACTCTTGGGCAGGTCCCGGTGCCTTATCTCGTCGTACCCACCTAGCTTCCTCTCTTCTTATGAACTGGTGTGCCTTGGAGTAGAAACGCTCTAGCGTAGCCGGAGGTTTTCCTGCCAGCCAGTCTCCAAATTCAGAATCCGGATCTACACCTCTCATTACAGCCATTAGGATTGCATGGTCGTTGGGATTACTGACTTCAGTTGCCGCAACGTGGAATCTTTGTAGGTACTCCTTCAGCGACTCTCCGGGATTTTGGATTACACTTGACAGAGACATCACGTCCTTCGGGCGTGTAGTGTGTATCCTGAACTGCTCAATAAACTTCTTTGCCAACTCCTCGAAGCTTGATACGGATCGCGGAGGAAGTCGGGTGAACCACATAGTAGCGATCCCAGATAGAGTAATCGGAAAGCACCTACACTTGGTGGCATCATTTGCTCTGGCTGAATCCATCATCCATTCATACCTCATTACATGTTGTCTGGGGTCAGTCTTTCCTTCGTATGCAGGAATGGTTGGCATGCTAAACTTCTTGGGGTACGCCGCTTGCAGCACAACATCCGTGAACGGAGTATGACTTTTTGACACTCCCAAGTCGTCATTTGATAAGCCCTGATTTTCTTTCATTAGTTGCCTGATCATGGCTGTCAGATCGGGTGTCTGTATGGAAGTTGGGAGGTTGGAGTCAGTTCTACGCGCCTGTCCATGCTGATGCCTCCTTTCCTGGCGATCTGCCAATTTTGCATCGTGAGGTTCAACATTGTTAGCATTTTGATGATCTGGAGCTCCATCCTCCATCTGTACTCCGGTTCGGAAGCTTCCAGTTCTGGCTTGGTCGCGGTCTCCAGCTGTTCGAACAGCAGCATCCGCCCTTGCAGCTTCAGTCTTACGGCGTCTACGCCTGGGTGGTTCATCAGAAGAAGTAGAGCTGTCAGAAGAGGAATAAGCAGCTGGATTGCCCCCAGCATTCTGTTGCTGCTGTTGAGTGAGTTGTGTCATCAGGTTGGCATTAGCTTGCATCTGTTCTCCCAGTTGTCTCCTGCTTTCCCTAAGTTCTCTCATCAAGTCATTGAACTCCACTCTGGTGACAACCGGAGTCTGTTCTTGAGCGGCAATCCCTGCACTCGGGATTGCTGATTGATTGCTAGGTCCTGCTTGTTGCACGCTAGCAGTCTCTTGGGCATCCGCATTAAGAGAAGCTGACCTGGTATGTGGTCTTGCCATTGTAGAGTTATTGGTATGCACTCTGAGTAGAATCAACGGATGTCCTATCAGTAAGTCGGATCTTCTTTGGGGGATTTGTTCAATCCAGTAGCTTCAAAGCAGATCCTTGAGGTCTGAGAATTCGATTCTCAGTGAAAGCACCAAAGTGTTAGCACCAAAATTGGTCACTAACCTTGTAGAAGAAGATTGTGAAGAGATATAAGTGATGAAATCAAATTAAACAGAGAAGACAGTACTTATCTAAATACAGAAAGTAAGAACACCAAATTTATAGTGGTTCAGCGTAATTGCCTACGTCCACTTTGAAGTTAAACTTTATTGATCTTCTTTATAGTTGATTACAAATACAATTCGTGAATCAAATGCTCGAATGAAGTCGTTAAGTAGAGAAGATGAGTCTTGAAAATGGCAGAGTCTCCCCGGTGTTTTCTCTCCAAAAAAAGGATCCATTTCACTGTGACCCTGCCCCTCTATTTATAGGCAAAGATGGGCTGGACTTCCCAAGTGGGCTGATTGTCGAACGCTCCAGCTCGAGTACAGTGGTCGCCGTATGCCGAGCAAGGTTCGCCGAACGCTCTACGCCGAACCATCCCTTCTATGCCGAACGGTATGTTGGTGTCGTGGGAAGTGTAGGATGGTTGTCTGTTGAGGCCGAACGCTCTGCGCCGAACCACCCCTTCTATGCCGAACGAGGTGGTTGATGTTTGGGAAGTGTAGGATGTTAGTCAGTTGAAGCCGAACGCTCTTCTTGACGCCGAGTGCCCTTACGCCGAGTACTCCTAATCCCACCGGGTACTACGCCGAGTATTCCTGTACGCCGAACAGTCTCGATGCCGGACACTAATGGATGCCGAGTACTATGCCGAGCACACTTGTCGCCGAGCACTCATGGATGTCAGTTGCTTCGCCGAACACTCCTGGATGGCCAGTGCTTCGCCGAACACTCCTTGATGCCAGTCGCTCTCTGATGCCGAGCACTTATTGCAGAGTACTAGTTGCCTGGTCAAATCCCCAGGAAACAAAATAAAAGAAGTTTTTGAATTTAAATTGGTTTAAATAATTTGAATGATTAAGTGTATTTTAGATTGATTTGAATTTAAAATGAAATTGGATTTTGAATTTTCTTAACTTCAATTATGAGATAAATAATTCTTAAACTTGTGAATTAAGAAGGGTCTTGAAATTGTTTTAAACTTTGTTAAAGTTAATTTGTTTTCATTTTAAATCTTAAATTTAAAATGAAATTTAAAAGTAAAATTTAAAAGTAAATTGTTTAAGTACCTTGTTAATGATAATTTGATCATTAATAAGAAAAATGTTTTATCCTTAAATAAATGAAGATTTAAGGATTTGTAATTATTAAGTTAATTAAAATGAATAATTAACTAATTTAATTAATTAATGGTTTGGACTAATTAATTTAGTAATTAAGAGTTTAAATTAGTTAATTAAGGATTAATTATTTGATTATTAAAGATAAAAATTTAATTGTAATTAATAATAACTCTTAATTAATTACTTCAGAAAAGTAATTAAAGAATTGTTAATAGTTAATGAAGGTCATTAACTTGGATTATTTAATAATGAATTAATATGATTAATTTTGATAATTAATTAGATTAATTAATTTAAGATAATCAATTGTGAATTATTTAAGTATAATTGCTTATGAAAGTAATTAGGAAATTAATTACTCATTGTAATTAATTAAGTTTAATATGAATTGTTTAAGTTAATTAATTAAGTTTAATTAATTTAAATAACCATTTGATGATGTGATAAGTATAATTACTTAAGGAAGTAATTAATTGAGAATGATTTAATAATGAAAGCAATTTGAGTATAATTACTTTGTAATAATTAATCAAGGGATTAATTAGAGATAATTAATTATGGAGAAATTAAGTTATTTAATGAAGTAATTAAGGGTAGTTAATTACTGAAGGGAGTTAATCAAGGGTGATTAACAATTTGGTTTAATTGAAGATTAATTACTTAATGTAATAGATGTAATTAGAGATCATTAAATATTATAATTAATGATGTAAGTTAGAATGGATTTATTTGGAAATAATTAATAAATGAAGGGATTCATTAATTAAGAAGTAATTTTAGAAATTAAAAGGTTACTTTCTATATTTGGTATAAGATAATTAATTTGCGAAATTAATTAAAAGATAATTACTTGAATGTAATTAAAGGATAATTAATCCAGGATGATTAATTAAGATGGAAACTTAAAGAATGATTAATTAATTGATTTGTAATTAATTAATAGTTATGTAAGTAGGATTTATAATAATGAAGTAATGAATTTAATTTACTTTAAATTAATTAGAGATAAGATAATTAATTTAATTCATTTTAAATTAATTATAAATAATGTGCTGATGAATCCTTGTTTATGTATGGATGTATGATATTGATTTACTTGAATGGTTTGAAATCTCAGATATGAGATAAGTAATGCTATGTGATATGAATTATCTATTTATGATGATATGTGAATTATCTATCTATCTATGTGTATATGGATAATGAAATGAATTGTTTTAACTTTAAAACAACTTGGCCTTAAAAGATACGGTTTGGATTTCGATGAGACCGGGATCGGGTTTCCAAATTTGGATATCCGAAAACCACATCGATCCAAATTAACGATAGGTCGTGAATCTCAAGTGAAGATGAAGATTCAGACTGCAAGGGTTATTGTCGTTAACTCTGAGGATGATTCCAAAATGAGTGTAACGAGATAATGCCTTCGGTTTCGTTCGAACCCGGAACGAACTTGTATGGATTGAATGCTTTCAGAACATCGTTAGGTGGACGATGATCATTCTAAGTGGGGTGTTCTGATATGGTAACCGTAGCCTCAAGCCTCATCAACCGGGAATGGCTAAAACAGGGGAGGTGCAGCAAGGTTAGTGGGTAGCACCCAAGTAGGATGACATTTCCCCGTCTAGAGTCCCTTTTTATTCGGCTGTGTGGCGGTTGCTAGCTACAACCGCGGGGTTTCTTATCCGGGAATTATCCAGTAAGGGATGTTTCGGCCTTGTGTTGTAGGGGATTGGGAGTAATCCTCGGTACGGTGATCTAGGCCACGTACTGTGACGGGCGGAACCCCAGTAGCCCTGCCATTGTATGGAATCCAAAATCCAATAAGCGCCATCAGATTTGATTGTATTACCCACTTGTTGGCTAGTATGCTGGAATTTAATCATGTAACGCTCAGCTATTTCTTATTTACTTGAAAACCCTAGACCTATTATAATATCACTGAATTTCCTATCAAATGTTTGGTTAGCGTAAGGTAAAAACTTACCCATGTTTATGTGTGGGGAGTCTTACGTGATACCTTTTGTTTTCAAAGGCTTTTCAAAGTTAAGCAACTTTAACCTGTTACTCATACCAGACCCATGTCTGACCCGGAGTTTATTTCTGTTTTTCTTAAACTCTCGGGTACTCAAATTTTTACAAGTAGCCAAAGGATTCAGGTTAGCTTTGACGAATTGTGGATGAGCAATGGAGCAGGAGGCTTCAACGTTTTAGATATATAGTGTTCCGCTGTGTTGGTATCTCTGTGTTGTATTTGAGTTGTATCGAGTTGTATTAACTAGATAGGTGTTTATAACTGTCTAGTATGTGTTGTATTATCTGTGTAACTCTGATGTATATGATACTATGTAATCTCTTATGTGATATATTATATTTCATTCGTTCCGCTGTTGAGATTCTGATGTTGTTTTCTTCTTTCTTCTCTATCCTTTCTATTTCTCACCCCTTTCTTTCTTAAAGATGATGCGACTTTCTGGTGGTAGAAAGTTGGGTCGTCACAAGAACGAAGTAGGATGTTTTGGCGAACGTTTATATGAGGTATGAACGCAGCCCTGACTCCCTCGAGTCAACTTGATGTGATAAAAACAGGAGCCACGCCGGGCCAAGTGAGGTCGCACCTCCGATCAAGCATGCTTCTACGATGCCATTCTATTACTTTGTGATTTGCTTGGGTGCACCTTTGATTATGGGAGTGTGTCTCGAGGTTGGCGGTAGTAACTGCTATGCGTTACCACTAGTCCAGATCCGCAAAATGGTAGTATCCTACCATGGGCATTGCTTCGCATGCCTTGTCACATGCCATATCATGCCTACTACGAGTTTGGTTTATGTCGTACCTATGGAGTTCTCCCTGATAGCCCACCGGTTTGGTGGAGTTTACAGTACTGTATATACTACGACATTTATATAAAAATGTGTTAAGGGGGATATGGGTAACGCCTTAACACTATTTTGATATTTTACTTTACTATAGACATTATCTATGTAGTGTATTGTACTATGTATGTAGATAGTTTCACGGATCCTTAAAGGATGGTAATCTCAAACATCTTTTAAGTTATATTGCATTTCATTTGGACATTTCACTTGAGTTGATTTACTTGCATAAGAATATTAATCCTGACTTGAGTGTTTTGTGTTTTGCTTTATGCTCGGGTCAGACTGAGTGTCTCAGCATTTGAGACTCACCTTTGGAGCTTGGAGCTTTGCTTGGAGATCTATCTTTTATCTATTCAGCCTTCGGTTATTCCAGTTATTTCCAGTTGTTTATGTTCAGACTTGTCATTTACTTATGTATTAGAGACTTCTTGTACTTGGGATTTTCTGTTGTATTTATTTCAGACTCTGATATTTATGTAGTAGCTTCACGAACTACTATTTATTTATTCCGCTGCTTATTGTTATATTACTATGTGTATGTGATTGATTTATTTACTACATATGCTAAGTTTTGCCAAATATAAATTAAAAATCGATTGTTTTGAGCAATTCAAGTCTGACATGTGTGGATTATTGTCGATTTGAATGGTTCGAAATGACAGGTTGTTACATGTGGTATCAGAGCTATGGTTTAGGAAAAACTTAGCATATGGAGTAAAACTCATTAGAGATAGGGTAGTAATACCATAGAATGAGTGGAATTGATTATAGGATCATCTTTGTTCGAGCTTGAAATTCTTTGTTAGGATCCTTCTTGATTTGGATTTATTTTGAATTTTGGAATACCTCTGTTCTAAAATCCATTCTTGTCTTTCATGTTCGTGTTCTTCTTAATACTGGAGCATCCTATAGCTTTATTTCTGTTGATCTCTGTAATAAATTTGAGCACATCTTGCAACCTCAATTTGCAACTTCATACGTATGTTACTAATCCCATCGGCGGTCCCGCCAACCTTAGCATGATTTGTAAAGGGGTGAAACTCCTTTACAACAGGCGTCGATTCACCGGAGATTTCTATATCCTCGGTTTTGATGCATTTGATATCTTACTTGGGGTGATTGGTTAAAGCGATATGATGCCGTTATCTCTTGCAAAAACCTGAACCGTTCTCTAGTAGACGACCAGGGTAATTCTCTTGTGATGGAATGTCGAATGCCTCAGGATTATGCAGGCAGATTTATCTTTTCGCTTGATTCTCGGCCTAATGATCTTGACTCCACCCCTATTGTCCGACTATTTTCGGATGTCTTTGGTGAAGTCACTTCTCTTCCTCCCAAGCGGGAAATTGAATTCCGCATCAATCTTATTCCTGGAGCTCGATCTTGCTACCGGTTTTCACCAGCTTTGTGTAGCCGAGAAGAGCATTCCCAAGACAGCTTTTCGAGTGGAGAATGGTTTCTATGAATGGTTAGTCATGCCCTTTGGATTAACCAATTCTCCTGCCTTCTTCGTCGATCTCATGAATCATGTTTTCCATGATGTTCTCGACAAGTTTGTCCTGGTTTTCATTGATGATATTCTCGTCTTTTCTAATACAGTGACGGAACATGAATCCCACTGGGCTATGTGTTGGAAACTCTTAGGAGTCATCAGTTGAAAGCCAAATTTTGTAAATGCTATTCTAGAGAGATGAACTCTGATTCCTTGGGCACATTGTTTATGGAAATTGAGTCTTGGTTGACCCGATTAGGGTCGCCGTGATTAATATAAGTCTATCCATCTTTCCTCTTTTGTATTTAATTATCTTATCTTCCTTTCGAGCCTATCTTCTTAGTTAGAATTCTCTTTGATTAGAGTCCCTCTAAGTTTGAATCTCTATCCTTGTTCTAAAAATCCATTCTTGAATCATCCTGTGAGGGAGTGTATTTGTAATTGATATAAAAATGTTTTATATTGTGTTGTTTGAGTTGTTAAGTTTCAATTTTGGGTTTTGATCGATTCGTTTGGCCAACTCTATCGATAGGAATTCCAAAACACTTGAACAGAACAAACTGACATAATATTGTTTTCGAAATTGGTAAATGAAATAATTTTATGTATGATTATATTTTATATGTAAAGGTATAATTTTTTGAAATTAGATAGTTAAATGAATTAGTTGTTAGAAATGATAGTACTAGATTATCATTTATTATTTGTCAACATTCCTAAACTTTTAGCTATTGTTGAATGTTATAAGGAGATGAAAATTTTAAACATGGTCTATAAATTTGATTTGCAAATGAAATGAATTTAAATTAAGGATTTGAAAATTAAATTTCCGGTGCTTTTTAAAAAAAATTGGTTTTCAAGGTTTGGAAAATATATTATTTGAAAGTATTTTCGAATGGAAGTTGTTTCCAAAGAATTTTAAAAAAAGTAAGTCGGTACTCTCCTCTTATGTCATTAGAAAATAATTCTGATAATGAGTGCAGCATCATCGACATTCATTTTCGAGTCTCAAAGTGGGGAGACCACTTAGTAGCTTTGCTACACTTTCATTTTGGAAAATGGATTTGATTTGAAATTCTTGAGTATGATTTGATATTATATATGTATATGTATATGTATATGTATATGTATATATTTATTTCAAAATGGTTTGAAGTGAAATCGAAAATTTAATTCTTAATTTTTATGTTAAGTGATGGTTTTCAATTATTGAAATAAAGTAAAAATTTTGAATAATTGGAGTGTCCAAAATGAGAAATGGAATTGAAACAACTTGAAATAGTTGAACTAGGATAAAATTTATTTGTATAATACTCAATTGCATTCTAAAACATATATAACTTACCTGAAATATTCAAAAAGTTAAAATGTAATGTGAATATGTAATTGAAGGTTATACAAGAGAAAACTTGAGTAATTAAAAATGTTCAAACCAAATTTTTCTTAATAAAATTGTTGTAAATAAAAGGTAAATTTGTATAGTGCTCAATTACACTTAGAAACATTAATAAAAATTACTTGGAAAAGTTTGAATGTAATGGGAACATGTAATTGAATAGTATACAATATAATGTAAGTAATAAGATGTCCAAAAATGAATTTTATATGGTTTTGAATTAATTGTTATATCTGTTGCTATGTATTTTGAATCTATCTTTCCTTTCTGTTGCTTCTATTCTCCTATCTCGTTCCTTTTCGGGGACGAAATATTTTAAGTGGGGAGAGTGTAACGACCCAAGAATTTTAACAATTTAAATAACATAATTAACTAAATTTTTCATGAAAATAAACAATTAAAATTTTGCTATGGAAATTTGATATTTGGTATGTGTCTATTTAAGCATAACAAGTGGTAGATTTTTATGTGAAAATATGAAAGTTTGTTTGGTTGTGAAATTTTCAATTTAAAATTTAAAATTAGTTAATTGATGGAAATAAAATATTTTTGAAATCTAAATATTTTTATATAATAAAATTGTATAACAATTTCTGAGTGAGACGTCATATTTCGTTTTGCCAAATTTGGACTGCTCTAACTTCGTTTATATTATTTTCGGCGTTTTAGCAGCAGTTTTGGCAGCGAATATCGAGTTTTGATAGGTGGGTCGTGTCATTCATATCCATGTACCATTCTATTCGTCTCTTCGTGCTGATCTCCACAGTATATTCATTTGTGCATTTCGGTGTTTGGTACGTGGCGAAATCTGCAAAACGGTTAGCCGTATCGATACTCGTTAGAGCCTTTTGGGTTCTGTGTCCATTCACTTGTCCCGTGAGAAACCAATAGCCATCAGCTTTTAATTTTTCCTTGAATTCAATAGTTGACCTTCACTGTTCCCTATTTCATAATATAAATTGGTTCGTCCTTTTAACTCTTATTCTCTTCTCTCTAATCTTGCTTTTATATAAGGAAAAAAATGTAAATAATATATATACTTTTCATTCAGTTTGTTTTGATAAAATCCTGCTTGTCTTTCCACGCCTTCATGCTTTTTCCCAGCCATCCTTCATTGTCGTTCCAATCCCCTCCTGAACACACAACCCCATGCAAGCATCCCAACAGCTCCGACCCTAACCAAACCATCTGCCTTGTCACTCCAAGACTCCGCCTTCCTCCCCCTGAAAACTGACAATCAACCAGCATCCCGCCATAGTCTCAGCCACCTGCCGATCTGCCTCCCTATAGCTTCCGCAACCTTCTCCCCCACAACGCCACTGCAACACTGCTTCGATCTGCCACCTGCATAACTCCAGACCCATCCCTCAAATGCCTCCAGCCTATCAACTCGCCGCCCATCCCCTCAAGCCCTCCATGTCGTACGCCCTTCTCCAGCAGCCGCCTTAAACCCAAAACACGACAACTCCTTCCATGCAAATCCCTGGCCGGCCTCCACTTCATCGCCATCCACCAGATATCCGCCCTCCGCCATTCACGACCTATCTCCGCCTTGCATCTCCTCCACTATCGAGAAACCCAGCAGCCAGCCGAACCACTCCAGTTACCACACCTGAACCTCCCCTATTCAAATCGAGCAACACCACACTTCTCCTCCACGTACCCAGCCTCCCAGTGCTCCACCCCTTAACCCAGCCTTCCTTGCTTTTGATGGAAAAAAATAGTGTATATATATTTTGAAAACTGAAAACCCACCTTCTCTGCCTAAAAAAAATAGTGTATAAGGCTCATGGGTCTGCACCTTGTGTGCTCCTGTGTGGTTGAGATCTTCTCTCTTGAGGTATATATATATATATATATATATATATATATATATATTGTTTCCATCTATATCAAGCTAGCTTTGATTTGTTTTCATCTATTCCAAGTATCAGCTTTGCTTTGTTCGTCGAATTTGTATTCACCTTGCTTTGCTTTGGAAATTGTTGTTTGGATTGGTCGATTGTCGAGTTTGGGATTCAAAATCGTACCTTGTTGTGTTGCCTATTTTCTCTAGCCACGAAAGGTGAGCGATCACTCATGATTAACATTCTTATGTTTTAGTAAATTTATATTCACATGAAATGACGATTGGAATATGTTTTTAAATTTGAATTGTTAGTAATTTAATTTTTAAAATATGATATGTTAATATTTAAAATTGTTTACCTATATTAATTGACATATGACACCATAACCTATTATATATATATTATATTTAAATTGTTAATTATGTTATATGTTTGATATTGATATGAATGTCATTTTATAATATGATTATATTGTTCTCCCACTGCAAGTTCCCTGTTAGTTTAGGAAATCCCTATGGGTTGAAATGATACATACCCGAATGATATTATAGATTAGGGAAAATCTATATGGGTTGAAATGATAAACCCAAGCGATTTTATTAATTTTGAAATTTTGGGATTGCGGGTTGAAATGATATACATACCCGTAAATATTAAATTACTGCGGATTGAAATGATAAATATTTGTATCACTTGACCATGGGATAGGAAATTATATACAGACACCGTTGGTTTATTTTGAAAAATGATTTCCAAAGTTTGATAGGAAATAAATGGGTTTTAATAAATACCGATTTAAAAAAATAATATAAAGATATTTTATTTAGATTTTTAAATTATATGTTTTGGAAATTTTAAATTTATAAGTTAAGTTTGAAACTTTAAATTATAAAATTTTACTTATAACTTTATTTATTTTTAAATATATAATTAAGATTTAAAATAGATTTAATAATAAAATTTAATAAAAATTTAATTTAACTAATATATCTATAAAATATGTTTAAAATATTTATTTAAATTTATTTTAATATTTTAAATAGATTTTTGCATTAACTTTAATAAATAAAAGTAGGAAAGATAAATTAAAGTTGATTTGTAATTTAATTTATTTAAGAATTGAATTTAAATAAAATTGATTTGAAACTTATTGATTTGAGATTTTAAAGATATGATTTTATAACTTGATAACTTGATTTTTGATTAAAGGGGATTAAAGGAATATATTCAAATTTAAATAAAGTTGAAATTGAATATTTAATATTGGTTTAAATTTGTAATTTGAGATTTTATTTAAATGTTATTAAAAATGATTAAGTGAATATTTTCAAATTTAAATAAAATTAAAGTTGAATTTTGAAATATAAATGAAATTTATCAGATTGAGTTATTGTAAATGATTGAATATTTAAACTTTGAAACCTACTGAATTAGAAGTGGTTTAAATTTGTAGTTCAAACCTAGATTTGAAATTGATGTAAACTAAATGTTAATGAGAATTTGAATTGAGCCTTTAACCTTTTTAATTGGAATCGTTGAAATGAGATTGATTTAAATTGAAAATTTGGAACTAAAGCTGATTTGAATTGATTTGTGAAATTGGAAGATATAATTCTAATTTGAAACTATTTTTGATATAAACTCTTTTAATATATATATATATACTATTTTACTATATATAACTTATTTTTATAAATATATAAACTATTTTAATATATTATTTTAAATTTATAAACAATTTTAAATATATTTATTTTTTCATATATAAACTATTTTTAATATATAAACTATTTTAATCTATAACCTATTTTTAAATATAAACTATTTATTTATGTATAACTATTCCAATATATAAACTACTTTCAATATTCAAACTGTTTAAGTGGAACTATTATGATTTTAAGTGAATAATGATTTCGAAAGTGATATGATTTTGAAAGTGGATATGATTTAGAAAGAGACATGATTTTGAAATGAATATGATATTTTGATATAAAGTATGAACTGTTTGAAATGTAAAATGACCACGGTGTGAAATAAGCGTTTGGTTGTTAAAGAGATCGGGATCAGATATTGCCATACTCTCTGCCAATAATGAAAACCACTTTAACAACTGTGCACTTGGTGGAAATTCCAGAACGAAGTAGGATGGTTTGGCAAATGTCTATATGAGGTATGAACGCAACCCTGACTCCCTCAAATCAGCTTGATGTGACAAAAACAGGAGCCACGTCGGGCCAAGTGAGGTCGCACCTCTAATCGATCATGATTCTTCGATGCCATTCTATTACTTTGTGATTTGATTGGGTGCACCTTTGATTATGGGAGTGTGTCTCATGGTGGGTGGTAGTAGCTGCTATGCCTTACCACCAGTCCAGATCCGCAAAACGGTAGTATCTACATTAGGCATTGCCTCGCTTGCCTTGTCACATGTCTTATCGCGCCCATTACGAGTTTGGTTTGTGTCGTACCTATGGAGTGCTCCCTGATAGCCCACCGGTTTGGTGGAGTTTACAGTACTGTATAGACTATGACATTTATATAAAAATGTGTTAAGGGGGATATGGGTAACGCTTTAACGCTATTTTTATATTTTACTTTACTATAGACATTATCTATGTAGCGTATTGTACTATATATGTAGATTGTTTCACAGATCCTTAAAGGATGGGAATCCCAAACATCCTTTAAGTTATATTGCATTTCATTTGGACATTTCACTTGAGTTGATTTACTTGCATAAGAATGTTAATCCTGACTCAAGTGTTTTATGTTTTGCTTTATGCTCGCGTCAGACTAAGTGTCACAGCATTTGAGACTCACCTTTGGAGCTTGGAGCTTTGCTTGGAGATCTATCTTTTATCTATTCAGCTTTCAGTTATTCTAGTTATTTCCAGTTGTTTATGTTCAAACTTGTCATTTACTTATGTATTAGAGACTTCTTGTACTTGGGATTTTCTGTTGTATTTATTTCAGACTCTGATGTTTCTATAGTAGCTTCATAAATTACTATTTATCTATTCCACTGCTTATTGTTATATTACTCTGTGTTTGTGATTGATTCATTTACTATATATGCTAAGTTTTGCCAAATAAAAATTAACAATCTGTTGTTTTGAGCAATTCAAGTCTGACATGTGTGGATTATTGTCGATTTGAATGGTTCGAAATGGTAGGTTGTTACATTTTGACACTACCAAATTCCATTAGTCCAAAGTGGTAAGGTTTTGACGAAGAGAATTGGTGTAAATAAATGTCACAACCGGGTAACACTTATTAAACTAAAACTAGATTTTATCCTATCCAAATAAGCGATAAATTTGGCCATAATGCCACATCACCTATTAACTTGCGTGTGAATGTTAGCATTCGAATAGTTCGATGTTAATTGCTGAACGAATTTACACCCAAGAGTCACACAACTAAAATAATGAATTCTCTTTAGGACAAACGATTTAATTCGTTTATAATTATTATAAACTAATTAAATTAATTAATATTTATAAAATATTAATCATAAAATTTGAATATGATTTGAGAAATAAATAATGTTATATATATTTATAATAGTTATAAATATATCGATCGATATAGATATCAATAATAGATTAAATTAAATGTAATTGTATATATTTAGTTTCGGCTAAATGGGCTCATGGCCCATGAAGTTAAAGGCAAAAATTGGATGGTTTGGGTAGATATTGGAGGCGGCTAAAACATATAGATAGGCTTGGAGATAAATGGTTAATATTAAGAGAGAATAAGTAATAAGATTAACCTATATGTAACCATATATATATATATATATATATATTTATATATGAATCCAAATCTCCATACCTTTTTAAGCTGCCATTATCATCTTGTTTGCTAGCCAAAACACATCCCCAAATCAACTCCCAAAATCTCAAATCAAATTCAAGTTAAATCCAAAGCTATTCGATAATAAAAGGTCGGCGATTCCAGACTAGCAATCTGACGGATCGGGAGATATCCAGAGAAGGGAATTCATTATTTCAACGTGGACTCAAAGGCATCTACAATAAGTAATATTCATTCATATTATATATATAATATCATGTTTTATAATCTGTTAAATATGGATGCTTAAATACATACGTATATATTATTGTTATATAATTAATTATGTGAGATTTTTGTATGTAAATGTAGTTGTCACAATCAGATTGGTTACGTGCATGATTTTTGAAGTTTATATTCATAATTCAAATATAATCAGACATTATTTGTTATATAAAATTTATTTTAGTATTATGCAAATTAATATATATATATATATATTAATTTGTATATACACACATATACACTATTCATATAAAAGCATATATGATTATATACTATATAATGCTGATTCAAAATTTTCTTATTCTTGTTTAAGTTTATTATGAATTATAAGCGCTGAAAATTAATTTTATATTATATTATGTTATATATTTTGTTATCAATATTTAATGATTATATGGATTGATTATTTTATGTAAAATAATTAATGATTCTAAAATTCGATTTCATATTTTTTAAAATTACTATGTCATTCCAGAAGCTCTTGAAAAGATTTCTAGAAATATTTAACATTATTTTATATTTTTAATAATTAATATAAATTTTGACCGAATAGTGATTATTTTATTAAAAATAATATTTTAATTCAGAAAAATCTCAAATATTTTTGCAACCCCTATAAGGTGATTTGAGATTTTCAAAAATTTTAAAATTTGAAATTTTGATATATAATTATTTTATATCAATTAATTATGGCCGAAACTACTAATTAATTCATAGAAAATATATATTAAAATTATAATATCTTCAATTTTAAGTTAGTTTCAAACTGGAAGAAATTTTAAAATTATCATATATATATATATTATATATTTATGTATATATAATAAATCATGAAATTATATACCTTTAATTATATACTTATGATATATATATATATATATATATTTATATATATAATCAAATCGTTAGTTTATATTTCGCATATGTTAAAAAATATATTATATATATGTGTGTGTGCATTTATTTATCTAAATATACATGCATACATGATTTAAGTTATTAATTACGATATTATATAATTATATATATATATAAACATATGTGTATATATAAACATATTTTGTAATATTTTAATAATGAAACATAATTATAATATGCACACACACACACACCCACTGTGACGACCGCCCATGACCCCTACACTTAAGCCTAGAGATAGTGCGCTGCAAAGTGTGCCAGGCAGCCATGGACGATTGTCAGGGTAAATTAAAACAGCAGAATCTATCGTATTACTCACAGCGCATAGACAAAATACAATAGAATATATATATAGAGAAGCTTCACAGAATAGAATGTCATCATATAAAACTTCATAATAGTTGAATACAAGCATCAGAATAGTCAATACAACAAGCCTCACTACATATCACTCAGAGAATACAAAGCAGCGGAACATCCAGTACATATAGTAAGAAATAATATGCAATACACCAGCTCGTCTTCGATATCAGCACCGTGAAAAGCTAGAACAGCACCTATCACCTGCTACCTAGTCTGCCCGTCCCAAAATGGACGAACAGCCCAAGGCAATAAGAATTAAAACATAAAGCCTTGAGTCAGACAACAGTCTTAGTGAGCAGTAAATTAACAATCAACATACCAAAAGAGCATAAAGGAAAAGGAATACAACCCTCCCACTCCAACCTCTTTCTACAGTGATAGCCCCCAGACACACACACTAAGCAGAAGCAAACATAGCAGAGCATACAATGTAAAGTAAAGAGATTATCACTCGAGTCAAGGGCGATGTTTTCCAAGCACAAACCCCCAAGGCCTAAACCAAGATCAGATAAGCACCCGGAAAACACTGCTCTTGAGACCGAATGACGATACAACCAAACATCCATGACTCTGGCTATCACTGTTATCATTGCTTCGATATCACTGTTAATTGAATGACCGGCACATTCTTTCAGCCGTCCGTCAAGGGCTAATGGAAACCCCGGTTCTAGACAGTACTCCGCACGTCGTCGCAGCCTGTGCCAAGGATTTTCGCAACTACCCAGGGTACTCGACCATCAATTCATTATCGTTGGGATTTTCGCAACTGCCCAAACGTACCCTTGCTTTGAGTCTGCTAGAACCTTCAACAACGATGTTATCCAAGCCTCCTAGTCATCCTCCTCGACGACTATTTCCATACTAGCTCAAGCGCCTCTCGAGCATCCATTATCCTCAAACTCGAACCATATCACCGAGTTATCAATCTGCTTGGAATGATCCCGTCTGGATTAGACCAAGACTATCTCATATCATGCTTCGCTTCATCACATCCTCGCAAAGCTTCATCTCAACATCATCATCAAATCTATGCATAAGAGCTTCATCATCCGCTACATATGCCACAAGCAGCTTTCCCAATTCAAGAGCCTTTCCCTCAGCTTTTGAATCATCCTCGATCTAAATCAAATCATCAATCATCTAATTCATAGCAATCAACCAAGTCAAACATTAATCCAAACAATCAAGCATTCAAATATGATCTAAGTAGACAATTATCATAATAATGGCAATTTCGTAATTAAAGAGTTGAAAGTCTAACAAGCATGAAATCATGAGAAATATCTCTACAATCTTGATGAATGAACTTGCATAGGTTAACACTTAGTAAAATGGTTGTCAAATCATCATGAACAATGGATCTACATGGATCTACACTTAGGATGAAGAAAATGCATGAAAATCACTATTTTAACACCAAATCGAGCCAACAATCCGATATACTCCTTTGGATCCATGTGAGAGATAATCACCACTCACCAAATCACCTAAACAACCCCAAATCAACACGCTTCAGATCTGGACAGTGAAGGATCAAGCTTGATCTATCACGAATCCGTTTCAAACGAAGAAATATCACTTCAAAGGATGAAGACCTTCAATCTAAGCTCTTGAATCTTCAATTTGATCTTCAACTTGGATGGATGGAAGCACTAGATTAGAGTGGAGAGAAGAAGTGAAGAAGTGTAGAAGTCGAGCTCTCAAAATGGCAGCACTTCGTCGCTTCGAAATCCGGATCCCAAAAATGAAGCCAACCCCCTTCTATTTATAGCTGAAAATTCACTAAGTCATAACTCGGCTATCTCCATAAGTCGTCTCCGACTTACGACCTAAGACCCCTCCGACTTAAGTCTTCACCGACTTAACACTTCTGCGCATCCAAGCACCCAACGACCTAACAGCTACGACTTAACTCCTCAGCGACCTATCGCTTGCGCCTCTTCGACCTAAAACTTAAGAGGATACGACTTAGCATGTAACGACCCCGAAATTTAATTTAATTTAAATTAATAATTTATTGAATTTTTGAATTTAATTGAGTAATTAAATAAATTTTTGGATAAAAGTTTGTTAATTTAATTAGAATATTGGAGCGAGTTTCCCCGGATCCAAATTAAAATTAGTTAAATCATTTAATTTTAAATATTACATATATAGGTGATTTGAATCTTAGATAGATGTTTTAAAATATAAATAAAAGAGGATCTCATTTATATTATAAAGCGATAAATATGAAAGCAAGAAACCAAGTATATCCCTAAGTAATTAAGCAATGTACAAACAAACAAAAGTAAACATACATCTACATAAAAACAAAAGAAAAGGAGCAAGCAAGTATATAAAACTAAGCATAAAAAGAGAAAATAAAATAAAATAGCAAACAAAACAAATCTATGTATAAAAATCTAATGAAGTACAAACAAAACATCTCTAAAGTACATAGAAAAGAAAAAAAATATGCAGCCCCCATAACATAATAAATGCCATATCCTCTATCACACAAAATCTTATCTCAGTCGAGTAAAGTATGTAGGCTGTAAAGTACAAAGCAAAAACAAAAGAGAAAAAGAAGTGTATAAGACAAGACAAAGAAAATAAAGGTAAAACAAGACAAGGCAAGTAAAAGTTTTTCCTCAGCTCAAACTTCTCAATGCTGCATAGAAGAATAAACAAAAGTATGGAGCAACATACCTCATGCATTAAATACGTGATCACTTCAACCATGCCTATTATACAAAATATTATAATCACTTGTACAAACAAAGACATCATCTGTACAACTACGATTTTTATCTATACCAACCTCACACATATCAGCCCTCCATTCATTTTAGTTTGTTCCTTTCAAAACTAAAACAAGAAATAAAGTAGCATCATCTCAAAATCAATACAAACCAGAAAAGATTCTAGCAAGAATTCGAAGGCTGCTTCAAACTTAAAGCAGATCATCATCAACAAATAGGGAAATCAAAACTGCAGTTTCAAAATCAAAGCTTCCCAGTTCTTTTTTCAAATAAACTCTGTCTTCATTCCAGGAAACAGGTGAGCAAACTAACTTCTAAAAACCTCAAATTTGTTTAAATCTTGGCTTGCTTGTGATGAGCATTAGATGTTTGTTTGTGGAATATGTTATATGAGGGTGAATATGCCTGAATGTGTATAATGGGTACATGTCTGTTAAAATTGAACTTCTCTGTTCTTAGTTCAAAGCCAATGATTTGCTCAAAGTTCAAAATCTTTACACATGATCTTTATTAAGCTTTGGAGTTGAACAAGATAATTAGTTTAAGCTTAATACCTAAAATGAATAAATAAATAAGATCCAAATATTTTAAGATTTAAACCATGGGAGAAAAAACTGGAAAAGAAATAGTGGAGATACTAAAACATGAAAAATTAAATTATCTTAATTCATTGTTTAATATCATAACCTGAATGCATTTTAAAAGTTATGATTTTTAAGATAAATATTAGAATTTTTAATATTGAATCCAATACATATTTGGGAAATTACTGGAAATTGGGTTTTGGTCAGACTCTGGTGGTCGGAGCAACTGGAGGGGCCGGGGTTGCTGATGGGGATGGAGGAGCCTATAGTGGTAATGGAAAAAATAGGTGGAGGTACTATCGGTGACGGTGGTGAAGGCGGTGAACATTTTTAATTTCTAAACCTAGTTTCAAGACACCGGGTTTCTTTCACTCGTTCTCAGCAGAGGATTGATCGAGTGTTTCGAGATTTCAGGAAATGGAAGGTTGAAGCGATGGCGTGGTGTGGCCAAAAGTTGAGGATCTCAGGTGGTCTCGGCGGCGGTGGCGAAGTTGTTTTATCGACTGTGGTAAGTTTCAGTTTTCGAGCGAGGAGCTTGATTTTGATTCGAGGTTGAAAACGTGAAACTGGGTGGTCATTCGTGACGAGATGGTCGTCGTCGACTTGTTCGACATCTCGGCGTCGGTTGGCGGTGGCTCGATCAAGTGTACACGTACACGGTGACTTTTGCGTGCATCTGTTTTTGGCTATGGGTTGCGTCTTTGGGGAAGAAGAAGGAACTCGGGACGTGCTCGTGTTGTAGCATGAGTGACTCGAAGGAGCTGGGAGCGTGAGGGTTTGTAAATGACTCGAGTGATTCCTGTGTCTTGCTCGAAGCAGGTAGGGGATGGACTCGAAGTCATTCCAGGCTTTGGCTCGAGTATATTTTTTTTTTGTAACAGGTTTTAATTACTGAAGCCTGTTCTTCTTTTTTTTAGTAAAGTTTAAAAAAGTAACAAAAATTTAAACTAAGTTAAATCTGAATTCAAGTTTAGTTTAAATCCTAGTTTGAAATAATTTAAGTTTTTGAAATTTAAATGGGTTTTAACAACTTTTAAACGATTAAGTGAATTTGGTTTGAATTTAAACTAAAAGTTTAAATTGTAAAGTAAAGATTTAAACAAGTTTTAAATCTGGAATTTAAGTTTAAATCTCAGTTAAAATAATAATAATAATAATAAGTGTTGGTTATGACTGAGATTAAGTAAAGGTTTTAAAAAGGGAATTGTTTTAAAAGTTTATTTTAAATAAACTAGATAATGTTAAGGGTTAATTAATGAATATAAAGAATGTGTTAATGGTTAATTAACTTCTAAAGTTTAAGTTAATTTATTTGTTGAAGGAAATTAATTACTAGAACTGAATTTCTTAATAAAAATAATTAAGGTAAATTTGTTAGTAATTTAAGTTGATTAACCGAGTAATTTAAAGAATAATTAATTTGAGGATAATTAATTATGTGATTAATTAATTAAGGTTGATAAATTGATAAATAAATGTTGATGAATTTTAATTAATGGTTAATTAACTAATGTAATTAATGAAGGGATAATTAATAAATATAAGTAATTAAAGGTAATCAATTACTTGAAGATAACTACTTAATTAAAGGTAATTAAATGATTAAAATTGATCAATTTAAAGATTAAAGAATAATTAATCAAAATGATTTGTAAACTATCAATGTTGATTAACCCGGGATTTATAATTCATAAGAAATTAATCTGATTTAAATTTATCAGATAATTAATTTGATCCTATCTATGAATGTTTGAACCTGACTGAATGATTGAATTGTTGATATCCCTGATATATGATGCTTTGTGATACACCCTGATTTATGTTATGATCTGTAGTTTACTTACCTGTGATATATATCTGTGATCTGTGAATGAAGATGAGCGTCATAGTTATATCGCTTATCAACTATACCTTGTATTTTGATCTGTGATGATTCATTGTGTTGCACTATTGTGTGTAAAACCCCTAGACCACACTGTTACACACATAAATATGGATTTCACGTGGAAATCGGTTAAGTCACAAATAATTTAAATTTGATGTTTTTGAAATTGAAATTTTAATTTCAATTGATTTTGAAATTTGAAATTTGGGTTTAAAATAAAAAGTGAAAAGCTTTTGAAATAGAATTTCAAAGATAAAAGTTATTTTGAATAACTTAACCGAGTTTTTGAAAATTTAAATAATTTGATTTAAATTTGAATCCAAGTTTGAAATTAAATCTATGATTTGGAAACTAGGGATAAAAGATGATATAAATGTGTTTATATAAAGTTAACCATTTAAAAGTAAAATTTTGGGAATTTGAATTTAAACCAAGGATTTCAACTCGTATGAATGAATCGGATTTTCTGAAATGAAACGGTTTGTTTCCAAATAATAAACACTTTCAGATAAGAAATGAAATTCTAGTTTAATTAAAGGAATTTCAAGATTGAATTGAAAAATGGATTTTCCAAGTTATGAATGAATTCTTTTTGAAAGCTATGAATTAAATCTGTCTATTTTTAACAGATTTAAAATGATGTTTTATTTAAACCATTCGAAATGAAATTGTTTTGAAAGCTATTAGTTAAATCTTTGATTTAAAGATTTAACAAATTAATTAGATTGAAAGGGAAATCGATTTGGAAAATCTGTGAATGAATCTTTGTGAAATTAAGTGAACTTTGTGAATTGAATCTTTTTGTTTAAAAGATTAAAATGGTAATTTGTTAAACCATTTGAAAAGAAAGTTTGGGTAATAAGTTGTGACTTTATTGAAATCCCAGTATCCATATGTTTTCAAATAATTGCGCTCACAATTCGGGTTAGCCGGGAAAAGACCTTTGGGTCATATAACCCATTCCGAATAGTGATACGTCGTATATGGATCGCATTTGAAGACCGGTGTTGAAGACCGGATATTTTTCGAAAATGAAAGGACAACCTGTCGAATGTCTCTGCACTGAGTCGCGCCGGTATAGAGATTAATATCACTCTTTTGTGACGGGAAGTCCGGACGTGATTGAAAGTTATCCGTAATTGCAAGGGCTTTGTGAGAAGTGCCTTCGGTTCTGTTCGAACCCGGAACAGACTTGTATGGATACATGTCTGACATTACACTTTGAGATATAAAGCTGATTTCTTTCAAATACATTTCTGTTGGTGGCGGAGAATTTATTCTCTTAGCTTAACACCCTTCTTTGAGACGTACGAGCTCAGAGGTTATGTAGTTGAAATTTATCAGCGATATATCCCCAATTTGGTAATGTGGCATGCTGAGTGTTGCTGTGTGATGATCAGTGTTTGATCATTTGCGATATGATCATTTGTTTGATCTTATATCTTTGTGATCATAGGTTGATCATTTGTTTGACCCGAAGCATGGCTTTGTAACAAAGCGTAGCTTTGTGGACGAGACTTCGTCGGACCTCACACCCCGGAAATGGTCGAAACAGGAAGGATGCAGCAAGGTTCTAGGGAGTAGCGCCCCTTAGTGTATGTCATTCCTTCTGGATAGAGGTGGTATCATGGTATGGAGCCCAGATACTTAACCTATGTGGTTGCTGCATTTTTACTATGTGGTTTGTTGGAAATCAGGGATCCTCGGGAAGATCGGTTACGATCGGGGGATGGCATACGCGTGTCAGTAGTTACCTATTTTTGCAGAGGTAACCCGGCCTTGTGTTGGCAGAGATCTAACCGTAATGTTAGGTTATTTCTCGGGTCGTCTATTCTAGGGACGTACCCATCGTGGAAAAGGAAGTTCCTTAGCCTAATCATTTGTTGGAAATCCAAAGAAACAATACGTGACTTGTACGGTATTAGTTGTATTACCTGCCATGGAATGTGGCGGTAACCTGCTATTGAACATGGTAGCTATAGTAGGCATAAGTGCGAAATGCCTATGCTGGCTAAGATTGATATTCTATTTTCGAAATGTTTTTCTACACTATGCACTAATAATAATATCAAAAATGATTTGATTTCGCGTAGTAAGCATCTTTGACTATCATAAGGAGAAATCTTCTCCAATTCTGCGTTTGCATTGTGTGTGTGGTGGAAGGCCTTTATGGTAGTTTCATTTTCCAAAAGCATTGCGAATTGACTTTAAAATTCTCTGCTATTTGTTTTAAAGATAAACTGTTTTTGTTGCTCACACCAGTCCCATGACTGATCCGGAGTTTATTGTTCCCTTCCTAAACTCTGGGTGCCCATCATTTTCCACACGGGCAGTCTAGAGTTGGGTTTTTCAGATATTCAAATTTAGTAGATTATCTGGAGCTAGTTCAGTCTTTGGATCAGACTGCACTTGCTTATCTTTGTGCATCGTTATTGGGAGTCCGAGCTATATTTGGATTTGCTGCTTTGAAGATGGAGATTATCCGCTGCTGATGTTATCTATTTTCTTTTCCGCTGCTATTTGTTGTATCATATCTCTGATGTATATTGATATTCATTGTATCGCTCTGTTGTATCAGATATTGTATATCAATGTATTATTCATTTATTCCGCTGTGTTATTTACTTAATGTTGTTATAAGCTCCGGCGACTCGGATTTGAACGGTCGAATCTACGGCATTCGAATACGATGTAAAGTATGGATGTCGATTTTCGAACGTGAAAATTCGTATCGTTACATAGCACTACAGCGCCTAACAACCTAACGACTTATCAATAGGTGTGCGACTTAACACATGCCAACCTAAAACAACACGCGACCTAACTCTCACGCGACTTACCAGCCTATACGACCTAACGACTCTGCGACCTACCACAGACCGCTACTTCGCGACCTAACAACTTAGACAAAACCCTGCGACCTAACAGTGTTACGACCTAACACTTAATTCGTCTGAACGACTTAACTTAACAAAGGCTGCTTATGACCTAACTACAACCTTAAGTCGCTCCAACGACCTAACACAACTCCTAGGTCGCTCACTGCTTATCCCCTAGCTTCCTTAGGTCGTTGCCGACCTAACTATACTAACTCGGTAGTCACTAGGTCGCAACTCACTTAACTCGCTAACTTCTAGATCACTAACCTATAGGTCGCTCCACTATACTAGATCGCTACATTCTATAAGTCGTCAACACTTAGCTCTCACACGACCTAACTACTTAGGTCGTCCCAAACTGTCAACCGACTTAAACACTTAACTCGGTAACGACTTAACTCTTAGGTCGTGTACGACCTAGGACTTAAACAATATTTTGCCTAAAATCTGAAATGGCTCAACAACACTAAAAATTCCAGATTTTGACAAACTTTTCGATCCGTAAAAATACGGGTCGTTACACCCACACACACACACACACACATATATATATCTGTGTGTGTGTGCAATTATTTAGAATTTATAATATATATATACAAACACACATGCACATATTTGGACAACATACAATACATACAAAATGAGCTATTGTATCCATTGCGATGTAAATCCCAACATTTATATGCGGGCATGTTATACCCTCCTTCGATTATTATGTTACAAATGCATACACGCATACATATATATATGTATATGCTGCATGTATATAAATTAAATCAAAACAAATTAACTTTATATTACAAAATATATAAATTCAAATAAAATACATAATTTTATTTAATCCAAATTTAGAAATGTGTTCTAAATAAATGACACTTCATAGGCCCAATAAAGATCCAATATGGTAAAAAAATTGAAATTCACCCATAATTTCCGTTGCGGGCTGACCTAGTTCTATCGTAACCATTGTTCTAACTTTGTTATAGATTGGTTTTCATACGTATCTGATTAGGTTATGCATCCAATTTACTTTTTCATTAATACACATTTGATTAGGTTGTGCATCCAGTTAGCTTTTACATACAATATCGAGCTTGATTAACCACTATTCTAACTTGGTTATAGATTAATTTCCATATGTACTCGCTTATGTTGTGCATCCAATTAGCTTTTCCATCCATACGTACTCAATTACTTTGTGCATCCAGTTAGCTTTTGCATTCAACGTTAAGATTGATTAACCATTATTTTAACTCAATTATAAATTGGTTTACATACATACTTGATTAGGTTATGCATCCAATTAGATTTTGCATCTCTATGTAGCTGATTAGGTTGTGCATCCAATTAGCTTTTGCATTTCTATATATCTGATTAGATTGTGCATCCGGTTAGCTTTTGCATTCAGTGATTAGCTTGGTTAATCTTTATTCTAATTTGGTTATAGATTGGTTTCCATACGTACCCAATTAGGCTATGCATCCATTTTCTTTTTCATTCCTACATATACAATTAGGTTGTGCATCTGTTTAGCATTTTCATTTGGTGGTAAGTTTGGTTAACTATTGTTCTTGTTTGGTTTTAGATTAATTTCCTTACATGCCTATTTAAGTGGTGCAACCAACCGGCTTTTTTTTATCATTGACAAGCTTGATTAACCATTCATGTAACTCAATTATATATTAGTTTTCTTAGGTACTCAATTTGACTGCGTAATCAATTATGTTATGAGTTTGGTTATAAGCTAGGTTAAGCAACATCAAAATATTAAATGTCATAATTTTTACTAATTGTTAAATATTTTACTGACAAATATTTGGCTGGTAAATATCATATTGTATTTACCAAGCAAATATTTACCAGTCAAATATTTGTTGGCTATGTATTTGAACTGAATATATAAAATTTATAATGTTATATTGTACAACAACGTTTCTTATTAATATATAACATATTACATTTCAGTTAAAAAATACAGTACATTACATTTGATAGTAACATCCAACAGGCAACATCCAATAAGTGTTTTTCAGATATCCAATATATAACACCTTATATCCAACATCCAACACTAAATTATATTCAGTCAAGTCAGATAAATTGCAATGATTAAAGCAAAATTGCATGTAACTATACGATCTCTAATATTTTTTACAATTTCACATTCTGATTTTTAACCATGCTTTTCGTCTTAACGATATCATACAGAATTTGGACTCTTCATTTTTGCATCTCTTCATCTTCATATAAATCGGTCTTTCCTTCAATTTTGATGTTTGATAGATCTTTCATGTATCGTATTACAAATATTGCATAATCACAAAATTGTTAATTTACTTTTATAAATTATAAATTAATATTGTTTAATTTACTTTTGTAAGTTATAAGTTTTTACTTACGAGTCATAATTTTCTTATGAAAAGTCACAAAATTGAATTATTTGTTTTCTAGTACTAATGGTTGTTACCAATTTTTTGCATAAATTGATTTCAACACTTCCATTATTCCATCTCTCTGAAAATATGACAAAAATCAATATATTTGTTATGTAG
Source organism: Allium fistulosum (assembly GCA_030737815.1). Classification (NCBI taxonomy): domain Eukaryota; kingdom Viridiplantae; phylum Streptophyta; class Magnoliopsida; order Asparagales; family Amaryllidaceae; genus Allium; species Allium fistulosum. The sequence continues at coordinate 405,118,501 of CM060904.1, read as the reverse complement.
TTCTGGTCAAATGTTATGTGTCAAATATTTTTTTGGCAAATATATGCCACCAGTGGTAAATATAAATATATTTATAAATCACAACTATACGTGCTTCCTGCTTGTTTAGGCAGTTGACATTTTTTTTCTTGGTCTCCATGAACCATAGTGTTTCCCAGTTTTATCAATTGTTGTAGCGATCCGTCGTTCCGTACCCTTTGAGCTGACATTAAATCACACTTGTCCAACACAAATTGTACGGAAAGATGAATAACTAAGAGAAAGAAGAAGATAGAAGAAGAAACAGAAACAACAATACAGAATCTCACACTCGTAGTGAAACAAAATATAATATATAATAATAGATCTTTATACAAACAACTGTAACTGTAATATACATACAATCATCAAAGTACAACAGTCAATAATCAATTTGGATAGTTATAAGAACTTGTCCTCACATGTACTGAATATACATCATAACATACACATAGCAGAAATAACCAAGTACGTGAAATACGCCTGAAATCCTCCAGCTCGTCTCCTGAGCTCTATAGCATCCTAACTTGAATCTGTAATACTCGGTCTGACTTGAGCATTTTAATAAAATAACACCCGAGTCAGTCTGGAAAATCAACGTGAGAAAACACACTCAATTGGAAATATTACTGTTATCAAAACCTTTTAAAAACAAAGGTATCTCGTAAGACCACGCCATAAATAAATACGACGGGTTTTTACCTTACAATAACCAAAACATTTTATATCAAGATCATCTGATATTATAATAGTGTCTATAGAAAATAAACTATAAAATAGCTGAAATGCTTGCATCTCACGTTTCAGCATAGTTGGGCACATCTAAAACCGTACAGCGCTTACTGGAGAATGGATTCCATACTATGACAAGGTAAGGAACTACCTTCCGATGGTGCATCTCTAGGTAAAATGCACCAGGGTCTGACAAGAACATCTTGTACCCCTGTAACACAAGACTGGCCTAGCACTTGACTACTAGTACCGAATATAATCACCACTAATGGGCTCGAACACATACAAATGAAAGTGATGATAGATGTCTATTCTAGACGAGTGATGATCATACCCTAATGGGAGCGACCCACTTGGCCTTGTTGCATGCCCTGTTTTTGTCATTTCCCGGTTGATGAGGGTTGAATCTAGGTTTACCTTAAGATTACCATTCACACTTGGAATGTTAACACTGCCTTCCAGGCAACGATGCAATGATAGCATTCATCCATACAAGTTGTTCTGGGTCTGAACCAACCGAATCTTGGAAATCACCGTATTTATTATCTTAATGATATAACAATTCGTAACGCAAAAATCGGGCCGAAGTGGTTTTTGAATAATGAAATCTGATCCCGGTCTCTTCGAACGATCAACGAATTTGGCCAGATTTGATAGTCGGTTATTTAACTATCAAATTACACACATAAGCAGTCACTAGTCCCATATAATAAATCTTTCAAAAATAGTCATTTCAAAATATCTTTACAAAGATATATATTCAAATCTGTTCCAGTATTCCAACATTTGAAAACAATTTCAAATACATATCCATAACAGGATATTTTTAAACCATTTCAACACTTAGAAATATTTCTGAATTCAATTTATAACACTTAGAAAAATATTTCTATATAATTCATTTTACCTTTAAAATGTTTTTTCCAAAACCCCATTTCCAATTATTAGGAGAATATTTATAGGCAGATTCTCCAAAATCATTCTGATATCAAATTTAGGAAATATTTCATAACTTATTTCATAATCTCCGGAATTATTAATAAATTCCTTTTTACAATTTCCAAAACCGATTTATACTTTTTTATAAACCCAACCAACGATTTATAACTTCTTGTATGAATTCAGATTTCATTTTCGAAGTTCCCATATTTCAACATTTTGGAAATTCCATCTTCTCCCAAAATCCCTTATAAGATTCTTCTTATCAAAACCATATCCGTTAAATAAACCTCGTTACAAATCTCGAGAGAATTTATAAATAAATTTCAATCATTTCAAACTCTATATGCATATGATAAGTATTTTTAAAGAATAATAATTTATTTTCAAAATATGTTTAAGTAATTATTTAAAATATCAATACTTTTTAATAAACATCGATAACTCATTTCCAATTCATATTTAAATAAAACTAATCAATTTACAAAGCTTATTATAAAAAAAACTTAAATTTCTTTTCAACAAATATTAAATATTTGAATAACCAACTTTATGAAATATTTCGATACTACAAATAGTTTTAAATTATAGCTAAATAAGTAAAAATTCCCTTTCAAATAAACTTAACTTTTCAATAAAAATATATTTTTAATATTTCAATACAACCAATTTCAATTTATAAAGCCCTCTCGATTTATCACAAATCGATTACATTTCTAATTTCATAACCATTCTCGCATTTCAAAAATAGAATCCACTATTTCCTTCAATAATCGATTTTCACCTCTCGTTATAAATTCGCCCTGTGAATTTATATTTCCCATTTATCAAATGATAATCGTTTCATTTTATTTATAAACATCATTTACAAAATACAAACTCATTTAAGTTTCACTTATTTTATAAAATTACCCCATTAATAAAATTTCATTTATAAATGCATCCCTTTATAAATTCCATTATATTTTCCAAACTATTTTAAATATCGATTTCAACTTCTTCTTCATATTTTCAGAAATATCACTTAAAATTCATTATACAAATACTTTAGCCATCACTTAAAATCTCTATTTAAAATCTCTTAGGAAATAGTTAAGTAAAAATCCCAAAATCAAGTCATTTATTTTATACAATCAATTTCTTTTAGATAATCCTAGATTTCACGGAAAACACTGATTATTTCAAAAATCATTTTAAATTTCTTTTTAAAACTCAAAATATCACTTATGGTACTCCAAAAATCAATCTTTTATTAAATTCAAATTCATCCCTTTAAAATAATCCAAATTTCCATATAAATATTTTTGTTCCCAAAATCACCTTTGAATTTCTTTTTAAGATTCAAATTATTTATGGTGTTTAAAATACCAAAATTAGGGCCAGTATTACTATAGCATCTAATATATCAATTCACACAACAAACCATAATAGATTATTCAATCACATCATATATCACTATATATGAAACAATCAATATATTTTTAAGGAATCTAGTTGGATCCCTCCCACCTGTTTCCCTACAACCACAAATGTTATATAACATAAAATACCAATCCCGCTTCGATGTAGGATATCGTGGTAATATAGGGTCATCCGCTATTATGCGGGGCGCATAGTGTTTCATCTGCTCCAATCGGTGGGAATATACCCAAATACTAATAAATATACTAATATATATAATATAACATCCAACTGATAATAATTTATCAATTCATCTAATCAACCAATAATTTTTTTTTCATTTTATATTAAAACCAGTAATCCAAATGAGTGAGATTTATTCACATTGATTTTTAATTATCGTCAAAATGTTTTGTTTGAATTAAAACTGAATTGGCATTCAATTTCAACCTAAAATTTCGACAAGCTCCAAATCCGTCCAAACTAGCTCCATAGCATAGTATTCGCGAATACGAACCCATTGCAACTTGTTTCGTCCGATTTCGACCTTCTAACGCGTCGTTAGCAACCCTAATTATTCTTCCCGCTTCATTCGCTATTCCAGATCACGACATTTCTTCGTCGCTCCGCCTATTTCCTCCGAGCTCGCGCCTCAGCCCATCCGTCCTCGCCGCAAGTTCGCCAGAGGTAGTCGCAAACCTCAGCAAGCTCCAGTTCCGGCCTCTGTCCTCCATCGATGCTAAAGTTGAGAATGAGGCTACCCAAATCGCGCAGTTTTTAAAGAAATTTTGGCCACGTCGAGCATCCGATGACGACCATCACCGTTGAGTAAGTACATCGCGACGCGCTCTCCAACTTCCATGTAGAAACTTTGGCCCAAAAGTGGACGGAGTGGCGTCGAGGAAGGAGGGTCATTGGATCGACAATGAGTTCAAATGGCGGCTGCAGTATGTTTAGGGTTGAGCAGAATAATGGGTTGAGGTCCTTGTATAGAAAATCTCCATGACACTATTCACGCGTTAAAATTTCGAACTCCAAATGAAGCTTGCCGCTTGGCGTTTATAATGTTTTACCCCTATTCCAAATGCAATAGAACAGGTATCGAGGCTTAATTCGATCGTATGTGGAAGATAGCTTTTTAAACCCAATTATAATATTAAATTTCCGATATTAATTTCAACTCGTTTCTATCCCGTACGACCAACCGCTTTGTCCAAATGCTACGAAATTTGAAATCCGATAATAATACAATATTACGTATCCAATGGAACTGGCTTCATCGAATTTTGAGACTGTGCCCCGGATCGTTAATTTAACGCGTCGATTTAAATCGACGATTTCAAAAATTGGTGAAATCACTTGAAATTCCGGTTTTAAAAACTTACTACTCAATTCTAATTCAAATAGAATTTATATCAACATTAGAAATCATTTTCGATTCATATTCAACTCAAATTTCAATTATTCACCATTTCCGTATTACGATAAATCACTATATTTGAAATTCAAATTCATTCTATAATTTCAACTAAAATCATCATATTCAAAAATCAATTTATATTCCAAATCTAATACTTAAAACCATTTAAATATTCATAATTAAATGACCGAAAAATCCGGGTCGTTACATTCCTCCCCCCTTAAAAGAATTTCGTCCCCGAAATTGCTAAGGTAGGAAAATGCTCCAAACCATTAACTTTTCAAAACCCACTCAGTTAAAACTCGATATTCCACATTTCTAAATCCTTTAGTTTCAACTAAAGCAATTAGTTTCCATTTCTAATTCAAAATCCTTTATTTCAATTACAATTCAAAAATCAATTTTTTTAGTTAACAAAAATTTTCCAAAATTTTCCAAAAATTTTCTAATATCCTAAATTTCCAAAAAAATTTGGCAGAGTCTCCCTTGTACGGAGAGCCTTTTACAATATCACAAATATGATAAAAAGATATATATATATATATATATATATATATATATATCGGCTCTCCTGGCCGGAAAACATAATATATAACAATATTTTGTTTTTCACGCGCTAAAATCGCAAGCGTACCTTATTTTAGCGTTATTAAGCGAGTTCGCTTAATTTATATGCAATTGCTCAACCCATAATCAAGCCAAATAGTCTACTTGTATCTGTACTTACTCAAATAAAACCCATAAGTACAAAAACATGAAATTAACAACATTCAATTTATTTAACTAGTTAAACATGCCATTTGCACATACCAAACATGTTCTCTATGCATTTATAAGCAATTACAAGGTTCTAACATGATATTATACACTTTCAATCTATTTATATACCTTTTATTCGATTCCTAATAATCTACAAGAAATTTATTTGCATTCAATACATATTCACACACATTATATTCATATCCATTTCAAATTGATTCTAAATCAATTTATTCACTTCCCATTGAATCACAAAATTTTGTTTTCTCCCGTTTACTTCAAACGACAAATTTTTTTAAGCAAATTCGATGATATTCATTCAGTAAAATAACTACTCAAGTTATAAACCACTTAAATTGATTTTAAATCAATTTATCAAGCTCCATTGACTCACATCCAATTTATTCATAAAAGTTTTTCACTTCGTTTTAATTTAACGGCGTTTCATTCCATGTCAATTTATTTATGACTCACTTCATAAAATTAATATTAAGGTGTATTATAACCTTTTATACATCACTTATATTCATTTCCACTTCAAAATTTAATTCCATACTCAATTTCATTTACATAACATCTCAAAACCATATTCAATTTATTTACACTTACACCAAGCTCATTTTTAACTTAAGTCATCGCTATTTCAATCCATTTCCATTTATTCGACAACATTCTAAAATATATTTATTTCGCTTACATTTAAGTCGAATTCCATTTATACTCAAGTCCGACATTTTGTTTCAATTCCAATTCACAATCCACAATCCATTTTACTTAACCAAGTTAAGTTCCATTTCTATATTCAACTTACTAATTAATTTATCTAATTAGTTCACTTCCATTTCAAAATTCAAAATCTGATTTTTATTTCAAAAATCACCTCATTTGGTATGACTTGAGCTCAACTTTATTTTCTACTTCAAGTTGGATTTCCATTGCCTTACAAAAATATCAAACCACTTCCATTTTGGTTTTACCATTCCACTTTTCCAATTTATAAGTTACATAACTTACACATTTTTATCAATTCTATACTTGAGTTAACTACATTCAAAAATTTATAACCTATAGTTATATAATTATTTTACAACTCAAATCTATATACAATACAATTCGATATTCTTTCAATTCCAATTAGATTTTTATTTAACTTAGCTTAAGTTAAATTTCAATTCATTCATTCCACTTTTACTAATTCAAATTATTTAACTTGCATAAGAAAACTTTTAATTTCATTTTGAAATTCACATTTTCCTTCCAATTCACATCATTTCCAACTTATAAGTTCAAAAACTTATTTTCTTTCTGGTTTCATAAAACCTTCAAATGAATATATCCCAAAATTCAACCACCCGGTTTTGTTTCAAATCACTTTGAAATCATAATATATATATATATATATATACACACACACCTATATACCAAATCACACTTTTTAAAATAAACCAAACCTGGTTTTTATCCAAAACAAATTCCCTTCAGAATTTCCAAAACAACCCTTGTTTTCAACAAAAATCTCCATATTAAATTACTACGGTACCAATCTGTCACTTAGAAACTCGAAAATGAATACCGATGATGTCGCGATCATCATCGGAATTATTTTCCAGCGACTGAAGTGAGTTCAGTGCTTTATCACTTCCAAAATCCATTTAAAACCATTTTTATCCAAAAATATTTTCAAAAATAATACTATTTTAATTTTCACAACACTTGGGAAAAATATTTTCCAACCTTCCAGGATTTAAATTTCTAATTCTGGCTTGAATTTATTTTTATTTTACTCATTTTTATAAATCAAATTTATATAATTTTTAATCTGGTTATATAAACCAATTCAAATTTTATAACCGGATTTAGATTATAATAATAACAACCAAACACACCAATCATATACTATAATAATTTTGGGAAATCATTCCTTTTGTATCAAAATATAGTTGGGTAAAATTATTTCATTTTCCCACTTCAAAACCATACTGTGTCGGTTTACCGTGTTTAAGTGTTTAGAAACTCCTATCGATGTCATGACGTCCCACTACTCAACCAAAATTTATAAGCCACTCAACAGATAAATCAAAACAATATAAAACATTTTATATTCATTGACGAATACAAGCTCGTATCTATTAATACACTCAAACTCATTCTAGGGTTCTACTGACCCTATCTCTAATGAGTAATCCCCACCGAAGTCAAGGTTCTCACTTAACCTTCAGCTCTGATACCAAGTGTAGCGACCTGCCGTTCCGTACCTTTTGAGCTGACAATAAATCACACTTGTCCAACACAAATTGTACGAAAAGACGAATAACTAAGAGAAAGAAGAGGACAGAAGAAGAAACAACAATACATAATCTCACAATCGCAGTGAAACAAAATATAATATATAATAATAAATCTTTATACAAAGAAACTATAACTGTAATATACATACAATCATCAGAGTACAACAATCAACAATCAATCTGGACAATTATAATAATTTTTCCTCACATGTACTGAAGATACAGCATAACACACACAACGGAAATAACCAAGTACGTGAAATACGGCTGAAATCCTCCAGCTCATCTCCTGAGCTCCATAGCATCCTAACCTGAATCTGTAACACTCGGTCTGACCCAAGCATTTTAACAAAATAACACCCGAGTCAGTCTGGAAAACCAGCGTGAGAAAACACACTCAAATGGAAATATTACTGTTATCAAAATCCTTTGAAAAACAAAGGTATCTTGTAAGACCACGCTACAAATAAATACGACGGGTTTTTACCTTACGATAACCAAAACATTTTATATCAAAATCATCTGATATTATAATAGTGTCTATAGAAAATAAACTATAAAATAGCTGAAATGCTTGCATCTTACATTTCAGCATAGTTGGGCACATCTAAAACCATACAACGCTTATTAGAGAATGGATTCCATGCTATGATAAGGTAAGGAACTACCTTTCGATGGTTCATCTCTAGATAAAATGCACTGGGGTCTGACAAGAACATCTTATACCCCTGCCACACAAGATTGGCCTAGCACTTGACTACTAGTACCGAATATAATCACCACTAATGGGCCTGAATGCATACAAATGAAAGTGATGATAGATGTCCACTCTAGATGAGTGATGATCTTACCCTAATGGGAGCAACCCACTTGGCCTTGCTGCATGCCCTGTTTTTGTCATTTTTCGGTTGATGAGGCATGAGGCTACGTTTACCTTAATATTAGCATTCACACTTGGAATGCTAACACTGCCTTCCAAGCAACGATGCAATGATAGCATTCATCCATACCAGTTGTTCTGGATCTGAACAAACTGAATCTTCAAAATCACAGTTTCATTATCTTCACGATATCACAATTCATAATGCACAAATCGGATCGAAGTGGTTTTCGGATAATTAAATCTGATCCCGCTCTCTTCGAAACGATCAACAAATTTGGTTAGATTTGATAGTCGGTTATTTAACTATTAAATTACACACATAAACAGTCACTAGGCCTACATAATAAATCTTTCAAAAATATTCATTATCTTTACAAAGATATATATTCAAATCTCTTCCAGTATTCCAACATTTGAAAACAATTTCAAATACTTATCCCTAACAGGATATTTTTAAACCATTTCAACACTTAGAAATATTTCTGAATTCAATTTATAACACATAGAAAAATATTTCTATATAATTCATTTTACACTTAAAATGTTTTTTCCAAAACCCTCTTTCCAATACTTAGGAGAATATTTATAGGCGGATTCTCCAAAATCATTCTAATATCAAACTTAGGAAATATTTCATAACTTATCTCATAATCTCTGGAATTATTAATAAATTCCTTTTTACAATTTCCAAAACCGATTTATACTTCTTTTTAGAAATCCAACCAACAATTTATAACTTCTTGTATGAATTCAGATTTCATTTTCGAAGTTCCCATATTTCAATATTTTGGAAATTCCATCTTCTCCCAAAATTCCATATAAGATTCTTCTTATCAAAATCATATCCGTTAAATAAACCTCGTTATAAATCTCGAGAGAATTTATAAATAAATTTCAATCATTCCAAACTCTATATACATATGATAAGTATTTTCAAAGAATAATAATTTATTTTCAAAACACGTTTAAGTAATTATTTAAAATATTAATACTTTTAAATAAACATTGATAACTCATTTCCAATTCATTTTTAAATAAAACTAATCAATTTACAAAGCTTATTATAAAAAAACATAATTTTCTTTTCAACAAATATTAAATATTTTAATAACCAACTTTATGAAATATTTCGATACTACAAACGGTTTTTAATTACAAAGCTAAATAAGTAAAAATTTCCTTTCAAACAAACTTAACTTTTCAATAAAAATATATTTTTGAAATTTCAATATAACCAATTTCAATTTATAAATCCCTCTCGTTTTATCACAAATCGATTACATTTCTAATTTCATAACCATTCTCATATTTCAAAAATAGAATCCATTGTTTCTTTTAATAATCGATTTTCACCTCTCGTTATAAATTCACCCTGTGAATTTATATTTCCCATTTATCAAATGATAATCGTTTCATTTTATTTATAAACATCGTTTATAAATTACAAACTCATTTGAGTTTCACTTGTTTTATAAAGTATCCCCATTTATAAATCCATCCCTTTATTACTTCCATTATATTTTCCAAACTATTTTAAATATCGATTTCAACTTCTTCTCCATATTTTCAGAAATATCACTTAAAATTCATTATACAAATACTTTAGCCATCACTTAAAATATCTATTTAAAATCTCTTAGGAAATAGTTAAGTAAAAATCCCAAAATCAAGTCATTTATTTTATACAATCAATTTCTTTTAGATAATCCTAGATTTCACCGAAAACACTGATTATTTCGAAAATCATTTTAAATTTCTTTTTAAAACACAAAATATCACTTACGGTACTGCAAAAATCAATCTTTTATTAAATTCAAATTCATCCCTTTAAAATAATCCAAATTTCCATACAAATATTTTTGTTCCCAAAATCACCTTTGAATTTATTTTTAAGATTCAAAAATATTGTTTATGGTATTTAAAATACCAAAATTAGGGCCAATGCTACTATAGCATCCAATATATCAATTCACACAACAAACCATAATAGATTATTCAATCACATCATATATCACTATATATGAAACAATCAATATATTTTTGAGGAATCTAGTTGGATCCCTCCCACCTGTTTCTCTGCAACCACAGATGTTATATAACATAAAATACCAATCCCACTTCGAGGTGGGATATCGCGGTAATATAGGGTCATCTGTTATTACGCGGGGTGCATAGTGTCTCATCCGCTCCAATCGGCAGGAATATACCCAACTACTAATATATATACTAAAATATATAATATAACATCCAACTGATAATAATTTATCAATTCATCCAATCAACCAGTAATTTTTTTATTATTTTATATTAAAACCAGTAATCCAAATTAGTGAGATTTACTTACCTTGATTTTTAATTGTCGCAAAAACATTTCGTTTGAATTAAAAGTGAACTAGCATTCAATTTCAACCTAAAAGTCTGACAAGCTTTAAATCCGTCCAAACCAGCTCCATAGTGTAGTATTCATGAATACGAACCCAACGCAACTTGTTTCGTCCGATTTTAACCTCGTACGAATAAAATATGAATTTATTAACATTTTAATATAATTTAATTAATTAAACAATTAATTGACCCAGCTAATTACCTTCTAATGCGTCGTTAGCAAACCTAATTATTCTTCCTGCTTCATTCGCTATTCCAGATCATGACATTTGTTCGTCGCTCCGCCTATTTCCTCCGTGTTCGCGCCTCAGCCCATCCGTCCTCGCCGCAAGTTCGCCAGAGGTAACCGTAGACCTCAGCAAGCTCTAGTTCCAGCCTCTTGCCCTCCGTCGCTGCCAAAGTCGAGAATGAGGCTACCCAAATCGCACCTTTTTAAAGAAATTCTGGCCACGTCGAGCATCCGATGACGATCATCACTGTTGAGTAAGTACATTGCGACGCACTCTCCAACTTCCATGTAGAAACTTTGGCCCGAAAGTGGACGGAGTGGCGTCAAGGAAGTAGAATCGTTGGATTGACAATGAGTTCAAATGGCGGCTGCAGTATGTTTAGGGTTGAGCAAAATAATGGGCCGAGGTCCTTATATAGAAAATCTCCATGACACTATTCACGCGTTAAAATTTTGGACTCGAACGAAGCGTGCCGCCTAGCGTTTATAATGTTTTACCCCTATTTCGAACGCAATGGAACAAGTTTCGAGTCCTAATTCGATCGTATGTGGAAGATAGCTTTTAAACCTAATTATAATATTAAATTTCCGATATTAATTTCAACGTGTTTCTGTCCCGTACGACCAAATGGTAAGTCCAAACACTACGAAATTTGAAATCTGATAATAATACACTATTACGGATCCAATGGAACTAGTTTCTTTGAATTTCGAGACTTTGCCTCGGATCGCTAACGCGTCGATTTAAATCGACGATTTCAAAAATTGGTGAAATCACTTGAAATTTCGGTTTTAAAACTTACTAACTTAATTCTAATTCAAATAGAATTTATATCAACATTAGAAATCGTTTTCGATTCATATTCAACTTAAATTTCAATTATTCACCATTTCAGTATTACGATAAATCGCTATATTTGAAATTTAAATTTATTTTATAATTTCAACTAAAATATTCATATTCAAAAACCAATTTATATTCCAAATCCAATACTTAAAACCATTTAAATATTCAAAATCAAACGACCGAAAAATCTGGATCGTTACAATTGTGTTAAACTCCAGCAATGTATAATGATTTTTGTTATGCAGCGTATCGATATTTTCTTGCAATTCATTGCTCATTTTTTTAGCACTTTGATTGCCAAAGCTTCATATGTTGATTCGTGTTCTTCAATTATCGATACCTATGTTTACAGTTTAATTAACTTTAAAATTTTCAAGTGATATGTACTTGCAGTGTTAAATATTTCATACCACCACAACATAGAAATTTAAGTATATGATATATGATTTAGTTTTGGTTTTATTTCTATGAACCAGACTATAACCTGCTTAGAAATTAAATTTTATATATTAGTTTTCTTATTTCAATTATGTTTGTATTATTGAATCATATACCTTTGAATCAATGAATCTATTGAATAACATGTCCGGGAATATACTCCTCTTATTTTAGTGTCATTGTCCAGGTTACAGTATGTTGCTTTCCTATTTTAATAATAGTAAAAGCTTACTAGTATGTATTATGATAAGTAGGTCAGAATATTATACATGAACTTTATCAAATGTTTATGTCTGAAAGCGATACATTAGCATGGTAAATATTTGACATGCATACATACATACATGTATGTATGTTTGTATGTTTGCATATAATATTTTATTAAAATAACTTACATATTTCTATCTGCTTGGTAAAAAGTTTAAAGCTTATTAATCCGCTCTTCTGTTAGCTATTTTTTTGCAAGCTTGCTTCTTTCAACCACTATTTTTGTGTCTTCTTTGATTTCAGTCCTGTCATGATTAGATTCCGTGCTTTCTTTGAATATCATTTCTGGATGAGATTTTCATCTTCTTGTTTGCTGAATTTCTTTTTCACGATTTCCTACCGTATTGTCCCCTTTTTGGTGTAGGAAATTTATATTTGAATACTAGTACTTTTTTCCTCTGTTTTCCTTCTTGTTTTACTCTTTTTGACAACGAAGAAGGATAAACTTTTCTTTTATTCTTTTTCATTTTTTCTCATCATTTTCAAGCTTGATTTTGTAATATTTAACCACTTTTTGTTTAATGTTTTCAAATTTGAAAGTTAAATTTTGGCTGCTTTTCTAGCTTTCGCTTGACGTTAGTATTTAAAGGTTGGATAGGCAATACCAGGTCTATCTTTATCCAGATTATATGTTATAATTATATAATTAATATTTGATGTAATTTTTTTTAGAAATTACCTTTTTGATTAGAATATTTATCTTTTCTTTGCCGTACATTTTTGACTTCCATCTGCCCCAAAACTCTTGACTTTCAATTTTTGTATCGTCCTGGGTTTGACTAGATTGTAGTAATTTCAAATTTAGAGAGCCGCATGTCAGTTTTTCTTGAATATCTATAACAAAGGTATAACTAGTGTTTGGCAAATATTTGACATAAGAAATAATCTTGTTGACACCTTACCTTTATGCTTTGAAGGGTCTTTTTCTTGTTATATTTTCAGTTTTCTTTTTTTTTCGTCATCTTCATAAATATTTTTTTTGTTGAAATTGCTATTTGTTGTAATAACTAATTATATTGCATATTTTTATGCACATATTTTGTGAAAATAATTATTTTTAAATAAAAGATTCTTCGTCAAACCTTTGCTAAGCAAATGTACGTATGCCACCATTTTTATAGTATTTGTATATTATACCTTTGACATCGGACATGATCCTTTCTTCTTGATTCACTCCTCCTCTTCATCACCAAATGCTACTTGACCGATCACCAACTTATCTGATTTTCACCTTTATGTCAAATCTTTTGGATTGTTAAATATTTTATTTGCTATCATACGAATGAAAAATATCTATAAGGCGAATGAAAAATATCTATAAGGCAAATATTTGCCTGTTGAATATTACCAGTCTGAAATTTTCTTAGTAAATTTATTTATTTGTAAACATTTACCTTTTACGGTCTTCTCTTTTTTTTGAAGAAGAAGATTCGAATTGCTTTATTACTAAACCAAAGAGAAAAGTATGTACATAATACCTATAAAAGTCTATGGGCTTGAACATACAAACATTCTCACCCGGTCCAAACTGCCTTCTACAAACTTCTAACCCTACCTTCAGTTGACATAACTGGCTCCATTCAATACTTTTTATCAAAAATAGTTAATGGCGATTCTAGTTTCCTCCTTTTTCAACATCATCATTTGCAACACTGAAAAAAGCTTCCAGACTTTTAGCCTGCGTAAAACCGCCTCTGCATTTATTCCAAACATCAACACCCACCCCTATGAAAAGTCATGTCTTGTGGGTTGAAATCCATAGATCTACTATAGATCTATATTGATCTATTACAATTAATAGCAAGCAAGACGTCTCTCTTCAGTTTTTCTCTCGAATCTAGATAAGTTCTTACATTCATTCCTTAATCTTATTTCTGTTCAAATCGAAAGATTTATATTTGATAACTTTGATTTGGAAATTCAGGAGCTCCCTGATGGTTCTTTGTCTCCGATGATGCTAGATTTTGCGCAAATACTTTTGTAATTTACCTGTAATTAGCATGGACCGTACGAAAATGTAATTAAAACACATCAATTTACCACTCACCTTCAATATTGGGATGCATGGCCGCCCGAGATTTCAAGTGATCATATCTATGCCAGACTGGTAATAAATCCGCAATAGCAAGGATTTGGTAAAATCACAACCACTCTTTACAAATGCTTTCTTCCTTATGATTCTGATATGCCGTGTATTTAGATCTGCTTGCTAGAATTTTACTATCTCCGCAATATGTTTGCAAATGAGTTGCTCTGAATTACTAGAATTTGTGAACAACTGACAGTTACGTTCTTGCCAAATTGACCATAAACACGCTGAAAAGAAATATTGCAATACCACTGCTCATAGATTTACACTTAAATGTAGAACTTGACTTTTCAACTTTGAAATGAAGTAAAATCACCTCAGATTGAGTTACTGGCCACTGTACTTTACACCTACACCACTTTTAGATATAAAAAGTGAATTTACACTTGAAAAATATGTGACTTATATCTTCTTCCCCTTGATTGCATAGTACACATAATTGGGTCAACCGTAATGTGTCCCTGTATAATTTTATTTTTGGTTGGAAGATAATCACATATAGCCTTGTACACTAGAGTAGCCATTTTAGGTATATGTGTTTTCTTCCATACAAACTTAGCCTACTACACCTTATCATGATTATGTCGGATATGATTCCAAATGGCTTTAAATTGTATTTACCATTTTGACTACACGACCACACCCAGTAGTCCTCCTCTCTGTCTGTAAAATTCTGACCTTCTCTATCTCCTCTCTAACACTGCTTAAGAAACTTCTACCCTCACTTCTCTAGCCCCCTTCAACCAGGGTATCACTGACCAGCATGTTATGTCCTATGATTCTCTCAATAGTATCATTTCCTAATGTGTTCATCGGTAGATCACATTGAGTCCATGGCTCGTATCACATAGATGTAGATTTTCCATCTACTATCTTTTTCTATGGACATTTAAGAGCTTCATCATGTACTTTAGAATTTCCAAATCTAGAATCATCATTCATCGTAGATAACTCCCAAAATGATCTTCCTTTAATATATTTACTTGTAACCCACTTAGCCCAAATGCCTTTATCACTGACAACCTTTTATATAATTTAATTCCGAGAGGTATATTAACTTATTCCAACTTCATCAATCCTATACCTCCCTTCTCCTTTTTCGTAATATTAAATCCCAAGGAACTTTATTGGTTTTACCTTTCCATAAAAAGTTTAGACAAATGTGTTTTAGCAAAAATGAGTATGTCGTATGCATAAATTACGTGCATTAGATTGTTTTTGTCTGCTTTTATCGGGGTCAACTTTCCTTCTCTTCTTTTCCTTTCCATAAAAATTATGAAATATTTCATAAAAAATAGTGAATACTGAATAGTAATGGGGATAAAGGGTCCCCTTGTTTAAGCCCAATTGTGCTTGGAAAATACCTGAATAAGCATCCCTAACCGCTAATCGAGAAGGCTGAGGTTTTAATCATTTCACTAATAATATTCAACCATTTGACTGCGGAATTCATTTGGTAGAGCATGTGTATCAAGAAATCTTTATTCATCGAATCATATTCTTTTCGAAGGTCTAGCTTGGTGCACATGTTTTTATTGTCCTTGCGACCAAATCCTCTAGCAAATTCATGTGCTAATGAAATACCATCACCTATTGATCAATCTTGAACGAATGCACATTAATTCTCCGAAACTATCAGATCCATGAACACCTTCAATCTATTATGCAAAACCTTCGCCAATATTTTTATAAATCATATTACAGTAAGAAATAGGTTTGAAATTATGAATCTCCACTGCTGCTTTATTTTTATGAACCATATGAATAAAAGTATGATTCATTTCCTTGAGTAGCTTACCACCGTTAAAGGCTTGATTTCATGCTTCAACCAACAACTCATTTAGACTCTCACAATGAATTTTATAGAATTTTTCATATAGGCCATCTTGACCAGGGGCTGGATTTTCCTTCACATTATTGATAGATCCTTTGACCTCCAATTCAAAAATTATATCGTTGAGGAAATCTTATCCATACTCCATTATAACATTCTTGCAAAAAACTTTCAAAAGATGACCAATCTGCACCTGATTGTATAAACTTGTGAAAAATTTGACTGCATTCTCTGCAAATTTCGATTGGCTATGGCACCGTTAACCACTTACTGCTACAGAACCTGATCAACTATTTTGGCTTCTTTTATTTTTAATCTTAGCATAGTAAAATGATGTAGCCTCATCACCCAAGAGCAGCCAGTCACATTTTGCGTTTTGCCTCGCATCTATATATTGTTTATGAATTACCTTCTCTAACCGACTCTTCATATCTAGAAATTCCTTCGCTATGTGTTCACCAGAGTTAGGTTCCACTTGTTTTTGCAGTTCACCACATTTTTCCCTTAAATGCTCAACTCTTTCTAGTATCATTTTTGTCTCTACCCCAATTACGAATGACTTCCTTAACTGCTTTCAACTTACGCACCAATTTGTACGTCGGCCTCCTCTCTATGTAAACACTTCATCCTTCATTAAATCTGTGCTAAGAGTCATCAAACATGCTCCAATGGTTTGTGTACATAAAGGCTTTCGCCCATGTTTTCCTTCTCTCAATCAGGTTTATTAAATTAGGCAATGTTCACTTACACCCGATGGCAAGAACTCTACTGTCATATCTTGGACTTTATTCGTCGATGCAATGTTAACCAAGACTCTATCCAGTTTAGAGAGAATGTTTCTATTTGGCCCCGACTACCAAGAGTAATTATAGCTCTTTATGTTTGCTTTAATCAACCCTATCCTCACCATTATTGTATCCATTTCTTGCATTTTACTAAAAGGAATCGGGTTTCCTCCCCTCTTTTCACTATTAGAGCGAATACAATTGAAGTCCCCTAGGACAATCTACGGTCTGAAAATAACGTATGCATCTTCGATAACACAGTTCCATAACTTCTCAAGTAACATTTGAAAATTTTGCGCATAAATAAAAGAGCAATTATACCTGACCCATCCACTGTTAATAAATGTAACGACCCGCTATTTTAGACTATTCGCATCCGCACATGTCGGACTTGAATAATTCAAAATACCGAATTGTTAATTTAAATTTGGAAAAACTGAGCATATACAGTAAATAAATAGAACACAGATCACAGACACAGAGTAATAAATGCAGCGGAAATAAAAGATAGTAGTTCATGAAGCTACTATATACATATCAGAGTTAAATAAAGTACAACAGACGTCTCGAATACAATAGTCAAATACAAGAATTAGAATACAATCACTGGAATCAACTGGATATCTGAAAGCTGGATAGATAGCTGGATCTCCAAGCGAAGCTCCAACTCCAAAGGTGAGTCTCGAATACTGGTACACTCAGTCTGACCCGAGCGTAAAACAAAACACAAAACACTCGAGTCAGGATTAACATTCTTATATCAATAAATCTAACTCAAGTGAAATAGCAACTGAAATACAAGTAACTCAAAGGATGTTTGGAATAACCATCCTTTAAGGATCCGTTAAACTATCTACTATGTAGTAGTGTACGATAAGTAGATAATGCCTATCAATAATATAAAATATCAAAATAGTGTTAAGGCGTTACCATTATCCCCCTTAACACATTTTATATAAGTGTTATAGTCTATACAGCACTGTAAACTCCACCGTAAATTAGTGAGATATCAGGGAGTACTCCATAGGTATAACACAATACAAATCGTAGTGGTCGCGTATATAGGGATACAAGTATGACAAGGCACATGAGGCAATACCCAAGGTAGTGAAACTACCGTTTGCCTGATCCGGACTGGTGAGAACGCATCGCCGCAGCGATCGCAACACCGCGAAACAACACTCCCAAATCAAGGGTGCACCAATCGATAACAAGTAATGAGTAGTTTTCGAAGAAGTGTGTTCGCTCGAGATAGCTGACCCCATTTGGCCCGGCACGGCTCTTGTTTTAGTCATTTCAAATTTGACACAAGTGTCAAGGCTATCCATTATCGTTCTCTTTCTTCAGTCATCACGTACATCATTCCAACCACTTCATTTGGGATCACACTCAACGTATAGTTATTAAAGTGGTTTTCGGTTTAGACAGTGAGTATATCCCTAATCGATTCCGGTCTCTTTAATAACATTCGAAATTATTTTACCAATTGGTCGTTTAATATATTTCAAAACCAAATCAAATTCAATTTCAATTAGAATTTTATAAACAAATATTTCATTTGTCTTTATATATCAATTTCCAAAATTTTACGTTTCAAAACTTCCAAATTACCATTTCAAAATCTTATAATTCAATTTCAATTTTTATTTAAACCATTCCAATATTCATTTAAATTCGTATATAAGTTTCATTCTGAAATCATTTAAAATGATTTAATCTACATTCAAATCAATTTAAGTTCATTTATCGATTTCATTCAATATTCGTTAAGTAAATTTATCCTTCAAAACAATTTCTATTTAGCTTCCAACTTATTAAATCAATTATTAAGTTCAACTCCATTGTATCAAAACTTACAAATTGCATTAAATTTAATTCATCAAATCAAATTCTTTACATTCCAAGTCTTACATTAATTTTAATAAAACGCATTTTATTTCTTGTTAGAGAAATTCAATTTCACTTATTTATTTACTTAGTTACAATTTCAAAACTCAATTAATAAAGAAACTTAATTTCACTTATTCAAGAAGTTCAATTTCACTTATTAAAGAATTCAATTTTATTTAATTATTAAATAATTCAATCTTATTTAATTATTAAATAATTTCAAAACTTCATTATTAACTAATTTCAAAACTTCATTATTAATAATTCCAAATTTAATTATTAATTAATTAATTTTAAAACAACGTTCTTTCATCATCTACTATGTTAATATTTTGATTCAGATTATTAAATATTAACATTTTCCTTTCATAAAAATTCAAATTCTGACTTCATTTCAAAACCTTATTATTTATTCAAATAAAATCTTTATTTATTTTTAAATCAAATTATTGACCAATCGGGTTTTTATTTAATTCTCTATCCTAAGTCCAAGTTTAATTTGGGTATTTATCATTTCAACCCCATTCCATTTCAATTCAAAATCAAAGCATAGCAAAGGGAACTTGCAGTGTGATAACTGGGATAGTGTCAAAGTAAATAAACAAGCAATAACAACAATCAATAACAATCCAATAGTTAATTCGAATAATCCCGAAATAATCGTATTAATTCACATTGTTGTTTGTGCAAATTAATATAATTATTTCTAGAATCTACACTATCATTTCATGTAGATTAAAGATTATTACATTAATGTTTATACGGTTCTTCACTTGGTATCTATTATTCAATTTATACTACATCAATTTATACAACATACATTCAAATGGTTCAAGGTGTAATTAACCATATTACTACGTGTCAAGTAATTAAACATTTAAAGGGGTCATATTATGCAAATGCCATCAAATCAAATTTATCACATATATCAAATCTAACTATCCTACGTCAATTTCAATTTCAAATTATTTATCACTTACAACATTAAAAACTTAACGTCCAATGTCAACATCAAACAATCAATCATTTGTCAATCAAACTGGATTATCATTGTATAAATAATAGATAATGGTGTCAGATGTCACAGGTGAACTGATACAGGTAATAACATATATATAACAGTGTAAATAACTAACAGTCGCATATTTCAATTATCGTTTCAATTGAAATCAAATTTAATAAATAAAAGAACATTAATCGTGAGTGATTGCTCACCTTTCGAGGTTAGAGAGATCTGATAAAGGAATGAGCTACGAATTCCAAAGCAACACTAGATGAATACGAGTTCGACGATCAAAATAAGGCTGAAAGATAAGGAATAGACGAAATCAAATCAGAACCGAACGATGGTGACAAGTGGTATAGGTGAATTTATATATATACAACTATGTATAACTATGTATACATCAATCATATTCTAAATTTAATTAAATATACGTTTTTCAAAATCACATATGTATTTTTTTTTTAAATACATATATTAGAATCAAACATATATACAATATATAGTTTGCAATAAATATAAATAAAATGCAATACGCTTACATATATAATATATTTCATTTACAGTAACAACATATGTATTAAATAATCGATTCAACATGTCTCTTAAAATTTATATTTAAATTCAAACACATAACAAGTCTCCATATATAAATAAATACAAACAACTTATATATCTAAAATGATTTGCCTAACTTCTATACGTAATATATATACCGTCGAATCATAAATGGGATGTTTCCAATATGAAAGTTGCTAACATAAGCGTTGCCTATTTAATTAAGCGTATATGCAGACCAACATATTATTAATATAAACTAATATAATATAGAGTGGTATGCTTTGCAGCAAACAAAATATATGCAGACTATTTATAGTAAAATAAAACATTTTGTATATGCATTTCAAACTATCAACAGTCATTTAAACAAATATATCTTACTGCAATACACCTATGAACCCAAACAAACAATTATAAACTATAGCCCCATATTTCATATAAACTATTATAAACAATATGTTGAAACCAACAAATAATATATATATATTAATGTTTGTGGACGTATACTTACATAAAAATGCAAGTTAACAATACACAACAAAAGTGCTTGATAAAGTATACAGCCTATATGTGCATACATATTAAAATGCAAAGTATTGAAGATATTATAATACGTTATGCAAACAAAACACTAATAGAACATGTGACAACCACAGCTTATAAAACTGAAAATAGGCTTCTGATTTAAACTTGTATATATATAATAACAAATATATATAATGTATACATATTCAACATTTACTCACATAATAAAGCTCGGCCAAGACGGCTGATGTGGCAGCCAAGAAATGGCGTGGGGTGGGTGGTGTCGGCCTGGCGTAGGAGGCTCGCGATGTGGATGAAGAGGGGACGATGTCAGGGTCGTGGGTGAAGGCTTGACTGCTGTACGCCAAGGTTACGAAGGAAAGCATAGTTGCGGCGTGGAAAACGTGGAGGGCGGAGCACAAATGGCTGAGGCGGCGTGAGTTGTTGAGGCCGTGGCGAGTTTGGAGGCACTGCAAAGGAGTTTCGTGGAAGAGAGGTGCGGCAGCATGCTTCCAGGCGGTGGAGAGGGAAAGTTGGCGTATTTGAGGCGGTTGCACGAGGAGGCGAGATGTGGCCGCACGTGCTTAGGTTGATGGTGGTTATGGTGGGACTGTGATGGTGATGGGTTCTCGGTTGCTTGCGTGGAGGGAGGTTGATGAGTGGTGGATGTAAGCTTTGGTTAGGGAGGCACTGTATGGGGAGGTTGCAGCGAATTGGTGAAAGATGAATGAGGATTCTCTGTCGCTTTTTCTTTCTTTCTATGGCTTAGCAAAAGAAGAGGTGGAGAGAGGAATAGAAAAAGAGAGAAAGTAAGGGAGGCTTGAAATAAATGGGTGTAGGTGAAAAGTAGCATGGGTAAAAGAGAACGTGCTGGCAAAAGATGTGAAAGGACGTGCAATACCAAAAGCAACTTCATATACTATTTAACAGAGAGCAAGGAATGGAGAGACAACAAAAACAAATGAAATCAATGAAATGAAACGATGAAAGGTCATTAGTTGTTTTCAAAATTATTAATGGCTAGGAATGTGTGAAGACTATCCATGAATTGGCAGAATTTATTAAATAACTTAATTGTTGCTTAGATCACACAGCGGAAGTTTGAAATTCAAAAGAAAACAAATGATCACGGATCTGGTACCGATACGGTTAGCCGTTTCGCAGTTTCGCCGCGACCGGACACCAAAACACAGAAATGAATATATCATGGTGACCAGCGCGATGAGACGGTTAAAACGGTATAAAGATATCAGTGATTCGATTGAATTATAAATTTTGAATTTTCTACTAGCGGAAAACGCAACAAAACGTAGAAAAATAAGATCGACGGAGCTAAAGAAGTCCGAATTTGAAAAAATGAAAAATGATGTCTTGCTCAGAAGATGATTTACAATTTTTCTATATAAAAATATTTAGGTTTCGAAAACATTTTATTTTCATCAATTCCTAACAGATTAAATTGAAATAAAATTACACACGAAAATAACTTTCAAATTTTTGGATGAAAATTTACCAGTTGCTATGTTTGACTAGACGCATTTCAAATATTAAATTTTTATTTCAAAATTTTATTTTTTAAAAATTCCACAAAATTTCAATTAATAACGTTATTAAAACCAGTTAAATTTACGGGTCGTTACACTTTTCCCCATTCAAAACTTTTCGTCCCCGAAAAGGAAGGAGGTAGGAGAATAGAAATAACCAGAAGAAAATAGACTTGAACCACAAAATAAACAAATAATTTAACCATATAAATTTCAATTTAAATTAATTTATATTTAACAATTGACTTTAAACTCAAGGAATTTCATTGACTTGGTCTATTTTCAATTTATCAGTTTGTTACAAAATTTATTTCTAACACAATTCTATTTTATTAATCCATTTATTGTTCAACTAACCTAGTATTCTATTTATCTCCATTAACCATTTTATAATTAAACTTAAAGTGTATAACATTTTTATACGCACTCAAATTTTATTTATAAAGACAATTTATATTGTATACTATCCAATTACATAGTTAACTTTTTGAGCAATTTAGGTAAGTTATATTGAATGCAATTGAGTATTATACAGGTAAATTTCTAATTCAATTCTCCCAAGTTTAAATATTAATTCAAAATTTTGGTTTCATTTATAATTGAAATCGTCTTCTAAGAAGATTTAAATTCCCGATTATCTTCAAACAATTTAGAGATAAATATGTTTATATATTTTACATATATCAAAATAATCATATGCCAATATATATATTATAAATCAAGACATTCTTTAGAAATTTAAATCAATTTAATTTCCAAAACAAAAGTGTAGCAATGCTACAGAATGGTCTCTCCACTTCGAAACTTGAAAATGAACGTCGATGACGCTGTCGTCATCACCGAAATTATTTTCCAGCGACAAAGAGAAGAGCACTTGATTAAACATCTAAAATTTCTATGAAATGATTTTTATTTGAAAATACTTTAGACAATACATTTTAAAACCTTTAAAACCAAGGTTTGAAATTTTCGGAAATTAAATTCTCAAATTCTTGATTTAAATTCATTTTAGATTCTAAATCAAATTATATCCAAGTTTTATAAATTCATTTTATTATTTCAGACAACAAATTCATTATTAATTTAATTTCAGAAAATTTATACTTATATATAAGGTAATCATACAAATCTATTTTACTTACCAAATTTGAAACAATATTGTGTCAGTTTGCTCTACTCGAGTGTTTTGGATATCCTATCGATAGCGTTGATCAGACGAATCGATCGGAAACCCAAATCACATCAACAACTCAAACAACACAATATATAAAACATTTTAATATTAATTTACACATACACTTTCTCACTCGACGATACAAGAATGGATTCAAAGCAAGGATAGAGATTCAAATTTGATGGACTCAAATCAAAGAGAATTCTGATTCGAAGACAAATTCGAAAGAAAAGATAAGATGATTCAATAACAGAATCGGAAGATGAGTAAGCTTATTTAATTTACGGGCAACCTTAACCGGATCGACCGTGACTTCACGAATAAGACTGATGCAGAATTCTGAGGTAAATCGACATTCGATCACCTAAGATAAAATCAGGGCATACAAGAGATACTAGCATCTAAACCGAGGATATAGAAATCTCCGGTGAATCGATGCCAATTGTAAAGGAGTTTCACCCATTTACAAAATTTCGAAGATTGGCGAGACCGCCGATTCATTATAAAGATCATTCAAAGTGGAGTTATGAGATATTCCGAAATTGAAAGAAGACGAATAGTGAGGGTCATGAATGAATTTTGGAACCACAGGGAACGTTCCAAAATCCAAGGGAATCGAGTCAAAAAGGAAGAGATTCAAACTCGAATGAAAGTAATTCTGTAAATACATTTACCATATATGCTAAGTTTTGCCTAGAGCTACCAAAGCTCTGATACCAACTGTAATGACCCGCTATTTTAGACTATTCGCATCCGCACATGTCGGACTTGAATAATTCAAAATACCGAATTGTTAATTTAAATTTGGCAAAACTGAGCATATACAATAAATAAATAGAACACAGATCACAGACACAGAGTAATAAATGCAGCGGAAATAAAAGATAGTAGTTCATGAAGCTACTATATACATATCAGAATTAACTAAAGTACAACAGATGTCTCGAATACAATAGTCAAATACAAGAATCAGAATACAATCACTGGAATCAACTGGATATCTGAAAGCTGGATAGATAGCTGGATCTCCAAGCGAAGCTCCAACTCCAAAGGTGAGTCTCGAATACTGGTACACTCAGTCTGACCCGAGCGTAAAGCAAAACACAAAACACTCGAGTCAGAATTAACATTCTTATATCAATAAATCCAACTCAAGTGAAATAGCAACTGAAATACAAGTAACTCAAAGGATGTTTGGAATAACCATCCTTTAAGGATCCGTTAAACTATCTACTATGTAGTAGTGTACGATAAGTAGATAATGCCTATCAGTAATATAAAATATCAAAATAGTGTTAAGGCGTTACCATTATCCTCCTTAACACATTTTATATAAGCGTTATAGTCTATACAACACTGTAAACTCCACCGTAAACTAGTGGGATATCAGGGAGTACTCCATAGGTATAACACAATACAAATCGTAGTGGTCGCGTATATAGGGATACAAGTATGACAAGGCACATGAGGCAATACCCAAGGTAGTGAAACTACCGTTTGCCTGATCCGGACTGGTGAGAACGCATCGCCGCAGCGATCGCAACACCGCGAAACAACACTCCCAAATCAAGGGTGCACCAATCGATAACAAGTAATGAGTAGTTTTCGAAGAAGTGTGTTCGCTCGAGGTAGCTGACCCCATTTCGCCCGGCACGGCTCCTGTTTTAGTCATTTCAAATTTGACACAAGTGTCAAGGCTATCTATTATCGTTCTCTTTCTTCAGTCATCGCATACATCATTCCAACCACTTCATTCGGGATCACACTCAACGTATAGTTATTAAAGTGGTTTTCGGTTTAGACAGTGAGTATGTCCCTAACCGATTTCGGTCTCTTTAATAACATTCGAAATTATTTCACCAATTGGTCGTTTAATATATTTCAAAACCAAATCAAATTCAATTTCAATTAGAATTTTATAAACAAATATTTCGTTTGTCTTTATATATCAATTTCCAAAATTTTACGTTTCAAAACTTCCAAATTACCATTTCAAAATCTTATAATTCAATTTCAATTTTTTTTTAAACCATTCCAATATTCATTTAAATTCGTATATAAGTTTCATTCTGAAATCATTTAAAATAATTTAATCTACATTCAAATCAATTTAAGTTCATTTATCGATTTCATTCAATATTTGTTAAGTAAATTTATCCTTCAAAACAATTTCTATTTAACTTCCAACTTATTAAATCAATTATTAAGTTCAACTCCATTGTATCAAAACTTACAAATTGCATTAAATTTAATTCATCAAATCAAATTCTTTACATTTCAAGTCTTACATTAATTTCAATAAAACGCATTTTATTTCTTGTTAGAGAAATTCAATTTCACTTATTTATTTAGTTACAATTTCAAAACTCAATTAATAAAGAAACTTAATTTCACTTATTCAAGAAGTTCAATTTCACTTATTAAAGAATTCAATTTTATTTAATTATTAAATAATTCAATCTTATTTAATTATTAAATAATTTCAAAACTTCATTATTAACTAATTTCAAAACTTCATTATGAATAATTCCAAATTTAATTATTAAATAATTAATTTTAAAACAACATTCTTTCATCATCTACTATGTTAATATTTTGATTCAGATTATTGAATATTAACATTTTCCTTTCATAAAAATTCAAATTCTGACTTCATTTCAAAACCTTATTATTTATTCAAATAAAATCTTTATTATTTTAAATCAAATTATTGACCAATCGGGTTTTTATTTAATTCTCTATCCTAAGTCCAAGTTTAATTTGGGTATTTATCATTTCAATCCGATTCCATTTCAATTCAAAATCAAAGCATAGCAAAGGGAACTTGCAGTGTGATAACTGGGATGGTGTCAAAGTAAATAAACAAGCAATAACAACAATCAATAACAATCCAATAGTTAATTCGAATAATCCCGAAATAATCGTATTAATTCACATTGTTGTTTGTGCAAATTAATATAATTATTTCTATAATCTACACTATCATTTCATGTAGATTAAAGATTATTACATTAATGTTTATACGGTTCTTCACTTGGTATCTATTATTCAATTCATACTACATCAATTTATACAACATACATTCAAATGGTTCAAGGTGTAATTAACCATATTACTACGTGTCAAGTAATTAAACATTTAAAGGGGTCATATCATGCAAATGTCATCAAATCAAATTTATCACATATATCAAATTTAACTATCCTACGTCAATTTCAATTTCAAATTATTTATCACTTACAACATTAAAAACTTAACGTCCAATGTCAACATCAAACAATCAATCATTTGTCAATCAAACTGGATTATCATTGTATAAATAATAGATAATGGTGTCAGATGTCACAGGTGAACTGATACAGGTAATAACATATATATAACAGTGTAAATAACTAACAGTCACATATTTCAATTATCGTTTCAATTGAAATCAAATTTAATAAATAAAAGAACATTAATGTTGAGTGATTGCTCACCTTTCGAGGTTAGAGAGATCTGACAAAGGAATGAGCTACGAATTCCAAAGCAACACTAGATGAATACGAGTTCGACGATCAAAATAAGGCTGAAAGATAAGGAATAGACGAAATCAAATCAGAACCGAACGTGACAAGTGGTATAGGTGAATTTATATATATACAACTATGTATACATCAATCATATTCTAAATTTAATCGAATGTTATATTAAATATACGTTTTTCAAAATCATATTTTTTTTTTAAAATACATATATTAGAATCAAACATACATACAATATATAGTTTGCAATACATATAAATAAAATGCAATACACTTACATATATAATGTATTTCATTTACAGTAACAGCATATGTATTAAATGATCGATTCAACATGTCTCTTAAAATTTATATTTAAATTCAAACACATAACAAGTCTCCATATATAAATAAATACAAACAACTTATATATCTAAAATGATTTGCCTAACTTCTATACGTAATATATATACTGCCGAATCATAAATGGGATGTTTACAATATGAAAGTTGCTAACATAAGCGTTGCCTATTTAATTAAGCGTATATGCAGACCAACATATTATTAATATAAACTAATATAATATAGAGTGGTATGCTTTGCAACAAACAAAATATATGCAGACTATTTATAGTAAAATAAAACATTTTGTATATGCATTTCAAACCATCAACAATCATTTAAACAAATATATCTTACTGCAATACACCTATGAACCCAAACAAACAATTATAAACTATAGCCCCATATTTCATATATATATGTTAATGTTTGTGGACGTATACTTACATAAAAATGCAAGTTAACAATACACAACAAAAGTGCTTGATAAAGTATACAGCCTATATGTGCATACATATTAAAATGCAAAGTATCACTACAACAAAAATACTCTATTACAACGTCCTTTTTACAACGGGTATATATTGTCCGTTGTAATAGACAGATATTACAATGGTCGTTTTAGAACCGTTGTAATAGATGCTATGTCCAACGCCTTTCTTACAACTTGCGTTATTTGCCCGTTGTAATAGAGCGATATTACAACGGTCGGCTTCTGCCCGTTGTAATAGATGTATATTTTACAACACTCTCTGTGTGGCCGTTGTAATAAACGTGAATTCTCACGTGGTTTGTCACGTGTTTATCGACAACGTGATTAGGGCTGAAGCTAGCTAGCTCTCTCCCCAGACTCGAATTTGCCTGCACGCTGAAGCTAGGGTTTTCGATTTGGAAATTCAAGTGATTCGCAACTGAGACCGGTCTACCACGTTCAAATTCTTCTATTCGATTATGTTATTTTGCAGGTAAGTTGGAATACAGTCAGTTTGTAGGTAAGTAATGGCGAATATGGGAAGCGAGTCGATGGGTTATAGGACGGAGCTTCTTTCTCCGATGGGGCTGGAAGCTGTTTTAGCGGAGAGCGCGGTTGATCAACCACGGCGGCAATGGAGATTGAATTTGGACAATTTTCATATTCCGGATGTGCCTGAAGCTCCTCCTTTTGTTTCTCGAGTGCTCGTTAGAACCACTGGTAATTTATCCTGTTGTGTTCGTATTTCAAAATCTTCTGTACATTCATAATTGTTTTTGTTTTTCCTCTTTTTTTATGTTCTTTTTGTAACTTACAGTTTTAATGATTTGCTCTGAATTGATATTCAGTGACCTGTGAATTATAGTTCTATTTTAAACACTGTATTATATCAGTACTATGGTTTTAGTATGAGAAAGCAAAGAAAAACTTATTTGGGGCTTATATTTGTACGACTGTACAAGTTACAAGTAAAAATCAGATCAAGAAATTCTTTCTAGTTGATTGTGTATTTCTTCTTGGAGTGAGTTGATTTTAGTCAATATGGAGTGGTAAAAAGTACAGAAAAATATGCTGACCTTTAACCCTTGCCATTGATTGTTTCACAAACTCTTTTGAACAAGAATGAATCAACTCAGAGAGGAGCATGAAACTAAAATAGTTTTTCACCCTTCTTTTCATCTAAATACAGTGATGTCTCAAATTTTTTATTTTACTAGTTGAATGTGTATATAGCACTAGTTAGGAATATTTAACTATAATAGTCAAGAAACTTTTTAAGAGGTTTCCACAAGGGGAGCGAAAATGCCTTTTTTTAATGTTTTGTTTTGTTTTTTGTAAGTTCAAGGTTAGATTTTCTTATCCTAGATCATGATTATTAATATTGTGTCACTCATTTATTTTATTTTATTGTCAAAATTGGAATGTTGTATATCATACATCTTATTCTGTACAGTAGGAAACATTGAATTTACTATTATCATCGAAATAATGGTCAAGGAAAACTACAATAGACTATTTCTTCAAAAAACCATGATTTGCAAATCTAATACTAATTCTACCGATCCTTTTGGATCAGGCATATGTGACACAGGATGATAATTTGATTGGAACATTAACTGTGCGAGAAACAATAATGTATTCTGCTCAACTTCGATTACCAGATAAGATGCCATTCGATGAGAAGAGGGCACTTGTAGAAGGTACCATAGTTGAAATGGGACTTCAAGATTGTGCAGACACCGTGATTGGTAATTGGCATTTGCGAGGAGTGAGTGGCGGAGAAAAGAGGAGAGTTAGCATTGCTCTTGAGATTCTCATGAGACCTCGATTGCTCTTTTTAGATGAACCCACAAGTGGACTTAATAGGTAGCTGATATTTTAGTAACTTAATGCTATTTTACAGTACATAAATATAAATTTGTGTTTATCATTTAAAATTGCAGTGCTTCTGCTTTTTTCGTGACGCAAACATTACGAAGTTTATCAAGAGATGGTCGTACTGTTATTGCTTCTGTACACCAGCCTAGTAGCGAAGTCTTCGCTCTATTTGATTATCTGTATTTGCTTTCTGGAGGTAAAACTGTTTACTTTGGCCAAGCTTCGGAGACTTGTGAGGTATTTAGACATGCTTGACCCTAAATATATATATTCTTGAGGGTTAAAAATCAGAACTGGAAAGTCCAATTTTACAAAACTTTAATATTCCATATTGATAGAACCTATATTTACTGTACCTGACATAATAATAAATTTCACAGAAAAATGCTAAACTGTCAAGGTCTGCACGAGTTTATGTTCTAAACGGATACATGAAGGAACTTTTGTTTGACATAGAGAATAGCACTTTTCGGAGGATTTATGACAATTTAGCTTATATTAAATTATCTTGTTCTGAATTATTTTTCCCCTTCATTTATGCAGTTCTTTGATCAAGCTGGCTTTCCTTGTCCTACACTAAGGAATCCATCAGATCACTTTTTGCGTTGTGTAAACTCTGATTTTGAAGTGCAACATGTATTATATTGCACATGCATGTTGATACTTGCTAGTTGATTTTCTAAAGTGATATTTTTTCCCCCTGCAATCCATGTTTGCGATATTATGCAGTTTGTCACTTTTTGGCTCATTTCTGACCATATACTAGGTGTCAAGGATGAAGCTCCTGGATGAAGTTCAAATAAGGGCAATCAATATTGCAAATGGAAAACATTTACCTGAAAAAACAACATTAATGTTTGAATTCATAGGCACAGGTAAAGCATAAGTTTATGGTTATATCTTTTGCTTGGAAAGATTTTGGCAACATAGGATCTTCTTTTGTTGAAACTTTGCTGTGATTTTTTGTACAACTCTCTATTAGAGGCTTCCTCGCGAGAACAGACATTGCTTATTCAAAAAATAGTCTCTGAACACAATGGCACTGATTTTATATGTGGAAGATTCTGAAGCAAAGGAGGAGCTATGGAAGGTATAATAATTGTTTAATGGATACTTTTTCTTTTCTTCAAAAACACAAAATTTACTTATTTGCTGCTATTTTCATGCATTAAATGTGTTACTTTTCTCTCGCAATAATT
Source organism: Allium fistulosum (assembly GCA_030737815.1). Lineage (NCBI taxonomy): Eukaryota > Viridiplantae > Streptophyta > Magnoliopsida > Asparagales > Amaryllidaceae > Allium > Allium fistulosum. The sequence goes on along the minus strand of CM060904.1, from coordinate 405,087,099 downwards.
TCTTGTTTACATTTTTTACTGCGAAACTCTACTGTCATTATTTTCTGTAAGGTTATTGCAATATCTAGCGAGGATTGTACTGTAGCATGTACTAAAGCAGAAATTAGAGTGATCATAAAAGATTTGTTTTGTTCGAATGTCTCAAAGTATAAAAATTAAACTGTTTGGTTATAACAGTTTATATCTTTGCAATAGCAAAAAAATGTAAAATAGAGTAATGGACTAGAATAGACATATAGTTCATCTATGGAAACAAGTTTTAAAAATATTGTATGTTTCCTTTTATTCTTTTCTGTCTAATGAATGCCATACTTTAATTCAGGATGTATGTGTTCCACTGTCACATCTTGCTGACTGCATATCGAAAACCAAAGAAGAGCTTGATGCATCAACTTTGTTATGGTATCATTTGTAATTGTACGGCTGTTAGTTTCTTAGATTTAAAGATTTGTATCATTTGTAAAAAAAGAAAAAAAGAAAAAAAAGAAAAAAAAACCTGCACAGTTTGCTTGTTTTCTGTTTTTACTGCCTGTTCCATTGTTAAGTAGTAAAGGTACCCTTGACTTAGCCTAGGGGATCCCAACCTCTTCCCAGAATATCATACTGAACATAACATCCACTGTGTAATTGCATGTTCATTTCGTCTATGATAGTGATGCATCTGCCATGGAAGTTGCTGTAACTATAATATTTTAAATGCCAAATTTTAATGTTGTATGAAGGGCAATCATCTAGGAAGGCAGTTGCTTAAATTTGGAATGCAAGAGGTTTAGTTGAGCCTAGGGGATCCCAACCTCTTCCCAGAATATCATACTGAACATAACATCCACTGTGTAATTGCATGTTCATTTCGTCTATGATAGTGATGCATCTGCCATGGAAGTTGCTGTAACTATAATATTTTAAATGCCAAATTTTAATGTTGTATGAAGGGCAATCATCTAAGAAGGCAGTTGCTTAAATTTGGAATGCAAGAGGTTTAGTTGAGCCTAGGGGATCCCAACCTCTTCCCAGAATATCATACTGAACATAACATCCACTGTGTAATTGCATGTTCATTTCGTCTATGATAGTGATGCATCTGCCATGGAAGTTGCTGTAACTATAATATTTTAAATGCCAAATTTTAATGTTGTATGAAGGGCAATCATCTAGGAAGGCAGTTGCTTAAATTTGGAATGCAAGAGGTTTAGTTGTATGAGTATCTTAAAGCTCTTTTCTTTCTATTCCGTGAACACAAATTTCAAAATCATCTTCTATTTCTATCTATCTATTGCTTTGCAGAGTTGTACAAGACAGTCCATCAGAACGTATAGCAGCTCATCCGACAACTAGGAAGATTGCTTTGAAGAATAAGATTGTATTTGGAACTGGCGATTATTGGCGTGCTCCTACATTAACTGCAAATATGGGATTTGTAAGAGCTGTTGCACAAACTGGTATGTCTTTGTTCACAATTGAACATAGACCCCATGCGCTAATAGGTGACTAGATCTATGTATTATTTGCTTTTGCAGTATTTGAGTAAGTGTAATCTTTCTGTAGTATTCAAAGACTATTTCACCTGGCACGTGCACAGTGTAGGGGTAGTGGTTTGGGTTGCTTGTTGGCTGTTGGTTGTATTGTGCACGTGCACAGTGTAGGGGTGATAGGCAGTGTTTATATGATTGTAACTGTTCTTTTTTATGTTTTATAAAGAAATGTACAGTGCACAGTGAAAATGTAAATGAAATGCAAACACACTTGAAATGAAATGATTATGGTTGTTTTATGATAATATTTATTACTCGTTAAATTATTCATTATTGGTATGGATGTATGCTGCTGTATTTTTTTTTAAAATTTACATTTATTTTGCAACGGTCAGAAACCGTTGCAATATCATATATTACAATGGGCATTGCCCGTTGTAAAAACGTATATTACAACGGACATTGTCCGTTGTAAAAAGTTTTATTACAACGGGCATTGCCCGTTGTAAAATATGGTCAACCTATTACAACATCGCCTATTACAACGGTCGGCTGCCCGTTGTGGAACACATATTACAACGGGCATTGCCCGTTGTAAAAAACCTGTTTTGTTTTTAGTGTATTGAAGATATTATAATACGTTATGCAAACAAAACACTAATAGAACATGTGAACCACAGCTTATAAAACAGAAAATAGGCTTCTGATTTAAACTTGTATATATATAATAACAAATATATATAATGTATACATATTCAACATTTACTCACATAATAAAGCTCGGCCAAGACGGTTGATGTGGCAGCCAAGAAATGGCGTTGGGTGGGTGGTGTCGGCCTGGCGTAAGAGGCTCGCGATGGGATGAAGAGGGGACGATGTCAGGGTCGTGGGTGAAGGCTTGACTGCTGTACGCCAAGGTTACGAAGGAAAGCATAGTTGCGACGTGGAAAACGTGGAGGGCGGAGCACAAATGGCTGAGGCGGCGTGAGTTGTTGAGGCCGTGGCGAGTTTGGAGGCGGTGCAAAGGAGTTTCGTGGAAGAGAGGTGCGGCAGCATGCTTCCAGGCGGTGGAGAGGGAAAGTTGGCGTATTTGAGGCGGTTGCACGAGGAGGCGAGATGTGGCTGCACGTGCTTAGGTTGATGGTGGTTATGGTGGGACTGTGATGGTGATGGGTTCTCGGTTGCTTGCGTGGAGGGAGGCTGATGAGTGGTGGATGTAAGCTTTGGTTAGGGAGGCACTGTATGGGGAGGTTGCAGCGAATTGGTGAAAGATGAATGAGGATTCTCTGTCGTTTTTTTTCTTCTTTCTATGGCTTAGCAAAAGAAGAGGTGGAGAGAGGAATAGAAAAAGAGAGAAAGTAAGGGAGGCTTGAAATAAATGGGTGTAGGTGAAAAGTAGCATGGGTAAAAGAGAACGTGCTGGCAAAAGATGTGAAAGGACGTGCAATACCAAAAGCAACTTCATATACTATTTAACAGAGAGCAAGGAATGGAGAGACAACAAAAACAAATGAAATCAATGAAATGAAATGATGAAAGGTCATTAGTTGTTTTCAAAATTATTAATGGCTAGGAATGTGTGAAGACTATCCATGAATTGGCAGAATTTATTAAATAACTTAATTGTTGCTTAGATCACACGGCGGAAGTTTGAAATTCAAAAGAAAACAAAGGATCGCGGATCTGGTACCGATACGGTTAGCCGTTTCGCAGTTTCATCGCGAACCGGACACCAAAACACAGAAATGAATATATCATGTTGACCAGCGCGATGAGACGGTTAAAACAGTATAAAGATATCAGTGATTCGATTGAATTATAAATTTCGAATTTTCTACTAGCGGAAAACGCAGCAAAACGCAGAAAAATAAGATCGACGGAGCTAAAGAAGTCCGAATTTGGAAAAATGAAAAATGACGTCTTGCTTAGAAGATGGTTTACAATTTTTCTATATAAAAATATTTAGGTTTCGAAAACATTTTATTTTCATCAATTCCTAACAGATTAAATTGAAATAAATTTACACACGAAAATAACTTTCAAATTTTTGGATGAAAATTTACCAGTTGCTATGTTTAACTAGACGCGTTTCAAATATTAAATTTTTATTTCAAAATTTTATTTTTTTAAAATTCCACAAAATTTCAATTAATAACGTTATTAAAACCAGTTAAATTTACGGGTCGTTACAATAAACTCATGGAATTTATGTTGATCACTCATACTCAGAATATGAAAATCCCAAACTTGAGAGTTTATAAACACCATTATCCTACATTTATAGTAACATGATATGTTACTAATGCATATCCAATTGTTATCAAAACTTTTCGCCAGAGATTCAATCTCCTCATACTTTAACTTATTCTATAACACCCCAAAACAATTAACGTTAAACTTATAAGTGTACCTATAATGACCTCACTGTAATACCCAGTTTAGTAAAGAACATTATAAGTAATGATGTCTGCTAATTTGAGGAATACGGCTTGTTAAGTGCGATCGAATGTGAATATATCTTTATACTAACACTGACACGTCATTTATACCTTTTTACTTAATATCTGAACTGAAATTTGACGTGTGCAATATTAATACAAAGTAATAGACACACTAATTTCTCAAAATTAGAACAATATATCATATAAGCATTAGTCACAGATCACAGCGGAATGATAATCTCATATACAAATACAAATTGTGAGTCTACAATATAAAACGATAAACTCACGTAATATACAAGTTTTTATAATTCTCTAAACTCAATTATACATTTTATATACAAGGTCCAAATTCCTAAATAGGATAAAATAAAAGTCCAAATGTTTATCACCTTGCTAGCATAACCATTCAAATGTCAATCTGTCATGTAACCTGAAACGTCTCAACCTGACCCGAGCAAAGTAACACCCGGGTCTGACTATCTCTAAATATCCAATAGGGTGAGAACAAGATATAACACAAGAAAAAAAATATAGGTAATAAAAATGTCCAAGAAATAATAAGTCATGGGATTAACTTTAGAATTCATCACAAGACACGCATTTATACATTTAGGTCACGAACACAAATTAGTCACTAAACACTGAATTCACATGACAAAGCACAACATCTCTAGGCACACATATATCAATAATTTAGAATCCATCTGTGACGACCCGGATTTTAACCCCGGTTAATTGGGTAAATAACTGATTTGAAGTTATCGGAATATTAATTTTATAAGTCGAACGAATAAGATCCTGACAATAAAAGATATCTAGATAAATATTTATTTGATAATCTACTAATATAATTATTTAACATTGGCAAATTATTCCTTTAGAACAAATAATGTGTTGTTAAATATATATATATATATATATATATATATATATATATGTTGATTTTAAATTTGATTTTAAATTTAAATTGAATTTAAATTGGAAATTCAAAAGGATAAATATCTTAAAAAATTTTGGATTTAAAAATATATTATATATGATTTTATTTCTTTTATATAATTGGTTTTATATTATTTTCTTTAAAAGATCTATTTATATAAATATAAATAATGTATTTACTTAATAGGAAATATATATATATATATATATATATATATGTAAGTTTTATAAAAATCATTTAAAAAAAAAGCAGGCAAATCATCTCAACTAGATTTCCGGAATTCAAAACCTCAGGCTTTCTCTGTTCATAAATTTGGTGAGTAAACTTGAATCTTATAAGTTAAATTATCTGATGCATGTGATAAGAAATTGAAGTAATATATTTCTACCTGGAAAATAGTGAATTCTGTGTGTGTGCATGTTTGTATATAGGTGAGCATAACTCTGTTTTGTTTAACAGGCTCAAAATCAATCCAAGTAAATTCATATCTCCTCACCTAAACAATTTTAGGCCAAGATCATTAAAGGAAAAATGTTTGAATGAATGAAATATCATTTTTAAAAATACTTTCAAGTGAATATATAAAGTAATTTCTGGGTAAACCAGAAATTACAGTGATGATCAATTCAAGCCAGAATTTTGATTGCTTAATTTTCATATTTTAATTTTATAACTAGATTCGCACTTAAAAACTATGAATTTTGATATTAATATCAGAACATCTCAAACAAAACAGGACATAGCATTTATTACACATCCTCTCTCAAGCCCACAATACATCAAATCCAAGTATACAAAACCTGAAATCAAATCAGGTCAAGAAATCTCGGGTCAAAGGAATTTAGATAAATAGAAATAAAATAAAAAACAGAGGCTGTACAGATACATATCCTCCCCCTCTAGCTTGCACAGCACACTTCTTCCCCACATGTGTGTGTATATATATATATATTCACTGCCTAGTATCTCCACATATACATTATGTTCACAAGCCTTAAGAAACACAAGCTGCCATTAAAAATTAAAAGAAATCAGAACAACTCAAGTATAGAAGATCAAACTTGAAGCCGAGGTAGAGGCAAGCAGGGTTCACTCTCTTTTGATAACTGTGAGTAAACAACCAACATTGTTTTAAATTGTTGTTTGAGATGTATTAGTAATTAGATGAGGTGATAATTGTTTGCATGTCTGTAAACACTATGCATATCTCCGTTTTTATACTGACAGGCTAAATCTTGAACAAAAATCAAGTTCTCTTCATACAATCTCTTATAGGCTGAGGAATTTAAATAAGTTATCTTTGTTTAAGCATAATTAAAGTTTTAAAAATATATTTATGTGAAATAAGTTTGAAAATTTTCTGAAATCAAGAAGAACAGTAGATAACTTAAGAACATGTTAAAAAAAACAATCATCATGGTTTGCTGATTCGTGTATATAACATGAATCTCCTTTAAAAACTAGGATTTTTAAAATGAAAATCACAATTTTTAGTTTTGTGGTTCGAGAGGAATTATGGGATGAACGGAATTCTTGTCTAAGGGGATTTCTGGTGATCAGTGAAATTTGAGAGGTCGGGGTCTCTGTTGTAGTTAGCCTGGAGGTAGGCGAGTTCGACAAAAATGGCGGGTGAATTTTTAGTTCACCGTGACGACGGCGTGGGGTCATAGTAGGGTTTTAGCTCGGTTTTGATCGAGATTGGGAAGTAGGCTACTGCGACGACGACAGGGCATCGGGGAAGACCAGTCGTGGGGGATAAGAGAGAGGGGACTCGGGTATAGCTCCAGGCAGGGCGACGTGAACTCTGGTGATCGGAATTGGGTGGCGCCGGGTGAAATTGGTGATCGGGTTTTCTGCCTGATGGGTTTGAGTGTACTCGATTTCGATTGAGGGTTCGTGATGAAGTTCTGGGTGGTCGAACGCTTTGGTTAGTGGTCGCCGACATGTGGGAAGTGGCGGTGGTGGCCAGTGCTCCGGCGATCGACTATGCACGTGCATGATGCACCTGTGTGTGTCGGAGTTTGGTTTTTGGGGAAAGGTCTATGTCTCGAAGATCGACTCGAGGAGTTTAGCTTGTGGCTCGAGATCAGGTTCGGGTGTTCGCGTGGGTTAAGTGAATAACAATTTTTTTTTAAAAAAACTTTAATAAAAAAAATGAAAGATGGCACGGGAAGACGTGGGGGAAATGGAGTTTGGGCTCGGCCTGTACCGAAGTATTTATGCTTTGTGGATATTAAATAAATCTAGTTTTAAAAAGTTTATCAAATAAATAAGTTTCAAAAGAAAATATAAACCAAGTGCTAAAAACAAGCATTGTCTAGTTTAAACAAGTTTTCAAGGTTTTAAAAAGTTTTAAAATTGTTTGTTTTAAAAAGCAATTATATAATGTTTTAAAAGGTGATTTAAATGACTTAATGTAATAAAGGATTAATGACTTAATTTAATAAAGGATTAATGACTTAATGTAATAAAGGATGGTTAATTAATTTGTGTAATCAATTTAAAGAATTGATTTATTAATGTGATTTATAAATTATGGTAATTAATTAAAGATGATTAATTTATTAAAGGTAATTAATTAATGATAATTACTTAATGAAAGTAATTAAAGGATAATTACTAATGTCATTAATTAAGGAGGGTAATTAATGGGTAATTACTGAAAGTAATTTATTAAATGATAAGTACTTAATGGAAGTAATTGAGGATTAATTACTTAATGCAATTAATTAAAAGATTGATTAATTAAGGAAATCAATTAAAGGGTTAGTCAATTAAAGTGATTAATTAAAGGATAATTTATCAATATAAGTGATTATAGAACAATTAATTAGAGTAATTAATTAAGGATCAATGAAATAAATTATTGTTAATTACTTTATGAGAGTAATTAAAGGATTATTTAATGTGAATGGTAGAAGGTTAATTAATTTGTGTAATTAATTAAAGGTTAATTACTTAGTGTAATTAAAAATGATAATTAAAGGATGATTAATTAATTGGTTTATAATTAATTAATGTTAAGTAAGCAGGATTATAAGTGATTGAAGTAATTAATTTAATTAATTTAAATTAATTAGTAATGGTGTGGCTAATTAATCTTGCTTATGGATGATTGAATGATATTGAATACCTTGAATTATCTGATATCTCTGATATGTGATATGTGATTTGTAATGCTATGTGAGATGATATGTTTGGGTTGAACTGTGATAATATGGATTATCTATCTATAATGGAATCGCTATGTGAATATGTTACTCTAAATATGAATTGAATTGTTTTCACTTAAACAACTTGGTTTATAGATAACATTGGATTCGAAGAGGCCGGGGTCGGGTATCAGTAAAAACCCGAAACCACTTCGATTTGAAATCTTCTATAATTCTTTATAGATTGATATGTAAAATCAATAGGCTGGTTTGGGATAATATGGACCATTTAAACTAAGTTGGATACTTAGATATTGTTTTGTGATAATAAGTGTTGACTATATAAGTTGTTTACTTATAGTAAAGTACGAGTTACCCTGGGTTTAAATAAGTTCTATGGATTGAAATTTCATGTTATACAGGTTTATTCACGCTGGTTTCCAGCCTGACCCGGGTGTTACTTTGATGTAATGCTCGGGTCAGACCGAGTATTACAGATTTTCATGTAAGGACGCTCTGGAGCTCAGGAGGCGAGCTGGATGGCAGGATCGTATGGAGTGTATTCCGCTGTGATACATTGTTATTTATCTGGGACATGTTGTTTTACTGTCCAGTGATTGTGAATGTTGTAACTCTGATGTATTAAAATGTAATTGACTGATACAGCTTTCTTTGTGTAAAGAATATTATTTGATATTATATTTTATCCGCTGTGAATGTGAGAATCTGTGTTTTAGTGTTTCTGTTTCTTCTTCTTCTTCTATCTCTTTCTTCTTTTCCATAACTATCTGGAATTTTCGGGATCGAAAATTTCGGGTCATTTCAGTTGGTATCAGAGCTGAAAGGTTAAGCGAGAACCTTGGCTCTGGTGGGTGTACTGATAAGGATAGGGTCAATAGTACCCTAGAATGAGTTGAGTGTATAGATATATATGAGAGCGTACTTGTTATTTTCTTATGTAAAGATTTTAAATGATTTTAAAGGTAAATGATTTTATGTAAGATTATATTTTGATATATAAAACATTATTTCTTTCTAATAAATATTAAGGTAATTGGTTGTTAAATTATTGGAATTAAATTAAGTGGTAATAGAAATACAACCAAATTGAAATTAAATAAAGATAAGTTTGAAATGGATTCAAACTAAAATTTAAAATCTTGAATTTGGAAAGGAGTTTCAGAATAAGATAAAAATGAATTGGTTTCGAGATATGATAATCTTGGTTATTATCATAAATGATTGTTGTGTTTAATAATAAATGTGTATTAATGAGTAAGCAAAATGAAATGTTTTAGGAAAGTAAAACATTTAGGCAAGTATGACTTATAAATTGGAACTGAAGATGATATAAATTGTGAAGTTTAAAATCTGAGCCCAGAATTTGAAAATTGTTTCAAAGTGATAAAGAAATAATAAATAATATTATTTGAATGAAAAAGCTTGATTCAAACAGGAGTTGTTTGAAAATTTAAAGGAATTTGTTTTGAATTAAAAACCAAAGGTGGTTTAAAATTTAAGGATAACTTGGTGTGTAAAGAAAATAATTTGTATATATGAGGAATATACATAATATCATAGATGGTTTGAAATAAACTCTAAATGTTGAGTTTTAAATTTGGAATGAGACGTGAAACCCAAAGTGATAAGTTTTTGAACTTATAAGATTATTAATGTGAAGTTTAAAATTTGAAGCAGGAATTCAAATTGGGTAAGGTTAATGAAATTAAATTGAATTTAAATTTGGGAAAGTTAAATAAGTTAACAAGCAACCTGAATTGGAAATTTCAAGATGAAATTGAGATTTAACTTAGGGAAGTTAAATGATTGGTTTAAATGAAAAGTTATGAGTGATCTCAAAATGGGTTTGAGATTTGGAAATTGAAAATGAATGAATGTTTTAAAATAAATTGGCTGATATCATCCTATTGTTATTAATAATCTTTAAATTGTGAATTGGATTTGTTTAAATGAATAAGGATTGAAGTGAGGTAATATATCCATTATTGAGATAAAAGGGAAATAAACTTTAATTTGAAATTTAGGATATGGAATTACTTTGAACTGAAAATTTGAATAATTGAATTTGTAAATTAAAATTGTTTAAGAACTGGTTTCAAAACTGGAAGTTAAAATTTGGTAATAAATTGAATTTTTAAGATAAAATTGTTTTGAACTCTTATTTGAACTTTGAAATAAGTTAAGTAAAGATAATTTAAAATGGAATTTTGAGAATTGGACTCAGAATTAAATTCTTTAAAGATTGGAATTATTGATTTAAAAAAAATAAAGGTTAATTTGATTTAAGGGGTTAAATCAACTTTTGAAAATTTAACTCGAATTTATATAATTCGAGATGGTTTAAAATTGAGATTTAAATTGAATTAGTTCAAACTGATTTTGGTTTGAATTAATGAGAATTGTGATTTAAGATGGATAAGTTTAAAATTCAAATGGAAATTTTGGATTAATTTGAGAAAAAAAATTGAAGATTGGATGAGTTCAAATTCAAATGGGAATTGGGATTAATTCATATAGAAATTGAAATGATTTGAAATTGAAGTGGATTCAATTTGAAATTAGTCTAAATTAATTTGAATAATTTGGAATTGTAATTAAAGTGGATATGTTTAAAATCAAATGGAATTTGATTTGAATTTGGAAAGAATTGAGGTTAATTCAACTTGAATTGGGAATAAATCAAGTGCAGGGGAAATTGAAGTTACTCGAATTAAAATTGGGTCAATTTAAATGGAAGTGGAAATTTAAATTGAATTGATGGGGAATTGAACAGTTTGGCTCTGGATTATTTTTAAATAAATCATTTTGATATAAACTGTTTTAAATCTATTTTCCTAACTATTTATTATACAACTTTTCTTTTAAAATTCCAAAACTATCTTATATTTATTTAACAACTACTTTTGGAACTATTTAACTACTTTACCACTATTTTTCCAACTACTTTATAACTAGTTACTATTTTACAACTATTTTGCAATTATTTTACTATTTTTCAATTATTTTACGATTACTTAACTATTTTACAGCTATTTTACAAACTAATAATTATTTTTCAACTATTTATCTATTTTTAAAATTTTCAAGCTGTTTTCTAAATATAAGCTGGTAAGAGTACAAACTGTTTATGATTAAATACCCAATTGAGATAAGAATTGAGTGATAATCCAAATGGGGATTAAGGCAAATGTGAATAAGTGAATAAAATCAAAGTGAGGATGAATAGAAAGGAAATTGATTTAACTGATAATCAATGAAGATAAATACGTAGGATGTACGTATATTATTCTATTCGCATAGTGATTTGATCCAGATTCGAGCACATAATTTCGGGATAGTATATCGATCCGAGTTGGGATTTTTCACTCGATTTTCTACGGCGAACCTGGATATGGATTTTTGATTGGTTCTGGATATTCTCTATCATAGTTGTGACTATGCAAGGAGAATAACGGTTTCTGATCAAGAAACCAAATCTGAGTCTGCACTAGGAAGTCGGGTGGACAATACTAGTTCGGAAGTGAAATTGTGTGATTGAGTGAGCGATCAGATTGATATTGCGTATGGATGATATGTGGACATCGTACGGGTTTGAATAAAATTGATATTGAAAATTTGTGGATAAGAACTGTAAATGATTTTTGAATTGAAAGTATATTTTGTGTAATATATGATGAAGTAAAGTGGAAATTGGATATTTCTATGGTAAAAATTTGCTTTATGGAAGTAAGTAATTTGGTAAGTGACTTTATAGAGTAATCAAATTTGAATATTTGATTTGGAATAAACAAAGTTACGTATCTTTGTTATATATATATGATAAAACTCCCTTTGTTGAATCTTTTGCCAGAAGAAAAGGGTTTCTGAAAGTATTTGAAGTATAGAAAGGGAATTTATACAAGTTTGAAGTGATCCAAAGATTTTTAAAGTTATATATATATCTATATGTATATATATGTAAAGGATCTTATGAGAATGATTTTGAGGAAAGGTTTTTGGAACCTATGGATTTGAAAAGGCTTTTGATTTTTGGGAAAAATCAATATTGATATTTGGAAAGCCTAATGTGAGAATTATCGATTTTTGGAAATCGATTTTGAGAAAGGAGATTTATATGAAATTCATACTAGGTGTATGATTTGAAAGATACTATATGTGTATAGTATAAAATGTTTTGAGATTGGCTTTGGGGAAAAAGGCGCTCCCTTGAAATGAACTTATCAAGAGTACCATAGGTTGGTACTGCCTTGAGCCTCAAAGGGGGAGGTTCTAAAGTTGATCCTGTGAGGAGTCCGGACAAAACTAGTTCCTGAGGATCATGTATAGTGTGTAGAGGAAGTCGAGGGCGCTGATGGCTACAGAGGCATTTGGGTTATGCTGTGACGACAGTTTAACTCGATGTCACTGCGATCTACTGCAGACCATAGCGAAAGTCATGTGTGCTGCTGAGAGCCAACAGTCTACGTTTGATTTTATATCGGTAGACTGCGACACTATGGTAACATAGCGAAAGTCGTGTGTGCTGCTGAGAGCCAACAGTCTGCGTTTGATTTTACATCGGTGGACTGCGACCTATGTGGGAGTGGAGAAGTTTCATTTTTGACAGTGAAAATCGAATGCGTTGATGCCTACAGTTACATGGACTTTTGCTGCAATGGCAACGTAACCCTAGAATGTAACTGCGATCTGTTGTGGGTTCCATGGCGTAATCGAGGGGCGCAGAGTGCCTACAGTTACATGGACTTTTGCTGCGATGACAACGTAACCCAGGATGTAACTGCGACCATGGATGGAGGTGATGATTTCCAAAGCATTCTCACCAAAGATGTTTCCTCTATTTTCAAAAACTGTTTCCTATATTTTCTATAAAATTATTTTCCAAGTGTTTTCACTGGGTGTTGAAACGGGTTTACCAAGTATTTATATATTTTCAGTCCTACGCCTGATCAACGTATGACCGAATTTCTATGAGAACAAGGATGGAGTTGTTGAAACATCGAGTTATAAAAAAGTATTTTTTTATATAAAAACTATTTTGGTTATATTATGTTATTTGTAAGTGTTTAAAATTTTGAAATTTTGAAATAAGAGAGTAAAAGAATTAAAGATGTTTAAAGAATAATTTGACAACAATATGCAGTAAATAAAAATTCTCGTTCGTTCCTTTTCGAGGACGAAAAGTTCAAAGGAGGGAGGAATGTGACGACCTGGATTTTAACCCCGGTTAATTGGGTAAATAACTGATTTGAAGTTATCGGAATATTAATTTTATAAGTCGAACGAATAAGATCCTGACAATAAAAGATATCTGGATAAATATTTATTTGATAATCTACTAATATAATTATTTAACATTGGCAAATTATTCCTTTAGAGCAAATAATGTGTTGTTAAATATATATATATATAAGGGTTGATTTTAAATTTGATTTTAAATTGAAATTGAATTTAAATTGGAAATTCAAAAGGATAAATATCTTAAAATATTTTGGATTTAAAAATATATTATATATGATTTTATTTCTTTTATATAATTGGTTTTATATTATTTTCTTTAAAAGATCTATTTATATAAATAAAAATAATGTATTTACTTAATAGGAAATATATATATATATATGTAAGTTTTATAAAAATCATTTGTAAAAAAAAAGCAGGCAAATCATCTCAACTAGATTTCCGGAATTCAAAACCACAGGCTTTCTCTGTTCATAAATTTGGTGAGTAAACTTGAATCTTATAAGTTAAATTATCTGATGCATGTGATAAGAAATTGAAGTAATATATTTCTACCTGGAAAATAGTGAATTCTGTGTGTATGCATGTTTGTATTTAGGTGAGCATAACTCTGTTTTGTGTAACAGGCTCAAAATCAATCCAAGTAAATTCATATCTCCTCACCTAAACAATTTTAGGCCAAGATCATTAAAGGAAAAATGTTTGAATGAATGAAATATCATTTTTAAAAATACTTTCAAGTGAATATATCAAGTAATTTCTAGGTAAACAAGAAATTACAGCGATGATCAATTCAAGTCAGAATTTTGATTGCTTAATTTTCATATTTTAATTTTATAACTAGATTCGCACTTAAAAACTATGAATTTTGATATTAATATCAGAACATCTCAAACAAAACAGGACATATCATTTATTGCACATCCTCTCTCAAGCCCACAATACATCAAATCCAAGTATACAAAACCTGAAATCAAATCAGGTCAAGAAATCTCTGGTCAAAGGAATTTATATAAATAGAAATAAAATAATAAAATAAAAAAAAAGAAGAGGCTGTACAGATACATATCCTCCCCCTCTAGCTTGCACAGCACACTTCTTCCCCACGTGTATATATATATATATATATTCACTGCCTAGTATCTCCACATATACATTATGTTCACAAGCCTTAAGCAACACAAGCTGCCATTAAAAATTAAAAGAAATCAGAACAACTCAAGTATAGAAGATCAAACTTGAAGTCGAGGTAGAGGCAAGCAGGGTTCACTCTCTTTTGATAACTGTGAGTAAACAACCAACATTGTTTTAAATTGTTGTTTGAGATGTATTAGTAATTAAATGAGGTGATAATTGTTTGCATGTCTGTAAACACTATGCATATCTCCGTTTTTATACTGACAGGCTAAATCTTGAAAAAAAATCAAGTTCTCTTCATACAATCTCTTATAAGCTGAGGAATTTAAATAAGTTATCTTTGTTTAAGCATAATTAAAGTTTTAAAAATATATTTATGTGAAATAAGTTTGAAATTTTTCTGAAATCAAGAAGAACAGTAGATAACTTAAGAACATGTTAAAAAAACAATTATCATGGTTTGCTGATTCGTGTATATAACCTGAATCTCCTTTAAAACCTAGGATTTTAAAATGAAAATCACAATTTTTAGTTTTGTGGTTCGAGTGGAATTATGGGATGAACGGAATTCTTGTCTAAGGGGATTTCTGGTGATCAGTGAAGTTTGAGAGGTCGGGGTCTCTGTTGTACATAGCCTGGAGGTAGGCGAGTTCGGCAAAAATGGCGGGTGAATTTTTAGTTCACCGTGACGACGGCGTGGGGTCATAGTAGGGTTTTAGCTCGGTTTTGATCGAGATTGGGAAGTAAGCTACTGCGACGACGACAGGGCATCGGGGAAGACCAATCGTGGGGGATAAGAGAGAGGGGACTCGGGTGTAGCTCCAGGTAGGGCGATGTGAACTCTGGTGATCGGAATTGGGTGGCACCGGGTGAAATTGGTGATCGGGTTTTCTGCCTGATGGGTTTGAGTGTACTCGATTTCGATTGAGGGTTCGTGATGAAGTTCTGGGTGGCCGAACGCTTTGGGTAGTGGTCGCCGACATGTGGGAAGTGGCGGTGGTGGCCAGTGCTCCGGCAATCGACTGTGCACGTGCACGATGCACCTATGTGTGTCGGAGTTTGGTTTTTGGGTAAAGGTCTATGTCTCGAAGATCGACTCGAGGAGTTTAGCTTGTGGCTCGAGATCAGGTTCGGGTGTTCGCGTGGGTTAAGTGAGTAAAAGTTTTTTTTTAATTTTTTTTTTAATCAAAACAAAGAAAGATGGCACGGGAAGACGTGGGGGAAATGGAGTTTGGGCTCGGCCTGTACCGAAGTATTTATGCTTTGTGGATATTAAATAAATCTAGTTTTAAAAAGTTTATCAAATAAATAAGTTTCAAAAGAAAATATAAACCAAGTGCTAAAAACAAGCATTGTCTAGTTTAAACAAGTTTTCAAGGTTTTAAAATGTTTTAAAATTGTTTGTTTTAAAAAGCAATTATATAATGTTTTAAAAGGTGATTTAAATGACTTAATGTAATAAAGGATTAATGACTTAATTTAATAAAGGATTAATGACTTAATGTAATAAAGGATGGTTAATTAATTTGTGTAATCAATTTAAAGAATTGATTTATTAATGTGATTTATAAATTAAGGTAATTAATTAAAGATGATTAATTTATTAAAGGTAATTAATTAATGATGATTACTTAATGAAAGTAATTAAAGGATAATTACTAATGTCATTAATTAAGGAGGGTAATTAATGGGTAATTAGTGAAAGTAATTTATTAAATGATAATTACTTAATGGAAGTAATTGAGGATTAATTACTTAATGCAATTAATTAAAAGATTGATTAATTAAGGAAATCAATTAAAGGGTTAGTCAATTAATGTGATTAATTAAAGTGATTAATTAAAGGATAATTTTCAATATAAGTGATTATAGAACAATTAATTAGAGTAATTAATTAAGGATCAATGAAATAAATTATTGTTAATTACGTTATGAGAGTAATTAAAGGATTATTTAATGTGAATGGTAGAAGGTTAATTAATTTGTGTAATTAATTAAAGGTTAATTACTTAGTGTAATTAAAAATGATAATTAAAGGATGATTAATTAATTGGTTTATAATTAATTAATGTTAAGTAAGCAGGATTATAAGTGATTGAAGTAATTAATTTAATTAATTTAAATTAATTAGTAATAGTGTGGCTAATTAATCTTGCTTATGGATGATTGAATGATATTGAATACCTTGAATTATCTGATATCTCTGATATGTGATATGTGATTTGTAATGCTATGTGAGATGATATGTTTGGGTTGAACTGTGATAATATGGATTATCTATCTATAATGGAATCGCTATGTGAATATGTTACTCTAAATATGAATTGAATTGTTTTCACTTAAACAACTTGGTTTATAGATAACATTGGATTCGAAGAGGCCGGGGTCGGGTATCAGTAAATACCCGAAACCACTTCGATTTGAAATCTTCTATAATTCTTTATAGATTGATATGTAAAATCAATAGGCTAGTTTGGGATAATATGGATCATTCAAACTAAGTTGGATACTTAGATATTGTTTTGTGATAATAAGTGTTGACTATATAAGTTGTTTACTTGTAGTAAAGTACGAGTTACCCCAGGTTTAAATAAGTTCTATGGATTGAAATTTCATGTTATACGGGTTTACTCACGCTGGTTTCCAGCCTGACCCGGGTGTTACTTTGATGTAATGCTCGGGTCAGACCGAGTATTACAGATTTTCAGGTAAGGACGTTCTGGAGCTCAGGAGGCGAGCTGGATGGCAGGAACGTATGGAGTGTATTCCGCTGTGATACATTGTTATTTATATGGGACATGTTGTTTTACTGTCCAGTGATTGTGAATGTTGTAACTCTGATGTATTAAAATGTAATTGACTGATACAGCTTTCTTTGTGTAAAGAATATTATTTGATATTATATTTTATCCGCTGCGAATGTGAGAATCTGTGTTTTGGTGTTTCTGTTTCTTCTTCTTCTTCTATCTCTTTCTTCTTTTCCATAACTATCTGGAAATTCGGGATCGAAAATTTTGGGTCGTTACACCATCAGAAGACACAAAGATATATATATTTATTTCACTAACACAAAATAGTTATAGAATCCTAATTTCTAGAATCCAAGAGATCTTAGTCCAAACCGTCGTAATGATCGTCCAAAACAATCGCAATGATTGTACTAAACCCATGGCAAAAAAAACCAATTGGTATCACTCGAACCGATCCAATACCAAGGATCGAACTCAGACCGGGAACATAGAATCACAGAATGATCTCAAGGATAGTCCATACCGATCAAGGTGATCGTAGAAACCATGACTCAATAAATATACATTTATTTAATATTCTCATATTATTATGTTTGAAAAGAAACCTGGAAAAAAATTCTTAAGGATCTAGCAGCTACTTGTCGTACACCAAAAGAGAGTAAACTCTAAAGTGCCAAAAACTATCGCCTTCAATAATCACTAGAACTTAACCAATACGTCCTATACCGTATGGTGAAATCCAAGTATTTACTAAAAGCTAGTAAATATCATTTATTACAGATACCATTGAAAAACCTGAACTATATTCTCTTAAGAATCTAGCAACCACTTATCGCACACCAGAAGAGAATACAAATCCAAAGTGTTGGGTACTTTCCCAAATACGATCACAAGAATTTAACAAAGGCTTCCCTGTTAAATTCTGGCGACACTATATGGAGAATTGTAGAGGTCGGAAGTAGCTTCACAATAGAGAAAACGGTTCACAAATCGAAGTTCGGAGGTGGAAGTTATAAGGGAAAAGACGAAGTGGGCTGTGTTGATACAGCTCAGACGTCTGAACAAAAGGGTCAGACGTCTGAATCTGGGCAGAAATGCTTCCAGAGCTTTTTGTCAGACGTTTGACCAAATGGTCAGACGTCTGAGCTGAAGCGAATTTTTCCAGTGACTTCAGTCAGACGTCTGACCATTTTGGCCAGACGTCTGAGGCGACTTTCTGCCTGTTTTTTTGTACGGACTTGGCATGAAGATTTGTGACAACTGCAGGGGCAATTTCAGAACATTGCCTAAGGTTTCTATTCTCCTATATAAGCTAGCTTCAGGTTTCAGATCTAGAACACGTGCAAGCAACTGCAAGAGATTAGCCTCCACTAATTAGGGTTTATCAAAACCTAATTTTCTTCAATTCTCTTCTCCACAAATCAATTTCTAATTAGAATTTTAATCATTGTAATTAATCTCTTGTACTCTTCTCATCAATATTAATAAAAGCTCTCTCTTAAAGTGGATGTACACTAACACAACGTTAGTGGAACCACTATAAATCGCTGTGTGATTTATTTTTCGTTATTGCTTTGGTTTCTGAATTGCTCGTTTGGGATTGTGATTGTTTTGGATTGGTTGAGATTGAATTGAGTTATTGATTGGTTGTTTTTACACTTCTTACCACGATCCCGTCTTGCGCTATGCTTCTGGGTTTTCGATTCGAGTGGTCTCCAGTTGGAATCACGACTGCAACATTCCCATACTACCCGATGGAATTCGAGTATTCGCTAATGGGTTAGTAAATTCCACTCAAACATTCTATTCAATGAGTTGCGCTATATTCGACGAAGCATGATTCGAAAGCATTTAAAATAATCGATAACATTAAGTCGATTATTAGTACTACCCAATTATAGAATTAAGGTTCTCAAAACAATTTTTCTCTTTGATTTTATTGTTTAAAAACACTTGTTATAAATTTCCATAAGTCCATTTCTTATTTAGATTAAAATAAATGTTCACTTATTTGATAAAATATTCCATAAATCCGAATTCATCCAAAATTACACTTATGTACACAAAGTTGTCTCAAATTTCCGTATAAAACACTTAGTTAATAAACCATATTTTAAAACCACTTTTATTATTCTTCCAAATCCATTTTGATATATATATATATATATATATATAATTTAGAAATAAATTAGACTCACCTTTTTAAAACATATTTCCAAAGCCACTTGTTGTCACTTATTTTATAAAACCACAATCACTCAAATCTTCAAATCCATAACTCTTTATACTAGAAATAATTAATATATATATAATTACTTATTAAAATCATTTACAAAATAAATTTAAACTAAGTTAGAAACATGTTTGAGATTTATAAATTTAAATAAACTCTCTTTTGTAAAATTACTTGAATACGAAGCATATCCATTTATATCTTTTTAACTCTAATTTAGAGCTTTTAGATCTGCAGTTTCAACCACTTAAATCCCATAATTTTTCAAATCTCAAAACATGAAAGTTGTAGATAAAAGTTTAAGCTTTTAAACAAGATAAAGATAATCCAATTTTGACTTACAGTTCAAAAGTTATGACTGAAACAATTTCTCAGATTTAAATTTATTAACTCTGTCTTTCATTAACAGCCTAGCGACAAAGAAACTTTGACAATTTAAACTTCAAAATTATGCAAAACATAAAAGTTGTACCTCATAAAAATACCTTTCAGCAAAAAAAACTTCACTCGATTTTGACCTATCAATCAAAAGTTATGGTGATTTTAATTTCAGGTTTCGACTAGCAAATACACAGGGCAGAACTACACTAATAGATTCAAACTCGATTTCGACCCATTAATCAGCAAAATTTCGAAATGTTAATAAAATACAACTTGTAGCTAGTTGAAAGTGTTAGTCCTTGAGAAGGATGGTTTTGATGACAATAACCTTAGGACTTGTTATAAAATATAAATACTAACTTAATAGTTTAGATATATATATATATATACATACATGATATAAACATGCAGGTACCAAGAATGAAGACTGTACAGTATAGAGATACAAGACTGATGAATTTAAAGATCAAAGATAACAAGATTGAAGACTCATGAGTATCAAGAAATCAAGTTATCAAGAGTTGAAGATTTTAATAGTACAGGATAAGTATTGAGTCTAGAATTATGTTAAAACTTCTTGAAAGCACTTACATCTTTATTCGAATTTTATTCGTGGAATGGAATCCACTTTGAGCCTGTTAAAGGGATGGAACCCTAGTGGGATGGAACCCACGACAATGTATAGTGGAACATATAGTGGTCCTATTTTGATATCCACTAATTTTATAAAAATGTTTTTCAAAAATATATCTCTTATTTTAAATGTTTCAAAACCTTCTTTTCAAAAAGACATCTCTCTTGTTTGAAATATTTTAGCCTCAAAACTATCTTTATCATTTTTAATATTTTGATTTCAAAATTGTCATTGATTTTAAACTATCTCTTATTTTAAATATTTAGCTTTAAAATATTTACTCAGATTTTAAATCACTTTATAGATTAAGATTATATATATTAAAAATTACTTTCTAAACTCTTTTATATGTTTAAACTGTATTCAAATATATTTACAAAGTTTAGAAATCGTTTTTACAAATTATAGAAACCAATTTTAATAAGAAAATCAAAATCACCAATTTTGCCTAGAGCATGTCAACATCCCTCTACCCCACATGTCGACATGGTGCCCGTTAAATTCAAAATTCAAATTTTCAAAAGAAGTGTCTATTCGTCGTATCCTTTCACGAATAGATATGGTTATTGATTTCCTATAAATACCAGTAGTTCTAAACAAATTTATTACCAGATTTCATTTATTTTCTCTCCTCTTCAACTTCCACATTTATTCAAAAGAATCCCAAACTATACTCTACCGAAATACCAAGTGAATCAAACTTGATTATCTCTTGTTTGATTCTCCGCCACTCTCTCCATAAGATCTCAGTGCTATTCAGAGTTATAGGATTAAATCAAACTGTTGAGTAAAAGGTGCGGTTGAGCCTTGAAATCAATTGGGTGTGATTGTTGCCTCAGAAATCGATTAGGTGATCTTGTGGCCTGGTAAATCAAGAGAGTTTGCCCCGGACTCGAATACAGGAGGGTGTACCTCGTGGCCTTGAAATCGAGGATGTAATCTGGGAGATTATTTTTGATCAGAAATCCGTACGTTTATGCGGGACTGGATGTAGGGTAACTCCGAACCAGTATAAAATTCTGGTGTGTTCTTTCCTTTACTGCTTTTATTTATTATTTGCATCTATTTCTGATTCTGTGATTATATCTGTGTCTGTGAATTGCATTTGTTGGTGATTAAATTTACATAAGTTTCAAAAAGATTTAGAAAATCCATAAATCACTATTCACCCCCCTCTTGTGTTATTCCAGCCTTAAGATCCGTAATCGGCATTTCTCACATTTGGTATTAGAGCAAGGTTTTCAAAGTTTTCATAATCTGAATTTTGAAAAGTTTTTAAAAAATGGCTACCAACACTGGTTCTGTTAACACTATCACTAGTTCATTTGTAGAGGGTCAGTCTACTGCCAGAACACCACTTTTTAATGGCAGTAACTATGCATATTGGGCATGTAGAATGAAAATATATTTACGGTCAAAAGGATTAGACACTTGGAATATCACACAGACTGAATATTCTGAACCTACAATTAATTTTGCACAGTGGACTGCTGAGCAAAAGACTATTGCACAAAATTATTCCAAAGCAATGAATATTTTATTTTGTTCACTTGATAGGAATGAATTCAATAGAGCATCTGTTTGTAAGTCTGCATATGATATCTGGAAAACTTTGCAAGTTACTCATGAAGGAACAAGCAAAGTCAAATAGACCAAAATATCCATACTCACGAATCAGTTTCAATTATTCAAAATGAATTCTAATGAGTCCATTTCATATATGTATAGTAGATTTCAGGATATTGTGCATTCTCTAATATCATTGGAAAAAAGTTTTTCCGAACAAGATCAAGTCAGAAAAATACAAAATTCTCTTACTCCAGAATGGGATCAGAAAACTTTTGCAATTGAAGAAGCAAATGATATCAGTACTTTAAAGATTGAAGAATTGACTGGAAATTTAATGTCATTTGAAGTACAAATGCAAGAGAGAAGAGATAGCAAGGCATTCGAAAAGAAGTCGATTGCATTCAATGCATTAACAAATGGATCAGAATCGAGAAGTGATGATGATGAAGAAATAGCTTTCATGACAAGGAATTTTTGGAAGTTTATAAAATACATAAAGATAAACAGCTTCAAAAAGAATGATCGTAGGAATTCTGGAAATCATAATGAAGTACCAAATCACGTCAAATGTTTCAACTGTGACGAACAAGGTCATCTCAAAAGAGACTATTTGCACCCTGATAAGCAAAAGTTTCCTGCAAGCAATGATTATACAAAGAAAAGGAAGAGAGTGTATACCGCTACACTAGACGATTCAGACTCAGACTCATCCTCAAGCGATGATGATCAAAAGACAGAAAATTCAAATATGTGCTTTACGGCTATTCAAGATTCCGATGATCTCAGAGATACGAGTCTAGAAAAAAGGTACACGTTTACAATATATTGGTTGAAATTGTTTGCTTAAAATTGATTGATTGTTTTTGTTTGGATTTTAATTTTTTTGTTATGTTTATTTTTATTTTTTAATATTATAATATTTTTTTATTAAAGTAATACTATTATATTAAATATTACTCCAGAAAATATATAGACATTAAAAATAATATATAAATATATAGAGATTAAAGTATATAGGAAAATATAAGTCACATGAATTCTCTGACCCTTGTCGACATGGTCCTACCCATGATGTCGACATCCCTGTCATAAATTTGAAATTCAAATTTGAATTCAAATCTTTGAACTTCCCTCCACCTTTTCACCAACTCCAATGTTCTGGAAAGGTACCTTTTGACCAGAAAACATGACTATTGAATATCTATTTATTTCCCTTACATTATCATATCTTTTCACTTTCATTTTAAACTTCAAACTCTCTTTCACTCTTTCAAACTTTCTACTCTCTTCAAAAATGGCTTCTTCAAGCACTCCATCCATAATGAGGCTGTCTAAAACCATCAAAGAGTATCTCTATAATGATCTGGAAGCAATCAAGGCTTATATAAGCTATGCTAATTACGGAAAAGTTCATACGGGAAAGTTTGCTATCTTTAGCGATTTCTCTACATATGAAATCAATACTCTTCTTGAAGAGAACCATATTCTTAGACTTTTTGACAATTCTGAAAATGATTTTGTTTGTTATCCAAATCTTGTTAAAATGTTTTATGCAAATTTGAATCGCGGTTTTCATGAAGGAAATGAAAATGAAATTTGGAGTAGTGTTAAAGGCACTAAAATTATTTTTAATTGCGAAATTTTGAGCAACATTCTCAATTGCAAGAATTCGGGAATGGATCTTTCTACTTTTAATATTGATGAACATGATCGTGAGACATTTCATCACATTTTCGAAGGAGATGACAACTTTGAATTTAAAAATCGTAACTTTCGTCCGAAAGCACGTATTGTTAATCTTCTTTTGCAACATACTATCACTCCTAGATCGGGAAATTTCAATAACTCGACTTTAAAAGTTTGCAAAGCTCTTTTTGCCATTTTTGGTCATTACGACATTAATTGGGCGCAAGTGATTATGGATGAACTTCGTCCTAAAAATTTGGAAATGGGTGAGAATACTTTGTATCATGGAATCTATCTCACTCGGATTTTTAATTATTTTGGTGTTGATTACAAAAGGAAAGAATTTATTTCAAGAAAAGTGTTTAATCATGCCAATATTTCTCTTATGAATTCCTTTCATATTTCAACAATATGAATCTCTTGTCGAAAAGGATGAAAGGTTGGCACATGAAGAGATGGAGGAAGAAAATGAGGAAGAAGAAGAAGAAGGGGAGGAAATGGAAATTGAAGAAGAAAATGAAGATACCTCCTTGGAAAGTATTGAATATCCTAACAATCCTTCCAACAAAACACTCCTCAAAAATCAAAAGATCATAGTGGAAAATCAACGGATTCTCAAAAGATCCGTTAGTAAGAAATTGGATAAAATGACCACTAATATGAACAAGTACTTTGCTAAAGTTGGTCAGAAACTTGGCTTATCATCATCCTCCTCATCCTCTAGCACATTCTAAAAACTAGGATGTGATGTACTAGTTTATTTTGTATGAACTTGTATTGCTCTTTAATCATGTTATGTAGTATCTCATGTATTAACTCATTTATCTATAAAAAAAATTATCTATCTTATGTTTTTCTACCTTATCGTGTCTCTGGAATAAACGTTAGTATAGTATATAAGTTTATATATATATATACATACTCACAAAACAAAGAAGACACATAGATTAACATACCCATGTCGACATACCCCAACCCACTATGTCGACATATAACTGTCTGATTTGTTTTTTTTAAATTTTGAAATTAAAATAACTAACTCATGTCTATTCATTTTAAATGAATTTATGCCTATTAAATACCTGTTTATTCCAGAAATTTGTAATCTCTTCATTTCTACTTATCTCTACTTATATCTTTTAACTACTTATCAAAAATGGCTTCCTCTTCTCAAACTCTGAGTGAAAATCTTGAAGAAACTCTCAATTCATTCAAGAATATACTTACTTTTATTCTCCGCAATCAAAGGCACTTAGAACTAAGTCAAATGTAGATGATAAAAGAACAAGAGAAGCATTTCGATGCCCTCCGTTGGATGATTTCTGCCCTAAACAAAGATGATCTCGATGCAAATCCTGAAGGAACTTTAATTAAAGATAATGAAGATTGGGAAGATATTAAAAAGGATCCTATCTTTGGAGAAGAAGGATGGGTTGAAGTTCCTAAAATTATTTGATCTCCTTATGGTTTGAATTGCTTGTTTTTGAATTGTTTGATTTGATTTTCTTTTATTAGAATTGATTTGATTTGAATGGAATGTATAAAATTATATGAAACATAGTATGTGTTTATTGGATTTAAACTATCATATTGGTTATGTTTTCATTAATTAACTCATGTTATTATATATATACTCCATCTTAATTTGTCATAGGTACTCCAATATAAGACTAAGGGGGAGTTATATTAGTTTAGGATTAGTTTTTGTTGATGACAAAGGGGGAGAAATATAAAATAGAGTAGTTAGAGTAGTTAGACTTAGATTAAGGGGGAGTTATTAGTTTTAGGGGGAATTATTGTGAAGGAGAAGTATATTTTATAAACATAGGTTGTCATCATCAAAAAGGGGGAGATTGTTAGTCCTTGAGAAGGATGGTTTTGATGACAACAACCTTAGGACTTGTTATAAAATATAAATACTAACATTATAGTTTAGATATATATATATGTATATACAGGATATAAACATGCAGGTACCAAGAATGAAGACTGTACAGTATAGAGATACAAGACTGATGAATTTAAAGACCAAAGATATCAAGATTGAAGACTCATGAGTATCAAGAAATCAAGTTATCAAGAGTTCTAGATGTTAATAGTACAAGATAAGTATTGAGTCTAGAATTATGTTAAAACTTCTTGAAAGCACTTGCATCTTTATTCGAAATTTATTCGTGGAATGGAATCCACTTCGAGCATGTTAAAGGGATGGAACCCTAGTGGGATGGAACCCACGACAATATCTAGTGAAACATATAGTGGTCCTATTTTGATATCCACTAATTTTATAAAAATGTTTTTCAAAAATATATCTCTTATTTTAAATGTTTTCAAAACCTTCTTTTCAAAAAGACATCTCTCTTGTTTGAAATATTTTAGCCTCAAAACTATCTTTATCATTTTTAATATTTTGATTTCAACATTGTCATTGATTTTAAACTATCTCTTGTTTTAAATATTTAGCTTTAAAATATTTACTCAGATTTTAAATCACTTTAAAGATTAAGATTATATATATTAAAAATTACTTTCTAAAATCTTTTATATGTTTAAACTATATTCAAATATATTTACAAAGTTTAGAAATCGTTTTGACAAATTATAGAAACCAATTTTAATAAGAAAATCAAAATCACCAATTTTTCCTAGAGCATGTCGACATCCCTCAACCCCCCATGTCGACATGGTGCCCGTTAAATTCAAAATTCAAATTTTCAAAAGAAGTGTCTATTCGTCGTATCCTTTCATGAATAGATATGGCTGTTGATTTCCTATAAATACCAGTAGTTCTAAACGAATTTATTACCAGATTTCATTTATTTTCTCTCCTCTTCATCTTCCACATTTATTCAAAAGAATCCCAAACTATACTCTGCCGAAATACTAAGTGAATCAAACTTGATTATCTCTTGTTTGATTCTCTACCACTCTCTCCATAAGATCTCAGTGCTATTCAGAGTTATAGGATTATTTGTAAATCAAACTGTTGAGTAAAAGGTGTGGTTGAGCCTTGAAATCAATTGAGTGTGATTGTTGCCCCGGAAATCGATTAGGTGATCTTGTGTCCTGGTAAATCAAGAGAGTTTGCCCCGGACTCGAATACAGGAGGGTGTACCTAGTGGCCTTGAAATTGAGGGTGTAATCTGGGTGATTATTTTTGATAAGAAATCTGTACGTTTGTGCGGGACTGGATGTAGGGTAACTCCGAACCAGTATAAAATCCTGGTATGTACTTTCCTTTACTGCTTTTATTTATTATTTGCATTTGTGTCTGATTCTGTGATTATATCTGTGTCTATGTGAATTGCATTTGTTGGTGATTAAATTTACAAAAGTTCCAAAAAGATTTAGAAAATCCACAAAACACTATTCATCCCCTCTCTAGTGTTATTCCAGCCTTAAGATCTGTAATCCGCATTTCTCATAGAAAGATCTTTCAACCACAAAAAATTTGAGTTATTTTGGATTATTTTACACCGTGATATCGTTGTTTTACTGTAGCGATTTTTACACTTCATTTTCAGCAAACAATCTAATAATCACTTAAACTCAAACAAACAATTCATAATCAAATTAAAAGCAATTCAATCAACAACCATCCAATTCAATTCAAATAGCGACTAACACTTATTCTCATGGATTAGAGGTAGTAGTGTGAGTGATTAACTCACCTCTTATTGTACAAGATGAAGAAAAGTTTGAAGATGATCACCACTTCTCTTCTTAACCACTACAAAAAAAATTTCAATTTGATTTCACCTCTAAACAGCCATAAACCCAATAATTTCAGAAATCAAACAACAAATAAAACCTTAAATTGATAATAGCATCAAATAGAGAAAAATACTAAGACCTCATACCTTCTTTCCTTATTATTTATTGATTTTTCTTCAAATTGCTATGATTTTATTTAGGGCTGAATTAGTTTTCCTTTGTCACCATTTGCTTAGCTTATGAAGAAAGAACGTGAATTTTTTATGTTCAGGAAGTTTTGATTTGGGTTAGGCTAAAGGATTTAGGATATTAGGTTAAGGAATGTCAAACGGACTTGAAACCAAGGCCCAAAGTTCATTAAGCAATGTAATTAAATTATTTGCTTTAGCCTAATTATTCTTAACAAAATATTTAAACAAAATCCTAAACTAAATTAATATTTAAACTAAGTCAAAGCTCAAATTAAAATATCACCTCCAAATAAACACATAAATTCCATATTACTAATTCAGCAATTATTGATATTATCTCTAACTAAACCAAAATCTATTTTAAAAGAAAATCTCATTTCTAATAATATTGAGTTATTATACCACTTTAAATGTACTTTTGAAAACAAAAGTTATCCTCATTAATTTTTTTATAAACAAAATCTATAATTTATAAAACCTCATTTTAAACAATAATTCACAACATTAACACTTCATTTTAAAAAAATCTATTTCATTGGTTGATTTAATAATATCTCGAATTTAAATATTAAATTATCTTTAAGAAATGAAACTCATTTCTTAATTAAATTAATTCAACTATTCTCAAAAACTAAATTTAATTTCATAATTAAATTTCACAAATTACATATTAACATTAATTATCCATAATGAAATTTAATTAATTAGGTAATTAACAATAGGGTTGTTACAGTATCTCTGCACTTCCATGAGTCAATTGGGTTTGTGAAACCCTCTTGAATTCCAACATAGTACGGTCATTTTAGATAACGTTGAATTGCTCCTAAGTTCCCTACCCGATTGACTGCTGGCTCTTGTCTCTTCTTTCTTATCTTTTTCAACCTCCTCCCACTTTGGATTCCATATAATTAATTGCTCTTTTTTTAACCTTTATAGCCTTGTGGCGCGGCTTTGGGTAAATCGTTTTGGATATCAATAGAATTGGTACATATATGACCAAATTGGCTGCCTCTTGAAGTGGTCACATTTGTCCCTTTCATCTATGGCTCTGTTGGTACATTTACCTATAAAAATTATCATTAGTCACCGATTCATGCTTTCCTAAGGTAAAAGTAAATGAGAAATTGTCAAAATCTAGGGGCATTTCTCAGGGATTGAAATATCACTGCTTGATGTTTAGTTTCAATCTTCTATGCCCCCTCCTTGACTACGTCCGAGAGCTCACCTCCTCTATTAATCTCCACTATTTTCTCAATATCATTTTGATAAACCTCTTCTCCCCTAGCTTTCAAAACATGTTCTCTATCTTATGTCTCCTCCACGGAGCCAGGGCTATCACTCTGAATGTTTCCCTTACTAATTATAGTGTCTTTGATAGCATATAGTTGCTTAGTCACTTCATCTATCTCCTCCACTATCTTTGCAGAGTTCTCCATAAGTTCATCGACCTTTCCACCCTTAATTATCCTCCGAGGCTTGCCTACTCACATATTTCAATTCGATAAGGATCGGCCATCATCTCTCTAAATTTTTGCAGATTAATACCATCCCTAAACCACATATAGCCAGATCACTCTGCCTTTACCCCCTCCTCCCCACCTATTTTTGCATTAACCTCCTCTACCTTATCCCTTGTCTTGCTAGAGCCAGCATCCTTTCCCTCCTCTTACTTCTTCATCCACACTTTAGTCATTGGGATTTGCCTTTTAAAATGGCCAAAGCACATAGCACATACATTTTTCACATCTCGGAGGACTTTCATAAATCACATCTTGCTTAAAATTTCACCATTTTCACTAATAGCTTCTATGATTTCTAGGAATCCACTCTCCGCCTTCATCTCCACCAATACACAAGCAAACAAAATCCTAGTTCTATTAAGTGTGGGATCATCTAATTTAATAGGTGTGCAAATCATACCGACTAACGCACTAATGGCTGCTCTAGGCCCCCAAAGTCTAAAACTCAACCCAAGCAGCCTAATCTAGAGCAGCATTGCGCGAGCAAGTCTTTATCAGTTTTCATTTTTGGGTTCAATTTTTTCATAATTATCATATTACAGTCGAAGAACCATGTTCCCGGTAATAATTTGTTCACACGCATTTAGATTCTCAACCTTACTACGAAGACGAAGAGGCCATTATCCCTAGACTGAATTGAAAACTACCATACCGACTTCCACGATCAATTAGTAAAAGCTTCTAGGGCTTTATAAAACGATATGGGACCCACCACATATAACAACATACAATTACTCCATGCCTCCTCTGCATTCTTGATCGCTCCACCAGGAATTCTACCCATTATAACTCCATCAACTGCAATCTATTCAACATACTCCATGTCGGCAGCCGTAGTTGCTCCTCGACTCACACCTTTGACCACCTCACAATAGTTGACCTTAACTACATCCCTAAAATTGGAAACATACTTGATTTGGACATTGATCTGTTCATAAATCTCCTAGGGTGAAACTGCATGGATCTATCAACATTTGTATTCAAGGAATCCTTCAAATTATCCATCTTCTACCCTGATTCATTGCCCTTTAGCCTCTTTAGGGGGGTCCGCCCTTCGTCTACCTTTGCACTCCTCACTGGTTCTTCTTGTTGAGTCGCCATAAATTCAAAGCTAAAAAAATTAAAAATAACTACTAGATTAGGAAGAAAGAGAAGATGAGGAACGACTTAGATCTAGTGTTATGAAACACTAAGGAGGAGCAGTAGTATTAAAACCTTGAATAGATGCTTTAAGAATTTAAAAAAAAATTCTCTTTTCATTCGATTATTTACTTACTTAGTATCATGAATGCTGTACAATGGAAACTAGTTCATGGTCTCTTTTTTCTTTTATGATTTTTCTCTTTCATTATTATCCTTCTGTTTCTCCTTACTTTCTGTTGGTGTTTTTGTTGTGATAACTATTTCAAATTGGCTTAAGAGTGCTTCATTGCTATCATCTGCTTCATTCATTGTGCATACAATTTCAGATTTTTTTTCTCGATTGATCTTCTAATTCTTTCTCACCTATGATATTTTTGTTCATTTCATTGACTTTTCCATTGTTTGAGTCATTGAGAACATGGACTTGTTCATCATTTTTATTTTACCATCCGTTTTCACATCATCATCATTTTATTTCTATATGTGTTTTCTTCAAAATTATTAGGTCCATCACCACCCTCATCATCATTGTTACCTTCATCTCCTTCATGTTCATTGTTTTCTCTATCTCTTTAACGATAACCATAATCGTCACCTTCCACATCATCAACAATAGCCTCATCATCCACACCACGACCATCATCTCCCTCATCTTCAACTCCTCACCATCATCTCTCCCATCACCACCTTCATCATCATTATCTTCATCGTCATCTTCTTCGCGTTTTTCTTTAGCAGAACCTAAATTTATCCTCTTTTTCAGGCTCTTTTTTCCTTCTTCCTCCTTTTCTTCATTACCTTCATCTTGTTGCTTTAATTTCAAATCTTCATCTTTTTTTTCCCCTTTTTAGAGTAGCATTTTCCTTCTTTAACCTTTGTAATTGTATTTTTAAGTCCTTTGATTGTTCGTTTATCCTTTCATCTTTTTCTACATCAGCTGAATTTTTTTCTTTAAATATGCTAGCCCCATTTGATATTAGGTCTGTTTTTCTTTTATTTTCTTCTTTTTCTACAAATTATAAAAAAATTGCTACAGCCATAGTCAATAATACCAATGAGATATATTTGTCAAATATTTAACCGTCAAATATTTACCGGTAGTTTTAGTCTGACTCGGTAGTTTGTCTCATCCATTTGTTTTAGTCCTGACTATATCCACTACTGAAACAAATCCACTGGTAAATATTTGCTTGAAAATTATTGTATACCGAAATATTTGCTTGGTAAATATTAACATGTCAAATATTTTCCTGAGTGTGCATGTCAAATATTTATCATCCAAATATTAGCCAATCATTTTTTATTACGTAATTTTTAGATGTTTTTATCGTTTGATATGTAATAGTAATATTACCTTTTTATCGGTGAATGACTTTATCTTTCTTGGAGTAACCTCCTACAGTGTCCATTTTGCAAATGTAGGATCATTTTCTTTGTAACTTTTTTGAAAATGTTAGTTTTATGAGGTCAAGAAACCAAACTACAAAAAGAGTTGATTTTATTTTAGTTTGCAGTATATAGTACAAAACATAGAATTAGTTATTAGAATTTACCAGCAACACAATTACACAAGCTCGAACATTTCTTGGACTTTCTTTATTTTTCCTTAATTGCTCCATTAAATACTTTCTCATCGTTCCTGCCCATGAAACTCTTTTAATTTTTTTCAGTCTGTGAAATATGGCAGCAATGCTGGTGTGCATGCTGATTTTGCACTAGAAAGCAAATATGTTGAAAGTATATAAATCTTGCAACGTCTATTGTGTCTTCTTCTCTTTTTTTCTTTTAATGCTTCTCTTAAGTTTGATTCTATTTCTTTTGTCTTAATCATTTTTAATTCAACAAAATACTTTTGTTTGTAGCTTTTCATAATTGAGTTCATGTCTGCTTCTTTCAACTGTGATGTTGTATTTATTGTGATTTCTTTATTTTTACATCAAATTTTTTTGCTATGTCATTTTCTTTCACTATCACTTTCATATATCCAAAATGAAAGTAATTAACCTTCATTGAAAATGCTTTTATTCTTATGTCAATTAAAATGGATTCTTTTGTATTGACTTTATTTGTGATAGTTTTTCGAGGAAAGATTATATCATGTTGTAGAATGAAGTAACCTTCAATTGTGTAATGTATTTTTCATGAAGAAGTTTCTCGTTTGCTAAATTCTAGATTAGCCTATGGAAAGATTTCAAACTGCTTTGGTAGCTTTCGAATATATCTTTTGCATCTTTCTGCACCTCATTCTTTTGTTTTTTAGGAGCTATTTCTTTAGTGTTGTTTTTCTCTTTGGTTGTTTTCATTTAGA
The DNA here is from genome assembly GCA_030737815.1 of Allium fistulosum. Lineage (NCBI taxonomy): Eukaryota > Viridiplantae > Streptophyta > Magnoliopsida > Asparagales > Amaryllidaceae > Allium > Allium fistulosum. Next base: position 405,054,566 of record CM060904.1, on the reverse strand, counting down.
CTTGAAAGAAGAATGTATTGAAGTGTTTTGTCAGAATCAGCAAATGAAGATGATTCGGTTGAGTCACCTGATTTAGCTATTGGAATATAGTTATTCTCATCATCATTAGGTGCAAATTCAAATTCAGATTCAGATGCATATTGTTCTTTTTCTTCAGTATTTTTTTTGCTGCTTCCCTTTCATCCAAAGTAGGTTTGTGTGCAAATCTTTTGATTTGTCTTACTGATAATTTTTTTACTGACATTTTTTGTATCTTCTTCTTGTTAGTTCTCGTAAAGTTCATAATATTCTCTATTTGATGTCATATATATACAGATGGAAAATATTTACTAGAAAAATATTTGACTTATATGTTAACAAAATTATTTATGGTATAAGATTGTTATTCTTTCACAAAATATGATAATATTTCGCAAAGAATGACAATTTTTTTATGATAAATGCTTGTTATTCTCATTTTTTAGTGTAAATGTATCCTACGTACAATTTCAACATATTACCAACCAAACTGCATATGCTAAATATTTGACGTTCTGAATGTTCGCATTAAATGTTTACCAACATTTCATGCATTCATTAACAAAAGTTGTTCATGTCTCATATTTCCATTCTTGGTTTTGTGTGTAAATGGATGTACTAAATTCAACCTATTAGTAGCCAAAACTACATATGTGAGATATTTGACATTCTCAATGTTTATAGTAAAAGTTTGCCAACATATCATTTTTTTTTTGAAAACCCAAGAGAACCCGGTGGGTCGGTAAACTTCTAAGAAGGATATAGTAAAGCGATCCAAGCCCTCATACCCCCTGGTAATTTATATAGGATAGAAAACCACGTGGTAGGAATCAAACTTGAGTCTTTTTATCAGAACCCAAGCCTCCTTTCAACTGCGTCGCACCCGCGGACTTGCCAACATATCATGCATTCATTAACAGAAGCAGTTTATGTCAAATATTTGTCATTGTCAGTTTTGTGTGTAAATTCTCATACTAAATTCAACCTATTACCAATCAAATCTGTATATGTCAAATATTTAACATTCTTAACGTTTACAGTAAAAGTTCACTAACATATCATGTACCCATTATCCAAAATTCACATATATAGCAGTGAATAACAATTTTAAATTTTTTATTTATTTATCTTTATTTCTTGTTCTCATACTTTTCATGTTGTACTGTTGAATATTCTTCGCAGTAGTCAACATTTGTTTCCATTTTCGAGCTTTGAACTTCTCCTTTAACAAATTTTCCACTAGTTTGCATTTTAGGGTTTTGGTTTTGAGATTAACCAAGGGTTCGAGTTTGAGTCGTGACTACATTTTGAACAAATTTCATTTGAAATTTTTGATTTTTCTTGCATAATGATGAAACCTTATTCAAAAATATTTTCTGCATGGTTGGAGGGTAGTGCGGTAATTTTTGCTGATTGTTTAAAAATATGGATGTTATTTATAAATTAAATTAAGAGGAACTTGGGCCTTTTTTTTACTATAAGGATGTAGGTCAAAATTTCCTTATGAATTATCTTTTCAAGAGAATATCTAAAGATATTTCTTCAAGAAATAGTCGAGCATAATATTTCTTTAGGAAAATTGAACATTAGATCTTTAGGAAATAATTAGACAAACATAAAATAATATTCAAGAAATATTCTGATTTCTTATCTATTTGAGAACTTCAGTAAAACTATCAACAGATTTATTAGAACTTCAAGTCTTGACAATATATTATAGTTAGTACGAGTTTACATCTACTAACTTTCATAGTACTCAAACTTCAAGTTTGAATTGAATCTGAAATACGTAGGATTTCATCATTATCAAATTTCTATACATATTTGGTTTTGTAACATTAAAATATACAAATTGTTTTCTACAAAATTTCCTCGGAGACAATTGTAATATATTTCTTCAGAAAATACTATGAATTTCGATTTTTTTATTTTCATCCTTATTATCTATTTTAAACTGACATTGTTAAATTAATTCACTAGGAATCACTTCTAATTATTAACCTCTTTAGAAGATTAATTAACATGTGATTATATATCAAGACATTTTTTCAAACACCTAAATTATTTTTCAAAATTAACTAATGTCCCCTCTCAAAAGTTACATAAAATACCCCGGTCAACTTTTCCAATGAAAATATGTAGTTTAAACCATACATATTTGCAGCCAAAAATATAAATATTTGCAGCCAAATATATTTGCAGTCAAAACTGCAAATTTTCATTTTAAAAAAATGTGCAACTAAAATGAAAAAATTTGCATTTTAAACTGCATATATATGTTGTTCTAGCTGCATATATATGCGGTTTAAACTGCATATTTTTGCTAGAAAAGTTAACGGGGGTGTTTCATGAGACTTTTTTTAGAAGACTTTTTTAGGTATTAATTTTGAAAATAAGGAGCATATCCTAATTTCTAGTTATATATTTATCTCTTGTTGAGACTTCAAAATATGATTTCAATATGATGGCGCATACATTAAAAAAATGCTTTTTTGGTAATGTATTTTATATATAGTAATAAAATCTAGCATACTATATATAATGGATATCCAATGGAACAACATATATAATCATGGTAATATGTTTATCCGCTATGTAACAGTCAAATCAATTGGAATAGTAGCAAAATAAGATCTAAAAGTAATGTATATGATATGTAGCATTGAATGATTTCAGATGAAACATTACACCATTAACAAATCAATACAAATTGGCAACTCACTTTTGAAATGTATATAATAGGTAGCATTGAATGCTTTTTAATTAAAAAGTACATATTCGTGCAGTAGGTAAAAGCAGGAATTAGTCTTAAGGAAAAACCTAAGATAAATTTTAGTCTGAATGACATAAGTTTTAAAATTTAGTATGAAAAACAACAAAATGATATATTCATATAGCATTGTATATATATAATGCTATAATCATATAGCATTACACATATAGAGCATTAATTTTTTTTTTTAATTTAGCCTTAAGAGTGATAGGCATGAATACACCTTTGACATGAGTTGTTAATGCAAGCTTATCCAAATAGAAAGTATATTATAGTATAACAGTACATGTATGATAAAGCAGTCATTTCTTGACCAACATTATTATAGAAATATCCTAGAATACCAAGGGAATTAAACAAACAAGAATCAAAACTGAACCAAAGTAAAAAAAACCAATAATAAAAGAAAATCTATGAGGAAGCCCAAGGTAACCCGGTGTCATGATTAACCACCACACGAATCGCCACTCCGATACATATTGTTCACCTTTCAGCTTCACATATGATAATCCTAAATATATATAATCATATGCGATAAAGTAATAGTATATTTTGAAATGAATATAAATTATTGTTTATAAGGGAAAATTTAATTCTTTTAAACCTGTGTATTTATTTTTAGGCTGGGTAAAATAGCTCATATTCTCAAATAAAAGATTTTGTTCGTAAGACCGCACCTCCATAGTGTAAATTGCAGTCACTTTTTTCTTTATCATGGGGATATCCTTCAATGCTAATAATATCCAATAATTTACTATTAAGCAAACTGAAAACATTGTTTTCATATTACTTGCAAATATACATTACATAATGTTATAATGTATGTGTGAATAATATGAATAAATAATTAAATGAATATGTGGCACCATGAAAGCTTACAAAAATAGATTATTCCTACCATAAAAACCGAGGAATTACCTAGACTATACCTGTGATGACCCACCTCCTCAATCCTCAGAAATCGACACTAATACATCCTCGGTATTCGCGGGCCATAAATCTAAGTGCCGGAGAGATATATTATCATTGGGTAAAAGAAAATAAAGATAGAAGACAAGACAATAATAGAATCTCTCATCGTATTTAACAACTTGTAATCATATAGATAGTACATACAATCACTCTTAAAATGAGATATTAGATCCATAGTAAGTACTAACCCAGCTAGGATAGTTATAGCGGCCTATCCCTAAAGGTCCTGGTAGATATTTATACATAATACAAACACAACAGAAAGTGATAGATAACTTCAACAAAAAACCCAAAATGCTCCATGCTCCATCCCAAAATGCTCCAAACAATCTAATTACTTGGCTGCCCAGAAAAATAGGGCACCCAGAGTTTAAGGGAAAAATAAATTCCGAGTCAGTCTTTGGACTGGTGTGAGAAACTCAAAATACATGTTTTTGAAAACAAAGATTTTTTATTAAGACCATGGCGCACAAAAACACGGAACGGTTTTTTACCTTATGATAACCGAAATATTTGTTATGCACTTTTGATTTCCACAAACATACAATCTCTGAGCTCGTACATCTCAGTGAAGGGGTTAAGCTAAGAGAAGTTGCGTGATGACCCGCAAATACGTATTCCTTAAATTGACATCAATTTCCAACAAATCAACTCAAGAAGAACGGAAATACGAACCATCAGAGGGTTAAAAAAGAAGAGGTAGAAGAAGACAGAAGGAAAAGAAACAGAAACAATATCAGAATCTCACCTTCGCAGCGGAATAATATATAATAGATAAATGAATAACCTTTAAACAAAGAACTATATCAGTTTATACAATACATCATCAGAGTTTACAACAACAACACACATCACTGGACAGTTATATAACCTTGTCCACATAACATAATACACAGCAGAATAATACTAGTATAAGTGATACATCTCGCCATCCAGCTCGCCTCCAGATCTCCACAGCAACTTCTGAATTCTAGAATGACCTAATAACCTGACTCTAGGCTGTCCGTGTAGAAAATTATGGGCACCTAGAGTTTAGAAAGGGAACAATAAACTCCAGGTCAGTCGTGGGACTGGTGTGAGATCTTAAAAACAGTTATTTTCACAAAGAAAATAAAAGAAATTCGAAATGCTTTTGGAAAATGAACCTACCATAAGGCCTCCCGACACACACACAATGCAATCGCACACATGGGGGAGATTTCTCCTTATGATAGTCAAACATGCTTACTACGCAAAAAAACTCTTTTGATATTATTACTAGTGCATAGTGTAGGAAACATTTCGAAAGTATAATATTAATCTTAGCCAGCATAGGTACCATTATATTATGCCTGCTATAGCTGCCATGTTAAATGGCAGGTTCTACAACTAAAACCGTATTGGGTTCGTATTGTTTCTTTGGATTTCCTACAAATGGTCAGGCTAAGGAACTTCCTATGCCACATGGGTACGCCTCTGGAGGGACGTCCCGAGAACTTAACCGGCTCTCTGCAAACACAAAGCCGGGTTACCTCTTACTAGGTAACTACTACACGAGTATGCCACCCCCCGGTCGTTTGCGACCTTTATCTGAGGGCCCTTGATCACAAAGCAACAATCACAAAGTAAATGAGATTGGAGCAACCACATAGGTAAAATATTTGGGCTCCATACCATGATATCACCTTTTTCCAGAAGGAAATGACATACCCTAAAGGGTGCGACCCTCATAACCTTGCCGCATTTTCCTGTTTCGACCATTTCCGGGGTGTGAGGTCCGATGAGGTCTCGTCCACAAAGCTACGCTTTACACGAAAGCCTTGCTTTGATCACAAATGATCAACAACACACAACAGCACTTAGCATGCCACACTACCAAATTGGGAGTATATCACCGACAACCTTCAACTACATAACCTCTGAGCTCGTACGTCTCAGAGAAGGGTGTTAAGCTAAGAGAATAAATTCTCCGCTACCAACAGATATGTATTTGAAAGAAATCTATTTTATATCTCAAAGTGTAGTGTCAGACATACGACCATACAAGTCTGTTCCGGGTTCGAACAGAATCGAAGACACTTTGTCCAATAAAGGAAGAAGCCCTTGCAAATCCGGTCTTCAATTGCAATCCATAACGTCGTATCATTATTCGGAATGAGTTATATGACACAAAGTCCTCTCCTGGCTAAACCGAATAATGAGCGCTTGTTTTAAAAACAAATTCAAATGCCATTTCAAAGGCCAACATTGATAGTCGGTTATTTAACTATCTAACAACATTCACCACAATCATCAGATTTAAATAATTTTCCCAAATTATTTATTTTCAAAATATCTTCGCAAGATATATATTTTTCCACACTTCAACCTTTTGAAAACCAATTTCAAATCACTTTTCACTCGCGGAATAAGATTCCCTTTCCTTTATAAATTCCCACTGTGAATTCAAATTTCCAAATTTTCACTGATATATGATTTTCAAATCGATTACCAAATATTCACTTTCAAACACCAAATCAAATTCAAAATTGATTTCTCAATTTCATTTCAAACCCCAAATCAAATTCCAAATTGATTTCAAATCCATTTCAATCACCAAATCGATTTCAAATTGATTTCCAAATTTATTTCAAACATTAAATCAATTACAAATTGATTTCCAAGTTTATTTCAAATAACAAAACATTTATAAACTGATTTCTAAGTTTATTTCAGCACAAAATAAATTTTTATTTAAACACCAAATCAATTTTCTTATTAATTTTCCAAAGATTTATTTTCCAATACCAGATCAATTATCAAATGGATTTCAAAAAAAAATATTTATCACCTTTTAAATAAATCCCTTTATTCTTTCCAAATTATTTTAAATTCCATTTCAATAAACTCTTCAACTTTTAAACAATATTATTCAAAACCCATTTATTAATATCCTTTCCCATATTTTGGAAATAAATTCGATAAGATTTCAAAAATCAACTTCATGCTTTTAAATTCCTTCTTTTAAATTCACCCAATTCTTTCAAAAGGAATTCACTTAAAATTTCCTACTTTAATTTCAAAAATCCAATTTTATTTATTTCTGGTATCCAACGATACCAAAAATACATTCGGCTAAATTATAGCCTTCAACAAATTCAATCATCAATATAATCATTCACAGATTATCAATAATTCATCACACAACATATGAAACAAATTCATACAACATATGAAACAAATTCATACAATTTGAGGAATCCAGTTGGATCCCTCCAACCTGTTTTCCTGCATCTTTAGATGTTAGCACAACAATTAAATACCCATTCCACTTCGAGGTGGAATATCGCAGTATATGGGATTTATAAAATATCATCCGCTATTATGCGGCGCATAGGGTCTCATCCACTATATAATGCGGGAAATCAACAACTCCAAATATATATATATATATATATATCCTATTATATCTAATATCATCAATAGATAAATTATCCAATTCATCCAAACACATCCAACAATTTAAATTAACTATTTAAATTTAATCGAAAAAATTCGATTGAGTGAGAAGATCTCACCTTTGCTTTTATTTTGCAATCCAATCCAAACCAGTCATTTCTTCATGATTTAAGACCTTGTAACAAACATTATAGGGTTTATTATTATTATTTGAACTATTGAACAATCAATTCCCATTTAATAGATTGAATTAACTAATTATTAAATTTAAACTAAATTTCCTTTAATAAATTATTTTTAGTGACAAAGATACTTTAGGTTCAATTAAACAAATAATTAAATTTTAAACTGTCTTTACAATTCAAAACATTTAAAACTGCTGCATACGTAAATCTTATATATATATATATATATATCGGTTTTAAACATGATAAAACAGTATAAAATCTTATGCAATTAAATCTCACTGGAATATTTTTTCTGTTTACATATGTAAATTTTTTAAATTGAAAATAACAAACAGTTTTATACTTTCTGTAATTAAAATTCTTATATATTTTTCCTAAAAGTTTCTGTTTTAAGCTATATATAATTTAAATCTGAATATAAATATACTAGTAAGTTAAAACGAGAAGGATGAAATATGAATACCTCACCGTTGACCAAGTCGGACTATTGCCACGAACCAGTCGCCTCGATTCCTTCACCCACGAAAAATGTCGTGACCCCGAGCTCGAGCGCAACCCTCACTGACATCGAAGCAAACCCTAGCCTACTCACGAGAGTTGCCAATCATCTCGCAGCAATGTCAGAGAAGAACCCATCACCTATCTCTTCGTGCGACTTCACCGTTCAGCTCGAGTTCGAGCTTGGAACCCCTAAAATTTCAAACGCGAAAACCCTTCAGATCACGACTTCGCCTACAAATGATCGCCGCAATTCGAGCACCTCCCTCCTTCGCGATATCGCCTCCTTGAGTTCGGCATCCCACAGTCGATCGCGACGAGCACCGCGAACAAATCTCGCTCGATTTTGGTTTTGGGAATATCTGAAGGTAGAACGGGATGAGGAGGTAGGGCATCCCACAGTCGATCGCGATTCGTATATTTATTTTTTTATTTTATTTTTCGACTGCGTGTATCATGAAGAGAGGGGAAGGGAAGAATGAAGAACCACGATTTCACTTGTGAATTGATTCGTGGAATTTGGATCAAGATTGAGATCCATTTTCGATTTTAACATGAAGGAGAAATCATCGGCTATAAATCGAATTGCTCAATTCGATCTGGTTTGATTTGATGAAAAGGGAAAAGAGGAATTTATTTTTGAACGATAAAACACTACAGACATTATCTCTGCTTGATTCTTAATTGTAAGGAGAAGACGTGATTTAAAACGAAGAGAAAGGCGATGTCGGACTGAAAAGGAGCAAGTGTTTGGAGCACGTTTTCTAGGTTGGCTAAGATGGCTTGCAAAAGAAGGCTACGGTGTTTTCTGAAAACAAAAGCTGCTGATGTGAAGGAATTTCAACTAATAGCTAACTAGTATATATATATATATTAATTTAAATTGCCAAATTCATTCTGATAATTGAATTTCAAATTAAACTAACTTCCAGATATTTAAAATCAATTAAATAGTCTGATTTCCAATGTCAAAAATTCAGGGTCGTCACATTCTTCCCCCCTTAAAAGAATTTCGTCCCGAAATTACAAGTTAAGAAAAATGATCCTCAACCCGTTTATCATTTTCCCAAAACCAAACAGCTTTATCAAATTCTCAAACCAATCTTCTTATCATAACCACACTATCATCCTTATTAATTTTCCAAACATTTTCATAGTTTCAAGCAACTTTATTTTACTTCACAATTCAAATTTAAATTCAAATTTTAAATTATCCAAAATTTCTCAAAAATTTCCTAACTCTCTAAATTTTTGAAAAATTTCGCTAGCGTCTCCTTTGCGCGGCTAGCTCGGTACTACTACAAAATGTCCCTACGGACCCAAAATTTCAAAGAAAACAAACGCCAAGTGGCTAGATCAAAAACCCAATCAAATTTCATACAGAAATTTTAAATACATACCTTTTGTTGAGAAATTTTATTTATCTTCTGCAATCAAAATCCCAATTTCTCTTGTTTTTAAATTACCTGTATACTTCCAATACCAAATTTACTTAAGAACTTTCTCCATTCATTTCTCAAGTTCAATATAGGCATTTTGTATACCCTTATATTATTACTTTCACTATACCACTTGGTTTTAATTTACTTTTATTCAAATTGGATTCCAATTCCATATAAAATCAATTTGCTTCAATTTACTAATTCATTTCAAATCTCAATACTTTTATTTTCAATTTTCATTCAGATTTTCTTTTCAAATTTTACTTGAATTCGATTCATCTTTAACTTCGAAGATTGAATCTTACTTTCCTTATCTCAAATTCCAATTTTAAATCAGTTGTCGTTAGTGAAAATTTTCAAAAATTCCAATTTCTAACTCCCAAAATTTTCAGAAAATTTTGGCAGAGTCTTCTTTGTACGGAGGAGCTTTTGCAATTTGACAAAAGATATAAATATATATACATCGACCTACATGGTCGGAAAAACAAAAACAGTTCATATTTCCTTTTTTTTATTACGTAGGTGTACCTTTATTAGCATTTTTAAGCAAAACGGCTATTTCTTTAAGCATTTTGCGCAACCAAATGCAGCCAAACGGCCCCGCTGTACCTGTACTTACTCAATTTAAACACGTAAGTGACATATATAGGAAATCTATTAACATTTCACTTTTTTTCAATAGTAACACATAGTTTTCATAAGCAATGCACTCAAAATAATTCCCATAAGCAATTTATATGGTTTCGATACAAATTTAATCGTTTTCATCTAATTCACATACCATTTCTATTCAATTAAAGTGATTTACAATGTAGTTCCTTACATTCAATTCATTTTTAAGCGAAACGAATTCATATCCATTTCAATTGATCCAAAAATCAATTTTTATTTTCTTTTAATAACTCATAGAATTTTATATAACCTCGTTTGCGTCAACGACAGCCATTTATATGCAAATTCAACGATATTCACTTAATAGAATATCCATTCTAGTTTATAACTAATTTAAATTGATACCAACTCAATTTATACTTTATTCTATTTCATTTCCAATTGATTCCATTCAATTCAATTTGCATTCCATATTCACGTTCGGTTTATTTCATTAATCCAAAGAAATTTCATTGAAAACCATTTCACAAAACTCGACAACAACCATTTCACAATTTTACTTAAGTCGATCATTTATCCAAATATTGCTTAATTAAGTTATTTCAACTCAAAACTCAAGTTATATTTTCCTTGTAAATAATTTATAATTTAAATCTTTGATTTGATTTTTTCATTTATAAAATTCATTCCATCTACTAATTTAATTCAATTAGTATATTCACTTATCCATTTAAATTTCCATACTCAATTCATCCCGAATTTATTTTATCAATAACAAGGCAAATTTTCAATTTATTTCTACTACTTGCTTGAATTTATATGCAAATTCAAACCATTTTTATTCAGCTCACAATTCAATTTTAATTTAACTAATTCAACTTCCAATTCATTATTTCATGAATTAATACATTATCAAATTTGTTTACTTGAATTCAATCCATGTTATTTTATTTTTCTAAGTTTGGATTTTTATCAACTTGATTCAAATCAAATCTCATTCCATTTTTCAATTTCCAATTCATTTATTTACAAATGTAACCTCATTTGTTCATTCACAAATTCATTCCTTTTCAATTTGAACCTTATTCCAATCAAATTTCAAATATTTTTATAAGTTATCAAACTTATTTACATTCCATAACATTTTAAAGAAATTCCATAGTTTTTCCTTTCAAAATATTTTCCCAAATATTTTAAAATTTCAAACCCCACCAGATTTCATATCCAACTCAAAAATACTTCTCAAATAATTATTTTCCAGACTTTTGGAAACCATTTCCAAATTAGGAAATTTAATCCTTTAAAATTTCAATTCAAATCCCTTAATCCGTATTGCAAAAATTTCTCTAGCACTTCATTTCAGTTTATAAAACTCATTTATAAATTCACATTACCAATTTCATACCATTACTGAATTTTATTTCAAATATCTTCCTGGAATTCTATTTCAAATTATAAATCACATTTACAATTTACATTTACAAATCTCATTTGTATATGAACTCATTTCCTTATACTTTCAATTCATATTTATAAATTTCATTTGTCAAATGAATTTATCTCCAAATCTTTGGTTATACCATTATTTCTTATTTCGTTTCCATATAACAATGATAATAATTCAATATTATCACTTCCAAACAACCAAGCATCCATATACAATAATAATTCATAGAAAATCATTTCTTTTCTACAAAAAATAGTTTTGGGTAAAATTATTTCATTTACCCTATTTAAAATAATACTGTGTCAGTTTATCTTGTTTAAGAGTTTAGAAACCCCTATCGATTAAAGTTGGCCAAACTGCACCGACCAAAATCTATAAACAATCAACTGATAAGTCAACACAATATAAAACAATTTTTTTTGTATTCACTAACAAAAATGCGCTCATATCTATTATTACACTCACACTCATTCTAGGGTACTACTGACTCTATCTCTAATGAGTAACGCCCAACAGAGCCAAGGTTGTCGCTTAACCAATTGCTCTGATACCACTTGTGATGACCCGCAAATCCGTATCCCTTAAATTGACATCAATTTCCAACAAATCAACTCAAGAAGAACGGAAATACGAACCATCAGGGTTAAAAAAGAAGAGGTAGAAGAAGACAGAAGGAAAAGAAACAAAAACAATATCAGAATCTCACCTTCGCAGCGGAACAATATATAATAGATAAATGAATAACCTTTAAACAAAGAACTATATCAGTTTATACAATACATCATCAGAGTTTACAACAACAACACACATCACTGGACAGTTATATAACCTTGTCCATATAACATAATACACAGCGGAATAATACTAGTATAAGTGATACGTCTCGCCATCCAGCTCGCCTCCAGATCTCCACAACAACTTCTGAATTCCAGAATGACCTGATAACCTGACTCTAGGCTGCCCGTGTGGAAAATTATGGGCACCCAGAGTTTAGAAAGGGAACAATAAACTCCAGGTCAGTCGTGGGACTGGTGTGAGATCTTAAAAACAGTTATTTTCACAAAGAAAATAAAAGAAATTCGCAATGCTTTTGGAAAATGAAACTACCATAAGGCCTCCCGGCACACACACAATGCAATCACACACATGGGGGAGATTTCTCCTTATGATAGTCAAACATGCTTACTACACAAAAAAACTCTTTTGATATTATTACTAGTGCATAGTGTAGGAAACATTTCGAAAGTATAATATTAAACTTAGCCAGCATAGGTACCATTATATTATGCCTGCTATAGCTGCCATGTTAAATGGTAGGTTCTACGACTAAAACCGTACTGGGTTCGTATTGTTTCTTTGGATTTCCAACAAATGGTCTGGCTAAGGAACTTCCTATGCCACATGGGTACGCCTCTGGAGGGACGTCCTGAGAACTTAACCGGCTCTCTGCCAACACATGGCCGGGTTACCTCTTACTAGGTAACTACTACACGAGTATGCCACCCCCGGTCGTTTGCGACCTTTATCTGAGGGCCCTCGATCACAAAGCAACAATCACACAGTAAATGAGATTGGAGCAACCACACAGGTAAAATATCTAGGCTCCGTACCATGATATCACCTTTTTCCAGAAGGAAATGACATACCCTAAAGGGTGCGACCCTCATAACCTTGCCGCATTTTCCTGTTTCGACCATTTCCGAGGTGTGAGGTCCGATGAGGTCTCGTCCACAAAGCTACGCTTAACACGAAAGCCTTGCTTTGATCACAAATGATCAACAACACACAACAGCACTTAGCATGCCACACTACCAAATTGGGAGTATATCACAAACAACCTTCAACTACATAACCTCTGAGCTCGTACGTCTCAGAGAAGGGTGTTAAGCTAAGAGAATAAATTCTTCGCCACCAACAGATATGTATTTGAAAGAAATCTGCTTTATATCTCAAAGTGTAGTGTTAGACATACGACCATACAAGTCTGTTCCGGGTTCGAATAGAATCGAAGACACTTTGTCCAATAAAGGAAGAAGCCCTTGCAAATCCGGTCTTCAATTGCAATCCATAACGTCGTATCATTATTCGGAATGGGTTATATGACACAAAGTCCTCTCCCGACTAAACCGAATAATGATCGCTTGTTTTAAAAACAAATTCAAATGCCATTACAAAGGCCAACATTGATAGTCGGTTATTTAACTATCAAACAACATTCACCACAATCATCAGATTTAAATAATTTTCCCAAATTATTTATTTTCAAAATATCTTCGCAAGATATATATTTTTCCACACTTCAACCTTTTGAAAACCAATTTCAAATCACTTTTCACTCGCGGAATAAGATTCCCTTTCCTTTATAAATTCCCACTGTGAATTCAAATTTCCAAATTTTCACTGATATATGATTTTCATATCGATTACCAAATATTCACTTTCAAACACCAAATCAAATTCAAAATTGATTTCTCAATTTCATTTCAAACCCCAAATCAAATTCCAAATTGATTTCAAATACATTTCAATCACCAAATCAATTCCAAATTGATTTCCAAATTTATTTCAAACATTAAATCAATTACAAATTGATTTCCAAGTTTATTTCAAATAACAAAACATTTATAAATTGATTTCTAAGTTTATTTCAGCACAAAATAAATTTTTATTTAAACACCAAATCAATTTTCTTATTAATTTCCCAAAGATTTATTTTCCAATACCAGATCAATTATCAAATGGATTTCAAAAAAAAATATTTATCACCTTTTAAATAAATCCCTTTATTCTTTCCAAATTATTTTAAATTCCATTTCAATAAATTCTTCAACTTTTAAACAATATTATTCAAAACCCATTTATTAATATCCTTTCCCATATTTTGGAAATAAATTCGATAAGATTTCAAAAATCAACTTCATGCTTTTAAATTCCTTCTTTTAAATTCACCCAATTCTTTCAAAAGGAATTCACCTAAAATTTCCTACTTTAATTTCTAAAATCCAATTTTATTTATTTCTGGTATCCTACGATACCAAAAATACATTCGGCTAAATTATAGCCTTAAACAAATTCAATCATCAATATAATCATTCACAGATTATCAATAATTCATCACACGACATATGAAACAAATTCATACAACATATGAAACAAATTCATACAATATGAGGAATCCAGTTGGATCCCTCCAATCTGTTTACCTGTATCCACAGATGTTAGCACAACAATTAAATACCCATTCCACTTCGAGGTGGAATATCGTGGTATATGGGATTTATAAAATATCATCCGCTATTATGCGGCGCATAGGGTCTCATCCGCTATATAATGCGGGAAATCACCAACTCCAAATATATATATATATATATCGTATTATATCTAATATCATTAATAGATAAATTATCCAATTCATCCAAACACATCCAACAATTTAAATTAACTATTTATATTTAATTGAAAAAATTCGATTGATTGAGAAGATCTCACCTTTGCTTTTATTTTGCAATCCAATCCAAAACAGTCATTTCTTCATGATTTAAGACCTTGTAACAAACATTATAGGGTTTATTATTATTATTTGAACTATTGAACAATCAATTCCCATTTAATAGATTGAATTAACTAATTATTAAATTTAAAATAAATTTCCTTTAATAAATTATTTTTAGTGACAAAGATACTTTAGGTTCAATTAAACAAATAATTAAATTTTAAACTATCTTTACAATTCAAAACATTTAAAACTGCTGCATACGTAAATCTTATATATATATATATATATCGGTTTTAAACATGATAAAACAGTATAAAATCTTCTGCAATTAAATCTCACTGGAATATTTTTTCTGTTTACATATGTAAATTTTTTAAATTGAAAATAACAAACAGTTTTATACTTTCTGTAATTAAAATTCTTATATATTTTTCCTAAAAGTTTCTGTTTTAAGCTATATATAATTTAAATCTGGATATAAATATACTAGTAAGTTAAAACGAGAAGGACGAAATATGAATACCTCACCGTTGACCAAGTCAGACTATTGCCACGAACCAGTTGCCTCGATCCCTTCACCCACGAAAAATGTCGTGACCCCGAGCTCGAGCGCCACCCTCACTGACATCGAAGCGAACCCTAGCCTACTCGCGAGAGTTGCCAATCATCTCGTAGCAATGTCAGAGAAGAACCCATCACCTATCTCTTCGTGCGACTTCACCGTTCAGCTCGAGTTCGAGCTTGGAACCCCCAAAATTTCAAACGCGAAACCCTTCAAATCGCGACTTCGCCTACAAATGATCGCCGCAATTCGAGCACCTCCCTCCTTTGCGATATCGCCTCCTTGAGTTCGGCATCCCACAATCGATCGCGACGAGCACCGCGAAAAAATCTCGCTCGATTTTGGTTTTGGGAATATCTGAAGGTAGAACGAGATGAGGAGGTAGGGCATCCCACAGTCGATCGTGATTCGTATATTTATTTTTTTATTTTATTTTTCGACTGCGTGTATCATGAAGAGAGGGGAAGGGAAGAATGAAGAACCACGATTTCACTTGTGAATTGATTCGTGGAATTTGGATCAAGATTGAGATCCATTTTCGATTTTAACATGAAGGAGAAATCATCGGCTATAAATCGAATTTCTCAATTCGATCTGGTTTGATTTGATGAAAAGGGAAAAGAGGAATTTATTTTTGAACGATAAAACACTGCAGATATTATCTCTGCTTGATTCTGAATTGTAAGGAGAAGACGTGATTTAAAACGAAGAGAAAGGCGATGTCGAACTAAAAAGGAGCAAGTGTCTGGGGCACGTTTTCTAGGTCGGCTAAGATGGCTTGCAAAAGAAGGCTACGGTGTTTTCTGAAAACAAAAGTTGCTGATGTGAAGGAATTTCAACTGATGGCTAACTAGTATATATATATATTAATTTAAATTGCCAAATTCATTCTGATAATTGAATTTCAAATTAAACTAACTTCCAGATATTTAAAATCAATTAAATAGTCTGATTTCCAATGTCAAAAATTCAAGGTCGTCACAAGTTGCCTTCTCCGGCACCAAATAGATGTATGTTTGTAAAAATCAATGTACGTGCGTTTTAGAAATGCAATGTTAGACATTCATCCATACAAGTTATCCAAGAATAGGATAAATCGAAGGTACTCTCCTACCACATCCTGCCAAGATTTATCCCTAGGATTAGTAGTGAGAAGTCCTTACATCAAAGATCTCAAATGGAGAACTACTATCACTAATAAGTGATATGGGAAAATTCCCCCGAGGGTCAGTGATAAGCATCCCTACATTCCATCTTCCAAATCATATCATCCCATGTTTTTTATTTTCAAATACGTAAATTGGTTCGAAGTGGTCATCAGATAGGAATCTCCCAAATTCGACCCTCGTTCATTCAAACCAATCATCGATAAAAATATGTTAAGTGAATAGGGAATTATTCTTTGATTGATTAATCAAAATATCTTCTGGAGATATACATGTTTAAAACATTCTTTTCGGTATATACAGAATCATTAAACCTCCCTTTAACTTTGGAATTGCCAATTCAATTTCATAAATCATTTTAGAAAACATTATTGAGTAAATAGGATCATGGAAATTATACTAGTTCTACTCAATATGAACCGCATTCAACCTTTACTATCCGTCGAATAACGATGAGATCACTTTTTAAATTCTCACGGATAGTACGGATTCCCTCCTCGAAATTTAATACCAAGTATTATAAGATTATTTCTATGCAATCCAAATTGTTTGAATTTGGAAAATTATATTTTTTTATACTTTGAGAAACCTTGATTTTAGTAAATAAAATTTACTACATTCTCCGTCGGGCCAGTCCGGGTAGCTAGGGAGGGTAGGCAACAGGTTTCCCAAACCTAAGTCTAGACTCTACCTCTCTGTCACATATAAGGTGGTCAAGTTATTTGATCGACTCTAAATCTTTTAACATACTTAATCTACTATGATTTATTTTAGAGCAACCGGGCTTTCCCATCGATCTGTTCCATTCCTCGATCAGATTTTCTATAACACTCACAAATGGAACTAATATACTAGTCGTTTCCGTATACTGATCTTTAAACCTCTTAATCATATTTAAATTACTTAACTATTTATTTGAAAAGGTTCACAAAAGATTTGGGAAAGAATAATTAAGTTAAAACCATTGTTTGCAAAAGTTATTAAAAACGCTACGAATAGTGCTGCAAATAGTGAAGCTTATTTGATCAGAACAACTTTCCGATTATTTACAAATCCATTTTTATAACTCAAATCTCTTTTAAAACATTTTAAAAAAATTATAGATTTATTACATATTTTCAAAGAATTAAAAATATCATTTATAAAAATATTATCGCTTTGGTTTCCAGACTGCCAAACCGCAACTATTTTGAAAACTTGTTTTGCTCATATTTCAAAATCTACTAAACAAAATCTTGATTTTCTTTCTTTATTTGAAACTTATGATTATAAAAATTTGGAAAATTCTTATTACAAGGAATTCCGACTTTGAATTCACCATTTAAATGAATTTAACTTTCTACGGCGTGAAATCGCGGACTACTGTTACGTGACGCGCCTATTTTTGACTCAATTTTCATAACTTGTCAAAACTTTACCAAATCAGATTTTAGTGTTTGTAAAGCATTTATAAACCATTTAAAACCATTTTTAAGAGGTTTAACAATGTCGTATGCACCATTTCATTTATTAAAGGAAAGTGATTTCCTTTGTGATTTTCGACGTGTATTAAACGTGACTTGTTAATACAATCAAACAACATATAATCAATATCCAAAACTTGATAAACAATCAACATAACCAAGCATAACATGACATATATATAATCCAATATATCGTATTATAAATAGAGTTTCTCACTTTATTTTCAATCGGACTAATTTTAAATCAGCTATAGCTCCGCTAACTTGAATTCAAAGCTTATGAACACTCGGAACTTTGCTTTGGAAGGCTCGACCTTGACCTTGGAGTGGAGGAAGGCTCATGGCCTAAGGTTGCAAGAGTGTGGCCGTGGGTATTTTAAGTGGAGAGGAGGAGTTTGCTTGAGTTTTGAAGTGGTCTGATACACACACACACACACACTGTATAATTTAATTTTCTTTTGCAAATATTTTTTCCATTATTTTTCTACGTATGGAAGACATAAAAGTAGATAGAAAAGCTTAGGAAAATGAAGAAAAAGAAGTGAATAGAAGTGAAGAAGGATGGTGGGTATTTATAGGCAAATGGAAGGAAAAAATATCAATTTTTAAGAGCAAATACATCATTACTTCACCACCACCACACTACCCTCCATCAGCATAGTGTTCGGCCGAACCCCCCCTTCCCATGTGCAAGGCCATATGCTTGTACTTTCGAGTGTAAGTGTTGACTTTGGGATGCTTAAGGGTTAAGGAAAGTGAATAAAATATCTTAATATTTTTGGTTATTTTATATTAAAATGCATATGTATATATGTGTGTATCCATGTGCATGTGAAGGTCTTCATGTATGTGTACATGTATATGTGCATATGTATGTCACATATAATCCACAATGTTGCACAACTTCTACACGTTGAATCGTAACGAATTCCGCTTTCGATTTCCGGTCATATTTTTACTTCTTAGTTACCATACATATATTTGTAAACAAAATTTGATAATAATATTTATATCATTATATAATAATTAAAAGGGCTCATTTAATAATTAAAAATAGTTATTAAATCATTTAAATTCAAAAATCAATTATTCCGAAACATCGACATTATTAATGATGTCATATATACTTTTAATTTTCCAAAATAAAATAAATTATTTTATTAGATATTCTCACTTATGTAGATAAATGAGTGTATATATCCAGCTTTGCGCGCGATGTCGGATTATCAAAGAGCTATTTATTGATAAAACGATTTTCGGTCATTTTATCGATATATCTTTCAAAGTATATATTTTTGTAAATTTGTATTCAAAACAAGATTACCAACATTATTTATCGCTTAAAAAAATTTCATCTATGTTAAAATATCTTATATTTGAATAATTTGAATTTTTTTCTGAAGTGATGAATTTTCGGGTCGTTAAACTCTTCTCCCTTTAAAAGAATTTCGTCCTCAAAATTAAGGATATGAAGAAGATAACTAGAAATGAATATATATCTGACAAAATGAAATACATACAAGATATGATAAGCGACCACGCCATAGGCGATGTGTACATTATCTCGATACAACATAAATCATAAACTCAGGATATGCCTTCCTCATTCTGTATCTGTTTTCTAGGTGCAGTCTTCCGCATCACTACTCCATTGGACTTTCACCAATCTTACAACTTTCCTTCACAATCGTTTCTCATCGTGATCCATGACACGAACTGGTCGTCTAGTAACTGCTAAATTTGGCTCAACTTCTAAATCTTCTGGGCAAACTTTTCTATAATCTGCTCTGGATCATGCACATATTTCCATAGATGGGATATGTGAAAAACGTTATGCACATCAGACAACCTTTTGGGCAATTTCACATGATAAGCTAAAGGGCCAATCCGCTTAGAAATGGTTTAATAAATCGAAGTGCTAACTTCCCTACCCGACCAAATCTTACCACTCCTCTCATAGGAGAAACTTTCAGGAATACATAACTCCAACCGAGAATTGCAAATTTCTATGCCTCCTATCTGCATAACTCTTTTACCAACTTTGGCTTCTTTAACCTTCTTCCTGATCATGTCAACCTTTTCTGAAGCTTCTCTAATCATGTTAGGACCTAGTACCAACCAATCTCTAGTCTCGATCCAATATGCTGGGGATCTACACAGACGACCATACAAGGCTTTATATGGGGCTATGCCAATACTAGCCTGATAGCTGTTGTTGTAGGACAACTCGACAAGATGAAGATAATTTTCTCATAATCCTCCAAAATCTAAGAAACAAGCTCTCAGAAGATCTTCCAATACTCAATTTACCCTTTCAGTTTGCCTGTCCATCTAGGG
Source organism: Allium fistulosum (assembly GCA_030737815.1). NCBI lineage: Eukaryota > Viridiplantae > Streptophyta > Magnoliopsida > Asparagales > Amaryllidaceae > Allium > Allium fistulosum. The sequence goes on along the minus strand of CM060904.1, from coordinate 405,034,175 downwards.
ATGATATGTGGTGCCAATACTTATCTTTGTTCCTAAAGCTTTTTGTAATGCCTACCAGAACTTACTGGTAAAGATTAGGTCTCAATCATTGACTATGTTGCTTGGGACACCGTGCAATCGAACAATTTCTCTCATGTATATTTCTTCAAGACTTGCGGCTGTTCTCGTTAACTTTACTGAGATAAAGTGTGCGCTTTGGTTAATCGATCTATGATAACCCAAATGCCTTCATTTTCCTTTCTCGATCGAGGCAAGCCATCGATGAAATCCAGTGACATTTGGTCCCATTTCCAAGTCGAAATTTCTAGAGGCTGGAGTAGTCCTGCAACTTTTTGTTGATTACTCTTGATTTGTTGACAATTTGCACATCTATAAACATGTATAGAGATGTCCCTCTTCATGCTTTTCCACCAAAATGTTCGCTTTAAATCTTTGTACGTTTTGTTGATTCCATGGTGAATGTTTAACTTGGATTTATGACATTCACTCAACACTTCTTGTCTTAAGCTGTCAACATTCGGAACACAAATTCTTTACTTTAACCGTAATATCCCACGGTTATCGATTTTAAAGCTTGAATTTTTTCCTCTGCGTGTATCCTTATAAATCCTCCTGAGAAACCAGACTTCTTTTTGTTTGCTGGCGATTCTTTCAAGAAGAGTTGGTGTTACTACCAGATAAGCTATAACGGCATGCTTTCTACTCAACACATCCACTACTATGTTGGCCTAACCGGGTGTACATAGAATACCAAGATCATAAGATGCGAGAAATTCTAGCCAATGTCGCTGCCTCATATTAAAGACCTTCTGAGTGAAAAGATACTTCAAAGATTTATGATCTATGAAGAGTTCGAACTTCTCACCTATTTAAAGAAGGAATATACTTTACCAAGGTCAAACAAAGTTTATCAAAATAAACTATGAGAAATTCTTACCCAGTAAATAATATCTCCACATTTTTAATGCGAACATGATGACTAATGTTCTTAGTCGTTGCATAATATCGCTCATGGATCTTCAATTGTTTGCTTCTATAAGATGATGACCTTTCCACGCTGCATTAGTACTGCACCCACTCCTTCTCCACAAGCATCAATATATACAGTTAAACTACCGCTTTCATCAGCAATAGCTAGGCCTGGAGCAGTAATTAACCTTTTCTTAAGTTCTGGGATGCTTCTTCACATTTTGGTGTCCATTCAAATTTAACATCCTTCATAGTAAACTTTGTCAAGTGATTTGAAATCTTGGAGAAGTCTTGAATAAATCTTCAGTAATATCATGCCAATCCTAAGAAACTGCGAATGTCATTGGGAGTTTGTGGTCGCTTCCAGTCTAGAACAGCTGCAACCTTTGCTAGATCAACTGCAATTCCTTCCCCTGACATAACATGTCCAAGGAATCTTACCTCTTTTTTCCAGAAGTGGCATTTGGAGAATTTAGCTTTCAGCATATTTCACCTTAATATTTCTAACTCAATTTCGAGCTGCCTTTTGTGTTCTTCCTTAGTCTTTGAATATATCAGAATGTCATCGACAAAGACTAATACAAATTTGTTGAGTACTTCTCTAAATACCCTATTCATAAGGTCTACAAAATAGGCAGGAGCATTAGTTAGCCCAAAGGGCATAACCAACCATTCGTAGAATTCATTCAAGCTTCTGAATGCGGTTAAAGGAATGCAATCTTCTGCTATCCTTAGCTGATGGAATTTTGCAGCTAGGTCCATTTTTGAGAATACTCGAGCACTATGTAGTTGGTTAAACATATCATCTATGTAGGGTAGAGGATATTTTTTTCATTTGTTTAGTTAGATCTTTATAGTCCATACACAACCTTAGAGAGCCATCAGACTTAGCAACCAAAACCACTATTGCTTCCTAACTTGAGCGACTTGGTCTTATCAGTCCTTTCTTTAATTACTCGTCTGTTTGATTTCTTAATTCCTCCTTCTCTTTCAAAGCCATTTTTCGAATCGAGTGAACAACTGGCCTTGTATTATTAAATAAATCTATACGGAACTCAATTTCTCGGTGGGGTGGTAGACTTTTCACTTCTTCAAAAGTGTCTGAAAATTCTTAACAATTGGTATTTCTTCTAGATGTTTTTGGAACAAATTGAGCGCATATATATAACTATCCTTTACTAGACTAGGATTTTCACACTCTATCTTAAAATGTTCACCTCTTTTATTTTGCAATAGCACTGTCATTTCATTATAATTAAGAATAGCTTTATATTTAGACAACCTATCCATGCCGAGTAAAATTTCAAATTCATTAAAGTTGAGGACTATTAGATTACATGGAAAAATTTGGGATAGGTAGGTAACTTGGACTCTTTTAAAAATCATAACGATATTAATCATACCGCATATCGGATTAGACACACATATGGGAATATCTAATATTTTTGGTTCAATTTTAAACTTATCAACTAATTTATTAGAAATAAAGCTGCGGGAAGCCCCAGTATCGAATAGTAGTCTAACTAATATTTCATTAACGTTAATTTTACCTTCCAGAACTCCTTTTCCCTTTGCATCGGTCGAAGTTAAGTGTTCGTCTTTGATGGCAAAAACTCTAACTTGCTCTCCTTTCTTTATCAGTTGGCATTCCACTATCATGTGCCCTGGTTTGTGGCAATTGTAGCAGGTTCCCTTTTGATTCTTAGGATTCTTACAGGTGGTGAAAAGGTGGCCCATCTGTTGGCAATTATAGCAGATCACATCTTTCAAACGATTTTCCTAGGATCCTCCTTCTGGTTTATTCTACCATGGCTTCTTTCTCGGATGATTGAACTTCCTAATTTCCAGTTATTGTTGTTGCTTTGGGTTGTGGGGGGATCCTTGTTATCCAGGGTTTCATATCAGAAACCCATGTCTATTAAATCTACAAAGGGTTCTTTTGCATGCCCAGTCATTCTGCCGTGGTACTGCTTTTTCATCCCTAGGATAAACATCTCGTTCTTCTTGAAGGGTGTGTCTATCAAACCAAGCCCGAAGTGAGATAGCTGGTTAAATTTGCCGACATACTCCTCAAATGACATCTCTCCTTGTTTTAAATCCATAAAACTTCGATAAAAGCGGTATTTTCCTGCAGCTGGCGTATAATGTTCTTCCAGTTTTTCTTTGAATCGTTCCCACGAGAAATCGGCCTCCGACTTATTCATAGTGATAGTTTCCCCCCAAGCGAGAGCACTATCCTATGGTTGCCAAGAAGCTAAGAATCGTTTTTGCTCATCTCCAATATTTAGTCCTTTAAAAATTCTTTCACAAGAACGGATCCAAGCTTGAACTTCAACAGACTCTACTCCTTTGAATGGTTTACCACCCAAACTGGTGTAATCTTTGCATAGAGTAGCAAAGTTAATTCGAGGCTATATAGGGATTACTGCTTCCTCCATTACTGGAGCATTCGATCATCCATTGGTGGTCGGGGTACTATTTCCACCCCTTCTTCCTTGTCCTCTTCTATTACTCATCTCCTATTATCTGCATATAGTAAGAAAATATCTTTAGGATTTTAGATGAGATTATCTTAGGTAATGGGTATAAACTCAAATATACTTATTCGGATAAAATTTCAAATATGCGCTCTCTCATACTAAACTCATTCTAGGGTATTATTAACCCTATCTCTAATGCGTTGACCCCAACCAGGCTTAGGTATTCACTCAACCATAACTCTGATACCAAATGTGACGACCAACCTCCTCGATCCTTAGAAATCGACACTAATACATCCTCGGTATTCATGTACCATAAATCTAAATGCCGGAGAGATAGATTATCATGAGGTCAAAGAAAATAAAGATAGAAGACAAAGCAATAATAGAATCTCTCATCGTATTCAACAACTTGTAATCATATAGATAGTACATACAATCACTCTTAAAATGAGATATCAGAGTCATAGTAAGTACTAACCCAGCTAGGATAGTTATAGCGGCCTATCCCTATTGGTGCTGGTAGATACTTATACATAATACAAACACAGCAGAAAGTGATAGATTACTTCAACAACCAAAATGCTCCTTGCTCCATCCCAAAATGCTCCAAACAATCTAATTACTTGGCTGCCCAGAAAAATAGGGCTCCCAGAGTTTAAGGAAAAAATAAACTCCGAGTCAGTCATGGGACTGGTATGAGAAACTCATGATATGTGTTTTTGAAAAAAAAAGATTTTTCATAAGCCCATGCCGCTTATAAACACGGAACAGCTTTTAACCTTATGATAACCGAAATATTTATTATGCAAAATCTAGGGATATTATTTTTAATGACATTCTTTTGAAAATACTTTTCAAATAAACTTATTAATCTTAGCCGAAATTGTTACCATTATTAAATTCCGGATATGTTAGGCTCTATAAACAAGTCCGAAGGCACTTATTAAGGAATGGATTCCATATGATGGCAATGTAAAGGAATACCTTCCATACAATACATCTTTAGAGGGATGTATTGAGGATACATAAATAACCCTCTGCATTTGGCAAGACCGATCTATCCCTTTTTGGCACTCGGACATAGCCTTGATGGAAAATGAATATGTCATCACTCCGGTCATAACCGACCTATCCGGGATCCCATAGCATACACCACATGCTCAACATATAGAGAGTAATATTGAAAGGTGATGATCATACCCTTATGGTTGCGAACCACATAAATCTACCATGTTTAAGCCATTACCGGGTGATGAGGCCTGAGGTAACGATTACCTTTCACCTAGCACATTCCATATTGAATCCACATTTCCAATTCTATCACACACTATTAATTTCCACAAATGTACAATCTCTAAGCTCGTACGTCTCAAAGAAGGGTGTTAAGCTAAGAGAAGTTGCATTCTCCGCTACCAAATAGATGTACATTTGTAAAAATCAATGTACATGCGTTTTAGAAATGCAACGTCAGACATTTATCCATACAAGTTATCCAAGAATAGGATAAATCGAAGGTACTCTCCTACCACATCCTGCCTAGAATTACCCCTAGGATTAGTAGCGAGAAGTCTTGCATCGAAGATCTCAAATAGAGAACTACTATCACTAATAAATGATATGGGAAAATTCTCCCGAGGGTCAGTGATAAGCAACCCTACATTCCATCTTCCAAATAATATCATCCCATGTCTTTTATTTTCAAATACGTAAATTGGATTGAAGTGGTTATCCAATAGGAATCTTCCAAATCCGACCCTTGTTCATTCGAACCAATCATCGATAAAAATATGTTAAGTGAATAGGGAATTATTCTTTGATTGATTAATCAAAATATCTTCTAGAGATATATATATATATAAAACATTAATTTTGGTATATATAGAATCATTAAACTCTCTTTAACTTTGGAATTACCAAATCAATTTCATAAATCATTTTAGAAAACATTATCGAGTAAATACGATCATGGAAATTATACTAATTCTACTCAATATCAATTTCTGTATTCAACTTTTACTATCCGTCGAATAACGGTGAGACCACCTTTTAAATTCTCACAAATAGTACGGATTCCCTCACCGGAATTTAATACCAAGTATAATAAGAATATTTCTATGCAATCCAAATTGTTTGAATTTGGAAAATTATATCTTTTATACTTTGAGAAACCTTGATCTAAGTAAATCAAATTTACTACGCTCTCCGTCGAACCAGTCCGAGTAGCTAGGGAGGGTAGGCAACTGGTTTTCCAAACCCAAGTCTAGAGACTACCTCTCTATCACCCATAAGGTGGTCAAGTTATTTGATCGACTCTAAATCTTTTAACATAATTAATTTACTTTTAATTATTTTAGAGCATCCGAGCTTTCACTTCGATCCGTTCCATTCCTCGATCAGATTTTCTATGACACTCACAAATGGAACTAATGTACTAGTCGTTTCCGTATACTCGTCTTTAAACCTCTTAATCATCTTTAAATTACTTAACTATTTATTAGAAAAGGTTCACAAATGATTTGGGAAAGAATAATTAAGTTAAAATCATTGTTTGCAACAGTATTAAAAGCGCTACGAATAGTGCTGCCAATATTATTTTCAAAGCTTATTTGATCAGAACAACTTTTCGATTATTTACAAATCCATTTTTATAACTCAAATTTCTTTTAAAACATTTTAGAAAGAATTTTTTACATATTTTTAAAGAATTAAAAATATCATTTATAAAAACTTTGTCGCTTTGGTTTCCGGATTGCCATACTGCGACTATATTGAAAACTTGTTTTGCTCATATTTCAAAATCTACTAAACAAAATCTTGACTTTCTTTCTTCATTTGAAAAATTATGATTATAAGGATTTGGAAAATTCTTATTACAAGGAATTCCGACTCTTAATTCATGAGTTTAACTTTCTGCGGTCTGAAATTGCGAACTACCATTACGCGACGCGCCTATTTTTGACTCAATTTTCATAACTTGTCAACACTTACCATATTGGATTTTAGTGTTTATAAACCATTTTAAACCATTTTCAAGAAGTTTAACAATCTCGTATACACCATTTCATTTATTAAAGGAAAGTGATTTCTTTTGTAATTTTCGACGTGTATTAAACGTGACTTGTTAATACAATCAAACAACATATAATCAATATTCGAACTTGATAAACAATCATCATAACCAAGCATAAAAAACATATATATCATCCAATATATCATATTATAAATAAAGTTTCTCACTTGAATTTCAATCGGACTAATTTTAAATCAGCTATTACTCCGCTAACTTGAATTCAAAGCGTATGAACACACAGAACTTTGCTTTGGAAGGCTCGACCTTGATCTTGGAGAGGAGGAAGGCTCATGGCCTAGGGTTGCAAGGGTATGGCCGTGGGTATTTTAAGTGGAGAGGAGGAGTTTGCTTGAGTTTTGAAGTGGTCTGACACACACACACAGATATATATATATATATATATAGACACACACACACACACACACACACTATAATTTAATTTAGTTTTGCAAATATTTTGTCGTTATTTTTCTATGTATGGAAGACATAAAAGTAGATAGAAAAACTTAGGAAAATAAAGAAAAAGAAGTGAATGGAAGTGAAGAAGGTTGGTGAGTATTTATAGGCAAATGGAAGGAAAAAAATATCAATTTTTTAGTGCAAATACATCATTACTTCACCACCACCCTCCATCATCATAGTGTTTGGCCGAAACCCCCTTTTCCATGTGCAAGGCCATATGCTTGTACTTGCGAGTGTAAGTGTTGACTTTGGGATGCTTAAGGGTTAAGGAAAGTGAATAAAATATCTTAATATTTTTTGTTATTTTATACTAAAACGCATATGTATATATGTGTGTATCCATGTGCATGTGAATGTCTTCATGTATGTGTACATGTATGTATGTCACATATAATCCACAATGTTGCACAACTTCTACACATTGAATCGTAACAAATTCTGATTTCGATTTCCAGTCATATTTTTACTTCTTAGTTACCATACATATATTTGTAAACAAAATTTGATAATAATATTTATATCATTATATAATAATTAAAAGGGCTCATTTAATAATTAAAAATAGTTATTAAATCATTTAAACTCAATTTAAATTCAAAAATCAATTATTCCGAAACATCGACATTATTAATGATGTCATGTATACTTTTAATTTTCCAAAATAAAATAAATTATTTTATTAGATATTCTCACTTATGTAGATAAATGAGTGTATGGATCCAGCTCTGCGCGCGATGTCGGATTGTCAAAAAGCTATTTATCGGTAAAACGATTTTCGTTCATTTTATCGATATATCTTTCAAAGTATATATTTTTGTAAATTTGTATTCAAAACAAGATTATAAATATTATTTATCACTCAAAACATTTTCATTTATGTTAAAATATCTTATATTTGAATAATTTGAATTTTTCTGAAGTGATGAATTTCCGGGTCGTTACATTCTTCTCTCCTTAAAAGAATTTCGTCCTCAAAATTAAGGATAAGAAGAAGATAACTAGAAATGAGTATATATATATATATATATCTGACAAAATGAAATACATACAAGATATGACAAGCGACTACGCAACAGGCGGTGTGTACACTATCTCGATACAACATCAATCCTAAACTCAAGATATGCCTTCCACATTCGGTCTTCTATTTCCCAAGTGCAGTCTTCCACATCACTACTCCATTGGACTTTCACCAATCTCACAACTTTACTTCTCAATCATTTCTCATCGTCATCCATGACACGAACTGGTCGTTTAATAACTGCTAAATTTGGTTCAACTTCTAAATCTTCTTGGGCAGACTTTTCTATAATCTGCGGTGGATCATGCACATATTTCCATAGATGGGATACATGAAAAACATTATGCACATCAGACAACCTTTCGAGCAATTTCACATGATAAGCTAAAGAGCCAATTCACTTAAGAATGGAAAATGGTCCAATAAATCGAGGTGCTAACTTCCCTGCCCGACCAAATCTTACCACTCCTCTCATTCGAGATACTTTCAAGAATACATAATCTCTAACCGAGAATTCCAATTTCTACGGCTCCTATCCATGTAACTCTTTACCTTCTCTGGGCTTCTTTAAACTTCTTCTTGATCTTGTCAACCTTTTTTGAAGCTTCTCTAATCATGTCAGGACCTAGTACTAACCAATCTCTGGTCTCGATCCAATATGCTGGGGATCTACACAGACGACCATACAAAGCTTCATACGGGGCCATGCCAATACTAGCTTGATAGCTATTGTTGTAGGAGAACTCGACAAGATGAAGATAATTTTCCATGATCCTCCAAAATCTAAGATACAAGCTCTCAGAAGATCTTCCAACACTCGATTTACCCTTTCAGTTTGCCCGACCGTCTAGGGATGATATGAGGTTCCAATACTTAGCTTTATTCCTAAAGATTTTTGTAATGCCTACCAGAACTTACTGGTAAAGATTGGGTCTCAATCACTGACACTACAACAAAAAAGACTTTTCACAGCGTTTGAAAAACGCTGTTAAAAGTTTTCACAGCGTTTTTAAAAACGCTGTATAACCACATGCGGTCGTTGACCCTAAATTTTTAACTGCAAAATATAAACGCTGTCAAAAACCCACTTTCTACAGCGTTTTTTAAACGCTGTTAATAATTTTTCTACCGCAAGGTATAAACGCTGTTAATAGTTTTCTACTGCAAGGTATAAACGCTGTCGTAGGGATATGCATTTTTTTTCCCAATGAATTGACAGCAATGTATAAACGCTGTCGTAGGGATATGCATTTTTTTCCAATGAATTGACAGCAATGTATAAACGTTGTCGTAGGGATATGCATTAGTTGTCCAAAGAATTGACAGCAATGTTGTGCCATTGCAATATTCACACATATCATTAATATAAACTACATTTAATTATATTTTAATCAGTTAATGTACATAACATAAACAAATCAAAACTAAAAATTGTAAAATAAAAGCATAACTATTAATCACTTCCATAAAATAAGTTGAACACAATATCCATGAACAAAGTTTACATAAACCCGTAAAAAGAGATAAAATTTATAAACCAACTGCATACAAAATTAGACAAATGCACAATATCTAGAAAGCAAGTTTGCATCTAATATTATCGACAAAACGTGCATAAAAGTAGTTCAAATACAGGCTGAAAATGAAAAGTGGCAGTACGAAGATAGTTAGACATTGGTTTACTGAATTGTTGCCAACAGGGCAGTCTGAACTCGGCAAGATTCCTCCTTCCGTCTTTTTTTCTTGACTTTTTGTTGTTGAGCTATCACTAACCATGGCTTTGTCAACATCCTGTGAGTAGTAATTACAGTAAGCTTTAGACGTATAACTGTTAGTTAAATATAAAGAGTACAATTTCCAGTTGAAAAAAATGTGTTTTTCAATAAACATGTAACTGGAAGTTCTATGCAATATTTGCACAGTGATATATTTAATGCATATTTTTCAAGTTGCAGTAATTTTTGGACAAAGGTAACTTGGAAATTATCCCTGAAATTACTTGTATTATCTTTAACTTATACCAAAAACATGATTTATATATTCTTTTATATTTCCCTCAGATGTATCTTGTGTCAAAGTTCTGTAGCAGCATATTCTACTGGGCATAAAATAGAGGGCAAGAAAAATAATATGGAAAATTTAGAAGAATTTTTGTTCAGGAAATTTTTCCAACAGTCTTCAGTGTTTTAAAATATTATTTTGAGTGAATTCTGTTGATTAAATTTTGAAGCGAAGATAGAAAGTTCTTAATTAAGTAGATCAACATAGGTTCTTACCTCCGCGAGTGCTTTTTGGATAGTTAAACTCTGTTCATCCAACAATGATTGCACTGTTTCAACAAGTAAATTCCTTTTACCATGCCATGCTTCCAGAAACCTAGGAATGATCCATTAATAAAGTAGGTATCAATAAATTACACTACCACTAGAGTTATATTTTGTTACAAGAACACTGTTGGGACACATAACGAGTTAAAAGAAGAAATGGGAAAATGACGTGATAAATAGAAGAAGCGAGCTAAAAGAAGATTGATTTCTCTGAAATAAAAGGATCTGGTAGGAGACCACATGAGTTCAGAGAAAGAAAAAAAATGCTGCATAGAGCTTGCTGGATCAGTACCTCTTTAAAACTGCTGTTCATTTATAATAATCATATGCTTAAAGTGAGCAGTGAATTATGCAGACTTTGTGTGGCAAGGTATGCACACCCCTGATCTCTTTTATAGCTGGTATATGAAAAAAAAGTATAATGGAATAAGGAAAAGAATAGAGAGAGAAAAATGAATGCAAAACTGACCATTTTAAAAATTAATGGCTATAATTTTGTGCTTACAGATCCAGTATGGTCGGAATAATCTTCGGGAGCACCGCCTTTAACTGTGATCTCGCGATCAGTCCAACCATCTACCCTATTGCATCAACTGAAGAAAGACGAACCTGTTTTACATATGTTGGCAATATATTACAGAACATCAATAATATAAAAGAGCCGGTTCATCAAGTACAAAAATGCATCTGGACACACTAATTACATAACATTTATATGGGATTTTTGTTAACATAACTAAATATCATACCTATTAGAATATTAACACACGTGTGCGCACACGCACGCACACTCAGTGTTAGTTATATTGGACTCAACACCCCTGTGAGTAAATATTGATACCGTGTTTTGTAGTATTTAAGGTAAAGATGCTTAGTGTAACAATATAAAATTGGAGGTAAAATCTAATAAATTAATTACTAGGGGGGCAATGTAAAAAATACTCGATTTAGATTAGCAGTTGATTATATACACTCTGCTCAATGAGCAATTTTCAATTCATAAAAGACCATCATGTATTTCCATTCAAATATCGAAAGCATGAATAAGCGAATGCAACACATTATAGTTAGTTGAAACACTGTTTTACACTGAATTTTGTTTTTTCCAGTTTGATGACTACATACATAATACGGCATTGATGGATTGTTCACTAATATCTCTGTGTAACTAAAAAATTTTCAAGAAGATGTGGGGGTAAATTATTTCAAGAAGCAACTGTGTGCCTCAAAATTTAACTGCCAGATAACAAAAAATATTTCAACAAAAATTAGATTAATTATCTTTAACTCAAATGTATAATGTGGAGATTTAAAATGAAATATAAAAATGGAAATATGTAAGAGTCGACTATAAAATAAAAATAAGAGCATTCCACATCACCAGGGCTGGCCCAGTATTAAATTAAGCAAACGATTGGAATATAATACAATGGAAACCAACCTGGCCAGGAACCACCATTGTGATAACTCCACTTGGTATTTTTTAGACCTCTACCACTGACCGTAGTCCGTTCATTATCTTGCAAAGCTGGGTACACTACTTTCATAGGCATATGACCTACTAGCTCCTCCCGTCTCTGTTCAATAAGATCCATTTAAGTAAATATAAGTTCAAACATTCTTCTCCAGACTAAAAAGGTATCGACATAAAATTTTATAAATATTTCACTGTCATTATGCTTATTGCATTTAACTAAATCAAATCAATAGCAATGAATGCTAAAACACAACTTTTGTTAATAGTTAATACGGCATAGGTTCAGCACACAAGTTAAATTATGAAATGGGCGGCCTATAAAAATTGAAGTGTTCCTATGTATCTTCCTACTAAAATTATCATCTGACAGCGTCCGATAAAGGAATTAGAAAAGGAAAAAAATAACAACTGCACGTAAATAAAGAACGTTGTACTATTTTGCCATTAAATAGCAGTTTTCTTGTAGTGTAAGCACAAAAAGTCAGAACTAACCTTCCAAACATAACGGCAGTAGGCGCAGTAGTTCTAAAGAATGGTCAAGGGAACGTGAGTCAAGGCTCTTGCAAATGCACTCTTTATAGCTTTATCCACACAATTAGGAAATTGAGCATCGTCAAGTATATACTTGAGGATATTCCTCTTAACAAAAAAGATGTTGTATTTGTACCACCATGTCCATCAAATACCTGCAGACATGAGCAGCCCACCACATTAACGATGCAATGAAATGCACTGGAATGATAGACAATAAATTATGCTTGATGCACTGGTAATGAACGGTACATTAATGATAACCAACACCTATAACACCTATAACTAACTATTCGCAATAAATTAACTATTCACAATAAAAAAAAAAGTCTAATTGTTGAATCAATGCATTCATCTCATATTAGTCCAACATTTAAGTAAATTTGTAATCAAAGTAATTTCATTAGTTCGCATTTCCATGCAATTTTGGCACTAATGTGTCTTTAAATACTACGTTTCAGGATTAAACTATTTTAGTTATTGGAATGAGTGATTCACATCTACCACATTAGGATAAAAGAATCCTACAAAAAAGCCCTAATTTTATTTTATTTTAAGGAGAAAACACATCATTCTCCTTCATATATTTGAATTTATTAACCTTTTACTAACATGTAGGTAGTTCTTGTTAGCCTCATATATACATATGGTCCTAGTAAGAATAAATTGACTATTCACAACAAAAAGGTATAATCACAAAATCATTGCCTTCATATCAGATTAATCCTATATTTAAGTAATTTATTATCGAACTGATTTCATGGGTTCACATTTAATTACAATTGTAGGGCCAAAGATTCTTAAGTAATATGATCCAGGTTTAAATTAAATTGGTATAAGATGATCAAATCACGTCTGTTACATTAGGATAAATGAGGCCTAGAAAAAGAGAATCCCTGGTTTATTTCTCTCAAGGAGAAAACTCATCATTGTCAACCATACTGTACACACTTGATCTTTAATCTACGATGAAGTCAGTCCCATTATGGTAGCTATAAAAAATCCAGCCCAACTGTACAAACTCATCATTGGTAGCTATAAGAAATAGATAGAGGTCATGATATATTTTATTATAACCCATTATTTTTCTAAGAAAGGACAACCGTAGATCCTAATGGGTGACAGAAATGCATAATCGCAAATTAAGGACAATGTTAACTTGTATATTATGATACGAACATTGTAATATTGATCAGGTTAAATAATATAGTCTGGAACTATAAGTATAAATTATAAAATGCTTCGACAAACCTGTGAGTTCTTATCTCTAGCTGCATCTTGGCTACGCATCGTGCTTATTTCAGCATCATGCTTATCTCTGGCTGCAACAAGCCTCACTATTGCTGCATATCGTCTGCCCTTTCAATTTTTAGTATTAGTTCAACCGATTTTCTACTTTTCCAGCTTTCATAAGTAAAGAGTTGATGACCTACTTGTCTTTTAGAAGGAAGTAAATAAGGACAGGTCCTGCAAATTCTTTTGGTGGAGTACTAATCAATAATAATTCTTTAAAGTTATTTATGCCTAATTTTGGCACAAATAAATTTAACCAAAGGGTGTGGCGCATCCAATAATCCTTTCTTTTTCAAACTAATTTCCTCCATTGTCACTCTATTCACAAAATCATAATATGATGCATCTGCACTGTAAATTAGAGATGGCATGTAACTCATTATCTGCAAAATTACATCCACAACCAAAAATTTAACCAAAAAAAAATTAAATTCATAAATAAATTCACTAAAGAACAAATGAAATTTCCAGAAAGTTATTAGTAAACTATGGGTATCACCTTAGGCCACGTACCTAACTTCATTTCTTCCATTGTTTCCATGCCATCCACTTCTACTCTCTATATAGTTTGGTCTTCTATGCATTTAATTTAACAACACAGTCTAAATCAGTTCTATACAACATTAATGATTCGAAGTCTCAGTTAACTTAGCAAAGCTTACCTTCAGTGCATAATACAAAGCAATTAAATTAATGGCAACATCAACAGCCTTGCGATCTTGCATAGCCATTCCCACTGCACGTTTCGGTTTGAGCAGGAACTGCAACAAGTCTAACGCATTGGTTTCGTTTCCATGCAAGCGTGCTTTGACCGTTCGATGCCAGGCTGAGGTATATATATAGATATATCTTGAATTTTTAAATGGCAATATTATAGTGGGAGCTCAGCATATATAGCGTTTGGTTGAAATTTACATGAAAAACGAACCCCAGAAGAGCAAACTTCAACATCAAGCACACCACCCACACACAAACAACATTGTTTGTCCCTGACGAAATATAACAATAAAAAGATATATAATCAAAGCTCAGTAAAAGGAGTTATTTTAACCAATCAACTATCAAATTGCTAAGTGTTGGCACCACTGTGTGAAAACGCTTGCATGAGTGTAAAGCTTGCATAACCAGTGGACAAATATACTGATGGTGTCATCAAAATTACGTATTATAGAGTACTAGTTGAAATTGATAGCTCCTTCAGCTACTCAAAGTATGTTCCTTTCTTAACTAAAACTGATCAACTGTAATGCAAGAGGTAGAATACGAATGGAATCCCCATAAATGGTCTAATTATCAAAACTTTGGGCATGGTGAAAGTTATTGTCGGTTCACCAAAATTTTGGATCCCTAAACATAATAACCAAAGTCCAAAAACTACTATCAATGAGATGGAAGTGGATACAGATCTAAATGGAGCTGAACAAACAGTAAATAAGGCTACAAATGAAAAAATAAATCAAATGAAGTAAATGCTTTAAACAATATGGCCCAACATACGTCTAATAATGCCAAACAAAAGAGCTTAGAGACTAGATGTGCTTCAAGCAAACTGTTTATAGTTTCAAATACATAGAATATGAGTTCAAAGTCTATATCACAACTAAATGAGGAAAATTTCGAGTTACAAACAAAACACTTACGAGACAGTATTGCTAACAATTTTGTTGCCAAATATGATGCAGCTTTAAATGTCTCTTAGATCGATGCTAATGTCTACACCATAGAAGCAAACAACGAGTCAACCCCTGATCAATCATCTACTGCTCAATATACAACCAGATTGAGATCTATTATAAAAAACCAGATCATATGAAATGCCCTTCGAGTTTAAAGCTTTAATGCCTTCGGATGTTATTGAAAACCTGGCCTGCAATAACATGGTTAATCAATTAAAAGCCAAAAACAAAAAAAAAATCAAAAAAAGCAAAGACAAGTAGCCATGCTAATGTTGGTAGGAACATGAGTACTAGTTTTTCAAATAGAAGGAAAACTAGATTAGCAGAGGATTCAAGATGTACTTTCATTCATAGACGTTAAGGTATATCTTATGTTGTATGAAAAATATATGTTTAATAACCATTTTATATTACTAATGCAAATTTCTTACATAAAACTAATCAATGGACACATGTACTAGGGAGAGATAATGAGTGGAACAGTTAATTATTTCCCACAACAAGTGCATTACGTGCCCATATGCTAAGCCAGCTTCCAACCTAATGTGTTGGGAACACTACATGTCCTGAATAGCATCAACAAAATATATTCTAGATATTAAGCATGGTATTCTAGGACCTTTTAAAAATAGTCTCCAAATCATGTTATATGTTGTCTTTATCAAAAAATAGAAAAGGAAATGTTAAACCGTTTCTGTCATAAACTAAGATTTCTGTACATACAAACTTGTATTATTTAATTAGACTTCAATAAAATATAGAGATTACTAAATAGAGGCACAGAGTAAACTATATTGCAAATAACACAGCAGGGGATATTCATCTTGGCTCTCCAAAGCACTTAACAAGTGTGGCAGAATTTACACCTTAATGGGGAAGTGGAGGTAAGTGACTAGTCGAAGACCGATCGAGTATAGAACACGACCGCACATGACCTGCAGCACTATCAAGCATTAGTGTTATGGAATATCACAAGAGATTAGCATTATCAAACTACTTATAAAAGAAATGACTGAAAATGCACAAAAATGATATATTTTTTTAATATGTTTATAGTTTGTATAGTTCATTGTCCATCATTGTCTATAAAAGAAATTTAGTCACGGGTCCTCCGCTTATGCTGTCTCAAACAACATGATTTAACAAAATCAGAGTCTGTTAATTTTGCATTTTTGATCTTTAAAACACCAGACAGCTACAAAATAACCATCCACTTGTTCCAACTCCAAAACGAAAACAAAATTTCATGCACAATATTCAAAATTGAATTATTACATTGAACTTACGAGATACTGGAGATGAGGCTAGAATGCACCTAGTTAATAATCGAAAGGGAAAAACAACAAAAAACAAAACTAAACCGTAAAACTGTTACATATCAGTGAAATATAGTGTCGTTATTTGACTCAAATCTGGTGAATACAGAAGAATAAGTTGATGACAACATAAAACACTTTATGAGATTTTTTAGCCCTTGAGCATTACTATATTGCTAAGCTCAAGGATAGTTAATCTCAATATACCGATCAAAATATTAAAACTAGTAACAAAATTTTGCATGTCAACAACAATAGATATCATGGTTTAGTAACGACAAATAATATCCTCTGAATGAAGAAGATTTAAGTAGATTCCCTCTGGAAAACAGAGGCTTAAATCTACCAACACCTCATTAACTTGTTAATTCATTATCAGCCAATCCTTGAACAATTGTTAGATCCAACTTTAATCTTTTTTTAACGTTTGGAAGGTTGTAAATCAATAGTGTTACATCTATGAAAAAAGACATATCAAACAATTCTTTTTTATATTTATGCACAAAAGTCATTTCAGGTTACATAGCCGAATCATCTAAAGCATCAGCCTCGTTGAATACACTTCCTCGGGATGAGGAACATGAACCACATTACATTGTGTCTGCCAATTAAAGAACTCAGTAACTAAACTTTGAAAGGAAAAAAGAAACAAAATTCTATGACATGATCAAGGAGGGTACTTGGTATAATTTAACTCAGTTCTAGTTTAGTTCAAATTAGTCATGAGAACTCCTTTAAGTATACTGCATTCTTTCACACGTAGAGGAATACAGAGAACAACTCAGATAACAGACAAATAATTCACCTCGAAAGCAATTTTACTTTACGTCTGTTTGTGAAAGAGCTCGGTAACTGAATTCGATGTTTTTGAAAAGGGAAAAAAGAAATATAGTAAGTAAATTTTAATTTTGCCTGAAAATTACAAAAATGATAAATCATGATGAATTACAAAAAAAATTATTGACCTGAAAATTGAGTACATCAGCATGGAGGAAACTAAATGACTGAACGATTCCATCCAGCAAGGAGGAGGAGGCTGAACGATTTCTTCAGGAGGCCAAACAATTGTTTAGAGGAAAGTTTCGATTGAGTGAAGAAATGAGTCCAACGCAGAGGATGAGGCTGAAAGATTGCTTTTCAGTAGGTTCGCACCGACGAGAATCGTTCTAGGGTTTCGTTGCCACTTTGCTTTTGGAAACGAGAGGAAGAAGAGATAATAGCAAAAAGAGTTGGCCACAAAAATCAAAGGAAAGCCCGCCATATAATTTCACTACTCCGCCTTATAATTTTTCTTGATACATCATACAGCGTTTGGTTGTGATTTTCTTTTTGTTTAAATCACTTTGACTGCATATGTGATTAGAACGCTGAGAACCATTGCCGTGAAAAGCAAATTTTGTTGTAGTGTGACTATGCTGCTTGGGACACCGTGCAATTGAACAATTCCCCTCATGTATATTTCTGCAAGACTTG
The DNA here is from genome assembly GCA_030737815.1 of Allium fistulosum. Lineage (NCBI taxonomy): Eukaryota > Viridiplantae > Streptophyta > Magnoliopsida > Asparagales > Amaryllidaceae > Allium > Allium fistulosum. The sequence continues at coordinate 405,016,077 of CM060904.1, read as the reverse complement.
CGGCTCTTCTCATTGGCTTTACTGAGATAAAGTGTGCGCTTTTGGTTAATCGATCTATGATAACCCAAATGCCTTTATTTCCCTTTCTCGGTCGAGGTAATCCATTGGTGAAATCCATTGATATTTGGTCCCATTTCCAAGTCGGAATTTCAAGAGGCTGGAGTAGTCCTGCAACTTTTTGTTGATCACTCTTGATTTGTTGAAAATTTGCACATCTACTAACATGTATAGAGATGTCCCACTTCATTCTTTTTCGCCAAAATGTTTGCTTTACATCTTTGTACATTTTGTTGATTCCATGGTGAATGTTTAGCTTGGATTTATGACATTCACTCAGCACTTCTTGTCTTAATTTGTCAACGTCCGGAACACAAATTCTTTCCTTTAATCGTAATATCCCATGGTTATCGATTTTAAAGCTTGAATTCTACCCTCTGCGTGTATCCTTATAAATCCTCCTGAGAAACCAGTCTTCTTTTTGTTTGCTGGCGATTCTTTCAAGAAGAGTTGAAGTTACTACCAGATAAGCTATAATGGCATGCTTTCTACTCAATGCATCCACTATTATGTTAGCCTTCCCGGGTGTATATAGAATATCAAGATCATAAGATGTGAGAAATTCTAGCCAATGCCGCCGCCTTATATTCAAGTCCTTCTTAGTGAAAAGATACTTCAAAGATTTATGATCTGTGAAGAGTTCGAACTTCTCACCTATTTAAAGAAGGAATATTATTTACCAAGGTCAAATTATCAAAATAAACTATGAGAAATTCTTACCCAGTAAATAATGTCTCCACATTTTTAATGCGAACATGACAGCTAATAGTTCTAAGTCATGTGTTGCATAATTTCGCTCATGGATATTCAATTGTCTGCTTCTATAAGTTGATGACCTTTCCATGCTGCATTATTACTGCACCCACTCCTTCTCTACAAGAATAAGTATATACAGTTAAATCGCTGCTTTCATCAGCAATAGCTAGGACTGGAGCGGTAGTTAACCTTTTCTTAAGTTCCTGAGATGCTTCTTCACATTTTGGTGTCCATTCAAAAATAACATCCTTCATAATCAACTTTGTCAAGTGATAGGAAATCTTGGAGAAGTTTGAATAAATCTTTGGTAATATCCTGCCAATCTTAAGAAACTGCGAATGTCCTTGGGAGTTTGTGGTTGCTTCCAATTAGAACAGCTACATGTCCCAGGAATCTTACCTCTTTTTTTCAGAAGTGGCATTTGGAGAATTTAGCTTTCAGCATATTTCTCCTTAATATTTCTAACACAATTTCGAGCTTCCTTTCGTGTTCTTCCTCAGTCTTTGAATATATCAGAATGTCATCGACAAAGACTAATACAAATTTGTTGAGTACTTCTCTAAATACCCTATTCATAAAGTCTACAAAATAGGCAGGAGCATCGATTAGCCCAAAGGTCATAACCAACCATTCGTAGAATTCATTCAAGCTTCTGAATGCGGTTAAAGGAATGTAATCTTCTGCTATCCTTAGTTGATGGAATTCTGCAGGTAGGTCCATTTTTGAGAATACTCGAGCACTATATAGTTGGTTAAACATATCATCCATGTAGGGTAGAGGATATTTGTTTTTTATCGTTTGTTTGTTTAGATCTCTATAGTCCATACACAACCTTAGAGAGCCACCATACTTTGCAACAAAACCGCTACCGCTCCCCAAGTTGAGCGACTTGGTCTTATTAGTCCTTTCTTTAATAATTCATCTGTTTGATTTCTTAATTCCTCCTTCTCTTTCGGAGCCATTTTTCGAATCGAGTGAAAAAATGGCCTTGTATTAGGAAATAAATCTATGCGGAACTCAATTTCTCGATAGGGTGGTAGAATTTTCACTTCTTCAAAAACGTCTGAAAATTCCTTAATGATTGGTATTTCTTCTAGATGTTTTTGGAACAAATTGAGCGCATATATATAACTTTCCTTTACTAGACTAGGGTTTTCACACTTTATCTTAAAATGTTTACCTCTTCTATTTTGCAATAGCATCGTCCTTTCATTACAATCAAGAATAGCTTTATATCTATACAACCAATCCATGCCGAGTAAATTTTCAAATTCATTTAAGTTGAGGACTATTAGATCACATGGAAAAAATTTAGGATAGGTAGGTAACTTGGACTATTTTACAAATCATAACGAGATTAATAGTACCGCCTATCGGATTAGACACACATATGGGAATATCTAATATTTTTGGTTCAATTTTAAGCTTATCAATTAATTTCTTAGAAATAAAGCCGCGGGAAGCCCCAATATCAAATAATACTCTAACAAATATTTCATTAACGTCAATTTTACCTTTTGTAACTCCCTTTCCCTTTGCATCGGCCAAAGTTGAGGGTTCGTCTTTGATGGAAAAAACTCTAACTTGCTCTCCTTTCTTTATCAGTTGGCATTGCACTATCATGTGCCCTGGTTTGTGGCAATTGTAGTAGGTTCCCTTCTACGCCTTAGGATTCTTACAGGTGGTGGAAAGGTGGCCCTTCTGTTGGCAATTAATTATAGCAGATCACATCTTCCAAACGATTTTCCTGGGATCCTCCTTCTGGTTTGTTCTACCATGGTTTCTTTCCCGGTTGATTGAACTTCCTAATTTCCAGTTATTGTTGTTGCTTTGGGTTGTGGGTGGATCCTTGCTGTCTAGGGTTTCATATCAGAAACCCATGTCTATTAAATCTACAAAGAGTTCTTTTGCATGCCCAGTCATTCTACCGTGGTACTGTTTTTCATCCCTACGATAAACATCTCGTTCTTCTTGAAGGGCGTGTCCATCAAACCAAGCCCAAAGTGAGATAGCTCGTTAAATTTGCTGGCATACTCCTCAAATGACATCTCTCCTTGTTTTAAATCCATAAAACTTCAATAAAGGCAGGATTTTCCTGCAGCTGGTGTATATTGTTCTTCCAGTTTTTCTTTGAATTGTTCCCACGAGAAATTAGCCTCTGACTTATTCATAGTGATAGTTTCCCACCAAGCGAGAGCACTATCCTATAGTTGCCAAGAAGCTAAGAATCGTTTTTGCTCATCTCCAATATTTAGTCCTTTGAAAATTCTTTCACAAGAACGGATCCAAGCTTGAACTTCAATAACGGACTCCGTTCCTTTGAATGGTTTACCACCCAAACTGGTGTAATCTTTGCATAGAGTAGCAAAGTTAATTCAAGGCTATACAGGGATTACTGCTTCCTCCATTACTAGAGCATTCGATCGTCCATTAGTGGTCGGGGTACTATTTTTACCCTTTCTTCCTTGTCCTCTTCTATTACTCATCTCCTACTATCTGCATACAGTAAGGAAATATCTTTAGAATTTTAGATGAGATTATCTTAGGTAATGGGTATAAACTCGAATATACTTATTCGGATAAAATTTCATATATGCGCTCTCTCATACTAAACTCATTCTAAGGTATTATTAACCATATCTCTAATGAGCTGACCCCAACCAGGCTTAGGTATTCACTCAACCATAACTCTAATACCAAATGTGACGACCCACCTCCTCGATCCTTAGAAATCGACACTAATACATCCTCGGTTTTCACGTGCCATAAATCTAAGTGTCGGAGAGATAGATTATCATGGGGTTAAAGAAAATAAAGGTAGAAGACAAGGCAATAATAGAATCTCTCATCGTATTTAACAACTTGTAATCATATAGATAGTACATACAATCACTCTTAAAATGAGATATTAGAGTCATAGTAAGTACTAGCCCAACTAGGATAGTTATTGCGGCCTATCCTTATAGGTGTTGGTAGATACTTATACATAATACAAACACAACAGAAAGTGATAGATAACTTCAACAAAAAAACCCAAAATGCTCCATGCTCCATTCTCCATCCCAAAATGCTCCAAACAATCTAATTACTTGGCTGCCCAGAAAAATAGGGCACCCAGAGTTTAAGGGAAAAATAAACTCTGAGTCAGTTATGGGACTGGTATGAGAAACTCAAAATACATGTTTCTGAAAACAAAGATTTTTCATAAGACATGCCGCACATGAATGTAACGATCCCGAATTTTAATTTAATTTAAATTGATAATTAAATAGATTTTTGAATAAAATTTGTGAAATAAATCGATAAAGTGGTGCGAGTTTCCCCAAATCCAAATATATTCTATATAAATCATTTAAAATTAAAATATTGTATACATGTGTATATATGAGAATATATATATGTAATTGAACATATCTGAGTAAATTTGAAATAATATAATATATAATTAATTTGAATTTAAATTGTAAATAAATGGTTTAAAAATGAAAATATATAAGTAGAATAAAATACAAACAAATTGTACTTACAGAATAAAGTATAAAAATATATATAAGTTTTTAAAATACAATTTTGTCAAATGATACTTTAACATATATATTATAAAATAAGTATGTAGGTTGGAAAAGAAAAATTAATATAAGTATGTAAGCTTATAAACAAGAGCATGTATATGAAAGTGCTTGCAAAATAAACACCCCAGGTACAAAATATATGCAGGAATGTACACTTGAACAAGAGATAAAATATATTCAAGTATAAGTGAAGATTGCAAAAAAAACACAAGGTACATATGAATTAAAGGTTTGCATCTCTAAGTACATACAACATTATCAGCCGAAAGGAAGTTTTATAAATAAAATTTTTATATTGTACAAGATAATAAATGCCTGTACACCACAATATCACCTCAGCCTACAAGCAAGGAAAAAATATCTGATGTTGTACAAATAAAGAAATATATCACTTGTACCGAACATAACATCACTTGTACAAAGAAAATGATACCATGTAACCCATTTCTATATATCAGAGCATTATCTAAATTCGTTCATTTCAAGCTAAGAAAATCAGAAACAATACTATCTACAAATTCAATTCTAAACAACAAATTAAAACAATCAAAATAACCTGAGATTAGATCAAAACTTCAACAAACCAAAAGCCTGGAAATTTAGTCTGTAACTAGATTTTCAAAACTGGAAAAAAAGGGAAGAATAAAAATCAATTTGCAAACCTGGAAGCAAGCTAATCAACTCAGCAATCACCAACAGGCAAGAGTTGATTCCAATCAAAGATAAAATTGCAAAACAACAGATTCAACAACTTATCAAAAACAAAGTTTCAAGTCTCTGTTCTTCTATTACCCCTCTGCTCTGTGCATAATCAGGTGAGCAAACATACTCGAACCCATTTATATGTTTTGATATTTGAGTTGATGCTTGAAATATATTGGTTTAGTTGATAACTGTGTCAGTATGTTTGCATGGTTGTGAATTTGCTTGTGTATATATGTCTGTATACAGTCATGTGCTTTTGTCCATTTTTACAAGCTTATGGAATCTGTTATAAAATTCAAAATCTTCCTATCTAGATGATTTCAGGACTCAGTTACTAAACGAAAAATAATTATAACCATGAAGTGCTAATTTTAAAAATAAATTCATGAACATTTGTTTGAAGTTATTTTTTTAAATAAGAACAACAGAGATGATCAGTTTTAACAAAAAATTTCGAATGTCAGGGTTTCGATTTTTAATTACAGGAACGAATTCGTACTTCGAATCTATGATTTTTGATGATTATCTTAGGATTTATAAGCTAGTATTTTAGGAGCAGTGTGTAGTTGACCAGAAAAGTGTTTTCGAACAAATTTCGGTGTTAGGGCGAGCTCTGGTGGTCGGGGTCTTGGCCATAGCTAGCTCAGAAGTCAAGGGTCATCAGAAAAATGGAGCTATATTTTTCTGATCATCGTGGTGTTTTGACGATGATGATGTAGGGTTTTAAAGCTATTTTACTCGTATGGGTTTGAAGAGGAACCGCGTCGTCTCTGTAGTGTCAAGTTGAACGATACCTTGGGGAATCGAAGTAGGAATGGTTGGCGAAGTTTCGGTCAAATTAGTGTGGATGATCGTGGACGGGTTGTCGTTGGCGAGGCGTTTCCTTCAGAGGTTGTGTTCCAGTTCTGGGTTGAAAAGCTCGATCTCGAATTTGGCTCGAGTTCATCGATCTAGGTTGTCGATTGGTTTGAGATGATCATGGATGACTTGCTGGTGGCTGCAGCGTTGATCGGAGCTGGTCGTGGTGTTGGTGCACGTGTACGTGCATATGTATATATCTGTGCTTTGAAGGATTTGGGAAGAAGAACGAGTCTCGGAGTCAAGCACGTGAAAACGAGAGTTTTTCTCGAAGCAGGTGGAAACGCGAGTTACTCGAAGCTGCGCTCGGGTATTCTTTGGTTTGTCTCGAGTATTTGATATTACAGTTTTAAACTTTAAACAAAACCAAGTTAAACGGTTCTTAACAAATTCCAATAAAAATAACTATTTGTTTAAGTTGAAATTAGTTAAAGGTTTTAAAATGAATTATATTAAAGTAATTAAGTTTAAAGTGTTTAATATATATATAACCTTATTTTAAAGTTTATTTTAAATAAACTTAAATTTTGGAATTAAGTGAATAATTGAGAAAAGGAAATGTTTTTAAATTAATCAATGTAAATGATGTTTATTTCCAAGGTTATTAAATAAGGATTAAATGATAATTAAAATGATAAAGATAAATGGTTTATCTTTTAATTAACTAAAATCTTAAGTAATCAAAGATTTATTAATTAATGAAAGTGATTAAGGATAATTAATTAAATTAGGATTGAAAGATGATTACTTTTATTAATGGTTAATTAATTATGTAATTAACTTAAGGTTAATTTATTTATTAATTAAGGATAAATAATTGGTGTGATTAATTAACCAAGGTAATTAATCTGAGGATAATTAAATAATTAAAGCTTAATTAATGAAAGTGATTAAGATAATTAATTAAATGGCAATTAATTGAGGGTTAACTTATTAATGTAATTAATTAATTAAAGAATAATTAAATAATTAAAGGTTAATTATTTAAAGATTAAAGATGGATCGATTTATTAATTAAGGTCAATTAATTTATCATTAAAGGTTAATTAATGATTAAAGATTAGTTAATAATTAAGATTTGTAATTTATTAATGTTAATTAACCAGGATTAATAATTCATAAGAAATAAATCTGATTTGAATTAATCAGATAATTAACTGATCTTCCTTATGAATATTTGGATTTGATTGGATGATGGAATTTTTTTGATATTTCCTGATCTGTGATGCTATGTGATATATTCTGATTGTGTGTGATCTATACTGTAGTTTGTTTATCTGTGATAGATATATATCTGTGATCTGTAAATGAAAGATAAGCGTTATAGTTTATACCGCTTATCAACTATACTTCTGTATTTTGATCTGTGATGACTGATGATATTGCACTACTGTGTGAAACCCCTGGACTACAGCATACACACACAAATATGGATTTCACGTGGAAATCGGTTAAGTCACAGATGATTTAAATTTAATATTTTTGAAATTGAAATTTTTAATTTCAATTGATTTTGGAAAATGGATTTGGGTTAAATGTTAAAACTTTCGAAAAGGAGTTTGTAAGATAAAGGTTATTTTAAATAACTCAGTAAAGTTTCCAATTTAAATAAATTAAATTGGATGTGAATTCAGAATTTGGAATTGAATTCCATGTTTGGAAATTTTGGTTAAAAATGTTATAAATGTGTTTATATGAAGTTAAACCATTTTAAAAGTATAATTTTGAGGATTTGGATGTAACCCAAGAACTTTAACTCGTATAAATGAATCAGATTTCCAAAATGAAAACTGTTTGTTTTCAAATGATAAAAGCTTTCATATAATAAATGAAATTCCAATTTAATTAAAGGAATTTCATGTTTGAAATGAAAAATGGTTTTCCAAGTTATGAATGAATTCTTTTTGAAAGCTATGAATTAAATCTGTTTATTTTTAACAGATTTAAAATGGTGGTTTATTTAAACCATTCGAAATGAAATTGTTTTAAAAGCTATTAGTGAAATCTTTGTTTTAAAGATTTAATGAGTTAATCAAATTGAAATGGGAATTAATTTGGAAAATCTGTGAATGAATCTTTTGTTTAAAAGATTAAAGTGTGGAAATTGTTTAAACCGTTGAAGGTTGTTAAAATGAATCTTTTTGTTTAAAGATTTGAAAATGGTAATTTGTTAAACCATTTGAAAAGAAAGTTGGGTTTAAGTTGTGACTTAATTGAAATCCCAATATCCATATGATTTTAAAATATTACGCTCACTATTCGGTTTAGCCAGGAGAGGACCTTTGTGTCATATAACCCATTCCGAATAGTGATCCGTCGTATATGGATAGCATTTGAAGACCGGTGTTGAAGACCGGGTGTTTGCGAGAACGAAAGGATAACCTATCGATTGTCTCTGCACTGAGTTGCTCCGGTATAGAGATTTCCTAAGTGATGGGAAGTCCGATCGGGATTGTGAATACCCGGATTGCAAGGGCTTCTTCGGAAGTGCCTTCGGTTCTGTTCGAACCCGGAACAAACTTGTATGGTTACATGTCTGACGTTACACTTTGAGATATAAAGCAGATTTCTTTCAAATACATTTCTGTTGGTGGCGGAGAATTTATTCTCTTAGCTTAACACCCTTCTCTGAGACGTACGAGCTCAGAGGTTATGTAGTTGAAGGTTATCAGTAATATACTCCCAATTTGGTAATGTGACATGCTGAGTGTTGTTGTGTGATGATCATTGTTTGATCATTTGTGATATGATCATTTGTTTGATCATTCATCTTTGTGATCATTACTTTGATCATCTTTTGACCCAAAGCATGGCTTTGTGACAAAGCGTAGCTTTGTGGACGAGACTTCGTCAGACCTCACTCCCCGGAAATGGTCGAAACAGGAATATGCGGCAAGGTTATGAGGGTTGCGCCCTTTAGGGTATGTCATTTCCTTCTGGAAAAGGGTGGTATCAGGTATGGAGCCCTGGTATTTAACCTATGTGGATACTCCGATCTCATTTATTGTGTGATTGTGTGTTTACCGAGGCCTCGGATAAAGGTCCCAAAGGACCGGGGGGTGGCATATTCGTGAGTTACCTGTTATAGGGGTAACCCGGCCTTGTATTGGCAGAGAGCAGTTTGTCTCTCGGGACGTCCAGCCAGAGGCGATCCCATTCGGCAGGAGGAAAGGAAGTTCCTTAGCCTGACCATTTGTTGGAAATCCATTTCCCAATACGGAACATGTACGGTTTTAGTTGTAGAACCTGCCATTTACTTATGGTGGCGCCCCACTGTTTAGATGGTAGCTATAGTAGGCATAGTGCGAAATGCCTATGCTGGCTAAGATTGATATTATATTTTCAAAATGTTTTCTGCACTATGCACTAGTAATAATAACCAATGATTTTGCGTAGTAAGCATCTTTGACTATCATAAGGAGAAATCTCCTCCGATTCTGCGTTTGCATTGTGTGTGTGTGTGTGCGGGAGGCCTTATGGTAGTTTCATTTTCCAAAAGCATTACGGGTTTCAATGTTTAAATTTCTTTTGTTGTTTGTTTAAAAGATAAACTGTTTTGTTACTCACACCAGTCCCACGACTGACTCGGAGTTTATTGTTTCTTTCCTAAACTTTGGGTGCCCATCATTTTCCACACGGGCAGTCTAGAGTTGGGTTTCTCAAATATTCAGGTTGAGTAGATTATCTGGAGCTAGTCAGTTCTTGGACGACTGACCTTGCTTTCCGCTAGCTATGGATTGGAGCATTCTCTTGGAGATATTCTATCCGCTGCTGGTGTTATCTATTTTCTTTCCGCTGCTATTTCTTGTATCATATCTCTGATGTATATTGATATCTGTTGTATCATTCTGTTGTATAATTGTATCAGATTTTTGTATCTGTCATCGTATCAACGTTATATATATTGATATATTCTTTTTATTCCGCTGTGTTGTTTACTTAATGGTGTTATAAGCTCCGGGAAGCCAGATTCGGCGTTTAAGTCTACGGCATTTTGAGTACAAGTGAAGTACGGGTGCCGATTTTCGAAGGCCGAGTTTTTGGAATCTTACAATGAACATGGAATGGCTTTTTACCTTATGATAACCAAAATATTTTTTATGCAAAATCTTGGGATATTACTTTTAATGACATTCTTTTGAAAATACTTTTCAAATAAACTTATTAATTTCAGCCGAAATTGTTATCATTATTAAATTCCAGATATGTTAGGCTCTACTAACAAGTCTGAAGGCAGTTATTGAGGAATGGATTCCATACAATGGCAAGGTATGGGACTACCTTCTATACAGTATATCTCTAGATGGATGTATCGAGGAAACACAAATAACCCTCTGTATCTGGCAAGACCGGTCTATCCTTTTTTGGCACTCAGACATGGCCTGGATAGTCGTAACCGATCTATTCGGGATCCCATAACATACACCATATACTTGACATACAGAGAGTAATCAAGAAAGGTGATGATCATGCCATAATGGTTGCGAACCACATAGCCTTACAACGTACCCTGTTTAAGCCATTATCGGGTGATGAGGCCTGAGGTAATGATTACCTTTCACCTAGCACATTCCACTTTGAATGCCACATCTCCAATTCCATCACACACTATTGATTTCCACAAATGTACAACCTCTGAGCTCGTACGTCTCAGAGAAGGGTGTTAAGCTAAGAGAGTTGCCTTCTTCGTCACAAAAAGATGTATGTTTGTAAAAATCAATGCACGTGCGTTTTAGAAATGCAATGTTAGATATTCGTCCATATAAGGTATCTAGGAACAAGATAAACCAAAGGTACTCTCCTACCACATCCTGTTGGGAATTACACCTAGGATTAGTAGCGAGAAGTCCTTACATCGAAGATCTCAAATGGAGAACTGTTGTCACTAATAAGTGATATGGGGAAAATTCCTCGAGGGTTAATGACAAGAAGCCCTACATTCCATCTTCCAAATCATATCATCCCATGTCTTTTATTTTCGAATACGTAAATTGGTTCGAAGTGGTCTTCGGATAGGAATCTCCCAAATCCAACCCCGGTTCCTTCGAATCAATCATCAATAAAAATATGTTAAGTGAATAGAGTATTATTTTTGATCGATTAATCAAAATATCTTCCAGAGATATGTATCCTTAAAACATTTTTTCGGTATATACGGAATCATTAAACCTCTCTTTAACTTTGAAATTACCAAATCAATTTCATAAATCATTTTAGAAAACATTATTGAGTAAATAGGATCATAGAAATTATACTAACTCTACTCAATATCAATTTCCGTATTCAACCTTTACTATCCGTCGAATAACAGTGAGATCGCCTTTAAATTCTCACAGATAGAACGGATTCCCTCCTCGGAATTTAATACCAAGTATAAGAAGATTATTCCTATGCAATCTAAGTTGTTTGAATTTGGAAAATTATATCTTTTATACTTTAGGAAATTTTGATCCGAGTAAATCAAATTTACTATCCTCTCCATCGTGTCAGTCTGGGTAGCTAGGGAGGGCAGGCAATTGGTTTTCCAAACCCAAGCCCAGAGACCACCTCTCTATCACCCATAAGGTGGTCAAGTTATTTGATCGATTCTAATTTTTTTTAACATACTTAATTTACTTTTAATTATTTTAGAGCATCCAGGCTTTCCCTTCAATCTGTTCCACTCCTCGGTCGGATTTTCTATGACACTCACAAATGAAACAAATGTACTAGTCGTTTCCGCATACTCATTTTTGAATCCCTTAATCATCTTTAAATTACTTAACTATTTATTTGGAAAGGTTCACAAAATATTTGGAAAATAATAATTAAGTTAAAATCATTGTTTGCAAAAGTTATTAAAAGTGCTGTGAAAATGTTGTGAATAGTACTACAAATAGTGTTTTCAAAGCTTATTTGATCAAAACAACTTTCCGATCATTTAGAAATCCATTTTTATAACTCAAATCTCTTTTAAAACATTTTAAAAGGTTTATAGAATTTATTTCATATTTTTAAAGAATTAAAAATATCATTTATAAAGAATTTGTCGCTTTGGTTTCCGGACTGCCAAACCGCGACTATTTTGAAAACTTGTTTTGTTCATATTTCAAAATCTACTAAACAAAATCTCGATTTTCTTTATTTATTTGAAAATTATGATTATAAGAATTCAGAAAATTCTTATTATAAGAAATTCCGACTCCGAATCCATCGTCTAAATGAATTTAACTTTCTACGACGCGAAATCGCGAAGTACCGTTATGCGACGCGCCTATTTTTGACTCCATTTTCGTAACTTATCAAAACTTTACCAAATTGGATTTTGTTGTTTACAAACCATTTCTGAAAGGTTTAACAATCTTGTATACACCATTTCATTTATTAAAGGAAAGTGATTTCATTTGTGATTTTCAACATGTATTCAATGTGACTTGTTAATACAATCAAACAATATATAATCAACATCCAAACTTGATAAACAATCATCACAACCAAGCATAACAAAACATATATATCATCCAATATATCATATTATAAATATTGTTTCTCACTTGAATTTCGATCGGACCAACTTTAAATCGGCTATAACTCCGCTAACTTGAATTCAAAGCTTACGAACACTCGGACCTTTGCCTTGGAAGGCTCGGCCTTGACCTTGGAGGATGTGACGACCCGGAATTTGGGATATTTGAAATTGGAATATTTAATTGATTTTAAATATTTAAAAGTTAATTTTTGACTTGAATTTCAAATACCACTATTCATTTGGCGATTAAATTACTGAATCAAACGATTTAAATTTGGGTAAAATATCGAATCTTCAGTTGTAAGCTTGTTAAAAATAATTTAAAGGCCCAGAAAATTTACATTGATAATACTGAAGATAATAAAAGCTTTTAAATTGAAATTTATAACGTTTAAATTGAATTTAAAAATAGCCTTCCGAGGCACAGTCTCGGAATTCGACGAAACCAGTTCCATTGGATCCGTAATATTGTATTATTATCGAATTTCAAATTTCGTAATTTTCGGAGCTACCGGGTGAGCGTATGAGATATAAACGTCTAGATAATAATTAATCGTTTTAATTTAAATATCCTACATCAGCTCACCTGTCAAAATCTTTTCCCATTAGCCACCCTATATCTTCTTTTGCCGACCTATTCCACTCTATCTTCTGAAGCAAGCCGACAACTCCCCTTACTTATGTCGCATTGCTTTCTTACTTCCTCAGTTCCAAATTCGAGAAATAAAATGGCGAATGCTTCTTCTCAAATGCAATTTTCGTTCCTCCTTTACAATTCAAAATCGCGTAATTCCACTCTTCCTTCTCTTCTGCTAATCGAACAAAAGAATGGCCGTATAAAAAAGGGGGGGGACGACGTTGAATTCGCGACTTTCCTTTTATAAATTTCCCTAACCAAATCGGAGGAATCGAGGCCGCGTAGTGGGAGGCTCGTTCGCAAGACCAGTGTTGGCGGCGCAGGTAGTCGTCGCGTGTGGGGGGGAAGTCGACGCGAGCATGAGGCTGGAGTTAGCGTATGCGCACGCGTACACGTGGAGGAAGGGTGGTCTCGATTTCGCGAGTTTGTGATGGTGAGTCGTGACGAGGTCGTGGGCGGCGGTCTCTGGTAGGGTTTGACGATCGATTAATAGAGGATGGTGGCCCAATGTGATAACAGCATGAAGGGAGGCTGCATTTGTGGTCTGGGTATGGCTTCTCTTTTTAAATTCAAAATTGGTATAAAAAAAAGTAACTGCAGTAAGATATATATATATATATATATACATATACCATTTGTTTTACAATTTAACATATTTATATATATGCATATATGTATATACAGTAGAGAAAATTTCTGTTTAAAATATATATATAGAAATTTTAAAGGTTGAAGAGTTTATATGAAAATAGATAAATGCATATACATGTTTCAATGTAATTATATATAGGCAAGAAGTAAAATATATGTGTAGATTAGGGTTATATAATACCTCTACTTACTGGTTAAGATTTAAAAAGGTATAGATAAGGTTTGGAAAAAAAAATGTAGGAATTTATATAGAATTGTTTTATACAGATTATTTTTGGTATATGCAGTTTCAAGGAAGTAAAGTAAAATAAATATATAGGTGTGAAAGAAAATCTTTTTATTTTATTAGAATTTAACATATATATATGATTTTGGAAAGTATATAAGAATTTTAAAATATTGAAGTGTTTATTTAAAAATTGGATTTTTGAATCTGTATAAGTTATTTTATAACTATATATGTGGTTTTAAAAGGGAAGAAAGAATAAATATACATATATATATTTTCACTTACTATTTAAAAATAAGTATTAAGGTGGTAACTTGTTTAATCAGCTTATTCAATTATTTTAGTAATTGGAATAATTTATCAAAGGAAAATTAGTTAAAATAAAATTCCTAGTTAATTAAATTAATAAATGGTAATTAATTGTTCGATTAGTTCAAATATTAATAAATCATCAAATTCTTTATTCAAGGTCAAAAGTCGGGAAATCGGATCGAGTTTGGAAAGGATTGCAACTTAAAAGCAAAGGTGAGATTTTCTCACTCATATGGATGCCTAGTTCAATTTAAATGATTAAATTTAAATCATTGAATATGCTTGGTTGAATTATAATAATTTATCTGTTGGATGATATTATTATATATATAGTAGTATATAGAATATATTGGGTGATTGATATTCCCGCATTATATAGCGGATGAGACCCTATGCGCCGCATAATAGCGCGTGATATTATATAAATCCCATATACCGCGATATTCCACCTTGAAGTGGAATTGGTATTTTATTGTGCTAACATTTGTGGATGCAGGGAAACAGGTTGGAGGGATCCAACAGGATTCCTCAAAATATTTATTTATCATATATATACTGTTATGTGACAGGATGATAAATTGATATGGTTTTCTATATGAGTTGAATTATTTACTGTTAAACAACATGGGAGTGAAATTTGGAATTCTTAAATACTATAAATAATTTTAGTAAAGGAAGCTAAATGGAACCTAAATAGAAACATTTATTAAGAGGTTCAGATTTACTTCTATTTGAAATTAAGGAAGAAAAAGTTTATTGATACTTAACTGGTTAAAGTTTTAAAAGTTAAGTTTTAAAAAAATTGTAATTTATATATTAAAACTCGAAGAAAATTGTAATCGTTAAATGGAATTGAAGTAAATGGAATTTTATTAAGAAATGAAATGGGGTTTTAGTAAGAAATCATATGAATGTTATTTAAAGAATAAATTATAAAGATAAGATTTTTAAATAAAATTTGTTGGTATGAATAAATGGAAACTCAGGAAAACTTTATAAACTATGAATGGGGTTTATAAATGAGACAGGAGGATATCAGTGGATATCTAAGGAGATAAGTCATAAACTTGTATTGAGTTATGAATTTGTTTTGATGGAAATTGTAGAATATTTCCAAAGATGAGAAAGGTGAATATGGTCAAGGGGCGTTTATAGATGAATATTGGGTTTTCTAAACTAATAAATTTATTTTTAAAGGAATATTTTTAAATTATTATACTATATAATATTATAAATTATTATTTGGATTTAAAATATTTTGAATTATTTATTTTAAAGGCTTAGCAATTATTTATAATAAACTTTGACTTTCTAAAACCAGCTTTGGAATTTTATAAATAACTGGATATAAATTTGATTATTTATAATTAATATTACATTAAACCATACTTTAAAATAAAACCATTTTCCTTATTTTATAAGTCCAGATGTTTTCAAATGTTTTAAATTCAATTATAAACCTCTTGAAATAATAAGCAAATTAGTAAATGGGATAAGATTTAGAAGAAAATCTTATAAGTGGAGTTAAAGAAAACTTAAATAAATCACAAGTATAAAATAAGAGTTTTCTGGAAACGAAGTAAAGATTTACAAAGTAAAGTGGACAATGGAGTTTGAAAACTGGAAAGTAAAAGTGTACTTTGGTTTGAGAAAGGAATAAATAAATGTTTGTTTCCAAGATTGAGAAATATTTCAAGTATGGAAACATTTAAAAGATTTCGTAGAAATAAAAAGGAGTTTGAAACTATTTCAAAAAGGGTTGTAAATGGAAATAAATATCTGGTGGATATTTGAGATAAATAATTTGGAAAATTATTTATTATTTGATGGATGTTTGTGAATGTTGATTGATAGTTAAATAACAGACTATCAATATTGGACAATGCGCTGATCGTTTCGAAGAGTCCGGGATCAGATTTAATTATCTGAAAACCACTTCGATCCGGTTTGAACGATTACGAATGAAGACCGTGAAGATGTGAAGATGGTGATTCGGTTTGTCCAGACCCAGGGCAACTTGTATGGATTGAATGCTTTCAGAACATCGTCAGGCGGACGATGAGCATTCTAAGAAATGTGTTCATTAAAGGTAATCATTAGCCTCAAGCCTCATCAACCGGGAATGGCTAAAACAGGGGAGGTGCAGCAAGGCTTTGTGAGTAGCTCCCATTTGAGAGTAAGGTTTCCCCTGTCTAGATGTCCCTTATTATTTCGGCTTAGTGTGCGGTTGGTCGCGCCAACCGTGGCGTGATCTTACTTGGAACTGTCCAGTACGGGATGGTTCCGGCCTTGTGTTGCAGGGGAGCGGGCGTACTCCTCGGTACTCTGATCTAGGCCAGGTGCTGTGACGGGCGGTACCCCAGTAGCCCTGCCATTGTATGGAATCCAATCTCCAATAAGCGCCTGTATGGTTTTGATTGTGCCCAACTATTGCTGAAACGTGAGATGCAAGCATTTCAGCTAGATTCTACTTTACTTTCTATAGACACTATTATAATATCAGGCGATTTTGATAAAAAGTGTTTTAGCTATCGTAAGGTAAAAACCCGACATGTTTATTTGTGGCGTGGTCTTACGAGATGCTTTTGTTTCAAAAAGAGTTTGGAAAACTTTAATAATCCAATTGAGTGTGTTTTTCTCACGCTGATTTTCCAGACTGACTCGGATGTTATTTTATTATAATGCTCGGGTCAGACCGAGTATTATAGATACAGGATAGGAAGCTGTGGAGCTCAAGAGACGAGCTGGATGGCGACACGTACTTCCGTACTTGTTTATGTATTTCGCTGTGTTGATTGCTGTATATTCAGTTATGTGAGGATTACTGTCCAGCTGTGTGTTATGTATACTCTGATGATGATGTATGTATAAACAGATATAAATTTTGTTTTTGTGTAAAGACCAGTTGGTATATATTTTATTTTATTCCGCTGCGATGGTTAGATTTTGATGTTGTGTTGTTTTTTCTTCTTCTATCTCCTTCTTCTTTAACCCAAATGATTCGTATTTCCGTTCACTTTGAGTCGATATGTTGGAGAATAGTGTCGATTCAAGGGGTACGGAACTGCGGGTCGTTTCAGAGGAGAGGATGGCTCACGGCATAGGGTTGTCAGGGTGTGGCCGTGGGTATTTTAAGTGCAGAGGAGGAGTTTGCTTGAGTTTTGAAGTGGTTTGATGTGTGTGTGTGTGTACTATATAATTTAATTTTCTTTTGCAAATATTTAAGCCATTATTTCTCTAAGTATGGAAGACATGAAAGTAGATAGAAAAGCTTAGGAAAATGAAGAAAAAGGAGTGAATGGAAGTGAAGAAGGATGGTGGGTATTTATAGGCAAATGGAAGGAATAAAATATCAATTTTTAAGTGCAAATACGTCATTACTTCACTACCACCACACCACCCTCCATCATCATAGTGTTCGGCCGAAACCCCCCTTTCCCACATGCAAGGCCATGTGCTTGTGCTTGTGAGTGTAAATGTTGACTTTTGGATGCTTAAGGGTCAAGGAAAGTGGATAAAATATCTTAATATTTTTGGTTATTTTATATAAAAATGTATGCATATATATGTGTGTATCCATGTGCATGTGAATGTCTTCATGTATGTGTACAGGTATATGTGCATATGTATGTCACATATAATCCATAGCGTTGCACAACTTCTACACATTGAATCGTTACGAATTCCCATTTCGATTTTCGATCATATTTTTACTTCTTAGTTAGCATACATATATTTGTAACCAAAATTTGATAATAATATTTATATCATTATATAATAGTTAAAAGGGCTCATTTAATAATTAAAAATAATTATTAAATTATTTAAACTCAATTTAAATTCAAAAATCAACTATTCTGAAATAGCGACATTATTAATGATGCCATATATACTTTTAATTTTCCAAAATAAAATAAATTATTTTATTATATATTCTCACTCATATAGATAAATGAGTGTATGTATCCAGCTCCGTACGCGATGTCGGATGGTCAAAGAGCTGTTTATCGATAAAACGATTTTTGGTCATTTTATCGATATATCTTTCAAAGTATATATTTTTGTAAATGTTTATTCAAAACAAGATTGCCAAAATTATTTATCGTTCAAAAAAATTTCATTAATGTTAAATTATCTTATATTTGAATAATTTGAATTTTTTTCCGAAGTGATGAATTTCTGGGTGTTACATTGCCAGGATGTCTTGAAAAAACTAGAAGCTTTGCAGTGTACTCTTTTAGCCTCTGCACATTAGCTTGCATTCCCCCCAAGGACATGGTTCTCCTTCCACTATCCACCGTAATCCCAATAGTTCGTGTCCACTTCCTTTTCATCCCAGCCATCTAGTTTCTCCTTCCGTAGTCCGAACAGTCCCCAACAGTTTGTGCCCACTCTAAGGGCCTGCTTCTACTTCTACAGTCCACTGCAAATGACATAGTTTTACCAATGGCAATTAAAGATAATGCCATATGAATAATGCCATATGAATATATTATTTTATTATTCTTCAGACTAAATTTTAAATCTTGTGTTCTTCAGACGAAAATCGCTTTCAGCTTTTCCTTTTAGGTTAATTCCCTTTGAAATTGGAAATTAAATTGTTAAAATGTACACAAGGAATTGAAACTGTTAAAATGTTCCATTTTAGTTCATAAACAAATCAAAGAATGGCGATGCTAGCTGCAATAAGTAAACTATCGAACATATCAAAATACATTATTGTGGTAAGAGATAATAAAGTTTTATTGAAGCTTGAGCTGTGTATAACTTAATAATCAGAACTATGTTATGAATTATATAAAAATTAAAATAATACATTAATAACCACGTAAGTGATCTTTGTGCAAATATTTTGGTTTATTAATGAAGTAATATTGAAATAATAGGATGGATAATATGAGATAAAAAGAATGTTGTGTAGTATATATCAAATCACTTTAGGAAAACGAATATTGTTCTCCGTGATTTATATAAAATCAATACAAAAAAGCTGACAAGCACCATTGTCCCAATGGTAATGCACTTCGACTTTGGTGTGAGAGGTCACAGATTTGAAACTGCGTAGCGTGATTCGAACATACATTGACATGTAATATGTTGTGTACCAGCTAAGACTTGTAATACTAATATGTACTACTATATAAGTACCCAATTTTAAAAAAATAATCAATAAAAGGTGGCATAAGAATATGGCAAGAAAAGTCTTAACAAAAAAAATAGAATAACAATGGTAATATGTAAAATAACATACTTAGCTTCTCCTTGGATACTGCAGTAGACTTGGGATTTATTTTCAATATTTGAATTTTGTAAACTAAGAAACACAAAAGAATATGTTAGAGCATCTCTAGTAGGTGGTTGATTTTTATTTTTATCATTATGATTTTTTTCTAAGGCAAGCTAGTTTTTTAAGTAGACCATATACTTTTCATATAGTCAAAATAAGTATAGGTGAGAGGTAGGAAACCTCCACAATTAACAACTCACACATACACATACCTCACTCAGTAGTATACATCACTCAATAACATACATCATGTAAAGGAGTAGTACTGAATAAGTACAATAAAAACACAGTCAGGTAGGATTTATCTTCATCGTCACAAGCGTAGTCTGTTCTATCGAAAATTCTTTTCCATCGTCGAGATCTTCGCCAAAAGCACCAAGATCTTCATTTACAGCCAAAACGGGAGAGGGATGCGCAAGTAATGTAGGATCTAGAGGGTCAATATGGACCATCTGGGAGGGTCAAGGACAGCAGTGGAAGCAATGTCATTCTTCGAACTAGAGAGGCCTATAGTAGAAGCATCGGTGATAGGAATAACATGATCGCCTTAAATAGGAACAATAGGGGCCGTAATCCACCATTCTTTGATGGGTTTTTGTAGTGGTATTTATGGAGGAATTGGGATGGCAGGCTCGATCGCATTAGGGTTTGGTGCATGGATGCAGGATGAAGCTATGTGACCAAAGGAGCAACAGATGGTGCAGATAGAAAGTTTCCAAAGGAAAGAAACTACAACCTTGGTAGAAACATGCTCATGCAAATATATGGGAAGCGAAGTAGGTAACTCTCTATCGAGAGTGATTTCAAGTAGGGCTCTAGCATATGCTAGCCGATCTCTATGCTCAATAGCTTCGTCGAAACATATTAATTTACCATGTGACTAAATAACCAATCCAATCCTTCTAAAGACTGTAATAGGGGTTGAATTTTAGGGTGAAGAGAAGATTAAAAAGCATTGGTTCTTCCCACTCCTTTAACAGCCGAGTAGGAGGAATCAACCATTTTTTTATTTAAAAAAAACTATAAACTATTTTCAAAAAATCGTTTATAGCATATTAAAGTTTTTTGAAAATCGCTTGGAGGTATAAATGGTTTTCAAAAACTCATTCATACCATAAACTGTTTTAAGAAAACCGATTATCCACAAACGATTTTTTGACTACCATTTATGGATTGTCATTTTAAAAAAAAGAGAAATCTTCACTTATTTCCATTCCCCACACTCAAATTGACACTGTTGTAGCATGAGGAATGAAAAAAAAACGTGAATTTATCCTTTTTTTTTTGTTTCTGTCCTGCTAGAGATGCTCTAACTGCAAAAGAATGATGCGGTAATGGAACAAATACTCGTTCAACTGTCAAAACAAAATGTATCCCAAAAACTGCTCATGTAAAAAAAATCTTAAACTTCATAAATTATGTTTAAAAATAAAATGTACTTTGGTAACCACCAGTAGAATTCACATCAAAGTTGGGTTATAATATACTATGGATAATTTGGAAATGCTTTTATAAAAATTCTCGTAGAATCGAGAATGAATTTATTTCCAAGATAACAACAATATACATGTGTACAATCTATCTAACTCTTTTGTAGATCTACAAAAATAATTATGTTACATGTTTGTAAAATGGATTTACAAACTGAGATTTAATATAAAAAATTAGAATTAAGAAAATAATAATTAACATCAACTTATGAAATCTATAAAACGAGATGTAGGAAAGAGTTAAATGTGAATAAAATATAAGGTTGTGAACATAAATCACGAGAAGCATTGTGATTCAATACTATTATGAAAATGTGTGAACTCAATAAAAACAAAAAATTTCAAAGGTGCAGCATTCGTGCTCATAACATGTTATAAATAAGATTAGAAGAAATTAATAAAAGAGAAAAGACATTAAGAGATAGAGATGAGATTTTATTCATTCTTGTAAATGTATATAATACATAAGCATTGAGCTCTATTTGAAGGCTCAAGGTGAAAGTAACTTTACAAAATAATCCTTATTAATACGTTTTAGCATATTCAACGTTTACATTATACATATTCTATTGGGAAAGTTTGGTTAACATCCTTGTTAAAGTTTAAAATGTACAAAACATCCTTCACAAAAAAAAGTTGTGAAAGACATCCCTGTTTTTGAATTTACGTACTTCGTTTCCAAAATTACCCTTACGCTGCTTGAATACAAAACCCAAAACCCTCGAAATTCATACATCGAAATCTGTTGAAGCATACGATTAAATTCCTGACATAAAAATTTCTAAGCGAACGAACTTTAAACAAAGAAAATGAAATCAAAACCATAGGAAAAGAAAAGCGAATTAAAGAAGACGGAATCAACTAAAATGGCGAAATCGAAGGTAATCGCCTACTTTTCTTCTTGAAATAGATTTTTTTTCATTTATAATCGATCGATTTGTTTTAAGGATTCGTTGATAGCTCATTTCACGTTATTCGCACATATACATGATATTATTTACGAAACTAAATATGTAAGCACGAATCTGCAAGATTGCAAGATAATACTCAAAAAAATTAAGGATAATTGCAGAATATTCTATAATTAAACAAAATAACTGAAGAAGTTTCAACAATTAGCTGAAAATTCATGCATGCAAGCAAGAACATGTAAACTACAATACAGTTCCAAAAAAACAAATATGAAAAATTGTAGATTAATCTGCAATTAATCAAAATAATTGAAGAAACTACATCAATTATACACAAAATAGAAAGCACATAAGTAATTATCTAGAAAATTACACACATATTTCAAAAAATATAAATAATTGCAGTATAATCTGCAGTTAATCAAAATAATTGAAGAAAGAGACAAGCACCATTGTCCCAGGGGTTAAGTGATTCGACTTTTGTGCGAGATGTCACAAGTTCGAAACTTGTGTAGCATGATTCGAACATATATTTACATGTTATTTGTGTTATGTTGTCCTAGTGACATGTTGTATCTAAGTACCGTTTGCACAAAAAATGGACAAACACCTCAAAGTCGTATGATTTAATTGATTTTATATTGTTCTCAATGATTTGGGTGAATTAAGAAAATATATGAAAAGCAGGGACTAAACTGTAAAAGACAAGCAGATTTATAGTGGTTCAGCCAGAATGTGCCTACGTCCACTTTATATATTATTTCTCCTTTCTAGTCCAGATTACAAGTACAAAGCTTTGATACCAGTAAAAGAAAGTTGTTTGAAAGTTCTCTCCGTGCTTTAGCTCTCAAACTCGTCCTCCATTGTTGTACCCCTGCCCCTCTATTTATAGAGTGAGGCTGGGGGTAGGGGTCTTGGATGTATACAGCTGCTGATGGGCCTGGGCTGACGCGATCTGGCCTGGAAACTTTGATTCGGCAATGCCCTGGTTCGGTGGTGAGATGTGGTATGTTGGTCCGGTGTGTATGGTCCGGCAGGCTCCTGGTTCGGCAGTGGCTTGGAGCATGGTGGACTGGTGGGGCTTACGTACTTTGGTTCGGCATGAGTGGGTAGGTTAGTTCGGGGTGGATTGGTTCGGTAGTGCTTAGGAGTGGGGTTGATTCGGTGCTGGGTGGTCTTTGCTCGGGTTCGGTAGGGCTGGAAGGGAGTTTGGTTCGGTGATGGAGGAGAGGTGACCTTGGTTCGGAGTGTGTGTTGGACCGGATGAAAACACACCCAACCAACACTTGCCCCCCCAAAGTAGGGCATGTGCATGCATATGGCGTGCTTTGTTTTAGCTCGGGTGTTTCTATTTGGTTACATGCGTCGAACCGTCTGGTCCGGTCATCCTTCATCCGCCTTTATAAGTAGGGGAGTTAGGCCTTCGTTATTCTTCTACCAAGCTTGACAGCCGAATCAGATCCTCTCCTTCCGAAGCTTACCCCACTGCCGAATCACTTTAGCTTGCCGAATCAGGTAATTAGCCTCCTTTCGCCGAATGTTTTGCGTTGTATCACCGAATGGACATGGGGACTTGGCTCACCGAATGAAACTCGTGTGTCCCAAGTACCGAATGACACTTTTACACTTGAATTGCGGAATGGACATGGGGACTTGGCTCATCGAATGAAACTCGTGTGTCCCAAGTACCGAATGACACTTTTACACTTGAATTGCCGAATGGACATGGGGACTTGGCTCACCGAATGAAACTCGTGTGTCCCAAGTACCGAATGACACTTTTACACTTGAATTGCCGAATGGACATGGGGACTTGGCTCACCGAATGAAACTCGTGTGTCCCAAGTACCAAATGACACTTTTACACCTGAACTGCCGAATGGAGATGGGTGTTTGGACCGCCGAATGAAACTCGTGTGTCCCAAGTACCGAATGACACTTTTACACTTGAACTGCCGAATGTACCCGAATCTTGGGTTATCGAATGATATTTGGACCTTGAATTCCCTCATATTTCGAATTACAAGTGAGATTCCAAACTATACTGTTCGTATGTTTTAACGATGTACTTTCTTGTGTCTGCAGATAAATGTCTCAAAGAGTGGAAACCCGATCAGAGAAGAAAAGATCTCAGGATAGAGAAGAGCCTTCCTCAGTGCCCCCGGCTCAGCCAGGATCTGCCCGTCATGGGCCCACCCCGAGATCATTGGTGGATGGGTACGGTCCTCAGGAACTTCTTAACTTGCCTCCTGATTGCTTCCCTAGCTCACTCA
The DNA here is from genome assembly GCA_030737815.1 of Allium fistulosum. Taxonomy (NCBI): domain Eukaryota; kingdom Viridiplantae; phylum Streptophyta; class Magnoliopsida; order Asparagales; family Amaryllidaceae; genus Allium; species Allium fistulosum. The sequence continues at coordinate 404,991,831 of CM060904.1, read as the reverse complement.
AGGGCGAGCAACTTGATGTTATATCTCACTCTTTCGGGATCGACCGAGCGCGCATGTTATTGCCGGATGCGGGAGTGATGCCGTATGATCCTCCCGAAGGATATTTTGCCTACAGCAGATACCATTGCATGTGTGGTGCCATCCCGCCTCTTATCGCTTGGGTAGTCAGCTTTCTCACATATCTAAAGGTAGCTCCATTCCAGCTTCAGCCCAACTCTTATGCCATTCTGGTGAGTCTCTTCGTCATCTTCCAGAGGAGATATGGGCGTCCTCCTTCCAACCGGGAGATCCGGTATTTGTACAACTTGAGAGGCTATAAGAAGGTGTCTCCCTACATCAGCTTGGATTTGTACTCCAAGTACAGCATGTTCAAGAAGGAATGGTTTTTTGTCAGGGATGATTTCGTTTCTATTCGGCGCTTCACCTCCAGATGTAATTCAAAGCTTTATTTTTAATTCCCGTTCTGGTTGCAATGCTCTTTCTTATGTGTTTTTATTTTTTGCTAGCGACAGGTGGTTTTGCGGTCGTGGAGAATGATCGCCTGGTTCAGACGGCAGCAGAAATAGAAGCTATTACTGGAAGAGATAGGTCGGCTGCTTACCTGATCAGGAACGCTACACTTTTGGAGTACAACTTGATCCTTCCACAGCAGTCCGTGGTCAAGCAGAGGGACACGGCTGAAGAGAAGGCTGCCCAAGCTAAAGAAGGGGCCGAGTCGAAGAGCAGTAAAAGGAGGGCCTTTCCGAAACACCCGGTTGCCGGGGGGAAGAAGCTCAAAAAGTCTGACGGTCCCTCTCCCAGCACATATCCAGATATCCCGGAGGAGGGAGATGTGGAGGAGGAGCAAGGCGAAGATGGAGGAGAAGGCGCTGGAGGTGGCGACGGTGTCGGGGCTTTGTCTTCTGGGCAAGTAGGCGAGATGCAAGAGTGGACGGATAACGCTTTCCGCCAAGCCTTCGAATGTCTGGAGGGGACGGAGAAGTCCAAGAAAGCCGATAAAGTTGGGACCGGCGTCGATTTATCTTCCAGGAGCGCCTCTATTGAAGCAACTTTGGCGGTTCAAGGTGAATTTCTCTTTACTCTTTTAATTCTTGAATGATGGCTCAATACATGTTGGTGACACTTGGTTTTCATATCAGGAGCGGGTAAAACGGCCAAGACCTCAGATCTTCGGCACAGGCTTGAACAATACAAGCTCTCCAAAGCTTCCGCCAAGCCGAAGCCTTCTACTAACCGCTCGGGAGACATAGTCGGCTATCGTCCTCTTCTTGGAGTTATCGAAGAAGATATACAGAAGAGGAAGAGGAGTCGATCTTCGTCTGAACCTCTTCTTGAACCCCCGGCCCCACTCCAGCCTATTCACGACATTACAGAGGAGGATACCGAGCTTATGCCCTCCCCCCATCCGTTTGAGAACCCAACCGTCATCCCAATAGATCATCCTGGCTTAGTACGCAATCTGTTTGCGGGTCATCCGGACTTGGACCCGGCATCTCATGACATCTCTTTTGATGAGGTTACTGGTGAGCACCTTCTTCCTCGCAATCCTATGGTAAGGGTGCTTAATGAGGCCAAGTCCTTGTACCTCGATTTTCTTACTACTCGGATTGTTGCTATAGGGGACGAAGCTAAGGCAAATATCGACCGGGTTGCTGAGGAGACCAGGAAGTTGATGGGGCATCATGCCCGACTGGTCAAGGCCGGGGAGGAAATTGGGAGTGCCAACATAAGACTGCGGTTAGTGGTTTCCGACCAGGCCAAGCAACTCGCCGATCAGGCCATCCAGATCTCTCAGCACGAGGCTGCCTCCGGACGACTAAAGAAAACTATGGAAGAGGCCAGCCAGGCCGAACTGCGGAAAATGGAGGCTATTTGCAAGGAACGGATCGATATGGCCATTGCCACGGTGGATGAGGTTCGGAGAGCGGATCTTGAGCAGATAGAGGAGTTATCTAGGAGGCTTGAGGCCGCAGAGCTTGCTCAAGCCAAGTTGAAGGAGGAGATGGAGGCGATGCGGAAATCCCTTCAGGCTGACTGCTCAAGATACCAATTGGAGAGAGATGCCGCCGTCGTAAGGTTGTCGGCTTCCGAGGCCCGGGCGAGGGAGTTTGAAGAGAACGAGGGGCTGATGGAGGGGATGCTCCAGGATATGTACTTCCGTACTTGGAGGCATGGTTACTTGTCCTGGATGGATGATTACCCCCGGATTATGGCTAGGATCTATCTCAGGGCTCTAGAGGAGGCCCAGGCTGAGGCGGATAAGGAGGGTGGTGTGGCCTTCAGGATGGATGCGGTTATCGCCCAGTTTACCAAGGAGGAGAAGGTGGCGGTGAAGGAGGGCATGCAGTTGCTTGCAGCTGAGGAGGCAGGTGTGCAAGTGGAGGATGATGATCAAGTTGATCAAGGAGCAGATGCTGGTAAATCTTCCTTTCTAGTCTTTTCGTTAACTTGGTTGCTTATCACTAATGAATTCTTTCTCTGACCGGACAGGTGGGCAACAGGACAAGGATAAGACTCTGACGCAGCCGGCTCCTTGATTAGACCTGGAAATTTTTTTTGTGGACTTGACATGGTTGTATATGTTAGTCTTAAACAGTAATGTAACTCTTAGGTTGTAATTATTGCTACTTGTAATAAATAGCTCTATTCTTGACGTGTAATTCTTTAACTTAAGCTGATTCTGTTGTCTTTTGAATGTTTTTTGCTATTTTGACATGTTGTATGAGAAATATAGCTATGCACATTCTTGTAATTAAATTGTGTTTGATGTCAGGTTCTTGTTTAAAACATAATTTCATGACTTGCAATGTTAGCGTGAGGTGTGAATAAATTATAGCCACGTGTTTACTCATGAAAGAAGGAAATACTGCCCTTTATATTTTGCTGGTAAATGGCAGCTTTGAATGTCTTGTGTGACCGAGTACGGAATGTGGTCCCGTATCTTGCTATGAGTATCCGCTTCCATTAGCGAATGTCTCTTGTTCTGTGTCTTGTACTTCATGGATTGTTACAGAGGATAGGAGAAAAGTTTCTTAAGTAAAATTGAAATATGTGAAATAGTAAAACTTCCAATCACGAAAGGCCTTCGATGTGCTTAAGTTCGTGGCAAATGGGCTTTGTAGTCACTTTCCCTAGCTTGGGTCTTGGAGACATTTGTCACCCATCTTACGCCTCCGCGGGGGAGTTAATTCTTTTTTACCACAGCCGTACTTAAGACACATCGGAACCGAGATCGCGCACAGTAACTACCCGGGCCATTATGGCCCGTAATCATGGGTATTATTCGATTTACTATGGCCGGCTAGCATGGGTGTCGATCGTCAACTGTGAACTGCCCCTGGCTGGCCACACCTTATGTTGGGGCTTATAGTCGGTTCACAGCTGTCGGCGAGCCGAACGCCGTAATGAGCTGCCTCGGCTATAGTCGGCCTTCTCGGTGGCTTATAATCGGCTCATTACAGTTGGCTTTAAGGGCCGTCGCGAGCAATGAGTGAACCCGCAGCAGAGGGATGCCGGAGCAAAAGTGTCTCATTGGCGAGGGCATAGATTCGCATAGTACCAGTTAGGTCTTGTCCAGATGAAGTTGCGCTGTGGAGTGCTGTGAATGGAAATGCTATATGCATAGGATTTTGTTTAACAGAAAAGGATAAAGTTAACAAGCAGCCAAGATATAAAGGAACAATTTAAAAAAGAGACAAGGTTTTTTAAAGTGGTTCGGCACGAAAATACCTACGTCCACTGATTCTCTTTGTTAATTCACTTCATATGGGCAGTACAAGTTAAGAAAAGTATCGACGGAGGTGTTGGATGTTACATGCCCTCTGGAACACCTCTCCGTCCACTGTTGACAAAATATAAGCTCCATTGTGGAGATCTTTATGAATTACATATGGTCCATCCCAGATTGGATCTAGTGCTCCGGGGCGAGGGAAGATTCGCTTGAGGACAAGATCCCCTTCTTGTAAGGTACGATGCTTGACTTTGGAGTTGTATTGTGCTGCCACTTTTTGCTTGTGGGCTACTGCTTTAAGGACTGCATCATTTCTTCTCTCCTCAACTAGATCCAAATACATGTGAAGGAGTTCTTCGTTCTCTTCTGGGTTATAGTGGATCCTACGGTGGGAAGGCACGATGGTTTCAACTGGGAGCATAGCCTCCGATCCGTACGCCAAAGAGAAAGGAGTATGCCCTGTTGATGTTCTGAAAGATGTGCGATAGGCCCACAGTGCCGTAGGGAGTTCATCCACCCAAGCGCCCTTTGACTTTTCGAGTTTCTTTTTTATTAGAGTTTTCAGAATTTTGTTGACGGCTTCGACTTGTCCGTTTGCTTGGGGATACGCTACGGATGAGAAGCTTTTGTGAATTCCGTGCTCTCGGCACCAGTTGGCAAATTCTTCGCTGTCAAACTGAAGTCCATTGTCTGATATGATTTTGAATGGGACTCTGTACCTGCACAGAACATTTTTGATCAAGAAGTTAATAACTTTTGCTGAGGGTACTTTATTCAGAGGTTCTGCTTCCACCCATTTGGTGAAATAGTCGACTGCCACTATAGTATATTTGGTCCCGCCTCGGCCCATTGGTAGTTCGCCGATTAAGTCAATTTCCCATACTGCAAAGGGCCAAGGGCTGGTCATTTGAGTAATTTCAGTTGTTGGTAGCCGCGGAATCTTAGCAAACTTCTGGCATCTGTCACATTTTTTGACGAAATCTAAGGCGTCCTTGCTTAAGGTGGGCCAGAAATATCCATATCGGAGTATCTTTTTTGCTAAAGTTTGCCCTCCGGTGTGATCTCCGCAGCTTCCTTGATGAATGTTGGATAAGATTTCCTTGGCTTCCCTCCCAGCGACACACCTTAATAAGGGGTTAGAGAATCCGCGCCGATAGAGGATGTCTTCTTGTATTGTGTAGCGGGAAGCTTTCCTCGAGATTTTCTTGACTTCGTTACGCCCGTTGGGTAGTGTGCCGCTTTGTAAGTAGTCTCGGATGGGAGTCATCCAAGTTGCTTCTTCGGTTGCAGCTATCAGATTCACTTGCTCAAAACTTGGGGTCAGTTGCTTTGAGATGGTTACTGCTCCGAAGATGGCGCTGTCTCTCACACTTGCTTGCTTTGCCAATTCCTCGGCCTCTCGGTTCTCTTCCCGAGGGATGTGTTTGACTAAGTAGTGGTCCAATCGGCTGAGAAGTAACTTGGTCTTCTTTAAATATGCTATGAGTCGTTCTTCTCGAGCCTGGAATTCTCCTAGTATTTGATTAACAATAAGTTGAGAATCGCTATGAAGACACAAAGAATTGGCTCCGATTTCTAAGGCAAGTTCTAATCCAGCTATCACTGCTTCATACTCTGCATCGTTGTTGGTGGCAGCGAACTCCAACCTTATCGCATAGTGCAGCTTATTTCCCCTGGGAGTGATTATTACCACACCTGCCCCCGAGCCTTGTTCGTTTGATGCACCATCCACAAAGAGATTCCACTTGATGTCTTCTGTTATTTCCAATTGCTCCTTACCTTCGTTGGTAGTGAATTCTGCAATGAAATCAGCCATGGCTTGTCCCTTGATGGCGGTGCGAGGGTGATAGGTGATATCATACTGACTTAGTTCAATGCACCATTTAAGTAGTCGCCCAGAAGTGTCGGGACGATGGAGTACCTGCCTCAGTGGTTGATCGGTCAGAACTTTGATGGAATGGGACTGGAAGTAGTGATGCAGTTTCCGTGATGTGATTAGTAAACAGTATGTTAGCTTCTCAAGTTTAGCATATCTGACTTCTGCCCCCGTAAACCTCTTACTTACGAAGTAAACTGGTCGCTGCGTGCGGTTGTCTCCCCTTACCAAAGCAGCGCTTAGGACGTGAGATGACACAGCAAGGTATAGGTATAACTCTTCGCCTTCGCTTGGAGTCGAGAGTACCGGTGGTTTCTGGAGGTGTTCTATTAAGTTAAGGAAAGCGGTTAAGCATTCGTCAGTCCATTCGAACTTTCCTTTGTCTTTCTTTAGAGCTTTGAAGAAGAGGACGCACTTGTCCGTTGCTTTGGAGATGAATCGGCTTAAGGCGGCCACTTTCTCATTCAGGCTTTGCATTTCCTTTCGAGTGGAAGGTATCTTGATATCCTTTAGCACTCGAACTTGTTCAGGGTTTGCTTCAATCCTTCTGGCATGGACGATGAATCCCAAGAACTTTCCTGATGATACTCCGAAGGAGCATTTTAGAGGATTAAGTTTCATTCCATATTGGCGAAGTACTTGAAACATCTCACCCAGATGGCTTACGTGATCATCGGCTTTCCTTGACTTTACCAGCATGTCATCCACATATACTTCCATAGTTTGTCCTATTAGCCCTGCAAACATCTTGTTGACGAGGCGCTGGTAGGTGGCTCCTGCGTTTTTAAGTCCGAAAGGCATTACCTTATAGCAGTATAAACCCCGGTCAGTGATGAAACTAGTGTGGTCTTGATCGGGAGCATGCATAGGAATTTGGTTATATCCCGAGTATGCGTCCATAAAAGATAAGAGCTCGTGCCCGGCTGTGCTGTCTATAAGTTGGTCGATTCGGGGAAGTGGGAAGCAATCCTTTGGGCAGGCGTCGTTTAAGTTGGAGAAGTCAATGCATGTTCGCCACTTCCCATTAGCCTTCTTTACCAGTACCGGGTTGGCGATCCATTCCGGGTAGATGGCTTCTCGTATGAAGTCATTGGCAAGTAGATTCTTTACTTCTTCATCGAGGGCTGCTGATCGCTCTGCCCCCATACTTCTCTTTCTTTGTTTTACGGGCGCCTTGGTAGGATCAATGTTTAGTACGTGGCATGCTACGTCGGGGGAGATTCTGGTCATGTCAGCGTGTGACCATGCGAATACATCCAAGTTGTGGCGGAGAAAGTCAATGAGTTGCTCCTTCAACTCTGCTTTTAGTTGGGACCTAATTTTCAATAGTCTACTCGAGTCGTGCTTGTCTACAGATACAAACTCCATAGCCTCTGCAGGCTCGGCGGTGGCCTCCTCCTCTTTGTCCCTGGGGTCTAATTCATTGAAAGGGTCGCTGGTATATCGAAGAGGAGGGGCTTTCTTTAGTTGCTATGCTTCTAGACTTTTCGTGCAGAGGGCAACCTCTACACCCTTCCCTTTATCCTTCCTGTGGTTGTTGCGAAGTTCAGTCACATAGCAGTCTCGAGCAACGTCCTGGTCTCCTTCTACTTCCCCTACTCCATTGTTCGTTGGAAATTTCATCTTTAGGCACCATGGGGCTAGGACAATTTGGAAGTCAGACAAGGTTGGCCTTCCTAAGAAGGCGTTGTAGGCCGAGTGGTTTTCTATTAGCACAAATGTCTGTTTCCGTACAACGGAGCGGGGATGGCTTCCAATTTCAACAAAGAGATCCAGTTGCCCGAAGGGCATCTTCGCATCTCCGGTGAAACCGTGTAGTGGTTTATTGCAGGGAGATACATCCTTCATCGATAGTTTCATTTTGTCGAATGCATGTTTGAATAGGATATTTACTGAGCTTCCAGTGTCTACTAGAATTCGGAAAACCTCTGCTGGACCGAGCCGGGCAGAGATAACCATGGGATCCATGTGGGGATATTGCCTTCCCTCTAGGTCACGCCTACCGAATGTGATGTCATCACTCTCTTTCCGCTTCGGGTGGCATTCTTCTATAACAGAATTGACGCAGTCTTCATTGTTTCTAAGTGACATTCCATATCTTTCCATCTCTGCCCAGCTTCTGTCGACGATGTGTGGTCCTCCCGAGATGGTATGGACCACTATTTTCTCTTGACTAGAGCCGCTAGCGTTGCGATTTCCTCTGCCTATCTCTGGTGAGGGTAGCCTTGGGTTCTCATTGGCAGAAGCTGGAGTCCTGTCCTGACCCTTTACATAGCGTTCCAGTTTCTTCCTTCTGATGTGTTCTTCAATCAAGTCCCGGAGATGATGGCACTCATTGGTATCATGCCTATGAGATTCGTGGAAGCGGCAGAACTTTCCAGACTTCTGCGCGTTATCTGGTTCCTTCTTGTACGGTGGGCGTTTGTATCTAACTTCGCCTTGGGTGGCAAGGAAGATGTTTTCGACGGTTTCGTTCAAAGGAGTGTAAGTGTCGAATCTCGGTCCTGGCCGATATAGGCGCTTTTCTCCCTTCTTGCCCCCAGCGTTGTCTCTGGAATCATTTCTTCAAACATCCTTTGCCACAGCGGGCGCGTTGCTGTGAGTTACCTTATTTTGTTGCCCTGACTGCCCCTCAGTGGCAGCATCTTCAAGCCTCATATATTTCCCGGCTTCATGGAAGAAATCGGGCAAAGTAGCTGGTTTTTATTTTGTCAACCTTCTAGAAAATTTAGTATCCGGATGCACACCACTACAGAGGGCCATTAGGATAAGCTTCTCATCGGCATCTTGGACTGCGGCTGCTGCGGCATTGAATCGGGTTAGGTATTGCTGCAGTTTCTCTCCAGGTTTCTGTTTGATGCTGGATAAGGAATAAGCGTCCTTGGGTTGTTCCACATGAATGCGGAACTGACTGATAAACTTTTCTTTCAACATTTCTCACGAGCTGATGGATCCCTGGGGTAAATGACAGAACCAGGAGGTGGCTAGATTTGCTAAGAATAGTGGAAAGCATTTGCACAGTACTCCCTCTATTGCTCCGCTCATGAGCATATGCTGTGTGTATCTCTGTAAGTGTACAACGGGGTCGGAGGTCCCTTTGTAAGGTTCCATTGTTGGCATCTTCCATTCTCGGGGGGTGATAGCAATTTCGATATTGCGGGCGAAAGGGCTGGTTACCCTAGCACCTATCCCTCGATCCCTTTGCTCCCGTTGGACGCATTCTCTGAACAAGCGTGCCACCCTTTCATCAGAATTTGGAGCAGATAGAAACGAGTTTGGTTCTGTTCTGTGGGATTAATTCTGTCCAGATGACCTGTAGGGATGGTATCGTTTATCATTCCTAATATTCTCCAGTGGCTGCCTTTGGTCTTCTGGGAGCATGCTAGGGTCAGCTATAGTTGGCCCTTGCCTTGATCTTCCCCTGCTGGGTTCTGATCTAAGCACTTCCTCGGGTCCAACTTCGGACTGGACTCTAGCTCGGCCCCGTTCATTGGCGTTTCCGTGGTTAGGCAGTACAACCGGCTCAGCCACAGTTGACCTCCGCCCGGTACCTCCCCCGTTGGGTTCGGTTCCAAGCGTTTCCTCAAGCCTAACTTCGGGCTGCGCTCGATCTCGGCTCCTACCATGGTTGCTTCTGCCGTTAGCTCCTTCGAAGAAGGAAGATCTTTGTTGTCTCTGAGATCCTCCAGACTAGGACTCACCCCATGATTCAGTGTTGCGGTTGGACTCTTCAACATCCCTTAAGCGTGACATGAGATGGTCCACTAAGGCTTCCTGCTAGGATGTGAAGCGGTTAGTTACTTCAGCCACAACCCTGTCTAGATCTGCCCTAGTAATTGCTGCAGGCTGTTCTGCGGCAGGAGTGGTCGGATTAGCCTGACCTTCATTTGGTACTGCTGCTGGAGGGGGACGATTTACTTGATCTGTGACCACTGGATCTGGAAGACTGCTGGTTGCAATGTTTTTTCCTTTGTTAACATCTTTCTTCTGCTTGGGAGGCATGTTTTCCAAGCGATGAACGATGGTGTTAGGAAAAAGGTTAAGTGGAAGAAGCTGAAGCTTCGAGCTTCTAGTTCTCAGTGAAAGCACCAAAAATGTTTGCACAAAAAATGGACAAACACCTCAAAGTCGTATGATTTAATTGATTTTATATTGTTCTCAATGATTTGGGTGAATTAAGCAAATATATGAAAAGCAGGGACTAAACTGTAAAAGACACGCAGATTTATAGTGGTTCAGCCAGAATGTGCCTACGTCCACTTTATATATTATTTCTCCTTTCTAAGTTCAGATTACAAGTACAAAGCTTTGATACCAGTAAAAGAAAGTTGTTTGAAAGTTCTCTCCGTGCTTTAGCTCTCAAACTCGTCCCCCATTGTTGTACCCCTGCCCCTCTATTTATAGAGTGAGGCTGGGGGTAGGGGTCTTGGATATATACAGCTGCTGATGGGCCTGGGCTGACGCGATCTGGCCTGGCAACTTTGATTCGGCAATGCCTTGGTTCGGTGGTGAGATGTGGTATGTTGGTCCGGTGTGTATGGTCCGGTAGGCTCCTGGTTCGGCAGTGGCTTGGAGCATGGTGGACTGGTGGGGCTTACGTACTTTGGTTCGGCATGAGTGGGTAGGTTGGTTTGGGGTGGATTGGTTCGGTAGTGCTTAGGAGTGGGGTTGATTCGATGCTGGGTGGTCTTTGCTCTGGTTCGGTAGGGCTGGAAGGGAGTCTGGTTCGGTGATGGAGGAGAGGTGACCTTGGTTCGGAGTGTGTGTTGGACCGCATGAAAACACACCCAACCAACAAGTACCATTTCAAAAAATAATTGAAGTAAGAACAGAAATTAGATGGAAATTGAATGCATCCAAGTAATTATACGAAAAATTGCAAACATATTTCCAAAAATTAATAATAATTGCAGAATAGTCTACAATTAATAAAATAAGTTGAAGAAATGAAGCCAACTATATTGAAAATTGAATGCATACAAGCATTTATCTGAAAAATTGCAACATATTTCCAAAAAAATACAAATAATTGCAGAGTAGTCTACAATTAATCAAAATAACTGAGGAAATAACAGCAATTATGTAAAATATTGAATGCAAACAATTTAATGGTGAAAATTAATTTTATGTTACTCTATAATTATTTATAATAATTGCATATTTATCAACATTTATTCACTAAATATCAATTTATAGAAATATTTGCAGACATATCTGCAATAATCTTTGATACTTGTAGACTTATCTGCATATATAAGATACATTTCAGCAATTTATAGAAATACTTGCAGACATATCTGCAAATATAATATAATTCAAATATAACTGCAATTTATAGAAATATTTGCAGACATATCCACAATAATCTTTGATACATGCATACAAATCTGCATATATAATAATTGCAGTAGTGTTTGTTTGCAATTACTTACTCAGCAGTTATTGGGAATAATTGCATCAATCTCTGCAATTATACTGATTAATGCTTATTTATCAGCCACGGTTCAAAAAACTAATGCAATAATTCAAAAAAGTGCAGAAATACATGCAATTATTCACAATATAAGATATATTTCAGATATAACTGCAATTCATAGAAATATTTGGAAACATATCTGCAATAAAAATGGCAATATTGCATATTTATCAGCCATGGTTCAAAAAAGTAATGTAATAATTCAAAAAAGTGCAGAAATACATGCAATTATTCACAATATAAGATATATTTCAAATATAACTACAATTTACAGAAATACTTGCAGACATATCTGCAATAATCTTTGATACTTGCAGACATATCTGCAAATATAAGATATATTTCAGATATAACTGCAATTTATAAAAATATTTGCAGACATATCTGCAATAAAAATGGCAATTATTGCATATTTATCAGCCACAGTTCAAAAACTAATGCAATAATTCAAAAAAGTGCAGAAATATAAGCAATTATTCACAATATAAGATATATTTCAGATACAACTGTAATTTATAAAAATATTTGCAGACTATCACGTCCAACCATCAGAAGCACCAAAACACCAATATTGACAGCATCACTGTAAATTAAAATAACAAAACATCATTATAACTAAAAATTATAAATAATAAACAAACCAGAAAAGAATGCATACCATTACAACTAGAAAATAGATTATTTGCTGATAAATATGCAATAATTATTAAAAAACTGCAGATAAATCTGCAAAAAAATATGAGAATTTCAATTTTAAAACAATATTATCATTACGATCAATCTTTAACCTATAAACAATCATAAAAATCAGAAACAACTAACGAAAGACAAGTTTGCATGTTATACAATAATTGCATACAAGCCTTCAGTTATATACAAAGAATTGCAGACATGTCTGCAATTATTCACAATTATTGCGGACAATTCTGCAATTATTTACAATTTGCAAATAAATCTGCTTTCATTTGCAATTATAACTAGTATAATTTAATTAAAACTTCTACAACTAGAATCGAACTTTGTCATATAAACACTGATTAAATTCTACAATCATTTAATTTACAATAATTGATAACAAAAAGAAACACAATCAATTAGAAAGAAAAACTGTTGATTAAAAAGTAGATCTCGTCTTTACCTAGAAAATGATGAAGCCATAATAAAGCAAAAATATGATTTCAGAAAGCAAATCAATAAATGGAAACGTAGATTTCAAATCTTGGCTGCAATCACAAAACCACGACAAATAAACGAGGGTATTTATGGAAAAGAATTAAGCCGAAATAAAAATAGGGACCAGATTTATAAAGTTTCAAATGGAATGAGTTTTTGTGTATTATGTTTGGTTTTAGGGATGTGAGCCCAATTTTCACTATTATATAACAGACTCTAACTGATTGGGGAAACATTAATGGAGATCCATATGTAAAGATCTAGTGAGTTTCTCTTGTGTGACTACAAAAATTACATATGCTTTAGTGTGATGAGCGTTACGGCACGTGCTGCGCGCGTGATGATGGATTGCACTTCGTGCGTAAATTGTTTTTTTATAAATTGTATATGTTTAATTCGTTCGAAAAAAATAAAATTTGCACAAATGTTTAATCATATTTTTGCGTTGAAATGATATGCAGTTAGTTTAATTTTTCATTCTAAATTGTACCTTCTAATTTTTTATTAGTTTGAATTTTTATTTCTATTATTAATTACTAAAGAATGAATTTAATTTTTTATTGGTTTAAATTTTTATTTCTATTATTAATTAGTAAAAAACGGCTTTGAAATTTTTTTATTCCTAAGATCCTATTTTTAAGTGATATTAAGATAAGTGCGTTTTAAATTGGTAAAAAAAATTAACTATTAGATCATATTTTTAAGTGATATTAGTATTTAATAATATTTATAAAGGGGCATTTTTGGTAGTTCATGTTGATACCAAAAAAGTGTTACACCAAACGTATTACAACTATTAATAAAGATAAACAAATCAATGTGATTCACTTGATCATGCACAAGCTGATGGAGATTGAGGTCGGTAATGTAAAATGCTTAGATAAATGAAAACTGCAGTTCTTCATAAAATAGTTTTAGACTTCTAGTAGTTCGTAAACTTAATATAGTGGAATAAAACTAAGATACATTTTGGTGCATCAAAATTTTGATATAACTTGCTTAAATTTATGCCTTGTGCACAATATATCAAAATTTTGTAGAATTTTCACTTTTTAATATTTGTACTACTTTGATATGTAGTACACATGTCAACATTTAAAGAAGATGTATCAAAAAATGATAGAACAGTACGTATCAAAGCCCAACAGTATATTAAAAGATGCTTTTGTTTTTTTACAACAAGAGTGATACTTATTTTAATCAGAGCATTTACTATAATGTCTGAAGACTCAAATTTATTTTGTTTTGATTATCTTGTTTGTGTTTTGATTATCTTGTTTATCATGTATTCATGTGTTTCTAACATTGTGTTTCATGGAAATTAAATTCTATGTTTTTAGACAGATGGCCTATAAAGGCACGAGTTATTTCAAAAAAAATAAAAAACTTTCTCTTTCTAGATAATTTTAACAGTTTCGGCTTAAAGAAAAAAGAAATAGGTATCTTTATCCACAGAGAATAATTCAGTCAGAAACAAATTTATGTATCCTAGTTAGCCGACTTTAAGCTTATACTAGTGTGTAACCCATGCGTTGCACACGGTATATTATAGAAAAATAATATTATAATTATATTTGAAGAATATAATTTATTATGCAATACTTGATGAATTTTGTTAGGATAAATGAGTTATAAATTGAAATTACTATATTTATAACTGTGCATTTTTGTTATGAGATTCGTATGTTTTTATATTTAAATAAAAATTAAATTATCATTTTTGTTGTAAAAATGAGTTATATACCGGTTTATTATTTTTTAGGATTCATTATTTATCAATCAAATAAATGAAAATAAGTATTCTTAAGAAATTTTGAAATTAATATTTTTATAAAATTTCATAAATAAATATTTATGTGCATATATTATGAAATTGACATTTAGGTTCTGATACATTTGACTAAAAGATATACGATGTATACATTAAATTTCAAACATTACTTGAAAGAATGACGACAAATATCTAAAAATAGAAGTGTAATACCAAAGACTCAATGTATTTGTGTGCATTTATAGTTCTCGCAGCACATATTTATCAAAATAATTATATGATATTACCATAGTGATAAAAAATATTTATTTAACTACTAAAAGATATATCAAGTGAAAATAAGACCTGAAACGTTATAAATCACATTGTCATTATAATTATGTAAAAAAATGTTTTTTAATCCATGATTTCATACATTTCTACTATTATTTTATTATAAAACATTTCAAAAATTATTTAACATTTATGTAAAAAAGATAATAAAATATAGAAGAAAAATATTTCTATTCAAAATATGGTATAATTTTTGTCCATTCATTAACTCAGATTACGAATCTAAATAATTAAAATGCAACTTTTTATACAAAAACGTACTATTTCAAAAAAACTATTCTTTTTTCAATATTACAGAATATAAACATTCATCACTTATCATTAATTGTAATGTTATTCTTCAAACAATATAATTTAATAATGATAAGAGTACATTTGACGTACCAATGTTATGAAGGAAAAATGTTATATATTTTTGTAATGATGTACCAATTTTGAAAACCAATTTTATGTATATATTTGTTTGTAATGAAATACCAACTTTAGAAAGAAAAACTTATGTATATATTTGTTTGTACTAAATAACTAATTTTAGAAATAAAGAAATTTTATGAACTTAAATGTAGAAAAATGTAAAAGTATCAAAGATAATTTTGTATATGATTATGAAAATATTAAATTATATGGACTTGAATAAAAATATAGTTTTACCATTTATGTTAGTACAAATACGGTGTACACATTAAATTATCATTTTTTATGATTTAATAGATCAATTAATACATATTTATTAATTGGATTTAGTTAAAAAAAATTAAATTCAAGATCAATTAATAAATTCAAATATATGGACTTAAATAATATAGAAAACTTCAGAGAAATCCATAAATAATTGTGAAAATTATTGAATGTTGGCATTTAAATACATAATGATAAAAAAGAATATTAGTAGAACATTGTAATAGTTTGTATATAATTATGGAAATTTAAAACTATCTGGACTTGGACTTGAATGAAAAATTAATTTTACTATTTTTATCAATATGAATGCAGTACACATATTGAATTGTCATTTTTAAAATTTATTAGATCAATTAATGGATACTCGTTAATTGTATTTATTTAAAGAGCTTAAATTTAAGATCAGCAAACTAAATTTAATATATATGGACTTAAATGTAAAATAAAAAAAATGTGGAAGAAATCTGTAAATAATTGTTAAAATTAGTATTAAATTTTAATGATAGAAGAGAGAACCAGTAGAAACATTGTAATAATTATAATAACAATATATTGTGGAATGCAAAAATAAAATATCTAGAGAGAATTAAGGAGAGTGGAGGTAAGAAGGGAGGAGGCGAAGCATAAATGGTTTAGCGTCGCCATTTTTTCTTTTTTTTTTCTCTGGAGATAGAGGAGGGTTTATCTGAAAAGGGATATGTCGGCGTTTGTTTTGTTTAGGGTTTGATAAGTTTGTAGAGGGAGTTCGGGTTTTACCTGTTTTGATGTATTTGGGCTGGGCCTGTTTACTTTTATTAAAAAAAAAAAGATCATGCTTGATATGTGAGAACAAACACAAACATTTAAACAGCCTTGCACTTGATATTAATGTTAGGAAAAGATGTTGTACATGTAAAGCAAGATAACCCAGATCACATGTAATTCTACCAATCAAAACTATATAGCCGCCACAAGCTATACAATGTGGTAAGTCCTTCACCTCAGTACGCACCAAACTCCATTTTCAAACATTCTTCCACGTGACCTACGCATATCCACCACTCTTTACATCCTACTTAACAAACTTCATCATATAAATAACGCTCAAAACTTAAAATTATAATCATCACCAAATCCTCCAACTCCCAACTTCATCATTTACAATCATGTCCAAGATCAACATCAATGAGATAAGAAATGCTCAAAGAGCCGATGGCCCAGCCACCGTCCTAGCCATAGGCACCGCCACCCCCAAAAACGTGGTGTACCAAGACGAATACCCAGACTACTACTTCCGAATCACCAACAGCGAGCACATGACCGACCTCAAAGAGAAGTTCAAGCGCATGTGCGACAAGTCCATGATCAGAAAACGCTACATGCACCTGTCCGAAGACATCCTAAAAGAAAACCCAAACATGTGCGCCTACATGGCCCCTTCCCTGGACGCCCGCCAGGACATAGTCGTGGTGGAAGTCCCTAAACTCGGCAAGTCCGCAGCCCAGTCCGCCATAAAGGAATGGGGCAGGCCCAAGGCCCACATCACCCATTTGATCTTCTGCACCACAAGCGGGGTCGACATGCCCGGCGCTGACTACCAGCTCACCAAACTGTTGGGACTCCGCCCTTCGGTGAAGCGCTTCATGATGTACCAGCAGGGCTGCTTCGCAGGTGGCACCGTGCTCAGACTCGCTAAGGATTTAGCGGAAAACAACAGGGGCGCGCGCGTTTTGGTGGTGTGCTCGGAGATCACGGCTGTGACGTTCCGTGGGCCGTCGGACACGCATTTGGACAGCATGGTGGGCCAGGCCCTGTTCGGGGATGGAGCGGCCGCGCTCGTGGTCGGATCCGACCCGGATTTGGAGGTGGAGAGGCCGATTTTCGAGATGGTGTCGGCGAGCCAGACGATACTGCCGGATTCGGAAGGGGCGATAGATGGGCATTTGAGGGAGGTGGGGCTGACGTTTCACTTGTTGAAGGACGTGCCTGGGTTGATATCGAAGAACATAGGGAAGAGCTTGAAAGAGGCGTTAGGGCCTTTGGGGATTGAGGATTACAACGAGGTGTTTTGGATAGCGCATCCGGGTGGGCCGGCGATACTGGATCAGGTGGAGGCGAAGGTGGGGTTGAAGCCGGAGAGGATGAGGGCGACGAGGGAGGTGTTGAAGGAGTATGGGAACATGTCGAGTGCGTGCGTGTTGTTTATAATGGATGAGATGAGGAAGAACTCGAGTGAGCAGGGGATGAAGACGACTGGGGAGGGGTTGGAGTGGGGTGTGTTGTTTGGGTTCGGGCCGGGCCTTTCTGTTGAGACCGTTGTGCTTCGGAGCGTAGCGATAAATTGTTGATGGGTGCGTTCGGGATTGGTTTGTTGGTTGGGGTTGGTATTGTGGAATTTCTTCTGGTGTGTGTTTGTGTGATGTTGTGATTTGGTATATGAAACTATTATGTTTACTGTAAGCCTTGAAGAAGGGTAATGATCAAAGAATAAGATAAGACTGAAAGGTATAGAGATGGACAAACAAAACAAAATGTTTACTGTAAGTAAAAATTAATTATCCTTACCCTTGTATTTGATGCATGCCACTTACCCTTTGGTATGTGCATTGTGATTGTTACGTTAAATAATAAAATGTCATTTGTTTAGTGATTTTTCTGTGGATAAAATTCATGTTAAACACTCACGAATTGACGACGTCAAAAATATATAAATACGTAAAAGAAACATATAAGATATAAGAGAACTTAAGATTCAATGT
Source organism: Allium fistulosum (assembly GCA_030737815.1). NCBI lineage: Eukaryota > Viridiplantae > Streptophyta > Magnoliopsida > Asparagales > Amaryllidaceae > Allium > Allium fistulosum. The sequence goes on along the minus strand of CM060904.1, from coordinate 404,974,053 downwards.
GATCCATAACTTAGTTTTCTTTTCTTTTCCTAATATGCACTATCTAACATGTTTTATAGTTGAATACGAAGAATCACATAGCAATAGCAAAAAATAATAGCAATGTACAAATAATTAAACAAAGCAAAGAGAACACAAAAAATTTCAAAGCTATTCAACCTTTAATTCTTGATATACATTCACTTTGTTGCTTTTATCATCATCATCATTATCATCTGTATTGATTGAATACGTTTAACACTTCATCTCTATATCTATACTATCAAAGAGAATTATCAGATAATCTTGTCTGGTAATACGAGTATTGAGGCATGTTAGAAGCGATCAGATATGAATATTTCTTTGGACTAACACCGATATATATTAAAAATATCATATAACACATCATAAATATCCGGTATCGGCACAAAGCAATAAACACGTGAGTTTATTAGAACAAAACAATATATAATATAAACAGCTGAACACGGAGTCATGGATCGCAGCAGAAAAATATAATACATAACAAACGGTAATGTCTGTCTCACTGCGACAATATATATCCAAGTCAGATTCAAAATCTACAACTCATAGTCATCTCATTACAAAATATAAGAAGACACCCAAAGAAAATATACATAGTCATCTACTCAAAACATGATGCAATATATACATAATGTCTCCTCTAAAGCCCAATATCCAATGTGGCTAATGTCCTTGTATCTAAAAAGTCTCGGATAGACCCGACTATTATATAAATAATAAATGGATCGGACTATATCTAAATCCAATGTGAGTACATAACAGTAAGCAGGGCCGATTCTAGCCCATGGGATGCCCTAGGCGAGCACAATTTTTTTGGTCTTTTACATAAGAAAAAAATAAAATATGACATTATAACATTGTAAATATTTTTCATTAATTTCACATAATAACAAAGTTCATCCAAAATGCATATTTCATTCATTCTTCCAAAATATTTCTCATTAACTTCATATACATACTTTAATATATTTACCATATTAATCACATTCAACAAAAACAACTTCTTCTTGAATTTTTGGAAGCAAACTCTTCAATTATATCATCATATTTTAAACTATCCAAATATCCATTTTCGATTGAAATCATTGCCAACCCGCTTAGTCTTTCTTGCGACATAGTAGTTCGAAGATAAGTTTTTATCAACTTCAACTTAGAGAAGCTTCTTTCTGCCAAAGCAACTGTAACCGGTATAGTTATTAAAATTCGATATGCAACCCATACATTTAGAAATCCACTCACATCAGGATAGGATTTTAAAAACTCAAGAATACTAATTGATTTCGTTGTTTCCGGTGGCAATATTCTTTTCAATTGTCTAAGTTCAAGAAATAATCCTTTCCCACATATATCGCTCTCTTGATTATCTTCCAAAAAACTTTCTAGTTTCATGCATTGCTCTTTCAATTGTTTTTCTTCAATAGTTTTGACTTTGCATTCAACAAATATCTAAAAATCCTTTCATAAAGCTCAAATTGTTCAAACCGATCCTTAAGTGAAGAAAGAGCTTGGTCTATTATATTAAGAAAGTAAGTGGTTCTAAGATTATCTTTCAAAGATTGACTTTCATGAGCATCAACATCCATATCCTCATCAAAATGTTTCTTTCTACGAATAATTCTTTTTTTAGCAAACTTAGGTTTAATGCCAACTTCATCCGCGAGTTATTTAGCTTCAATTATCATGCTTGCAAATCCATCTTCTCTAAATTTCTCAAAAAATGCAATAAGCTCCTTTATTTTAGTAATTGTATCTTCAATATCCATGTCTTCACGTTGAAGTATTTTGCTAACTCGATTAATACTATCCAATATAGTGTACCAAACACATAAACTAATCAAGAACTCGTAATCTTCTAAAGCATTTTGACATATACATTTAGCTTCCACCCTCATGATACTATCATCTTTATACTTATTTGCAATGTCAATTAAAGCATCTCTGAACTCCGCCGGTTGAAGTCTTATCGCTTTCACGCTTTCTATATGACTTTCCCATCGAGCTGCCGATAATGGTTTTGCCGTTAAACCTTTTACATGTTGTCTAAGTATTTCCCACCGTTGAGTTGAACCGGAAAACAAAATATAGATCTTTTGGACATATGCAAAAAAATCTCTAGCTTTCATGCATGATTTTGCCATATCACATAGAGCAAGATTTAAACTATGACACCCACACGAAATATAAAATGCTCTTGGATTTTGATCAATAAGTCTCTTTTGTACCCCTTGATGTTTACCTAATATCAAATTTAAGTTATTTATTACATGATATAATATAATAGTACTAAACTACTAAATTCATGTTATAAAATATAACATACCTTTCATATTTGATCCGTTATCATAGTCTTGGCCCCTCACATCATCAATGTTAAGTTTAAGATCAATTAGAATATTTTGAAGCTTTTTAAATAGATCAAGTCCTGATGTATCATCAACCTCTATAAAGCCAAGAAAAAATTCCTCCACCTTGATAGCATCATCAATGTCAACACATCTTATAATAATTGACATTTGTTCTTTGTGGCTCAAATCCGAAGTACAATCAAGAATGATTGAATAATACTTTGCCTTTAATATTTTTGAAAGCATCGTCTCTTTAATCTTTTTTGCCAACAAAAGTATTAATTCATTTTGAATGCTATGGCTAAGATAATGATTGTTTACTTCATTATTTACCACTCTTCTAAGATGCTCTTCCATGATTGGATCAAACTCGGCTACAAATTCCACAAGTTGGCAAAAAAGTCCATTATTCTTTTCATAAATTCTTTCATTAGTACCACGAAATGGTAAATTATTTCGAGAAAGAGTTTTCACAATGCCAATTATACGCACTAATACCTTTTTCCAACGTTGTCTCTCTTGATCGATTAAAGATTCCATTTTTTCATTAATTGTTGCCTTTTCTTGAAGACCTTTGTACAAATCAACCCACTTTATAAGATTTGCGGTATGCTCCGGATTACTTTCATGCTCTCTTAGCTTGGTTGTAATGTTATGCCAATCATCCATTCCTTCTTCTCCTAATTTAAACTTTTTTTGTGGGTTTTTAAATAGCTTGCAACAAAAACAAAAGACTCTATTTACTTCATTTGAGTAGATTAGCCATTTTCTTTCATGTTCTTCTCCTCGTGGATAACAACTAAAATAGTGTTTAGAAGAAAAATGTCTACCATCAATTTCATTTTTAGGAAAATCTTCATTTTCTTTCACAATTTTGATAGGCCCTCGTTTAACTAGCATTATCCTTTTACTATCGGTTATTCTTTCCCATAATCCCGGATCATAATTGACATCAACATCCTTTTCAAGATCAAGAACAATAAAATCATCAACACCTTCATTCAAATCATTCACTTTACCAACTACGTCTTCTTCGATTACATTTCCTTCTTCATTTTCAATAGCCTCTTCATTAACATCAACATCTCCATCCATTTCATGAATCTCAATATGCTCGTTTTCATCCATCTCTTCAATTCTACTTGAAGTTGAAGATTGAGATTTTTGAATTTGTGCTTGAAATAAGTTAGAGATCGAACCAACGAGAGATTTTGCAAGTTCGTCTTTCTTTTGCTTAACTTTTCTATTGTAAAATCCGGAGTTTTGTTTACGAAATCTAACTCGATTTTTGTCGTCTTCATTCTTCGTCATATTCCCTATAGATTTCCAATTCAATGGAACAAGTGAAGTTTTAACACCGTACATAATTTATAAGAATATATTTCATTTGATATACATACAGTCATTAAATTTAACAAAAATGAATTCAAATACTTTTTTCCTAATAAAATATCATCATCAATCTAATAAATATTAATCTAAATACTCAACAAATTAGTGTATAATTGCATTGCAATTTAATAAGTCAGGCAAAGCAATGCAATGCATTTGATACCGACCAATTATCATTTATCATCAACCTAAATCTAACATAACAAGTATTAATCAAAAATTCAAAATAGCACCCATTTTTGTTACTGTCATACATGTTTCTATTACTGTCATATATCATATATGTTTTTTTTACTACCAAACACATTTATGTAATTACTAATTATTAATGTAAAACTAGGAAAAGGCCTGTTAATTTTTAGTCACAGAAATTAAAAATTATCTCTAAAGATTGTCAAGCTTGTACAGCCCATTTAACATACTAGATTGGGTTGATTACCACAAATTAACAGTTAAATTAGTAATTACCTTCTAATCAAATTGTTTCAGGCAGGAGGCAGCTAATCGCTGTAATAAAATTAGCAACCAGAGTCGAACTGTCGAAGCCGGAGGAGAATTTTGCGCGCGTTGTTGCCTGTTGCAGCCTGCAGGCTTGGAGAGTTGCAGCCTATTGAATTTAGAGAACTTGGAGATGTAACAGATGTTGGAGACTGCTGTGACGGAGGAGAGTTAGCAACCAGAGTGAGTTGGCGATGTTGGAAACTACCGTCGTCGTAGAGGAGAAAGACTAAAAGAGTCCTGCGCGCTGCACGCACAGAGGAGAATCGGAGAAGGAGGCAACGCGATTTGAGATTTTGGGAATTTGGGGTTTTTTTTATCTCTGATCTGTTGCCCTATGAAGGGGGGTTGCCCTATTCAGTGGCCTATTGGGCCTTGCCCAAGAACCGGCTCTGACAGTAAGCATGGTAAATGAAAGCATAGCATGTACACGACGTAATATAATATCCAACATAACATCATAATAATAATATGCCATGTCACACATCTCAAATATCACCCACGGAATGCATATAAGCAAGTAAGAATCAAGACATCTACAAATTAGATGATAAAAGCCAAACTCCTCGAAATCTCAAAATCCTATGTACAAGCACACATCATGTCCACAAACACCGTAAATAAGGAATAAAACACGAATCATGCCAAATACAAATCAATAACCAAAATATCAATATTGGCTTACAGTCCTAATGGAAGTGAAAACTTTCGACCGTCAGGCCCTAAAAGATAAACAAAGAGATGCAAAATCCCAAATGAATAATCAAAGCATCAAACTCGACTTACAGCTCTAACTGAAACAATAACTTCCGACTGTTCAGCCATAGAAGATAGACCCAGAATTATGAAACCCAAATAGAACGTAATCCATATAAAATACAGAAATCGATATCCAAGAATATTATCTCGACTTTTAGTCCAAATGGAATTAAAGACTGCCAATTGTTAGTCCTTGAAGATAGCAAGAAATAGAAATCTGAAATAAACACAATTCACACAAAATATCGAAAAAAAATATCCAAATAATAATCTCGGCCTACAGTCCTAATGAAAGTGATAACTTTCGACTATTAGGCCCACAGAGACATCAAAAAACAAAAACTCAATAAACATCAAAATCAATCAAATAATTAATGTACAAAACCATTTATCTCGACTCGTAGTCCTTAGAGAGGTGAAAATCCTGACTGAATGGTCCTAGGAGACAGCAATAACAAATCATATAAAAGGAAATCTCTCAGCCATAGGCTCTTATGAGAGAATGACAGACAAGCTCCCAACAAGTCTTCAATGTCATAAATAGACAACACACAACTATATAGGATTAGGCTATCTCGAATGATAGACTAACATGCAGCCAGTCTCTAATGTCATATGATCATCGTCTCTAGTGAGGTGATAATATCGAATATCTCACGTATAATGGATCTACCTAAGTCATCCAGATGGGAGACTGACGTATCATAGCACTGCTCCAGGAAACGCTAATGACCATATCTCATTTCCTACAGCTCCTTAGTCACTCCCAGAATCGTGATACTCATACCCATCGCATGTTATAAACACATTGCAGGACTATGTTTTGTAATGACCACGACTCCTACTTGTTACTGTAACGTACCGGGTTTTGCCCGCTCGAAAATCAACATCTGTACTTCATATTGTACTAGAATGCCGCAGATTCGACCGTTCAAATCCGATTCGCCGGAGCTATAACACAATTAAGTAAATAACACAGCGGAAGAAAAGAATAATACATTGATATACAATATCTGATACAACAGAGTTTTATTTGTGTTGAAAACAGGCTTTGAATTTCCAGTTGAAAGCTGAAGACTTTTAAACTTTGCAAGGTAGGAAATCTGGTTTTGAACTTGATAACTGAAGCTTCTTTGCTTCTTGATTCCCAAGCCTTGATTGAGAATGTTTGCTTAAGTTTTGAAATGGAGTTTATTTTGGTTTTACTTAGTTCGAATGAAAATGAAAGCTGGTATGGAGAAAAATGCTTACAGGTTGATGTTTTTAAAACAGGTTATCATTTTCTTTTGCAAAACAGTGTACACTTTGTACAAATTTTCAGAGATTTTTCTATATTTTTGGTGGCCGAGATTGTATACTAATGTACTAGAGGAGATATTGTCTTAGCAAGCATTTATTGACAATGTCCTTTATGTCTACAAATTATCTTATATTTTACATTTCGTATGTACTTGATGTTTCATCCTATACTTATCTATATTTTCTTATACTTGCCTAAGTCTTGTTTAACAAGTTATAAACATGTGGTATTTTATTGCCTTGTTCTATATTTATATATATATTTGCTGTTTTTCCTTTGCAAATTCAAAGATGTTTGTATTTCTTTTAAACTTTGTTCTTGCCTTGCCTACTTATTTACAGGCTGCAGCTTTGTCTCGTTTTCTATTTTATTTTAAATCTACATATGCTATTTGTTTCAGCCTACATATTTTCCAACATTAATTCAAAAATTGAATTAATTATCAATTTAAATATTTAAAAAAATTCGGGGTCGTTACAGACTTCCCCCCTTAAAAGAAATTCGTCCTCGAAATTCGTAGGCACGAAAACAAAGACACATGAAGAATGTTTCATCTAATCAAACTGAATATCTATTCTGCATTTGGCTTACCAAATCAGAATATCAAAATCAGATACGAGAACGAATCTGTTTAACAATCAACAAAATACTCGGGTTATCCAGATCTACGAAATATGCAGGGGCATTGGTTAGTTCGAAGTGATAACTAACCATTCATAGAATATACTGGGACCCAAAGAATAGATAGATATATGGATATAATTTTAAAACTTTTAGTTTAGAACTAAATTATACCTATCAACCCTAACAACCAAAGCAAACAAGGCAACCAATACATCCAAACAAACAATTCTGGCCTATCTGGAGTTTATGTTCCATATTAATATATCGAATCTTCTCCCTGGATCTACCAGAAATAATCGAAGAATTGAGAAAAAAAATGACGAACAAAAGAGATCGATAGAGAAAAGATTACTTCCTTATTGTTACAGGGTATTGACCATTTATAATCGTATTCCCCTGTCCCCTATCTCATCCTCTTCTTGCACTCATACTCACTATCTATGGATAGTAAGAGAATTTACTGAGGCATTCGAACGGATATCTGAGGATACTCATTCTAGAGTTTACTTCACTCTATCTCTAATGAGCTACTTAACGTGTTATACTCCTGAGCTAAAGTTCAACCTTAGCTCTGATACCACATGTAACGTATCGGGTTTTGCCCGCTCGAAAATCAACATCCATACTTCACATTGTACTAGAATGCCGCAGATTCGACCGTTCAAATCCGATTCGCCGGAGCTATAACACAACAAGTAAATAACACAGCGGAAGAAAAGAATAATACATTGATATACAATATCTGATACAACAGAGTTTTATTTGTGTTGAAAACAGGCTTTGAATTTCCAGTTGAAAGCTGAAGACTTTTAAACTTTGCAAGGTAGGAAATCTGGTTTTGAACTTGATAACTGAAGCTTCTTTGCTTCTTGATTCCCAAGCCTTGATTGAGAATGTTTGCTTAAGTTTTGAAATGGAGTTTATTTTGGTTTTACTTAGTTCGAATGAAAATGAAAGCTGGTATGGAGAAAAGTGCTTACAGGTTGATGTTTTTAAAACAGGTTATCATTTTCTTTTGCAAAACAGTGTACACTTTGTACAAATTTTCAGAGATTTTTCTATATTTTTGGTGGCCGAGATTGTATACTAATGTACTAGAGGAGATATTGTCTTAGCAAGCATTTATTGACAATGTCCTTTATGTCTACAAATTATCTTATACTTTACATTTCGTATGTACTTGATGTTTCATCCTATACTTATCTATATTTTCTTATACTTGCCTAAGTCTTGTTTAACAAGTTATAAACATGTGGTATTTTATTGCCTTGTTCTATATTTATATATATATTTGCTGTTTTTCCTTTGCAAATTCAAAGATGTTTGTATTTCTTTTAAACTTTGTTCTTGCCTTGCCTACTTATTTACAGGCTGCAGCTTTGTCTCGTTTTCTATTTTATTTTAAATCTACATATGCTATTTGTTTCAGCCTACATATTTTCCAACATTAATTCAAAAATTGAATTAATTATCAATTTAAATATTTAAAAAAATTCGGGGTCGTTACAGTTACTGTTAACGGATAGTTGACCCTTATGTGACATCTGGGCAATGGCTCTAATGAGAGTAATAATTCTCAGCTTACTAACTCAACAAGTTGACATCATAGATCTGGGGCGCGACTCCGCAATCAGGACTGCTAGGATGGAAAACTAGCCTATTTGGTGGGTCTTATTCACGCGTGCTTCATAGTGATGTGAACCCTATGACGTAGATTCCCCATAATACTCTCGACTCGATAAATCCTAATGAAAGCAATAAGTTTTACTTTCTACTCTAGGAGTCCATATGAGAATGATTACTCTCGACTATACGAGTCTTGATGAGAGCATCTTAATATAACAAACCCTCGACTACTAGTCCTAAGAGTAGATAATGATACTCAACTAATTAGCCCTTAGAGTATGTTCTAACAACCCATCCCGGAATAGGCCTAAATTTCGATCCAGGAAAAGCTCATCGAAACTTAAATCGATTCTAAGGTAAGTATTGGTAGTAAAAAGAAATAACATTACAAAATCATAACTAAGATTTCAGAACTCATAGCGGATGGAACAAAATATAATAGTAAAATGCACCAATTTATTTCAAATTCATAACGATGTCAAAATACAAGATACCATCAAACCGTAACATAACCCGTTACAACAATAGTCTGAAAATATGGATACATATGAAAGCAAATAAAAATGGTAAATACTACCACAAGTCCACCACCTCCGTCTCCAAGCGTCATATTTTCCATCAACGTCTTCAACCTGTGTTGTAATGAGGAAAGAGTCAGAACAACAATGTTTGGTGAATAAAAACCTCGAGTCTTACCTTTTCAATACTTGGGCAGTATATCTCAAAATAAGAATATGTCTACGAAAATAGACCATTAAACCATTTAATACTTCTTTATAAGGAAAGAAGGCGGGTCCAACTAATTAATAACTTCCATTCCAGAAGCAGGTTTCTAGAATCTCTTATCCCAATCATACATCATAAACAACTAATAATGTGAGAGACAGTACCCAAGCCACTTAATACCTTTTATTGAAACATAGACTGACTTTGGTCATTTAATACCTTAATTAAGGCAGACTTCATCATTTAATACCTATTTCCAAGACGTGCTCCTCAATGGTACTATCTAGCTGACAACATATAGAATATCATAGGTCACTTAATACTTCCTTGTGAAAAATAGGCAGACTCTGGTCATTTAATACCTTAATTAAGGCAGACCCCATCATTTATTACCTATTTCCAAAAGCGGACCCCCATTGAGATACCACTTAAAGTAACCCTTTGGCCAATTAATACTTCTTCTGCGAAAAAGAGGTGGGCCCTCAAACAACTACTCAATACCTCAAGATCTGGAAGCAGGCACTTTGTCTTATAGCCTATACTTATGATGACGTCTCACATTAGTCCGACTATTCGTAAGAATTGATAGCCAGATTAGCTGGTCAGATTTCCCCTACAGAATTTGGGACTAATCTCGCTTCATTACAAATATTTCTCATAAGGATATCTCATATCAATCAAAGTGTGCACAACTGCTGCTAGCCTCAAATTAAAAGGCAGACTTTCGTCATGTAACTATATTGACCTTGCATCCCTATGACCTAGCCATACATCAATTACTATATAGATATACATACATACATACATATGTCTATACACACACACACACACACTCATCTCACCATTTCATAAGTAAGGCCTTACACTACAAGGAGAATAGTGATTTCCGACGGCTGAAAACCGTCAGCGGCCGTCGGAAACCGTCGGCGGCCGTCGGAAACCGTCGGCGGCCGTCGGAAAAACTCGTCGGAAAAACCGTCTGTACATAATCCTAATCTAACATTTCGACTCTCTGCTGCAAAATTTGGATACGTATTATCGAAATGCTTCCATGCTTCTCCATCGGCCGGATGTGTCAACGTACCATCTTCCTCCGTTCTCACACTATGTCATCTCATATTAGATGCAGTTACAGAAGATGCATATAATCTTTGAAGTCTTGGAGTTATGGGTAAGTAATGCATACGCTTGTACGGAACTTCCTTCCCCTTCTTTTTTCTTGGTTTGTATCTCTCCTGGTTACAAATTTTACAATTTCTAAGGTTTGCGTCTTCTTTCCAAAACAACATGCAGCCTTTTAAACATGTATATATTTTCTGATAAGGTAAACCAAAAGCCGACATAAGTTTTTTAACTTCATAGTGATTTTCACACATTAGATTATCGGGCGGCATATGTCTTTTTGCAGCTTGTACAACAGCCGTAAACCCAGCTTCAGTGATGTTGTATTTTGACTTCATCGCAATGTATTCTGCGATTACTGACAGCTGAGTGCCGCTTTTACAACCATCCCAAATAGGTTTCTTAGCAGCATCTAGTAAATCATAAATTTTTTTACTTCAATATTTGGTTCTTCAACATTTCCATCATCGTCGTCAACTTCAACCATAGGAAACATTGATCGTGCTGCATCGTCGACCATATTTTCTATACGGGTCGTCCTAACTATTTCGTTAACGACACTTTCAGACTCTACATAAGTATTTGCTACAACTTCTCCATGCCGATCCCAAACATAATACTCGGGTACGAAACCGTTTTTGCACAAATGAACTTTCACAATATCTGGTAACAAATACTTCAAATGTCTACACCTACTACACGGACAACGAATTTCTAGATCATTTCCGTTATTACTTAAAGCGAATTGAACAAACACGTTTATACCATTATAAAAATCTTCTTTTATTGAGCCCCTCAGTCCTTTTCTTTGGTACATCTATCTCCTCCGATCAACAAAATAATCAATCATTTTTTCTATTTGAGAAAATTAGAAGTTCAAAATTTAATATTTATTTTCAAGAATACAAATTCGAAAAAGATTATTTTCATGGTCGTATAATATTTGAATTTAAAGAACAACTTCACAAATTTAAAAATATTTTCAAATAGGGCACATTTTATTTTTTAACGTATCGATATAAAAAATTGTATAAATTTTTTTTCCATGGTCAGGCATCCTACTTCCCATTACAAACACAGTAAGCATTTACATTTCGTATATTACTTCGTCTCAAACGATTCAACAAAATTTCGGCAGCATTTCTCTTTTGTTCCCTGCATTGTACACAAATGCGTGTATGCAGGAAAAAAAAAGTTAAGCCGAAATTTTATGAACCGTTTGAGACGAAGTAGTATACAAAATGTAAATACTTACTGTGTTCATAACTTGTCCAATACAGGGACAAATCCAACAAACATTGTACCAGATGAATATAAATGGTAGTTTTTTGAAAAAAACGACTATTTATATAACGATCATGTACAACATTCGTCAGACGGAGCCAAAAACTGTCTAAGGGACATTAGTTAATTAAATGTGCGCATTTTACGAAAAAATACAATTTTACTAACTATTCACATTTACAAAAAAATATTTTAATTTAACACATTTATTCGACGTATTCCATCAACTTAAGGCTCGTTCGACGCATTTTTTGTTTGTTGCATAAGTCAATACGTGCACAATATAATATTCCTAGCTCATGCATTCATTTTATCTTAGTCCAACTAACACAATACAATGATAGCAGCGCTACACACATATACAATGGTACAACCAAGGCATATACAATGATTTCCATATACACGAACAAGCCCAAATTATACATGTTTTTCACAATTTCACGATAAAAGATGAAATAGGTATATCATGGAATGCTAGAAACTATTATAACACAATTGGAAACAATTTCAATCACCAATTAACCCTAATTTATCAATTTATGCAAATATAGAATTATGGTAAAAACTCAATTTTTCTCGAAAATAAGAGATTATACCTTAGCTGGAGAGCAATAGACGTTGATTATGCAGCCGGGGAGGATCCGAAAGCTCGAAATTGATGATTGGAAGCTTGGGGAAGAGATTTGGGGATTTAGAGATTAATATTTTCGTATGAAAAGTGAGGAGGAAGAAGGCTCGGCTGAGCCTGTAGTTCGATAATTTTCGACGGCTTCCGACGGCCGCCGACGGCCCGTCGGAAGCCGTCGGAAATAGGCCGTTGGAAGCCGTCGCCCCCTCCATCGGTATTTAGCTTTTTTCTAGTAGTGTTATAAGGAGTCTTCTTTGTTACGCCTTAAAATAATAATTAGGCTATATAAGAGTTTCCTCTTATTTCTGCCTACAAATCAATTACCTTCCTAATGGGGGAAAATAAATGAAAATAAATGCCTAATTAACTACGTTACTGCAATAATTATATGTTAATTATGCAAATAGAGATAAATAAATATTCGTGCCTAATAATTTTTAAACACATGGATTTTACGCTCTAAACTAGCGTTAAATGTCAATTCCTTAACCAAATATTATTACAAGTCCTTTTTCTTCGAGTTCCCAATATTTCAACATACCAAAATAAGGGATTCTAACATCCAAAACAGAGAATAAATATTCATAACAAAAGCTGCAATAACAGACTTATAAATAAAGTAGAAACTAAATTTATTACACCAATTCAATGAAATATCCTAAACAATAAGAATTGCAATTTAAACTCCATATTCTATTCGACTCCTCGTTTACAAAGAATAGATAAGAATAAGTGGTGTAAACTACGAATAGAGTTCGTAATCCAAACCTCTTATTTTATTGAAGAATCACAATTTGAACTGAAGTAGAGGGATAAGTGGAATAGACTATGAAATTATCAAAATTTGCATAAATGAAACAAATTCCATCAAATTAATGTAAATAATTGAAAATCTCAACAAAGAATTGATATTTCAAAATAAAAAGGAATTTTGAGGGATTTTATCTATCGTATTTTTGAAATCCCGAAATCCCTAAGGCATATTCAAATCCAAAAAGAAATACATTAAACTATTGCTGAAGAAATACTAAGGTTTCCACTCACAGATTAGTCTTAGCTTCACCTAAGTGGACTTGTTGCCTTCCAATCTCTTTCAGAATCTCTCTTTCTTTTGATACACACATGCACAATAAGGAAGAAGTGTGTGTGTATATATATATATATTCATTAGATTCAGAATAATTGGAGAAGAATAGGATAAGAATATATTGGAGAAAGATGAAACAAATAAGAAATATGTTGAATTCTTACCTGAATTCTCTACGAAGTTTTTGAATCTTATTGGAGAGATAGCAATGACAGAATTTCGTTGCATTCCACAAAATAATATGAACAAAGAGTGGAGAGGATATGGTTCTATTTATAAGGGTTGAAGCGAACCTAGGATGAAAATAGTTTAAAACGGAGAAATCTGAAGCGTACAAATAAATAGCACACCCCTTCAAACCCTGGCCGCCACTACCAAATTTGGCTTTGATCGGTCGACCGTCCCTCTTCAACCGATTGACCGCTAGGGTCGACCGGTCCCCGTAAAAGGGTCGACTTGTACATTTGTTTTGGGAATGTTTTTCCGTTGTTTTTTAGTTAATTTTATACCCGAATTAACTTTAACGTTAATTGTTGATTAAACATTTGATTAACCCAAAGCTAATTTTAAAATTCAAACCCTAAATTTAAATTCTTATTTGTATTTGAATTCTAACTAAATTAATTTAAATTTGAAAACTTAAAATGCTCATAACTTCTTTGTTTGAGCTCTGTTTTCAGCATATTATATATGGAAATAGATTAGAATTTCACCACGAACGCAACGGAATAACTTTCGTGGTCAATTCCAACTTTTATTAAATTTCCATATTAAACCCTTATCATATTTAATTCAATCTACTTCATTTCTTTATGATTCATTTTATGGAGTGTTAAATTTTCCTCGACCTTAAAAAAGATTTCGTCCTGAAATCTTCCAAAGGGCGAACAATGTAACGCGCAATAAAATCCATGTTATACAACCAAGTTCTCTACACAACCATCTACTTAACCAATAGAGCAATGTAATTATGTACTACAGACATGCTAAAATGACCTCGATTCTAGAGTGATTGTGTAATCTTGCCATGAAAGTATGTATGCAAATATCTTAAACATGCATAAAAATTTCTTCATGAGTGTAAAGTGATTGTGAAAAAGTGTAACAACCATCTTCTACCATCCAACCTAGCGACCACGATGTAATCAAAATCCTGATTTTGGAGAAAGAAATTACCAGTGAAAATCTCTAGGTGAGTGCTCTTCATCTTCGCCTTGGTCCTCCATGCGCTTTCCATTGGTCCCTCTATTGTACTCGGACTAGCCTAATTATTTTATTACGGAGTCTCCTAGTACAGTGCTCCATAATGCGTGCGGTGGCACATGGCACTATCAGCTCCATCTCAAAATCCCCCAACTGATCGAGCTCTATTCTGTTAGCCATGCCATGAAGGCATATCCTAAGGTGAGAAACGTGAAAAACATTATGGACTCCTTGTAAGATTGTAATGTTCCACATGCTTCTTTTCAAACACATGCCTTTCGCATATTATATCAAATTTGCTTTTTTTCCTCTTTATAAGACTTTGCTTTTGGTAACTATGCAAAAAAAGTTAGATTGTGTTGGTCTTATATAATACTCTTTAGGTTGGATTTAATGTTGTGTCCGTTACAAATTTCATGTAGTATTTGTACTTCTCTGCAAATACTCCCTAACACATGTAGAATAATATACTTAAATTTTATTGAACATCTTAAACACAATGTTCAAAGAAATCTTAAGATTTGATTTATTCAACAGGCACTGAAAACCAATAGCAAGTTGTATTTTTTGATAGAATACAATAAATTTATTAGATACATCAGAGATGATGCGATAGTAGCAATTGCACTTGATGAATCATTTAAAAAACATGTTTAAATATAGAAAACTTCAAACCATTAACTCTATAGATGTTCCATTTTGTTTTTCTCAAATATGCCTCATTCCATAAAACAACTGCAAAAATGAAAACTCTCATGTGCGAAGTATCTGTTTCAATCAATGAAGTATCTGTTTCAATCAATAAAGCTATACGCCTAGAAATAAGAGTAAGAAATTTTAGCTCGAAAGTAATCAATGACCGTAGTAAATGGAAATGTTGGATACCAACGACCCCCTTGAGTTTTGGAAAAAAACCGCACTTCCCTCCTAAGATTTTTCGGGCTCTCTAGCATCATTCGCACTTCCCTCCTAAGATTTTTCGGGCTCTCTAGCATCATTCTTGTTATGACATGACGGTCGGACCAAGCTCCCCATCTACAACACGTGGCGCACGCATAAGAGTTGGTACACAGTTATTGCACTGTTGTAAATATCTTTCTAGACCTCCGCTTATGCCTCGTCTAAGACTCTAAGCGCTAGGCTAGATTTACCGTTCAACGATTTGCCTAGGTCCGCTTAGACAAGGTTTACCACCTCATGTAAGAACCAAAACATATATTTAGACATTGTTTATGCATTATTTAAGGTTCAATGTTTCCACATAAGCATCAATATGCTAGTTTTAGACGATCTTGCCTCCTTGGTTACTCTTAAACACATTCAGAATCTCAAAATTCCAATTTACATTGATCAACACTAAACAAAACAATAAAATTTTGTTCAAAATACACGAGCTATCAAAAATTCATAGCTCCGATTAATCCTCATTTAATCATCGTCTAACCGATTAATCACCAGTCCGTACTAACCGTCTAACATCTGCCTGGTAATTTTCACAACCTTGTTATATTGCAACAAAATGAATTCCCAACGTTACATGTCTATCAATCCATATTCATACACAACTTCTTCAAGTTATTTAGCGATCCGAGACTATTTCAAGTTATTTAGCGACTTGAGACTATTTCAATTTCAAATAGTCGCCTCTATTTTTAACATGCCACACAACCCTTTAACCCTCCTTGTTTCAATACATTGCTAATTAGCGGTCCGGCGACTAGTTTAGGTTTTTTATTTATTTATTTTAAGATTCATAATTTTTTTTAGTAAAACTAGCAATGTAGCACTCTCTTGGAATAATGAATACTTCAACATCTTCTTCTCCCATATATTGAATTGAACGCCCAATTTGCCGCACAAAACCCAAATTCCCAAATCAACAAAATCAGCCCCAATCAATGTCTCTCTTCCTTATCTATGACATATTCAAATTCACGTCCCTCTTCCCTTACGCACTTTACCATCTGATCTCTTCTACGATCTCCTTCTACAAACCCTCCTACACCGCCCGACCGTACCACCCCTTCCCCATCTCCCCACACCTCCCCTCCTTCCTCCGCCACCTCCACATCATTCTCCTCATCCTCTCTCTCGTCTCTTCCATCCTCTTCCTCTCTCTCGCCTCCTCCCTCTCCCTCTCCTCCCTCCACACCTCCATTTCCCTAGCTCTCTTCATCTTCATCCTCCTCTGCATCTTGCTCTTCCATCTCCCCAACGATCTCATCTTCCTACTCTCTTCTCTCTCTTTCGCCTTGCTGGCTCGTCCCAGTTACAACAGCTCAACAGATCTCCAGTCCATCGTGTCTGGAATCTCTGCCACAGTGTGCATGGCCTCGTCCGCATCCTCATTCATGCTATGCGTTTTTCCAAAGATGTACGTGTTTGATTTGTTGCTATCATGTTCGGTTTGCGTTCAGGGGTTATGGAGTTTGGTGAGCGGGTTGTGTTTGTACGTGGAGAGATTTGTGCCTGAAGGATGTCATGGGTTGCTTGATGTGAGCAGGGAGAGTACGAGGTGTGATGTGGAGGAGAGTAGAGTTAGGGCTGTTGAGGTTTTGTGGTTCGACTTTGAGGTTTGTGTGTTGGTTGTGGCCATGATTGGTGTGATTGTTTTTGTGGTTGTTGGGAAGGTTTGTGTTGGTGGTGGGGCTTTTGGAAGGAGGCTTAACGGTGGTGGATCATACGAGGCATTACCTACGGTGGGGTCGGTTGGAGCCATGAGTGATATAGGGGATCATGTGCAGATGAAAGCATTGGGGAAGAGCTCGGCTCAAGAATGAGATGTGTAAGTAGTTATGCCAGACAATTCTATATCTTTCTGTGTTTTGGCATGATTATGGCTCTTGTTCGTGACATGATTTTGAAAGTGATGTTGCTATGCCAAGTAGTTTGGAAGTTAGACAGTGTTGTTTGCTCCCTTGAATTTTCTTGTGACAGTATATTTGTATTGTTTTAGCGTTACCATTGAAGAAACAACCTTCTATGCTCATTGATGGCTGTAGACTTATCTTGCAGAACTCAACTAAACCTTAGCTATGCCATCTGAAAAATGCATTTTGCATTGTTATTGACGGTGATAATATTTATTTAAGCTTTTTTCTTTTTCATTCTAGTGTTATAAATCATCGTTACATGGATTTATATAGTTTTTAATAGCAAAATTTGCAGGCATCAATATTTTAACCAACTCAATCCATGAACTCTACATGTACATACCTTTTAGATTTCACTTATTAAGTATTAATACATAAATTTGGCAGCGCTGGATGGTATGCCTATGCACACTATATTATTTGGGTTTGTGGGTTTGAGGGGGGGGGGGGGGGGGTGGATGGGTGGGTTAATAGTGTGTTTTTACAAGCATGTTAACTTTTTAATATCTTAAAATTAAAGTGTGTTTTTACAAGCATGTTAACTTTTTAATATCTTAAAATTAAAGGTGCAAACTTCGTAAAAATGTGCATGCATATGTTACTTAAAAACAAACACAGCAGATAAAATGATGATGATAATAAGTAAATTAAATAAAATTAAGAGAATGCAAACTTAAAATACATCAATTTTATACAAGTTCAGACATTTTTTAAGTGTAGGACATCCAATCCCCAAGTTCTTCCTATAGTTTTCACTAAACACTGCATTGTCTTGAAACGTAAGAAGGCCTACAATATAAATCTTTCTCTCATACGTTAAGAGAAAGTCGCAGCCAACCCTATCTTTTTTTTTCCGCCTAGCTTTGTCTTTCTCGATCTGAATCAATCAACGTTTTGACATGCATCTCTTTTGCCTTAACTAAAATGTTACAATGATCCTATAACTCAAACTAGTGAAATGTGATTGTGTAGATTGTTTGAAATAGAGTTTCTTCTTAAAATATAGAAATATGGGACCTTTTGAAGAATCAGGATGAAAATTTATTAAATTGAAAGTGGATCGAACTCTTGATGACAACTCGAAGATGATTTGGAAATATCTAAAAATAGCTGACAATATTGAGCAATAGAATACAAGGATTCATTTATCGTATTACAGTCATGTCTTGCTTTGAGTTTTCACACACAATACCTCGTCTCAAACAAGGTAAGTTATAACCGATGTACATCTTGAGTTGATATCTCAAATATTAAAGCACATTCTAGGACTATCTTGGAGTAAATCATAAGTCTAAAATTGGATTTTTATTGGTCATTGTCTAATAAATAAAAATGGTACTAGGCTTAATTTGCAAAGAAAGTGCGTTGCTGCATTTATAAAAGACTGTTTGTTTGGAAAGTAAGAGCTCGATTGACTTAGTAGTGTGATTTAATGCTTTCATTTTATTTAAGCATTGAAAAAAGAAAAAAAATACGAAGTCATTTTGTGCGACTTCCCGAATACAAAGTAAAAATTAAGATTAGACGGTTAACACTGTTTGCGCCAAAAATGTCACAAACATCCAATTGCAGATGAAAGCACCAAATCACATTCACAGATAGATTGTATGTAATAGAATTAAATATGAAGAACACTCAAAAAATTAAAAGGAAAGCAGTAGAAAGATAAGATTTATAGTGGTTCGGCGTTGTAGCCTACATCCACTTTGAAGAGTTGCTGTTTTATTGATGATTCTCTACTGATTTACAAGAGTCCAATTGATAGTATTCGAGTTACAATGGAGTTCAGCAGAGTAACGGCGTAGAAGAGTCAAAAGATCCCTTTTCTGAAGCTCTTGGACTGCTATTTATAGGTGTAGGTTGGAAATATCTGTTTCAAATTTCGGAAGACTCCTTCCATCACGTGGGTGGGCCCACGTGATCGATCCTTGGTCGTTTTGACTCGATCCATGATCGATACGAATGAGATTCGTATCGATCCAAACCTTTCCCAATCGAGCCGAGATTGATCATGAACATTCCTGAGGTCGTACGCAAGCTCTTGTGAAAATTTGGTAGCATTTGGACTTGTAGATTTTGAGTTATGACCGATGCAAGTTTGAATTTGCTGAAGGCTGTCGAGTTCGCATCGCTTCTGCTCGCATCGCTTGATGGATACAAACTAAGGGTTTTGCTAGATTTGCATCGATCATATCTTGAGCATACAAACTCCGATTGACTTAAAATTTGGAACGTTGGCTTTCATAGCTTTGATTGTCGTGTCATGTTACTTGTAGCTCGATCCAGACTCGGACAAAATTTACCAGCATCCATAGTGAACTTTGTAGGTAATCGATCGTCGGGACTGATTATCTTCCATTTCCAGTCAATTCTTTGGTGTCACGGCCTTGCCAAAAGACGGAATAACACTTGCCCCCCAAAACATGCCTTGCGATAGGAAGATGTGTTTTGTAGTTCGATAAGCTGGATGTTCGTACCCTGATAATGTCCTGTAAAGAGGTTGTTAATCTTACCTGACCGTGAATAGCGATCGTTCGTGATCGTATGCCGTTCGGGGCGGTATGTGACCGTTCGAGGTCGGATGCCGTTCGAGATGAGTTGTGACCGTTCGCGGTCGGGGTGCCGTTCGTGGTGAATGGTGGCCGTTCGCGGCCGGGTACCGTTCGTGGCGAGTTGTGTGTGCCCGGGGGGACTTAGTATCATTAACGTCGGATTTCATGTTCGAGTGAGTTTCCGAATTGTTTGTTATGGCGGTTTATCGCCATCTCAGAGCATGGCTGAGGACCGTTCGCGATCCCGTACATGTGTAAGTGACTTAGCCGTTATGGAATTACAAATACCAGATTTACATTCAAAATGAGTCTTACAACCAAAATGTTCAACCAAATCAAGTCCAGATGCAAAGAATAGAAAACAAAAGCAAAGTAGAGACGTCAAAGTGCAGACACCTACACTAATGCGGTTGATAGTCGTCTCAGAGCACGCCTAAGGACTGTTCGTGATCCTGTACATGTGTAAGCGACTTAACCGCACTACGTCTTATTCGTCATTATTTCAATAAGTTGATGACAAGCTGATGCCTCGATCCTGAGCCGTCCCCAGTTGATGCAGATGGTGGTCGTTCTTGCTCCACCGTTGCTGCTCACCTTCTCACGTACTGTGATAGCATGCCGTTCCAGATATGCCCTTCTATCTCATCCCTCAAGTGTCTGCAATCATTTGTACTATGGCCGCTTAGCTCGTGGAATAAGCAGTACTTGTTTGATTTTCTCTCATTGTTGGTCGGATTCCTCCTCATTGGCCTCCGGTAGGGAACCTGCCCCCTAGTGTCTTGGTAGATTCGCTCTAATGTCTCGCTCAGCTCTGAATAAGAGGTGAATCTCGGCTCCTTTCGCGACCGCTTAGGCTCATCACAATTGTCCTCTGCTTTCCGTTTCCCTTTCTCCTTGCCTGAATCCTTTCCGGGCGGATCTCTGCTTTTGACTGCATAAACCCCCTCTCCTTCCTCTCTCTCAGCATTTGCATCTTCTTGTCGCAGAAACCTTTCTGCCTTATGGTAAAACTTTTAAGTCCATAGGTGGATCCCTCGTCAGCGAATTCGTGAATTTTGGGCTATCAGCTATGCCAGATACAGTTGCCATCAGAACCATGGATGGATCTGGTCGATCCACCGATGCCGCTGTTGCATTGAATTGTGTTAAGAAGTTCCTCAAAGACTCTCCGGTCTTCTGCTTCAGTGTCGTAAGACTCATCACATTCTTGGGCCTCGAGATGTGAACCTTGAACTGCCTCATAAACTTTTCAGTCAACTCGGTCCATGTTCCAATCGAACTGCTCTCCAATTGTCTAAACCATAATGCTGCTATGTCCGTCAAATACAGTGGAAAACATCAGATCATGATCTCCTCTGATGTCCCCAGTACTTCCATATGCCGCATATACCTCTTCAGATGAACAACATGGTCTGTCCTTCCATCATACATCTCCAATGTCGGTAGTTTGAATTCTGGTGGATTCCTGGCCTGCTTAATTGCGGGAGCGAAGGGGCTCCTGTTAACATCTTTCAGATCTCTATTCACTAATCCGCCTCTCATGGCTTGTCTGACCATCTCCGCCAATCTGTCACTGTCGTCAAGCTGTAGTCCTTGTCTGTTGCCTCCGATCTGCCCCCGAGTTCGCGAGGGAATCATGGAATCTGCTCTCCTGGACGGGCATCTATTCCTCTATCAATGCCGTGTTGAACAACTCCGCCTGGTATCCTGCCTGAGGTTGGATTAACATGCTCCTGGGGAGTGCCCCCCAGCTCATGGGCTGCTTTTGATGGTCCTGCTCTATTCTGAATCCTGGTTGTTCCTTACTCCTGATCCCTATCTCCAGCACCCCTTGCCTTTTCAGCATTTCCTCCTGCATAGCTTCCATCATCATCTTCATCTCGTCTCGGATGATGAAGACTGAGGTCTGATTCGCTCCTGAGGAAGCCTCCTAACTTCCTTCATGCTGCTCCTTTCTGCTCTTGGTCTTCTCGCCGATTGCTTCACCATTGCTTTCCAGATCTAAGTCCTTAAACCTTCAGATCCAGAATCCAAGCTGTAGAATCCCTGAGTTCAATTCTCAGTGAAAACACCAAAATGTTTACGCCAAAAATGGTCACAAACACCCAATTGCAGATGAAAGCACCAAATCACAGTCACAGATAGATTGTATGCAATATAATTAAATATGAAGAACACTTAAAAAATTAAAAGGAAAGCAGTAGAAAGACAATATTTATAGTGGTTCGGTGTTGTAGCCTACATCCACTTTGAAGAGGTTCTGTTTTATTGATGATTCTCTACTGATTTACAAGAGTCCAATTGATAGTATCCGAGTTACAATGGAGTTCAGCAGAGTAACGTCGTAGAAGAGTCATAAGATCCCTTTTCTGAAGCTCTTGGACTGCTATTTATAGGTGTAGGCTGGAAATATCTTTCTCAAACTTCGGAAGACTCCTTCCATCACGTAGGTGAGCCCACGTGATCGATCCCTGGTCGTTTCGACTCGATCCATGATCGATACGAATGAGATTCGTATCGCTCCAAATCTTTCCCAATCGAGCCGAGATCGATCATGAACATTCCTGAGATCGTACGCAAGCTCTTGTGAAAATTTGATAGCATTTGGATTCGTAGATTTTGAGTTATGACCAATGCAAGTTTGAATTTGTTGAAGGCTGCCGAGTTTCGCATCGCTTCTGCTCGCTTCGCTTGATGGATACGAACTAAGGGCTTTGCTAGATTTGCATCGATCATATCTTGAGCATACGAATTCCGATTGACTTAAAATTTGGAACGTTGGCTTTCATAGCTTTGATCGTCGTGTCATGTTAATTGTAGCTCGATCCGGACTCAGACAAAATTTATCAGCATCCATTGTGAACTTTGTAGGTAATCGGTCGCCGGGACTGATTATCTTCCGTTTTCAGTCAATTCTTTGGTGTCACGGCTTTGCCAAAAGGCAGGATAACAAACACAACAATTAAATTTGATTACTTTTTTGTCATTCGTATAAAAAGCAAGAAAATTATATAAAAAATATATAATTTTGACCGATATCGAATTGAAATTTCAACCTTGATTTAGGTCTAGATTCTGTCTTCCGGGCGATATAGAATCAAAGAAGATATGAATGAGACTTAATGTTTTCTCTCATCCAAAGTATAAAAAATGAGTTATCATGACATATCTCGGGCAATTTGGATGAAGTTTTTTTAAAGAAGATCAAAGTGAGAAAAAAATTAGGAATGACAAAATTGTGTTATTTTGAAAATTTTATGTGCATTTATTTATGTGGAAAGTAGTATATTACTTTTTTTTATGGCAATATAAATTGAAAATAAAAAGAGGAATCATATTTCAGTTTTCACACCTTTGTAACAAATAACATGTAGTAAATATGTTCATATTGTTCTTGATGAAGTTCTTTTACAGAGAACCTTAAACCTAAAATTTATGGAAATGATGCTGAGAATGGATGATAATTTTTTTGTTGATTTTTTTTTGAGAAAATTAAGAATCATAGATTGATAGAAACTTAAGGAAATGCTATATCGATTCTTTGGATTATTCAGCACAACTTGAATCTTTGGTCAAATGTATCCCATAGATCAAAAATCAATTATGCAAATTTTGCAAACCCTGACATAAATTGATCACTGTTAGTCCTAAATGATGTTTTTCCGAAAGAAAACATGACATAGAAGGAACTATATTCTATATGGAAGTTTTCTTATGTATTTTTTTGAACACTTTACTGTTGATTTGTCAAAGGATTCATATATTACGATTCAAAAAGTTTGTGATTCCTAAATATGTAAAAGTATGAGGCTTTATCCAACTATTGCTTATCCATCCTATGTGGAATGTGTAACTTTGTGCAAAGTTCAATTCAAAATGAAATTGGAGAATATCATTCACCTTAGGAACAGAATCTTCGAACTCTTGGCTTCTCTTTTGACCTTCAAGCTCGTGCCTCCTTATCTAGAACTCAAGCTCGTGTCTCCCCTCTGCCTCCTCCACAAATGAATTGCTAAACAAAGTTCTCAAAAATCAAGAAAAACCATAGAGGAACTATAAGGTAATAAAAAATAGGTTGCTTTAAAAATCTGATTGTATAATTGTTTGGAAACAAGAAAGGAAGGATAGAGAGAAGAAAAGGAATTTGTCATAAAATCTTCCAATAAAACTTGTTGCAATGGAAACGATAGTGATGTAGGAGATTAAGGAGAAGAAGAGGTGGGAAATGCTTACTAAGATGAAGGAGGGTGACAAGTTTGAAGATCACACAAAAACTGAAAAGCCATTTCCAATTGGTGAACATAACAATGACAATTGTGACAACATCAGCACAAAGATAGAAAAAAGCAATGATGAAAAATATCGATTTTATATCTGATGATCGGTAAGTAGGTGATTATTACTCATCACACTAGGATTCATATCATTGTGGAACTAATCACTATACTTTTCCGCTCGAGTATCAAAAGGTTGAGCAAGTTGTGATATGGCTTAATTTATGTGTTTCTAAGTATTTGACATTGCAGTCTAGTAATTCTGTTCATGTGAATTAACACTATGTCAACATTTGAAGTGCATCTGTTATGTGTCATGATCATTATGTGTTGGGAGTTACACAAGGATTATGTGTTGTGGGCATTGCTGTAGGGATTATGTGCTGTGAACATTGTGTTGTAAGCACTATGTATTGTGAACAACATTTGTTTTGTATTGTCAATTGTATTGATCGTGTTCATTGTAATCATATCATGTTATTGTGATATCATTATGTGTTCAACATTTCAATCTATCTCATATTTTGCTCGATATCTCCATGTGCTCATATTGTATTATGTTCATAAATTATCTCATATTGTTCACTTATCCTTTTTATTGATGACTAAAAGGGAGATAGTTTATAATATAATTACGTTTGATAGGAGGAGACAGAAAACATGCGTTTAGCTCATTTTATAGAGGAGGATTTTTTTAAAAATGAATTATCATCATTAAAAAGGAAAATATTGTTAAAACCTAGTTTAACTCAATTTTGATAACGATAACAATTCACGTAAGTTGACTAACATCTTTATAAGATTGTGTAGGTACACAATATTTCAAGGGGCTTCATGCATAATTTAGATGACACACAAAGCTTCGAAATATCAAGACAAGATGCTTCATGCAACATCAAAACAGAAGCATCTTTTTTTTCATGTTAGAGTTATGTTAAACCCCACAATCACTTACATATATTTTTTCAGTCTTTCTAATCATTCAAAATGCTTCACAATTATTTTAAGAACTGAACTTTTCAGAAATAATTTAGGTGTGGAAAATTGATTTTATACCTAGCGGTCACTGCAATTAAACAAGTGATTGACCCTAGCACAAAATTTCAATTTCCATGACTCGATGGTGCTACAACTATAAATGTACACAAGTTGCTGAATACATGTATGTATGTATGTGTATGTGTGTGTCTGGGTGTATATATGTATATGTGTGTACATACACACATACACATATACATCTATATATATGCACGCATGTGTGTATGTGTGTGTGTGTGTATATATATATATATATGTGTGTGTGTGTGTGTGGGTGTATAATGTGTGTGTATTGTGTGTGTGTGGAGAGAGAGAGATTTGATACCATTGATTAATGTTCTCTGTTGATTGTTAGTTTTAAATACTTCCAAATCATGTTCAAGTTGTCGTCAAGAGTTTATTCCACTTTCAGTTTCATATCCTCTCGTCCTAATTCTTCTAAAGCTCTCATTTTATACACTTAAATAGTTAAACCTAATATACCGAACTCAACTTACACAATCACATTACACTATTGTGGAGGTATGATATTATTGTAATATTTTACTTCAAGGCAAAGGTGATTCTTGTAGAAGTGTTAGCTATTTTGGGGAGATAAGGAGATCTTCTCTGAACTCGTGACTGGAGGATTGCTTTGTAAGCTGTCCTTACAGGTTAGACATGCAGTGTTTAGTGAAATCGTAGGGAGAATTTCGGGACTAGACGTACTAACGCTTGGAAAGTGTTGGAACCAGTTTAAACTTGGTATCGTCCGAGTTTGCATTCTCTAACTTTTGTTTTATTTATTTTATTGTCATTTTATCTTCTAAGATTATTTGCTAAGTAACATCACTTGTGAGTTTATTGCATATATCACACACATTTTTACTATGTTTACTTATTAACTTTTAAGTTGTTAAAAAAGGCTAGCATATTGGTTAAAATTTAGAAACTCACTATTCACCCTTGAGTATGTATAACTGTAAGATCCGGCATTTTTAGAATTTATTTAGTTTTAAATTGTTATTGAAACTTATTAAGTTTCTATTCTCTAACTAAACCAACTTTGCTCGTCATTTCAGGACTTGAAATACTTATATTGAAAGTCAGTCCTTCCAATGATCTTTTGTTCCTCTTTCCTGTTTTTACTCAATGTTAAAATTGTCTTATTCCACAAATATCTTAATACACGATGCCTGAAATTGCTCAAAATTATATCTTTTTCTATAAGATGGTATGTGTTATTGTGCTATACCACAATATATCCTAATACATAATGCCTAATGTTTTTGCGAAGAAATTGCTCAAAATCGTATCTTTTTTATAAGATGGTATGCCTTAGCGTGCTATACTTCAAACCCTGACTATAATAAACCATAGACATCATATTAACCTCATCAGATTATGCTTTGAGGAAAAAGAAAAAGAAAAAGAAATAGAAAAAAAAACTTCACCAATCTCTTCAATTTGTTACTTACTAGCGTAATTTATTGTCAGATCACGAGTATCTATGCTACATAAACAAAAAAAATATCACAGCTATCTGTCATATGTTTGCCAACACTACAACGAGATACAAAATATCATGAAATAATAGATAAAAAGCCACTAACAAATAATTTCATCATTTTCCCTTTCTAAATGATACTTGAGCTAATTTAAAGTCCGCTGTAGTTTTATGGTCTTTGATAATAGCAGGGTTCAATGTAGTTTGGTTATCAGCATTTTTGAAAACCACAATTACTTTTCTCTTTTTGCAGAAAATTTTGATTGTCTCTATTATTGTTTTGATGATTTCCATTATCTTTATGAAATTCGTTTGCTCACACGAAAAGTCAAACCACTGCCTTCTGTATATTTCGCATTTACTATGCTTATGTTTGGATCTCAATCATCCCTTCTCATAATCTTGCAAAGAAGAGCTTGGTTCGGTTGAGGAGATTGGAAACATTTGTTAAAGTTATTTTCCCCTTTGCGAGCTTCGAAAATTCTTTGCATATCCTTGGAAATTGTTGTTCTAAGATCTTTGGTTTGCTCTAGCATCGAAACATGACTAAATATTTTTCATGGAGAACTATGTAGTGTAGAGTGATTTAAGGCTTATCAATTTTTTGGTTGTTTCATTTGACGCCGTTTGATATACTATAGAGCTTAATCTGTAAGATATTATTCTGCATTCTCCTCCATTTTGAAATTTTCAAATTAGTTCCAGGACTTCATAGACAGTTTGCTTGATTTGCTGGGTGCCTTTATTCTTATTCTTCTTCTTGGTGGGTAGGTGGGGGTGTGTGTGTTGTTTTTTTTTTTGGGGGGGGGGGGGGATGTGTGTGTGAAATGAGGCATGTCTTTTCTGTAATTGCTCTGACTCTTTTCCTTACAAAATTAGTAATGTTGAAATAATTTGAGAGTGATTTCAAGCAGTGGACATTCTTCATCCGGTCTTTGTACAAGGTTTTAAGCTTCTGTTTGGGCATGAAGCAAGGCATGGCAAGAGACTTGTTGCCTCGCTCGATGTCCCTTAAGCGACGCATAACGTGTAAGCTCTAAATACCAAGAAATATGCTTCATATACAAATTGTTCCCAGTTTTGCATTTCTAAGCCTATAATATTATGAATGAAATGGAACAGCGGGCTATCAATTGAACTGTAACAATAGAAACTCAACGAACCATAACATCCTATTCTATATCAACTTCAACAAATTATATTTCAGAATGCCATTTATTTGTCAAGTTATCAAAGCAAAACAGAGTTTTCTATCTAGCACTTATTAATTATAATATGGATATTCAAATCAGTATATAACATCTAAAGCTCTACATCTTTTCTTATCTGTAGACTAAACATTCATCACTAGAGCCGTCTTATTAGCTAAGGTTTGCGTAATTATTTTAATCTTTGAAACCTAAATTATCTCTTGTTTGTTATTGTTCTTTTCTATGGCTTTGACTTTCTTTTGTCATTCTCTTTTTATACACTCTTGTCACTACCAGATCAATCTTAATTTGTTGCTTAATATGTTTACTTAATGTCTTGGTGTGGCGTAAGTGCCATAAAACGCTGTTTCAGTAATAATTGAATTTTTATTCATAAATAGAAATAAGGTGCAAAAGTACTGGCTATCATAAATTATGCTTAAGCATGATTCCAACAACATAGTTTTGACGTTAGATAAATTGTCTACAGCTTTGAGCTAATCATGCTTTTAGTTGACAATATTCCATAGATCGAAAGCCTTCAACCAAACTTCAATAGTTCAATTCCACCACTTCAAAAATCAAATCTTTCACCGTTGAGGATAGGAGATGAGGAAGTCACAATGTTTTTGTTGACATCGTCTTATGACTATCATGCCAATTCGTTGAAAGAAGATGTGATTATTTGAGTGGATATAATTTTTGTTTCACAATTTTTCAAATCAAGTTTACAAGAAATCTCTGCATGCATTAGTATTTAACAACTTAACCATTCCAATCAACATAAGAACTCATTCTTTCTAAAACATATCCTTTTACACTTAAAACTTAATTAACATAGAAACTTATAATTATAGTTTGTTCATTTTACAATTTTACATTGATTTAGTTCAGTTCAACTTTTAACAAACAATCTATATAGTTGCTAATTGAGGACCGCTAGCTTTAGTGGTAATGGTAGATTGTAAATTCATAGGTTATGGCAATGAATCCCCTTGATACTTGGTTACCAACTTTAAAACAATAATACATGTTTCTACTTAGTTTGTTCGATGGAGCGTGTGTTGCATTGTTAAAATTATTCTATGTTAACTTTAATTTAAGTATAAGCTTGATTAGAGGTTTGACTAGCACAATATATAACACATAATTTTACATGTTCAAAGACAATGCTCCAAATCTCACATTTTAGTCGCTTCTCGTTTTGGGATTATTCACACATGATATCTCGTACCGAGTGAGATATCTAACAAGATGAGTGTATTTCAGATATATATTTCAGATTGACATCTCAGATCTTAAAGTTCGTATTTGGACTATCTCGTAATAACTTGTGAGTCTAAAGTTGTCACTTTTTACCGATTGCTATTAAAAAAAGAGAAGAAATAAGAATCATAACATACTTGATTTGGGTAAAAATATAGTTGATGAATTGGAAAGAGGTTTTTTTTTCTTTCTTGAAAAATAGTAATAGCTTGATGTATTTGATGAATAACGAAGAATTCTTCTTATTAAAGCATTGACAAAAGAAGAAAATAGTACGAAGTCATTTGTTGCGATTTAGTACCCACACAAAATGTAACTAGGATTACGGGAATTACTAGATAATTATTTGTAGAATATTTTCGTTTGGATGAACAACAAAAAAGTTGTGTAATAGAGAAATGTACAATTTTGAGTAAGATCTTGGATTGAGATTTTGGTTCGAATTTTGGTTGATACGTCATTATCTCGGACGAGATGAGTATCAAACAAGATATGAATGAGATTTGACGTGTTGTCTTGCTAAAGCTTAAAAGCGGGATCTTGGACGAGATGCAAAATTCTCTAATTAGAGATAAATATTAATAAAATGGATCTGGTTAAAGCAATTTTGACATTTTAGGATTGTTTTGCTTATTTCTTTTTTTTCCTGGATGGTGAAAGCTACATGCCATATAAATTCAATTTAGGTTACCATGTAACTATGTAAGTCCATTTTGTTGCTAGTTGGCACTGTTGCACTATATTACATTGTGTTCTCCTTCTTCTTTTTTAAAAATATAAATAAAATAATAACTCTATATGTTATTTGTAATAAATTGGTACGGTAGTGACTAGTGAGATTTCCTCACTCCTCTTTTATCTTGCCGTTTAAATTGTATTACTTCATTTTAGAAATTCCTCACATGTATTTGTTTCTATCATTTGTGTTTAATTGCTTCACCCCCTTCTGTGATAGGCTAATAGGTGTATGGATGACTGGCTTCTTTGTTCCTTTTCTTTTCCTTTCCTTTTTTTTTTTGGGTGTGCGCTCAAGAGCTAGGGGCAAAACATCAAATATGAGCACTGTAAATCTCATCTCTATTGCTGTTAGTAGTTGACAACTCCAAAATTTGAATTCCCAACAAATGGAAACCTGGTTTTAAACAGTTTTGTTCAACCATGATAAGTATCATGCTTAAGTGCTGCTAGAATTTAAAGGCATGTTTGAAATATTGAAACTACAGAAGCACCGTCCCAAATGAATTTTCTTTGACATGTTAGAGTTGATATTCTCCTGTATCTAGATCATACGTTTCTTATCTTTGGTTCCTAAAGTAAAGCATCTTGTTGGGCATGGAGATTTTGTCCCCAAGCTATTCTACTTTCATGCTTAAATGAAATTTTGCAAATATTATTGTTTGATTTTTCACATTTCTTTTTTAATCTGCTTGAAAATTCTCTGATAATTGATTGATTATTTATATACAGGTAGAGGGTGCAATCCTTGCCTGGAACCAGTTATCTGTCTATTTTTCAATGGATTATATGCTTCAAGCAGAAATAAAACAATGCGCTCACAATATTTGTTTCTTTGGAGCATGATTAATGGTTTTGACTGAAATGTTAAATTTACAGCCCTCATCTTTTTCGTCGCTATGCTGATATTGTTTACTGTAATGAGATGTGCTGTTATACTAAAGATTGAGTTTACAGAGCAGCAATTTTGTATTAACTACGTAATTAAATCAAAAGTGTTATCACGCAGAGATGAAACAAGGAGACAAAGATGTGATTATGCGACAATTTTGCCAATTTATCTATTGATTGCAATTTTATTTTGATTATTTTATTTGATGAATTAATTTATTCGCATTTCTTGGAGTGCGAAAATAGCAGCAGTGTCTTTTCGTTGATGGGTTTACAGAATCATCATATGTTTGTATATATAAGAAGTTTGTGCTGACTAAAGGTTTATCTGGATCAATCGATGAACTGTGATGCAAAGCATTCTTCGTTTCACTGCCTTAACGTTGCAATCAAAACATCTATGTTTATGCATCATCATTTTGAACCATATCTAGCGATATGCATCATTTATAAACTCTCTGCCTAATTAGGTTGACTCGTTTATAGGTTTTCATTATAAGCCATGTACATGGACGTACAATGTATCCACGAACGGTAAATACGTATCATTCATATCGATGTGGATGCGGCAAGGGGAATGCGAAATCCCAAGAGCCAAGGGTTACCCCTTCATTATCTCAAAAGCAACACATAATTGAAATAAAAAAGGACTAAAACTATTCTAACAGTAGTAGTCATCTACCAATGAATAATAACGCTGCTGTTCCAAGAATTGATCGTTGAAATTTGTTCCTTTTGAATGAAATCCAAAACAATATTGTTTGGTTGGGTACACTTGTCCAGTGTTCCTTGGACAATCAAACTACTTTCTGTTTTTTCCCCAGTTTGTCCTTGTTTGTATTTTGTCTTTCTGTTTTTGGACCCAAATGGTTTATTGTTTCCACATGAACAAGGAATATTGCATGGTATTGGAAACCTTGATTTCTATGCTCATTGTACTGTTGTTGTACCTTGGCAAAGCAAGGTTTTGGCTTAGCACAATCACTTTGCTATAAATATACTTAGGTTCTTGCTTGGATCTATAAGCCATTCATTAGGCACAAGCAAGATTTAGAAAGATCAAACAGAGAGTTAAGAAAGAGAAGGCTTCTCAAGGATCTCTCTCCCTCGAAGGCTCCAACTTTGCTAAACTGTTAGTGGTAGCATATGAGGAGCCTTTGACGGGATGAGATCCTAGAGAGCTTTGTTCTGACAATTCTATACTCATTCCTTCATGGTTCATGTACGTGGTTATGGTAAGTTATTTATTATCTTCCATGAAGGCTTGTATGAAGAATGGCAGTATTTTTCTACTCTTTGCATTATTTGAATTTGTTTGTATTTTGTTTTCCTTATCATAGCATAACAAATCTCAAACTGTCTCCTGGTATGTCAGTATCCACAAGAAAGTAAATTCTCTTGAAGGGGGAAAAAAAAAACGACAGTGTAGTTGGAGCATGGAGCTTTTCTCAAACTTTAAAGTGCATTGATAAAGTTACTAGTTTTCGCAAACAGAAAAACTAACCCTAATGTGATATGGTCCCTGGTAGTTAAGGTACCACAACTCAAAACTCGATCATTCTAAATGTTTACTACAATTTAGCCTTTTCTTTTAAAAACTATACTGTTTTATTTTACTAAAAGGATTGAAAAAAAATTGAGGCTAATTACGCTCTTGTTCAAGTTCATATAAACAAGACCAATATATTAAACATTTATTTCATAATCATCTCCAGCAGGAAGTGGATTCAGAAAAAAAGTTGGAAGAATTCACCTCCTTTCAGTAGTTGAACCTGAGTTTCCTTTAAAAGGAAGAAGAATTAATTCACTAAAAGGGTTTTAGAAACAAAAAAAATGCAAGATAAGTTGCATTTTTATGATTTTGAAATTTTTGAAAAGCGCAAGTTAACTTGCGTCTTCTATAAGAAAAGCACAAGCTAGTTTGCGTTTTCTAGTTTTGAATATTTTTTGAATATTTGAAAATTTTGTAATTTTTGAAAAGCGTCTATCAAGAAAGCGTAAACCTGATTTTGAATTTTTTCTGAAACTGTTGAAATTTTCAAAATTTTCGAAAAACGTAAGTTAACTTGCGCTTTCTATCAGAAAAACTTAAACTAGTTTGCGCTTTTTGATTTAGAAAAAATAGGAACCTAATTTACATACTCATTGCTACATGGAACAACATCAGAAGTAGAGACCTTCTGTGCAAAGTCTCTTTTAGAAAACCATTTAGGCACTACTAGAACAACAGTAAATAGCGACGGAGACTTTCGACGGCTGTTTCCGACGGCTAGCGACGGCTGTCGAACTCCGTGGCGTTTTCGTAAATAATATGTAATAGCCATCGAAAACCAAAACAACAATGCCGTTGGCGGCCGTCGCTAGCCGTTAAAAATTATCGTGCATACAGACCTCACAGCTGAGAGCTGTTGCTTCATTTTCAATCTTCCCCAAATTCTACAAAAACCCTACCTCCTCCTCCTTTCCGTCGTCAACCAGCCGTCATGCCTCTCCGAGTTTCTCCAACTTCATCATTCTCCACTCTCAACAAGTCTAGCCCCTTCATTAATCTCCAATCAGGTTTTATTCCTAAATCCTAATTAATTTTTGATTTGTTAAATTTGGGTTAATTTGTTGTTATAATTGTATAATACCCCATTGATTATTTGGTATATTCTTTTGAATGCTAATTAGGTTGTTATTATAATTGTTTATCATTGAAATGTTGAGAGAGAAAATTTATTTAGTGTATATGTGCGTTAATTGGTGTATATACGTTGATTAATTAGTGCATACGCATATTAGGGCTACTTTGGATTGATTAGAGTAGATGCTCAGAATTTGGTGTATGTGTTTTCAAGATGACGAAAACGACGATTTGGTGTGTGTGTTTATTAGAATGTAAATAAATTATTGTAAAAATTGTTGTATAATACACTTTACCTTTTGTAAATCCCTTAAAAAGTTTTTGGCCCCGTCTGACAAATATTGTATATGATCGTTATATGAATATTCGTTTTTATCACAGAACGAACATTTATATTCATCCGATACAATATTTTTCGGATTTGTCCCAGTATTGGACAAGTTACAAACACAGTAATAATTATATTTTGCAAATCATTTTATTTTAAACGGTTCATAAAATTTCGACAACACTTTCTTTTTGTTCCCTGTGTACACACATATGTGTACGATACAGAGAACAAAGAGGAAATGTTGTCGAAATTTTGTTGAATCGTTTAAAATAAAATGATTTGCAAAATATAATTACTACTGTGTTTGTAATGGAAAGTAGGATGACCAACCATCAAGTGTAAAACAATAACCTAAAAATTGTAGATTATATTCATATAATAATTTATTTAAATCCGTTTGAAAATAAAACTAAATAGAATAATGTTATATATTTGCGAAAATTTAAATATATGATTTATTTGGGAAAAAAATATCAACACGTAAATGATTAATGTGTTTTTATGTTTTAAAATAGAAAAAATGATCAATTATTTTATCGATCGGAGTTGGAAGTACCAACAAAGAAGAGAAATTGGAGACTCAATAAGTGAACATTTTCAAAATGGTGTACACGTCTTTATTGAATTCGCTTTACGTAATAAAGGAAACGACGAAGAACTTCGTTGTCCATGTAGTATGTGCAAACTATTGAAGCATTTGATACCGGATATGGTAATAGTTCATTTGCGCCAATATGGTTTCGTGCCGAATTATTTGGTATGAGATCGTCATGGAGAACTTATATCACCTAATCCCGTACATTCGGAGGAGGTGGTGGATAATGAACTTGTTCCGACGAATCTCATAGAAGATATGGTTGAAGATGCAGCACGTTCAATATTCCCTACTGTTGAAGTTGATGGTAACGATGTTAATGTCGAAGAAGAACCAAGTATTGGAGCAAAAAAAATTATGATTTATTGGAGGCTACTAAGAAACCCTTTTGGGATGGTTGTACAAGCGGTACTCAACTATCAGTAACCGCAGAATACATTGCGATGAAATCAAAATACAACTTCACAGAAGCCGGATTTACAACTATAGTACAAGCTGCAAAATGGCATATGCCACCCGATAATTTAATGTGCGAAAATCATTATGAAGTGAAAAAACTTATGTCTTCTTTTGGTTTGCTGTATCAAAAAATAGATACATGTTTAAATGGTTGCATGTTTTGGAAAGAAGACATCAGTCTCAGGAATTGTAAAATATGTAATCAGGAAAGATACAAACCAAGAAAAAAGAAGGGAAAAGAAGTTCCGTACAAGCGTATGCATTACTTACCCATCACTTCTAGACTTCAAAGGTTATATGCATCTTCTGTAACCGCGCATCATATGAGATGACACTGTGTAAGAACACAGGAAAAAGGTACGTTAACACACCCAGCTGATGAATAAGCATGGAAGCATTTTGATAAGACATACCCTGCTTTCGCAGCGGAGAGCCGTAATGTTAGACTTGGTTTATGTACGGATGGATTTTCACCATTCTCTTAATTTGGTTCAAAATATTCATCTTGGCCTATAATCGTTACACCTTACAATTTACCTCCGTTGATGTGTATAAAAACTCTGTATATGTTTCTCATTATTGTCATTCCTGGCCCTGATGATCCGACATAAGGAATCGACGTATATTTACAACCGTTGATTGAAGAGTTGAAAACACTGTGGTATGAATGTGTTGAAACATACGACATTTCAAATTTTTTTTTGTATGTTCGCTTCTCTATTGTGGACTATAAGCCATTTTACTGCGTATGCAATACCATCGGGTTGGAGAACGGCTGGTCATCTAGCTTACCCTTATTGCATGGAAGAAACACGAGCATTTTCTTTACCGCATGGGAAGAAAATTTGTGGTTTGACTATCATCGGTGTTTTCTCCATATCAATCATTCTTTTAGAAAAGATAAAAAAAACTTTACAAGCAATAGAGTTGAAACCTTGCAACCACCAATGATTTGGTCAAGCGAAGATATTTATGACCTTGTAAAGGATTATCCAAAGATACATAAAACTGGTGAACAAATTGAAATTCAAGGTAAATCGATGAATCATAAGTAGT
Organism: Allium fistulosum; assembly: GCA_030737815.1. Lineage (NCBI taxonomy): Eukaryota > Viridiplantae > Streptophyta > Magnoliopsida > Asparagales > Amaryllidaceae > Allium > Allium fistulosum. The sequence continues at coordinate 404,938,063 of CM060904.1, read as the reverse complement.
GCAAACAAAGTATATTTTGGGAGTTTCCTTATTAGAAAAATCTCCTAATTCATCATAATATCGACGTGATGCACAACGAAAAATACGTGTTCGATAATGTATTTAACACAGTAATGAATGTTAAAGGAAAGACTAATATCGACATGAACTCTACGAACAGGCAGAAAAATCTAGTCACACACCGTGGTGGCTCAAAATCATTCCAGTACCATCGCGAGGATCTGGTAAATTAATTAATTGCAACTACGAACAGTTATTACATTTTTAGTATAAATTTGTATGAACAACAATGATATATACCAATTATTGTAGGAAAGAACGCGTAGGGGTCCCGTCTCGTATATGGATGTGTTTGAGTATACCTATGTCGTTAGGCAGACAGACGACGAGGGATCAGTGTCGTATGCCTGGCATGAGGATGAAAGAGCGTACGCCAAGTATTTTTTAAGTTATAAGTTATTAATAATGATAATTTTAATTAATTAGTTATAAAATATTATAATAATGTCATGTAATATTTATTTGTATTTAATTTTACGTTGTAGAAAAAATTTATGAAGGCACGTGCGTAGATGCTTGAGCATTCCGGACAGGAGAAGTTGACCACTAGTGAGGAGGACGCGATCTTTGACTCTGTTATGGACCCGACCCAGAGAAACATGTGCTACTGCTACGGCAATCAATCGGTAATTTATAAAAATTAACTACGTTGTAAAATTTGCTTAACTTTTATAAAAGTTATGTAATAACTCAAACATATTTCGACTTGTTTTGTAGGCTCGGACATCACAAACAGCTTACCGAAGGGCTCAGGACAACGCGGAGATAAATGAGCTTCGGCAGAAGATTGCACAGCTGTTGGAGCAGGACCGCCTCCGAGTAGTACAAATGGAGCAACTCAACCAGCGTTTTGTCGAGTATGCGGAGCGTCATGGAGCATTCCTTTTGTCTGGTGGTTCCGAAGCCGATGATGAGTCCTGAGGTACAATTTGCAGCTTTTTTTTTAAATTGGTGTATATAAACATTGAGTGATGGTGAGTTTAATTTATGGACATGTGGTGTTTGACATTGATTTGTGCGGTTGATTTGGTGGTTGATTTGTGGAGTTGATATGTGGAGTTTGATGTATATATTGTACATTGATGTTGGATGTAAATATTGGAGTTGGATGGGTGAGACTGATGATGGAAGGTTTGTTTTATATTGATTGAATATGTTTGCGTTTGATATGATGATGTTTGAGTTTTATATTGATATTGATATTGATTTCAGCTTATATATCTGATTTGTATATTGATTTTGATGAGTTGTGTTATATATTGGTATGAAAGTGATGTTGTGCGACAGAAAAAAAATTACCCAGATTTCTGACGGCTTCTGGCGGCCTATTGGTCAATATTTTTGACGGCGTGCGACGGCTTCCGACGGCTATCTGGTCGAAAATTGCGACGACTTAATGGAAAATTTCCATGCCATGTGGTCGTCTCTACCGTCGGAAAGGCCGTCGAAAGTGCCGTCGGAATAGTCGTCGCTAGACGTCGCAATCCCTTCGTCGAAGCCATCGAAAGTGGACGAAATCGTGGTCCATATTCCGATGGCATTTCCCATGGCTCGCGACGGCCGCCGACGGCTGCGAGCCATCGAAAATTGCTCTTATTCTTGTAGTGAGGGTATTTTACATTAAACGGTGTTTTGAAAACCGTTTAAGTAGTGTATTTTATATTAAAAATAAACTATTTATCCCTAAATGGTGTTCGGAAAACCATTTAAGAACTAAATGATGATCATATTTCCGTTTAAGGAATCCATGCTCATAGAAAAATTGAAGGATCCTCGCTTTTTTCTCTCTACGCTCAAATTCTTGAGTGTGGAAAAGAAAATAAAAATTGAAATTGCTCTGCTAGCTAGGCTAGAGATGCCCTTAATTGTTTTGCTTTCATGTGAAACAATCAAGGGCATCTCTAGCCTGGCTAGCAGAGCAATTTTCAACTAATTTTCTCTTTTATTCATAGAAAAATCTTCTTTTCACATGAGTGTGAGAAAAAAGAAGAACACAGCAGCATTGTTCTTTCTCTAATATGAAAATATTTAATTTGTAACTAATTCTCTCTTTTATTTAAAAATAATTTAGGGTCTTGAAAAATTAATAGTTATAGGCTTATGTGAAAAGAAGTTTTTTTTTTCAGTCTTTTTTCATTCTTTTAATTTCTTTTTCTTTGTTTATTCCTATTTTTGTATCATAACAAATCTTTCTTTGGAGGATGATCTTTTAGCTCATTCAAACAAAGTTTTATTTTCATATCTATAAATATCAAACACTATCAACAAAACATAAACAACCGCCCCGATAGAAATAAGGATGTGTCTTAGGGACAACTATTTAAATAGTTATATAACATCTCTGTAAATAATATTGTTCGAACTAAAATACATTTTTGGTTTTATATTCTTTTATATGTGTTGTATAGAGATATAAATAATTAAATAAATACATTAGACATATATACAACTAGAAAATCCTTAGAAGAAGTATTTTATCGATTGCAGATACGAGTTTGTTCGTAACCATGAGCATTGAATCGATATCTAAATACTTCTAAAATATCCCTAGCCTAGTTGTATTGAGAAAAGGATATCGATATATCCGTTAAGACTAGTGTACGTAACCGTCTCCATACGTTGGACGGTGAATTATGTATGGCAATTGGGGAGCACCAAAGTTACTTATTTATGGTTGTTTGGAACAATCACAGAATGACTCAACGACATTCTTCTATATGTTAATACAACTAAGTCAAAATAGAAGATCTCATGTTAATGACGTATAATGGTCTTTAGACTTGAGAATATTGTTGATCTTAAGTAGTTAGGTTGCACTTTGATCATGGTCAAGCACATGTCATAGTGACCATGTTTTAGTTGGTTATACGTTAAGCTACTTGAACTAAAACACTACTTAAGGGAGGATTCATTTCCTTCAATGTAGAAGGTTATTATCATTGTAATTAATGGTCAACTTAAAGTCAAAATCTCTAACCAGAGTAAATCGATTGATCAGTAAATGTTATCGGATTGAACTAGGGATTTTAATGTAGTCTACGCAATTAACTACAAATATTAATAGAGTTATTTGATCTTAGACCAAACTCTAGGTATCTTAGTGATACAGTATTGACAAAAGAAAACGTTCACAAAATGTCGGTACTAGGTGCAGCTTAATAAAGGTTAAAAATTGGATTTTGCCGAAATGATTTATAAGCAATCAAACTTGTCTCGATACTATACTTCAGCAAAGTCCGTACAGACTTCAGTATTTAAATATTAACCAAGGATCGAGTTCACACCAGAGAGTCAACACAAACGTGCTGCTAGTTAATTTTTGAGTTCGACCAATGTTAAATTAATTTATAAATATTATAAATTAATAATAAACTTAATACAAATGTTGTATTAAATTTTTACGGTATTTTATTTATTTGTTTAAAGCCTAAAAATTAATCTAAACAATGTATAAAAGTTATAAGTTGATTTAATTAAAGAATGGACTTAAATAGATTAATTAAACAATTGATTTAATTGTTAAATCGGTTAGCCCGAAGTTTGGAAGCCTAGACATCAAGTGGTCGGCCAAAGCAAAGAAAGGAAGGGTGGATACCTAGTCTTCAAGGCTAGAGAGAAAGGGGTCATATATTTATGATCTTGTTAGATATAAATAACCACCCTATTCATTCTCTCTTTACATTGAAAGAAACCCTAAACCTAGCCTCTATCACTAGACATCGGTGAAGCCTTGTAGATGGAGTTAAATCTTGTGGACAAAGGAGAGAGGATTTGACGTTCAAAGAAGGAAACAACTAGTAACCTGGTAGAATTAGAGTTTGCTCTTGGGGAAATTATGTAATTTTGTTATATAATCCTAATTTTATAAACAATCTTATTCGTAATAAATTGTTTTCGGCCTTGTTTTCTATTATACGTGTTTGTTATACTGTGATATAAGTAACGAATAAATAAACATTAACATATACAAAGAGAAAATCTTTAGAATTAGTGTTTTATCGATTGCAGTTATGAAATGTTCATAACTATGAATAATAAATCGATCCAAACAAAAACACGACTCCATAAATGTTCCTAGTTGAGAAGTATCGAGAAAAATAATATCAATCTATTGAGACTAGTGAACGTATTGCTCTCCATAAGATGGAAATTGATTCACTCTTGACCGTTGAGGGCATCAAGATGTTACGTACATGTGGTTGTTTGGAACAGTCACAGAACGACTCAACGAGAATCTTTAATAGGTTATACAACTTAGTCATAATAGAAGATCTCATAGTAATGACGTACAATAGTTTTTTGTCATAAGAGTACCATCGAACTTGAGTGTTTAAACTGTACTTATATTATGGGCAACCACATGGCATAACGACCATGTTACGACCATAGTTGGGTACACGTTGGAACACTTGAAGTGACACATTACTCAAGAGAGGATTTATCTTCTTCGTTATAGAATGTTAGTATCAATGTAGTTGGTAAACCAAATTAAAGTCACTCTTTGGCCATAGAAAATGGTAAACCGATAAATGTTCTCCTATTGAACTAGGGATTTTAAAAATGGCCTATGCAATTAATCAGAATATTAATGGAGTTACTATGGACCATACTTTGGATATCTAAGTGATATAGTGATGACGAAAATAATATGTGTACAAACTATTGTTACTAGATAAGCTTATATTAGATCGAAAATATGATTTCTCCTAATTGACTTATAAGAGTTGAACTTGACCTTATATTGTACTTCAACAAAGTACGTACAGTCTTCAATATTTAAATTGTTTAAACATTGACTGTGAATAGAGTTCACACCGAGAGTCAATACAACATCATTGTCAGTTATTTTCAAATTTGACCAAGGATGAAATTAACTTATAAATTTTATAAACTAATAATAAATTGATATAAATGTTGTATCAATATTTTATGGCTAATTTTAATTATTTATTTGAGGCTTGTATAGGACTGAAGGATGTATAAAAGTTATATGACGATTATATCGATTTTGAGGTCAGAATATAATTAATTAAATGTTAATTCAGACTGAAGCCAACAGGAGGCATAACCACACTTGGTCATGGTCAAGGCCGACCGTAATTGGGGGCTTGAATGAGACCAAATTGGATCTTATGATCTGGAGATAAAAGGGGAGAAATGGTGGAGGTTGATGGTTATAAATTAATAACTTCGTCAAATCAACTGTCACGTCATTGAACCGCCTCGAGAATCGAATCGCCACTACCAATAAGAAAATGACATGAATCGATAACATTAAATGCATGAATTACAAGTTTTCCTCTTCCCATAGAAGCGAACTTAATGGGAAAATGTTGGTCATTTGTCTCCAAAAGTAATAAGCAGTCCAACCCGCTAGTTTCTCGGTGTTCTCGTTTCTCCCGTATGGCCTCATTCTCACAACGCCCATCCTGTTATCCTTACAAATACATGTGTAGCATGTGAAAGACCACAGTTCCCAGCAGCTAACAGCTTTGGACAATGGCTCAACTAGACATTTCTTCCAGTAGGAGAGTTGCCCGTCAAAGAGTACCAACCTACACAATAAAGGGCACTCCCCCGCTCTCCTCTACGGGCCCCTAGGTCCTTACCGCCTCGCAACATACCTGAAGGCCTGCCCGGTATCCCTTGTTTTGTCTTGATTTGGCAAGCCTTTTCCTAAAGCATCCGACCGCCTTTGCAAAATGAACCAACGACTCTTCACTGTTTCAGTGAATAGACAGGCATCTACGGCATTATTCATTCGATAAAAGCAGCACTGTGCAACAACCACTCCACATCCTTCTCTATCCACATGTCAACGACACAAATGATCAATACTCCTTGTCCCCATTCAGCCCTTCCTGGCAACAACATGCTTTGGTACGATCTGCCAACTGGCCATCATCTTGACCATTAAGACCAACTAGCATCCTAGCTAGCCTACATCTAAATTCTTCATTGCCGTCAATGGTCGTAAGGATTCCTAGGAATCAGGATATCAATCCGAGCCGTCCAAACCAGATTTCAACTTATATAAGTACAACATTGAATGCATTTGTACAAGAATCGAAGTTTCATTTATTTCTCCAATTATTGTCTCTTGTAATCAAGCAGTTGTAACCCAAAACTCAAAGCTATAAAAATTATTACCATAGTGGACGTAGTTCATTCTTGATCAAACCACTCTCAACTTGTGTTTCTTCGCTTATCTTAGTATTCGTTATATCACATTTTCTATCATTGTAATTTTTTTAATCATGGTATTGATAGAGTTAGGGGTATGTCTTGGAGGAAATTATGTAATTTGTTACATATATCTAACTCGTTGACCAATCTTGTTTGAAATAAAAGGTATTTTCTTCCTATTATATACTTGATATAATGTGATTATATTAATTAATTAACTTAATTAAAAGTATATTTAATAGAAAAATCCATAAATGGTATATTTTGTGATGGTAGTTACAAAGTGTTGTAACCGTGAGTAATTTATCACAACGAAACAAATTTACCATTTTAAATGTTCCTAGTCAAGATGCATCGAGACTGGATATCGATGTATCCATTGAGACTGGAGTACGCAACGCTCTCCAAATGTTGGACAGTGCATTACTCATGACTACTGAGGGCACCTAGGGGTTACATACTAATAGTTATTGGATAACTATGGAACGACTCACTCGATAGTTTTCTGTTGGTTAATATAACTAAGGTCAAACAGAAAATATCGATGTGACTGATTTACTCAGTTCTCTCGACTTGAGAATATTGTGGATCTTCAATATGAAAGCTCCACTTTGATTATAGCTAAATCATGGCATGGCGTCCATAGAGTGACTATAGTTGGGTCGAGTGGAAGTATTGGAAGTGAAACACTATTCAAGCGAGTATTTGTCTCCTCAGTTATATGCGGTTAGTATCACAGTCAACTCAAAGTCAAAGTCTCTAGCTAGAGCATTTCGGTTAATAATTATTATTATTATTGAACCAAGGACTTTGTATTTAGACTATGAAGTTGAAGTGGATGAGGTTGGAATTTTGACCATTACAAAATTCCATAAGTCCAAAGTGATATAGTTTTGATGAAAAGAATTGGTGTAAACAAATGTCACAACCGGGTAACGCTTATTAAACTAAAATTGGATTTTACCAAAAATGAGTAAGTGATAAATTTGGCCATAATGTCACACCACCTGCTAAGTGACGTGTGAACGTTAACATTAGAATAGTTCGATGTTAATCACTGACCAAATTTACACCCAAGAGTTACACAGCCGAAATGATGAATTCTCTTATGACCGAACGATTTAATTAGATTATAATTGTTATAAATTAATTAAATTAATTAATATTTATGAAATATTAATTATAAAATTTGAATATGATTTGAGAAATAAACAATGTTATATATATTTATAACAGCTTTAAATATATCGATCGTTATACAATATCGACAAGTGATTAAATTAGATTTAATTACACAGTATTTTGGCTTGGGCTTAGATGGGTTTAAGGCCCATCATTAGAGCTGCAAAATTTCGGTTTTGGGAAGGTCTAGGGGTGGCTAAAACATAGGGAATTGGCTCGGAGATAATGGGTTGAGATAAAGTGAGAATGGATAAAAAGGTTATCCTCCTTTCTCTCTAATACAACCCTATATATATATATATGTATCTCTAAAAACAATTACAAACATTTTTGGCCGCCATTACCTTCTACATTGCTGGTTAAAACATAGCTCTCAATCCACTCCAAAATTCTCAAATATATTTCAAATTAAAATAATATTATTCGATAGTTAGAGGTCGGTGATTCTGGACTTGCAATTTGACGAATCAAGAACAGTAAAAGGAAGGGAAGTCATTGTTTCAACGTGGATTCAAAGGCAACATTAAATTGGTAATTTTAATTCATATTACAGTAATTAAATTATATTCTATGATCCTATAATGAGCAATTTCATATCTGCTTAAATATATTGCTACTATATGTTTAGTTTGGTGAGATTTTGTAAGTAGATGTAGTTGTCACAAACCAGTTTGGTTATGTGCATAATTTGTTTATTATACTATTTGATTTATGTATAGACAAATATTGTTTACTATACAAAATCAATTTTTGTCATTAATAATTGTTTTATATATATTTATTAATAAATTAATATATATATATATTAGTGTATATTTCTCTCTCATAATAGCATATATGCATATATAAGATATATATATGATTTAAAAAATTTAGTACACTTATTTATATATAATATGAATTTACAAATTCGAAAATTAATTATCATACACATATTCATATTTTTAAATTAACATTTATTGAATTTTGAATTGTTTATTACATATAAAATAATTATTACATTAAAAATTAAATTTTATATTCTAAAAAAATATTATATCATTCCGGAAACATATAGAAAATTTTAGGAATTTTTCGATAAAGTTTATTATTTTTAATAATTAACATTATTTCGAAAAAACTGTTTATGATTTATTAAAAATAATAATTTAACTGAAAAGTTCTTCAAAATTTTTCATAACCTTTCATTCATGATCCTAGAATTTCTAAAATTTTAAAATTTTAATTTTTAATAATATATTATTTTATATTAAATAATTTTTTCTGAAATCAATGTATTTGTTTTAAAAAATAATATTTCAACTTTGAAAAATATCCAGATTTTTCCTAAGCTTTATTTTATGATCCTAGATTTTTTAAAATTGTAAAATTTTAATTTTCATCAATAGATTATTTTATGTTAATTATTTATGGATGAAAACATTATTTTATTCATAATATATACAAATTAAAATACTAAAGTTATTATGTTTGCAAAACTAAGTTAATTTTGAATTATAAATAATTTTTAATAATTGTTCTCTCTCTTTCTATATATATATTTATCTATATATAAATGTTTTATGTTCATATATTATATATAATATATTTATACATACATGTGTGTGTGTTGTAACACATATACATGCACATATTTGGACAATATACAGGACATACAAAATGAGCTAATATGTCTGTTGCGATTTAAATCCCAACGTCTACATATGGGCATATTATACCTTTCACAGATTATTATGTTACACATGCACTCACACATATATGTATATGATACATTTATGTATAAACTAAATCAAATAAAATTAATTTCATATCTTAATATATTTGAATTTAAATAAAATAAATGATTTTATTTAATGAAATTTAGAAATGTTCTAATTCAGTTAGACTTCATAGGCCCAATAAAAGATCCAACATGGTAATTTTTTTAAAATTCACCTATAACTTCCTTTGCGGGCTAGTCCAGTTCCAACAATGGTATCAGAGCCCAATAGCCTATGCAGTCTAAATTAGTCATATTAGGGCTAACTAATTAAGTTTGCCTACTTAGTACGGTGCTAGAAAGGTAATGTCTAGGATTGGAATTGGGTAATCAAGTACCTTGTTCTACCTGGTTACCGGTCTGGCCCGAAAGGTGAAGTGAGCCCAAAGGTTGACCCTAATAGAAAAGGCCCAACTTAATTTGGGCCTTGGGCTAATTTTCAAAACCGTTTTGAAAATTAATGTTAAAGACTTTAAATTTAATAGCTAAATTTAAAATAAAACATGTTTATTATAAAATTATAATATTACATAAGTTTTCAAAATGTTTGAAAGGATAATGATATTTTCAAAATGTTTGAAAATATTTATATAATAATTTCAAATTTTAAATTTATTAATAAGATTAATAAAATAAATTAATTAAATATGTTAATTAATTAATGCATATATGCATGTATTATATATGTTGATATATGTTATGTTATTTTAAAATTTTAAGATAGCATAAGTATACGTGTATGTATACAAGATAAATTTTGAAATTAATAAATTTTAATAAAATTGTTTAATTGAATAAATTAATTAAAGGTAAATTAATTAAATAAAATACACATATATATGATATATGTGTGTTACACTATAAAGGTTATAGTATACACTATAAATGTTATAGTAGATATGTCCAATATAAAAGTTATATTGAAATGCTAATTTAAAATTAATTAAAGAGTTAGTTGATTAAAATTAATTAGATAAGATTTAATTAATGATATATTATACGTAGGACTATCATATAAGTAATATGAAATATAAAAGTTATATAACAATAAAAATTATATGATATGTGTATAAACTAAATGTGAAACATTAAAGAAACCCAAATAGACTTGAGAAATAAATACATATGTAAATGTACATATATCGTGATTTCTGATGTGTCTGGCACTTGAATCACTGGGATATTTCATAAGAAATATATTATTCTATAAGTCAATATCACTCAATATATATTGAAGATTATGAATCTTCAATATAATGTTGTCCTCCACCATATATATATTAATAAATTATTTACATACTCCTTAGTTGTTGAGCAAACTCAAGCTAGGGATGTTATGCGTAGTATTATTAATATCTTGAACAGATGAGGTAAGATAACTATATGTATTTGTTGATCAAACTCAAGGTACATATACTATACTTAGGCCATCACGATATGACAAGTATGAGTGAATAATCTCTTTCGATTTGTTGAGCAAATTCAAGATCAAAATGAGTTTAGAACAAGGAAAAATGGGTTAGGAGTTGTATATGATACAACCGATAATGAGTTATCCATCGTTTGTAGAGCTATGATTTGTTGAGCAAACTCAAGGTCAGAATACCAAAACAAACGAGCCCTAACACCCACTATTGAAGTTGTAAGACTTCTATGTTTCATCTTAAGGTTTGTAGAAATATAAAAGACTAGTGGGAGCCTTATTAGAAAAATGAAATGGTAACATTTAACCTTTCTAATATTATAAGAACATATGCTATATAATGTTATAATTATCTACAATGATAAATTTATGCATTTAATATGATTGATAAAACGTTTGTCAATTAACATATATAAACAAACTGAATTGAAAGTTGACAAATAGGAATATAATATATACTTACTAATAATTCTAATTGCATGTTATATAATGTTTCTATACCCATGCAAGTGCCTAATTTCAGCTACTTAATACAGTCGTAAGTTGGTCGCTTATATGTTTATTCGGTTTAGACCGTGTATTGCATTTTATGAGTTTTTGAACTCTAAATGCAATTCAAGACTATGCATATTTGATCCATGTACTTTCACATATAAATGTTATATGGTGAATAGTCATAGTTTGTGGGGTACAATATTTCGATGAAGTTAGTTCATTTGAAGTAAGCTAATAAACAGTATTTTAAGATCATGTATTCAACTTGAATGATTTCAAAAGGATCATATTGTGTTAATGTAACACAAGACCATAAATTACGAGATACATTTAAGAACTCGATCGTTGAAATATCATCTTGATCAGTTTACATAAAGTGCAACATATTTGATGTCTTAAATGTTAAGAATAATTGAATGCGCTTTTGTAAAAGGTTTGTTATGATATTGTAGTAAGGTTTTCTTTTGAATAGTTTGACCGTTTGAAAGAAAAACGAATGTATAAGAATAGATGTAATTTAAGGTAAAGTTGGAATGAAGAGAATGAATAGTCATTTCTGCTTCATAGAGAAACATTGGAAACAAGAATTGTAATAATAACTGATACTTAATATTGGAATATGAAATATGATTTTTATTCCGAAATGTATTTTCATATAGAAAATTGTTTTCTATAACATTTATTTCCTTGAGTTCAAGATATTTGATCAAAGAACTCTCCTCTGTAAACTAGTTGCAGCATATGAAATAAGTAAACAATATTAAGTGAATGGCGGACCTCTAAATTTAGTACGCTATTATAGTAATGGCGGAAATAGTGAGAGCATGCCATATAGCACCTAATGATTGCATCAAATTACGAAAATTGTTTCGTAAAATGTACTGAACATTATTTGTGAAATAATGGTTATTTTTGGTATTGACTGAAAAATAGATATAACTATATTTCAATATGAGTATTATGAATATTCATTATGAAATAGAACTATATTATGGAATTTGTTTTCATAGTAAAAGTGATGCAACAAAAATACATATGTATCTAATATTATTTAAAGTTGTTTTGGAATTACAGACTAAGCCGTAGTTTTAAGAAATATTTTTACTATATGATTATGAATCATATGATACAGGTTAATTATATCCAAACAATTAATGGCTATGCATCCATTCAGTGGGAGCATCATAAGAGTTGATGAACTCTTTTAATTAATACATATTGATGTATGCAATGACAAGTCTATTAATACCAAAAGGGTTCCACATAATTTGTTATATTCATCGATGATTTATTACCAACATGAACATGTGTATTAGATGCACATGTAGTAAGTTTATGATAAAATCATAGAATATAAAAGAAAAGTAAATAAAATAACATTCAATAGAATAAAATGATTTGATTTGGTCGAATAAGTGAGTATATTGGAAAGAGTTCCAAATGTACCTAAAAATGAATATAGATTCAATCTCAAAATCACTCCTCTATGTGATACATAATAATGCATCGATAAGGAGTAATCAGACATTATTGGACAATTTACGATTAGTTGTGAGTGAAGTTGAGTTAGTTTCTTTCTATAAGGTCATGTACTCAAGATTAGTACACAAGGTTGATATTATTTCATTTAAATAATAGTTTACAAAATCATACAAGATACGGGTTTGTAAGAAATCCCAACATATCCTAGGCCAAGGAGTTGGCAGGTTGTGCGAGTCGAAAGATTGCACGTAATAATTGTTCATGAGGGATCGATCTTGTATGAATCTCCCAAAGCTTTTGGAAAGGTCTGTCATCAAATGACATATTTATGTTTTGAACATAATTTTTGTAAACTAAAATCAGTTTTATAAATAAAAAGGTTCACAAAGCGTTTATGAATCTCTATTCTATTTGCACTAAGAAACAATTGTTGTTTCAAGATATATCAACTTCATTGTGAAGGAATTTCTTTGAGAAATTTTTGGTAGTTAAATGGAATTGGATCCTATCCATATATAGAACTGATTATATAAGATGAAGTGAAATTAACTAACCTAAATGAACACATAACATTAGAATGTCTAATAAGTATTCTCGTACATTGAAGAGAAACTATGAGCTTCTTATTAATGTCAAAAATATACATTACCCTCGGTTGTTCAATTAAACCATTAAGATTGTTGACTCTATATGGTATGATGCACATATCTGAAAGAATTTTAAGTATGCTATCAAAATATGATTTTAGTGGTCGTAACCAAAGAGATGTGATCCATCAGCCGAGATCATGTCTTTATTGGAAAGACTAATGTGGTTGGAATTAAATAAGCAATGTTGATAAGAATAATATCGCAAATTTCAATTGTTGAAATTTGCATAACAGATTCAGTATTCAACATGCTCAAGTTAATTCAGATTTACTCACAAAATTATCGCTCGATAAGACTTAGTGTTTGGTACTTATGTATTGAAACAGAAATTTCTAAATAATGATTTAGAGTAAGCCGTTTACAAATATTAACCAAAAATGCCTCGAAGTCAGTGGGAGCGATATTGGGTTTGTGAGTCTTTGGATATGATCCAAGAAATGATAGGAATGTATCATTTTATAAGCATCAAGATTGAATAAGTATTTTGATAGAAATATCAAATAGTTTGATTTTCAATCAAAGTGCAGAGGAAGCGTGTGTTTATAAGAAAGAACGTTAAAAGGTACATTAATATTTCTAAACTATAAGTAGATAACATGTTGTTGATTTTAACAATATGCTTGTATTAAAATCAACTTTAGTTGTATTAATACTCAATTTTGGATTGTAAATGATGTCTTTTATGGTGAGTATAAAAGATATAGGGATTGTCCCAAAACGATATACAAGAGCACCCTATTAAAAGGAGAACATGTAAGTTGGATTCCTTATGCATTAGCAATAGGAATTATCATACATGTTATGTTGTGTATGATATTGTGTTTTGTTTATGTATTTGATACATGAAGGAAATATAAAATCCAAATTGTTATCATTAAATGGTTGTTTGAGGTGTTCTCGCGTATTTATGAAATATTAGAGAATTGTTTATAGAAACAACGAACTCGTTATGATGGAACGTTTAGACACAAACTTTTATAAGTGATATTGAGTATAACATGTCAATGATAAAATTCAAGTTAAATCTTTAATTTGAAAATGTTTCAAAATAAAAGTGATTGTGGTCGATTCAACGAAATGTTGAGAACATAAACTTGAATAGCGCTACAATAAACCAATGTATATAGATATAAATGCACAAATTTATAATTGAGCCAAAGGTGATTCCAAATGTTGAGAATCCAATAATATTGTTATAAGATAACAATGTCATGAAATTGGTCATGATAGAACTTAAAGCTCACTAGAAGTCGAAAGACATACTTCAAATCGTTCCATATGATAAAGGCAGTTTATCAGTGTTAGAGAGAGTTAATCGACAAAGTAGATAATTAAAACATAATAGCATACCCATTCACTAAGGGACTGACCTAATTGGTTTTGAGAAAACTGATTGGATAAGTTGGAATTAGATTCCATAATTAATCCCAAGTGCAAGTGGGAGATTGATAGAGTTAGGGGTATGCCCTAGGGGAAATTATGTAATTTGTTACATATATCTAACTCGTTGACCAATCTTGTTCGAAATAAAAGGTATTTTCTTCCTATTATATACTTGATATAATGTGATTATATTAATCAATTAACTTAATTAAAAGTATATTTAATAGAAAAATCCATAAATGGTATATTTTGTGATAGTAGTTACAAAGTGCTATGACCATGAGTAATTTATCACCATGAAACAAATATACCATTTTAAATGTTCCTAGTCAAGATGCATCGAGACTGGATATCGATGTAACCGTTGAGACTGGAGTACGTAACGCTCTCCAAATGTTGGACAGTGTATTACTCATGACTGCTGGGTCACCTAGGGGTTACGTACTAATAGTTATTGGATAACTATGGAACGACTCACTCGATAGTTTTATGTTGGTTAATATAACTAAGGTCAAACAGAAAATACCGATGTGACTAATTTACACAGTTCTCTCGACTTAATAATACCGTGGATCTTCAGTATGAAAGCTCTGCTTTGATTATAGCCAAATCATGGCATGACGTCCATCGAGTGACTATAGTTGGGTCAAGTGGAAGTATTGGAAGTGAAGCACTATTCAAGAAAGGATTCGTCTCCTCAGTTATATGCGGTTAGTATCACAGTCAACTCAAAGTCAAAGTCTTTGGCCAAAGCACTTCGATTAATAATAATTGTTATTATTGAACCAAGGACTTTGTATTTAGACTATAAAGTTGAATGTGGATGAGGTTGGAATTTTGACCATTACCAAATTCCATAAGTCCAAAGTGATATAGTTTTGACGAAGAGAATTGGTGTAAACAAATGTCACAACTGGGTAACGCTTATTAAACTAAAATTGGATTTTACCAAAAATGAGTAAGTGATAAATTTGGCTACAATGTCACACCACCTGCTAAGTGACACGTGAACGTTAACATTAGAATAGTTCGATGTTAATCGCTGACCAAATTTACATCCAAGAGTTACACAGCCAAAATGATGAATTCCCTTAAGACCGAACGATTTAATTAGTTTATAACTGTTATAAATTAATTAAATTAATTAATATTTATGAAATATTAATTATAAAATTTGAATATGATTTGAGAAATAAATAATGTTATATATATTTATAACAGTTATAAAGATATCGATCGATATACAATATCGACAAGTGAATAAATTAGATTTAATTGCATATTATTTTGGCTTGGGCTTAGATGGGTTTAAGGCCCATCATTAGGGCTGCAAAATTTCGGTTTTGGGAAGGTCTATGGGTGGCTAAAACATAAGGAATTGGCTTGAGATAATTGGTTGAGATAAAGTGAGAATGGGTAAAAAGGTTATCCTCGTTTCTCTCTAATTCAACCCTATATATATATGTATGTATGTATGTATCTCTAAAAACAATTACAAACATTTTTTGACACCCATTACCTTCTACATTGCTGGTTAAAACATAGCTCTCAATCCACTCCAAAATTGTCAAATATATTTCAAATTAAAATAATACTATTCGATATTAGTGGTCGGTGATTCTAGACTTTCAATCTAACGAATCAAGAACAGTAAAAGGAAGGGAAGTCAATGCTTCAACGTGGATTCATAGGCATCATTAAATTAGTAATTTTAATTCATATTACAGTAATTAAATTATATTCTATGATCCTATAATGAGTAATTTCATATCTGTTTAAATATATTGCTACTATATGTTTATTTAGGTGAGATTTTGTAAATAGATGTAGTTGTCACAAATCAGTTTGGTTATGTGCATAATCTGTTTATTATACTATTTGACTTATGTATAGACAAATGTTGTTTACTGTACAAAATCAATTTTTATCATTAATAATTGTTTTATATATATTTATTAATAAATTCACATATATATATTATTGTATATTTCTCTCTCATAATAGCATATATGCATATATAAGATATATATATATATGATTTCAAAATTTTAGTACACTTATTTATATGTAATATGAATTTACAAATTCGAAGATTAATTATTATAAATATATTCATAATTTTAAATTAACATTTATTGAATTTTGAATTGTTTATTACATATAAAATAATTATTACATTAAAAATTCAATTTTATATTTAAAAAATATTATATCATTCCTGAAACGTATAGAAAAATTTAGGATTTTTTCGATAATTTTGTTATTTTTAATAATTAATATTATTTTGAAACACTGTTTATGATTTATTAAAAATAATAATTTAATTGAAAAATTCTTTAAAAATTTTTGTCACCTTTCATTCATGATCCTAGAATTTATGAAATTTTAAAATTTGAATTTTTAATAATATATCATTTTATATTAAATAATTATTGCAGAAATCAATGTATTTGTTTTTAAAAATAATATTTCAACTTTGAAAAATCTCCAGATTTTTCCTAAGCTCTATTTTGTGATCCTAGATTTTCAAAAATTGTAAAATTTGAATTTTCGTCAATGTATTATTTTATGTTAATTATTTATTGATTAAAATATTATTTTATTAATAATAATTATAAATTAAAATACTAAAATTATTATGTTTGCAAAACTAAGTTAATCTTGAATTATAAATAATTTTTAATAATTGTTCTCTCTCTTTATATATATATATATTTATCTATATATAAATGTTTTTTTTTCATATATTATATAATATATTTATACATACATATGTGTGTGTGTATTTTGTAACACATATACATGCACATATTTGGACAACATACATGACATATAAAATGAGCTAATATGTCTATTGAGATGTAAATCCCAACATCTACTTATGGGCATATTATACCTCTCACGGATTATCATGTTACACATGCACTCACACATATATGTATACGATACATTTATATATAAACTAAATCAAATAAAATTAATTTCATATCTTAATATATTTGAATTTAAAATGATTTTATTTAAATGAAATTTAGAAATGTTCTAATTCAGTTAGACTTCATAGGCCCAATATAAGATCAAATAGAGTAAAATTTTTGAAATTCACCCATAACTTCCGCTGCGGGCTAGTCCAGTTCCAACAGGTATTAGCGAGTATCCTTTGCTAATATCACTCTTAATCATGATTTTGATGTTGACTAAATTTCTAGTCAACAGTATCGATATACGATATCAATACATATTTAAACATGCTTTAAATATAAATAATTACTTAAACTGGCTTGAAGATTTTTTTGATCCGTATTGGATGGCCGACCGTAGAAGGGGGGAGATCTAGACCTGAGTTTGAATTGGTAAGTGTTAACCCAAAAAATGGATCAACACCCTGGATTGAGTATGAAAGTACCAGCCCTGTTTATCAAGGCAAATAAAATAGAAAAAAGCAATAGTAAATTGCAGAAAAAGTAAAGAGACAAGAGATTTTTATAGTGGTTCGGCTGTTAACGAAGCCTACGTCCACTTTATAGCTTTTATTGATCAACTACTATTACAAAGGAGTTTGGATTACAATATTATTCTTCTTTCCTAAGTTAGATCAAGCCACCCTTGTTAGAGACAACTGGAAGGATCTCAGTTGCCCTTTAATGGCTGTTGCGAGGGAGAAGAAGAGTGACGAAAAAATGGCAGAGTTTCAGCAGAGTTCAGAGCTAATCCTTTTTCTGTTGCATATGGGATGGTATTTATAGGATTTGGAGAGCACTTGAGCCACAACCGCTTTGCTAAGAGCCTGTATTTGTCATGTAGAAAGAGCCTAAAAAGTTTGGTAGTGATCTGAGCTAAGTATTCGGATTGGTACCAATTCGATGGGGTCGGATCGGTACCTATCCGAATACTTGGTGAATTTTTGAGTCTTCTCAGCTTGGTTGTCTTCCTATCCCATAATTGAGTGCCTTGTCCAAATACAAGTCGTTTGGAGTTCGTTTGATCATCCGTCTTCATGGATCATCCAATCCATCCGTTTGTAGGAGATCCATCCATAACTCACTCAATACTTAACTAAATGACATGAAACTTCATATATGCAATATACATGAGTAGGAGAGCTTCCAAATCAGATCTCATGAAGATTCGAGCTAAGTATTTGGATCGATGGTGATCCCAATTGAGTCGGATTGGCGGTGATCCAAACCCTTAGCTTATTTTTGAATCTCTTCTTCTGGGTCATAGGAGATTTAGCCATAACTCACTCAATACTTAACCAATTAACATGAAACTTCATGTATGCAATGCACATAAGTTGGAGAGCCTCCAAATTGGATCTCGTGATGCGAGGCCCAACCTAGGTGGGTCGGACCTGATCCCATGGGCCGGACCTGATTCGTCAAACTAGCTCAATTTGGAGGAGATCTATCCATAACTCACTCAATACTTATTGGAATCAAATGAAACTTTGCAGTTAGCTTCTAGAGGACGTGTAGGCCCTACTATATGTATTATACATGATGGGTCCCAAACTAAATGGATCAGACAATCTGATATGTTTGGATCAGTGCCGATCCAAATTGTCTTGGCCAAATGAATTAATTTTTGGTGTGAGCCTTATTTGATGTCTTCTAAGTGTTTCTTAAAACTTTCAGGTTCATCCGAGTTTGTATGAGTTCTATAGGTCCATCTTAAGCTGCTTTACTCCCAAAGCAGGTAAATATTTGAATGGATCATATGAGTCTTCATTTCTTAAACAAGGTTGCTTGGAATGCTATGAAACATGGCAAGTATACTTAGGAGAGGTATAGAATCATGATGCAAGAGTTTGGAAGTCCCTATGACTCATTCTTTGGATCGGTACCGATCCAATTGATTCGGATCGGTGCCGATCCAAAATGTTTATCTATTTTTGAGAGATATTTCTTGGAGGCCGTTGTCTTGTTATTCTAAGCCCTTTGGTCATGTTTCAATTCATTTGGGCTTAAACTGGATGTTCTAACTCCTTTTGAATTTTGCTGGGTTAAAAACTCGGTTAACATTTGCCTCCCAGAGTACGGTGCTCTGGTATTGATTATCTTTGGGTTTCTATTTCGAGGAGTTTTGACATTCGTGTGGAGCTATTTTGAAACGCTATCTACGAAGTACTGGTTATCTATTCATTTCTTAGTGTGAATCCCTATTGCTCATGATTACGGAGTGATCTTGACTTGATAATTTCTAGAATGCATACGAACATCGTGTAGAACATGTCAGAGGAATTTGGGATCGTTTGGAAGCATCAATTTGGGTTGGTACCGATCCAATTAGATCGGATCGGCACCGATGCGAACACTTTATAGGATTTCTCAGCGAATTTTTGCTTACTTAAACCTTACTACGAACCAAGTCATTTCACTTTTAACTAGTTATCCATTTTTGACTTCAATTCTAACTTCAATTCTCAATACCGAGGATGCAATCTTTGCCCTAAAATTTACACGAGGCTTTTGGTCGTTAAGTAGTTCCAACATGATGAGTTGGAGTTGACCAGGGTCGAAATTTTTTTGGAGGAATTTTACTTGACTTATACCGCTTTTGATAAGTTACTTGGTTGGTTGTTCATTAACGTTTATTCTAGTTTTAATTAGAATTCAGCTCGTCTATACCAGTAAAGCTATCTACACCCCAGAGATTATGTAGTGCTTTATTTTGGTATAGAAACTCCTTGCGATGATTTCGGGATGGCGATAATATTGAAGGGAGCTGATAGAATCTTGGACTGTACTTGGTCGATGGTGAAGCTGAGTTTTGCCTCGGACGAGTGTACACCGTTCCGGAGCCAATTCTTGGTTTTCGTCTTCAACTGTCTCTTTTTGAGGAATTGGCTAAGCTTTGATCGTTGGTTTGAATGCCAGCGTGACAATTTATTCCAAAATTGGATATAGTGGATGATTCCATCACATTGCTTTTCTTGTTTCTGTACTTTCAGTGATCTTGAAAAGAGAAGCTTTCCACGTCGCTTCGGACAACGGTTCTGTTATCTATTTCTCATTGATAACGGGAAAGTTCCAAGAAAGATAATCTTAAAGTACAACATGGGTCAGCTATGTACAAAGGATGGTCCGTTCGTGGTGCTCGGGTTACCGGACCCACTTTGTATAGATAACATATGCTCTAGCCCCAGTCAACGCCCTTCGACTTGCGTCGACTTCCCTTGGATTTCGGGCATTGTTCATATGGGGATTTTATTCAAATTAAAACATACCTAACAATGTTGAATGCCAAGTTTTGTTGTTGAAGACGACTTTCTGGTCATCCCATCTTTAGTCTGGCGAAGGAACTTCCATTCCTCCAGGAGCTGGATCCTTTGCAGCTTAGGTTTCGCCCTTTATTCTCGTTGTTTTGGGATGATTGAGTATGGATAAATTATAAGGTTGCTCTTATAGAGTTGTAGTTGAAGTTCGATCAAGCATAGCTTCAGCCTTCAAAAACTAGTGCATGACTTATTCGATCGCGAATATCCTTCCTTTGTGGTTTTTGGAATTCGATCTGCACACTAGCTTCTGTCTCCGGGGACCATTGGCTTAATTCCTCGGTTTCAAGAATTTCTTTTTCTAGAAATATGAGGTTGCATGGTCTAGCCAGTTCCATGACTATTCTTATTTATGTTCAGTCGAGTTCATGCTCAACTGAGTTCGTTCGACAAAGCATTGGTGTATATGCCTTAGTCCGTAGGGCTGATTACTTTGACTACTGAACCAACATGTTTTGGGAGACTAGGTCTCCCAAGCAATAAGTTCGATTGCCCCAGTTTGATTGACACGATAGCTCCTATCTTCAGCAATTAGGGACTTTATTACTTGATCCCAAGATCTGAGTATTGTAATGATGTCGGTATGCATTAGAAAGATGTATTTTCGGCATCTTTTGCTAAAGTAAATTCTTCTGAGTCTGGTGTTAAGATCCTAATCATGTGTTGGTTTCTATCTTTGGAAACTCATGTATGGATGACTCAACCTTGTGGATTTTTCCTTGATGTTATGGATCTTTGGATAACGTAAGATTCCATAAGGTTGGATCAAAGACTCGATTAGGCTTTTGCTTCTGTTTCTGAGAGCCAATGTATTGATAGTTTTATTTTATGGGTCTCTTCTTAGCATCACCAATCTTCGGGTGATGACATATTCCCATAAGATGGGACCAAACAATCTAGTCGGACCGTAAGTAGGTCATCAATCCTTCTCATTATCGCTAGACTCTGAGCGATGGTTAATTTCTGAAAATTGAATCCTTCATTTCCCTTGCTGGCAAATTGCTTTTAGAAATGTCTATTTGATAGAACGAAACTATTATCTAAAAAACTCTGCGGTTTGGACTGAGGATTTGTGTGCCAGCCCCTATTTACGGGACTAGCTATTTCGAATGCTTGTATTTAGACGCTTGCGAGAGATGGAAAGTTGTGGGGCGAATTGCTCAATTGTCCCTAGTCTGGCTCTCAATCCCATTCTGGAATTGAGGAAGTTCGAGGATTTTATTTTCAACCTTCCATGATTGTTTCCACTTGTCCTTGGCCATGCATGATTTTCTTGGTTGCTAATGTCATCACGGAAGTTTTATTCATATGTCAACTCCCGTCTTTGGGAATCGATAACCTAGCTGCTTGGTTCTAAGCAACATTTCCTCGAGGCTGCCTATTTTTTGGCTCTATCTAAATGCTTTCTAAGTTGAATTTTGGAAATTCGGTTGTACACCAGCTTGCATCCTTAGAATTAGCACACGAGCAATTGAATCCTAGGATTTCTTTTCTGTGCAACTTTATTTCTATGCAGTAGTTGAATCCTGCGATGTCGGGTTGAACCATCCAATTGACCTATGAAAGGTTATATCTTCCTATCGTTTCCTATCTTCGGGAAATAGTAGTTTTCTGAAAACAAGGGTAGAACTCAGTCAAGAATTAACTTCTATCTCTGGAAGTTAGTGCATTGATGGTTCACTGCGTGAGTGCTTCTCATTAACCCAGTAGCTTAAAGTTCTCCTGGTGTTACCGAAGCAGCACCGGTACTTAATGAATAACAAATTTCTCAGCATAGTCAAGGCAATGTCGGTACCTAGGGAATAGAAAGTTTTGCAGCGTTGCTGGAGCAACTCCAGTACATAGG
Organism: Allium fistulosum; assembly: GCA_030737815.1. Lineage (NCBI taxonomy): Eukaryota > Viridiplantae > Streptophyta > Magnoliopsida > Asparagales > Amaryllidaceae > Allium > Allium fistulosum. Next base: position 404,915,320 of record CM060904.1, on the reverse strand, counting down.
AAATATAAAGTTCCCCAACATTGCTGGGGCAACATCGGTACTTAGGAAGTAGAAAGTTTCTTGATGTTGCTGGGGCAATACTATACTTATGAAGTGAGGAAAGGCCTCGGCGTTGCAGGGGCAACACTGACACTCAAGAGGTTGGGATCAATTTTTCCCACCGACCCAACGGTGCTTTTAATCCAGCTGGATACTAGTTTCGATCTTCAAAAACTAGCACTTCGATGATCGGATTGATGTCTTTTCTTAGTGCCGCCTATCTTCGGGTAGTGTTAAAGTCATGTTGGTAAGGATTGAATCATTCATCTGATCCTGTAGAGTTGAGTAGATTCCTTTTAACCCATTATGGTTGTTTCTTAACGTTGCTTAACTCCAGGGTACACCATTTTCTGGAAGGATGAGAGTCCCAGGCGTCTCTGTTATTTTGCTTTGTTTATAACCGTCAAGTGCTCCCTTTGGCGGTATAGGGTCATTGTTTAACGAATTCCATAGTTGTTCTTGTGTAGGGTCAAATTTCCTTCAGTCGACTTTTTTTGCAAACTTACTTCCATTGCGGAATCTGTTATTCCTAAATGCTAAATTCCGAGGACTTATAGAAGATTAGATTCTATGGGATGAGTCGTTACATTGCCCCTCAGTACGCTTGTGCTCTTCCAATCGTAATCATGGATCGAAAGAGTTCGACAATGTTTGCCTTGAGTCTATGAAAATTAACTTCGCTTGTTCCATGCCATATGTGCACTACTAGGGCATTGACATTGTTGTGGATATTCGCCTTATTCATTGGTTCCAATCTTCGGGAATCGATGGTTTAGCTTCTCGATTCTATGTGTTCTCTCCATATTGTTGTTTGTCTTCGGACAACAGCTAGTTTTCCGCAAGTAGGAGTCAAGGTATCTAATCGGTCCTTGCATGGTTGATTACACCAAGTGAGGCTAATGTCCAGACCAAGACGAATCTATGACGACCGGGAGTTATCCTTCCCAACGTCGCTAGTCTCTTAGTGGTGTCAGATAGATGAAAGACGAGTTATTCCTTCCGGGTATTGCCAATCTTTGGGTTATGCTGGATTCTTTTAAGTTACGGTTTGAGCACTCAGTCGAGCACCTGCTTCTGTCTTTGGAAGCCGATGCGTCAATGACTTGGTTCTAGAAATGTCTTCCGTCAACGTCTATCTTTGGTCGACGATAAGTTCCTCCTTTTATCTCCTATTTTCGAGCGATGATGAATTTTAAGGAGTTCGATTTTCTTGTTGATATGCTGGTCTGGAGTTCTCAATGTTTTTGAGGCAATATCGATGTCTAGTAGGTTGGAGCAGTTTCCCTTTTAATTCCACAGTCGTTCAGCACACTATACTGCTTAGTTCTATTACGATTGCCGAAATTCTCTTTGGTGTAACAGAACCATGGAGTGATTTTTTGTCTTGATCAAGTGTTAGTGTGTTATATGTCCCCAGTCCACGGGGACGATTACTATGAACATTTGATGTGAGACTTGATGTTCTGGGTAGCTCTCTAGATGCCCCCAGTCAAAGTTATGTCGCAGCTCCGATCTCTGGGAGATTGTGACTTAAACGTCTTAACTTTAGACATTTTGGTCAAAGATCGGAATCCTTTGTCGAAATCTTGGTTTGGAAACTTTGTGACATTGTCGGAACAATGTTGATCCATTTGGGTGGTAGGGATCGATTCCTATTAATCCTGCAATAAACAAGTTTCCCGGTGTTGTCAATAAACAATCAATACTTAGAGAATTTTGACGGTCCGATGATGATGCCAAAGCAATATTGTGCAGTGTTTGCATAGCTTATGAGATACACGATTTATGAGAATGCATGGCTTACGAGATGCACAGATTATGGGAGTGTGCGTCTTATGGGATCGATATGACCTGTCGATCTAGAACAGTTTGGAACTTTTCGACATTGCCAATCTTCGGGTAACGTGAGACATTCATGCTTGGGAGCGTGGTTCCACGGCTCAAGAAGTGATGCGTGGCTTATGGGTGGTGCGGCTTATGGGAGTGCATGACTTATGGCACGGTTTTTAGGGGTGCGCAGCTTACGAAATGCGCTGCTTATGGGATCGATACGACTCGTCGATCCGGAACTTTTTTGAGCTTCTCGATGTTTCCAATCTTCGGGTAACGTGAAGAGTTCATACTTCAAGAGCGTGGTTCCACGTCTTAAGAAGTGATGCGTGAGGGTTTGGGCTTTCTCGATGTTGTCGGAGCAACACAAGTTCTTAGAAGGCTAGGATCGAGATTTCCCATCGATCCGGCAGTTTGAGTCGATTCGCTTTCTTTGACTCGGTGAGTAGATGGAGTGTACTTGAACGTGGTTTGATCGGTCCAAGCAGCTAAAAAATGATTTTCAAGTCAATTTGACCCCGTCGACTCAAAAGGTTGCTTACATGAACACGGTTTTATTGGTTCAAGAAGCTAAGCAGTTTTTGGTTCGGGTAACCATGGCTTGGATGATTCTTCCATGTTTCAAAAAGATGTGCAAATCCAAATAGATCAGGTTGCCTTGGTGGAGAGATCTACAACTGACCGCTTGAAGATGGATATGAAGGAAGAACCACTGGGAGTTCAAGGCAAAACTCTTAGCTCTTGGTCCAAACTGCCTTCAGAGAATGGGTCTTCAACTGGCATACATCTAAGGGGAGAGGAACTAGTCACAAAGAGCGGTAAAGTAGGAGTTGGGAAGAAGTTGTCAAGTATTATGCTAGTATTTTGTTTGTTGCACTAGCTAGGTTGTTAAGTCCATAGTTGTCGGAATGCCAAAATTTTTGATCGGGCGTAACACAACTGTGGTATGATTAGTCTCAGCCTTTCTTGTGGCTATTCAAGTTTGTGCGGTGCCCCCATGCCGTAGGGCTGTTTGTGCGCTTGAACTGTACCTAGAGTTTCTCCACAACTTTTCTGGTTGCCTCCGGTCCAATGGGTGCGGCTGTGCCTCCTAGATGATTAAAGCATGGGAAAGCCTTTATCTTTGGAGACTTATATATTAGGGATCCAAGATTCTTGGTTCTCCTAGGTGCCGAGTCTTGGCTTGATTTGATTCGGCCTATGATTAATCATGAGGTTGATTCGATTTTGGTTTAGTTTCTTTGAGCGACTTCGAAGCTATTGAATTAAGTAATGTTTGCTTCTTCAGTTGTTAGAAGTGATTCCATTGATACTACGAAGTGACTGATGTGATTGTCGATTCATAGCCCCGAAGCGTGGTTTCACAAACTTCGGGGAGTTCTGGATCAAATAACCACCAATACGCCGGTTCGCCTTCACAATGCTTTAGTTCGTGAAGGACCTTCACGTTCGCGAAGGGTTTTGTGGTTGGATGTCCGACGACCAGACGGCCTTGGAGCGATAATTCATCGACTCCATAATGAATTTTGGTCGGATGTTCGACGACCAGATGACCTTGGGGCGATAATTTATCGACTGCAAAAGGAATTTCGGTTGGATGTCCGACGACCAGACGACTGTGGGGTAATAATTCATCGACTCCAAGAGGAATTTCTGTCGTATGTCCGACGACCAAACGGCCTCGGAATGATGATTCATCGACTCCAAGAGGAGTTTCGAGGCGAGGCTCATTGGAACAAAGTTTTATCGATTCCTGGAGAATAGGAAGTTGGATCTGTTTGCTCGATGATCCTTTGGATAAGCCTTCTCGACGCTGCCGAAGAAATATGAGTTTTTAGAATGAGGGATCGATATGACCCGTCGATCCGGTGGTCAGTAATCTTGTGCTTTTCATTCATAGTTCAAGGGCATAGAAGTGTTTCCTTTTCCATGCCGTCTACAATGCCCCTAGTGTCCGGCAAGGATCATTTGGAAAGGAAAGTAGATGGGGATGGTTGAGAAGGCATCGCTTTTGGTCGCTGCCCCATTCCTTAGTAGCTAGCTAGCCAGAGTGTTATTTGATAATCATCCTTTCATCAGTTAGCCGGAGTGCTTCTCTATTAAGTATTAGCGACCTTGCTTGAGAAGAAAGTCTCTGAGGTCCTATAGCTTCTTCACGTTTGGTGTGTTCTCCGGTAAGTTTTCCTTCGGGCAATTGCACTACCTCCAGTCTCTAGAACTGGTTTGCCTTTACATAGAATTCTTCTAGGGTAGTAGGTTGTTTCACCATTTAATGATTCTTGAGGGTCCTGCAGTAGACTGCATCCGTCACCCTCGCTTCGTCCATATGCCAGTCATATGAATGATATATGCATGGTTGTCCAAAGCTTGAACAAATGGAAATGTTGATCGAATGGAAAATCAATTAGGGTGGGGTCACGGATCAGCGACGATCTCCAAATTTTTTCAAACTGGGTGATATCTGTATGGAATGATAAGGAAGGCCACGTTAGGCTTCATTCCAAATTTCAAGGCATTTGGAGTTCACATGTTTGAGTTATAGGCAAAAGAAGATGGATCAATGTTGACGGATCAGTGATAGTTTACTTGGAGTCCGACCCGAAGAAATTTACCGCTTGCTTAGAGTCGGCACATGGTTTGTTTGGAGTCATGGAATTTTTAGTGTTGTGTTGGTGACTAATGGTGCTTGGAGTCATTTGCATGTTTACTTGGAGAAATTCTTGGTTTTACCCGATTCAGATTTTGAGCCAGAATTTCTTGTGTTTGCTTCGACTCAAATGGGTGATTACTCAAGTTCGACTTCAAGTCAGGGCTGCAAGAATATGCTTTGAGTCAAATTAGCGATTACTCGAGTATGACTTTGAGTTAACCCTGAAGTGAGTTTTTCATCGACCTTTTCGACGATTTTTGATGATTTTCGACGACGACCACTTATGACTTGACGATGGGAGTTTCATGATGGGATTAGAAGCCGGTCAGTTGAGAGTGATCACAATCTACAACGGGAGCTTGGTCCGGTAATCGATCCCGATTCATGTCATATTTCCTTGGTTTTCCTGCTTTTGGGAGTACCGTTTGAGTAGTAATTTCTCGTTCATTACTTGACACTACGCTACTGCACAGGTTCGGCTATATGAGCACTTCTACTGAATAGGCTGATCCATTGTTTATAATTGATCTTCGTGTTATCTACTGCTTCATCAGCAGGTCGCGAGGAGGTAGCAATGGCCTTTTCCTTCCTAGGAGGCTTTGTAGTTATTTCCTTGTAGGCTATTTCAAGTCTGAGTAGAGTAGGAAACTTTATAGATAGAAATCTAGATCTTATTTCAAAGCTAATAGAATCCAAAGTAGATGGTGAGTTGGTCTCCGCAATGAGATATGATGGCTTGATATGCAATCATTGTATGACATGAGTTGTTTGTAATGACTTAAATCACACAATGTTGAATAATGGTTGTTTTTTTATTAAGCACTTGACCACATCTACGATGTGTGCCTTGCTAGTTCGGTCATCCACATGTCAACTATCAGTAGCTCAGCCAAGTGTTTGACTTCACAAATGGCATCGGTTGGCTAGCTGAAGCCTAGGCTCCATTCTTCGGGAGTACCATTCTTGCACTTCTAGTATTCTAGACTAAGTCGGTCTTACAGGGGCAGTTTGAACTTCCCTTCCAGTACTCTGGACGTTAGCGTCTAAATTCAAGTCATCTTTGTCAAGGTGTAAGTCATCTTCAGAATTATAAATATCCATTTCTATGTTTTCCTATGGAGTTTTCATTCCTAGATTTAGGTTTGTAGTAGGCAGGTTTTCATTCCTCTATTTTTCATTTTAAACTATGACAATTCCTGCAGTTCCGCCCATCACACCTTTTTGCTTATGTCTTCTGTTTCTTCTGTTCAAGCCCAAAACAGAGGAATTCTCTTGCTCTGCAACAACTACGTCCTCAAGTACCATTCTGGGAGTAGTTATTGGTTGGAGCGCTAAGAGACCATTTATCTTTTCCATAAGAGCTTTTTACATGTTTGTCATTTTCCAGTTAATTTCATCAACCATCTTGTTCAATTCCCCCTTAGGTAAAACCACAAGTTGAGTAGAGGATTCCGGTGTTAGCTCGAGAATTCGCTCCAATTAGTGGATTATTGCCGTTGTTGACTTCAACTTGCTAATGATTGGTCTCTTCTCCAGCTATAGCAGCTCCTATGGATTTTTCAGAAGCAGTTCTCTTCCTCCTTGCATTGATCTTCAATGGCAAGCTTCAAACAACCTAGAGCTGATTGATGGGTCAAGTTTCTAGATCGGCGGATCTAAAGAGGAAAACTAGATCTATGCCTGAATCCACTGATTTCTCAATGAAAATACCAAAATGTTAACCCAAAAAATGGATCAACACCTTGGATTGAGTGTGAAAACATCAGCCCTATTTATCAAGCCAAATAAAATAGAAAAAAGCAATAATAAATCACAAAAAGTAAAGGGACAAGAGATTTTTCAAGTGGTTCGGCTGTTAACAAAGCCTATGTCCACTTTGTAGGTCTTATTGATCAATTGCTGTTACAAAGGAGTTTGGATTAGAATATGATTCTTCTTTCCTAAGTTAGATAAAGCCACCATTATTAGAGACAACCGAAAGGATCTCAATTGCCCTTTAATGGTTATTGTAAGGGAGAAGAAGAGTGAAGAAACAATGACAGAGTTTCAGCAGAGATCAGAGCAGATCCTTTTTCTGTTGCAGATGTGATGGTATTTATAGGATTTGGAGAGCACTTGTGCCAGAGCCGCTTTGCCAGGAGCCTATATTCATCATGTAGAAAGAGCCCAAAAGGTTTGGTGGTGATCTGAGCTAAGTATTCAGATCGGTACCTATCCAATGGGGTCAGATCAGTACCTATCTGAATACTTGGTGAATTTTTGCATCTTCTCGGTTCGATTGTCTTCCTATCCCATAATTGAGTGCCTTGCCCGAATATCAAGTCATTTAGAGTTCGTTTGACCATCCGTCTTTATAGATCATCCAATATATCCGTTTGTAGGAGATCCGTCCATAACCCACTCAATACTTAACCAAATGACATGAAACTTCATACATGCAATGTACATTAGTAGGAGAGCCTCCAAATCAAATCTCATGACGATCCGAGCTAAGTACATGGACCGACGATGATCCAATTGAGTCGGATCGACCGTGATCCAAACCCTTAGCTTATTTTGGAATCTCTTCTTCTGGATCATAGGAGATATAGCCATAACTCACTCAATACTTAACCAAATGACACGAAACTTCATACATGCAATGTAGATAAGTAGGAGAGCCTTCAAATCGGATCTCATGAGGTGGGGGCCATCTTAGGTGGGTCATACCTGATTCGTCAAAGTAGCTCAATTTGGAGGAGATCCATCCATAACTCGCTCAATACTTATCAGAATCAGACGAAACTTTGAAAGTAGCTTCTAGAGGATGTGTTGGCTCTACTTTATGGATTGCAGGTGGTGAGACCCAACCTAAATGGATCGGACGATCCGATAAGTTTGGATCGGTGCCGATTCAAATTGGCTTGGCCAAATGACTTTATTTTTGGTGTGAGCCTTTTTTAAGTCTTCTAAGCGTTTCTTCAAAATTTCAAGTCAATCCGAGTCCATATGAGCTCTATAGGTCCGTTTTAAGCTGCTTTGCTCCAAAAGTGGGTAAATATTTGAATGGATCATATAAGTCTTCATTTCTTGAACTAGGTTGCTTGGAATGCTATGAAACATATCAAGTGTACTTAGGAGAGGTATAGAATCATGATGCAGGAGGTTGGAAGTCCCCATGACTCATTCATTTGGATCGGTACCGATCCAATGGATTCGGATCGGTGCCAATTCAAATGATTGTTTATTTTTGAGAGATAGTTCTTGAAGGCCATTATCTTATTATTCTAAGCCCTTTGGTCATGTTTCAAGTCATTTGGGCTTAATCTAGATGTTCTAACATCTTTCGAATTCTGCTGGGTTAAAAACCGGTTAACAGTAAGAGAGAATGAGTAAAAGGTGGTAGATTTTTTCTCCCTTTTCTATGTATAAATACCAAGCCGAGCAATCTCATTTCATACTTAATGCTCCTCAACCCCTAACTGCCATTACATGTAGCTGTGCTCCCCCTAGGCCGAAGTTCCCTATACCCAAACACATCAAATATAATTTATTCAAAGGTGATTCATTCGACCATTGTTTGAGTGGTGATTCAAGAAACCTAGGACCCTATTGTTCGAGTGGTGATTCAAGAAATCTAGGACCCTATTCATAGATCAACATATTACAAAGGGCTTGATCTACTATAGTATAATTCTAGTTTCATACATTAACATACGCTCACTCTTGACCCATGTTCATATTGTAATATTTTTTTTGCCATTATACTATACTTTAATTTAAATTTGTTTACATATTGTTTTATAAAATAGAATTTTGACAAAAGAATTTGGACCATATTTATTTTGGCTATATATATTAATTAGTTTTATATAAAGTTTATTTTATGAGCCATTAAATAATTATACATATACACACACATCATTGTATATTTTCAATTGTTATTAAATTATGTATATTTTTATATCTAATATTAAATTTAAAATTATATATATAATTTTGATCTTTATTAACTCATGGCCATTAATATATAAAAAATTATTTGACCGAGCATATGTATTTTATAAATAAATTTTTTACATAAATTATTTTATAATATAAATTCTATTCCACACATATATATTATACATCCCATTTTCCTAAACATATTATTACACTTAAATTTATATTATATAGTTTTGAACTTCTTTCTGGCTTAAAGATTAATTTCGACAAAAGCCTAGATTTTAGTATTAAATGATACATATAATACTAAAAATTAAAATTTCATACACATTGAGCTGTAAAATAATAAAATTTCTTATAGATTATTTAGGTTTCTTAATTAAGCCATAAAAACTAAAACATGATGATTGGAATACCATAAAATTAATAAATGATTGTCCAAATATAATGGTAAATTCTTATCGAGAGCTGGTAGGATTATTCTTATAAATTCAGTTTTGTTAGCATTACCCATTTAATGGATGTCGTTTTTTCGTTTCCTTAATGGGTAATAGATAAAATTGATAAAATAAGGAGAGACTTTTTATGGAGTGAAGATAATCCAAATAGTAGCTCTAAATGTCTTGTAAATTAGAAAATAGTTTATAAGTCTAAAAATGAGGAAGGTTTAGGAATTGTAAATTTACGTAACTTAAATATATCTCTTTTAGAAAAATGGATATGGAAATTTAGTGATAGTAATGCAAATCTATTATGGATTAATATCGAACCAATGGTATAGAGGTACTTTTAATTTATTTCATTCATTTACAAATAATACAAACAACATACCTCATTTATAGAAATCAATAATTTTAAATTTTGATATATATAACTTAGGAAGTAATAATGTTGTACATTCTGGTAAAAACACCTCATTTTGGCATGAATGTTGGTTATCAACTATTCCTCTAAAGTGGAATTTAATGAATTGGATGAAATTTGCAATTTTAAAAATGTATTAATTTCTGATATTTATAGACCTAATTTAAACTTTTCTTAAGAATTTAATTTTAATCCACTACAAGGAATACAATGATTTCCGATGGTCGCGAGCCGTCGGCGGCTGTCGGTAGCCATCGAAAATGCCATCGGTATAGAGCATACGGCTTTCGTCATTTTCTGACGGAAACAACGACGTTTTTTCGAAGGTTTCCAGCAGCATTTTTGACGGTAATTTCGACGGCCTTTCCGACGGTTAAGACGTCCACGTGGCTTGCGTCTGGAGCCCCCGCTGATTTTTGATCAATAAGCTGTCGGAAACCGTCGGCAGCCATCGTTTATTTTTGGTCGATAAACCATTGGAAACCGTCGAGAGCCGTCAGAAATTTGGGTATTTTTTTACAGCAGCCATTCGAATTCCAAACAGCACATCAATATCAACATATATCACAATAAATCAAAATCAATATATATCAGATATATAAGCTAAAATCAATATCAATAATAATATAAAACTCAAACATTACCATCTCAATCTCAAACTCAAACATTACCATCAATACAAAACAAACCATCCATCATCAATCTCACACACCCAACAACAATATGTACATCCAACATTAATGTACAACATGACCACATCAAACACCACATGTCCACAAATCAACCTCACCATCTCTCATTGTATATATACACACAAGTTTCAAAAACAAACACTGCAAAACATAACTCATGACTGGTCGTCGGCTTCAAAACCACCAGACGAAGGGAATGCTTAATACTGCTCCATGTACTCAGCCAAACCCTGGTTCAGTTGCTCCATTTGCACTGCTCGGAGGTGGTCCTGCTCCTACAGCTGTGCAATCTGCTGTCGAAGCTTAGTAATCTCAGCTTTGTCCCGAGCCTTTTGATAAGCCTTTTGTGATGCCCGAGCCTACAAAAAAAGTCAAAATATGTTTAAGTTATTTATGCAACTTTTATCAAAATCAAGCAATTTCTACAACTTAGTTAATTTTTATAAATTACAGCTTGATTGCCATAGCCATAGTGCCTATTTCGCCGTATCGAGTCCATAACCAAGTCGAAGATAGCATCCTCCTCATCAGGGGTCAATTGCTCCCATCCTGATTGCTTGAGCATCTGCGCACGTGCTTGCGCAAATCTTTCCTACAACGTAAAATTAAATATAATTAAATATTACATGACACTATTATAATATTTTATAACTAATTAATTAAAATGATCATTATTAATAACTTATAACTTAAAATATACTTACATGTGCGGCGTATGCTTTATCATCCTAATGTCAGGCATACGTCACTGATCCTTCGTCCTCGGTCTGCCTGACGGCGTGGGTACGTGCAAATACGTCCATATATGAGACAAGAGCCCAATGTGCTCTTTCATACAATAATTGATGTATATTATTGTTGTTTATACAAATGTATACAAAAATGTTATAACTGTTCGTAATTGCAATTAATCAATTTACCAAGTCCTCGCGGTGATGCTGAAATGATTTCGAGCCACCACGGCGTGTGACTGGATTTTTCTGCCAGTTCATCGAGATCCTGTCTGACTCCGCCGACAAATTAAAAATTAAGATTATATTTTACTGGTATAAATTATGTATTTTCTATTGAACAAATTAAGGTGATATCTGATAGACTTACCCTGAATTCATCGCTTCTCACTAAACCAAAACAACCGTATTACAACCTTTCTTTTACAACTAACACAAACTGACAGTTGTAATAGTTATCCTGTAACAACTATTTATTTTAGTAGTTGTAATATGCGGTATCTAACAACTGCAGGTTTCTGTAATTTGTAAATATAAATTTATAACAACTTTTTTCCGTAATTGTGTTCATATTTTATTTTTCCGCTCCAAAGCATTTCTGTTTCCCTCCTTACATTTCAGTGACCGCTCATTTTTTATTAAAGTAAATTGGCCGCATCTATTCCTAACTCTAAACCCTAACCTCCATCTCCCTACTCCTCGGTTTCCATCCACGAAACCAAAAAGGTTCGCTCACCTCTGTTGCTGCTCGCTACCATTGCCGCTCACCGCTGTCGCCGCTCTCGACCGTTGCACTCGTCGCCCTTGGGCGTCGCTGTCGTTGCCTTGCCAGCATCGAAGCTATAGGTATGTTGGAGTGCGCCTAGCTTTCTTTGAATTTTTGGCACCTAACTGATTTTCTGGCACCTAAATGATGTGAATGAATGCTACATCCAAAAAACCCTAATTGATGCTAACAGTTCTTGCTTTGATTTCCGACTTGTTTTCCCCCTTTTTTAATAAGTTTATGCTTTTCTATTGATATGTTTATGAAAAATTTAGTTCAATAAATGTGTTGAATTTTTTTGATCTTAGATTGTTGGCTGTTTCAATATTTTATGTGTTTAGAATGACGTGATGAATTAAACATGCTGTAAATTGATGATGGTAAATACATCCAACTTAGCATTGATTTAAACAGCACTTTATTTGCAAAATTCTACCTAGATAGTACATGAAAATCACATCTTTCTTTGAGTTGAACAGTGTTTTCCATTTTCACTTTGCTCATAAATAAACATCTACTACTATTTTGGATGATTTTTTCCACTTCTAGAGATGTTGTGGAATTGCATGCTATTTGAATTGAATTTTATTAAGTCCTTAGTTCATAAAGCTTTTAATTTTGAGATATGTATTATTACTTTATCGGGTTGTGAAAACACCGTTTTCATGTCTGGGATTGTTGAGGGTATTTTCTAAGTTAACCACATGAACTAATAAGATATATGTGATGGCATAAACAAATAGCTAAGAACTCGCTGGATTAAATCGTCACTTAAGATGGCGAAGGATTAATAACCTCAAAATCTAAGTTGTTATTTTCTATGGATAATTGTGTACTTTTACTTGGATTCATTTTCTCTGCATTTGAAGCAAGTTTAGTGGCGTGAAAACGAGGAATAAAATTGGCAATTAACAGTACAACTTTAATTCTTCTCAACAAAGAGACATTCTTCACTTATTTCCCACACGTTCACTTTGTACTGGTAGGAGTAATGTGATAAAATAAAAGATATTTTGGTATTCATAAAAATGAAAAGTGAAGAAAAAACTAGAACTGGTGTTGTAGTTCAAACTGTTGGTGACATTGATTAGATCAAACATGATTTGAGTTATCTGAATGATGTGCATGCTTGTGAAATGAAGATTGTGTTTATCCACAACACTGGAATTTATTTACTTGTTAAGCATCATTTTTATACTTGAATTGAGATTTTGACCAATTTTATGGATAGCCCAAAGGATATTTTTTCCTATATCAAAAATCATAACGAAACCACTCGCATCAAATTTTCACCACATACGCCCAAATAGTGATAATACTAACCTTTACTTATTCCATTATTTCACTATCTCAAGCCTGTTGGAATATTGAAGGAGCAAAGTATGATGAATGTTAAGGCTGTATGTATTTATTCAATTAAGAAGCAACACATGTTTAGGATCCACTAGCGCATCAGTTACCATTTTCTATGTGCAGTGTAGGGTAGAACTAACTACACTATGAATGTTAAGACTTATGAAATCCTTGTATTAGAATATGTTTCGCTAAACAGTTCTTTGATTGATAACATGCTTTTTCTCAAGATAATCATCTTATATTTGTCATAAGGTAGTAAGATTATTTATGCCCATGCATAGGCTGTGTTAACCTGATGCATGGTTGACTTTGCATGGTTTTTGATGTATAAATTATGTTTTAACTTGCATATATATACTGCACCTGGTTGCTATAATATCATGCCACATTATTATGAATGGTTTACATGGTTTAAATTGCCAACCAGCCAAAAATGTTGGGATAACAACTATAGGAAATTCATTTTTTGATTGATAACATGCTTTTTCTCAAGATAATCATCGTATATTTGTCATAAGGTAGTAAGATTATTTCTCCCATGCATAAGCTGTGTTTACCTGATGCATGGTTGACTTTGCATGGTTTTTGACGTATAAAGTATGTTTACATGGTTTAAATTGCCAACCTGCCAAACAACATCTTACAATTACATTATACACATTGAGATGACTATACTAATGGTTCAGGTAGTTGATGTTATAGAAGTTTATCATTCTATTTAGATAATTAAGTTGAGCATAATGTCTTTCCATTAGGTCTGAAAATTAGAGGCATTGTATCAAGATGGACAAATAATGGGTCACCCTACCAAGGTTTTGTTATTTTGATTATTACTTCCATAGTTATAAGCATTTAAAAATGAGTATTAATACATTTATTGTTTCATAGAATGACAGAAGAATATAAGCAAGCCGTTAGAAATTTTGTGTATAAGCATGCTGAAAGCGAAGGAAATCCAGAAAAAATTAGATGCCTCTACTATAAATGTAGGAATCTAATTTGGCAAACACCAAGGAACGTTGTGTCACACTTGATTTATTCTGGAATTGACCCAACTTATGATGTATGTATTTTTCATGCAGAAAAACACCCTTCACAAAATAAAAGCAGTGAACTGACAGATACATACAAAATGTATTTGGATGCGCAAATCTGTGATGATGAGATAGAAGCTAATGCTAATGAAAGACACGGGGAAGGTATTAAGGAAATTATGGAGAATGCCAAAATTCCTTTGTACATGGCTGTGCAAGCCACACAAAGTTGTCTGCTACAATACTTCTTTACAAACACAAAGCACGAAATGGTATATCTGACACAACATTTACAGAACTCCTTAAACTTATCAAGGCTATGTTGCCTAAAGAAAACACGCTTCTTGATTCTACATATGCAATAAAGAAGTTGCTTAAATCATTTAGTTTAGGCTATAAGCTGATACATGCATGTGTAAATGATTGTTGTTTATTTAGAAAATAGCTTGCACATAGTGATTTCTGTCCTAAATGCGGTAAGTCTCGTTGGAAAAAAAAACAAGACTGATGAGAAGCAAGCCAAAATACCTATGAAGGTTTTGAGATACTTCCCATTGATACCAAGATTGAAAAGAATGTTTACGTCACCAGAAACATCAGAACAGCTAAGATGACATAACAGCCATAAGAGTGAAGATGGTAAATTGTGTCACCTAGTAGATTCTTCTCAATGGGCTACGATTGATAGAATGTATCCTTCTTTTGCTTCTGATCCACGAAATTTAAGACTTGGTCTTGCATGTGACGGCTTTAATCCTTTTTGTGATTGGAATTGTGCATACAGTCGTTGATCAGTGTTTCTTGTTGCTTACAACTTTCCTCCATGGCTTTGTATGCACAAAGATAATATGATGTTATCTTTGTTAATTCCTGGACCACGACAACCGGGGAATGATATTGATGTATATCTACAACCACTTATTGAAGATTTGAAAAAAATTGTGGGATAAAGGGGTGAAGGTGTATGATGCTTACACTAGTAGTGAATTTAGATTAAATGCTATTTTGATGTGGACAATCAATGATTTTCGAGCTTATGGAAATTTAGCCGGTTGCACTGTGAAGGGTAAGAGAGCATGTCCTATTTGTGGCGTTAATACATGCTCAGTATGGCTACCATTTAGTAAGAAATGTGCATACATGGGTCATAGACAATTCCTTAAACCTAACCATGAATATCGTCAGCGAAAAAACTTATTTGATGGAACCATAGAGAATAGAGAAAGGCATCAAATACAAACTGGTTTTCAAATCTTTAACGATGTTAAAGATATTAGTAATGATTGGGGAAAAAAATCAAAAGAGGAAAAGAAAGGCGAAAGGAAAAGGAAAAGGACAACTAGGATGAAAAAAGGATGCAAGATGTGAAAGAAGAGGTCTATTTTCTTTGATTTGCCTTATTGGAATGT